>OX411782.1:5757500-8157500 GCA_948252455.1 Acleris cristana | reverse complement strand
CTGAAACATGGACGTTTGCAGTAAAGTGTGCGGGGTAGTTTAATATAAACGTCAAGTCATAAAAAAAAACTTGAATATGTTACGCGCCAAGTGTTGCAACGGTCATCTTATGCAAGATCAGTTAATAATACTGCTCTCAACTATAGAATGTCACGATTACTATCACACAGTGACCAATGTAACTATGTCCTACTGTTCCAGTGTGGACTGTGCGCCTGGCCCGGCTCAGTCTGGTCCGGCATTCGGACGAGTAGGTTGTAATATTTTATAGATATTGGACCGCGTTTTCTGTCATTATCGTAAAAGGAGCGTCAGCAAGAAAACTATTTCCCCGCCTCTATTACTTTCATAATACTTAAGTGGATCCGATAGTTGCGTAGAGGAAATTGAATCATTTATTGTAACGGCATAATACTGCTTTATCAGATAGGTTTCGGATAGACATATCCACGGGCTCGCGCGGGATCTCGGTTATCTTATTTGTGAAACAATGGAAATTTCCATTCCGCTCACATTCTGCGTTGAATAGAAAATCCTATTTCCTTGTTCTAGTGAAGTGACGAGGCCTTGATTGTAATAAGGATTCCGTCACTTATTGGTCATTACTTCTCCCCTTTTCGGAGGGGCCCAAAATCTCGAGAGAGTTCTAACAGAATGTGGTCCGTTAACTTGTAAGCAAGGGAAGTGGCTAAAAGTATCTTATAAACTAACATTTATAAAATAAAATGCACCTTATTTTGCAGAAGCGGACAATTCTTCCTTTTTGTTAATGTTGTAAGAAATTAGAGAGAGAAGAGATTGTTAGTTGTTTATCGTAATCTATCTCTAATATATAAAATTCTCGTGTCACAGTCTTTGTAACGAAACTCCTCCGAAACGGCTTGACTGATTATTATGAAATTGTGTGTGTATATTCAGCAGGTCTGAGAATAGGACGTAAAGTATATTTCATAAGGTTTGTATGAAAAAAATCACACCCGGGCGACGCCGGGCGCGGACAGCTAGTAAAATATATAAAATTCTCGTGTCACAGTGTTTGTAACAAAATTCCTCTGAAACGGATTGACCGATTCTTATGAAATTTTGAGTGTTTATTCAGTAGGTTGAAAATAAGACGTAAAGTATATTTCATAAGGTCTGTATAAAAGAAAAAATACACCCGGGCGGCGCCGGGCGCGGACAACTAGTATATTATATAAATTGCTCACCTCCGCTTAAATAAATATGCTGCTATATGTTAGTTGAGATAATTATAGATAGGTAGAGCGTAGTATACAGCTTTGACAAGCGTTCGCAAACTGTTATTTCCAACCTGCTTCTTAAAGTCAGTGATCCAACAGGCAGTTGCATCAACTCTATATCTACCGTTAATTGGTATAAGTTCCGCATCAAGACCAGCTTATTTAATTTGCCTTTAGGCTCTAGTGGTGATCAGCCCGTCATATTTTTAACTGCTTCAAATACTTTAAATTGATAATAATGTAATTTCTAAAGGACCTATTATTAAGTTAATGACCAGACAACCGCTCCTACAATTTACATAACAAAAACACAGTAAAACTTTATTAGGTACAGTAAAAAAAAATAACATGCTGTTGAAAATGGTTCAGATTTTCTACATATTTTAAAAATCCAGCTTCATACGGCGGCATGTGTCGTGCTTTTTGCTTCCATCCTGTTTTCCGCTGAATTATAATTTATATCCTACATAGCACAATGAATAATTAATTACATCAAATTTCAAAGCGATGTTGAGTTTGTAAAAATAAAAACGTAAATGGTGAATTCTATCATTAAAAATAGCGTCGGTGGGCTTAGGGAAATCTTTTTAACCGACTGCCCAAGATAAGGGCGTTAGCCAATTCTGAGGTGCAAATTTCGAGTTGCATTAACACAATTTGTCAAAGATATTTTGGTACCATGTAGTATATATGTGCATTTTACCAGGGTGCTTTCCGCAATGGTCATTTACAACTTGCCATCAGATTATGTGTGAACACTGAATTGTTTTTGAAAGAGCATCTTATAACGTTTCCAAAACTAGCAACTTACATCTTCCCTTGTGTTGCAAATGTCTTTTGTGAAGTAAGTAAAAGTAAAAAACATTTATTCGTGACAAACAAAACTGAACAAAATACTGACATCTAGACAAAAATATCTGTTGTCACGAAATGGTTCCAACTCAGCGTTATGCTGGCGTTAAAAACCAGCGCTGGTCTGCCGTTGGAACCTTTTGGTGGAGGTGACTCCTTTCTATTATAGTCAGTTTGATTGAATATGTCAATGAACATAAATGTAAAACCAACTGAATTTGACTGTCACTTTATGTTAGCTAGCCACGCTTCTTTTCCCTAACTTTAAAAAATAAAACCTATTCTTGTATCAAGTTTTTAGTTGTGTACATAAATTATATCGGAGTAGAGTTATGTAAATATCCACTTAGTTGAAAAACTACATGCTTTAAAGAGCCTAGCTTTCTTATATCAATTAAATGTAACATTAATATTTTGCAGGTACAAAATTGTCTCTTTCAAGGAGACTGACTGTAGTTCAGTAGATTTTTGAAGACAGTTGCTTCTTTTTGTTATGCTTCTTTTTTACTTAATTGAAACTTTCCAGTTTAGAGTTAAATATCGATTTGTTAGAGTTTTTATTTAATAAAAAAATAGTATGAATAAGCTACTTTAGTAAATTGCACATTTGCAAGTTTAACATTCCCAGCGGCGCGCATGACGCCGCATGCGTCAAACATTAATCTACGTATACAGGGTGCGCCAGTTGACCGGCGAAATCCGCGTACAGGGCGGACACAGCAAAGCCTGCTCTAAAGCTGCTTTGAATTCCCCAACGGATTTAACGGGGAAGTTTGTTGCATTTTGTCATTTTAAATTTAAAATGACGTTAGAACACAAATTGTCTCGTAAATGGGAATTACGCTGTATATTATTATAAAATTTATTATTTCGTGATCGAACGGTGATTAAAATAATAGCATCATTTTATCGACGGTAATGACAATGTACCTAATTACAGTATTTTCTAGGTATTATGTTAAATATATTGTGTTGCATTTTCTTGCTTCTGTCATCTAAATGGGAAAGGGTAATTATTGCCTGTAAGTTTATAAAAATATAACGGCTAGTTATGTTAATTTAGGGTCTTTTAATATTCGGTTTCACATATATTTTTTTCATTTTTTTTTAACCATATCATTAGACCCTGAAATACATGGTCGTTTTAGCCGGAAATAGGTAAAAGGAGAAAGTAATTAACTTCATGCCGTCGAAAGTATTAATGAGCAATAAAAGCGCTAAGATAAAAAATGTCGCATACACGTTAATCATAAAATGAGTACCTAATAATGGTTGGAATACGTACAAAATGGTATGTAAATTAAATATTTACGTAAACAGATTCAAGCTGTCAGCACCAGCTCCAAACCAATTAGTAACATTATTGATGCTTTTGCAATTATGGGACACATTTTATACTCCCCACGCAAAAAGAGTGTGGCATCGTACAAACGGATATAATGATCCGGAAGTGTTTTTAAAAAGAAAGCTAGTTGAGTTTTTCGCTACGTTTGAAGTTGTTTTTTGGATAAAATGATGATAGGGGTTTTCAATTTGTTTTAATCGGTGAGTATCGTGTTGAAAATAAAACAATAACAACCTGTATGTCTTACAACAATGGTTCGTTATTGGTCACTTCACAGAAAAGTAGTTAAGTTGACCTGAAAACTGGTACACCTCATCACCCTCTCGATTCCATCCAAAGACGTGCCGTCCGCATTATCAACGACCGTACTGTTTCAGATCGTTTCGAGATGCTTAGCCTCCGGAGAGACTTTGCATCTCTCTGCATTTTCTACCGTCTGTATAATGGGGGGTGTTCAGAGGAATTGTTTAGACTGGTGCCAACGGCCTTTTTCTACCATCGCACTTCTCGCTGTCGGCAGGATGTTCATTCCCATTTTCTTGAGTCACTGCGCTCAGCTACGCGCCGGTTCTCAAGAAAATTTCTGGTGCGTACTATAGGAATTTGGAATGAGCTTCCTGCTGAGACTTTCCCAATGCGCTACAATATGGAGCTTTTTAAAAAGGGTGTCATTAAATTTCTTCGAGACCGGCAACGCGTTGGTGACGCCTCCGGCGTTGCAAATGTCCATAGGCAGCGATGACCACTTTCCATCAGGTCTGCCTGTTTGCCCGTCGATGGCAATAAAAAAAAGGATTCCTTTTTTTAAGGCAATATTTCCCTCAAGTAAAACCAATATAAACTGGTACTTCTGCTCTAAACCTCCATTCGTTTTATGGTTCTAGTTTCCATTCCACGTGACGTCTCCATCAACCTGTCTTCATTCCCCCGGAATTCCTCTTGGAAGTAACTCATCACTTATTACGACCTGAAACTATCCCATGGAAAAACGACGTACAGTCTGCCGCAAAACTAATATTACATGATTTATTAATGTTATATTTGACGCAATATAAGTAGTTATCATTGAAAAATAGCAGTAGTACTGCATTTTCTACAGTATATTTTGTTTTAGAAGTGTATATTTAATTATAAGTTACAACTAATAAGATTTTTTTTTTTCCAATTTGAAATGAAAACCAAAACCACCAAGTAGGTAAAATATATTGATTAAATGTTTCGTGTATTTAAGACACCCGAAAAAATAGTGTTTGTAGCACAAGCAACCAAATTAAGAGATAGAAGAATAATTCTAGTACCTTTTTATTTTTTAAGCGATTATTTTAGTTTCTTAACGTTGAACAGTGCGCTTTGACACATCTACGATATTAATTCATAACCACATTTAGTAGGTAAGCGAATGATTCCGTCCTGAAGTACCAATATGAAAAAAAAACAACTCGCAAACTAGAAATCACTAAAAATAACCGACGCCCACTGTACCCAGACGAATTCCTCGGCGAACGATGAAACTTATAATTTAATGCACCTGGAGCCGACTATACCTACCGGTTATACGTTAACTTGGGTCTTCAAATTTACTAGCAATAAGATAACTTTGTAATATTAGCTTTTTTACTTGATGGCACATTCACGCGTAACTTAGAAAGTTTCATTCTAAGTGCCACGAGCACGTTATAGAGCCAACTTAGGATAAACATTAGAAAGGCTGGTACTGATTTGACAGTCCTGAAAGTCAAACTATCACAGGCCTAAAATGAAGCTTATAAAAACGAGATTATAATACTTAGTTAACATTCACTGGTAGTAAAGGTTAAACTATAAGTTTTCGGGGCCGATAATACCTACGACATTCAACTTTGGTAAAAGTTATCATTGAAGTGCACTCAAACTTCGCTTATTCTCCAAGTCGTAGGTATCTCTCGAAACTTAGCACGTAGCGTTTTACACAAATGTGTACCTTAATACCGTTGAAATAAATATCACCTGGAAGTCTCAACACAATCCAAATACATTAATAAATGAAATAAATTAGTTTTTATTCCGGAAACAGGTTCCATAAACAAATCTAACCTAAACTATGTTTTAATGATACACCCTGTATTTTGTAATGCTCTACGGCGGGTTTAATTTCTTAAGGTGCGGCCCCACCGCTGCGTAAAATACGGTGTCGTTGCGTAAACAAAAGACGGGTCATAGTAACAACATGGAGCCGTTTTTGACGCACCGTAATATACGCACCGTTAAGCAGCGGTGCGGTCGCAAGATATATTGCTATCCTAGTCGTACTTAAGACATGAAATAGATGTTTGATATTAAAATTTCATTAGTTCGAGTAGTTATTAAAAAAATCTGTAAGAACGGAAGGTAACGCCAAGACTATGACATAAACATTTACTGAAAATAAATTTTGAAATACCTACCTAACATAAATAAAAGTAGTAAGTAAGAGTTAATTTCCTAAAGGTTTACTTACACGGGACAAATTTTACCGGCAATTTATAACCCACCATAATAGCTATCTTACTCTAATTTTGTGTAATAGAATGAGGCGTCATCAGTGCTGATGACGGGCAACTATTGCTCAAAAAATTGCTTGTATAAGTGTATTTTGTTCTGCTTAGGGTAACGTATGGCGCACTTTGGTACTTTGGTAATTTAAAGGAAAAAACGGTGATGTTTATTCAGTACTAGAGGACGCCCGCGACTTCGTACGCGTAGAATTAGTTTTCCGCTACTCCCCCCATTTTTTCCCGTTGGGGGTCGATTTTCGGAAAATCCTTCCTTAGTGCTCACTTACATCATGAAAGGAACCCCTGTACCAAATTTCAAGTTTTTAGGTACAGTAGTTTCGGCTGTGCGTTGATACATCAGTCAGTCAGTTTAGCCTTTTATATATATAGATAGATGTAGGCCGCACTCACTTACTCACGCTATGCAACTTCAGTGCTTAAGTATACAACTTCAGTGCTTATAATTTATGTGTAAAACCTATTTCTGTGCTACATCATTTCAGCTACAAACTAGCACAGTGTTGAGTGCTCAGGGAACAGCTGTCTACGGGTGTTAAAGTATAATACGAAACTTCTGCTAGCCTATATTTTTGACGTTATGTGACCTAATAACAACTTGAGAGCTTTTGTTTGCACTAAGCTCGTAAAAAAGCTTGAAGTTATTTAGGTTAGTTTGTATGGCAAGCTGTATGTTTACCAGCAAGTATGACGGAATGTCAAATAATCTTTTAATACGTCTTCCTCTTACTACTAAAGGTAAATAACTGAAGGGTGTAGGTAGTGGGAAAGGTGAAAGTAAATTATTTTACAAAACAAAAGTAAGATTTAATAAGTTTATTTTTCGTTATAATAGTCGAGCTTCTCTAATTGCCGCCCTCGGAGACGTCAATTAAATTTAATGCTTGTTTAGTGAAGTGTTGTCTTATTATATTGCTGTAGCAAAGAAAGTGACAGCAGCAACTTCAATCAAGCATTAAATAAAATTGATGTCCTTGTGTGCGGCAGTAAGAGGCCCGACTGAAGACGAGCTGTCAGTACAAAATTTAACCTGAAACATGTCATGCCTCAAACACATTATTTTGTACTAAGTTGATAGCTGTCAAATAGGGCCTTTAGAAGGCCGCGACTATAGTTAATAAAATAATTTAGAAGCACAAACAAACATCGTAGGAATAGAAAAATATCAAGAGATAAACCACAATTGAACAATACACTCGTAGCGACACCAAAAACCAGCCATGCAATAAATTTCTAACAATATTGAATTTCCTTTCAAGACGCGCCAAAGGTCAATATCGTATCTCATCCAGCAGCCCTGATTCATAGCATACACTCGATTCGAATCTCCAAGTTGGGAGCACGTTGTAATTCCGATGCACTTCAAGATAACTTTCTGGATCGTGCTAGCCAAACGAGCTGACAAAGTTGGCGAACCACCTCCTCTCTGTTACATTGTCACCACTTCAGTATGAATGAATATAGAACATGTACTTATCGAGTAGGATGTTACAATCATTGGCCAGGTTGTACCAGTACATTACTTATTGCACCATGAAGGGATGAATGACTATACTAGTAGGCGTACGAGTTAACTAAGAGCCGGGGTGTTCATGAGGTGCGGGGAAAGGGCAACGGTGACTAGTAGAGGTTTCTGGCACCTCACACCCGCACATCATGCCTACCGGTTGAGTTAGTTGGCTACCGGTTGTGTTGTTGTTGTTGTTTGGAGATGGCAAAGACAGTAAGACCTATTTGGCCGTATTCGTATTGAAAATATAAACATGACTTACTAATAATTATAAAGATCGGCCCGATATGTTCTAACTCATAGCCGCCAGCGCACCAGCGCTTCCACCTTGCATAATTACTAAAATTACAGCTAACTAAAACGCCATGTAAAGTTTGTATTGGAATAAATCTTTCCATAGCAATGAAACTCTCATTGTTCGTCGGAACAGTGTCTTCGGGAACAATTCACCAAGAACGAGTGGTCATGGTTACGGTGCGTCTTATTTCAAGAGTAAGTAATTTTATTAATGTACAATACAATACAATAGACACAATACTCTTTATTGCGTACCACAGAGAGTTACAATTAAAAGCAATAATTACAATTATGCAATAATGGTACATTATACCATCACAAGACTAAGTGCAATTGAAGCTCATTCTATTCTACAAACGCGCTGAAATAAACCTGTGTTGCATGATTAGAGGCACATCGACTGCCACAATTGATACTGCAATCTTGAAAATATGGAGTAATAACTATTGAAATTTGTCTTTAAGCTGTTCGGGCTTGCTGACGACTTGACGACTGTCCATAACCCAAGGATTTAAACCTCTTACCTAACATGATGTTATGTTGTGGGAAATGATTACATATTATGTAATAATTTCCAACAAGTTAGTCTAGTAATAGTGGTAGTAGATAGTTTTTCTTCGAAATTGAATAATTGCTTAATAAGAAAAATAAAATGACTTTGGGATAACCTTCAAAATTAAAGGATTATTATTACTTTCAGACGAGCCCGCTGTCACAGCTGAAAATTTTCCGAGAACTGATTTTGGCCTCAACTTTATTGTGGGAGTTGAATAATTCGATTATTTAAATTTGAATATCTTCTTTGTTCATTTAACGATTAAGTATTAAGAACTCGAACGTAAAGTACAATATTGTCATATTTTTTTTGTTGGGTAAGTAATAAAAGCAGTAAAATCAAGGTTTTATATTTCTTATTTTTAACCCCCTTACTAATAACGTTGAGTAACGGTGGTGTAGCTAAACCATGCTTTGTCCTTATTTGTCAAATTCAAATATCACTATGACAGATAAGGACAAAGCATGGTTTAACTACACCACGGTTACTCAACGTTTATTAGTAAGGGGGTTAAAAATAAGGTTATTATATTGTTAGTCCTCTGTGGGAATATTTTACCCGTGTCTAAAGTGAAAAAGAGTATTTACCTAATAATTACGGAAGAATCATTAGAAAAACTAAAAACGGCGGTCTTCGATTTGGATTAAGGTTAATAAAAATACGGCGCTTGTACAGTCGAGTTCAGAAATATGTATACACTTTATATACATACAACTTGTCAAGTATACAATTATACGCATATTAAAATAGAGAGTGTTTTGTTATTAGTGTTAGTTTAGCTCGTGTAGTCAATTCATCCAGTTCCACATTTCTCCAATTCGTATTCCAAAAGATTCATCCTTATTATTCTGTGCAATACCGGGACTCTCTGATATTGTTAGCACACGCATAAATTGTCCAAATGCAACGCCCAACGTAATTTTTCAGTCGAAATAAAGAGCGGAGAATCTTGGTAAAAGCCCGTGGAGCGGACAATGGCGGCGGCCGCAAACCACGTTTACCCGGCCTTGTTCGGGAAAATCTTTTTAATCCTGACTTACTATGGAAATGTAGTTATATTGGTAGCGGTGAACTCAGATTAAAGGAAACTCTATAGAAAAGATATTGCTTTCTATTAGAACTTAAAAAGACTCGGTTTATTTAACAGACTTAACTTTTAAACAAGGGAAGTTCTGTGCTTGAACCGTATGTATTTAAGTATAAATAATTGTTTGTGTCTTTGCAATTATTTCAAAAACTCCAACATCGTTTTGCAAAATTAAGTCACTAGTATAATTAACATAATTTTAGAGGTGATTTTAGTACATAATAAAGATTGACTTTTATGCGGCGTTGCTTGCGGCAAGCTTAAAACATCTTGAAGTCCGCGTGATACCTGCTGACTGATTGACTCTTAAAGAATAATTAAGAATATAAATAATTTTCTAGGATTAAATATCTACAGGTTGCTTATCCTTCGAGATGTGTTACCACGTGACAGCATTACAAAAACTTGAAAGTAAAAAAATAAAATGTACATACCTACATAAACTTATGCCTTCATTCCTACAGGGGGTAGGTAGAGCTACAGAATTACCAACAAGTCTAAAAATTTATTGATAATTCTATAACCACATATTGCACAATTAGGCTAAGATGTTGATGATGAATAAAAACAATGAATCGCAGAAAGAACACCTTTTCAATTCATTCTAGGTCACCCCAACTTAAGTTGGCATCATAATACATAACAAAAAGCCTGCTTTCGTTTTTCTGACCTAAAGATGATCCAAAGATGGTATTTTTCATTACGTTTCTTTAAGTTAATTCTTTGTTCTCAAAGAAATGTTTTTTCGTTAAACGGATCTTTCAGGTAGATTCTAAGGCTTTCACGGACGTGTATTTATCACTAACCTTTTACAATAAAGTACCCATGCATAACTCCAATTTGTATTGTCAAGGTTCTCCTAGCCAAGCCGATAAAGCAAATCATTTTCGACAATATTACCGATTGCAACCTGAAGTCTTTCCTCCCCACACCCCAAGCCGTAGGAAGTATATTTGTTCTTATAATTCCCTCGTTCAGAAACCGAGCATGACGCACAACTGGTAGATTAAGATTAACGACTACCGACCTGGACGATATGTTGTTCCTTTGTATCGTCTGATTGAATGACTTTCCATAAACAATGACTTCACGTTTTCTGGAGCTGTATTGAATTTCCGCCGAGGAAAATGAAAGTGATATTCTTTCGAGGGCATCTTTTATATCCTTTCCTGAATGATATAATATCGCGCCTATCTTTAAAATTCACATTCTGCGAAAATGCAGAAATTTGTCTCCATGTATGAATTAATTTTGGTAGAATGCTACTTATTGACAAATCGTAATCTTTCATAACTCGATGCTGAGTGGCTGGTCTTGTCAAATCGCTGGCTATCTTTTTTGTTCTCGAGATTTTCTCGCATCATGTTATCTTTTTCCTGTGTTAAAAATATATTTAATCAATTTATGGGTTACCAACATACATTTAAGGTCTTTACAAAAGTCTCTTTTACCAAAGTATATCGGTAAAAGTAAGACAAAATTATGATTTTCACGATTTCCAAGATTTTTCTCTGGGTACAATGCGTAAATAGTTCCAACCAGCTAAACTTTTCCCACCCTTAACATTTACCGCCACGCAAAGCCGCAGTGCGAACGATATTCATAAAATAACAACCGAATATAAGGCCGTTTTTTCTCAGATCCCCACGTGTTACGACGCTCTCACGTCAAGTTTGAAATAGAAGGAACGGTGCTCGAGTGTACTCTCGTGAGAACCTCATTATTCGAAAGCACGGTTCTTTGTATGACGAAATAAGGTTCTTTAACAAAACTCACATAGCTATAGCGCGTAAATATATTTTTTGCGTTAAGCACGGTAATGTGTGGGCTGGGATTTACGTCATAAAGTGAGATTTTTCGAAATGAAAGAATCCTCCCACTTCTGATCTAGTAGGCCATTCGTTCTATGAATATTGTCATGACAGTTTTTTAAGTAGCAGGTGGTTTATTGAGTAATGGTGTTGAACTAGTTTTGCATCAGTTTGAAATGACAGGTCAATTACACAAAACCACGTACAAGGTAATTGTACCTACTGTTGCCTCTGTTGCAAATCGTTGACAGGCATCGGCGTAATTTGATTTCAATGATTCTGTGCCCGTAACGTAACTGATACTCGTATAGCAAAAACAAAAATGTTGCTACTTTGGCGTGACTTTTTCTTTTCTGCATTCCGCGAATTTAACGCAAATAAAATGAAAATAAAAAACTAGTTTGTGACGTAACGTTTTGAGATTATACTTGTTAATATCAGTTAATCTCTTTCGTTATCAAAGGCCCAGTTGTTAGAAAAAATATTGCCATCGGAACGTTATTCTAAAAGGGTTTCTTGACCGCGCATTAGTTCGATGATCGATTGTTAATCGATTACTTTGTCGAGTCATCTTGTTCAGCCACGCCAATCAATATCGACTTCATCTTTTAACATAATAGCAATATTTTCACATTATTTCTGAGAAGTAATAAAAAAAACTGTGTTGAAAGGATAACTTATGTTCTTCATTCCGTTAAGCTATTTTTCTCCGCTCCAAAACATCTAATTGTTGTTTCCAGACACAACACATTTCCGATTTACCACAGTTTTCCAGCTACGTATCCAGAGTTCAAATAAGGCACCGAAAGCTGTACACACGAACTATAGTATCCGTGTTACGAAATCTTGATTAATGATGCAAATACGGCTAGAGCTAGATTGCTCGCTGTTAGTTTGGATATTAAGTAAACGTAGCTGAGGCAAAACATTAAGTTGATGTAGATTAAGAGATATGGAATCCCTGCTTTAAATAAATTGTCTTCACATCAACCGATTTGTATAAATTTTACTAAGTATTTGCGTTTGTTCGAGATTTTGTTCACGTATTTATTTATTACTGTAGCCCTCGAAAATTGTTCCATTGCCTGCAAAAATAGAATGTAATTTTGAACTATCATACAATTGTTATCGTACCTACTTATTCTTAAAATGTTTCCGTTGATTTTTTTTGTCATTAAAAAAACAACTTGATATTGATTACATGAATATTGTAGAATTTCCGCCATCTTGATACCTAGATATGACTAATAAACGATCACAAACTGTTTCCGTAAGATGGATTTCACAAATTACTCAATAATAGCTAAAATAATTCAATTTAACTCCCTCGGGCATTCACTAAAACAATAATTCATTTTTTGTCTCCTAAAACCTCACGTCAACTAGAGCGAGAGTGATTTGCATGGTAATCGCCCCGCTTTGTCCTCTTAAATTACTTTTAGTTGGGGAAAGTTTCCAGAAAGGTCTGAAATTACTATCAACATGTGCCAACATAGCAAAACATAAGGAAGGGAGCGCGGTTACCCATTTGTTAGAACGAGATAATCCACTACACGATCCAACTTTCTCCCCCATTTATTTACATAACAGAGTAGGTATTAATACAGCGAGAAATTTAATACTAATCAAAAAGAAACAACGTTATAAGTACCTACTCGTAACGTATAGCAAAGGGTGAATACGATTAAAGAGATAAAAGACGTGTGATATAGGGTTTAATTTGTTGTGTGATTGAAAACTCAATGTTGAATAATGAAATGGGAATAAAATAAGGCCTCTGTCATCCTTTTTTCTACAATTCAGTACTAATAAGTGACTATTAGCCCAGCGTTCAATTACGAGTACTTTTGTACAACACTCGAAAATTTGATCTTAGCAATTTCCCGCGGTTTTTTCCGCGTAGGTACTTAGTATTTTTATCGCTGTAGGTACTCATCGGATGGCTCCAATTTTCTAAAATATAAACCAGTCTTGATTCATTGTTTTCTATTTATACATCTATGTATGAACTTGCAAATCTCGTTCACCATTGCGTAACAAAATAACAATTTCCCAACCAAGCTAATTTGAACACTTTTTACTACGAGTTATCATAAATGTTTGCTGACGTCTCAACTAGACGAAGGCAGAACACGTCCCTGGGATCGCGATGAGGTGAAACAATACAGCCACACCGAGTTACTAAATCACCTTGCGAGGGAAATCGCTCCCTGTCTCGAGAGCGCGGTACACGGAAACGTCTTCGGTATGAACGCTATTTGGGCTGCAGCCTGTATTGGTGTTACAACAAAGCGCGTCAGACTCGGCTATGTAGGGTCAGGGAGGGAACAGTAGCTCGGTGGGAACAGTGGCTCGAATGTGCTGTACTCGAAAGGGAAAGAGGTTTATGTCTGTCTTCTACATCAATCGAAGGCGTTCGGTACCCGATCATGCTCGAACTAGTTAGTGAGTCGCTCCGGCGCCAGGCGGACGAGTTACGATGCGTTTTTGTTGTAATCCCTGATAAAACTACATTGTCAGATAAGTTTCACTTAATTTTATTCTTATCTCGTACGAGATTTTTAATTAGTTATATTTTTGTCTAAGACTGTGCCTAATCAACTTAGTATTGGATGATAATTCAAGACCCTCAACTTTGGTGTTTGCTTCTAGTTTGATCTAAAATCCAAAATGGCGACAGGGTCAACAGTAGTTCGTTTCGGAAAAGTACACAGTCGCTCCCGAACCACTGTGTACATGCAACTGTTATCATTACATTATATTAAACCAAAAATGACGATTATTTATTACTGAGTTTATTTAATTTACAAGAAGATTGATGTTCTTTTAATTTTTGCCTTTGGAGGTGGTATGGTTGTAGATGTGGTAAAATGTGATTTAAGATTTGTGTCAATTATTTCTAAGTAGAAAGTAGATACCTAAGCATTAAACCTTAGGTAAAAAAAAAACCAATCCTTATCTTTTTTTTCCTATAAGTAGATGTCGGAGCCTATTTGGTCATTGAATATAAAAACGTAGCCACTGTGTACTGTAAGAACCACTGTGTACTAGGGAGTGTACACAAAGGTTCGAGCCACTGTGCACTGTTAGAATCACTGTGTACTTGGGGGTACTAGTGACTGTGTACAGGTCGTAGTAAACAATGGCTCGATTCCCATTTTTTAAAAAAGACTGGATATCTCTTTTTTGGTAAAAGTAATAGCAAATCTATTTGCTATATATGAAACTTCAATATTGCACTGTGCTTTGTGCTTGCCATAACTATTTCAGGGATTTATATTTTTCATGCAACAGCCTGTTGAAAAAATCCTAGCCACTGTTCCCTCCTTGACCCTACATATATATTTATTTATAGTACCTATTTCTATTTAAGTTTTATAAGACTCATAGGAAGATAGAAAGAGTCATAGGAAATGTCACATATAGCGTGGTATATTGAGAATGTACATTATTACCGTGTCTGCGTGCTTTAGAATGTTAAATGCCAAAAGTGTTTCAATCATGAGTAATAAAGTTAAATTTGAGTGGAAATGAAGGTAAAAATATCAGACTTTCTACTGTATATGCAATACAAACGACATAATGGCAGGATATATTTTTTAAAGTGTGTCAATTAAACCAAATGCCAGCCATTCCGAAAAAAATGGGCAGGTGTTCCATAGAAGCAGTAAATTAACTTATTTAGAGACTTTTTTTTATTTATGGACAAAACAATCGTTACAAAGGCATGGGTGCGAACAAATATAATTCGGTATAAATTTTAAAGGCACATGTTTCTCGTTCGGAGCTTACATTTCTAATTTTAACGTTCGCGACGGAATTTATGACTCGTACATGTGTTGCCGTATAGAGTGGTGCCGTAATAACGTTCGGCGTTTTCTGCCACACCGGCGCGAAATTTGTTTTTATACAAATAAAATTGTAACAAATATCCCAATATTTACACTGCCATGGGGTTTTACCCTGTCGTTCCCACAAATGCCGTTATGGACGTTTGAACATCATTGTGAGTGTTAGACTACTTTGGAAAAGGGATCCTTTTATTTCCATGAAAAGTAGGGGCGTTACAAGCTAAACGAGTTTTATTGTCTTGTAAACGTTCAATATACTTGGAGTATTTGCAAAAAGTGTACTTACATGGTTTGAGTACACGCAGATAATTAAGCAAATTATGAAATAGTTAATAATCGACCTAAGCCAATAAATAGATCTCGCAACACTAGTTATAGTGGTAGAAAAACTAAGAGGTTAAGGAATGTGGACTCTGAAGCCACAGAAATCTTACAAACGAAACGCAATATTATTAATCAGTGAAATAAGTGGCGAACCCCGGTTAAAATAATGGACTATGACTCTCCACTAAATGACTTTTGTGGGGTCTTTTATTATCTATCATTTTCCCCCTTTTTTCTCAGGTACCTACTATCAAATTGTACAAGACAAAAATATATTTATTTCTTAACTTAACTATCTTTGTGCCAATTTTATTAATTTCTATTCAACCGTTTATGAGTGAGGGTCAACCGCAAGGTCAATCACAAGCATGTCCATATCCAAACTTACATATTCTATTATGTAGACTATTTTTAGGTAAGCCAGCTATAGCTTTTCAATAAAGATGTTTGATACTGCTGGAACTGCAATAGGTATTATCAAATAACAACCACATTAATTAAATCAAATCAAATTCCTTTATTTCATTACATTTAGACATTTTTCATATAATAGGTTGTTTAGATTGTGGTAATGAAAAAGGCGTGAGCACAGCTAAGCTAAATTTGAGTTCATCCGTGGTCAGCCATGAAGAGATCAGAAGTAATTTGGTATAAAATTAGATCATGCTTCCTTATTTTAGCCCGCAATTTCGCCAAACTATTTTTTACCAAGCTTCACATCTATAAATTATAAAAAAGTAGGTACCGCGTTTTTATTATTTTGAAAGCATTTTGTTTTTAACATCACGGAGCTGTAATTTGTTAGGCCAAGAATTGCAACGGCGGCGATATCGCTCAAACAAACAAACAAAGCCAATAAGACATTTGACACATTGCCGCGCTAACGGCAAAAATATTGCCGTCCCGCACCGCACCCATGACGGGCGCCATTAACATTTGTACTGCCAAGGCCGATTTATTGCTCGCGAATGCGTCGCTACAACACTAAATGCCCTGATAATTTATACGAAATTCACGAATAGCGAGATTTGACATCCCATAATGGTACATTTGTAAAATGTGCCTGCAGCTTGTTGTTTGGGTCCCAAGCAATGAACTGGCTTTGTATAATTTTTATTTACACCTTATTACATTAATAAAGACAAAGTAGTAGTTATCCAAAATGTATAGGATTGACGTAAGCTCTCGGCAGGACAACGCGCTGGCCTAGTTGGTAGTGACCCTTCCTACGGAGCTAGCGGTCCTGAGGCGCTAGACAAGATGCATTAGGTACGCTAACAAACTTTTCTATTCGTTTCCTTTTTAAACCAATCGCGTCACTGATAGATCACGTGACTCTTCGTATCACGTCATCTACCAAATGCAATTTAACCGGTTATTAACGGTTTTTGTATGAAAATAACCGGTTATAACCGGTTATTTACATTCCCTAGTTGTAATATTTACTTTACAGGTTTTAAGGTAAAATACATGTTTTTCATGATCTCTGGTTGGTAGTGTTGTCATTAGTTTATTTTACGCAAGAAACTCGTAAATATTTACAGCTATCTTAATTTTTATTTGTAGTAGAAATATTAACACGAAATAATAACAAAATAAATAAATGGACAGCCGCAGTATTATATATACGTATTTTATTTTATATTTGCCTTTTTAAGGCATCTGTCAGTCTGGCTGCGCACAATTTTTTACTTAATCAGTGAACGCATTTGTACTCAGTTTTCCTATTAAGCAGACTATTTTCACAAAGTAATAAAAAAGCGATTATGATCCATTCACTTGCCTCTGGCTTTCCGCCCCCCAATAGATATCTAGTTAACATTATTACGATTATGTACTGTGCTGACCCACGGTGTGAAGCAGCCTTAAAATAAGGCTTAGGCGCTTTAGGGTACTGGCCGGTTAGTAAGGCTATATTGGGGGGTTGTCAAGGAAACGGTTGGGGAGTGACGGTCGAAAATTTGGTGGATCTAAAATGTAAAAAACCTAGAAAAATAAATTAAAATCTTTAAAGGGGAGTGAAACAAATTAGAGAGCGCCGCGTGTGATAATTCGGGGCCCCCTAGGGGAAAGGTGGGATTGTAGGCAAGATGAGTGCGGATTCGTCAGTCGTGAGTTTTGACCGCAGGCCGACCGGCCTGCGAGCTACGAGACAGAGTGCGAGTGTTGAAGAGGTGATAGTGTTGCATAAGTGTGCCTGTTTCTGCTCGTTCTATCTTAAGTTCCAGGGACCGGGAGTGAAGACTCGGCGGGTCCCGGCTTCCGGCTTTTGGTGTTTGGAGTGCGCGGACGTGTGTGGTTGGAGAGAAAGGGGAATGGAAGAGTGTTGAATCGGTGAGTGAATGTTGTGTGGTGTCGAAGAGTAGTACTTAGAATAGTGTGGGAACTGGGCGGGAGACTAGGGCAGTAGCGAATGTAAATTGATGTATAATTTTACTTTCATATGTACACGCGTACGAGCTTATCCGGCAAGAGCGTTGCTGGCCGTGACGCCATGATCTGCGGAGGGTCGGGAGTGTCGCAGGCGGGCCTACGTCACCGCGGCCTTGACCTGAAGTCCAGAGCTAAGTTCCCCCTCCCTTTTAATCGGCCATATTGGTTGATTGTAGATCCGTAGTAGTAGATGCAAGATACCGCCAGACGACAATGTCTGTCATACAGACGTCAAATTCAAATATGGAATTCCTGTTGGAAGAGTGAACATATTTTCGACGTGGAAAATATATTCACTCTTAACAAGACGGTTCTTGTAGGAACACCTATTTTGTTCATTATTTACTCTGATTTTTTTATTGTGATTTACCTTTTTTAAAAAAAGGATTTCTTTTAAATTTGATGGTGAAATATTCGTTTTCAAATTTTAAATTTGACAGTTTTCGAAACAAAACCAAATAAAAAAAAGATTTAAATTCAAACAAAATACAACGGAACTCTAGGAAGTGGAGTCGCGTAGGCGTGTTTGTCTAAAAGGAGCATTCCAACGTACGGAATAATAGTTCTTCACGGGATTTAAAATACTATTTAACGAAAGAGACTAAGGTAATAAATTCACATATTTTATTAACGTGACCCACGAACTAATACGAAATGGAAGAGGATTTCACCGGGACCACGAGATTGAATCTGACTTGTGCGCTTGGTAGCTCCGCGCGGCGTAGTCTCCGGGAGTCCATTGTTTAAATTGAGTTCACTAGATTGATGATGGTTTTTCCAAAGTTTCCCAAACCTTTTGGCCTAGTAATGTTCTTGTTCCTCTCGGCCCTTAGCTCGGTTCAAAGATGCTATTGTGTCCTAGTCTGCTTAGATTGCCTGTTATTGTGAATATATTAAAGCAGAGTTCGGCCACCTCGATCATAAACTATCCGGGTCGAAGGAAGTTTATGCTCGGAGAGATTGCTATCCTCGGGCACAGACGGGGCTGCCAATTTACAGGGAATAAGTGCCTTGGACTTCGGATTGCGAGCAGTGACACTTTACAAAGTACCGATACAGACTGAACAAGTCGTGTCGGTGCGTAGAGATGTCGAGGCACTTAGATTTCAAAAGTATATTGGGGTCCCCGAGGGCCAAGCCAGTGTGGTTGCCAGGGGCCGATATCACCTCTGACCGAAAGACGTTGGTTAGTTGAGGTGCCTTGCTGCTTGGGTTTTTATGATCCCATGTCTGGTAAGGACTCCTGCGAGTTTAGCTCGGCAACTGCCTTCTACTCCCGGCTCTCATGTCGGTTCGTGGGGACTCGGTTAAGCGATGCGTAATGCAGAGCGTGTGAGGATCGGGTGTCCTGGCAGGGCACGAAGGGGAGGGAGGCCCTCGCCATTCTTGGTTTGCTACGCTGTCTCCAGGCACCACGGCACGAACCTACACACACACTCGCGGGGCTTGAGGTGGTCGAGGACACAATGGGGTAGGAACATAGGGTAGTCACTCCGTATAAATTATTAGGCGTTAGGGGAAATCCTGCCTTAGGAGTGACTACATTATTTGTGCGGGCCCTCTAGTCCCTTTGCACACCGGTACTGCGACGGACTGACAAGATGACGTAATGAGCTATCCCCTAGACTGACCGAAGGCAGGCTGGCGGAGGGTATCCCGTCTGGAGCCGCGCCCACGGGTATGGGCGGGGTGGGGCCCTACCTTTACCAGAAAAGTCAGCTATCTGAACGAGAACTTATTTAAACAATGAACGCTACTAAACAATAACCGATAAACTATATTAACCAATGATCGATAACCGGTATTTACCAATAATCCTATTTGAAATCCTTTTCCACGAGCCTATCTTTTAAACTAACTGACTTAGTTTCTCTCAATCTCGCCTACGGAATCTTGGCGTTACTACTAATATGCTTAACTATATATCACAACGATTTTGACTTGGGTCCTACAAACTAGACACATCACTGGCCAGTTAAATTTTAAAAATAAATTTAACTTTTATAATTCTGACAGGGGCTACCCCTCTGGTCCAGTACAATTGGTGCCGTGACCAGGATGCGTGGGTGCTAAGTAGATTGAGGGAGAGAAAAGATAGCGTGCGTTGGAACCGCTGAGCCCCGCAATGCGGAGCTCCTATTTTTGGGTGACTTACCCATCGGGCAAGGCTTCTACGACCTTGTCGTCGCTTTGACATACTTGTTTTCGCGTTAGATCCAGCAGGTCCCCGCGATGCGGAGCTCCTATTTTTGGGTGCCTTACCTTCCGGGCAGGGCTTTTACGACCTCACCGTTGCCTTGCATACTTGCTTCCGCGTTAAATTTAGTAGGGCCCCGCAATGCGGAGCCTCGATTTTGGTCGGATTGCCCTCCGAGCAAGTAAAGGATAGTTTAGGTTATCTGAATTCTTTACCCCGGTCAATGTTGTTTTGCGTTACTTCGAAAAGGAATAGGGTTGTGTGATAGTTATTTAAATTGCGAAACTTGCAGATTGGGAAGCGTCAAGATGATAAAAGGAGGAAATACAGCGTTTACTATTGCAATCGAGGGAAATATAGGGTCAGGGAAGTCCACCCTATTGGAACGATTAAAAACAAATAAACTAGTAACAGTGTTCCCGGAGCCAATACAGAAATGGCAAAATTTGAACGGGACCAATTTGTTTCAATTAATGGTAGAAGAGCCTAAAAGATGGGCTAATGTTTTCCAAACATATGTCATGAGGACCTTGCTAGACCATCATGTAGCCCGGGTAGATACTCCAATCAAAATAATGGAACGGTCCATTTTTAGCGCAAAACATTGTTTCATGAGGGCACTGCTTGAGAATGCTATAGTTCACCCAGTGGAGGTTCAGGTCCTTGAGGAGTGGATAGGTTTCTTGAAGGAACATACGCCAATAGATGTTGATTTGGGCATATATATCCGCGCGCATCCAGAGATTTCTTTACAACGAATGCTAAATAGGGGAAGGACTGAAGAGAGTACAATTACATTAGATTATCTTACGCAAATACATAAGAAACATGATGAATGGCTACTGGGGAATAATTGGCAGGACTCTTTTAGAAGTATTCGGGTTATAGACGGCAATTGTGGACCTGACGAAATCGTTGGCCAATACCTAGCGATCGAAGGGGAAATAAAAGCCAGTGGGAAAATCATCTTTTAGAAGGTCATTACCCCGCCTCAATTTTATTTCAGATTTATAGCTATGAATAGGAAGAACCGAACCAATAAGTAGACGCCACCTTCGTCAGGGGAGTCGAATACAGCACTCGAAGCAGGCGGACGTAGGAGGGGTGCGGTCGGTCAAGCAGGCGCCCTATCACTCATGATGAGGACAATGCGAGCAACCATTGGGAGGTTGAACATGCGGGTGACGGAGCTTCAGGACCAAATTCAGAGTGGGCAGGTAAGATCGGAACAAAATTTAGAGAAAACACAATCCGCTACTTACTCAGTTATCGATGGCAGACTTGATCGACCGAAGTACCCAGGTAAAGGGGACACGCATCCAGTTTCATTCATAGAGGACTTATTTTCATATCTAAGAAGAAACCCGACTAGGGAACATATAATTGATAACATTATAGGATGCTTAGAGGGAGACGTCAGGAAATGGGCCAGGATTTACAAGGATCGCTGGAGAACTGAAGAGGACTTCAAGATTGATTTTATGGATACTTATTGGGGAGAACCTGAACAAAACGCTCTGAAGAGAAACATAGTATGTGGGGTATGGGAAAAGGAAAAACATCAGACTATGATGGGATATTTTATCTCTTTGGCTGGGCAGGCCAAAATGTTGAGTGTGCCCCTGTTGGAAGATCAGTTAGTGGGCGACTTAATGCATCATTTCCCTAGAGAAGTGCAGTATGCTTGGAGAATGAGGAAGGGTACCACAATCATAGAAGGTACGGAGTTTTTAAGAGATTTGGACGACATTGACAAGCAGAACCGGTATGTAGAGAGCAGAGTTAGTAGCCAAACGGCGGTTGGAATGAAACGTTCGGCGACTGAACCGGTAAGACCAAAATTTGCAAGTAAAAGGCCCAAAGTCGTTGCGAGACTTGAAGTGGGGGAAGAGGAAGACGTCGAGGGAGAGAGAGACGCAAACAATAATTTAAACTAGTGGAGGCTGATCCTAAGGTCCCGAGGTTAGCTTACAAGAAAAGGGGCAGGTACTGTAATGTTCCGTTACAGATAATGTTAAGGGATGGGTGGATACCGGGGCTAGGGTTAGGGAGAAGTGGACGGGGAAATCGATACCCAATATCGGTAAATAAAACAAGGAGAGGCTTCGAACGTTATGGAATTGGTTTTGTGGCCAAGGGCTCAGGGAAGCAGGAAATGATAAATTTAGACTCTTTCCCAAACCTTTCTCCTGATCTATTAGGCCGACCCCGAGTCTCCGAAAACATACAAACCTTTGTTACGGCGTCATTGTTTGACGAAGAGGTATCTTTTGATGAGTTGGGGGATAAGGTTAAGGCAGAAATTGTCATTGTAATATTAGAGGTCACGGTACGTGGTCTGGTAGATACTGGGAGCGAGGTAAGTTG
The DNA here is from genome assembly GCA_948252455.1 of Acleris cristana. NCBI lineage: Eukaryota > Metazoa > Arthropoda > Insecta > Lepidoptera > Tortricidae > Acleris > Acleris cristana. Next base: position 8,135,098 of record OX411782.1, on the reverse strand, counting down.
TATTTCGGAAGAATTGTTTGACTCCTTGCAAGTTACTAAAGACACAAAATTTCCCTCGCTACCAGTGAAGCCTATACATATTAGGGGGGCGGTAGGACAGAAGAGTTTGCGAATACAGCAACTAACATCTATAGAACTAAAAATTCAGGGAGTAGGTTTCGATACAGGGTTGTTGGTAGTCCCTAGGTTAGTTGTGCCCGTGATTTTAGGTTTCGACTGGTTACTTTCTCATAATGCAGTCATTAGCTTGCAAAGTCCTAGGTCTTTAACCTTGAGGGGTAATGAGGGGGAGGTTAATGTGCCGTTTACTAACGAAAAGCAGGAAAGTGTTAATGTTAGTGTGTTGCGAGCAGGTCGGGGTGATATAGGAGGCTCCGCCCGAGGTAGTGAGGCCTTTTTAGATAAAATTAATGTTGGGATAAAGTTGACCGATAGTATGAGGGTGGCGCTAGGGCAAGTTTTAGAGAAACATAGAGTAGTATTCACGAGACAAATTGGTAGGGCGAATTGTTATGTCCACCATATAAGGATGCATGAACACATCCCGCGAATAAATAGGTCGTACCCTATTCCTTATGCATATCGAGGTAAAATAGATGCGAAATTAAGCGAGATGGTGGACATGGGTATTATTTCGAGAGGGGCGACGCCTTATAGTAGTCCCTTGACGTATACAAACAAAGCGGATGGCTCTATTCGGATCCTGTTAGACGCTAGGGAAATTAATAAGTACATGGTAGCAGAGTCAGAAGCGCCACCATTGCAGATAGATGTGCTAAATGCCTTCCATGGGGTTAAATTCATAACTATAGTAGATTTGAATAATGCATATTTTCAGATTCCGATATCAGAAGAGAGTAAACAGTACACGGGGTTTACTGTTAATGGGAAATCTTATATGTATAACGTGTTGCCACAGGGTTTAAAAACATCAGTAGGGAGCTTTAGTCGGGCTATGGATGTAGTGTTGGGACTAGGGGTGAGGAGCTTTTGTGTAAACTATTTAGATGACCTAGCTATACTAACGAATGGGGACTGGGAAGAACATTTAGAGCAGTTAGATAAAGTTTTGGAGCGACTGGAAAGGGCAGGGTTAACGTGTAATTTGGAAAAATGTAAATTTGCCTGTCGGGAAGTTAAAATGTTGGGGCATATAGTTTCCACAGAGGGTATTCGGACCGATCCGAACAAGGTTAAATCGATACAAGATTTCCCGACCCCGAAAAAGGTGAAGCATGTGCGGGCATTCTTAGGATTATGTAACTACTATCGAAAGTTTATCCCGAATTATAGTACCTTGATTATACCGTTGACACGATTATTAAAGAAGGGACAGTGTTGGTGTTGGGATGTAGAGTTAGAGGAGGCGTTTAAGGGGTTGAAACAGGAATTTACCACGACCATAATGCTATCGCACCCGGATGTGTGTAAGACTTATTATTTACAGACAGATAGCTCGGGAGTGGGAATTGCAGGGGAGTTATATCAGTATGATGACGAGGGTAATAAGCGGATTTTGAGCTTTTGCAGTAGGTCGCTAAGGGGGGCAGAATTGAGGTGGACTGTTACAGAACAGGAGCTCTGGGCTATTATTTATGGGGTCAGGAAATTCGAGACGTACTTAAGGGGGGCTGAGTTAGTTATTAGGACAGATCATAAAGCCTTAGTGTTTGTGAAGAACATAAGATTATTTAATAGTCGAATCACTAGGTGGATACTTTATTTAGAGCAATTCAGATATACAATAGAACATGTTAGGGGGATTGAAAACGAGGGGGTAGACATTTTGTCTAGGTTTCCAAATGATGGTGAGGTACAAGAGGGGAAGATCTGGTGTCCAGCAATAATGTATATGGGGGTACAAAATAATGTGGAACTAGAGGCTAAGTTAGAACAGATGGTCCAGTTCCAGGACATGGATAATGTAGCTAAGGGCATTAAAGAGCGCGTGTTAGAGCAAGTGGAGAGGGGGAGTAATGATAGGTTGACTAGGATAGCAAACCGTTGTTCGATTAATGATGGGGTCCTTTATGTCAAAAGACATAACAATGACGTTAGGGTATTATATTTGCCAGAAGCTTTGCAGACTGAGGTGTGCAGACAAGTTCATTTGGAGCTAGGACATTTGGGAATTTATAAGATGACCAAGTATTTGAAGGAAAGATTCTATTGGTTAGGGATGAAGAAGATGATAGGGAAGTTCGTTAGGTGTTGTCACATCTGCCAACTATCAAAGGTGGATAATGTTAAATATGTCGGGGCGTGTAATCCAATTGTAACCGGAAACCCTGGGGATTTGGTTATGGCGGATTTTTATGGGCCTTTACCGGCGTCTAGAGGGGGGATCACGTATATATTTGTTATACAGGATTCTTTTACTAAATATATAGAGTTATATGGTTTAAGGGTGGCCACGGCTAGGGCAGCGGTTGCTAAAATGCGAAACTTTACTGCGACTATAAGGCCGAAGACTGTAATGACTGATAATGGAAAACAGTTTATAGGGAATACGTGGAAGCTAGGATTGCGGGATATGGGAGTTAAGGCTATATATACAACTATTAGGAATCCTAGGCCGAACACGACGGAACGGGTCAACAAAGAATTAGGCAAATTCTTTCGAATATATTGTCAGGAGGGACATAGAAATTGGGGTTTATGGTTAGGGAAGATTGAGGAGTTGTATAACAACACACTTCATTTAAGTACGGGTTTTGCACCGAATGAAGTTCTCTTTGGTAGAGCGACCCGGTTATCGATCGATACTCGGTTGCCCTACCTTGTGGGTGATAGGAGTGTTGATGAGATTCGGGAGCAAGCTAGGGCTAATTTGCATGTGGCTAGTCAACAGAGGAAGACTAGGTTTGACTTGACTCATAAATTGGTTCAGTACCAAATAGGAGATTTAGTCAAGTTGCGAAGACTAAATAAGTCGGATTCAATGAGGGGAATAACGAAGAAGTTTGAGCTGGTCTATGAGGGCCCATATAGGGTGGCCGCGAGACAGTATGATAATGTTTACTTGCTGGTGTACCCTGAGACACTACAAGAGAAAGGAGTGTTTAATGCAGTCCATTTGGCGCGATATTATAGTTAGACTGAGGAGGTTGGGGAAATAGTTGGAAATTTAGTAGTTATCTTAGGGAAAGGATATTGGGTGTGGATTTCCATGCAGATGCGATGAGTGTGGGGTATTTTGTTGTGTATTATGAATTGGCATTAGGTCATTTGAGTATTTGGTGGCTATCTTGGTGTTGTTATTGATTTTGGAAATAAAAAGAATAAATGTCTTAATCTACCGATGGTTTTGAATTCGTAGTGGTAGCGGTAGTCTAGTTTGGGGGGGGACACTGTAAAGGGGGAATGAAGCCTTGGGGGGAAGGTTGGGTTTTGAATTCGTAGTGGTAGCGGTAGTCTAGTTCAGGGGGGGGCACTGTAAAGGGGGAATGAAGTCTTGGGGGGAAGGGTGAATAGTAGTAAGCGTCTAAGTCTGGTTGAGGAAGAGAGGAAAGTTGTGTTGTACCTATTGTGTAATATTGGAGACGGAAAGGCAACCTTAGTTTAAGGCTGCTGACTGTGGGTGAGAAATTGGGTAGAGGAATTAAATCTCGGCTCCGTTGAATATCGCCAATATTTAAGGGGGGAATTGTGCTGACCCACGGTGTGAAGCAGCCTTAAAATAAGGCTTAGGCGCTTTAGGGTACTGGCCGGTTAGTAAGGCTATATTGGGGGGTTGTCAAGGAAACGGTTGGGGAGTGACGGTCGAAAATTTGGTGGATCTAAAATGTAAAAAACCTAGAAAAATAAATTAAAATCTTTAAAGGGGAGTGAAACAAATTAGAGAGCGCCGCGTGTGATAATTCGGGGCCCCCTAGGGGAAAGGTGGGATTGTAGGCAAGATGAGTGCGGATTCGTCAGTCGTGAGTTTTGACCGCAGGCCGACCGGCCTGCGAGCTACGAGACAGAGTGCGAGTGTTGAAGAGGTGATAGTGTTGCATAAGTGTGCCTGTTTCTGCTCGTTCTATCTTAAGTTCCAGGGACCGGGAGTGAAGACTCGGCGGGTCCCGGCTTCCGGCTTTTGGTGTTTGGAGTGCGCGGACGTGTGTGGTTGGAGAGAAAGGGGAATGGAAGAGTGTTGAATCGGTGAGTGAATGTTGTGTGGTGTCGAAGAGTAGTACTTAGAATAGTGTGGGAACTGGGCGGGAGACTAGGGCAGTAGCGAATGTAAATTGATGTATAATTTTACTTTCATATGTACACGCGTACGAGCTTATCCGGCAAGAGCGTTGCTGGCCGTGACGCCATGATCTGCGGAGGGTCGGGAGTGTCGCAGGCGGGCCTACGTCACCGCGGCCTTGACCTGAAGTCCAGAGCTAAGTTCCCCCTCCCTTTTAATCGGCCATATTGGTTGATTGTAGATCCGTAGTAGTAGATGCAAGATACCGCCAGACGACAATGTCTGTCATACAGACGTCAAATTCAAATATGGAATTCCTGTTGGAAGAGTGAACATATTTTCGACGTGGAAAATATATTCACTCTTAACAAGACGGTTCTTGTAGGAACACCTATTTTGTTCATTATTTACTCTGATTTTTTTATTGTGATTTACCTTTTTTAAAAAAAGGATTTCTTTTAAATTTGATGGTGAAATATTCGTTTTCAAATTTTAAATTTGACAGTTTTCGAAACAAAACCAAATAAAAAAAAGATTTAAATTCAAACAAAATACAACGGAACTCTAGGAAGTGGAGTCGCGTAGGCGTGTTTGTCTAAAAGGAGCATTCCAACGTACGGAATAATAGTTCTTCACGGGATTTAAAATACTATTTAACGAAAGAGACTAAGGTAATAAATTCACATATTTTATTAACGTGACCCACGAACTAATACGAAATGGAAGAGGATTTCACCGGGACCACGAGATTGAATCTGACTTGTGCGCTTGGTAGCTCCGCGCGGCGTAGTCTCCGGGAGTCCATTGTTTAAATTGAGTTCACTAGATTGATGATGGTTTTTCCAAAGTTTCCCAAACCTTTTGGCCTAGTAATGTTCTTGTTCCTCTCGGCCCTTAGCTCGGTTCAAAGATGCTATTGTGTCCTAGTCTGCTTAGATTGCCTGTTATTGTGAATATATTAAAGCAGAGTTCGGCCACCTCGATCATAAACTATCCGGGTCGAAGGAAGTTTATGCTCGGAGAGATTGCTATCCTCGGGCACAGACGGGGCTGCCAATTTACAGGGAATAAGTGCCTTGGACTTCGGATTGCGAGCAGTGACACTTTACAAAGTACCGATACAGACTGAACAAGTCGTGTCGGTGCGTAGAGATGTCGAGGCACTTAGATTTCAAAAGTATATTGGGGTCCCCGAGGGCCAAGCCAGTGTGGTTGCCAGGGGCCGATATCACCTCTGACCGAAAGACGTTGGTTAGTTGAGGTGCCTTGCTGCTTGGGTTTTTATGATCCCATGTCTGGTAAGGACTCCTGCGAGTTTAGCTCGGCAACTGCCTTCTACTCCCGGCTCTCATGTCGGTTCGTGGGGACTCGGTTAAGCGATGCGTAATGCAGAGCGTGTGAGGATCGGGTGTCCTGGCAGGGCACGAAGGGGAGGGAGGCCCTCGCCATTCTTGGTTTGCTACGCTGTCTCCAGGCACCACGGCACGAACCTACACACACACTCGCGGGGCTTGAGGTGGTCGAGGACACAATGGGGTAGGAACATAGGGTAGTCACTCCGTATAAATTATTAGGCGTTAGGGGAAATCCTGCCTTAGGAGTGACTACATTATTTGTGCGGGCCCTCTAGTCCCTTTGCACACCGGTACTGCGACGGACTGACAAGATGACGTAATGAGCTATCCCCTAGACTGACCGAAGGCAGGCTGGCGGAGGGTATCCCGTCTGGAGCCGCGCCCACGGGTATGGGCGGGGTGGGGCCCTACCTTTACCAGAAAAGTCAGCTATCTGAACGAGAACTTATTTAAACAATGAACGCTACTAAACAATAACCGATAAACTATATTAACCAATGATCGATAACCGGTATTTACCAATAATCCTATTTGAAATCCTTTTCCACGAGCCTATCTTTTAAACTAACTGACTTAGTTTCTCTCAATCTCGCCTACGGAATCTTGGCGTTACTACTAATATGCTTAACTATATATCACAACGATTTTGACTTGGGTCCTACAAACTAGACACATCACTGGCCAGTTAAATTTTAAAAATAAATTTAACTTTTATAATTCTGACAGGGGCTACCCCTCTGGTCCAGTACAGTACCAAGACATTAATTTTATTGCAACGATGGCTTCATAAATTGATAAACGTAAACCTTCGTTAATACTTTTTAATCTTTAGCCAACTTGGTCCGTACAACAAACAGTATGTTATGTCTTAAGGATAAATAGTATTTAGAGCGTTAGTTAATCCAAGACATCCCATCTGTGTGCTAAGTGTCGTCTAAACCCGTTCTGCATGCTGATGATGCAGTCAAATACACAAACATACATAAATACTCAAAACATCTGAACTGAGATCTAAACATTCAACATAAACTTTGACTATGTTGTCTCTAATTACCTTTCTACGAGTATACGAGCACATATGCCACAGTCCATATATTCAAACCGTGAATAGAATTGGTCACTTCAGGTTACAATTTGGACACTAAGCGGATAGGTACCAATAATTGACACGTGACTCTTAATTCAAAGAGCATACGGTCATTTAATTGATTGTTGCAAAAGAAATTACAGTGCCCGGCCGTTGGGAAGTCAATCCTGACAGCTGTCATTTCAGTACAATTTATAACCTCAAACCCAAGAATAGATTATAAATTGTACTGCGATGACAGCTGTCAGGATTGACTTCCTAACGGCCGGGCACTATAATAACCCTTATCTTCAGTAAAATAAGATTGAAGTGTCCATCAGTGGGCCTTGTCTATTGCTGGGAATTGTTAATTTTTAATCTGAAGTAACCGAATGTATGAAAGTATCCGACGTTTGAATGTAGCGGATGGAGCTTACTGGATATCTGACAGCCACCGCCTTACCCAAACTACTGAACTGAACGTAGAAACCTTCGATCAACAATTACCACTAGATTCAAGGTCCCATACAAAATCAAAGCGAAAAAGTGGCCGTGTTGCTTATACTTATAGCTATATCTGTGGAACCTTCTAAATTAACTTGAACTATACCTTAAGTCTAAGCAACAAAGATTCAAATAATAATAATTGTTTAAAATACTTACCACGTTTCGTCACAAGACGAGCATGCGTTCGATAAACAAAAGAACTTTCTTCGTTTCAAAAACATGTCATTCTATTTTAGGAACAGGGTAATAATGGAGTCGCAATTATATAAGACAGACATTTTTTTTATTTGATAGAGATATAAGTACCACAAACAAATTTACGTATACATTTTTTTTAAATATCCTGTTCTAGGACTGTCATATAAGGGTATTAGGCCCGATACTAAAGCAGCAGGAGAACTGCAACAAGTGGAATCAGCCTGACTCATGTCACATTTTGCTATGGAACTTCTATATTTGTTATAGATGCAACCTGCAAATATGTAAATACTATCTTTAATAAAATAATAACGACCACACATCATAATCAGAGCTTGTTATTATAGAAGTATTTTGTACTTAATTTACAAAATATGAGTACCTGTACATTTCATATTGCCTGAGACCTTAGCACACTCGCCTTTATCGCCGACATAAAGCCTAGTGTGCTAAGGCCTCTGGTCTTGGTCACGATTTACAAAAAGACAACATAGGTAAACGTTTTACCAGATTTGACGTCGATTCTGTTAATACCGCTGCTTGCACTTTCTTTTTTTGACGTGAATCTGCAATTAACGGCAATATTATAAATATTATACGGCTTAATAATATAGCTGGACTGAAGTGGTAACTCCTCTGCTTCATCTCACTACACTTAATCTTATATTATTTTAAACGTGTTATGTAACCTGTACCTGCAATTTTGGAATCGCTGTTTTCTACGCCTTTGGCTATTTCCAGTTTGTCAAATTTGTCAAAATGAATCGAACATTACAATCGATTTTTTGAAAGGCCTATTAAGTAAGATCTTCTTCTCTTTCTTTCGCGAAAATAGATATCCATGCCACACAGCAAAAAGGATCACTAGGAAATCTACAAAAAATAAAAAATATTTTTTTATTCTAAAATGAGAACTACTCCATGAATTTCTTGTTCCAGAACCACCGATTATTGGCAAGATGGTTGACCAAACAATAAATTATTGATTTTTAAATGTAAACTGCTAATTTTTACGTACTTTAAATGAAATACTGACTTGTACTTACCTAAAGAAAGATATTCCTTCCGAAACCTTAGTGTTACGGTGGTGCTTCCGCAATTTTTAAACGCACATTGTGGCATTTTATCACGTCCTCACGTTGGCTGTGGTTGACGCGTACTGTCAGAAATATGAGCACAAACTTATTTTGTGCTCGTATTTCTCTGGCCATTTTCAGAGCTGTAACGTTGAATCTAGTAGATTGTTGATCGAAGGTAGAAACGTAAAATATTAAAGTAGCGATGTGCAGTAAGAAAGGAGTTTTCGAAATTCAAACTCTAATCAAACGGAAGAATGGAGGGAAAGCAGCTGCAAACCAATTCTACCTACGCACGATGAAACGCTTGAACAGTTGATTAAATTAGTTGTCACTTTGTGTTTCTGTTCTGCTAAATTCCACACTTTGATGAGCGCATCCCTGCGTAATAATGTGTGTTTATACCCACTTCAAAGTACCCACAACGAGTGTGCCTAAAACCACATTTTTGCAAAACACTTTTAGGCGTATTCATTATAAATTTAAACGGCACTGTTAACATTTTAATTATACGAATTTAAATCCGCTGGTGTGAAGTTCCCATGGCGGATGGAATAATTTATTTATCACGTGTAAACCCTTTGCGCGGTAGCACTGGAATAATGCATTCCGTCAAGTAATACGAAATTCATTTGCATACATTCCTGTGAAGCTGGGAGGTCTTAGTTTCACCATGTATGCTGTTTCAAGCATCGTATTTCATTTCGCACACTTATTCATATGGCTCTTTGATGTGCGAATAGTTTATGCTTATGTTGTATCGTTAAACGTAAAACGGTTTATTGTCTTTAAATTGGACATCAGCTTTTATACGGACAACGTAGGAGACATCACGCGAAGATGTTATTTGAGAGTTATAACCCATTTCACGATCTGTTTGCTTCTACGTCCAAGAGATACACACGTCTAGTGCTATTTTTAATGTAATAGAATTCCATTTGTGCTTTCAAAAGTGCCTTTTAAGATTGTCAGTGTCTCTCTTGTTGTAGATAGGTCTGTGGAAACTAGTGTTATTCTTACTACATGAGGTACCTGAAATGTCACACGCACAATCTTCTTTTTGTGATACCGAAAAAAACGAGTTACATTGATGACAGTGTTACATTTTGAGTATCTACGGGTGTAAGTAAGACAAATTGAGGGGGCTTATTGTGTAACGCACTCATAGTGGAGCAATTGTTTTCATTTTGTATGCAGACAAGCCTTCGATTTTCAAAATGAAAACGATCGTGATTGCGAGTGCGTTGGACAATAAGCCCTCTGCATGTCATAATATCTCAGCTCATTTAGAATAGGACATATACCACCGCATTGCATAAAATGGGTTTCTATTTAGGGTTTTTAGGGTTCCGTACCCAAAGGTTGCCAAACGGGACCCTATAAGCCTACACTGTCCATTTGTCCTCTTAAAAGCCGTACAATATACAGCCGGTTGACTTGTGTACTTGTTCTGTCTAAAAACGGTAATACATACAAGGGTCCAATTTGATGTGATTGTAGTGCAAACCGTAAAGAAAAATAAAAAAAATACAAACAGGTCAAGTGTGGGTCAGGCGGTACGGAACCCTCGATGCGCGAGTCCGACTGACACTTGACCGACATTTTTTTAAGTAATAGTCAGTTTTAGTCATAATAAGTTACTGCTTTAAATTAAAAACCAGCAACAATTTAATTTTCAAAAAATTGTGCTTATATTTATTTTGAATTTGTAACGTTAATATTGAAAACGATATTATGCGAGCAATCTCAATCATTAACCAAATTTAAATTTAAACTTTACATTGCATTAATTTCAGTAAACGTCGAGCGCAGATTTAATTATCATATACAAATCATCAATAAAGGCTTTTGGAGAATAATATTTGCAATTTGCAATCTCATTCAAGTCGGAGCACGCTGTTTACCTGCTCCCTGACAAATGCCTCTCACCGTCGCAAGAATTTGTCAAGGACCTCCCTTTGTTTTGCCAAAATTATTGCGATTATATTAATGATATCGATATTTCTGCTGTCTAACATCTTATCTCCCAAATCCCCGATGTCAAATCGACGCCTCGATCTCAGTCTATTTATTTCTTTATCACCACGATATTAAAAAGGACTTTGCAGATTACACTGTTTCCTTAAGAAAGTAAATAATGCTGGCGGGAAGGAAGATATGACAGAATGATTTAATAAGCGGCATGTTGTAATTTAAGACAAAGGTCGCTAGAAGTCTTTGTATTTCTTCATCGCTGATTTTCATTTACGTTTTTTGGTCAAGACACGATATCTCAATTAAATAATTAAATGTAAAATGGCGGCTAATTTTACGCCTGAAAAGATGACGATTCATTTATCATAAAAAAGTCGACGTTCCGAACTTTTCCCCGTTTGAAATTGTTTCCAAGTCATGACATCAACACGCCTACTTAATTTGACTTTTTCCCAAGTTACACAATAAACTGAGAGGCAACCTTTATTTTCATATTTTACGTTCCTTGTTTCAAACTTCAGTATTGCCGAGTTAAGAATTTAGTTTTTTTCTTTCTGAGGTCCGAGGAAGTTAATTTTAGAACAATGCCGTTGAGTTTTGTTTAACACACCTAACCTAACCTAACTAAGGTAAGCCGAGGACACCGTGTTGTAACAATAACCCATGTCAAGAGAAAATCTAATCCACACTAATTGGTACGGATGAAAGGGACATCCATACCCTTACCATGAGTTACAATTACCGTACTCGCTAGCGATTCGAATGCTCTGGGTAGTGATTCTGTCAAAAGCAAAGGTGAGCGAACGAGCGAGCGAGTTTAAGTAGTCCCGTCAAAGCGAACAAAACACATTTCAGGGCGTGTATTCAATTTGGCAGCATGGCTTCTCGAACGTATAAGGCTGCCTAATTGAGAATCCACGCGCTAAAATGTGTTTTGCTCGCTCTGACGGGACTACTTAAACTCGCCGCTTGGACATTCACTCCTGCATTCGCTCACCTTTGCTTTTGAGAGAATCACTACCCTGCCCATCGCTCGCGTCGCAGTATTCTTATAGAGTGCGAGGGACAGAGCATTCAACTCGCTAGCGCGTACAGTAATTGTAACTCGTGGTCAGACTACAGGGGCTTTAGATACTTAACGCTAACGTAAACGATTTTCGAAAACGGTCAAAATGTATGGAATTGTCATAAGCGCCCGACGCTACCGTCCAGCAGCATATTACGTCAATCCTATACATTTTCGATAACGATAACGTTTGCCGAATGCATCTTGTCTAGGGCTAGAGTTTACTATACTATGTGTTCGGAAAAAGGTCTGACAAACTTCAGGGACTAACTCTGTAGGTCATTCTCATCAACTTTTATTATGGGACCAACATCCAAATCGCAAAAAAAAAACAGCTGTTCCATACAAACTTTGAGAGCTAAAGAGCCGAAATGTATGGAACAGCTGTTTTTTTTTTCGCGATTTGGATGTTGGTCCCATAGTAAAAGTTGATGAGTATGACCAACAGAGTTAGTCCCTGAAGTTTGTCGGACCTTCTGCCGAACACCCTGTATATCTGAAGGACCAAAAATCTGCTCGGGAAAGTCAAATTGTGTTCCTTATTGTTAAAATAAAAATTCACAGAATGTTTCAATAAACTGCAACATGTTCTAACAGGAGAAAATTTGGAAAAAGCAAGGCGCGCCTCCGATAAAGTACTAGGGAAGCATAAAAGCGAACTTGTAAATCGATGGCCGAATTGGCGTAGGGCCAGACCTCGCTTACCAATACAGAACATTATAAAAATCTGTTGTAGCCCCATTTGGCAGCTCCGCGACGCGGGGGGCACGTACAAACTTTATTTAAAAGATTCTGTATGAACACCCCTCAAGCGATGTGACTATTAATTTAACGGTGGAAACGCTTAGTACCTACTCTGGATATAAAATAAACTTTGAATACTGTCGGTGGACTTAAATTTACGGAATTTTAAATTGAAATTTTTCGTATGCATTTGTTTTGGTATAGAGCTCGTTATTTAAGAGTCAAACAGGTATTATTACACAAATTTAATTTATTTAGTATTGCTGTAGATGATGTATGCGGGTACCGGATTGACAAGGACGTAAGTAAAAACAGCTTTTTGAAGTTTAGAACGTAGTGCTTAGGGCGCATGGACATGTGTGTCACGTTAAACGTCTGAAGGGCGACTGATTTGACATTGGACGCCGCGTCACACACATATGCACGCGCTCGTACAGGTGGCTTTTATTCACACATACAGACAGCGGGAGTAAATCAGGTAAGTACCTACACTTTTTAATATTTATAAACTAATTATTTATTATATTTATATTAACGTGTTTTTAAGCCTTTCTTTTCAGGTGCGGTTCAGCGTGTCGTCTACATCTTCCCCCCCGATTGTCTTTCAGGATCAATCATCATCAGCAGTAGGGAGCAAGGCTACGCGGGTCACCGGTCTGGTAAGTATCCCGGTCTTCGTTTTTACGTCAACGATTCGCACACGGCCATCAGCGCCATGGTGCACATTCTCGATCAGTCCTTTTGGCCATGTATTTCGAGGCAAGGCCGGATCTACTATGACTACGACGTCTCCTATTTTCAGGTTTTTTGTCTCCTGGTACCATTTCTGACGCGGTACTAAACACGGCAGGACTTCACGGAGCCAGCGTTGCCAGAACATATCGGTAAGTCTCTGAGCAATTCTCCACGACTTTCTCCTGTACATGTCGTCATTATTGAATTCGCCGGGAACAGGTAAGTTCGACGAAGAGCCCAGGAGGAAATGGTTCGGCGTCAAACTCTCAGGGTAATTGTGATCTACCGAGACATGGCTCAAGGGACGACTGTTAACTATATTTTCTACTTCTGCTAACAGTGTTATTAAAATTTCTTCTCGTGGGGCTCTCTCTTTTAATACTACTTTCAGTGCAGTCTTCACGCTCTTAATCAAGCGTTCCCACGCTCCTCCCATGTGAGGACTGACAGGGGAAATAAAATGCCATTGTAATCCTCGATTTGCCAGCTCGTCTCTGATTTGAGTTGATTGGTTAATCTCAGCAAATGATTTTTTCAGTTCCATTTCAGCACCTCTGAAATTTGTGCCATTATCCGAGTACATTCTGTACGGCCAGCCGCGCCGTGCCGCCATCCGCCTCAAAGCCATTATAAAGGAGTCCGTTGACAGCGAGGGCACAAGTTCTATATGTATCGCTCTTATGGTGAGGCAAGTAAATAAAACGCCATATCTTTTTTCTCGGCGGCGACCTATCGATACTTCCATGTGCCCAAATAAATCGACGCCGCAATGACTAAATGGCCTTTGGTGATGAGCGAGTCTAGCGCCAGGCAGGTCTCCCATTCTTGGATTTGTAGGTTTAGTCTTTTTAATTCGACAAAGTAAACATTTTGAGGCAATTGTTCGAACTGTAGGGCGCAGATTGGTTAGCCAGTACCTTTGTCGAATTTCGTTTACAACAGTTTCATTACTGCCGTGTGCAGCCTTTTCATGATAGTGTTTCGTTATCAATCTTGGGATCAAATCGTGCCCATCCAAAATTATAGGACGTTTCAGGTCTAGACTAACATGACAAGCGGCATCTATTCTTCCATTGGCTCGTAATAATAACTGATCGTCTAAAGTGGGTGTCAGTTTTCGTAATCGACTATTTGAGTCGATCGGCTTATTATTTTTCAGCTGGTAAATTTCTTCAGCAAAAGTCTTTGATTGCGAGTAGCGCAGTAGAACAATTTCAGCGCGCTGCATTATTTCTGCATTGAGTACAACTTTTCGCGATATTCTACACTTTTTTAAAAAGAGCAATACGTTCGCAGTGCATCGCAGTAAACGAATCCAGGAGGAAAACTTCGTCGTATCGGGAACAGGTAAGTCAACGATTTCTATGCATGTTGTTACATTTACTTGTAAATCCAACATTTCATTTTTAGGTTCATACTTCGGCCATTCCTCGCGTGGCTTGTATAAAAATCGGGGACCACAAAACCACTCGCAGTCATTGCTTAGTTTATAAGTATTCAGTTTTGTAGCTTTGTCGGCTATATTTAATCTCGTAGGTATATAATTCCACTCGTGCGACTGAGATAAATCATCAATTTCACCCAATCTATTAGCGACAAATACTTTGTAGTTACGAGTTTCGTTCTTTATTTGGTACAAAACAACAAGCGAGTCCGTCCAGAAGTACCTCTGACTGATAGTGAACCGGTTCTCCCGCGCTATTGTATCGGCCAGCCGGCACGCTATAACAGCTGACTGGAGTTCTAGCTTGGGTATGGTTATATATTTGTTTATTGGCGCGGCGCGGCATTTGCAAGCGACGAATGACACGGTCACTTTCTTATCAGTAGATAATCTCCAATAAGCAACAGCATTATATGCAGTCGGCGCTGCATCGCAAAACACGTGCAACTCTAGTGTTGTCTCGCTTTGGCTCGTAGTATTACTGGACCTCTCGCTTACGTTGTCTCGGTCGTCCGATAATTTCGTAGAAAAATGGTATCTTGGTATTCGTAGTTCTTGTAATGTTTGCAATTGTATTATCCAATCGCGGAAGATTATATTATCTTTTTCTGAAATTTCATTGTCCCAATTTACTTCCGACTTCCAGGTATTTTGCAGCATGATTTTTGCCTTTACAGTAAAGGGGGCGAGAAACCCAAATACATCAAATATGGACATTAGGATGCGTAGGAGCTCTCGTTTTGTCGGTTTGCGTTTCAGGTTAATAATTTCAGGAGAAATACGCTTCAGCGACAAGTCGAAGCCAAATGTGTCACTTGACGGATACCAAAGTAGCCCGAGCGTTCTTTCAGATAATTCGTCACATCCGGTTTTAATCCTTATTGCGTTGTCGCTTAAGGTCTCTTTTGGCGTGCATTCCAAAACTGTTTGTTTATTGCTAATCCAGTTTCTTATTTGAAATCCACCTTGTTTATGAATCTGGGAGACTTCATTAATAAGTTTGATGGCTGTTTTTTCGTCATCCACGCTTTCAATGTAATCGTCCATGTAATGCGATTTCAGAATGGCTTCAGTGGCTTCAGGCATCTCTTGTTGAAATCTCAGGGCGTTTTTGTTTTTAATATGTTGCGCAATAAAGGGGGAACAGTTTGCGCCAAAAATTAGCGACGTCATGGCGCATGTTTTAATTTCGTCGCTATTATTTTCGCGCCATAGGAACCGTAAAGCGTGTTGATCCTCTTCTTTAATCTTAATGCGTAGGAACATATCTTTTATATCTCCGATAATTGCAACCGGTTTCTCCCGAAATCGCATCATAATACCCAACAACGATTGAAGTAGGTCGGGGCCTTGCAGTAAATAATTGTTCAGGGAGCGTCCAGCAGCAGTCGAACGGGCATCGAAGACTAGTCTCAACTTTCTTTTGTTCGGATTATCCACTCCAAAATGTGGTAAGTACCACTCACGGTGTTTCCGTGTCGAGTTTTCCTCATTTGTTAATAATCGGGCGTAATCGTTTTCAAACAAATGATTAATTCTTTCTTTGTATCTAGAAGCGTATGTCTCGTTTAATCTCATTTTTCGTTCGACAGATAAAAATCGTTTATAGGCGTTAGTATAGGAATCTGGCATTGGAGCATGTTCTTTCCACGGTAGACCCACTACCCACTTTCCATCTTCTAATTTTGCAGATTTATCAACAATGGCGATTGCGCGATTTTCATCCTTATTGACCCGTGGTTTAGAGTTCACTCCAATCGAATCGATGGCAAATGAGCGTCGAACGAGTTCATGCAAATCCTTATCTGCACTATGATAGTGTGCACTGCTTGTCCCATGTTGCGTTGTTTTGATGTGTGCGTCCGCGCATGTGTGCGTCTCCCGCCGCGCGGCGCAGGTGTCCGCGGGGGTGGCGCCGGAGAGCGGCTCGGCGGCGCAGCTCGGAGCGGTCGGATGGGCTCGCTCGTGTAGCATCGTCGTAGTCAACGCGAGCTCAGTGGTTAGAAGGCGATTAGCGAATGCTGGTGCGGGTACGATGCCGTGCAGGCACCATCCCAACGGTGTTAGTGTGGCACATGGTTCGTTTATCCCACGATAAACAGTCTTGAGAGTCATTATTAAATGGAAATTATCTTGACCAATTAATAATTTGGGTTTCACGCTAGTACAGGTCAGGAAGTCTTTTAAATCACTTAAATGTTCATAAGTATCGAGTTTAACTTTTGATAAATTTTGCACTGGTAGGTCCAATTCATTTATTTTTCGGGCACGCATTTCGTAACTTTCACCATTAATGTTCGAAACTTTAAATTGTACTATCTCGCTCTGACACACTATATCGGAGTTCCATGCTCCTCGAATGCGTAATGTTTCAGGCTGGCCTTGAAGATTAACACAATTAGCCAAATCAGCTGACACTAACGATACGGTCGCGCCGTCGTCGAGTAAGGCGTGCGTAGCAATAACACCGTTGGGTCCATGTAAGTTAACGCGAACTATTTTTAGCATTACACTAGTACTGGGTGACACTACTGTATTTGTTACTGTCTCTGTCTTTGGGTCATTAGTTTCACTGTTAGCACTTGTCGTCGCAGCGAGCCGTGGAACACGTATGGTGATGTTATTACTATCTGAGCTGCTTTGGGGAGTTGGGGTTCCTTTTGCTGGCCAGTGGAGTAAGCGGTGATGAGGCAGGCCGCAATTGTCGACGTCGCACGGCGCTGCCGGGCAGGTTTCTTTGCCGTGGCCTAGCAACAAACACTTGTGACAGATCTTCTTGATTTTAACGAAACGCCACTTATCCCGCCGTAAGGCACGTTTAAATTTAACACAACTTGAAAGTGGGTGTACAGATGTTTTGCAAAACTTGCACATATTACTGCAATCGGCGGCGTCGTTATTAAGCACAGCATAAGATTGAACTTTACGTTCATCCGTTTTTTTATAAAATTTCGTTTCGGCTTGCATGTGAATGTGACTAATACCAGCTGCGGCGACCTTCGTGGCTTCTTTGTGCAGGAATTCGGATAATAATTGCAACTTAGCTTTGCTGTTGTCTTGATGTTCGTAAATATAATCAGCCCACTTGTTGATGAGTGCACTTGGACATTTTGATAGGACAGTGTTTAGCAACTCCGGACTTCGTAAATAATCGGTCTGATTAATAGACTGAGCGGCTGCTATATAATTATTTATTTTAACAGCGAAATTCACTAGCTCGGTGTGATAGGTTTGCGGTAAAGGTTGCAGTTTTTTGAATTGTAATGCAATTTTGTATATGATTATCTCCGGTCTCCCGAATTGTAGTTCCAGCGCACTTATAATGGCCTTTGGCGAAGTATCAGTGACGAGCAGCGACGAGACCGCTTCTCTGGCTTCGCCGCGAAGACATTTGCTCAGTCTAGCGATGTTTTCACTTTCATTATATTTACACAGCTTCGTAGATTCTTCAAACACTTTTTTAAACTGCATCCACTCAAGTGATTCACCAGAAAATAATGGTAAGTCTTTGGGCGTTGCTAATCTCGATAAAAAATGTTTATTTGTGCTTTGTGTGGAGAGTGCTAGGTTCTCGATAGCTCGCGCTAAATGGTCGAGGTCGCGTGTGTCGCGCGGGATGGGCTCCCCGCTCGGCGCTGGGGTGACGTCAGCAGCGCGTGAGGCCTGCAGGTCCTGGTGGCTCTTCTCAAGCCATTGCTCCACTTTTAAAGAAGTTTTAATCGAAGCTCGATCAGTACAGCGAGACTTCTGTGATGACTCATCGTCGAGGGCTGCGAGTTCAGCAGCTAATCTTTTTTCGATTAGGTCTTTTTCGATCAAGGCTTTGGCTTCGGCGGCGTCTAACTCTAGTTGCCTCTTGCGTGCCAAAAGTGACGATTTTTGCGACGACTTCTTTGAGGATTTGGATGCGATGTCGCCAAATTCTATTTTTAGACTTCCACCTTGGTTGGCATTATCCTTGAAGCCGTTATTTTTCTTTGAATCCCCTCCTATGGGCGGGCATGTCTTGCAAGATTGCACTTCGTTTGCTTCAATGGCGGCAAGTTTCAACTCTCTTTCTTTAGCACGGCGCGTTTGTACATTAGTGCGCGGTGGTGGTGTGCTGAACATTTCCGTGGCTGCTTTGGGATGCGTTCCTTATTGATGCGGTTCGATGGACCAATTTGTAGATGATGTATGCGGGTACCGGATTGACAAGGACGTAAGTAAAAACAGCTTTTTGAAGTTTAGAACGTAGTGCTTAGGGCGCATGGACATGTGTGTCACGTTAAACGTCTGAAGGGCGACTGATTTGACATTGGACGCCGCGTCACACACATATGCACGCGCTCGTACAGGTGGCTTTTATTCACACATACAGACAGCGGGAGTAAATCAGGTAAGTACCTACACTTTTTAATATTTATAAACTAATTATTTATTATATTTATATTAACGTGTTTTTAAGCCTTTCTTTTCAGGTGCGGTTCAGCGTGTCGTCTACAATTGCCTTATAAGCGTGTATTTTAAGTTCTATAATATTTTTTTCTGACGCATCTTTTTATTTTAATTGTAATAATAAGCTATAATTATTATTTTCATTATTTAGTTATTTTTATTTTTTATTTTTTTATTAATTTAATAATTGGCACACCAACACATTACAAAGCTATACATTTTGTTACTGAATAGGGATCACATCTAACCTGTACCTCAATAACAGGAGTGCAACAACATTATTACTACGCTTTGTCCAATTTTCCTTTTTGGACAAATAAGAGTAAGACAGAAAACAAAACGATAACATTTCAAAAGCAATTAGATTTTTCCAAGCAGAATACAGCACCAGAAAAAAATGTTTTATTAATTTCGCGTATTATAATGCCTAATCACTCAAAATGCTACGCCGCGCCGTAGCACTGTAGCATCACCCCATGCATGATTACACTCGCACTTCAAATGGCATGCATTTCCCTGTTTTTACTCGATCAAAGAAATCGTCACGCCCCGTTCAATTCGCATTACAAAAACCAAAGCCCCAGCAACTTTCACGACGTCTAACAACCTTAAATCGTGGAGAAATCGGCGGCATCCCTAGCGGCTTGAGCAATCGTGGCGCAGGGCTACAGCTGATTGCTGAGGGCATGTAAAGCGCGATTGTAGACGCGTGAGACGCATATCCAATCGACTAAGGTTATTATCTATCGGATAATGTTACTTTTTCACCTGGGATTTTTCAATATTTTTTTATTTAATTGAATACAATGACTGTGTACTTAATGCGATGCGGTTTCTTGTTTGATACTTGTGAAAGCACATTTATATTAAAAAGAGATAAACCTATTTAGACGGTTCTATACAGATCTACCTAATAGTTGCCTATCGTTTCGTTTCATTTGTCCGAATTTCCATATTTTTTTTTTCCTGAGAATATTCCTGTATTGATAAATTAACCTTACCTAACCGACAGGTTTTGTAAGTCATTATATTATTATATCACTAGTTGCGAAACTAAACTTCGGAGTAACGATAGGATACCCTACCGAACTAAACTGTAATAAAACTAAATGTAGATGTTGTTTTGCCTCATATTAATAAAATAAGAACTTTGTATGATTGTATAATGAACTGCTGAAATTCCCTAAGTTAATACTACTGCTACTACTGTTATTATATTTCAACCCACTTTTGAAAGCTATTCCTAACTGAAACGATCTGCAATCTCCAAATTCATTGCTTCGAAGAATTCCCGTCTTAGATTCGAATCCGTTCGGGCATGCCAAGAATGCTGACGAGATACGTAATAGCCCCAGTGCAGCGACGACGGACGAATTAGCGACGCTGGAGGCAAATAACCGAACGACGGATGCCTTCGCCGCGGAGCGATGTTAACACGTTCACTGCAGAAGAACCTATGTCGGCTCCGCTTTGGATGGAAATCTGGAATCATGGAATTGCATGTGTTAACGATGACGTTTCGCTGATTTCCTGTAGTTCCGTGTAGCTTGTTAGTAAAAAATGGTAATTGAAAATTCTGTATCAAAAAAACCTTAATCGTCAAGTGAGTTAAAAAGTAAACGGTTAATAGCACAAAAAAATGTTTTTTTTTACACAATTTGATATGCGCATATAGAACAAATATTTTGTACATAAAGAAATACCTACATTGGAAAAAAATATTTTCTGTCTGTCTAAAGCAATACATTTCAAAAATATTTAGATTTTACTGAAGTAATACTGCGCGCCTCGTATTTTGCATTAATAAAGCTGAAACTCGACAAATACCGCGCGAAAATTCCGAAATAATCTAGGTTAGTGATATACAAACGAAAGCAAAAACAAACAACAGCGTATTCATTACTTTGGCCACATTTGGTTCTTTGTTTTTTGTTAATGATGTCGGCGACACCCGAAATATGACCTAAATACTTTGCAAATATAAACTTCATGGGCTCTTTTTTACACGGTAAATCATTATTGCTTTTGACAACTTATCGTCTTGTTTTTAACAGTGCCACCATTAAAAAGCAATAAGGTTTTCCCGAGTAGTATAAAGACTTATTGAATAATCAAACGATATCGTATTTTGTCGCATACGTTCTTACTTATCATGCTTTTTCGGTAACTACTCGATGGGAGCTGAAGCTAACTAAGATAGCAAGATAAACATGATTATACGACAAAATATGATGTTATTAGATTATTAGCATATTTACATACATCTAACAGTTCAGGGGCTCAAATCTACTCAATAAAACAATATTACTTTTGACATGCTATCGCATTGTCAACGTTATGATAGCTTTTATTTACTTAAAGTAATGTTGGCTGAGTTAAAAACAATATGATAGCATGTCAAAAGCTATCTGGTTTTACCGTGTAGAATACAGCGCCTGACACATTGCACAAACATTATCAGAAATTGCATGGTTGTGCAACCTGTCAGGGCCGGTATTCTAGACGGTAAAAACCATATCGTCTTTGAGCTGTTATGTATTGTCAACGTTTTGATAGCTCTTATTTCTTTGACAGTACTCGGCCGCCATTACTGTCAAGTAAATAAGAGCTATCAAAACGTTGACAATACGATAACAGGTCAAAGACGATAATGGTTTTTACCACCTAGAATAGAGGCCTTGGATTAACTTCTTATGTCTCTAGTATTATCTAACAGTTTCCTCAGGAAGCATTACTTAACTAAATCTACCCTTCCTGACAGGGCGGCGACTAAAAGTCAATACGTACATAGTTAGCCGTCACTTACACGTTTTTACGGGGCCATAACACGTCCGCGACGTCTCACGAGGAGGTTCCCTTTATTGCCCCGCACTCATTTATAAAACAATGTAACCTTATTAAAACCTGTTAATCCTATCTTGTGCTTAATTTTCTGTCTTTGTATTTAAACGCGGTACCCTAAACTCGAGCTACTCTAGCCCTAAATAATTATTTTAGTGGTAATAATCAAGAAATAGAAAAAACAGCGGAAGTGGCATGAGTTTCGCTCAGTATCAGACCTGTTGTCGCCAATACTCAAACTATCATTATAAACAACACGCCACCATGGAAATTGTTTTTGGTGCGACTATCGTTTTTACATTCCAAAATAGCACAATAAGAAATATTTCTGGATTTATTTCCTATTTTAGAAATATCGAAATAACGAAATAAGCGATCGCCCCAAAAGTATGGTAGGTTGCGCGGAACTCCGCATAACCATGCCACAAGTTACACGCCCACTTGACACTTCTACTGTTTTTTCTATTCTGTGGTAATAATCTTAAATTGTTTAAATAGCTTAGTCCTGATGCAACAATTAATAGAATAATTAAATATTAAAGATAGTTTTTGGAATGGGCAATGTTACCTCCTAAGGCTAATGTAATCCGAGTTAAAAACGGTATTTGTAAAGCTTTCATTTATTTATTCATTTTGTCCCCTACTCAGTTTCAGTTGTGCATTATATTTTCGATATAAGAGTATCTTTCTTGCAATTAGTCATACAGGGCCTCTATTAAACACGGTAAAAACCATATCGTTTTTGACCTGTTATCTTATTGTCAACGTTTTGATATCTCTTATTTACTTCACAGTAATGGCGGCCGAGTTAAAAAGAATACCATAACAAGTCAAATGCGATTTCGATTTCATCGCCTAGAACAGAGGCGCAGGACATTAGAATATTAATTAGGTTCTAAAACATACAGCGTGTAATATTAAATATGATGGCTCCGATAATCGTCAGCGCATCTAGCGTTAGCTCAGAAAATTTAAAAAATGTAAATGGTAATAACTTTTACATTTTTTTGTCAACGAAAACACCCCACAGCAAGTTTCAACTTTTGTCGGACATTAATAAAGTATAAAGGTGTTTTTAGCGAGCACAGCAAAGGGTCATGTGGGTCATCGGAAGTTCGGAGACATATTTACCTAAACTTGGCAAAAATCCCGGAAAAAGTTAAGGAAATATGGAGTCGGCTTCTTAAAAATATTATTTTAATAATATAAATTCCGGGATTCCGGGAATCTATAAAATGCGTGGGGACTGTAATACCTCGTAAAAATGTTTAGGCTACCGTTTTTTACCGTTGTCGTTGATTTTTACTAATAAATTAAAATTAAGTCCGCCTCCATACAACTGAACAACAACGCCGCCGCCAAAGTTTAGATAAATATGTCCCCGAATTTCCGATCCCATGGTCATGAGCCATCTCCCCACCGGAACATTGTCATAAGACTTTATAATTAGTGTATGTTAAAAATCTAATTATAGTTTACAACATCTTTTGATTTAAATAATAAAATTATACCAACGTACACTGTTTTGTACAGTACGCTTGTTATCTTGTACGGTAGTTATCGAAATTGATTTATGAGCTTAGCAGGATAGCAACTAAATTTGATGGGATCAGATTAATGACTAAATATTGCTAACAGTAAAATTTTATAGACTTCAAACACCTCTTTGTGCATAAAACCACTATATAAAGTTGCTTTCGAAACAACCCTTACAAAATCTCTCAAAATATTTTACTTTACATTGTGCCGTATAACTTTACCTTTTCATTACTCCCCTAGTATTAAGTTACCTCAATTTTAAAAAACATTGTTCCGAAATGTATGAACATTATCGCTAAATCAACTTTACATGGTTATCGTGGTACGGGGGAGTTCACTTATGGTTATTGCAATAATTCTTTATCTATGCAATTCGTAATTCGAAAAGTTGGTACCAATGAACTTTTAGGTAAAGTTAACCGGCGCAATGTATACGTCTCGTAATTACCAACAATGTAACCAGAGTTAACGTTACTCCCACCGGTTACTTCTAAAATTTAACTAAGACTTAATGCACACGGTATTTGAACGCCATTAGATTAGGGAATGCAATTTAACCGGTTATTAACCGTTTTTGTATGAAAATAACCGGTTAAAACCGGCTATAACCGGTTATTTGCATTCCCTACATTAGATACAACAGGTACATAGCTCCTCCATCATAAGGTAAATCCGTTGCATTGGATGCAATAAACGTTGAGTACTAAATTCCGGTCTCGAGGCCTGGAGCTAATGGTGCGTAGGAAAATTGCATAACTTATAGCAATTTTCCCTCGACTTTACTACGTAAATTTAAAACTTCAGTAGGCTAGGTGGACAGTTATAAAGAACTTCGGGTTGTAAGTTTTTTATATGGATATCATTAGTTAAATATTTAGGAGTGTCCTGTTTTTTACCCGACTGCCGAATGTAATGGTAATGTGGTAATCTGCCTATGTATGTTTGTATTTTTGTTTGTTCCTTTGTGACGCTCTAGAAACTAAACGCATGGACCGATTTTGATGATTCTTATGTCAATCGATTTGTCTCAATCTTGTGAGTGCCGCTAAAGATTATAACAGTAATTAAAATTCAATATGGCTGCAACCAGACGCCATATTGTAAAGAAGAAGAAAAAACAAGTCGAAGAACAATGATGATCGAGTAGGGTATTGTTTAATAGGTATTTAAAAATAATTTTTAGATTTTTTTCATCCTTTTTCATTTCGAATGATAATTTAGGATTTATAATTAATCGGGTTTTTTAAAACTTGCTTTTTGTATAATTATGAAATGATATTTGTAAGTTTGCGTAGGTCTTATTAAAAGTATGGCAACAGCATATAGTACTTATAATATAATAGGAATAAAAATCCATTCGTTATTAAAAAATGGATTTCATCTTCGTCATGACATGGTTGCTAGTTTTTTGTAAAAAATCTTGCAAGTCAAGTAAAGGAGAACGGAAAATTTGATTGTCATCTAACATCTACATTGTTAGATGATGCTTTGAAAGATGACAGTGTTCTATACGTTAAAAGTGGCATGTATACCCTAGCCACGAGATAATAAAATAAGTGGGCACTGAGGCCCAACTTTTGCAATCTCAAAACAGCAATCTCAACACAGGGATCCTTTAGACTGCAAAATGCCTCTATGCTAGTAATTTCACTACTTACTTGTCACACAACAGAACACTGCTATTCCGATTTCTAAATCTAACCGAGGTTCTAGCCTTGTCCACCGCAACTTGTATGTCTAAAGGGTTTATCAAGGTAGAAGTTTTCTCTCTTAGTTCTTCAATTTTAACAAGTCACGCACCTACTGTATTTTGCCCGGTATATCTTTGCCCCGTTCAAGTAACGCGTCATTTGCGCAACTCGTAGCATCGTCATGAAAGAAAATTATGAAAATTGGCTACTCATAGCGCAACGACCTCCGCCGTTTACGATTTGATTTATTACATCAAATATTGCTGTGATTCGCCGAAAGTTGAACCTTAACTGATCGCAGCCAACCAGTCGATTAATCGAGATTGATTTTCACTTTAATTTATGAATAATTGACGAATATTGTTCCAAGCTACAAATTATTTTGCCTTTTGCCTTGTTGAAGAACCCATAACTTGATCCTTGAACCCTTGACGTAAACCCCACTTTCATCAGGCCTGTGTGCGCGATTGTTAAGTCTAGTTAAAGTAATAGATCAGTTGCGGGTGGTAGGGCCTTATGCAGGGTCCGTCCGGATCGTTACCACCATCTTATCCATTAACCTACCGCCAAACAGCAGTGTTCGCATTGTTTTGTTCCAGTTTGGGGATAAGACAGCCGGTGTAATGACTAGCATAGAGGCATTCCATCTTAGTCCTCAGGGTTGGCTACGCATTTGCAGTCTTGTGAATGCGAATATCTATGGGTCACAGTTTCCACTTACCATCAGGCCTGTGTGCTCGTTTGCCTTCTCTATGACATAAAAAAAACAGTTCTTGGTAAAATAACGGCTAAAAACTAGCACCAAATACTCGTGTAGAGGCAAAGGCTTAAATTTGTGACCCACCTTAGGTCCAAAATCAATCTGACATTCTACATCAATAAGGTTGAGTTTCCTTTAAGTTACAAATGACTTGGCATCTCTAAAATAACATTGACTTCAAGCAATTTTTTTTGATATGGGTCACATGTCACAAATTAACGTTCAGGCCGTACTGACTCATATTATTATGTCAGTATTTTCAACATATTTTAACACTTTTATTGAGTTTTAAGACTTCCAAGTATAATTATCCTATAAAAATATCTCACGCCACATAAAATTCCTGAAAGTAATAATTAATCCAAAAAAAGTAAACAGCCTCTCGCTTCTCAAGTCTAATTAAACTAGAAATACGAGGCCGTAAAAGGCAGGAAATCAATTTTCACCTTTTTATTGGCCTGCCGTCAGGTTTCGAGCCACTGAATATTTTAATGGTTCAGTTTACAACTGCAAAACACCTAAGAGGTATTAAATAGATTTATGGTCTATGCAATTTGTAGTAATCATAATTGCATAACCTATTTATGTATATATATTACTAGCTATCCGCGCCCGGCGTCGCCCGGCTGTATTTTTTTTTTAATAAACCTTATGAAATATCATTTAAGTCCTATTCTCAGACCTACTGAATATACACAGAAAATTTCATAAGAATCGGTCGAGCCGTTTCAGAGGAGTTTGGTTACAAACACTGTGACACGAGAATTTTATATATTAGACTAGCTGTCCACGCCCGGCGCCGCCCGGGTGTAATTTTTTTTTCATACAACCCTTATGAAATATACTTTACGACCTATTCTCAGACCTATTGAACATACACACAAAATTTCATAATAGATTAGAAGAAGAGATATAAAAGAAAATATAATTAGTACAAGAAAGATGTAGGTAGTAGTAGTAGTACATAAATGCTGGAAGGCCTTGCAAAAAACGTGCTTTTTATATTTGAATTTTCTTCTCTTTAATTATTTTTTTGAACTAAATCCTTTTTACCCGACTGCCAAGAAGGGTATACCTATGTTTTTCATATTCTTTATTACTCATATCATACAAACGGACGCATGGATTTCTAAAATTAAGGTATCTTTGGATTTGTGTACGTAATTCTACACTAGACCTTATTTCCGAGTTTTCAGTTTATTTTTTTGACATTAAAAGTATTTTTTTTGCAATCGCGTTTTTTTGTTTTTTTTTAAATAGGTAATTTATTATATAAATAAAGAATTCGTTCCACAGTTGGGTTGTCTTGTAAAAATATGGTCACAGCCAGAGTAGGTTATGAAAAGTTAAGATAATTAATTATCTGTACTATACAATAGTCACAAAATACCTTTAAACCATTGCCAACAACTCGGTTTCGTGTCCATTTTACAAGGAAATCAGGCAGCCCGGCACGGAAAGTATTAACAACGCTGGAAGAACGTCACTATCGGAAAAAGTGAACCTACCGCGGTGCGACCCATAATCCTTTCGTTGGCACAATTTATGGCCGGCGTGCATACACGCTGGATTACCTCGTACCCGTGTTTACGTGGCAAAAAACACCAAACATTTTTTTAACACCCTATATAGTGAATGGTGCGCTATTCTGGTCAACTAGCACTTATTTCTAACTATACGCATGGTGCAGACTGGCTAAAAAAAACAACACAAAGGCTTATTCAGATAGATTTTATAACTACGGGAATGTTTTTGGTGAATTCATGGCAAATTACAGAGGAAAATGGAAACGTATGTTGGTTGTAAGTTTTATAAATTGAAACAAATATTTCATTAAATATAATTATGATTAATTTCATCTATATAAAACACTTAAGTACAACTATATATTACAAAGTTAAGTACGTAGAAGCTTGCCTAAAATAACTTAACCCCCGCTAGTTTCCAGTCTTTAACCAAAACAAAACTAGTAACAGTTTTAAAGCTGATTAAAACGTCGATAACGTAAACGTCAGTATGCGCAACTTCCAAACTCAACATCAACCTATATATAGGTTGATTGTTAAAATGAAGACAGCGTGCTCACGCAAAATAATTATAAATAAAGCCTTAATAGAGCCGGAGCCATCAGTTTGAAATAACAGCGGGCTTTAGGGCTTAGGTTAGCTTCTATGATTTTATACGATGACCCGTCGTAACCCGGGCGGGATAAATTTTACCTCCGTAGCGGAGGCTTTCATACTGGCGTTCATTACGGCCATGCATCAACGCTGGTGATAGCCTGAACAATCAAGATAATGTCGCTGGGACGGTGTTGTGACGGAAAGTAGGTACGAACGCTGATAAGCTCAGGAATGTAGATGTTTCAATTACGGAATAAAGCGAGTATTGTCTTATTGAAACCCATAAAAACAAAACACAGAACAGTACAATTTAAAGTTAAGTATCGCTAAATTGTGATCTCTCCTAGAAAAACTTGGTAATACTAGGTAACTGTACCAATGAACTGGCGAAATAGCAAACAATATTGATAAATATACCTATTACAATTAACCAAA
Source organism: Acleris cristana (assembly GCA_948252455.1). Taxonomy (NCBI): domain Eukaryota; kingdom Metazoa; phylum Arthropoda; class Insecta; order Lepidoptera; family Tortricidae; genus Acleris; species Acleris cristana. Next base: position 8,106,930 of record OX411782.1, on the reverse strand, counting down.
ACAGCGTCTAATAGTGTACGAGTTCTCATGGCATGCGTGCATACAGGTTGTTCAAGTTTCAAAACTACAAAAGAGCGCCGAAGTTCACCCTTCAGGGACTGTATTACCGCAGCGAAAGAGACTAAGTTATAGCAGTCGTATAATTCTGTCCCTTTCTTTACCTGGAACTTGGCAAGTTTTGACAAATATAGGTACGGCCTCAGTTGTATTGTAGTGTTAAGGTTAAAGTCGTAAAGGAACTACTTGTTCAGGTGAGGTCACGGGCGGTCCGGCCTTGCTCCCTATGACAACATAATTACGTAAGCCGCTTAGAGGGTTGCTTGCCTATTTCACGAGAGATTTAATTCTCGTACAACAAAGTTGCAAGACATCGATGTACCTAACTTAAAAATACAACCTTATACAAGATGATTTTGAGATATTGTACGTAACTTACCTACCCAGTTGAAGATTGCAATTTCGTCAATATAAACCCCTTTGCAAAGTAAACAGATACTTACGAGGGAATGAGAATTTATGATACTAAAAATTCAAATGATATATTTTTTCTTCAGGATTATACTTTTGTAAACTTACTCAAAAAACTACATGGAAAAAATAAAAGTGCCGGTTTTCTTTACTAGGGAATTGTAACTCTATTTTTAATCACAAGCCTTTAGGTTGGTACCTATTTGAGGGTAACTATGAAGTTATTTATTCTTTAATTTTAATAAAACAAGCCTACCTTACGTATGATTTACACCGCTTGGGTATCATTTACAGAGTTAAAAAAATATATTTATTATGTACACAATTTCAAAATCACCTGTATAAACAAAGTTGGCGCCTTCAACTCTCATGATTTCATGTCCGATAAAGGACAAAACAAAACACTTGAGTGAGATAAACAAAAGAAAATCTGTAATAGCCCCGAAATTGATATTGACTGGTCGATAGGGAAAAAATATCGAGGGCTATTGTCGCACGGATCTGTAGTTTTCGCCGGGTTTGATCAATATCCCAATGAATCCTAATCGGACTCTACGTTGAGTAATGTTTGGCTGCCGCGTTTGCAAAAGAGGTTTAGCAAGTTCTTTATCGTGACAAATGGAAAAGATCAGTTAAATCTGGAATAATTCGGGGTTATTTTTGTTTAAGATGGAAAAGGCAAATGTTAATTCCATTCCGTCTTACTTGACTTATTTAGTAAACACATTTAAAACCTCTAAATGCATCTTTTTTTAGCTAAAACGGCCCTTTCTGGCAAATAAAGGAACTAGAGACCACACTTTGCACATCATTTTCCCGATTTTACATCAAAATGTTATTAAAGGCGAACAAGGAACAGTGAAAAGGGACAAGAAAGATAGAAAATTTAAATTTTCAACGGCGGTTTCAGTACCTATCGATTTTCAGTATAGATGGATACTGAAACCGCCTGTAAAACAAGATAAAAACCAAGCTTCTTCTACTAATCACATCCTACCTACATAAAAAAACAGGGTACCTATTATTTTATCGAAACACTTTTCAACGATCGTATCATTACGCAGAAATTTCATTTCATCGAAAGGCATTTCTCACAGCATGAGTAATTTTTTTTTTGACAATTCTACCTAAACCTAACCTACGTAATTAATGTTTAAGATATCCTGAAAACATCTTGGTTTCAGCAGAAAGTACCGATCGACAAAATGAAATTCGATGAAATGATACAATCGATGAAGTGAAATTCGATAAAACGATGGGTTACCAAAAAAACAATATGGCATGGCATCATATACACAGCTTTACAGTATTTTTTTGATTCTGTATGTTTCATGTATTTGATTTAAGTACTTTAACAACGATTTAAAGAAGCCCTTAGGAACGACAAAGAAGCTGAATAGTTCCGTCTAATACCTAGGCAAAAATGCTTGTGAGCCCAGGGTTGTCACATTTCATAAACATCCCTTGTTATACTTTATAGGACAAAGCAAATTTTAGTAAATAATTTCATTTATCAAGTTTCGTTTAGTTGTTTTAGTTACCCGATGTCTCTTTGAAGTATAAACTCTTAAATGAGGTTTGTAATGTCCTTTGATCTAATAACGAAGCACTACATTTTAGTAAAATACGTTTAAAATGAGGGTCAACTTCTAAGAATAATATTTAATTAATGTCTATTTAGCATTGTAATATAGTTTAACAAAGACCACGTTGTACTCGTATCTTAAGTTTTGTTTATTAAACAGTATTTTACTTTTTACTTTTGACATCGACCATGATTTCTCTACAACCATGCCTATCGCGGTATGAAAACGTTAGTACTATTTAAATCACAATTTAATGCTCTTAACCCTTAAATGCATAGCATGTCGAAAGTGAAGCTCGTCTTTATAGTCCATTTCCAAATTTGAATTTGACAAAACTACAAACCTTACTGCATAAATTCTAAGTTTGAAATTTACTTACAATGTATGTTTGAAATTGAACTTTAAAATATAATGATGTATATCTACATCATCATACAAAAGGGTTAAGATACAAAGATGGTAATGATGTAACTTGCATGAAATCTACCAACACGTGGCGATCCTTGGAGCAATGGACGTCTTTCGTCTGAAATCATGATTACGATGTGATGATTAAGGTGCAAAACTAACATACCTTGCACAACTATACTTACATGTTTGTATTAAGGTGAAATTAAATACTACAAAAGGATAACTAAGTTGAATTTTACAAAAACTATCGACAATAGAAATCTTACAAAATGCTCCATACATTGTCTATAATAATTACTTGTACGCACTACAGTTTCCTGTTATCCTAAAGATATTCCTTGATTACAGCAGACGTTAAACATTCGCAAAAAGTCCACGCATGTATTAAACGTTCGTAATACTATCCACGCAATTATAGTAACACTATAGCTGTATCAATGTAATAAACACTATAACTTTCTAATTTACATATTTAAAAGGATATAATTAATAACGGTGTTACTCACACAAATCCCTAAGTTTTTGCGATTATTTTTCTTTTACGTGTCAACCCTACAACAGTGCAAGACCCCGACCACACCGCTTCAATATACCCGACGGACTCAGCAATTTAATCAGCTTTGTTCCTTATAAATAACCGACCCATGGCTACATTCACGAATTCCCGACAAATGCTCTTGAAGCAGAAAGACTCCAACTTTAACGAAGCTCTAACTCCAGAGATTACAGATCGCATGTGCATGTTACCAATTGAAAAAGTTTAGATTAAAAGTACTCGCTAAAAGGATTTGCCTTAATGGAAGAAAATCTTCTTTTGCATGAAAAGAGAACTGAGAAAAGTACGAAATAATATAACGAGAGGATAGTGAAAAAAACAAAGTTGGTACAGATCATAAGCTTAGTGCTAAATTGGGTAAATGCCATAATTTTATACAATACTAGAGGATGCCCGCGACTTCGTACGCGTAGAATTAGTTTCCCGCTACTCCCCCCATTTCTTCCCGTTGGGGGTCGATTTTCGGAAAATCCTTTCTTAGTGCTCACTTACATCATGAAAGGAACCCATGTACCAAATTTCAAGTTTCTAGGTACAGTAGTTTCGGCTGTGCGTTGATATGTCAGTCAGTCAGTTTTGCCTTTTATATATATAGACTAGCGGCCCGCCAGCGGCTTCGCCCCGCTGCAAATTTCTGACTTTTTCGCCGGTGGATTTTTCAATTATTTTCTGTCATATAAACCTTGTCCTGACACAACAAAAAAGAAATCAGCCAAATCGGTCCAGTCTTTCGGAAGTTATGCGATCACATACATTTTGGCGATTCATTTTTATTTATATAGATTAAAACGTATATAACAAATAAACGGTGCGACGAAAATGCTATGAGTACTAAACAAAATGTTCAGTTTTCTGCAATGATTGCCTTTCACATGTTAAATATATTTTAGAAACACTAGCTCTTAGATATTTCCAATATTCGCATAGAACATCGACATTGAAGCGTAGATCTGACAAATAATCAATCCAAAGTTTGATAGACGGCACGTAGCTGGTTCGTTATCTCGTTCGAACGCGCTGCACCCGCGGTAGACTTCCGAGAGCCGGGTGTATTCTCGAAGCGATTTAACTACGATATTGAATAAAATCCCTAAAGACTACTTGGTCTTAGAAAATAAAATCATGGTACGCAGCAATGAACTTTAGATGAAGAATTATAGTGCAACTTGTTAAACTTTTTTATTACGTCTTTTTTGCAAATAAATGACGTGTTAAGATGAGAAAGTTCTTGTTAATACCTAAATTGATTTCATAGACACTTTGTAATTCATTAAAGTCTGAGCTTTATTTAGTTCTTTGGGTAAAATGGGGTGGTAAATATTTCAGTAAATTTTTGATTCAGTCGTAAATTCTAGCAGAATTTCATTAAAACACAATAGTTTTTAGATATATAAACTAAATAACACTAATATCATCATAAATATACATTCTTTGTCTTTACGATTTTGTATAAATTAACTTTTATATGTGGTCATTACTATCAGAATTATTACAGAGTATTGACACAAGGGAAAGTTCAGCTTATGACTAAATTAATAAAGCTACCTAATGTATTTTTAAGACCGCATGTACAACATAAAGCAATAAATGACTATCACTCTGACTATAATTAAGAAATCATATACTTAATTAAGGGAAGACTAAGGCTCTATTAATTTAGTCAAGATCTGAACTTTCCCTTGCTTCAATACTCTGTAATAATTCTGATTGTAACTTCTTTAGTGGGCCAAATTAATGAATAAATAACAGCTAATTTTGTCTGTACCTCACACACAAACTTTTTTCTTCTATTTAGTAAGTAACGTCATAACGTCATCGAGAAAATGTGTATGGCGATTGGAACAGCGCCCTGTGACAGAACTTAAATAGTAGAAACATGAATGTATTGAATATGTATATAGGTATGTATGTAAACGCTGTATTGTACAAACAAACGAGATACCTAACAATTATAAAATAGATAAAAATGGAGCAGGGATGTACAAAGGCGAACTTACTATTAACTTAATATTGGTTTATGTTGTCATCCACAATTATTTAAGTCAAAATGAGTTTTTGGTCATACTTATCGATTTTTTAAGATACTTTTACTTTTAGGGTTTCTATAAATCAAACCTTACCTAACCTAGCCTTATTACGTTAGATAATTAAGAAATTATGAAAAGTTTACTGTTCCAGGAATATAAAAATAATGACCCTCAATAATTATGCAAGTGTAGACGTTATGACCAAAAAAAAATTGGGAAAGAATGGGCTCCCGTATAGTACACGTTTTCGAAAAGTAGAGGCGATTCGAAAACGTGACGTATGATTGAAATGTTCGTGCTAGAGCTACTGAAATTGGCGAACCTACGCCAAAAAGCAAAAGGGTGAAAATATGCAAAGCAATGTACAATGAACCTATAACCACGCCGGTTCAATCTCGTTTCGATCCCGGAATAGATAGCACTCCAGGATGTATTCGGTGCAGCACCTGTTCGTCGACAACTTGCTAACTTCGGTGCACAAGTTTGCTTAAAGTATTACGAAATTTCAAGCGAACGTCCGCGTCGCAAACTCGCCCCACATTATGTTTGTGGAGCTGACGATATTGACGTACCACAAAGTTTTCAGGATGTGAAAACCGAGAAAAAAATCATACTCCGCATTTTGGGCACACAAAAGAAATTGGAATTGAAACTCAAAGTTAGAGTTAAGTCGCTCCCTAGCGCAGCGAAGTTACAGAGTTACTTCTGAAAATATCGGATAGTATTTCACAAAGAGGCTTCCGATAACTTGACAAAGCTTGAAAGTTGTTTTTGAATTTCTATTTTATTCAGAATATGTGTGCTTTGTAGCTGTTGAGAACATGAGTTTTGTACATGTTTGCTCCTTTGAAAGTGTGCCTTTGTACATCTTGTATAGGTACTAACTAATTTTGTACAGCAAGAACCAAGTAGGTATATATAAATGTTTATCATAATCAAAGGTATTATAATGTATCGTTTTTCTATTTTTAGATGGTTGTTTAATGTTAGTTTGCTTTTACAAAATGCAGTAAAGGTGCAATGCACACCGTCCGTTTGCACATACGGACATACACTCATATAATCATACTAAATTATAAATGTTCAAGTTTGCATCCTTTCTAATTATTTCGATATTTATAATTCCTTTGCGCACGTCCTACCCTGTTCCAAGTCCTAAATCAAAGCATATATCATACTTTTCGTTAATTTGAAAAAATAATTCTAATTTAGGTAAGCCTTTAGTAAAAAATAGGGCCATATTGCATAAATATTATTTGCCAACATTGCCACTGTATAAAAACAAACAAAGAGAATAAAGCACCGCTTCCCCAAACAGCGGAGTCGTCACTGCAATATCCAAGAATAATCTAGGTCCAATTTAAAGTAACAAGCTGAATGCAGGCATAATATAGCAGCGCTACGTGTCATCGGCTTTTGGAGGCTAATCACGAGCGAGACGGTTGATTGCATCGCGTGCATTTTTCTTTTTCACGGCGCTCGGGCGGCGGGGAACAAAGCAACTATCCGGATTATTAAGCCAATTTAATATCTAGCTGAATAAGCACTCTGATTTTCTGATAAACGAGTTTTCCCATCAGAGGGCGTAGAATTAGCTCGGTGTTTTAGAACGGGTGTTTGCGCAGAGGTAACTTTAGGTATTCCGTCTTTATTAATTTCAAATGGAATCTACGACGATGTTTTACTTTTAAATTACATCACTTTACCGTGTTTAAAGGAATGTCAAGGACCAAGGGGCAGGCTCGTAACTACCTCAACCATAATAAAATTTTAGTTTCGTAAAACGTAAAAACTTTTATCCATCGAAAATCATTATCGATGATTTATATAGTAAGGAAAATGAAACGATATCGTGAATACAGCAAAAAAAACGGTTTCCCTGCAGGCTATGCACGCACGAGAAAAATTAAATCGAGAACTTGTTACCTACCTACTCGAATCAAAATTCGACGAGTAAAGGAACGAATAATTCAACGAATGTATTATTCATTATTTTGACCTAAGTATAACGAATGCTTGAGTATCTCAGCGAATAGAAATATTATCCTTCGTATAATTGGACCCCATCACGGACTCGTCTTTGATATTTTCGAATTATTCAAAGACTTACAAAATTGTTAGCGAGCTTACCAAGTTTGGCGCAGATTTGTTTGTGTTTTGCATTAGTAATATAATAACTATAGCTTCTGAAAATTTAGGACAATGAGATTTTGGCTAGCGAAGACGTTGAATTTTCTTAAAGATATTTTCAGACGCTCAGTTGTTCCATATTAGAATTTTGGCTTTAAAGTACCTTGAAATCTACACCAGGGGTCGCCGCATTGCGGACCCAGGTTTCGAAGCTACTATTTTACTTATTAACGGCAGTAGTACTCATAAATTAACTGAGCGTTATCACTCTTTCATCTTTTGTCCACAGTAATTAGCTTGTTTTTTTTTCAGGAACCTTTTTAGATAGATTTTAGGCTTGTCATTCTAATGCTTGTTTTCAGACTTCGATTCGCCGCGGTGTAAAATCGTTGTTATTTTACTTGAATTTCACCACCCCTTAACGTTTTCCAATATGTTAATATTACTTAAAGAAACGTTCAATTGATGTGATGAGTGAAAAAATTAGGACTAGACAGGGCGTAGTAGCCAATATGTGTAATCCGAAGATTATAAATAATTGATAAATAAATCAATATCAGGGGGCAATGTCTCACAAATAGACCAGAAGTGCTATTGCCTAACGCAATCGCAATCGCAATCGACTTCAAAGCGGAACAATTTTTTTCATTTTGTATGCAGACAACCCTTCGATTTTTAAAATGAAAACGATTGCGATTGCAAGTGCGTCAGGGCCCTCAGAGGGCTTATTGTTTAACGCACTCGCAAACATGATCGTTTTCATTTTGATAATCGAAGGCTTGTCTGCATATAAAACGAAAACAATTGCTCCACTTTGAAGCCGGTAGCGATTGCGAGTGCGTTAGACAATAAGCCCTCTGGTCCCAAACTAACCTCTTGGTCTTAAAGACTTGTACTATGGGTACTAGGCAACCATAAAAATATATAGACAAATACATACTTAGAAAACATCCAAGACTCAGAAACAAAACACTCGCGCTCATCACACAAAATATCTGCCCTAACTAGAGGGCTTATTGTCTAACGCACTCGCAATCGCAACCGGCTTCAAAGCGGAGCAATTGTTTTCATTTTGTATGCAGAAAAGCCTTCGCTTTTCAAAATGAAAACGATCGTGATGGCGAGTGCGTTAGACAATAAGCCGTCAGGATTTGAACCAGAGACCGCTAGCTTCGTAGGCAGGGTCACTACCAACTAGGCCAGTGCGTCTGTATGCACGTACTATTTGTAAGGATGCCTAAGTAACCCCGAAAACAAATGTATGACTGTCTCTTTCTGCATTTTGAGTGAAGGGTAGAGATAAAAGGGTAGCGCTTGTATTTTCTTCATTTGTCTGTCTTGAAATTCTTTTAATTTTAGATTCTGTGTGTCGTGTCATCAATAGACGGTGATAAGGGTATGTGCTTTCTGCGTCTCGCCGCTCAGGGTGCTCAGCGACATGATTGTGACATTGTGCATGTCATGCACACGTGTAGCCAGCCTCCTAACGACGTCTAGCATGTCGCTTGTTACAGTATAATTGTCGGGTTAGCTGGAATGACACCTTGTCTAATAATAGTATCATCTATCTATATTGTGGAATATAGTATCAAGTTGAATATCGTACAGTTGTTGTGTATGTAATGCCTAATCACACGGATCTGGATTCTAAAGGTCTAGCCTATTCTTTGAATTTAGTGATCTAGAAAACTTAAAGAGATATTTTCAAAAAAATCTTCAAAGTGAATCTATTCAATTACTATTGCATAAAAAATGATTTTCTATTAAGCGCCACTTACAGTTAAATACTAAAACTAGATTTATCTTTCTCATGCAAGGAGCCCTTATTTTTTTTATTTGCCTTTGATGTCTTTTTCATTGGCATTGTTGTAAATGTCAATTAAATGTTTATTCATAGTAAATTTGCGGCATTTTGTAACCAGTTTGGTTTTTAATATACTTATAAACCACTAACATTTTTTTTTTAATATTCCCTGTAGTATATTGCCAGATATAATTTCAAATACGGCCGCCATATTTTTTCCAAAATATAAAATTTCAAATAAAACTTGACTCATTTGCGTTTGCGTTTCGTTCATGCACCGCATTGTGCTAGAATAATAAAGGACGTTACACACGGTGGCCATTAATAATCTCGCGACCACAAAACGAGCCATCCAAACGTTGACAAATTACGGCCGTAACTAAGGTGTCATGCAAGCTTTTAACATATAGAAGGGATGATTTTTCAATCCGCTCCCATTATCTAGCGATTACAAGGGTGGGTCCAGACAGATTTGGGCTGTTTTTGCGCGTTCCCCGCGCGAGGCCGCCCCAGCCAATGATTTATTGAGGCTGGTGGCGAAACGTTTATTTTTTTAAACTTTGTTTATCTTTCCTGCGTTTTTTTTCAATCAGGGTGGTTTACGCGCGCCGCCCACTCTACTCGGGCGCGGGTCGAATCTAAAAGTAATTTATCCGGGCGGTAATTCGGGAAATACTTGGGAGATAACGATGAGGCGAAATGATCAATGCGGTTTAATGACTATGGGCGTTTTCACTAAAAACGTGTACCCCGATTAGCGCAATGTATGTCTTAATTTCGTCGCAAAACTGACTAAGAATCGAGTTCACCAACCAATTTAACAGAAGGTTAAGTCTTAATCAGCTGTTAGTCAATACATTTGACAACCGTCAAACCGCTAACCGTCCGTTTAATTGTTGGTGAACACTGCTAAGTTAAAGTTCCTTAATTGTAGTCCTTAATCGGGGTACACTTTATAGTGAAAACGCCCCGGTCATGCCTAAATTTTTAAAAGGTGCCAGTCTCCATTTATACAAGAGTGCACAACATGCACCGCCAACAAACTGCACCGCAGTTTGGCGAAGTTTTGTTCATTTAAGATACATTGTACATTGTAGGTACTTAAACATATAATAAAAAAAAATAAGCTTTTGGTTGAATGTGAATATCCTTTTACGTTATCCTGACGTATTTAATGTACCTACTTTGTGCGAAGGTGTTGAAATATTAGTATTAGTTCTATTGTGTAATTTACATTTACAAGGACTAAAATAACGTGAAATACAAACACGCGTATCCTACTAATATTATAAATGCGAAAGTTTGTGTGTGTGTATGTCCGACGGCATAATATCGAGTGTTTTCATTTTCATGTTACAATACAATACTATACTGGTTTCAATCTTCCAAGCACCGCCCTTATCCATTCTACATACATTGACGCCACCGTGAAACGTCAATTTGAGTATTGTGGCGCGCCATCACGTGTCAAAAAAACACTATGATAGATAGCTTTATCATGAGAAGCATGAGTGGCATCTTGTTAATACCTATCACGTAATTAAAAACCGCAGGCGCACATAAAGGTTTTTTTTTACATTTGGCCTCTATTACACTTTTTGTAGGCTACAGTAATAGTTGCCGTGTAGACAATACCATAATACAGTTATTAAATACGAAATCTTCGTTTTGTAGCGTAATTATGATCATATTTTTCATGTTCATAGTACTTAGCTCTTTATTGGACTGTAACATCAAAAATATTATCCATCATAAAAGCAAGATAGGCTAAAATAAAATGAAATATAAAATATAGTCCCCGGTTTACTTTAACGTACCATAATTATATAGATTTTAGACTTGTAATAATATTTTAACCGTATAAATGACCTTTTACTTACACCGCTACTACTACCCGAATTATATGTAATACTTAAATAAATAAAAAATAACCACGCGAATACAGATATTTCACTAGTCACCACGTGTTGTAAACTAACTGCATAATTTACTCACCACAATAAATAACTTAAAGCTCACTTACGGAATACTTTGCAGAATACAAGATTAGTAAACGAGTTCACGCCGCAGCTACAAACCTGTGGTCTCGAGTTAGCAAAGCAAACTGCAGCAAGCTTCAGATACTTACTCGACTAGGTTTTATACCGTACAGTGCACACCGCCAACTTCTGCACGGCAACGTTTTCGAACCCTATTATCAAAGTCGTAAGCTGCTATTTAAAGTACCTATCGCCACTATTATAGGTATAATAATCCAGGTTTCTTAACTAACCTACATCTAAAAGTTTTCAAATAATGTTTGTCGGAAATAATTAGGTTTAAAGAGACTCCTAAATTTTCACACCATAGCGGCCTGTACACGTAAAGTTCGGACCGCGGGAAACGCCTCGCACCGTTCCGATCTTCGTTCCGAACCGTACGTGTAAATGCAACTGTAATAGTAAAATAGTAAAAAATGTACGGACAGCTAGTCTATATGTATATAAAAATTAATCCCTGTTTCCCTTGGTCACCCAACTCGAGAATGGTTTGACCGAAGTGAATAATTATTGTTTTGTTGTGTTTGTAATTATCTTTTCCTAAATTTTGAATTTTAGTCATTTTACTTCGAAAATAGAAACAAATTAAGTATGAAAACTAAAAATTAATCAAGGTAAAAATCTCCGACTGCTGAAGAAAATTGGATTACCTCGCTACCCTTGATTTTAGACAAAAGTAGCATCGAGATTGAAAACATAGGTAATTCATTTGGCCAACATCACCAACAACTCAGCAAATTAGAACCACTGGAAGTGACGTAGGGTTTAATACTGTTACTAGATTAGTAATGTAGATTTTATAGTAGTTTACGTGACGGTTGCGTAATGCCAATTTTACACATTTTAGCGCGTGCATTCTCAATTAGGCAGCCTTATACGTTCGAGAAGCCATGCTGCCAAATTGAATACACGCGCTGAAATGTGTTTTATTCGCTTTGACGAGACTACTTAAACTCGCCGCTTGGACATTCACTCCTGCGTTTGCTCACCTTTGCTTTTGAAAGAATCACTACCCAGCATTACTTGTGGTAGTAGGTGACGACGATGACAGCTGTAACGTATTTTCATTACGTTATCGAATATTGTAAGGTAATGAGTTCAAAATTTGGAACATCTTCCAAAATTAACAGCTGTCATCGGTGTCGCCTACTACCACAGGTAATGCTGGTCATTGCCTACGGGTTTTGAACGCATAATAGAGGACTTATGTGTGTAGATAAAATAAATTTGCGACTGTAAAATAGCGTTAAAATGCATACAATTCGTCTTGTTGTGATACACAGAAAAACGACAACGTCAAGCAAAACGGACGTTACGTATCGCTTTCCTATTTCACAAGACAGTGCGCTTGACATCCTGTAATATTTGCGCAATTTGCTTCGGCATGCAGAACGCTAAGCCGGGCATTATCAAGCGGCCGTAAGCCGGGAAGCCTCAATTTGATCGCTGTCTGCGCCGAGCTTGACGAATGATAGCGGCTTGCGATGATAATAACTATCGGTTATTGGTCACCTTCGATCGAGCATGATAGAATTGATAGACTATCAAAATTGACACGTATGATCGGATTGCAACATGCTCGTAAAATTAACAAGCGTAACAGTCAAGTGCAAAAATATGTATCAAAAGAATGCTCTCATAAATATGTTACGAAGTTCTTATTACACTGGAATAAGGTGCGTTGGGACGTATTTTTAAGATGTTGCGTTCTCTCATATTTTTTAAATTGACTGTACTACTGACTGACTGTACGCGTGCACTGAACTGGAGTCCGGTTCCCAAAGTTCCATATCTTTCAAAGCAAGTCAAAGTTTCCTTTGGCTGCGCGAATGTATTCTTCAGTGTGCATTTGCACAAGCGCTTTTAGTACCTACCGAAATTACTGATACAATACGTAGTGCACTGACATAATGTTGTTATACTCTTACATTGTCTTTTCGAAAATAATGAAGGTGAATCAAGTGATAACAATAAATAAATAAAATGTATATTTTGGCTCAATTCTAGTAATGAACTAAAACTTGTTTATAATAAAAAGAAAATGTTTTTTTCATAAAAATTAATTGCCTATCTACTTTCATAGACTGTCTTTTTGCTAAGCCTATCTGAGTGACGCACTGCTGGTCAAAAATTGACCTTCAAGATATATAGAAATCATCAATTTAATTTGTCATACCAAGACTATTTATGCTTAGTATTTTTTGTGTTTGGACCCCTCTGCTTGGCAAAGGGACTCTCTTCATCCCTCCAATCACCCCTGTCAAAAACGCGGTCTCAGCCAATCCCTCGCAAACGCGTCTAGTTCATCCCGCCATCTCCTCTAGGTCAGTAATAAGGGTTAAAAATATTATAAAAACGTATAGTGGGCCAGCAAACGCAAGATAAGTAGCGGTTTCCAGTCACAAAGTGCGTGGAACATCGGATTACGCAGCTGCCGACTAGCGGCGGGTCTCATGCCCTAGCACGGGGCGTGTTTGCAAGCCAGATTTAATTTGCATAAATAGTCAAATACACAAGTCCCAAAGTAAACCATTCTAAATTCGATGGGCGGAAAGTTGTATCTCAGCAAACATGGACATTCGGAGCGGCAAATGTGACCTGAATTAATATTTGACCAGCATGTTTGAGCTCGACTACTTGGGCCTTCATTTGGCTGCGGGGGCTTTATGGCCGGTAATTTTGTATGAAGTCTAATTTTCAGAATTAGCAACGTGCACGCTCCGTACCTAGTCGGTACACGGAATGATTAATTGTGGGTTACAATGAAACTCGCGTCGCGTAGGAGACTCTACAAGTAATTTGTACCGAACCTATTTCACGCTACTAGAGATGGCTCCAAAATTAACAGTATTCGAAATTGCGAACTTGCAATATTGTGGTGGAGATCTTTAGGAAGGTCTGTGTTCAACTGGGATCGTGTTTTTCGTGTGTTTGTGATGACTCTTCGTTTATCCTTAATTTCAATACTTAATTATTTTTGCCACGCAGTATGCATGTAAATTCTTTATTGTGCAAAAATTACAAAATTACAAAATAAACTAAAAACATATAAAAAATACAGTAAATATATAATACATCACTTGCCTTTTACATTATATTTGTAAACTTTTTTGTATGCAATAAAGGGTTTTACATAATAATATATACATTAAAACTTTCCTACATTGACTATGCTTGTTTTCGTTCCAACGGCAACTCATGCAAAATAAACCACAACGTTATGAAGCAACACAAAAAGCCTGCTATCACAGCATGCTACGTCATGATTTACTTTAATACATCCGTCGTACGATTTCCACAAAAAACTCGTTCCTGTCGCCGATAAAATATTAAATATTGTTGTCGGAACCTGCGATAGGTATTAATGCTACGTTAGTGTACTGAAACGTTAGCTTTATCGTTGTGGCAAAAGTACCTATTTAGTTTATTTGAGAATAAATCGTAAACAACGTAGTTTACCGCTCGACGGAACAGGGGCGCAGCACTCAGGGTGGCGTTAAATATTTGATTTTAGAGAAGTTTTTATTGCAGTCACCGAACGTGTTCACGATAAACGGAGAGGACGTGACTAGAGCCTGCTTAGAAGGTACGTTTCGTTCTGGGAAAAGTGAACTTGCAGGTACAAATATTTTCATTATAACTTACTGCTACACCTAAAATAAGTGCGGTTGGCTGGCAACGATTGAAAGGTTTCCTACTTTAACAATTGAAATCTAATACAACTTCTACATGGTATGCAAATTACTATTAGTAGATTAATTAACCATAACATTTACACATGTTTTCATCTTAAAAGGTGCATAATGGGTCACAACGCGTGACAGAAATCGCAGGTGCGCTTATAAGAAACTAGGGTACAAAAAGAAAAGGGAGTAAGTAGTAACAGAAGGGGGACTTTTGTATTTACTCGTCTTGTTTTTAAAACCATTTTCCTTTTCTTACAGTACTGCTTTGTTGTCAGGTCAAAAAGAGCAGACAAGAACAAAATAAACTTTTGGAATTCTGTGCAATTAGTTCTAACTGACCATAGCTCGAAGTAGTTATCGAACTATTACCTAATTATTATAGAAATGATTCAAAAACCAAATTGTAGCGCATTTAGCCTTGTTTTTTTTTTAAAACAACTTTACTGTACGTATAGGACCCAAATATATTCAATAAAAGAGAAAAACGTTAAAAAAATTGATGTTTTATGGACCTGGCATACCTAGGCCGCGCAGCAAGGTCGAACACATTAATTTTAAATAAAAATCTCCTGAACAGATCCAAATAGGCGAATACCCGATCTTTTGCAAGTTAGGGTATCCGGTACACTTAATTGGTACAATTTTTTTGAATTATAATGTGTGGGCTTGTTATATCTGCCGAAGAACTGATGGTCGATGGACCAGATTTAGACTGGAGACCAGGCACAAGCGAAGTCTGGGTATCGAGACAGCTATTGAGCCAGTTAGAGGCCTACGTCCAGTAGTGGAGTGCTAGCTGATGGTGATGATGATGATCAAAAAGTTTATGATGAGTTATTTATTCAGATACCATTCTTTCAAAAAGAAATAAATCAAAGATTATTCTGATTTATATTGCACTTGCTTTTGTTGAGGTTTGTGTTCGACTTTCACGCGGGACTTCGAATATCCGACGTTGAGAGTAGGGTCGCAAATTCGATTTCCGTCGCGGCACCAAACATTTGAGTACACAAAGGCGCGATGCTTTGCCGCTTGTTAGTTTTATCGTAGTTTTTGGACTAGTTGATAAAATAGTTTTGTTTGCAAACAGAGTTTAAAAAGAAAGTAGCAAACGTCTTTAATTAAAGACCCTATTTATTTTTGTTTATCTTTAACTCCTCTTCTTTGTAAGGTTGTCTGGAAGAGATGGCTACTTAGCGATAAGACCGTCTGTCGACTCAGTTTGTTACTTTTTTGTGTTTACTTTCCATGCTTTGATTGTCTATATTTAGCCAAGTTCTCTTAAACGATCAAAGCTAAAATAAAGGTTATGAGTACAGCCTTCATGAATTGAAAATAAATACGACTGCAAACAAGCGCAAAATGATGGACCTAATGTCCAGTGAATATCTACCGTTTAAGAGGTCCATGTAGGTATTTTTCTTTCCTTGTTTAATTTTCTTTATAATAATATGGTGTTCAATCAAGCGTATTTATATCGTATTGTATGAACCAACCACCTACTATAAAGTATTTTTCGTGGTTCCACTCAAAATATAATCGATGACCAGTTTCATTAAATTTGCACAGTTAAATACAATCGTGTAAATTGAAAACTGATTCCGCAGAATTCCGGATACTGACCCGACTAATTGCCACATATGTCACTCAACATTAAAACATTTATAGCACATGTTGCCCTTTGAGTGACGGAAAATTTTACTAAAGTTATATGGAAGTATGTAGAACAGAGTTCCTCGGTTAAACTTCGGGTAATACGCATTCCAAGGGGCCTTGTAGAAGTGACACAAGGATGTATTATCTAAATACCTAAGTAGAGACTGCTCAGTGCCGAAATAAACATATTTTAAAATACCTAGTTATCAATACACTGGAATCCCAAAACTTACATTTAAAGTAAGGTACCCTATTCCTAATATTTCGGAGCTGTTGTTTTGGGAATCTGGTTATGAGAGTAGTCTGGTATTTTGAAATGTTGGTATTTTTGGGAATGAGCGCTAGAGACTGCACGATTGCAATATCAGGTAGTCTTTGCCAATCCAATATTGCAATCGTGTAGTTTCTTTTTACAATCCCAAAAAATTTGATTGGGTTAGGTACGTGCAAGAAAATAAAAAGGAAATGTGAATTGTGATGCTGTCTCATTACAAACAAAGACCCCTTCCCTCAATCGTAGGATGGAATGGAAATTATGTATCTCTGCGTTATTCACACTAGGCCCGCTGAGGCTGCATGTTATGTGGGTACTTAGGTAAGTTTCGGCGAGGTTCAGGGTCACATTTAGTAAGCCTGCGGTGAACGACGGGTGCCAATCGACTGTTATCACCACAGCTCACTCGGAGAGTTACCTCAACTAATTAACAACAGATTATACAGGGTGAAGGGGGAGACGTGATTAAAACTTATTTCCTTTACTTAGTTTATTGCATTCCTGACAATCACATTAAAACTACGTATTATTAATTAGACCCCGTTATCAACCGGGCAGTTTGGTGACTAACTAACATTAGTGATGTCATAATGTTAGTTAGCCACCAAACTGCCCGGTTGATAACGGGGTCTATTATTAGGTACTTATAAAATCTTTCTTGAAAGTAAAAAACACCTTTATTTACATTGTATACTGATTTTGCATCTCTTATTCTAATAATGTTAATACGTAAAAGAAACATACAAAAGAAGAAACTGACTGACATATCAACGCACAGCCCAAACCATACTACAAACCGGGTCTAGAGATCCCAAATTTTTACCGTATGCTCCGTATGAAAGGAGGGTGCACTAAGAAAGGATTTTCCGAAAATCAATCTCCAATTTGAAGAAATAGAGGGAGTAGCGGGAAACATACTACGCGTACGAAGTTGCGAGCGTCTTCTAGTAGTGTTATAAGCGTATAGGGACTTACAAATAGAAGCGTCAGTTTAATGATTTCAAAAAAATTATCCCCGTAAGGCCCAGTGTGCAAAAGGATGTACATAATCAAGGCATTTTAATTTAAACTGTGTTGAAATAAGAATAAGGTTTATTTTCCTATGTTCATAAACTGAAAAACCAACGTAATTGATCTTTATTGCCTTGATGGTAGATTCAAAGTCCTACTTACAAAAAACTCCCTGTTCGCAGTATAGTGGGCCTTACGAGGTTATTCTAGGAAACTGTATTAGAGTTCGAAGTGTCTCTGCTTTTTAATGAGTTTTTAAAACTTTAGAGACAAATTATCTTCCGTCGGGGAAAACATCGTCAGGAAACTTAAATATTCAGTAAACGACCGTGTAACCATTATTGAATTGGTTTGCATTTTGCATCCAGTTTCCCAAAAGATGACTGACACGGTCGCTGAACTAATAATTGCCTGACTAGCTGATTATTTAGTATTTTTGATAGGTATTTTAAAAATATACGTTATAATAACGCTCGTTATGTAAGAACCGGTAAAATAAGAATTAATTGAAAAAAAATATTCTCCTTATTGATCAATTCACACGCTGTCACGAACGGAATAAAATAACCAACTCTCTTTACTACCTACTATTAATGTCACCACCCTATATAATTATAGGAAACCTTATAAATATTTTTCGGTTGTATTCTATTCTACTTGGAAAAACCATATTGATTTTGACACGTAGCGCGTTTTCAAAGTTATGGTAACATTGATAACTCTTATTTACTTGTTTTTTACAGTGCGACTAAGTTAAAAACAAACCGATAACGTGTCAATAACAATAATAATACGGTTTTACTGAACCCTGTGTTATTATATTTTTATTACCTATACCTAATACATTCTAACATGTCGTTAAAAATCATCAATCCTTTCAAATCTGCTCTCATAAATTAACCATCAACTAGGCAGAATAGGTATAATATTATTTTTATTATGTTAATTACTGATACAAAACACATTTTTCTTGGATAAACCCAAAATTTGATGCGCGCGGATTAATTTTTCACGGCTTATTATGGTTCACGATTCCACCGCCTTAAGGCTGTAACAGACAGGTTTACGATATGAAACCGGGAAATAACAAATAGCCGCGACTTTACGTTGCCCCAGAAATTTTCCTTGTGTATTTATAAACATAATAAGGGGATTAAAAAGATAAAGATGTGATATAATTTATGATGTAATTAAGTATTTTGTCGCAGGCTACCTGGTCAGGTTTACCAAGGACTTGGTGAAGGTTGACATCCGTATTCACAAACGTCACTATGAGGTCTCACAGTGCTCACGAACGCACAGGGTGGTTCAAATCGTCTCGTAAACAAATGGTCAGTCAAAAAGGACCAATCACAAAGCTGTATTGAACGTAGTGCGTTTACACTCAACACGATGACACATCAAGGATCCCTTAAGTATTGTTTATCAATACGGGTGTTAGATACTCGGTTGGGTGTAGATTATATAGAACCGGAATGCTGATGATGGAGTAAACCTTGAGGAATACATCTGAGGAGGACGTCTAACCACCGACAACATGATATTAGATAGAGAGAAAACTATAACACAACTTTCATACTTAAGGCAAGCAATTACAGTCTGTGAGCATTTAGGTGCTTCGGGTTTGTACTTCTCTCTCACTCGCTCTTAACAAGAGTGTATGAGAGCGACTGAAGACAAGTACAAACTCGAAACCCCTTGTAAGAGTTATCGCACTATACTCGGAATATCTATCAGAACTTTAAGTCGAAGAATCATTTAAATTCTTAGTTCAAGAGTCGTGTAACTTATTGGCGCAATTTTCAAAAACTAGGTCACTTAATTTTAAAATAACGTCGAAACGTTATTCAAGAAACTAGTTTAAAATGTTCAATTCCCTGGGGCTACAGTTTAATTGAATTACCGTGAATCCCGGATGAGCCTCCGGATAACGCCGGCACAAAATAAATAGGTAAGTTCAAAATAATAATTCCGATTCCGTTATGTAGGTCAGGCGGGAGGGAAGAAATGGTTTCATAATCATAATTTCATGCACTCATAATTTTATTACAAATTGATAGTCTTACATTGTGGCTGATTGGTGCTAATCATTACAACCAAAAAAATATATGATATTAAAAATATTTGATATTGATATTATTTGTAACATTCAAATACTGAGGCATACGGGAGCCAACACTTGGCCCTTCAAAGACGCAACTCGTGACCAAATGTTGGCCATAACTTGGCGCAAAGATTAAGTATTGCCATTCAATGCATTTTGGAAACGATGTCCACTGGCAGCGGATAATTAGATATAACTGATATAAGAGTAGAATTGGGTAAGTTAATTTGTAAATATTCTTAATTAAACAGAAACGTATGTTACAAAATTCTATTTTCGCTTTAATCTAGTTTAAATTAATTTGTAGTTTTATTGGTTGTTAAATACCGTTATATGATTGCCATATCCGTTTATATTTCTGTCTGTCTAACTGGACGTCACAGTAACTTTTTCCAAAACTATCAAAGTCACAAAACTGACATTTTGTACATACGCACAAGGACTAATAACAAAATTGTAAAAAAATACAAGTAACGCAAGGGTGTTTTTTTTATACATCGAGTGAGGAACATTGGTTAGCATCTAAAAACCACCTTGTATATTGTTATCAATGTCTAAATTTTAGCTAGAGGTTTCCCAAATGCTACAGCTAAAACTATACATACTAAAAATCCGTAATACGAGCACATAACGACTAGACTTCACTGAACATTTTTTTAATAATATCCGCACACAAATTATTAAGTGATTATGTTGTTATTTTTTGTTAATGTTTATCGAAAACGTTCAGCTACATTTAACTTTTGCCAGAAACAGAACTAACAACCGAATTGCAAAGATCTTTAATTACGAACATAACCGTTAGGTGTGTAAACCGCAATATCATCGTGCAATTACGTACAGTCGCTAATTTTGTGGCCCCACTAACCGCTATAACCTCGACCTTATGTACCGGTAATAAATGCTATTTCAGCGAATAATATATATTTGGACAATATTGGGTAAGCTGTACGTGGAAATTGGTCATAAAGTGCAAATCTGTATTAGCTTAGGGACGCTACGCTATGGTTTATAATTAACTTTTATTTATTTACGTAGACATTTTGTTTTAAGTGATGGAATGTTAGGACCTTATTTTATAAGCTGATCTTGAGTAATAAGATCCCCGTCTTAAGACGCGAATGAATTAACAATTTACTAACATCTGACAGGTATTTACTTTACATCAGTTTATTAAGGCGCCCCTTTAGTTATTTATTTTCAAAATGATTTACTCTTCGTGTTTGATTTTTTAGGGTTCCGTAACCGAAGGGTGCCAAACAGTACCTTTACTAACTCTATGCTATCTGTTCATCTGTCCTATGATTAAAGTGCAAACTCCAAAGTAAAACGACAATGGCAAAGTGTCAGTCAAAAATAGGAGGATAGGGTCTTTTGCCTTTGTGGGACACTAACAGGACTATTATGAAAAAAAGCCTTTTCTCAAAAAAAAAACGGAAATGTTGACATTAATATCTACATATTGAGACGCGAAATACATAGTTTACTGACAGTTATCAAATTAAAAAAAAATATTGCGTGCTCGCTACACAAGGGGGCATATAATAGTTACTACAGAGGCTGGGACAAAAGGGGTTGCCGGCCGCGCGAAGCGAGGCCGGATAGGTCTGAGGCGGGCAACCCCATACTTCCCGCCGAGGTATGTATAGTGCTTTTCTCAAAAACATAATTTCATTAAAAAAAAAATACAACATCAAATACTAGGAGTGCATAAAAATTAAAAGTAACCTACAGTGTTTAGTCATCCGCGCTGTCGGGTGACATTCATTCATTCATTACCAACATTCATTACCAACAGCATTGCATCCACTCACACCAACAATAAAGGAATTCTCGACTTCTGAACTTCTCTGTTACTTATATTTTCCATTTTCTTTAACATATTTGTAAAACCGGCTTTTTAGCGAAGACCCGCCACAGTTCTAGCAAATAAACCGAGAAATTCGGTGTTCCAATTTTGCTACAACAATTTTGCACACGTCGCTACACAAATTTGCCTCAAATAAGTGGCCTGCGCGGTTATCGAATATTCCCAGCTGATAGGAATGTAGCACATCTCTACATGTATGAATGTTTTGATTAAAATAAACTTCTTAAATAACTTTGGGATTTCGTTAGTTGGAGATAGACATTTATAGTGGAGTCAGTTTAAAAAGGATATTTGGCTCTTATTTCACAAATCTGATAGTGACAGGCAACAGGTTAAAATTCGATATAGGAAAGTCGGATTTGTCATCTCGACGTTATCGAGTCGATAAGTCATCGTGCAGATGCATTTCGAGGGGTCTAGAATAGGAAAGCGTGGCACGCCCAGACGGAAAGTAAACACCGATCGGAATGTTTTTAGCTAGATTTCATGAAAATTGGTTTAACCGTTTAAGAGATATCGGCTCTCAAGGAAGGCATCGCCATTATATCGGGGTTTTATATCTTTTAAACAGTTATGTATTTAAGTATTAAAAACGTTTGAAAATGGCGTTTGAATTCAGTGCTTTAAAGGATACAATTTAGGAGAAATAAGTCTCCCTCGTGGTCCTTTGGCATTAACTTATTATTGGGATCACAAGAAAACGGGGATACTTAGCACATAGGTACTCAATTAAGTATAGTCGACCTTATAAGTAGCTGCACACTTTTGTACCTTGTCGCTTTAACGCCTTTGACAGATGTGTGTAACAGTTCAAACATGGCGTTAAAGTAACAAAGCACTAAAGTGTGCAGCTACTTATAGCCGACTGTACATGGCTGCGTAGCCACTCCTTCACAGCGTAGCTACTTGTAAAAATTCATGCGTGTAGCATGCTCGATCGTAGCACATACCTACTAGTGGCAACGAAAATCTACCACAAATAGTGCCAAGTCAGTCTCTACGTATTCATATTTTACTGTCACCTTTATTTGCAGTGGCATGACGTCGTTCAGCATTGGTTCATTGTGGATTTATTATAATAATGTATGTGTGTATGAAAACACTGTATTGGTAAAAAACTAAAACAATCTAATTAAGATACATTTGGTAAAGAGATCATTAATAGTCCGAAGACAAACATGGGCTAAGTTCTTTCAATCTGACAATTTCCGAGGGAAATGAGATAAACGTATTGTAGGCTGATGGAGAAAGGGTATTGTCGCCATTTTAAGAGGCCCGTTTTGACAGCTGTCAACGCAGTGCAACATATAACCTCAAACATGCCACAAAAACAATTTGTACCGAGTTGATAGGTGTCAAATCAGGGGCCGTAGCCAAGATGAAAACGCTACGAACGTTTTTCTTTTCTATCAAAATGTATGGAATGACAGTTGACCATGAGATTTATCAGGATGTCATCCCATACATTTTGAGTGATAGAAAATAAAAACGTTAGTAGCCATCTAGCGATTGCGTCTTCGCTAGGGCCTCAGACGTTTTAGAACGGTGCGACTTTAATAGTAATAGTAAGTACAAATTTTGAATATAACGTTTTATATCTGCTTAAACTACATCGTTGGATGTAGAGGAATATTCGGTTTCGGTAATAAATCATGGTGACATTTCAGCGCGACGGCGACATCGGTCGTTAGTTGGCATCTGAGGCCGATAGCAGGAAAAAACAGGCCCTTCCCCAAATCGTCGCCGCGGCATTGGGGATTGATAAAACCCTGTCTTTAACGATGATTTAAAAGTTAAATAATTGTTCCAAATTTGAAAGAAATCTTACGTTTAAATTTAGTACTTTTTAATAGTTGGTGAAATGCTGCCAACTGAGCTTAAGAGGATTGTGAAGCTAAAAAAATCCATACAAAATGCGATAACGTTTCTCTCCCCTTAAATCTAGTCCAATTTTACGATTTTTTGAATATGTTGCAGATATTATGGAAAAGCAGCTAGGTACGTTAAACATCCCAATTTAAAAAAAAAAAAAACATTAAAAAAAAATCTTAGTCACCAGCAATTAAAAAAATTATCCAACACTGGGCGCAAACATATCTGACACGCTCTTAAGGTGGCGGTTCGCGCCGTGACAGAGACAGGACACCGAGACAGGAGATCGCGACCGGAGACCGCGACCGTCACTTGACGTTAGGCAATGTATAAGCGACAGTTCGCGAGCGAGACAGAGACAGGAGACAGCGAGACGGTCGCTGCCCCGGACCAGTAGGTAGTGTCTCGTGTCTCCGGTCTCGGTCTCATGTCTCGGTCGCTTGTCTCTGTCGCGGTGCGAACCGCCACCTTTACACCTCTATTAATAGAAACGTGTCAGATATTTTTGAGCCCAATGTTAGATAATATATTAAGTACTGGTGACTAACTATATAAGCGGCAGCATTATAAAAATGCGACAAAAGTGGGATCGTTGTATGTCCAGATTGTCAATGCGAAGTGCTACACAGAACGGCGGTGGAAGGTGCTGAGCGTTACAATTTTTGTAGGAGAAATGATGCTGTTACATAGGTTACACAATACTGCTGCACCGGA
Source organism: Acleris cristana (assembly GCA_948252455.1). Lineage (NCBI taxonomy): Eukaryota > Metazoa > Arthropoda > Insecta > Lepidoptera > Tortricidae > Acleris > Acleris cristana. The sequence continues at coordinate 8,082,722 of OX411782.1, read as the reverse complement.
CGTCCTGCTGCCACCGCGCCGCGACCGCACCGCTGACGTTAGTTCAAACTACGAAAAGAATTACTTTTTCAATTCCCATGCTCTAAAATGACCCATAACTAGCAATGTATAGTGACTTTTTATATGAACAAAAGTACCTTTTTTACTAGCGTGGAAAGCCACGAACCTATCTACCTATTTCGGCCTAATTACATTACATAGAAAATTATGCTATCATTATTAAGAATTGGGAAAAATGCCGCTGGAAAAATTACTACGCGGAGTTTGGGAAACAGATTGATACCCCCCCCCCCCCCTCCTCTGACGACATGAGCAACATGTCTCTCCGCTTTGGAAAAATTGTATAAATAAATAAATAAATATCAGGGGACAATGTCCAACCAATTGACCTTGACCTAGTCCCAAACTAAGCTCTAGGCTTGTACTATGGGTACCTACTAGACAACGATATAAATATTTATATAGAGAAATATATTATACTTAGAAAACATCCATGACTCAGGAACAAATATTCGCGCTCATCACGTAAATATCTGCCCTTACCGGGATTTGAACCCAGCTCCGTAGGCAGGTTCACTACCAACTAGGCCAGTGCGTCTATTTGTAAGGATGCCTATGTTACCCCAAAAACAAGTGTGGCTGTCTCTTTCTGCATTTTGAGTGACGGGTAAAGAGTAAAGGGTATATCGATTTAAGTTGTATTTTCTTGTCTGTCTTAAAATTCATCAAAGCAAATAGTATAGTGATTTCTAGACGGAGATATTTAATCAACTTTGACATTACAGGCTATTTTAGTCTCTTAATAAAGAATCTACTATTGTTAGATTAAAAATATTCACTCAGAATAAGATTAAAACCAACTAATAATAAGCCCTCAAGCAACGCTTAAAATATGAGTAGACGACTTTTGTGTAATCGACGTGGGTAAATTAGATAAATATTTTATAATTAAACTTAGCAGACTGTAAGACTGTAAGACAGATTATTGACCCCGTTTGCTATACTCTTAGGCCCACTTGCACGCAAATGTTAACCATAGATTAACCATAGGTTAACCCTGGGTTAAAAAGTTAACTTGTTAAAATTGACAGTTCTTTTAATATGAATCTTAGATTCTTGAATAATTTAACCAGGAGTTAAAGCGGGCCTTATTATAATAAGGGCCTGTTTCACAATCGACGAGTAAATTTATCTACCATTTAAAGTTGGCTCTCTCCTTGTCTATTAACAAGTGTAAGAAAGAGAAAGGGCGAAATTTATCTGTCAAATATGCTTTACTTGTCGATTTTGAAACAGGCGGTAACACTAATAAAGAAATAGAGAAATAAATCAATCAATAAATAAATCACCAGTGCAAATTTCCAATACCTTTGAATGTATGTATGTATTTTCCACGTATTTTCAAATAAAATTAAACTTATTTATTTTGTAGCAATTTACAAGCTACAAATACTTATACAAATATTTAACAGTCATTTCAGTATCATTCAAATGTAAGGCAGCAAATTTGCCTATTAATTAATAAGGTTAAATAATGAACAATCAGCACACTTTGGTGGCATCCCTTTTTAAATCAACCTTTGGGCGATCGATAGAAAGAGCTTTGCAAAAAGAAATCTTTTATTTATTAAATGCCGTATAATTTATCCTACAGACGAGACCATAGTGTTTTCAGAACTACACATATAATTAATGTTATAATACGATTAGAAATAAAGGATACAAGTCGATAGAATCAACAAAAAACCGGGCAAGAGCATGTCGCACCATGCTCAGTGTAGGATTCGGAAATAGACGAACCAACGGACAGACAAACATTGCTAAACTATAAAGGTTCCTTCTTGACTACGGAACCTAAAAAGCTGAGTAAGATGTAGAATTTTATATTAAAAATTACCTGTCATTAAACTTAATTAGCATTAATTTTCTGTTGACAAAAATCAAGTAAACAAAACTAAATTCTTAAATTTAATTCACAGCGGCAAAACACTTAAAACTCACCTTCAAAATGAAGTACAAAGTTAAGATGCCTTTAACGACTTTACTGTGGAGACAGTCTAATTACTAAAGTTGTCTTTGTACCTAAATAAAACAGGGTACAGGCCGTAATATTCCTTAATATCAGTTTCAAGTGTGAGGCAGGGAAGCTCGCAACTTGGTGGAATACATAAAACTCGGATCAATATTTCAAATGTTCGCACAAGTTCTATCATAAAGAAACAGTTGAGTGCGCTTTTCCGCACTTGGCGGGTAGTCCTTCAAAGTTAGGATAATTCTCGAGTTCGCCCCAATTTATGTTTCATAGGTATAGGAAAAGGTGTTCGGCTTATATTCCGGACCGGTTATTGTAAATTATTGCAAGTATCACGGTTTGCCAAAGTTTGTAATGCATTGCGCCTCTTGTTTGATATTGTTTTGTACGAGTTCTTATTGTAGTATATATATGGGTCTTCAGGTATTTCATTATTAATGAGATGTATCAATAGTGTCTGTTACGCATGTACTATCAGCATCACTGTTAACTGACCAAAAGTAAGCCTTATTGTAAGGTGACAAAATTCGGAAATGTTCAGTTAACTGCGTTGCTGCTTAGTACTGTGTAAGGAAATAATATTTTAACACACAAAATACCAACTTTTTTTTTTCAAATTGGGTTCGACCCGAAATTTTGACATCAACCCAATTTCCATATTAGCCACTAGTCATATTATGATTAAGATCCTTTTAGTTTTTAACCTAAAAAAATTCACTCCCCTGGGTCCCAAGAGAAATGCGAAGACAAATGGGGAGGCTAAGTACTTCTAAAATATAAACGCTAAATTACAATCACAAGCCCCCTATTTCACCATTCTGACAATGACAGATGACAGGTGACATTTCAGTGTACACGGCGAAGCTTATATGAATTCCAGTGATGTATGAGCGTATTAAATTTACAATGTATACCGAATTGTCACCTGTCACATGTCATTGTCAGGGTTGGCGGAGAAAGCGTTCTATAAATTTCATTATCTTAACTATAAAACTTTGAGGAGCAAATAAAACGTTTCGTGTCTACAGAAAAATATATCCTTTCGTTACTTTCGTGTCCACAGAAAAATGTACATATCCCATAAAACCAGAAATGAAATTGCCCCGCAACATGAAAGATATAAATTTTGCACGCAAAAAGTAATGTTGATAACAGGCTGCAGGCAGCTTGAAAAATACACTCTCCACTCCCTTTGCGTCGCTAACGGTTTATCCATCAATTACAGCAACATAATTAAACATGAAATAATTGCAGATACATAAATATATCTTTGAAGACACAAGAGAATGGAATCTGGAGGTCTCATTTGGAGCGTCGCCCTTTGTTCCTGCGGAAAATCAAAGAGCGGAGGAATAAAGGCCGACCCTTTCAAGTCCAACAAATACCTGCCTGACCTCCGAGGTGAAGGCAATTACAGGTTTCTTTGAAAAAGATTGTCATTTCCAGATTAATTGCCAGATAGACAGCAATGAAACAAAATTGTAATATTTAAGTCCTTTACACAATGGCAGCGGGGCGTGCGGCGGTTGAAGTCGAGGAAGCAGCAGGCCTACGGCGTGCGCGATTAATAATGTTACTGTATTAGCGCAACTCACATGGGTATATTTACGAGTATAAGCTATACTTTTTAGTGCAAACAGTGCCAAACTGGTTTCCACACTTAGTGGTATGTAAATGTGACAATACAATTTACAATTTGTGTGACAATATTTAGTCTCGCAGACACTTTCTTCGAGAGCTTCAACAGGTTTTAGGTAGCGTTAAGGGTGAGTTTAGACCAAGCGAACGAACAAGAATTCTATGGCATTATCTCTTGCGTTTACTTTGTAAAAATAAAGACAAAACATGTTCTAGAGCATTCGCTCGTTTGGTCTTACACTACCCACCGTTACACTAATCAGCGCGGAGCGTGGCGTGCGTCAGAATGACGCTTTCATTACACGTAGCTATATTTTTGTTTACAAATACATCATTATTTGACATAATCGCATGTAGATACAGGGTGAGGCGTCATGCCTCATTAATCCCATCAGAATCAAATAAACGTACTAATCGATGCGCTCCGAAATATCCGAAACAGCCATCGAATTGAGGCGACGCCTCATTTCGGCCATGTCATTTCCTTCTCTCGGGCATTCCCGAAATTCGAGCGAGCCGAATTGCTTTGCAGCAAATAAACTTTCGAGTTATTACGACGCTTTAGCATTTCAATTTCAGTGATTATTTTCTACTTTTAAGTAGTTCATTTAATAATCAAATAGTACTAACATTTGATGACGCTGTGTAACTTGGTAATGCTATATACAAAGCAGTTATGTCTTAGTGTCCTAACTCATTAGTTTTTTGCAGAAGACTAACTGACAACTGTACGTCTGTAACAAAAAGACGATTTGAAAAACATCGCGATTGATGAATTTTTGGCGGTGACTTAAATTTAGTAATTTGCCTGTTGATGGCCAGTAGAATTGACTCCGTACATGCCGAAATAAAATGTCACACGAAACAAGACACATTAAAACAGGCCAATTTAACAGGCAAAAGGCTTAAAATAGAACATTGATCCTCTACTGACCCTCAAACTTAGTTACCAGGAGTTTTGCCCTCATGTTGGCAATAAAAGGGTCCAGTGATATTATATCGCCAACATAAGGACATTAAGAACAAATTAGGGTCAACCTAAAATTTGTGTAATTTTATTCACCACGCTGAGTGAAAGGAAATGTATAAAGCCAATATTACACCTATGTGTATGAAGACAATTGATTTTTGATAGCGAAATAATACACACAAAGATTAAGTATCATTTATTTTAATATGAATATAGGATAACATTAGAGCTATTTTATGGTATTTAATTTCCGTGCTGCTACTTTTTCTGCTAGCTGAATACACTGTTTCATTAGTGACGCGAAACCTATCAAGATAGCTTTTTCTGAAACAAGCAAATAAAAAATTATTCCAAGGATTATCACTTACGGACAGTAAAACTGATTTTATTTCATACCTGTTTTAAAGTTGTCAACGTATTACCGGTATAAAATAAATATTTATATTTAACAGAAAATAAGAACTAACGTTTCCAATAAAAAACAGGAATCTATCGTTTTTAAATTTTCATACCTGTATTTAATACCTCAATTACACGTAATACAGACAGGTATTACTGCTTATGTTTAAATCTTAAAATTGCTTCGAATTTTGAATACTGGTAAAATTAAACCGACAGGTGATTATTACCGCCGATTATTAGTTTTCACCTTATTTTACCGGTAGTCAAATAACCGGTAACAGCCCCTTTTTATCACAAAGGACCTTTTTAAAGGACAGTACCATTACATACACAACATAAGTCTAATATTACAGGCATAATTATTGATACTGAGTTTTCTCCAGTATAACATACTCGGCGCAAAATTCTGTGTTAGAATAGAAAGTAGATATCATTCGTAGACATGTTTATCGCGACCCAAAACATTACCTCCGTCAACCGCGCGTGCCGACGTCCATACGTCAACCGATTGTTTCACATCAAATTGATTTCCACCCCTGAACGTCAAAAAATTCACGGGCCTGACAATATTCCGCGGCCATCGTCCTTCGTCCATCGGGACAGGCTGTTTTGAGAGAAAATACGGGAGACCCAACGGCAAAGGTAAACATAGCTTTGTCAAATATTTTACGAATGAAATTTCAAGTATTCTTTATTTATCCCGTTGGAATGTCGCTTCAGTTTTCTTTCGCATTTTGGACGATCAAAGGATAAATAGCAAGAACGGACGAGTACAAGAGTAGGGTTTAACTAAAGAAAATATTTTTGAAACGTCTTGAAATAAATCGGAGGATAAATATTATATTAATAGTCCTCTTTCAAAATTGTATCTCAAGTACTAAAACATCATGCATGAAGACACTTAATCATTAACATTATCAGGTACATGCGAAAGTTAATGTGTGTACACACGCATATTGGACGTTAATGGTGCACTTGTATACAGCTTCTACTAAAATTCCTAAGTACGGCTAAATTTAACGCATCTTACACACTGGCACTTGAGTTGACGATCATTTAGTTAATAAAATAAATGTACCTATTGATCTCTAAGACATGTTGCATTAAATACACAACCCTTAGAGGACATTTAATTGTAACAAAAAAGAAAAACAATAAAGAATTTTCTATTCTGTTCGATTCGTGAAAGTTTGAAACATCGTCAGAAAACACAATTCGGACTTATACGTAGGTAATAAAAAAGGTTGTGTAGAACAGGAAATAGGTTCGGTTTATCGTATTCGTGCTAAGCAACTTAAAATCAAAACGCTCTTTTATAAAAGGGGCGTTTACAAAGAATTTTTTTATATTAAAATTACTAACTAGTCTTCAAAACTATGCCCGTACTCTAACAAGAAGACTGAATCTAAAGAAGCCTGAAGTTTATCGAACAAAAGCGAATCGCCGAGCAAGAATGTTGGCTCGTGTGCTACCGATGGATAGCTCAGCGCATTAAGCACCACAACCTCCATATTGGGTCAATTTTAAATATAATTCGATGAGATCGGTACTGAATGTGTTAAAGTGTGGGTTAAAGGGGGAGGTGGGGGGGTCCGTCAGTTGATCCGATCGCCGGGAAGCTGATTGATGACGCCGATTAGTGATGCCCAACTCGACCCCGAATAAATTGTCGACCTTTTTTTTGGTCTAAACTCTTCGGTACCCTTTTTTGTGTCTGGATTTTAATAAGGGTTTAAAGCTGGGTGTCTAATTAATTTTCAGACATAACGAAACTGGAATTTGGATTTAAATATTTTCAGGAAGAGCGATTCACGATTTTCACGGAGTTTATTGTTGACATTTTTCGGACAAGTGTTGCATTTTGTTTGAAACAATTTTATCAACAACAAAACATACTTAGGTAAGTGATTTAAAACTACTATTTTGAATAAGAACAGCAAAACTGTAGTATGAAAAAGCATACAATTATTTTATCGATACATAACAATAAATTCGTCTCGAACTATTGTTCAAACAGCCAAAGTTACCGAGTCACGGCGGCTACCTACGTTTAAGAGTTGAAATAATTTCGGCTTTACGCTTTATTTATTTTTCATAATGGAGCGTGAGCAAGCAATTTCCCTGGTAAATACACGGAAAGTGGATTTACTTGTGAAACTTTTAAAATTGGAATTAAATTGTTGTGCGCTGAAGTTGTCGCCGGTAACCGATATTGATATCAAACATTGCAACTGATAATCCTGTCACAAACTTTCGTTACTTTAATCCAGATGTTAACAATGTTCTTTCTGACACAACTCGAGCTTAATGCGAGAAAATTTTAGTATGAAAACTAAAAAAACTGTTTAAAAGACAAGGATTTATGTGTTTTTTTTAGTTATGAGGTGTTTTTCGTCATAAATATTACAAAAAATGACTTTTAATATTTATTTACAAGTAAATTACATTATTTCCGAAAAATATAATAGACAACGGCCTCTCGTTTTATTATAATATTCGTATCTGTTTTTTTTTGATACCCAGGCCTGTAGCAACTTTTGTATAAAAACAGATATTAACAACGAAACATAAATAAATAATTCATGTTACAACATCGAAATAACATTACCAATGCCAAAAGCCAAGACCCTAGCGTGCGATGGTTGCGAAAACTATAAACTATTACATCGGATGCTGCCAACATATCAGCGAGTACCTAGATAATAAATCGCCAACTAACTTGCCACCGCTGACCTCTGAGGAGTATGCATGTAGCAGATGCGATAAACGTTTGCCAAAAAATTATACAAGTGTTCATTATACAAATATTACGGTGGCACTTGAACGTATCTTTCTTTGTCGTAAATTTTTCAGACTAAGCATACATGCTTTTGAGCCAAACTAATGCATAAAACACTATATGTTTACGTTCGTGGTCATAAAATATGGTCATACAAAGACCATTTCGGGAATAAAGTTCACTGATCCACAGTAAATGTTGTTGTAGTTATGTCGTCGTCGTTTGTTTGGTCTTAAATTTTGGTGTTGGTAGTGCACTTTTAATAGTACATTATTGTAGATGCTTGGAAAATAGCCAGACAGTAAACTTTTTCTCCGAGGTATATAATATAATGCATTTAGGGCCTGTTTCACAATCGACAAGTAAATTTATGTGCCAGTTAAAGTTAGCTCTCTCCTTGTCTATGTTCAAGTGTAAGAAAAGGAAAGGGCGGAATTTGTGTCAGGTATGCTTTACTTGACGATTGTGAAACAGGCCCTTAAACACATAATCCAATTACATTAATTAATAAAAATCACATGAAAGGATGATGTAAATCACTCGATCCACGATTACAGATAATTCAAATTGAATGTTGATGGCCTCATAGCATACATACGTGTACAATTATTTTCAATGAATTTAATGATGAACAAAATATTGATAAGCATTGGACTTTTATTAAAATGGACTTCCTAATATTAACATTAAGAAGTCCATTTTAATAAAAGTAATTCAAACCATCCTTTCAATGTCTTTAAACGTATCAGATACCCAACCCCAAGCCCATATCATCCATCCATCATGAAACTAAGCCTTTACCAAGCATTTGGACACAGCTGATTATGTTTTATTAAGTAAGTAAGTAAAGAGTGTCGCGTCTACATACCGCTATCATTGCACTGCGCGGGCGCGAGCGCTCGCACGTCGGCCGCGTCCGGAGCGCCCGCTTCCGGCGGAAGTGACGCGTCTTCAAGCGCGCCGCCCGCTTCCTCTGCGCGCCAGTCAAAATTAAATCAATATTTTTATTTTGATATAACACTTTATCGAAGCTTGAACTATTGCATCATCGAATACCAAAAATATATAGACTTGAAGTTATTTTCGTTTAAGGTCTCTACCCACTACACCGCATCACACCATGACCGTACTATAAACGTATCAGGCCCGGAAGGTAATTAGTATTAAAATGTTGGTCGGTGACGGAACGGTCCAGTGGGCATAGTCTCATACTTTTCAATACAAAGTTTTTTTTTGACACGTTCCTATTGTACTTTAAAAGTTCGGTTTCAGCTCAAATAATAAATGAGTTAAACCTACACTGTGCTCAACTAGCAATGAAAGCTTTTTTTTATGATATAGAGCAGGCAAACCAGCACAAAGACCGTCTGGGGGTTTATTATGACATAGCTATGCAGTTCAGATTAGGGTAAGGTCCAAAAAGTTGGGCACGCTAACTCACTCAATTAAATTTTACTTATATGAAACTTTTCCATTGAGACACGAAAGTTAGCCATACAGTTGTAAGGATACTTTTCGTCGCAAAACTGAACTTTTTTTGACTACTTCGTTTGTATGGTTAACTGCGCTTAACTATGGTCCAACTTTTTGGTCGTCGCCCATCATGCTGCGAGAAAGGGACAGAGCTATATAACTGTTATAGCTCTGTCCTTTTCGCTCGCCGTAAAATGAACTGCATTGCCATGTAGATAACCCCCCTGATGGGAAGTAGGATCTAAAGACATTCGCATTCGCAAGGCTACAATCTTCAGACTGCAACCCTAAAACTGCAAATACATTGCCAGCCCCGAGAGCAAAGATGGAATGCCTATGCTAGTTATTTCACCACTGCGCTTCCAGTTTTCTTAAAGATTTAATTAATATCTTTGCAACGGAATCAAATAACTGCTATACCCTCCTGAGGTTCCTTGTACTAAAAATAGTACATAATACGGCAATTGAAATAAAGATCTAGTGCAAAGGAAGTAAAGTGGAATTTCTTTATACACCCCTTTCTTTTGTTGATAAAGCCCGCTTGACATTTGGCTAAATTCAGTGTGCTGAATGAAAAAGACTCTAAAAAAAGACAAGTGTAAAGGCAGTTAGCATGTACTTCAAGAGGACGCGCTTTTCCCCTCCACGCCGCCTGTCTAAATTTAGCACACTGAATTTAGCCAAATGTAAAGCTGGCTTGGCAGTTGGACAGCCGAAGAAAAATTTAGTTTAAATGAAAATGTGTAATTGCTCCTAACCTTAAGAAACAAGTAGCAGTACCTTGCTTTAAACTAACACGATTTTCACACATCATTATTAAAACTATGAATCGGGACTTAATCGCGTAAGTAAATAAATATTTACCTTAACGAGGTAAGTAAATAAATATTTACCGTAACGTAGCTTGGAAGTGTGTGTCTTCGGATAAATCGTCGGATGTTGAGTTGTGTGTCAGTATGATGACTATCCGAATAAAAAAAGCAAGTACAAGTGTTATAGTTTTATAAACCGAGACTAAATCTCGTCATAAAATAAACATTTACCTCGACGGTTTGACCGTGGTACAACAGCCGTGGTCACGAGAAGACTGAAGTGGAGGTTGTTCGTCTGTTTGTCGTGCCAATTTTTTCGACCTACCCGCACTTGGTCTTGCTTTTCATATATTATTACTAATTAAACTGCTACTCGTACTAAAACTAGTACAGCAGTAGTAGCATTTGTTTTTTTTTCACTAAGTTAAAACTTGCAGTGGGCCAAAAGAGTGGTCTGCCCCGAAGGTTACCAGGGGCCTGTTTTATAAAACTACAAATTACAATTTGCAGGTTACAAGTTTCGAGTTAACACAACCTCGACCAATGACAACCAGCCATTTGAGCAGTGTTGCCAGTTTAAACCTGTAAAATTGGTAGCTTTATAAAACGTGCCCCTGGGGTCCTAGTGAAAATGTTATAATTCTTTTGAAAATGAAGTGAAAAAGGGTTTAAGTCTCGTATTATATTTTTTTATTTATTTATTTATATATTCAGTTTACTTACATACCCTTTTTTATAACGAGTTCATTCTCCTTTTTACTAGGACCACAGTTACATGTTTGAGTGTCTTAAAAAAAAAGATGCGTCTGGCAATTTGAAGTCAAAAAACTCAAACCATATGTTTTTGTATACAAAGGAAGTGTTTGTCAAAGTAAAAATATAACTACTTATTTGGCCTAATGTACTGAAACACATTTCTAAAACACAAAAACCTTGTCGCTGAACAAATCCAATAATATTCAAGTAGTTTTCGTAAAAAAATAACAGTTCTAAATATTTCCTAGCCGGTTAACAGCGCACGCGACGATACGGTTAATTAACTCCTGGACTTGTTTCATGTCAATCACATTGGAATAAATAAGAAAGTTTTTTTTTTAGGTAAGTAACTAAAAGGTAAGTATACCCTTTAACATTGCATGTATAACTGAACTATTAATGAAGGCTAAGAGCATGAACATTTACCCTGTTATTCATAATCACATAACAGCTAAAGTGTGCTTGAAATATGCTTTGTCCTTATCTGTCATTGTGACATTTCTATTTGAAAGAAAGAGTCAACGCATACTCTAACTAAAATGGGTTTATAGTGCATTTCTGAATAAGGGGGTTAATTTTTAAACAAAGATAAAGCAATTTTAAATTACAATATGTGCTACTTAATACTCTTACTATTTTTACACGATGTGTGCGTAATTTTATAGCATGGCGCATCCCCTTAACTTAAGTGCCTAAAGTATAATCCAGCCAAAGCAAGAGACCGGCGAACGCTCAGTTTCTCTCCTCTCTGTTTTTGTGCCCTCGATACGTCTTCAGCGGGATAATTTAATATCATAAATCCAATACAGCTATAAGTAGAAATAACTTCACTAAGTGCCATTTTCTGCGGCAATCGCTTTTCATCAAATCTGGCTCAGTATTTATACCAACGCTGTTTATTGAACATGCGACAGACAGATTCGGGCCAGGAGGTCTTCTGGTATCTTTAAGTTGCATCTACACTATTAAATATAATGTAACGGTTAAGATATTTTCCGACGAACAATAAATATGTACCAAAAATAACCTAGACATAAGTTTGGTATGTTATAAATTGATTAATGTTGAATTTCACCAACTACTTAACAGACGATTAGAGTGTTAACAGCTGTCAAAACGTATGTCGATTTCCATTTGACATTGTTTGGAGTAATTGGTACTTAAGCTCAGAAGTATATCCAGTATATTCTTCATCGCAAAATAATTCGAAATAAAACAACAAAGCCAATGTCAATAACTTTAATGAAATTTTAATAAAATAGAACAATCCGCTGCCTTTAATTTTGTAAATTGAAAATTTAAGGAATTATTTGTGTTTTACAAATGAAATTTCATAAAATCATTTATTTTTAATAATAGGAGCCCTGACAGTTTGCTTTATTGGATGTGACAAGGTTTAAAAGGACTCGGGTGGTGAAGACGATCATTTGTAATGAACAGGGGTCGGATTTTTCATCGCATGGTGAGATGAAAGAAAACTGTGGAGTCGATATTAAAGCTAAATTTTAATTCATATTCATACTCATACTCACCAATTTTCTTAGTCCCGTAATACTTTTGTCCCTTGTGCAGGTTGACAGATCGAAAATGTTAATCGAAAATTAATCTTACTGAATGTAATTAAAATTATTTGTGTAGTATGATTTGGGAAGTGTTAAGCCTTTTGCTTGAAATGGACAATGCACATGCCATACCTTGTCAAGATTTTGAGGCACTCATTCCTATATCTACAAGTTTTATGGATATTGGAAACTAGGAGCATATTATAAAAGTAATATTTTATTTTATTTTTATTTACGATATAATTTATTTCTACTCATATGACTTATCTTAATTAAATGAATGAGTATGAATATGAATTAAAATTTAGCTTTAATATCGACTCCACAGTTTTCTTTCATCTCACCATGCGATGAAAAATCCGACCCCTGGTAATGAAACTGTCTTGCTGTTGTTTTATTCAGAGAATATTCTCTTACGCGAACCTACCTTTTTATCCGCCTGTTATAACTAGTTTTACTTAAGTAGATCATCGATAAGAAAAAATGTACGACGTACCATAAGTATCTACGTGGTAGACATCGTTTCTTATTACCTACTCAATTCCCTTCTTATTTTTGTTGTACAAAACAATCAACTGACACGTGAAACATATTTTATTTTCTCAATAGTCTACAGAAACCAGTAAAATGCTTTGCCAGTTTGGTAAAATTATTAAGGGCTCATTTTTCAATCTCCAGATAACATCATCTGTCAGGTAAATTGTAGCACTGTCCTTTTCTTTGTCATAAGAAAGATAAGGACAGAGCTACAATTTAGCTGACGGATAGTGGTATCTGGTGATTGATAAATCAGCCCTAATAATATTAAAGATACACCTGTAGCCTACCAGCAGCAGTGTGTATACGTCCTTATGAAACAACCCTAAAAATGGCACAAATACCGTCTTTGAGGCGACTCCGGAAATAATATGACGCCGGCCGAGCCGTGAAGATAATAAGCAACTATTTCTGTGACTTTATTTTATTACTCACTAGCGACCCGCCCTCGCTTCGCTTCGGTTTGTGTGAGTTTTCTGTAACACTCGTACATAATCCAAAATGTATTATACATAAAAACCTTCCTCTTGAATCACACTATCTATTAAAAAAAACCGCATCAAAATCCGTTGCGTAGTTTTAAAGATCTAAGCATACATAGGGACAGACAGACAGACAGCGGGAAGCGACTTTGTTTTATACTATGTAGTGAAGTATGAATTCTAAGGTATAAAACTAAGTAGGCGTTTAAGTAAGTATTGATGTAATTTATTAAGTGTAAAAGAAAGTTAGTTTAGCTAGGATATTAGAATTAAAAACCAGGCAAGTGCATGACTGTTCCGAAGCTGCTGCTGGTACCATTAAGGCGTTTAAATGTTGATCCACCATAGAACCTTGTCATAATAACAGCGTCAAGTAACGAGATAGAAATTACATAGGAATTAGTCGTTATTTGTATGCGACAAGGTTCTATAGTGGTTCATCAATAAAATCCTGTGACCGTACTTCAATAAACATACCTTCTAATCCAAGGCAAATCATATTTAGTTCCATTCTTATTTTATTCAAGACTCTCTTACTTTAATTATTAAAATAAAACAAGTTCGAAATAAGTACAATATTTTACACTTGTGCCATATTTGACACTCTGTCAAACTTCTCCAATGCACAGATTATAAGGGTATGTCTAAAGATGTGTCCATTTCCATAGAGAAAATTTAATTTTAGGTTGGTTAAAATGTCTATCTATGGGTATAGTATGACAAGTTGTATTTAATTTTGGACCCTGGGTCTATGGGAGGAAAGTGTCGCTAAAAGTTATAAAATGTACAGTCAGCTCACTGAGTATTTAGCTTCGTGTTTTTTATTCTATATATTTCATCAGGATTATGAAAACATCTAAAAACCCAAAAACAGTAACTTCGTTTCATCAATAATCTTCATCTGATTCTAAATTTATTATCACAATTCTCTTCACTAGGCTCGTGACTCGAATGACTAGATTTCGCCAGATAATTTCCGCATTTAGGACCACTGACTTCAGTTATAAATCTTTTGTTCTAGGATTCAATTAAAGGACGGATTTTCTGTCGTCTTCAAGCACGTCCAAATATGTATATGACTAAATTAGGCAATTTAACGCAATCGAATCGTGGCGAGTTCTGTTTGACATTATTAGTAAGGCTAAAATTCATACAAAATCACGAAGTCCCGCCCCACGGCTAAATTCAACCACTACAATGTTGTTGCACTATGTTTTCTTTAGGTTGTCAATGTCCTTTACGCCTTTGGTCGTCCCCCACTACATACGAGTATAGCTCGGCAAAAAGAGTTTGACGTGTTGTCAGTTGGAGCTATAATATATTTTATACCCACCATAATTAGAAGGGTGTCATGAAAAACTGTCAGATGCCCGTCTCAAGATATGTCTAAGTAAATCCAGGCAAAATAAATTTCATGAAAAACAGTCATTTCATTTCTGATGCGTCTGGAGCCAGGCATCTCACTAGGGATTAGTTTTTGTGTAAAAATTGAATCATGTGGCCAATCGTACTCCGAAAAGTTCCCAATTTTTTTCGTATTTGCTTTAGCCAGCTTTAGCTGTACGCAAAAAAGTTGAATAATATAATATCTAGTGTCTAAGATATTATCGTAAATAATTATAGCGTTATTGTAATACTGCCTATGTATACTCACACTCAGAAGTAGCTGTACATTTTAATACCCTAATTAATGCACCTATTGATATAATAAATTCAAACGAATCTCACTTCAATACGTTACTATGACCGAGAGCTTATTGTCTATTGCACTCGCAATCACGATCGTTTTCATTTTAAAAATCGAACGCTTGTCTGCATACAAAATGAAAACAATTGTCCACTTTGAAGCTGGTTGCGATTGAGAGTGCGTTAGACAATAAGCCCTCAGGTTCTAAAATGTACTAGTACTGCAGAGTTCGATTGTACCTAATGTAAACGAAACATAGGTCAAACGGTCTCTTAAACTCGGCTGCATCCATTCGGTCAATTCATAGACCTTACTCATCATAATTCCTCTGAAATTCCCGATCAGAACGGACTCGTTATCCCCGCTTCAACTTGAAAGTCAAGAGAGGATCGCTTTGATGTTTATATTAATTGGTTTAGTAAAATGAATCACCGCAAATGACGGTGAAAAGTTCCCTCCGCCGTCTCTCTTAATTTGAATGATTATTAATTAGTTCACTAATGGAATAGGAGCTGCCCTGATTTATTCTTAAAAACAGGGAAGCTTAATGAATTTCTATTTTGCATTAGGTACTTGTAAGTATTGCAACGGGGAAACCGTTATTTGACAGAATAATTGCTTGTCCTAATAAGTCGTTAGATCGAATTATCACTTGTCCTAGATTATAAATAATATTGTTATGATTCTATTTTCATAGGATTTCAAGAGCATTTGGTTGGACGTGGGTGGACTCAAAATTTGTTTGAGTTTAAGTTTTGCCTTTTTTTCACTTCTTCAAAAACGAGTCCAAATCGAATGACTTGGCCGCCATCTCCATCATCGACAAGATCAATTATATAAGGTGAGTCGGGGTAAGGGCGCCTACGGGGCAAGTGCACCACCCCAACAATGTCTCCTCGAAAATATAATGGTTCGTCGCACTTACCCCGTTGACACTCTTGCCCCACCTTGGGGTAAGCGCGTCTACGGGGCAAGTGCGACGAACTATATTTTTTTTAGGAGATATTGTTGGTTTGGTGCACTTGCCCCGTGAGCGCACTTACCCCGACTCACCTATCGATAAAAGGATAACTTAAACTTATTTTTTATCTCATCTGTGATTCCAGTATTTAAAAATAAACGGTATTTTTAGTTTGACGTAAGTATAATAGCTCTTGAAAAGTCTTTCAGGTCGGGTAAAATCGGGTAGACTAGCGTAAGAGCGTACCTATATGAGAGCAAACAAAAAAAATACAAACGCGAAAGTCGATTCTATTGCACGATACGAGTATGTACATAAGTTTTGAAAATTAAACATCTGTGGCTTGTGTTGGTTTTGTCCTTTGACTTTGACAGATGTCAAATCAAATTTCCACAATATATCATTGAATTATTACGTTACACTAGAACAGACATTTCAAACAAAAGACACGGAGTAACTTGATGACGGAGGGGCATAAAATAAATTAAACTGCTACATCATATTTAATTTCCTTCACACAATATAAGTTTTGTCAGTTTCTGACGTTTAGTAAATTTCAAGATTGGTGACATGGTACTGCATATTATGCATATTTCTTAAGGTAGACTCGTCCTGTTTTTGTGGTATATTTTTGGTCTTCTTTAAAATGCACGGAACATATATGCGTGTATGAGCTGAAGGTTTTTTCTTCCCTTCGATACTTTGTGTTAATATTTTAAACAACTTCAACCATTAATTTCGTAGTCGGCAAAAAGTATTATATATAATTAAATGTCTGATAAGGAACTTCAAAATTTAATATATACAATTAAAAGTTAAAACTAAACTTATTTAACTTGATTATCTGTATTAACATTGCACGTCGATCTTGTCAGGTCTGCGTAGACTTATTTTGTTACTCTTTGGTTTCAATGAAACATGGCGGCCAAATGACGCGTCGACATGCATTAAAATTGATAGAAAAATAATTAAATTAAGCGTGATTAAAGAAAATGCAGTTAAATTACGTGTGCAAAGTCACTCCTTGACTTTTATTTGATTTTCCTGAGCAGTTTTACAGTACCTCAGTACACATGGACGCATATTTAGACGTAACACTTTTCTCTCCAATGCGTCGAGCTGCCAAAGCCGTTCGGCACAGACTGAGCGAGTTAGTGCCGATCGGCTCTAACAGGTTTTACAAGAAATCAAGTTGAGGCGTCCACTCTATTAGTATACATAATTACTCAAAGCAATATATAAATATACTGTTCTTAGGGCCACTTGCGGGGAAAAGATACGTCTAGATTTAGTCTTAAATCTGCATTTATACATTTTGACAGCAAAACTGAAAAAAACACTAAAACTAGATTTACCTTTTTGCCACAAGTGGCCTTAAATGTCATCTGATCATTAAACATACATACTATTAACCTTTATTTTTTCCCAGCCATTGCACATGACGTCACAGCAGGGAACTAAAATTCCGTCACCCTCTAGCTGGCGACACGCTTGATTGATGGTCTAGTGACTACACCAAATGCCAGCGGCAGCCGATAACGCGAGACATTGTATACGGGCTCAAAGGGGCTACGTCGCACGTAACAGTGGCGTTTTATTTTTTGGTCATACAGAGTGTTTCTGGTCGCAAAAGGTTAGAGGGTTATAGGCGCACTCAGAGTCAGTTAATGACGATAAATGGTGCGTTCCTGTATTCAAAACCGTGGATAGAGTTGTGACGTTTCGTTAAAATTTGACATTTGCTACGTACAGTCAACCAATTTGATTCCTAGGCCACTATTGACTTTGTCAATGTGACATTGTAAACCAAATCATAAGAAGTGTGTAACGTTTGGTTGTCAACGTCACTTTAACATAGTCCAAATCAAATTGGTTGACTGTACAAAATGTGTCGAATTTTAACGAGACGTCACAACTCTATCCACGATTATTATGGTTTATGAATATGTCGGAGCGGCCTATGTCAGGCAGGACTGACTAGATTAGATTTAAGTCTTATGCTTAGTTATTAGAAACATACCTAGCCTTAATTATCACTAACCTATTTATCAACAGTGTGATAATAAAATTCATTATTTACGATTTGTTTAGGTTGTTCTTAAAATAATGTAATCAGTCCATAACTTAGCATTTTTATGACTTTGTGTTTGTATTGTTCAAGTGCCTGCGTTTTTCGAAGCATTCTTAGAATTGTGACGAGGTATGCATTTTTTTGGTATACCGAACGTGGTCGCGGGGTGAGGGGAGAAACGGGGAACCCGATGTTAAGGCGGGCTGCAGGGAGACTCCTGAGAGAAGCGAACCGAGACGGTCATTTTTGTGGTGTTATCCCAAATCCCGCGAACTCGTTAAATCGTTACGCAAACTATTGTACTTACCTTAGACACTATTGTGACGTATTTGTTTAACCATTAAGAGATTACATTGTTTCATACCACTTGTGCGTATTTCCTCGCCTACTGACTATCCTGACAAACATGAAAACCCGCCGGAACCTCAGACTGAAGGGCTTATCCACCCCTTCCACCTCTTCTAACTCGACATCAGAAGTGGCCGAAGCGCATCAAGATGGGTGTGAAAACGAAAATCAACAAGGATTACGGAGTGAAGAAGTCTCAGAATGTGGATCTGAAATAGAAAACTGCCTGAAAATGATGATCAAACAGCAAGAAAGTCATATGGAAAAATTGATAACCACTTTGATTGGTTCATCCAATATCATGCCGTCGAAAACAAGTCTCCCGGAATTTAACCCAGAAAAAAATGAAATAAATGCAAAAGCATGGTGCGACACTGTCTCACTCTTCATCGGAGAAACAAATTTTAAAGGTGTGGACAAAATGGTCACATAGCGCCGCAGTGTTCGAGGTCGTCAGTGAGCAACGCGAACGAGCCTGCGAAGATCGAGCAACGTCGTCGAGTTCAAACATGTGTTATGCAGCCAGCGACAGCTCAGCTTACTCATAATGGTCAGTCGTTTGATTTTTGCTTTGATTCTGGTGCTGATTGTTCTCTGATGAAAGAAAGTTTGGTAGACAAATTTGTTGGCAGACGTGTTGAGTCATTGGTCACTCTTGTTGGAAGAGTACGTTAAAAAACATGTTGTCAGCTGTTGAAATAAACAATGACAGAGACTGGAAACACTACATAGCAGATATTCAATTAGCTTTAAATTGCACTGTTAGTCGTGTGACAAAGGCGAGTCCTTTAGAATTAATGGTCGGGAAGGTAGCCCGACCACTATCAATAACACCTCTGAGTGACCATGACGAAACCGTTGTTAACATTGAGCAAATCAGAGAAGATGCAGCGATGTCCATACGCGAAAATGCGTTATGCGACGAAACTAGATTTAATAGCACAAAAGCAAAAGTAAATAGTTTTTCTGTGGGTGATTTTGTTTTAATTGAAAATCACGAACGTAATCAAACAAAATTAGACCCTAAATTTCGGGGTCCATTTGAAGTTATAAATTTATTACCTGGTGATAGATATGAATTAAAAGCTCTCGATTCAAAGAGAACATTTAAGTATGCACATGACAGATTGCGTGCAATGCCTAAAAGTTATGTTCCTAGTGAACTTGATTATCTGAGTGAAGATGAGTGACAACCGATCCGTAGCCTAGTGGTCCTGTGGTTGGACTACAAAGCTTGAGGTTGCGGGTTCGATACCCGTATTGGTTGTTTTATTTTTTTATTTTTTGGTATTTTTTTGTGGACATTTTGTGTGTTGTTCACGGGTCCGAGGTACAGTTTTTCAATAGTTTGGGCTGTTGAAAATGAGATGTTTTTATTGTTATTGATAAGGATAAGCCAGTGTCGGAGTGACATTGACTAGTGAGTGAGTAATAAACTGGGCAAATGTGTTGATAATTGATTATCATTTTTATGAACGATCGTACTTATGATATCAACCTCTTTTTCTACCTGTTTGGATTAATAGCCGCAAGTCATAACCCTTGTTTGACGAGACATCGGGACGGCGCGGTGTAACGTCCGGCAGGCAGATTTAGTTGTTTGATTGCCCGTTTGGGGCTGATGTGTAAAAAAAAAATGGCACAATGGAAGTCAAGTAGTTGACATATTGTGTGGTCTCGGGAGAGAGATCTGAGAGTTCGGTTTCGCTGAGAAACATTGATGGTTGCCGGGCTGACTACCTGTTGTGGTCTCGTCTAGTAATCTGGAGTTCGGTTTCGCTGAGAAACATTGATGGTTGCCGGGCTGACTACCTGTTGTGGTCTCGTCTAGTAATCTGTATCGTGGATGAGCAATATGTATTGCAAGGCTGGCCATCATGTTGTGGCCTCGTCGAGTGATCTTGTTGTTGCATGAACGATGTGACTGGGTTTCGCTGAGAAACAATGACGGCCGCTGGGCCGACTGCTATATGTGCAGTTTTGATGAGTGATCTTATCAATGTAAATGGTAATGATTTGAATTAAATCAATCGAATTTGATGATGCCCTGATAGTTTAATACTCTCTCTCTTTGTCTTAAATGATTATTTTAATTTTGGATAATTAATGTGTACCTCTGACCACCAAACATAGTTGAACATTGTTTCCTCGGTTTGTAGGATAGCCGAACGGTTTTACTTTGCGGAACATTGTTTATTTACAGGTGACATTTGAACTGACCACTGCCCGCGAGGTCGCGTGACAGTCAGGATCGCCGTGTCGGAGCGGCCTATGTCAGGCAGGACTGACTAGATTAGATTTAAGTCTTATGCTTAGTTATTAGAAACATACCTAGCCTTAATTATCACTAACCTATTTATCAACAGTGTGATAATAAAATTCATTATTTACGATTTGTTTAGGTTGTTCTTAAAATAATGTAATCAGTCCATAACTTAGCATTTTTATGACTTTGTGTTTGTATTGTTCAAGTGCCTGCGTTTTTCGAAGCATTCTTAGAATTGTGACGAGGTATGCATTTTTTTGGTATACCGAACGTGGTCGCGGGGTGAGGGGAGAAACGGGGAACCCGATGTTAAGGCGGGCTGCAGGGAGACTCCTGAGAGAAGCGAACCGAGACGGTCATTTTTGTGGTGTTATCCCAAATCCCGCGAACTCGTTAAATCGTTACGC
This sequence comes from Acleris cristana, assembly GCA_948252455.1. Taxonomy (NCBI): domain Eukaryota; kingdom Metazoa; phylum Arthropoda; class Insecta; order Lepidoptera; family Tortricidae; genus Acleris; species Acleris cristana. The sequence goes on along the minus strand of OX411782.1, from coordinate 8,061,539 downwards.
AAACTATTGTACTTACCTTAGACACTATTGTGACGTATTTGTTTAACCATTAAGAGATTACATTGTTTCATACCACTTGTGCGTATTTCCTCGCCTACTGACTATCCTGACAAACATGAAAACCCGCCGGAACCTCAGACTGAAGGGCTTATCCACCCCTTCCACCTCTTCTAACTCGACAAATATATGTAGGAACGCAACATAAGAAAAGTACATTCACAAGTTTGAAAAAGAAACCAGTTAATTGTCTGTAATATGTCTCTGAATACCACGGCTAGGGCCAAACGAACAAGGATAAATCTAGTTTTACTGCCGCACTCAGAGACGTCAATTTAATTTAATGCTTGATTAAAGTTGCTGCTGTCACTTTCTTAGCTACAGCAATAGAATAAGACAACACGTCATTAAACAAGCATTAAATTTAATTGACATCTCTGAGCGCGGCAATAAGTCTTAAGTCTAAGTAGGGTGATGGAACCAGTGATGGACAAGGACCAATAATGGACACTCGATTCTTATTTTACAGAAGATAAGGGTTAAGTATTCATGTGTTTTGCATCAATCAATTTTGACGCCAGTCATCAAATGAAATAAAATGAAAAATGTATTTACTACTTTCCTCCGCCATGTATTTAAATGTGTTTATTTATTTCTATCTTGGTAGTTTTTTAGAACTTATCATATAATTTGAGCAAAATAAATGTCAAAAAATAAAAAAAAACGAAATCATTGAATATTTTAAAGTCTAGAAACCGAAGATAAGCCATTTTTTTTAATTAATCTCTAGTAGTTGTAAAATGACAGTGCATCCAATTATCGCCTGTTCTCGCCTCGCCTCAGCGGTGGAAAAGCACCTTAATTATGACACTAACCTAGCGCCCCATGCGGCATATTAACGAAGCATTTTATCGGTTGATCTAGTTTCCAAATGACGAAACGCAGAGCCACTGTCATTTTGCTTTGGTAGAATCAGAAACGGTATGACGTATGACGTTTGGCTTTGTTTAAGAATGTCGGTAGATTGGAGTCTGCCATTCAACCGGAGACATGCAAGGCTATTAGACTTTGCCCCCCATTTCACAAACCTGACAATGGTAGGTAATAGGTGACATTTGGCATTTAATGCAAAGATAACGTACAGTGAAATATTACCTACGGGCCTATTATGATCACAAACTACTGTCACTTCTCAAACAAAGATATTAGTGCTTGCGACCACAGAACAGAAAAAACAGTAGAAGTGTCAAGTGGGCGTGTAACCTGAGGCATAGTTATGCGGAGTTCCGCTTAACCTACCATACTTTTGCCGCGATCGCTTATTTCAATATTTTGATATTTCGATATTTCTAAAATGGGAAATAAATCCAAAAGCATGCCTTATTGTGTTATTTTGGAATGTAAAAACGATAGCCGCACTAAAAACATTGTCCATGGTGGCGTGTTGTTTTTATGATAGTTTGAGTATTGGCGACAACAGGTCTGATACTAAGCGAAGTTCATGCCACTTCCACTGTTTTTTCTATTCCGTGCTTGCGACAGTTAAGTACCTACTGTTAATACTGATTTTTTTTCACATGACAAGATATTTATGTAAATATTATAGGCAACATAAAAGTTCCCCGCGTATGTATATTACCAAAATGTAAATAAATGGGCATAAAAGTAAATAAATTACACGAACCTTAATAAAAATTACCATCTCATAAAAATAATGACTTCCTACAAAGACAAAACATTTAATAAAAGTTAAAAATTAAGGGATATTTATGACACAATCATGGCCCCGTTTTCCATTTTGGGCATTAATGAAATTTTTCCCATTCGTGCTTTCAGCGGGAAAATGAGCGTTATTTGAGGTGAAATATGGGCTACCATATGTTTCCGCGAGCACCTTAATTGACTTACCCTAATGAAACGCCATTCACTTAGACGCGTTACGACGGAGAGTACATTCTTTAAACAAATCTAGAGATTTAGAGAAAAGAGATGGAGTGGTAAGTAATATTAAAATAAAGTTTTAATAAGAAGCAGTGATATCATTGATAATCAATGTAAAAAGTTTGAAATAAAAATACAAGTGAGGTGATGGGAAGAAACCGAAGAGCACGAGGGGGTGCGGGTGGTCGCGTTGTCTCGACACGGGCAGCTCCCTGGCCGGATGATGTTAAGGTTCTTATGCACATCCGACCGACTGCTCGTGTGATGCCAGTGCGCCATCCTGCGCCAACTCGCCGAGCCTCTTCATCCCTCCCACTCAGGTGTCGGCCAGCGTTTCCGCATCCTTGCAGCAGAACTGCTGGCTGGGTGTAGTAATCGGAACGGAACGGAAAAAAAGCAGTGATATCATTGATAACCGTAGGTACTGTAAAAAGTTTGAAATAAAAAATACAAGAGAGTTAATGGGAATAAACAAAATCCCGGAACCCGATTGGAACCCGAGCGATGATGAGGGAAACATTGGCAATCTATTCCACTTTAACTTTATCCATGTCCTTATCATACAGGGCCTCTATTCTAGGCGGCATAAACCGTATTGTCTTTGACCTGTTACCGTAATGTCTACGTTTTAATAGACAATACGATAACAAGTCAAAAGCGATATTGCTTTACCGCGTTGAATAGATTGAAAGCTTATACAATATGGTTTGGAAAACAACATGAGTTAAAATAAAACAGAAAGAAGCCCAAGACATGGCGAGTTTTTGCAACGTGTATGTAGGAAATCAGTCACGTGTGTGTAAAGATAGACGATTAGCAAGTGTATGGTGGAAATGGACCGAGCAGATTTCATTTCTCGTCTCGCCTAGTCTCATCTCACCTCGCCTGTGGAAAAGAACCTTAAGAACATCATTCGGCTGACATGTCATGACTCATGATGATAGACAATGGACCCGATTCCACATGCACATCGCTTAAATAGCCTAAAACTAAATTGTCTAATTTTTAGACATAGTTTATACGGCACATTTAACAAGGCTATTCCAGAATGTCAAGCTGTGACAATATTAGTTGCCTAAAATAAGAAGCGTCACATTCAAATTAGCGATCTCATATTTGATTATGACAGCTGCTCATAGAATAGCAAAGTGTTTTAGCGACACCTAAATAAAATATGGAAGTTTAGAGGCGAGTAGAATCGAGTCCAATGACAATTAATGTTAGCTAGTCTACGTCCACAATTTCACTTGTTGTTATAATGTTTTTGCATTAAACTTTAATGCTTCAGCAAACCCTTACAGGGTAGGTAAGGACTACATGATGCAAACTCTCAAACTAATAATTATCCCAAACGAGTTCCCGCAGTCGCAAAAGTCGCAAAACTTTGCAGCGAAAGAAATCGTTAAAAACACATTACAGGTTTTTTAAAGCTCTGGTTTGTAAATAATAACAAAGGGCGAGGTGGGAGCTAATAATCAAAAGCTTTGTCCCCTTAATGAGCTTTCACGGCAAGTCTTAGCTGGGCAAATATAAATAAACTGCTATTGTTTTGCCAACTGGGATAAAGCAGAGATGGGGTTAATGAGGATGGGCAGCAATATGAAAATGCATTTGATAATTCCTAAAAATGTTGCGCCCGGAATTTAGAAACAAGTTTGAATGGAGATTTTTAATCCTATTATCAACAAATACGATTAATACCGTTTTTTGTTTATTTTTTACAAACGGCTTAACTACAGTTAACTCACAGTGACGTACCTCAGTTTAATTATTTTAAACAAAATCATTGTCCTCAGTTTAAACCATAACAAAATAGCTAATTGGAATAACGACTTTATTCTCCAGCTCCGACAGTTTAATATAATGAAAAGCTTATTTCAAACAATGCTGCACTCAGGATAGAGAGAATTGATTATACGTGTTTTAACCCCTGACGTAAAAAGAGGGGTGTTATAAGTTTAACATGTGTGTTTGTTTATCTATGTGTCTACCTATGGTATCGTAGCTCCTAAACGGTTGGTCCCGATTTGGACGCGTTTTTTTTTTAAAGAAAGTTGTTTAGTTGGGGTGATTATTAGATTTATTAGCTAAGTTTTATGAAAACCGATTTGGCCGATTAAGGGAAGGCCCCAGATAAGGTGCATTCGGTGTTCAACACGGGCGACGTAAGCTGTCAGACAGTCGTGTCGAGCGCCTACGTCAATTTCACAGAGAAGAAAAAACAGTAGAAGTTTCAAGTGGGCGTGTAACGTGTGGCAAAGTTACTGTTTTTTCTATTCCGTGGTCAATTCCATATATTTTGTCAGCTTTCGCAAAACCGTTTACGTTAGGCTGAAGCCAGACGAGCGTATTTTTTGAGTTGTGAGTCGCGTAATTTCTGCTCCTCCATTCATCATACTACTACTACTGCTATGAAACTGAATGGAAGAGCAGAAATTACGCGACTCACAACTCAAAAAATACGCTCGTCTGGCTTCAGCCTTAGTGTGAACCTTGTCTAGCCTCACAGGTCTGAAAGTAGGAGTCTCCATCGTATCGGGGTTTTTGTCAATTTGATAGTTATTCAGGGGCCCTAATATGGCTGCGTTTATCGCGTGACAAAGTTTGATACGCGGTATATACGCAGCTATACTAGGCCCACTGGGAGTTAAGTTAATAATGCGTTTTTGCACTATTAACTTCACCACCACTACCATGAAGATATCTTCAGAAAACGCCACGCAAATAAAGGTAACTAACAAGACAACACTAGTTAAACCTTCCCGAGCGTTCCTCGTCAACTGCGCAAACTGCCCCGATTTATACAACATAAGATAAGATGTTTTACTGAGCAAGTTAATTGGAAACTACACAGACTGTATAATAGATTGTAAAGTTATTGATTAAAAGTCCTCCCCTGGTACCTTATCTATTTAATGTCATGTTCAAACTGCCATATACGAATTATCACAGCGATTTTAGTGACAAGATACTAAAGTGTATACAAATTATTTATGAACTCGACTGTACAACGAGCCTAGACAAGATACATAACGGTATCGTAAATGATCTTCGAAAACTGTCAAAATTGTATGGAATTAACAATATACATTCGACGCGGGCTTAATATTAATTTTCGCTAATGATAACTTTCTCGCAATGCATCTTGTCCAGAGGGCAGCTCGAGTTATTTTGAGGTTAGTACATTAAAGTGGAATGAAAATAAGAAGTCAATCTGACACCTGTCATTCCAGAACAAATTATAACCTCAAATCTAAGAACACGTAATAAATTGTACTGCGATCAGGACTTTTTATGTTCCTTTCACTACAATAGTTTAGTTTTATTGATAGGTAAGTGTATGAGCAGTGAGTCGAGTTCTAAGCGGTATTAAGGGAGCCTGCGGTTTGGCAAAAATATCTTTGCCAAATGTATCATTTCCCAACTTTTTCATTTGCCAGTCCAATGCCATATAAAGTTTTCAGAATTTATTTCAGTACCATCGTGTAGAACCCTATATAGATACCTAAAATTTTACATTATGCGTCTTGTCTCGCCTTACAAGTTTGTATGGCTAGCACAACTTGGTTTTACTCGCTTGTCGCTCAGCGTGTCTCAATCCATACAGACTACATAGAAAGGGAGATCCGAGTGACAACCAAGTCGCGGACAACATGTGCTGGGTTTTTTTTTTAAGGACCTTTGCTCTTATTTCTCTCCGCCACCGATCCCTCGATCCCTCCTCGATCTCCGCCGCGCGTGATAGCTTCACCCTGGCGTTGGGTAGAGTGCCCCAGTGAGGGGGGGCACACCTACCCGAAGGTTTGTGCTGCGCTAAGGGCCACAGTGAGTGGGTTGGGTATTGACGTTGTCATGTGCTGGCCATCCTGGGGCGACTTAAGAGTCAACTGAACCAAGCGATAATTTACCGTCATAATATGTTAAGGATGAAAGCCTAATACAGCAATAAAAAAAATTACCACATTTAACATTTTTCATCCCTACTTTTTCCTTTTAAATTCTTATTCACCAAAATAAATAACAGCTGCCGAGTGTTTCTGAACTAATTAAACCTTTTTTTACGTTTCCGTGCAAATTTTAATAACGCAGAACTTCCCCTTTTTATAACTGCTTAGCTCCCCTTTCTGGAAACTTTTTATTGTTACTTATGCCTTTGTTTCACCTTAACTGCACTGTTTTTCTAATTAGACATTTTGACCTAGTACCACAAGCATAAATATATCCTAGTCCTATTCAGAAATACTTATAACGTTTAGAGCAAATAAAATAGTAACCTAATTCCGCGCAAACTGTCCGAAAATCCGTTCAGCAAATTTTACTATCTGGCTTATGAGTTATCTCTACATGTCATACACCGCTCGGCAGTATTCGGTAGTATTCAGGGGATTACGCGTATGTAAGCGCATTGGGCTGTTGGGCCTGATAGGGCCAGCCTGTCGGCGGTAGTTTAGCGCTTAAGTACCCGCGTCTTCCTGAGGGCAGCGATAACCGACCGGATAGCCAGGGGAATGGTAAAAATACAAATAGTGTTGGGACGATATAGGAAAATGGAAGCCAGGGCTAGAGCAGATAGTTGTGTGTACCGACGAGTATGGTTGACAAATATAATTTGCAATTCTGCACCGATCGGTCGTCTTAGAAGCGCTACATCGAAACGATGCAGAATAATTATTTCGTCAACTATACAAAAATATGTATACACTTTTCCACCTTAATCCAATGAAATAAGAAGTGTATATACAGGGTGCCATCGGAGACGTAATCAGAAACCACTTTTTCAGACCTGGTAATTGATGGTCATAACAACGTAATAGGAGTTACTTGAAATAAACGTTTTTTTTTTTGTTAATTTTATTCTTCAATTATGTCACTAATTCACTAAATCATGGTTACCCTAATTATTTCATGAAAACCTCTTTGGTTTTCATTCAGAAAAGTTTATTATTATGATACTTTTAAAAATAAAATGACAATGTCACTGTAAGTCACTCTTAGTAAACATGAATGTGTTACGCATTACGCATGTGGAACAAGTTTATCTTTGCATCTCTTTCTTGATTGTAGGGTGACTTGGCTGTTTGAAGGTCATAATTTAATTTTAAAGATTACATGATTAAAATTAAATAATGCAACTATCGACCTGCATTCCTGTGTTACTGTAATCTCAATTTAATGCTTAATTAAGTATTGTCACTTCTGATTACGTCTCCGATGGCACCCTGTATAACTTATTACTCGGCTGTACATGAAGCAATAATGTTTGATGGCGACATGCGTGGCGTATTCAAGTTTAAGAATTGTGCTGCTGTTACAGCGAACATGTTAATACGAGTATGCTTTCCTATACATGAAGCATCATTAAGTGCGAATATGTAAGGCAAACTTCTTTCCAGCGACATATTATGAACTTTTCTAATGACTACTGTTTTTCCTATCCTATTAATATCAATACTATGTATTATTGTGGAAATTTGAAGGGATATTTGAATCATATTGAAGGCCTCTATCTGGTCACTGTTTAGAGCAAGGGTAGCAATGTCATCCGCAGTTTGCTGTGAAGATGATGTACAATGTAGGTGCCAGGATTGTACCCTGAGGTAACCGGCTTTAATGATATGAAACATGGACGTCATTCCACCCTTCTTTAATTGGAAAAAAGTCTCGTGTTAAGAAGATCTCATCAATATATAACTAGAAGCTATAGGGAAGCATTTTGATAAAAACATAGGATTCCTAAGAAATTTGATTGTTCCCGAGGGAATCACGATAACTATTTCTACGTGGACGGAATCCAGAGCGGCTCGCCAGTATTAGGTAACTTCCCCTTACCCTTACCCTTTCACCTACCACCAAAAGCAGTATAAATTTGCATTGTTATATTCAGGTGTGGGAGTGAAATTACTATGGCGTAGAGGTATTAAATCTAAGTACCTAGGGATTGCGATGCATTTGCATTCTTGGGATGTCTTGAGACTCAGGGTGGCTTGTTTGCCTTTTTCATGCCGTAATAGAAGATATTTTGTTTAACTTGTCTTTATTGTTATAATTTATAATGCAGACAAGACATTAAAATATCCCCTTATTCATAGACACACTATAAACCTATTTTAGTTAAAGTATGTTTTATCACTCTCTGTCAGATACAACTCTCATAATAAAAGAAAGAAATTCAATTATTCACTACACAGATACACAAATAGACAAATAAGGACAAAGCATGTTTTGCATATTTTAGCTAATGTGGGTTTATGAATAAGAGCGTATTAGTTTACCTATAGAAAAAAACTGTGCTACTCTAAAAAGTACGAAAAACAGCACTGATTTCCAACTCCAAATATCGGATATCCATTTATTGACACAAAATTGTTCGAACTTTTTTTTTTGGCTTAAATTTTAACCACTTCACACCTAACTTAATTAACAGTTTAAGGGGCTTCTAAACGGGCCATATTATTTTCACTGCAATATGTACCCGTCAAATTTTGGTGTCTTACTCTATCATATGAGTAAGAGAGGGACACCAATAGTTGCCGGCCACATATTGCAGTGAAAATATGGCCCGTTTAGAAGTCCCTCAACACAAACAAGTTTCAGTCATCTCATTTTTGGGAGAGGCTTTGCCGATCTGCTCAAGACTAAACTAACGAGTCCCAAAGTTCCAATACGATGGATCTACGTTAAGTATAGCGAAGACCCTGTCACCATCGTCCGCCTCCATCATCGATCAACACTTAGATCTTTACATTGCATTGTCATTGTTTTTGTTGTTTACAAAAAATTGTAAAAATTGTCCTTTGTTTTTATCAAAGTGCTTGCCATTCGCTTATAAATATTGATGAGATTCTGTATTTCTAACAGGCTTTCCAATTTTTTTTACCTAAACAACGGAAAGTGCTTCTAATTCAGCTTGCAAGATTTTACCTAAACAAACTAACTTAAAAACATTGCAAGTTGAATAAAATCTTGTACAAAAATAGCAAGAAACTTGAGCGGATGCTATTGAATTCTCAGTGTGGTATTACGAGGCATCTCAGCAAGCAAGGCAAGTGCACCGAGCGGCACTCCAGACTAACTGCGTGCGTGTAAGCCGATGCAGGCGATGCATCCGATACGACCGGCGGCGACCGCTCGGGGAGCTCACGTTTACCTAAGCCCTCTACGTAGATTATACCGTCCCGTTTTATAAATATTGTGTAAGGTTTGCTTTGAGCTGTGAAATTGGAGATACGTTTTTGCAATAAACAGGTATAAGTCTTCGGAATATTTATTAAGTAATTGTTTGAACGATAATAGCGAATCAAATCGAAAAATTCGTCTACTGAAACAGTTGACATCGCATTCTGGAAACATTCTGGGCTGTGATTCTACACGTTGCATTTTTATTGCTTTTATGTCGCATTTCACCAACCACTTAACAGGCGATTAGAGTGTTAACAGCTGTAAAAATGTATGAACTAAGAGTCGATTAACATTGATTAATGTTTCACATCGTTTGGTGAAATTGGTACTTAATGTGTTTCCGTATTGTCAACGTTATGATCAAGTAAATAAGAGCTCTTATTTACTTGACAGTAATGGTGGCTCGGTTAAAAAATGCGATAACATGTTAAAAGCAATTGGGTTTCATCGAGTAGAATAGAGCCCCAGGATGGGTTAACTAAAACTAAATAATAAAGAATTTATTGCACCGTGATTGCAACTAATTCTTCATGCTTTAAATAAAACAACGCCTTTATTATTTAAAATTTTTTAGCCCATGTTACTTTAACATCTTAATCATAGCGTTATGTTATTGTGACAGTTTTTATTCACTAAATTGTACGAGCTGAAACCACCAAAGGCCTTGGTGTTAGATCTCAATTCAATCTTTCAATAAATTGACCACCGCGATCCTGGAAAATAAACACCCAATACATAATACAAAGACATCCGCAATATTCCAATATCTGTTGCAAGAGTAAACACGCTAACATTGCGTAATGGAGCTATTATTAGGTGCTGAATGCGTCGCCATCGACATATCAGGGCACAGATTCGAAAAATGCTTCATCAATTCATCCGTCCCGGCTCGCTGGCTGTGATCGATGACAACGACCCGATATTTGTCAACGGCACGACATGTAAAATACGGTTAAGTATTTTACTGTTTGAGTTTGCATGTGACCCGGCCATTGCTGCGGAATACAAATAAAAATGGCGGTCAGTATAAAATGTAACTGCTTTTGATTGCGATATTTATGGAAGTTATGACAATATTGTTTAGGACACGAATACGATCAGTCTGTCTCGCATTATCTTACTGTAGCTTTGCTAGAAGGCAAGCAATAGAGAAAAAGCATCATTTATAAGATCAAATTCAAACCTTTATTTCAGGAAATAATTCGGGTTTTGTAGGATTGTTCAGAATTTAGAGGCGAAAAGGGTTTTCTTATGTAATATTTACGTCAAGTTTTGAGACAACCATTTAGGTGTTATACCCGTAGGTAATATCGTGTATATGTCAAAAACAGACAAATCTTATTGTAGGTTCAAACGACAGAAACCGTTATAAAAAAAAGGTACTTAATTATAACTGATATCCTGTACCAATCCCCTTTAATATTTCGAATTGAATAGTGAATTTATTTGTTTTTTAAATTGCAAGAAATAGTTTAGTAATAAGTAAGTACATGTTGTTTATTACAACGTAAGTCGCTTAAGAACTATGACTGACTATGCCGACAAGCCGCGTGTAAGTTATAGTTATAACTCGTTTAAACCGTAGAACTGAATAGTTATTAGCATATACAAACGAATTTCTATCTAACTACGCAACTAGCCAAAGTTCTAGCCGAAATCATACGGATTATCTGGTAGCTAGCCGATTTACTGGAAACATCGAATTAATACAACTAGTTACATAGTTTTCATCTATTAAGGCATGTTATAATTAAACTAATCTATTGGACGCGTGTACTAGGACCTCCCAAAGTAACTCAACCCCTGACTATCCTCATGTTGAAACTAAATAAGCTTGACTAGGGACGGGAGCAACGGGTCTTCTTGAATTGGGTATGTGTAGTTGCTTGTCTGATCTCGTAGAAACGCCTTGTTGTGCTGGCAGGCGTCTTTAATTAATGTCTCTGCAACATTACACGAGCTATTTTATTCTAAAGCACGAGTATAATAGGTTATTGGAGTTCTTTGAATGTATCTAAGGTGACTTTAGTGGATGGTGAGTAATTGACATCGATTCCATTCAATTCAGGGAAGCGAAGGCTAATTGACAGCTTAAGGATGCCAATTTGACTGCATTGCATTCAGCCCGGGCTTATACGAGCTTTATTACTATTACATTATTTATGGTAGCATTTACGTTCACGTTAGTATCTGTTTTCAATAATGATGGGCGCGTTTTTGATTTGATACATTAACCACCGTACTCAGAAACTTTTTAGAGACAACTCGTTCCTTTTCAAACTTGCTGTGAAAAATCGTCACTATACTCTGATTATTCTAAGATGATGCCTGTGACAGCTCATATAAACACTTATTACACTTAATTCTTTAACTTTACATAAATACTACATCAGTACAAAGCTAGTGACGTCGTTCAGGAATTTAAATAATTACCTAATCGCCTACTTTTAAAACATATCACCAGTGAGTATATTAAATTACGAAACACGTCTGTCACATGCATCATCTTAAAAAAATAAGAGTACAAGGAACTACTTTATCGTCATTAACTGAGTTCGGCCATAAGATTTTTACCTAGTTAATTCAACTTCTAACTACGGATCAAAAAACCCGCTCGAAATAAAATGTGGATAATAAGATATAAGTTCTTGTTACCAAGATAAAGTAAATCAAAAATAATTGTACAGTACAAGCAAAACCTTTGTTTCATTTAAATTAATAATAGTATATCATCCAAAAAATCAAAGAATTTATAGATCGTAGGTTGCAAACTAGTCGATCGGCCGTCGGATTATAATATTTAACAACGTAACAGCCCCTGCTCGTAGCCATAAATCTGTCATTGCCAAGGACAATCCTGATTGATGACCGATACGACATTACCTGTGTCCCACTATCAATCATGTGATGCCTCAAGAAAAATAAGCAAAAATATACTGGGGAAATCCAGCGAGTAGAAGTTTTCATAATTATTTACGGCTGCCGTTAGGCTATCGGTTCTGTAGTAGCCAGTTTAGTTTAGTGTCCGTATTCGGAATACCTACAATGTTGGTGGTGAATTGTGTGAGTTTTTAACACTCGAAAACTTGTTAGAAATTTTGAAATGTGATAAATTATGTTATCTTTAAATTGTGCGAAACAAAATTCGAATTTACAGCTTTACTTGACAACTCAATAAGTAATTATTTATCTTTTGAGACGACTCTTCTATTATTATGGTTGTCTGAAAGAGACCGCTATAAGTGGTTTATAAGAACGTTTGTTGTTTTACCCTGTAGAAAAAAAAATCTATTTAACTATCTGTGATAGTCCTTGATTTTGATTTAAAAAAAACATAGAGTTACTTGTTGTAATTCTTGTAATAAAGTGTTTTCATCACCTTCGACACACGTCTTCTCTATTCATTGGGTTCGTTCTCCGTAAAATCTGTTTATCTCGATTTATGCGACATCTCGCAGGATGTTTTTAATGCAAAACGTGTCGCTACTAACTCCAGCAAACTAACTCGTGCAGATACTAAGTTGCATCTTAAATCAATCTCAAATTTCGGACGTCTAAAGCAAGATAGAGCAGACTCTATCATGGGACTTCGTTATTCCACACTCTGATAGAAGCACGTTCACTTCCAAAACGAACGTCGAAAAACTTATTACCATCACGTAGAATAGGTGTTTGAACAAAGAACTCTGTGAAAAGTTCTTCATATTTCTAAAGTTAACCGAAAGTGCATTATAACTTCCACCTGAGCGCCTGAAGCGAGGGCTTAAATAGAGACATGCCTGAGAGCTTTTGAATCTCTTCAGAATAAATATTTAAAAGAACAAATGAAAACAAATTCATCGTCACAAACGAAGATGAAGAGAGCGTTCACGTGCCTTCATTTACATACATTCTGGTTTGAAATAAGAATTGATGCTTAGCAGCTCTATAAAGTGAAAAGATACTCGCATTTACAAAAAAACCTTAAATGTGAATGAAGATAAATTACTTTACACCAAGACTTAAAAGTGTCATAAATTCATAATCATTGATGTAAAAAACGAAGTTCAAACTTAATTCAATGAATTTCGAAGAAATTAAGTAAAGAAAGAAATAAAATCTTTGTAACAGTTCTTTAAACTATCGCGGTTTCTATTCATAATACGAAAGTTAAGGTAGAAAACAAATAATAAACATCTAAACATCCAAACTTTCTCATTTATAATATTCGTAATATAAACACCATTATTTTTGTTAAGAAATTAATTTACCACTTTCTCATAGATCAACTCTGATTTCGATTAAAATCAAGGTAATCAAGTTAATAACAACAATATTTTCAAAGAATGAAGAAAGTATGAAGCCTATATAATATGCAAACGTTAGGTTTGGTGCAAATTATTAGTACCGACTTACCTGTTTATACCTGCCTACCAAATAGTTTTGACGGGAAAAAAATAGTCAACCTAACGTTTGCATATTCTATAGGTTTCATCTTTTCGATTGGTATGTAATTTGTCTAATAAACATTCAATTGCATTTTTTAAAACAAAGTTAAATTTTAAATAATTATAATAATATACTGGACTGAAATTTTTCAGCCTACCTATCTATATATATATAAAAGGCAAACCTGACTGACTTATATATCAACGCACAGCCAAAACTACTGTACCTAGAAACTTGAAATTTGGTACATGATGTAAGTGAGCACTAAGAAAGGAGTTTCCAAAAATCGACACCCAACGGGAAGAAATGGGGGGAGTAGCGGGGAACTAATTCTATGCATACGAAGTCGCGGGCGTCCTCTTGTTCGTCATATATGTATTACTTAACATATTAAATTTGATATAAAATACTTTTTATCGAATAAACAGTCCAGTGAAGGTCGTCTCCTATTCGGATCCCCTACTAATAAGAATATCACAGTTATGTATCTCATATCAATACCTCCCTATCATTGGCAGTAGTTAGAGAGAAACACACGGAGGGATAATATCCTTGCGTTAATAGTGCAGTAAGTTACCGTCAAGGTGTGGGCCAGATTCCATTATGACGGCTCGGCTATCAGATTAGATGAGTTATTGGGCATGGACGCAAATCGATACGATTAGCGATTGTGGACATTATTAACTGAAACGTTGATGGATCGTGATGGTTACGAAGCTTAGCGTTAATTATACACCGTATTGTTCATTCATTTCGTGACACAATGGCCACAGGGCTACTAGGAAATCCGTATTGCTTTTGATATTGCAATGATATTTTTTAACAAGGCCGGCATTGTTGTCAAGTAAATAAGAGCTATGATAAGGTTGAAAATACGATAACATGTCAAAAGCAATGTAGTTTCTGCGAGAAGAATAGAACCCTAGGGTACTATCGGAGGCTAGTAACACGTACTATCAGCTCATTGGAACCTTGACCCATCATAGAACTGTGTTACAGTTACATTATGATTCATGTCGTAAGAAGTGTCAAATAAATTGTTTTATAAAGCCACTGTGACACCGTTTTATGGTGGATCAAGGTTCCATTGAAATGATAGTAATACATGTTTGTTTGAACTATTAATAAATATGTGTTGTTACGTTATTGATATCATAATTAAAAATAATTAAATTTACGTCACAAGGAATATTTGAAGAAGAAAAATATTGTTTTGTTAACTCCGTGTTGAATAATATGTATGCCTACAGTGTTTCTTTCATATGATCATATATTTTGAAGGCTGAAAATATTAGCCCTAACAAACATAATTTCATAACTATCGTTAAAAAAATTAAGTCTTTTATCTTACAATTTAATTCGGCACGTAATGTATCGACAAGTTAACAACCGATATTACTAATGACGGTAAAAATTAAATAAACTGAGTTTGCTTCTCAGAAATGACAAATAAAACTTAACGATAGCGTTAGCTATTGCTGCTTGAGAAAACTTTAAAAAATAGTTACCTACGCTACATTATTATCAAGTGACAAGATTTTATTTTTATTATAAAATCATTAACAGTAGTTAAAATTATTGTTAGTTTAAATGTGTGTTCGTATGGAACACCCACTATACACACACACATATATATACCACGTGTATAGATTAGACTCAGTGTTGTGAAGCTTCCCGTTTATATTTTTAGTCTTGATCCGAAATCACTCCACCAAGAGTTTACCTAATGTCAAAGGAGAAACAAGAATCATAAATTTTTGTAGATAACTTCATGATGATAATTAAATTTAATGTCTCCATTACCAGGGTCGATCCCAGATGATTATCCTTCGCGATGTCTTCCCTTTGTTCAGCAAAGGTACCGCTGCCTTGTCTGTTTCACTAAGAAAAATTACACCCTTTTATACGGGCCTGTTTTCCAGATAAGTGCTTTAAAAGCGGCTTTGTACAAACAATAAAACAAATTGCGAGCCTCCTAAGTCTCGTTTTTAAGATATTCTGATGATGGAATACATTCCACTCAGCTTGATTGAGCATGTATAATTGTCTAAGATCCGAATAGGAGACGATTTGCACCGAGCTATTTATTCGATGAAAAGTATTTTATATCGAATTTAATACGCTAAATAATATGAGGCGAATAGGTAGGCTGAAAAATTTCAGTCCAGTACTTATGTCATTATTTTCTTTTTATTTAAAATGAACTTTTTTAATAATGAGCTTGTTTAATAGACAAATTACATACTAATCGAAAGTATGAAGCCTATAGAATATGCAAACGTTAGGTTTGGTGCAAATTATTAGTACCGACCTAGTAGTTCGTAGTTACCTGTTTATACCTGCCTACCCAATAGTTTGACGGGAAAAAATAATCAACCTAACAAATCAAATTTGATATAAAATACTTTTTATCGAATAAACAGCCCCGTGAAGGTCGTCTCTTATTCGGATCTCCTACTATAAGCTTTTTTGCAATTAAAACATTGGCTTTGCTAAATAAATATTTAGGTATACAATATATTAGGTACCTGTCATGAGCATCGGTGACTAGGGAGTTAACTCGTGATCTCCATATACCAATAAGTTTTTCTAATTGAACTACATTATCCGATGCTCTTACGGAAAAAATCGTGAGGAAACCAGCACATTAGAACGGTCGAAGTGTATCCGAAAAAGCCCATCTAAGATAAAATAAGATGAGATAAGTACCTGTCATACACATAGATATTCTTTTGAACCAAAAAGCGTTTTTTTGTCTTGGTTCTATAAGAATAGAGCATAAGATTTAACGAATTCATGATATTCTAACAGGTTTCTGACAGAACTCTAACTTAACTACCTCACAAAATCTGCGTTTGTCATATCGGAATTGAGTAAAGCGATGCAAGCAAAACTATTTTTCAATCCAGCTCATTTCTTGCATTAGAATTCTGGAAAAGGCAGCCGCCAGTCGCTGCCATCGACCCTATTTCCATTAGCAGACAGAGAGTCTGCACAATGGTAAGCAAGCTGTTAGGGCATAATGAAGGCATTGTAGTATCAGCCGCAGTACAGGGGACTACAGCAGACCTGACAATGACCTGACTTAGTTTGTTTTGTGTAAAATTATACAAATATATATTTGATAGGCAAAGGTGTAAAATTATACCGCCCAGTTTCTAATAACATGTTTGAATCTGCAATGTTTACCATCTACGAACTCTTATCTTTTGATTTTTTAGTTTAATAGTTATCTTTGCTTAATTTAGAAATAAAAATAGAAATAAATTATTCAACGCATACGCACATTTGAAAAAAACAGATGACAAAGAGAACAAAACATTTAACATGGCGATGAAAAGGGGGCCCTCTCAGCTTTGTGCCTCAGCAAGCCGCACAAATTTTATAGAACCACTCGCAAGTAAACTCGATATTTTTATTTTTTCTCTAGACTGCGTTCCCGTTTCAAAACCTAGTAAGTCTCAAAAACTCAATTTTGCGACTTTTGAATAAAACCGAGGTTTCTAACAAGTCCCTACCATAAGCAAAATCATTTAGTAACTTATCTCACTTAGGTTCACAGATACAAGAACCCCGAAACCCAGTAAGTACACAAAAAAACGAGTTTGACAATTTCAAAACCTAGTATGTTACAAAACTATTTCAAAAACGTAGTGTGTGACATGCACTACTAGGCTTATCTGGGTTTTGATGTTGTCAAACGAGCTTAAACATAACTATTTTGAAAGCAGTAGCGTTTTCTAGTTGAAATTACTGATTTTTGTGAGTCAAGTTTTATATAAAAATGTTTGGGGACATATCGGAGATACTGTTTTTGTTCAGAATGAGGATGATGAGATAATTAAATCGGGTGCTATTTATTTGAAACTCCCCAGTTGCCTCTTCAACTACTTAACAGTATAAACGATAACTATACCCAAATGGTGCTTAATTACCTAAACGGATGACACTACGGAATCTACTAAAGAAAAGTTTGAAAAAAAGGTTTTTGGAGGCCTAATTCTAACTATTTGAAAAGTGGCTTGAACGACTACCTACGACTAGTGTGCGTTGCTATCCAACCTACTGTTCTCCTCGCCGCGACGGTCGTCGGTCGCAGATTGACGTCATTATCTGCAACCTCTCGCCGACTCAGCTGCCACGGCCCCGTCGCTCGCTGATATATCGCTAAGAGAAGCCGATTTATTGGCTCTGCGTGCTCGATTGTAATCGCATCGACTTAAATTTCGATTAGTCAGTGCGGATATGAAAGAACTGTGCCGGTTTTTTGGTTGTCAGAGGTTTTACGGATGGTTGTTGGATCTCTCATGGATGAGTTTAAAAACTAGTGCTCTTTTTCGATTTTAAAGGTATCATGTGTGACTTTACTGTATCTTCACATTTATCTTCGCAGGCAGAAGCTAGTAAACCATCTTTACATAGGTATATGATAATTATTAATGATATTATTGTATAAAAACCATCGAATCGGATAACTCGAACCCGCAATTAACTGCCATTTTTAGGGTTCCGTACCTCAAAAGGAAAAAAACGGAACCATTATAGGATCACTTTGTTGTCCGTCTGTCCGTCTGTCCGTGTGTCAAGACACTTTATCTCGGGAACGCGTGGAGGTATCGAGTTTAAATTTAAACCATATACTCAAATCTACAGTTTCTTGAAGCTGTGAAAAAATCGAACTTCTACATTAACGTAAAAAAAAGATACGGCCGTATGTCGCAAAAAACGTGTATTTCGACACTCTCGAGGGAATCAAAATGTAAAGGGTATTTCCCATTGACCTAGAACTATGAAATTTGGCAAGTAACACCGTCTTTTACTACGAGTATAGGAAAAAATCTGAAATCTGTACATTTTTAGTTAAATCACAAAAAAAAACAGGGTCTTTATGCCAGGAACGGCGGCGGTGCAAATTTTGAATTGAGTTGACCGTGTCATGTGCGGAACCCTCGGTGGGCGAGTCCGACTCGCCTTGTCCGGTATTTTTTTCTACTACGTTGTCTTTTAAAACAAGGGTTAATTTTAACTTATTAATCATTTTCAAAGATTGACTTCAAAGCTCAAAATGCAAGAAACATCATTAGTAATAGAAAAATTGCCGACACAATTTCCCACCTTTGATTTACTCCGACACTGATGTAATTTATGCTAGGAACTCTTTGAGCACATACTGCTGAGCGGTAGCGCTAAATCACGTACAATTTATAGGATCGCTGGCAAATTCAATTACAATGTCGTGTAATAGGGATTTAAGTGCTGCTTCATTGAAATTGTTTGATTTATTATTAAGGACAGCTAATAATTTGTTATTAAACACAAGTTATTAAGACAAAAAAGAATATCAATACCTTCTTCCTAAATCAAATACGAAACCGTAAAATGTTCCTACGTTGCTCCCCCATGGGTAATTATGCTCTATGGTTAGATTGAGATTGAGTATTGTAAATCAATCTATTGCTTTCATTCACCTTGTGGCTGGATGTATACCTACATCGATTCTTAGGTACCTTGACTTATATGTAACAAACGAAATAGTCGCTATGGAGCATAGTTACCCATGGAGGAGCAAAGTAGGAACGTGTTACGGAACGCAAGAAAATAGGAGAATCATGATGGGACACTTGTCTAGTTGAAGTTGCTGCTGTTATCGTCATTAGAAAATAGCAGTAAGGAGTGCAGAGGAAAACCAAGAAGAAATTCTGGATAAAAAAGAAAGTAATAAACACCACCTCTATAAATGTTTAGCTGTGAGAAAAAGATCAGACTCAGCGTGAGCTGGCTACTGCTTGTGCAGAATTCTCAGCGCTGGTTTTCAGTTAGACCTTTTTGTTCAACTGTTTTTTTTTTGTTTTTTTTTTGGTATGTTTGGCTTAAAAACATACGACTGCATGATAAAAGATTACGGCTGTGTCGCCTTGGTCGTACGAAAAAGTAAAAACAGTTGGCGCAAAACGGCGGTTGTTGGCGAATGTCTTCAATTCACATTTCCTTTCAAAATAATGCGATATAGTACATCACGAGATAGCCTTATTCACTTTGTCTTCATTGCACAAAAGGGCATATTTTGACAAAGCCCCATTTGCATGTGCGACCTTATTCTTAAGCTAAAAGGGTTAATTTACGTCTGTTATTTCAATGCAGATATAGCTTTTTGACTTATGATATCAGCTTTGTAACCGCGGAGTCAGCCGAAGAGGCTGCCATCCCGTCGCGGCGCGAGATTTATTAGCGCAGACATATATCTCCACTTAATTGGGTTAATCTAATTTAACCCGACTCACCTTCCAGCGATATCTTATCAAATACTTACCTATCACCATCGGCTTTTTCTTAAGTAAAAGGTTAAAGTTATAATAAGGAAAAAAGATGCACTAATTCCGCAAGCATTACGCGGAGCATAAAAGTCGACATTCTTCGCTTTTTCACCGAATATCTTATTACTTTTCATTAAATCCTAAAAAATATAGTATTCATGAAAGTTACGCTAGTAACAAAAAACTCATTATTTAAGGTCAAAACTAGACTAATATTTTCATAAACAAGGTTTTAATTAAGACTAGAATTAGTAATTTTCTCTATTCTACGGGAAAATTATTTTTTTCTGTTAAAAGATATCCTGTATGTGAATTAGAGTTTAAGCTATCTCCCTTCAAAATTTTATCTAATTACAGTCATTATTAGTAACAATTTAACCCCCTTACTAATAAACGTTGAGTAACCGTTGTAAAACCGTGACACCACCGTAAAAAATTAAATAACATAAAAAGTAAAACAAAATTTAAGAATGCATACATAACATACAAACAATTAAAGTGGAGATGGACAGGACATATGACAAGAGAGAAGAAGGAAAAATGGACAAGACTAATAACAGAATGGTACCCGCTACTCTGCAAAAGGAATAGAGGAAGACAAACTAAGAGATGGGAAGATGATATCAGGAAAATAGCAGGTTCAACATGGACTCGAACAGCAATGGATAGAATTGAATGGCGATCTTTAGAGGAGGCCTTTGTCGGAAGACAAGTTGAGGAGTAACTACCGTTTGCCAATTTAAAAATTAGAAAAACATAAATAGAATTAGTGTAAGTGTAAGTTTATATTATAGTATATTCGTTAGTAAACTTTATTAGTAGTAATGAGTTCTTAGGCATACTTACAAAACTTTTGTTATTTAAACTAAGATCAACAATAAAGGTTTTTTATTTATTTATTTGATCAACAATAAAGGCTGTGGTCAATAGTTAAAGGCTTGTGTGCACACAAGTTATGTTTTTATCTGATAGGACTAAAGTAGACCTGACGCCGTTTATGCGGATGAGGGTTCAGCCTGAAAATTAGGCCTGCAAAACGTTAACTTCTGGTATGTCCACAGGAAAGACGGTAACATAAATCTGTGTATGACCAACTTAACACGTGAAAAGCAATATTGTTTTACCAAGTAGAATAGAGGCCTAGGATTGTAATGTTGTGGGATAAGGGGATAAGAGAGGAAAACCGGTGAAACAGTCGGAATAGGTAACAAATAAAAGGTAATCATTTTCTTGCATCATTTAATAACTGACCTGTGGACATCTAAACAAAAAAAATACACACAGTTAATGACGTCGATGGGCCAGGTGTTAGAATGTAGAAAGCGTCTTCAATCGAAATTCGGAAGCAAAATCAATTTTTTCAATACCCGTTCAGGATGCCCTATTGCATTTATGTATTGTTCTTGCAACAGAAATGTTTTTCTTGTTTCCAAATCCAACCTTTGGGCTTTCAACTTTTTCAATTTTATCTGGTCCCTTTTGTTCCTGCGCGACACATTTAGCGTTATCCCTTGACATAGTTTTGTTAAGACTTTTCATCATTTTGTCACAAATCGCTTGGTACATGTCAACATTGAAACAGTCTATCGTGGATTCTAAACAATTGATAAATTTTCCGGTGGTCATTTTCTGTTGGGATTCAGCTTGCTCAAAACGTTGTATCATCTTAAATAACCGTTCGTTTCCTTTGTCTACTTTGCGCAAGCTAGTACCAAACTCATATTTTAAAGATTTTTCAGCTGACGTCTTCTCCATATTTTTGCTAATTTTACTTCTTTCCATGGAGACTTTCTTATGTTTGCAGCTGCTGATGTCACCTTTATTCCAATGTTTCGTCTGATAAACCAGCTCTAGCGTCTTATCAACCG
The DNA here is from genome assembly GCA_948252455.1 of Acleris cristana. NCBI lineage: Eukaryota > Metazoa > Arthropoda > Insecta > Lepidoptera > Tortricidae > Acleris > Acleris cristana. The sequence goes on along the minus strand of OX411782.1, from coordinate 8,039,812 downwards.
GAGGGCGTAAGGCGATACTAGTTTTGTTTTCAGTCATTGTAAGAGTTAGGTTATTCTAATAGTATACTTGGTTTGATTTTTATGGCTGAAGGAATAAATGGTGCAAGAGTTTTTTTTGGATACTTGTATTTTACATGATTGACTGATCCATGACTTTTAGCTTGACATCATTTGAACTCTCAATTTCGTGCAGAAGTGGCATCTATAGAGTAATAAAGTTACACAGGTGGCATCTAAAGAGGATTTAGTTACTCCGTTTTATAGGATATTTAATATATAAATCTGAAACAATTAAATGTTTTGTACAAATCAGAATAGATAAATAATTATTTACTTACTTTAAAAATAAAAAATAATATTAACGCCATCTATGTTAAGTTACGTGAAGTATAATGTAAACGTACTCAGATAAGCACAAAAGCTTGCGATATACGTAGCTCGCTTGCTGTGAGCACCAAGTATAGAGTTTTAAACGCTCCTCATAGATGGCGCTATTTGATAAAATTGAAAGGTTAAAAATGGGGATGAAAAAGCGTGTTTCACCATCCCGCGTCTCCTAAATCTCTTAATTCTTGATCGTCCCTTGATATATATATAATAAAATTAACATGGCGATTGTACCAGTGGTTCTTGGGTTAGGTAGGTACGTGAAAAACTGGCTATAATAACAATCAAACAACATCGTATTCTGTAGGATAAACTTGTTTTTATCTAGCTTTCTCAGTTAGCTTTAGTACCTATCAATAAGTTAACTGAGAAAGCAAGGGAAATACGAATTAATCCGGCAAAATACGATGTAGGTATCTAAAGCGCAGTACCTCTTAGAAGTTGCTTCGGGTTTGTACTTGTCCGGCTTGTCTCTCACTCGCTATCATACGCTCTTATTAAGAGCGAGTCACAGAATGTATATGGCTGGCTGTGTGCTGGCTACAAACGGTATGCGATTGCATTTAAGCAAAGCGGAGCAAAATAGACCGGAAATGACCAATCAGGGGTGTAATTCTCTTTAAAACGGCGTTCGGTCGGTCGAACGAGTGAACGCGTCGGAGCTCATATAAACCGGCGAGTTTAAGTCGTCCCGCTGCACGCTGAGCTGAGGCGCTTGCTTAGGAGCGCGCCTCCCTCGCAGCCAACTGCGAAGTTGACACAGTGCGTGGCACAATCAACGAAGGTCAAATAAAAAAAAAAACCCGTCGGAGCGTACAAAACACATTTTTAGCGCGTGCATTCTCAATTAGGCAGCAGGGCTTCGGTCGAGCGATCTAGATCTAGACTAACTATCGAACGTATTATGTAAGTATATGCGCGCCGCAGCTTATATTAAACCAGCCGGTTTATGTAAGCTGAGCCCCGTTTACTCATTCCCTCGTTCGACTGACCGAACGCTGTATTTAAGAGAATAACACCCCAGAGTGGTCTAACAATCTGCTTGTGTGCTATCGGTATTATCTAATTAAATAAGGGACTTAATGCCTTCAAGAATTTTCTACCAGTAAACTAACAACCCAAACAGAAACAATTTAAACTTGCTACTTAATTTTGATATTAAAATTCAATTAAAAATAATTTGGTCCGATACCGTATCAAAATAAAATTATAAAGTGTCAAATTACTAATGTTATAAATCAGTCATTAAATATTAAATTTCTTACAAATTAAATTAGTCGAATTACAAATAAATGCTTTGACGTTTTTGACTTCGTTACCATTGCAGACTTGGTGGTTAAAATTATTAGGGAGAGCAGTAAAAAAAATCCGCAGTAAAGTACCCAATGTAAAAAATCAGTTCAGGTCTCCCTAGTTTTTTTTAACAAATCTAACATAACATCTATGGTAACTATGTTTGTAACTTCTTCCTGCTTCTTTATAAATGTGAAAGTAACTTGATCTGTTTGTTACGCTTTCACGACTACAACCGTGAACCTATTTCAATTAAATTTGGTATGGAGAACCGCTTCAACCCCGAAAAAGGACATAGGGTACTATTTCTCGCGAGTAGCAATAAACGACTTACGCGAACGAAGTCGCGGGGCAACAGCAAGAGTAGGCTACATTTTTGTGTATGTAAATGAACAATAGGGAATATGTATGGATTTTTAACCCTTTGAACGCCAAGAACCCCTAAAGCGGTCGTGTGCCGTCGTGCCCACCACGCCAACAACCCATAAAAGGGTCAGAGTGAAGGTGTACCTACTTTGAATTGTTTTTCTTTGTTTTTATTGGCTCAAACATTACATTAATAGGCTATTTGACAACATTGAAAATACGCATCAAATTGTCGTCATCTTATTAGATAATAGCGTAAAACAACATATTTCACTTCATTTTAAACTAAATTAAGCACATTTTTTTGGAAATTACACGAAAAAAAATGTAATATATTTTGAAATTTTATCTGTGGCAGAAACGCTATGCGATTGCTTTGTCGCTGTGGTTACTCGCAGGTGACGTCACACGCAAGTAACCACAGATCATAAGGGCATATCTCTTCAAATGATTTTCATTGTTTACTTGCATATAACGTCACACTTGTCACATGGCCAGCGCCACGATAGAAACAGCGTTTTTGGCGCGGTTTCGGAAATTTAAACTTTTGAATGGATTTTTATTGATAATATAGTAGAATCTCACGGAAATATCAATGTAGTGTGCTTCTTATGTAATAAAGAATCATTTAATAAGGTTTTCTAAAATTAGTCAAATAGCCTATTCATGTTTTGTTCCTTATAATAATTGATGAATGTTTGGAAAGGTCAAAATGTGAAAATTTCTGGGTTATTCTTCGGATATAATTTGATAACGCAACAGTGCTTGGCATGTGAGTGATCACTTCATTCAAATATGAAAGCGTTCAAAGGGTTAAACCATGACTCAACAAAATAATATTATGAAAATACAGTAAAAGAGATCGCCAAAAGTGAAATTAAAATTAAAATCGGCCAAGAGGCCTAATATGGCTGCGTTTATCGCGTGTCATAATGTGGATAAAACATCCGCCACTTTCTGACACGTACAGTATATGTATAAGCACGAGAGTGACGGATGGTTTTTCCACATTTTATCACCCCCGCACCACCCGCATGTAACAGATCGGTTATATAAACTCCATGTTAAATTCTGTTTTTTCTAGAAAAAGATAGGAATAAATTTTTGTTGGCTTATATCTTGGTTTTTCTTACAACTATTCAAAAAAGGATTTTTCTCAACTCAACATGACTCAGATTTTATTGAAGCTGTGAAAAAAGTCATGAATATACCTTATTTCACGAACACATCAAAATACAGGGTGTTCTGTTATTAGTTTAAACATTGTTGAGAGACTTGCTCCTAATTAGGTCTTCGTACACGTGTCGGTTTACCGCAAGCAACAACGCCGTACAGCGCTGTTGTTGTAAAACAAGAAATTAATATTTTTCAGCTCATTAAGGTGCTGCTGCTGTAGCGTTATTATAAATAAATAAAAGCGTTATAATTAAATAAAATAATTACATAATTAAGGCAGAAGCTTAATAAAAGCTAATCTTAAGTTAAGAGTTAATTTTTTATTTTATTAATATTTTACTGAATAAATGGCATTTTAATTTAAAGCATGTAATTTAGGTAGGTGTTTTTATACATGTAAGCTATATGTAAGTGGTTCTCTATTTAATGTGAGTAGCTTTTTTAGGGTTCCATACCTACCCAAAGGGTAAAAACAGAACCCTATAACTAAGACTCCGCTGTTCGTCTGTCCGTCTGTCTTGTCACCAGGCTGTACCTATCCCATGAACCGTGAAAGCTAGACAGTTGAAATTTACCGGGATTTGAACCCAGGACCGCTAGCTTCGTAGGCAGGGTTACTACCAATTAGACCAGCGCGTTGTCAGACCCCATTCATTTAGAAACATGTTGATACATAATCTATAATATCTATACACGGTGACTTTGAATTAGTATACAGGAACCATTTTTTCTTACTCAGTAATCGATGGCAATTACATTTCAATTGAAAGTTCGTAAAACAAACATGATGTTAAGAAGCCTTTTTTTTATTTAGGATTAAAATTTAAACCGAAATTATTGTCACCCTATGCCTATACTACGTTCTTTGTCTTAAATAACGCACTGACGTATGCACCTCAAGAAATGTACGGTGACCATAAATTCGTGTTTATAATGTTTTATCACTTTATCATTAATTAAATAATTCAGGAATTAATTAATTACTTTAACTTAGATTTAATTTTGCCCACGCAGTAAGATAAATTGGTTCCTATATACTAATTTAAAGTCACTGTGTATAGTATATAAAAATGAATCCCTGTTTCCCTTGGTCACGGTATAACTTGAGAATGGCTCAACCGGTTTGAATAATATTTTTTTATGACGGCAAATACAAAGGATTTCTGCTGTGAACAGATTCCTCAAAAGTGTTGTAAGTATACGTTTTCGAATATGAAAGCCGATTCGAAACATGACGTAGGTATGATTGATATAGCACCTAGTACATACAGTAGTTTAGTTTTGGGTAAGTCGTTTTCCTTGCTGATCACATCTGTTTCTATAGAACTCTATTGAATTTTATAGCATCAAATGCTCTTGTAAGAATATTTCGCCTAAGCACATCAAACATAAAGCTTTGCGCAATACGAACGAACCTTACGCACGAGCGATGGGGCGGGAAATTGGGAATAGAGGGAGTGATAGTAGGTAATTGAAAACGTGTTAGTCTTTGTTCCATTTTAGCACAGTGATATAGCCATATTGCTATTTGACGAGGCTTTAATAAAGCTTAGCCTTTTTGCCAGACGATTGAATAGGCCCAGGTAGATGGTTCTTAAACGACTCGCTTTTAATTTGCCAACGCTTTATGAAGGGTCTCCTAGCAAAAAAAACGATGAAGTTTAGGTTTGACATTGTCAAATGAAGGCTATAAAGTTACAAGTAAATAAGTAAATACATGGTAATTATTAAAAACTGTATTTTAATACACAAGTATTTTTTTTTTAGGATCTATTGATTGATGGGAAGCCAACATAATTATGTAGGGACACTACATAGGTAAAGACATTTTGATTGAGAATTCTCACGATTGGATCTCATGTACCTACAACGTAAAACGCAATAAAGAATTGAATTTGAATTTGAATTTGGATCTGAAACTGTACTTTGAGACAGTGGTACGAGTTATCCAATGATACTTAACTCTATGTAATAACTAGATTCGGACTAGACGAAAGAGAGCTGTGGAGTCGACAGGAACATTAAAATTGAGCTCTTATTCATACTCATTTGTTTATTTAATTTCAAAATGCTTTGTTGTTTGTGAATTATTTACAGCGCCGCCGATAACACGCTTAAGGGTCACAGCAGCGGCTCAAGCGTCAAGTGGGCTGCACCATATTTTTTACGATGTATGCTCATTCAAAATCCATTCCGAGGAATAACTGGAGAGCATAACCCACTTGAAGTTTCCATAAATAACAAAAAGAACTAGTTCATTTCGTCTATGATTTGACATTTAAACAAATCCATATGTTCAGATCCAAAGTTGTGTGTTTTCAACGAATAAAAAGGTCATTGAAATGCAATGTGTATTATCAAACCGCGCGGTCGCGATTGGAATACTTTTATGGCTTAACCCTATATTCAAACCGCGGATAGATAAGCTTACTTCGGATTAAAATTTGACACGTTTTGTATGGGCAAATGTCAAATTTTAACCCGAAGTAAGCCTTATTTGTTCGCGGTTTGAATATATGGTTTGTTTCTAAAAAACACCGTTAGCACAACACTACTTAGAATGTACGCAGATAAGGACATAAATATTGTAGAAAAGTGTGTACAGACTGATTTTGTTAACTCGATAGAAGCGCGTGGAGCTGAGCCCATGTGCTTTTGTTTAGTCCATTCGAGAAAATACTCTTTTACCGAACAATCGCCTCGCGTGTAATATCCATGGACTTATTTCTCTAATAAGTCCATGGGAGTGTCTATAAATAACTTAACATTGGCGCAATACACCTTAACAGGAGTGAAAGCCATTAATTAAAATTCTAATAGAATGGCATTATCATAAATATTTATAGAAAAAACCACTACATACCTTCATGCCTGTAATCCCAGAATGGGATAGGCAGAGCTACAGAATTACCTATAACTTTAAAAACTTGTTGATAAATAAGTAACTACATTTTGCACAAACAGGCTAAGATGTTTACCAGCGTATTAGCAGACAAAACCAAATGTATGTTAAATACGACTTTCATGATTTTCATGAGGGGCCAACACTCCATTGTGAACAGCCAGTCGGGGTTTTTGTTAAACACCCCTTCTGCTAACAAAGGAGTACATTTCATGTCATTTCATGTATTAATTCGAAAACGACATAATAATACGTACTCAATAGCGGCCTGCACACGTAAAGTTCGGACCGCGGGAAACGCCACGCGCCGTTCCAATCTTCGTTCCGAACCTTACAAGTAAATGCAACTGTAATAGTAAAAATGTAAAAAAAACGGTTCGGAACGAAGATTTGAACGGCGCGTGGCGTTTCCCGCGGTCCGAACTTTACGTGTAGGTAAAGGCCGCTAATCATTTTTCAATCGCGGTTTGATAGTAATGATAATACTATCAGACCATTGGAACCTTGACCCACCATAGAACTGTGTCACAGACGTTATGATTCAAGTCATAAGAAGTGTCAAACAAATTGTTTTATAATGTCACTGTGACACCGTTCTATGGTGGGTCAGGGTTCCATTGGGCTGATAGTACACTTAGCAGGTTTTTTTGGAAGCTCGAACGTTTTCTATTACTGCAAAGTTTAAGTAAATTTTTGAATAATATTTGATTCGACCACTAACTACTTAGAAAGTTCTAGAAATATCTCACTCCTAGCAAAGGTCTAAACCTGAATTATAATTCATCAATTAGTTTCATAGATAACGTTAGCAACCTTCACAAACAAAACTTGGTTTAGTTTAGTAAGGCAAACTTAACATAAACTAAAGTTTAAGCTGACAATGAACTGACTGATCTGTTTATCTGTTCAACTGTTTATCAACAATCTACAGGGTGATTTCAAATTGGTAATACAAAATCATTGTTTTACACACAGAACAGAAAAAACAGTAGAAGTGTCATGTGGGCGTGTAAAGTGTGGCATAGTAATGCGGTGTTTCGCGCAACCTACCATACTTTTGCCGCGATCGCTTATTTCGATATTTTGATATTTCGATATTTCTAAAATAGGAAATAAATCCAGAAGCATGCCTTATTGTGCTATTTTGGGGTGTAAAAACATTTTCCATGGTCACCACCGTTGTTTTTATGATAGTTCAATTGGCGACAACAGGTCTGATACTAAGCGAAGCTAACACATATATTCCCTAAACCCCTCTCCCAAGTCTCATGCTGCTACTTTAATTAATAGTTAAAAAAAACTGAGTTTTAATTTATCCTATTTTTTTGGCTTAATAGGTACTATTACCATACCACTATGTTTAAATTAGATTGATAACATCGAGTGACAGGTATGAGAGTAAAGGCTTGTTATTTTATCACTTCTCACCATTTGCTACTTCACAAAGTGTGAACAAGCCTTAATGTAAATGGTAACCAAACTTAAGGATATTCTATGCCAAAATCAGGATTGTCACCTATTTTTCGATATTTGCATTTTTCACCTCAACGGCGAACGCATTGTGCTGTTAAATACTGCCCCGAACCTTACGACTTAATTTTAATAGTATTAATTAATTAAGTAAGATTCGAAAATGGACTTCCTGTTGAAAGATAAATGTTATTTACATATCCTCTTCTATGTATCAGAGGTCAAAGATGATGGATTTCGCTTGTCACAACAACCACGCGTCGTGTCTAACTAGAATTGATTTAAAAAATAAGTGCGTTAAAAATGTACTTACTAGTATTTTGTGTATAACTTAACCTCTAAAAATAAAAAACAAGTAACGGCATAATGTTTTATTAAAATTGGTTTACTTCACAAGGGCCGAAATGGCAACGGTTTCTAAGACAAAATGCCACACGCCTACGTTCATCTAAAATACACAACGCCACTGAAATTCCTGAGGAATTTTAATCACAAATTCCAGTGGGCGTGGAGTAAAAAACCTTTATCACAGCGTCCATTTTGATCAAACATATACTTACATCAAATCCAATTCATGACCTTATACTTAAAATATCAACCTCTTGTAATCAATCACACCAGTTGACCAGGGTCTCTATTCCACTTTGTTTTAACCCCTCTAAATTTATCATGACGTTAGCAATACGCTAACGATGTGGTTTAGGACAAAGTGGAATGAAGGTATGCACAATTCATATACACAAACTGCTGCTGTATATAAGTATTGTATTTTCTTTAAACGACACCAATTCAAATACCAATTTTAAAATCTTCTCGGTCTACTTATTTATTATAAAATTATAGCGACCCGCTCTCGATTTCTGCGATTTTCATCAATAGGTAGCTATTAATGAAAACCGCATTAAATACGTTGCGTAGTTTGAAAATTCTAAGCGTACTATCACGAACGTTAATTTGTGACCCATTGAAGTCGTCAATGTCATTAGAGATGTCAAGTCATTTGTAACTTTTAGGAAAGTCAACCTTATTGTTGTAGAATGTCAGATTGACTTTGGACCTAAGGTGGGTACCAAATTAAAGTTCGCGACTGTACATACAGAGGGACATACGGCGGAAAGGGACTTTGATTTACACTACATATGTAGAGAAGTACCTAACTGACGTTTTTGCAACTGCTACTAATCATTAAAGTGTAATTAGAATTATGATTTCAAGGTAAAATCGAGGATATCCACGGTAATTTCCCAGTGTTCTTGAAACTGTGCCAGTCGTATAGGAACCGGCCAATGACTAGAAACAAGAGCGTAGCGAGGGTGAGGTTTACTATGTTGATGGGGCTAATAGGCATCTCCACGCCGCTCCGGCAGACGTTCCCTAGCGGCAGCGTACTGATCTGAAACAAAAAAAAATGTTAGACAAGTATGAAAGAGGGTGCGTAACGATAGAACGATTTAGTCTCTATAGGTGTTCAATTGCAGATGTGCTCTTTTTTTTATGGGGAGATGTAAAAAAAAAACGGTCATTTTGTGCTCTTTTCGTCTGAATTAACACTTGTTCTTGTGTAGTTTGCTACATAATCCCACAGAACTATAATTGCACAATCTGAGGTTTCCACAGTTAACCGTCGTTTAAATAATATTTTCTTAATATAAAGATAACATCATAACCTTAACGGCGAAATTTGTCACATAAGTAAACTGTTGTTAGGTACTTAGTGGAATTCAGCAAAAATGCTTCTTTTCTCTTAGTGAAATTCAGTAAGAAATTCCGAAATAAACACATGTGGGTGGTACCAAGACACAGAGTAAAATCCTAAACAATCTCCAGAATGTAATAAGATATTTATGACTAAGTATGTGGTCAAACCGAAACAAATGGTTTTAACGGTATAAAACTATTATATACTAGAGGACGCCCGCGACTTCGTTCGCGTAAAATTAGTTTCCCGCTACCCCCCATTTATTCCCGTTGGGGGTCGATTTTCGGAAAATCCTTTCTTAGTGCTCACTTACATCATGAAAGGAACCCCTGTACCAAATTTCAAGTTTCTAGGTACAGTAGATTCGGCTGTGCGTTGATATATAAGTCAGCCAGTTTTGCCTTTTATACCTATATATAGATTTATGAATCACGGGTGGTCGACACGTGTATAGGGTTGTATTACAAATGTTTACGTTAGTGTCTACTACATAGATATATTCCTTATATGGGGTACATTCCACCCTATATGGTATGGTTAACCTGATACTTTAATTTAATACTGTTGAATGTTTATGTACCTACCTATTTTACACACTACAGGTGTTTATAAAAGTTTATTCATCAACTCAGGGGAGGTCAAGTGCAACTAAAGTAAAACTCAAATGTTCTTGCAGGTTGTCGCACTAAGTAATTAAAATATTTTAATTAAAAGTCGTTGATTGGCCTCACAACTTCATTTGAACGAACTAGTTACATCACAAGGCTTACACGCTGTTACTTTTCAATCATCCTGCAAATTAGTTTCTCTCCGATTCGCCCGCGAAAGGTTTACTGATCGAGTACGTTAACATCTGTTTGCTTATAACTTTAGTTAGTTTTTAGTCTAATTTACAATCATTTAATGTACGAACGAGAAAACTTTACCCTACTTTACTTAAATAAAACGAGAATACTTATCTTTACGTAAATAAAAAGTAGCACAAATCACTATACGACTATGTAACCAACAAACCGATCAAAAAGCGAAGGAAAAGCGATCCGTTGCCACACTGACGTCGTTCTACGTTAAAAACTTTTCTACGTGCTAAAAGTGCTAATCCGGTATTCTACTCAGACTGTTCGGATATCAGCTCGATTTCAGCCGATTAAATATCAGAGAAAAATATAAAATCGCGGAGAGTTTTTAATTAAAAAAGTTGGGCATCAAACAACGCAGATGTTCTTGGGAACTAATTCCTTTCAGAAAATAAATGTTTACAACTAAAACTAATAAATCTTCCGGTTAAAAATTTACGCTGATATCTCATAAATTGTGTAAAACGTGAATATTCGGGCGTTTCTACCCCCGTCATTGTAGTCTTCAATATATTGACGAAATTAATGATTAAGTACTACCAGCAACTTTTGATATCAAAAACAGCGAACCCGCGGGTAGTTTCCATTCCATTTAAAATAACAAGAAAGTTCTTAAGTTTATCTTGAATAAAATGTGAGGACAATAATGACGGCGGTTAAAACGCCGAATAATCCCCCTAAAACAGTATAATTTCTGGCATAATAATATATCACGAAGTAGCAGTCTTCTCGATACTTACATGGTTTTGGTAACTTTGAGTTTACTTTAACGCCTACTTAAAACTTCAAGCAGGCTTCGGAAGCAGCAAGAAATACCCTGGTAAGTCTAACTCAAATAGTTACACTGCGATCTGCTTGATTAAAGGGGCTATTCCTACCTGTACTACATACTGCTCTGTTACATCCCTTTAGTTCCCACCTATAAAACTGGTATCAACTGGGATTTTTTATGAATGTTTTAGTACCCTCCTGTTCCCACCTGTGGTGCATTAATATGTGCGCTCGGACCCAAACCAATAATCAATCCTAGTCTTATCTATTCTTCACAAAAAAATACAATTCAAACACTTTTAGGGTTCCGTACCAAAATGGTAAAAAAGGAACCCTTATGGTGAGACTTCGTTGCCTATCTGTCTGTCTGTCTGTCTGCCAAAAATGTACAAAAAATGACCGCTTCCACCTTATCTCCGAAGCTTATTAATCAAAAAGTTTGAAAAATTCCTGGCGTAAAGGTATTTTATGGGAAAAATAAAACAAAAGTGATAATTATTTACAGTTTTTGATAAATAACAAAAAACATTAAAAATCTGTTTTAAAATGTAGGGTAGTCAAAATGGACCTTATTGCATAGAAAATATAGTTAATATCAAAATGAGTATTTTCTTTTGCGGTTAGGTACTATCAGACCATTGGAACCTTGACCCACCATAGAACTGTGTCACAGAGACGTTATGATTCAAGTTATAAGAAGTGTCAAACAAATTGTTTTATAATGTCACTGTGACACCGTTCCATGGTGGGTCAGGGTTCCATTGGGCTGATAGTACCAAGCATATTATCTTAAATACGGAACCCTCGGTGCGCGAGTCCGACTCGCACTTCACCGGTTTTTTTTAACTGTGTAGCAGACGTAGAAATCGTAGATATAACAGATTCAGAGGTACCTACCTAACATAATAATATGGATGAGAATAAGCGCCCGAGACTTACTTACTTACTTTTGTAAACGTGGCCGAGATCGAAACTCAGTTTGTTATCTTGAAGTTTTAGAGTAAAATATTACCAAGACAAATTTTCAGCTCTTCTCTCTCCCCGCAAGAAACGTAAACTTATTCTATTAACACCACGCACTCATGGCCTCTGTTCCACTTTAAATAAACCCGTCTTGTTATCTTGGGCTAAAATTCTACACGGTAAACCAACATAAAAACCATTTCTTTTTTGGGTCTATCGTGTTATTAACGTTTTTATAGCTCTTATTTTCTTGACAGTAATGGCGAAAAAACTAATATAAATTAAGAAGGATACAATAACAAGTCAAAGGAAATATGGTTTACCCTGTAGAATGGAGGCCCTGTATTTGATGTCATAAGCTTAAGCATTTCAGGGGCTCTACTTTGAAATCAGTAATTCGAACTTCGGATCGCCTCGTCACTTTCGTGCGAATTAGTGACGCGTCGGGAGCAAAAGGGATAGCAATAGACGAAGTTCGAATTACGGATTTCAAAGTAGATCCTCAGTCACTGTGCACCCGTGACATTCAAAAAATATGACTGCTAGAAATTATTGAAAATCGGCCATTTTGCTAAGCTTTAGTAACCATCGCTGGAGCGACAACATCGTGCAAGTGGCTGGAGCGACGTGGACGCGATTGGCCAAAGATAGACAGACTTGGAAGGATATGGAGGAGGCCTTTGTCCAAAAATGGGCTATCCAAAACAAACAAACTAAAGATATTCCGGTACCTGATGCATGCAATTAGTAAGTAGTATGTAATATATAAATAGCATTAAGTAAAAAAAAAATATTGAATAAAATAAATAATACAATAAACGTTAAAATAAGTAATGTATACAAAACTATGTGGACTGAATTTTTCTTTCATTAATGGAGAATTGAATTGTAACTATAAGGGCCGAGTTCACCAACCAATTTAACAGACGGTTAAGTCTTAATCAGCTGTTAGTCAATACATTTGACAACCGTCAAACCGCTAACAGTCCGTTTAATCGTTGGTGAACACTGCAATTAATCTGGAAATAAAAGGCTTTAATATTATTATATTAGTAACCACCGGCGGAAATTCAAGGATTCTGAGCGGCGATCTCCAAAACCTATCGACATTTAATTTTAATTTATTTCATCATCATCTTCATCATTATCAGCCGCAAAACGTCCACTGCTAGACAAAAGCTTTCCCCAAGCTTTTCCACAACGATGGGTCCTCTGCTGCTGTCAACCAGCAGCTTCCCGCGACCTTAATTTATTTACATCATGTTTATTGACAGTATTATTTTAAAAAGTTGTAATCAAAATTCCAAGTTGTACTTGAAAAGGCTTAGTAACAAATTCAATCGTAAAGTGTTGTATTTGTATATACGTGTTGACAAAGAAAAGTCAGTTTTATAATTTACGGCGAAACGACGTTCAATCGAAGTAGGTCCCGAAATACCTCCTTTGTGTTTGATTTTCGTGTGAGCCCGTACATTTGATTAATTGCGTGGTAACCTTTAAGCAACGACAAGGTTGGATTTTCATTTAACCTCCTAAAGCCCACCATACAATGAAATTTGTTAGTGGAATATCAACGTATTGAAATAAAATCCATTTTCTTTCTTTCTTTTCTTTTTCCAAGTACAATTATTATAAATGCGAATGTTTAGATGTATGTTACTTAATCACGCGAAAACGGCTGAATGGATATGGATAAAAGGAACAGATAGATTATAGCCTGGAATAGCAGATAGGGTACTTTTTATCCCGGAAATTGGAGTTCCCTAGTGAATAGCGATAAACAACTTCAACGCAGACGGAGTCGCTCGCAAAAGCTATTCAGTAATAAAAAAAATACTAAAAAAAAAACAACTTTATTTCGTTTCCACTAGGTTTGTATTATAATGGCCTCATTATATATATTTTTTGTGCAAGGGACAGCAGGAGGATAAAACGCGCCCAATAAATTTTACTTATTAAAGCAAAATAAATTCAAGTAATGTTACTTGAAGAAACATAGTAAGAATGGAAAATAAAAAATACCAAAACTAAGTAGTCCTGTACCCCTACCATGAGTTACAATTACCGTACTCGCTAGCGAGTCCAATGCTCTGTCCCTCGCACTCTATAAGAATACTTCGACTCCCTAGCGAGTATATACGGTCATTGTAACTCATGGTAAGGGTAGTGGCAATTTGTACCAAGCAATTTAGAAACCGTTAGGCCCTGGCTTAAATCGAATAGTTATTGAGTTGCATTGTCAACTACCTATCTTTCAGCAGTCAGCACCGTGCAAGTTGGCAACTACCTTGCAACCGGCATTTAATCTCACGACCTATAAAACAGGTTTTAGCACCATTAACTGGTAAGTACCTACGAGGAAAGTGACTCTATTTTATGCTCCTTCAATTAGAACAAATGGCAACCGTTAACGCAATTTATTTATTCTACGTTTACTCGAATTCTGTTTAGAGTCGTCTTATGTTCCCACGATATTGACTTCAAACGTTCGAACACTAGTTACGGTCGGCCAAAAATGTGGTCAACCGTACGGTTGAAGTTCATTAAAAGTTCTATTTTCCCTTGCAATAATATTATGACATTTACAAGTGTCAACCTTAGCGATAATTAGATCTCACAGAAAGTTTTGTCAAAGCTGGTAGACCACTGTCTTGGCCGACCGTATGTACCTACCTACTAATAGGCAAGGGCTCTATTCTACCTTGTTGCTTTTAATATGTTGTCGTATGGTTTTTAACTCGGCTGCCATTACTGTCAAGTCAGTAAGACTTAACTTGTTAAGTGATTCACTTGAACCACTCACTTTTTAACTCGACAACAAATTATTAACCCGGTTAATAAGTTAATAAGTTATCCCTTCAGAAAGAGTTTATATATCACAAGTTTGTTAATTTAATTTAGTCGCAGGTTTAGTTCCGTTCACAGGTATGTAGGTACCTACATAACCACCTCTACCCTACCTCTCGTTTGCCGGTTAATATTCCGTCGACAAAATTGAAAATGAGATGTTTAAGAGAAAATCCTCTAAAAGTTTCCTGGAGGATTTGGTAACGAGTGACTTACTACATCGTTATCGTGTGGTAAAGTACCTACGCTTAATTTTGCCACATGCGAAGCGAAACGCGACTACTTATGAGTTTTACGGGACGGGTAGATAATCCGAAAACCTTTTAGGAATTCAAAGACCGGATTCTTCAAATATAACGGAGGCGCCTTTTGTGAAGAATTTACTTTTCCACTCTCGGCATACCCACGCTTTTCTACAGATTACGCCATGAATATTATATAAACGGGTTCATAACGAGGATTATTATACTGTATGCTATGATTGTTTAAGGCTCAATTAAAATAAATAAATAATGGCATTATGAAATCCCGTTAGCAAAGAAATTATGAAGTTAAGTAGAATTTAAAAGATAAATGTCTCAATATTGTGACTCTTATGTTTCTGAATTAGGTTTGTTTCACACGTACCACAACCACACCACATCGCAGCCACAAAACGCGTTGCTGCGATGAGGTCGGACGGTAATTTCTATGAAAATAAATAATTCTATTCACACGGACCACATTTTGTCGCTGCGATGTGGTGTGGTTTTGGTAGGGTGGTGGAACCAGTAATGGACAAGAACCCAATGATGGACACTTGATTCTTATTTTACAGAAGATAAGGGTTATTCATTTGTTTTGCAACAATTAATTTAGGACCGTATGAAATTTAAATTAAGAGTCAAGTGTTCATTACTGGTGCCTGTCAGCTA
Source organism: Acleris cristana (assembly GCA_948252455.1). Lineage (NCBI taxonomy): Eukaryota > Metazoa > Arthropoda > Insecta > Lepidoptera > Tortricidae > Acleris > Acleris cristana. Next base: position 8,024,167 of record OX411782.1, on the reverse strand, counting down.
AAAGTGTCCATCATTGGTGCCGTCACCCTACGTGTGAATAGACCCTAAGGCTCAGTTTTATTGCGCGATAGCCCGCATGCTTTTCGTGATACATTGCGTCGTAGGAATAGCTCTCGGCTTAAACATGTTAAAACAACCCGTCAATGGATTGCAACAAGCATACGGGCTATCGACCAATGAAATTGAGCCTTATTGAGAAACATTAGATTCAGAATATTTACACAACATTTCTTCTTTAACTTCTACTTAACTTTATATGTACACTACTGACGGAATTTAATAATGTTATTATTTGTTTATTTTTAATTGCATATACAATAAACTATTATACAAAAAAGGAACCTAATTCCTTAAGAAAGTTTGGTTTGCCCTTAAATGTATACATAATATTTATATGTTTTAACCTTTAAATTAAACCTTTATCTAAATAAATACCTATCTAAGGGTATATAAGAAGTAAGTTTTTTTAATGTCGGAATCCACGTGGGAGCTTCCTAAGTGAATTCCGTCATTTAAAAAAATCTTACTACGCTAATGAGAATCATCTACCTACTTACAACTACTTATAGTAATATTAGTAAATTAACTTAAAAGTAAGTTTGCGAGTGAAAAAATACTATAACCCTGTGAAAAGTGTAACCATTCAAGGGCGGATTTAAGGGGGGGGCACAGAGGCACGTGCCCCCCCAGATGTTGAAATCCACTAGATGATAATCAGTGCTGGTGATTGCGGGAGCGGCGGGGTCAGAGAACGTGGGGCCCGCCTGCCCCTTGTGCCCCTCCCAGAAAAAAAACCTGGATCCGCTCTTGTAACCATTAAATACAACCTTTTTGTTGATTCTGTCCTTACCGCCGAAACAGGATTACGGGAACAAAAGAGCTTAAAGAAATCTAATATAATTGAATTTGGCCAACGTTGAAAAACATTGGCCTTTATTTTGAAGTAAAAATTATTCTCGGTAATTTTATTTACATTTGATCTGTTTATAGCATTTACAGCGTTGGAATTTTAGCTGATTAATCTCTCTGGTAGGTATTGTACGGTGCGGGCTGAAATAGCTGACATAGTTGTTAAATAATACCTGGGTTCCATTGTTAATAACTCATGCTCATACTAAATATGTACTTAATATACATGTATTACGTACCTGTCGACATCAAACAAACTGGAGTATAGAAGGTTTCCAAAAATATCTAAACACGCTCTAACGTTATTAGTAATATAAATATATTATATTATATATACAGTTTCTAGCAGTTTTTTCTAAATCTATTTTGCCATTTAAATCTTTAAATATGTTTTGTTATAGAAGTATGGGTTCAGATCTTTTATGATCCTACGCACGCACCCAATCGTTACCGGAACCTCAGTGATATGTGGTGCTCAGTAAAGCCATCCGCTTCTTAATCACCTAATTAAAAACACTATTACCCGTACTAGCGATATAGCTTTGTCATGCGACTATCAGGCAGGGCTCGGATGACCCGCTTGTATTTCAGCAGCAGCGCCTGGAAACGCGGTAAGTAGTGGCAGTCGCACCGCTGTATAATATAACAACGCTATACACAGGTACACGCAATCTTGTCCTGCGACTTGGAGCATCTTATATCAGGCTGATCTCGGATGACCCGCTTGTATTTTAGTAGCAGCGTCTGGAAATTCGGTGAGTAGTGGCAGTCGCACCGCTGTATGATATAACAACGCTATACCTGTACTAGCGATATAGTCTTGTCTTGCGACTTGGAGTATCGTATATTAGGCAGATCTTGGATGACCCGCTTGTATTTTAGTAACAGCGTCTGGAAATTCGGTGAGTAGTGGCAGTCGCACCGCTGTATGATATAACAACGCTATACCTGTACTAGCGATATAGTCTTGTCTTGCGACTTGGAGCATCTTATATCAGGCAGATCTCGGATGACCCGCTTGTATTTTAGTAGCAGCGTCTGGAAGTTCGGTGAGTAATGGCAGTCGCACCGCTGACGCTGTATGGTATAACAACGCTATTACCTGTACAAGCGATGTAGTCTTGTCCTGCGACTTGGAGCATCTTATATCGGGCAGATCTCGGATGACCCCCTTGTATTTTAGTAGCAGCGTCTGGAAGTTCGGTGAGTAGTGGCAGTCGCACCGCTGACACTGTATGGTATAACAACGCTATTACCTGTACAAGCGATGTAGTCTTGTCCTGCGACTTGGAGCATCTTATATCAGGCAGATCTCGGATGACCCGCTTGTATTTCAGCAGCAGCGCCTGGAAGCGTGGGATGAAGTGGCAGTCGCATCGCCACGGGTTGTGTCCCAGGAACACGTGCATAATGTTGTTGTTGCTCTGGAACGCTTTGTCGAAGGCGTATACGGGAATCTGGAACAGATACCATTGTATTGTTGATCTTGACTTTAAGAATGTACAATTTAAGAGATAAGACGCTCGCATGGATGGAGTACAAGTTGACTTTTGATTTAATAAAAAAAAAATCGACGATGAAACTTTACGGATGTTAAGAGAACGGGATTTCGTTTTGGTTTAGAAAAATGAACAAGTCAATCAGATCAATTCATCAAATTGGGGTCTTCAAAAAATTCGTTACAAATTTAATCTCGCTGTTTATCAAACTTATGTACACTAATATTTATTATTACAGAGTGGTTAATAAATAAATAAGAATAACCTTTGCAAACATTTAGTATACTTAAGGCATTAAGGGAATTCATGATCCCCAAGCACTCTTGCATCGACATTTCTATAATTAAATTTATACAACGGACGATAAAACCTTTACATTATAAGAAACATTTTTACCCGAGGGAAAACGTATTATCTCTGAGATATCGTCGAAATTATTAAACAACAAACAACAACGATTATTACAATATGCTAATTCAAAGTAAACAATTTGCAATTTGAACATGAATGGTAACCTATCGATGTTTCGAAAAACTTTTGTCCGCTGTTTCATTTGTTTCGTACAAATGAAACAGCGGACAAAAGTTTCATTTGTCCGAAAATCATTTTTCTCTGAACCCATTAACTTTTCAAAATGTTTAAAAAGAACCAACAGAACCTGTAGGTTAGGTTAGGTTAGTTTTTTAAGCAATCCAGGAAAGTTAAACGGTTTCAGAGAAAAAGGATTTTCGGACAAATGAAAATTTTGGACAAACGAAATAGCGGACAAAAGGTTTTCGAAACATCAATAGGTAACCGAACATGAATACCTAGATTATATTGATGACTCCAACCACGGGTGTGTACTAAAATTAAGGAATGACACAAAGGTTTTTTTATTTTATTTTGGTACCTACAAGCGCTGCCAAATTTATCGGAACATTGTAAGGTGGTATTTTTTTACCACCTGAACTCGGCTTATTGACTAAATAAAGACTAAAGCGTAATCAGGTATTTTTAAGCACCACGTCTGCCTTAATTTATTTGATAGTGACTATACAGCAGTCGTACAACTCAATAGAAAGACGAAGGGAAGGGATTTACTAATGAATCGGCGAAAATTATATCGCAAAGTATCACTTTCCAAACAGTTTATACCGATCATTTGGCAAAACAACTTTGTGCACCTAAAGTTTTCGCAACTAAATGTTTTGGCAAACAGTTTTTAATTAATTGGTAATTTTTCAATATGCCATTTATCTTTTCGTCGAATATGTCGATTGGCATAACATACTTTTCCCAAAATAGAGTATGCCATATAATAAGACCATTTTATGTTGATTTGTTTATAAGAGTGACGGAACGAATAGGAACAGACTTTAGTAGGTACTAATATCAGCCCATTTGACACTTCTTACGACTTGAATCATAACGTCACAGTGACACAGTTCTATGGTTTGTCAGGGTTCCGTCTGTGGTTCCGTCGAGCTGACACATAAGTGATTGAGTACATTAGAGATTTTTAGTTTAAAGTCCATAGTTTTTTTGTTTAAGGATAGATTTGTGCGGCGTGAATGGCTCGTTATAAACTTATAAGTACTTTAATACTTACGAGTAATTTGTTTAACATGAGTATCAACCCTTATTAAATACATAATACGAGTTCATTCGCATTCAATTACTTCATCAAAGTAATAGTTTCCACCTTACATCCTGTCACATACATACCTTAATTATACAAAATGGAGGGTTTGAAAGTGCTACATGCTTAATTAACGCTTTTACGGTGTGTTAAGCCCTTTGTTCGGTGTTAACAGAACTTTTAGCACTTAACTGATTAATGGCAGGTACTTAATAGATTTCTCACCTTACATGTATTTGACCCTGTTTAAAAATTAAGCCTGGCTTAGATATGGCTAAACGCACTTTAGTTTCATAAATCATTTGTTATCGACTTACTGCCCAGTAACCCAACCCTAACTTTCATAGCCCCATCTAGTTTGAAATACCTAACTATCGATTAGGTACGATCGTAAACTTCAAATTATTTACACTTCTTTAAACAACTAAAGGTTTACAAACCATAAAATTTGAGGTTATTAAAAAGTGATTTTGATTTGAATGAGTGAGCAACTCCACCCGCTGGAATTCGTTAGGTATTTGTTTTTCGTTATTCCCTCGGAAGTATTCAATAAAATTTATCGCGACAGAAAACACGGCGTATTACTTACCAACTATCAATCTTTGCACAAAAAAATAGTTTGCCCGTTTTATACATCATAAATTGATGTCCGGTTTTTAAACCCCCCTAAAAGAAGAAGAAGGGTGTTATAAGGTTTAACGTGTGTACCTGTGTATGTGTATTGTGTCTGTCTATGTGTGTCTACATATGTGTCGTCTGTGGCTTCGTAACTTCCGAAACGAATGATGATACAATTTGGACTCGGTATTTTAAGGTTCCAGTTCATACAGATATTTATTTATTTATATTTATTATTGAGTCTAACAAAATATATGTAATTGCATGCTTTTGTACCTTGTCATTTTAACGATTTCCGCTGTAGGTACCCGGCGAAATTTTAGAGACAATTAACTCATTCTTTTGAATTTTAAAAGTGTCATTTCGCCAGAGTGACGTGCCCCTATCTATAGCCAAAAATACAAATGCAAAAAATCTGAAAATCATCTTAAATTAAAGCACATGCACGTCTTAGCTCTTTTGTAAGCACACGCACCTTATAAAACCGCTAAGACGTGTGAGTCAATTTTGTACAGCGTTGACGTATTGGCTTTAGGAATACACTAAAAAACTGTAAACTCAAGGCAAGTGACCTGTTTGAGCATGTTTCCCCGTAGGCTCAGTACCCTGAACGTGTTGAACCACTCAGAACCCTCCAGGGCCTTCACCGTCGAGATGCTGTTGTTGTCCAGGTGGAGATCAGCCAGCCTCTTGTAGTGCGGGTTTAGGAGCAACATCCTTATTGAGTCAATCTGTGGGAAACACGGAACTTTGGTGAAAAGAGACATTATTTAAGGAGACAATCTTACGCATTGATCTAGTCCCAACACTTCCAAACTAAGCTCTAGGTTTCTGGGTGAATATACCAGGCGTTTCAAATGTACGAAAATAATGACAACCAGTTTTGTGTTTGTATTGTTGTGTTGTTATTAACATGGGAAGAAACCAGGTTGTTTCCATTTTATTCAAACTAGGTACGTTTTTGATGTAATTAGAGAATTTCTTACGGAAATTATAGCCATCGCTAGGTAATTGTATGCGAAACTGACTACTAACCTCAAGTAAGTAAAGAGGAATTCCAAAAAAAGAGGAATTGAATGTTCTAGAGAAAAATGTAGGATAGGATATGTACTTTTTTATCTCGGAAAATGTAACTGTTTCTGTAGGAATAACATATTACTACAGTCGCGGGCAACCGCTAGTATTCAGATTGTATGTATCCGGACAATACTGAGCCGCTAGTTAAATATAAAGTAAACAAATCCAAAGCTATATTGTTGTGTTCTCGTATATTTACATTTAAGGAGAATTCCCAGACAACGAAAAGGGATTAGCATAAACTTCCATAACTTAACTAGGCCCATGTTAACTGCTTCGGGAAACAGCATGAGCAATAAGCAGCTGTAGATATACTACTGCCTACAACATCTACTCGACTCAAGCCTATTGGATTGATAAGTGAAGTAAAAATGGCTGTCTGTTTACACGGTGAGATGATCAATAACGAGAAAAAATGGAATAAGAAAATGTCTAATAAAAACTTTCTTGAATACTAAACGACAAATGGCGTAACTCAAAATGTTGACGTCGCAATTAAAAGTTTTTCCTGTTCGGGGAGTACCTAATCAAAAACAAAATTTGCTTTAGGGCCGGTACATACGGACAGCATTTAAACTGCAACCCAGCTGCAAAATGGCAGTTTGAGTGCAGATGACGTAGGGTAGAAGTACCGTTTGTGGCCATTTAAGGTTGAAATGAGCGTCAAAAAACTGTAAAATTAAAAAGTTAAGACTGAAGATTTACTTAATGGTAAAATTTAAAAATATGTTTGTAATTTCATAATGCTTAAAATATTACTTAAAATTTAGAGTGGCCACAAACGGTAAAGATGGCCAAAACCTGTACCTCTACCCTACCTCATCTGCACTCAAACTGCCATTTTGCAGCTCGGTTGCAATTCGAGTTACGCCGAGTTACAACATTTTGAGTTACGCCATTTGCCGTCAACATTTTGAGTACGTTTTGATGCAGTACTAGAACTGCACTCGAACTGCCATGTGGCAGTCCGTTTGTACTAGCAGTTAGATTTTTGATTCTGTATTTTAACCTACTTTTGCTACTTCGAACCTCTTGGGAATTGGTACCACTTATTATAATTAAAACTTTAAGCGCTTTAAACCCTATTTTACAATTCTATTTACTCCTGCAATACTACGTAGTAATACGAACCTCTAAGGACAAACTTTTGATTTGTTAGATTAAACGAAATACTCAGGCCGGCGCTTAATGACAAGCAAGACATTTAAGTGGGCAGGGTAAAACTTTTAATTGAAAGAAGATATTTTGAAACTGATCTGATCGTAGGCGAGCGATGGAAGTAAATTTAAGGTTTACAAAGTATGCAGTAGGGAGTAGCGTTTTATTTCTTTCAAAACACACTGCGCTCTCGTGAGTCGTCTCACGTAGCGTTGCCACAGCGCAGTAAGCTTTAAGTTTATGATCATGTTGGTGGTTCCATCCAGCAACTAATGGTCGCGCATAATATTCACGCTATGGCTAGGTTGTGGATTGGTTTGTTTGGTTTCATGAGTTCACTTTTCCACTGCAACCTTAAGGTAGCGGATGGTAGCGGTTCGCGCCGCGACAGAGACAAGCGACCGAGACATGAGACCGAGACTGGAGACACGAGACACTACTGGTGCGGGGCAGCGACCGTCTCGCTGTCTCCTGTTTCTGTCTCGCTCGCGAACTGTCGCTTATACATTGCCTAACTTCAACTGACGGTCGCGGTCTCCGGTCGCGGTCTCCGGTCGCGGTCTCCGGTCGCGGTCTCCGGTCGCGGTCTCCTGTCTCTGTCGCGGCGCGAACCGCCACCTTTACTTGCCAGCTATTTACATCCGCGACGGAACCACGACATTTAACTTGTACTTGCAGCGCAGTTGGCATTGGCAACAAACGTGTCGTCGTACTGTCCATGCACGTAGTTTGAATAAGGCCACTAGCGCTGGTGTGTGTGAGCGGCATATTGAAGCAGCAGTTGCATTGGCGTTGTTCCATGCGTAGCGGTCTCATGTGCCGCGGTAAAGTATCTCCATTTTGATAGGAAGTGAATTTACCATGAAGTACGTAGCTCGAGCGAGGACTGCAGCAGGCTTTCGGCTTTAAAAAACCGGTCAAGTGCGAGTCGGACTCGCACACCGAGGGTTCTGTATTTAACCCTTAACCCGTCAGGTGTCCTGCGCACAACAGTTGTGCGTAGAAAATTTTGGCCGGTCATGTCCTACGCACAACAGTTGTGCGCAGGACGGCGCTGTGATTGGAGAATTTAAATTTCATAAACGAAGACCCTGCTAGTGTAAAAAAATAATCCTATTGATTGGTCACTTATTTGGCAACATACTGGTTTTTTTTTCCCAAAAACCAAGCATCTGAACAAGCGAAAAAATAATAAAAACGAAATTATTGCGCAATAGGACGTGCTCTTCCGCAATGGCCGCCGCCTGCGCCGCTCCGTAAACAAATAATTTTTGTGATGTTCTTTATGTGTGTAGTGATAAATAAATTGATGAATTCGGTGCGTAAACTTATAATGGTGATAATTAAACAATAGAAAAGTGAAATGTGGCAATATATTAAGTGCAGTGTGTCAAAGAATAAACCGATCGGGTGAAAAAAATATCAAAACCTAATAATAATATACTTTTTAAAGTTAATAATTTATTTTCATCAGTAAAATGTAAGTGTATAATCTTTATTCCATTGCATTTGCATTGCCTGTTCTTTTATCTTTCTATTGATATATAAATCATAAAATATAATTATACCAATCGTAAACAATTCACCTTTTTCTAAACTCAAACAGAAAATAAAAATATCTCGAAAATTAGCTGGACATTTCGTGCACTTTTATAAATCAAGGGCCGGACACTTGACGGGTTAATGACATAAAAATGAAAAAAGTCGTGAATTCAAACCCGATTTGATTTTGAATTAGCATAAAAAATTGCAACAAAAAAACCAAAAGTTAGCATTATGTTATGGTGGAAATTTTCATCGCCATGCAAAGAAGGGTTAAGTAACAGCATAAATAAGGGATCATTTCTGTATCTTGTCGCTTTCAATCGTTTCACAATTTTGTAAATAACATTTCAAACAAGACGTTAAAGTGACAAGGTACATAAATGATCACTTATTTATGCTGTTGACTGTACAACTATGCCAAATTTAAAGTTCATAGCATTTATAGTTCCTGCAAAAACCTGCTGTCGCATACAGACAGACAGACAGACAGACTGACAGACAGACAGACAACGAAGTATCACCATAAGGGATCCTTTTTTACCATTTTGGTACGGACCCTAAAAACGAGGTGAATCATGTTGTTTGGATCGTTGTTATTCAAAATATGTAAGGTGAAGTCTTGTAATTGCAACTATCTGGTTATTGCAACTAACTTAAATAACTCCTCTAGGATCACTGTTTTGAACAACGACAGGCGTGATAATCGTTCTTTCTTACTAAGAAATACAATATCACGCCTGTCGTTGTTCAAAACAGTGATCCTAGAGGAGTTATTTAAGTTAGTTGCAATAACCAGATAGTTGCAATTACAAGACTTCACCTTATAGGTACCTAAATGGGTAGTATCATGAATCTTACCCTCTATTTTTTCGCTTTAACAGTATTCGCATCGTTTCGATTAGGTGTGGAGGTTAAGAAAGCCGGTAAAATAACGACCATACGGTTATTCTTTGGTATTGGTAAACACAACGCCTTTGCAATCTTGAATTTGCCATGCCACAAGTGGCATCAGATAACCTGTGTTCTTCGTCTTCTCTGTGATACAATGTAAATTAATAAATAAAAAGACCTTTGTTATGTTTTTTTTTAATGAGAACACCACCAAGTTCTCGGTAGATATTCAAAAGTCAAGTAGACAATTAACTCGCGTTTGCATTCATTTTCATTGCTAAAGAGCGAAAGTTAATTCCTCCGTCTGCATTTCCGGAAACAACTTAGAGGCTATATACACTGCGACTTTTAGTAGCGATGTAGTCGCGCGTTTCGTATCGCTATCACTTTTGATCTCTAATCTGTGAAAGTGACAGCAATACCGAACGCGCGACTGCAACGCCGCTACTAAAAGTCGCAGTGTATTATAGCCTCTTAGAGTTCTTAAAGTATTTTTACCGGCCCAGCAAGTTCATCCTCGGTCTGCCCGTTACTGACCTTCCGGAGAGATAGGATAAAAGGTACCTTTATTTATTTTAGGGCATCAACAACTAGTTAGAACTAGAAAACCAGCGGCCCGCCCGTTTTGCACGGTAAGAATATCACTGTAGGTACTCGTATTATAATAGTTCTAAACGAGCCTCAAGACATTGACTAAAATTATGATGAAAACCGCATCATTTCCATGCAATTCAGCTGCAATTCAGGAACCACTGATTCTCTTAAATTACCTCTGTATTACCTTAATATCAATCAGTTTGATTTCAAGTTGTAAACCAAATCATGAGAAGTCTCTTACGTTTTGGTCAACTTTAACATAAATAGTCTATTGTGGCCTAGGAATCAAATCAGTAGACTGTACGTGTTTTATGCTACGCCACTTGGCATTCCGCAATTACTGTTAGGTGTTATAAAAAAGGCATTGTTTTAAAGTTTTGAAAGACATTCGTTTATTGTTTATAAACACTTGTTATTGTCAACAGAACCTAGAGCCATAGACAAGAAGAATAACGCTTACGTTAAAGATTATAGAAAACTATCAAAATGTATGGAATTGAGATAAGAGCTCGACGTAACTGTCGACAGCGTACACTCCTTATACATTTTCGAAACCGATAGGTAACGTTCCCCGAATGCATTAAGGGCCATAGTTCTGTCAAGCGAATCGCGTTTCGCGGAAAATGATCTAAGTCATCATCCTAGCTTCAGATAAAAAACAACATAAATCTTACAACTTTACAACGTAAGTATATAAATTTCAAGTGATTTCAAGTGATTTGTAAGCGGGGATAATACTCGAAGCAAAATTATTTGACAGCACTTGAATTGACGTACCCATAAATTGCTTATCCATGTTCTTGAGGGTGTTCGTTTTTTTTGCATTAAAAACACTTATATTATACGAATTTAAGTGTTTTTAATGCACGAAAACGTGCTAATGTACGTAAAATTAAGTACTTAGTGGGGCGCATTTTATTTTTTTTACTTAAAAGACACGAACGCTTCCCCATAACGAAATATTTGCTAAGAAAGATAAAAAAGGCATCAAAATGCAAAAAAGATAAAAATATTTTCTTAGGACACTACTAATTAATAATTCAAAAAGAACTCAGCATTTTTTGCATATTTCAATTCCTGTAAAACATTGATACCGCTTTTGGAACATTTACGAAAGTATAATTTATAAACTTATGGAGACAAACAAAAAGGAACCGTAAGAAAGGCATCTGGAAGGTCTGTACAGACACGACCATTAACAATCCTCCGCAAAGTAATAAAGTATTCCCTGTTCTCGAAACAATGAACAAATATTTCGAAACAAGGAAATGGAATTGCGAATCGAATTGGTACCTATTTAAAAACAAAAGACCACGTGTGCGGCAAAAAAATTTAGTCAAGTGCGAGTTTTGCCATTGATCAATCTTACAGCGTTTGTGCGTTTACATTTAAGCGTTTACATTGTAGGGTAGTACATTCCGTATAACACGTAGGGTGATGGAATCAGTTACGGTCAAAGACCAATGATGGACCCTTGATTCTTATGTCGCAGAACACAAGGATTATTCAATTGTTTTGCAACAATGAATGAAGATTGAATTGTCCATTATGTCTTCAGCTAAAAGTGTTCAATATTAGTGCCTCTACCCTACGGTGAAGTTAAGCACGTCTGTCTAACCATGGATTAAGTGACCGCCGAAAATAGTCGTTTTGATTTATTTTTAACGTACCTACTTGTAACAGATATATACAGTAGGCTAGAGATAGAACCCGCTGGCACCCTCTTAGAATGGACCCCTAAAATGTAAATGTTTTTTTCTCAAGCAGCTAGATGTGGTCGATGGTTGAACTTTACTGAATTGCCCACGCTTTGATATTGTAACCTATTGTAATATCACAATCGATATTCTGAAAGATAATAAACAACAGCCTACAAATCGAGGCTCAAGCTAAATTCTGATAAGTAGTTGAAATTGGGACTCTTGGGGATCTTTGGTAAATAATTTGGCCGATGGGCCACGAGTTCAAATTAATATGATGATAATAGGGTATTTGCCTGATATTAAATTTAATATATAAATTTGTATAATAGTATCAATATAGGTAAGTACGTAGTATGATAAAATAATTCAACATCAAATTTGAAATTGGTAATAAAATAAAAAAGCCTTTAAAAGTTTTTTGTCTATTTCTTTCTCACAAAACGATGTTTTGCGTGTAATTCATATGGCGGTTGAATGATATGACGTCATATTACCTACTGTAGGTATTTTCCGCTCGTCTAAAAGCAAGTTTTTAACATTTATATCTTTTGTTTTTTTAAAGATGTCAAAAAAATATTTATATCTACTAGGCTATTCGAAAGGTAAAAAAGCTTCAATTTAAATACTAATAAAAAATTAGACAAATACCCTATTGGGTCTCCCTCTTTACCCAGGTCATCAAAAATTATTAAGTGTCTTTAGTTTTGCTTTGAATGTATTTTTTTGCAACGTAATGTCGGAAATGAATTTATATTTTTTAAGTGCCTGGCCTTAGACAAGATGCATGCTGAAAACGTAATAGTTAGGTATTCAAAATCGTGTCGCGTCTAGCGCTTATGTAAATTCTATAACAATTTGTCAGTTTTCAAAAATGTACGCTAGCGTTATGCGTGTTGTTTAGAGCTCAAGCGTTTTTAGAAAAGGGTGGCTAGACATGGGCTAGACAAGATGCTTATAGTATTCCGAATTTGTAGGAATAGATAAAACGTTTATTTGATGCTTCAATCAAACACATGCAATTATCATACGTGGAAAAGGTAGCAAAAGTGAACCAAAAGTAGTAAAACTACTGTTTCCATCAAAAGTTACAGATAGGTTATCATTATCGAATATGCCGATCGATAGCAAAGGATTGAAACGCCTGAATATGGAACCCCAGACCCAACATCAAAAATGTCATACCGTGTTACCTTGTTGCCCTCCAGCCGTACGGTGGTGGTGCTGGGGGGGAGCGTCTCCGGGGGCTCGAGGAGGCTCCTAGCCGCGCAGTCCGCGGTGATGAGGGGGATCAGCGCCCCCTGGGGGTCGGAGACCACGTGCGTCATCGCGCACGAGCAGGGCTCTGGGCAGGTGTGACGCACCGTCTGCAGACAAACACCATTTTACACGCGTAAGATACAAAAGCGGTGTTCTCAGCTCGTTCTTTCGTTCAGAGTCTAACTGAACTTATCTGAACCCGAAATACTTTACTAAGGGCTCTTGAGAATGGCATTGACTAAACGTAAATATTTACATTACGACTCTCTATGGTCAATGGCGCCGACTAAGCTAAGTTCAAATATGTTCGTTGCTTATGATCGTGACGTAATCTTTGTTAGTCTTTCTTTGTATCAGCAATATAACCTAAAAATAGAACGCAGGGTAATGCCATCGGTAGAATTTAGAGTTAAATTGCACGACTGTTATCGTCTTAAACTACGTAAACGCAGATAAAATTTTATAGTCACAGTAAACGGTCTAAATTGAGACGACTCTGGGTCTATAAAGATGAAAATGGCCGGTCTTCAAGATATTATATACTGGTCCCTAGCACTTATTCAGTTGAATGTGGAGGAAGCGAGGGAAGTTTGTCTGGATCGTAGCAAGTGAAAGGAAGTGTCCCTGCCTACCCCTACGGGAAAGAGGCGTAATTGTATATATGTAGCACTATTCAGTGTGAGATAATAAGTTTTAAAGTTCATATAACACACCAATAACTCTCTTTGGTGCCGAAGACTGAGCTTCTAACACTGATGAAAATCTCCGCTATAAAAACGAATCAAACGAGTCCAAGTGGACAGACCGACTATGAGCCGTAGTGTTGTTCCTATGGCTATATTTTGTTGCTATCGTCGTTACAATGACATCGTACCACGTACTATGGTACCACATCGTCGTATTGTTATCGAAATCTCATACAAAGTTACAAGTAAAGTATAGGTAGGTACTCATATAATGTGTATTAATAATTATCTTTTTTTTTGATCAATTTTTACATTGTTAATTATGTTTAAATTTTCCAGTCCTAGATCATCATTCTCATCAAATTTAACTAATGAATTTAAACGTTTATAAAAATGGTAATTACGAAGAGGGCTGTAAACTAGTGTAAACCTCTCATATTAAGATCGAGCACTAAACCCTAGATAAAATAAGAAGTATGAAACAAAAAACTTAAATACAAAAAAGGTTTTGCCCTGGACGCAGTCAGTGCAGTATTAGGGGATTGATTGATTTTCAGTTAAAAAGTACCCCTTGTCCATCTACGGGCAAAATTGCAATCAGATGATGCTAAAACGTGAAGACAAAACTAGCTTATCAGCAGACAGAAGTTTTTGTGGCACGAATGAAATTGTCCTAGGGACTTCCGAAAAATCTCAATTTTTCTATAAATTGTACTTTCTTATGACAGTTATGACTATGAGATTTATTGTACTTATAGTGCAAAGTGGTCGGTAGTAGGTATTGTATTAGAGTATACTATTATGCTACACAATTTCATACAATTAATCTAAATAGGCCTCTGTTGCAAGGCAATCTTGGTTTCAGTTTACCTACTTTGTATGGAAATCGATTGAATAGCATTAAAAGAAGTTTTTGTGTAAAAAACACGTTAATAATAAAATGTTATTTATTAAAATTGATGTTTATTTTTATTTTAAAATCCCTAAAAAGTATGCCTATAAATTACTTAAATTTAATATTACCTATCATTCATTATACAACATCGATGGGTAGTGACATTTTAGTTAATTTCCATTTCATCCAGTGAACTAAAAATACCTATCTACTATAAAACGTCACTTTGAAATAAGTATTTGAAACAGTTATCGATAAATTTAATACCGGAATGAAGTCCCTTGTTAATTGACGTTTTAACTATTTTAACCACAAAAACTTCTATGTCTGTTTGTCAGAAATAATTCATGTGGGGCCGTTAATCTAGGAAACGGTTGTAAAAAGTGGACTGAACTATGCCGATACTAATACGGGCCTTCGCCTTGAAGTCACGTATACAAATAAGGAAACAAAGGACTCATTCATTCTCACAATGTTGCATGCAAAACTACTGAAGACAGAACAGATGTTACGGTTATTAACCTAAATTAAGTAATTGGAAGTTGCGTTATCCTACAATGTTGCAGTGTAAGTTTCGACCATTTCACTTCTCAATAATTCATATTCTTTTTTTTAATGTACTCTCTTAATTACACGAAAGTATAGCAATTACTACACCTGGCTATGATGCTATTATAAATACTATCTCATAAAATTTCAACAGCAGTAGCTCAACTAAATAAACATCAGGGTAGGTAGTGATTCTTTCAACAGCGACGACGAGCGAACGCAGGAGCGAACGTTCAAGCGTCGAATTTAAGTAGTCCCGTCACCGGCATGTACCCGCAAGACACTAAAACGGGAAATGTGAGACCTGGGACCTGTTCATCAAAAGCTTGTATCTAACATCTTTTACAAGCGTGAATCTGAATTCTCTGTTTAATTTCCAGACACCATGTTTAATTTTTAATAAAACAAAGTACCTATAACCATCGCACAATAAAGGCTAACCGATAGACACCTCATTTGTCAAAATCGGTTAATTAGAACCGACGTTAAAGTGGAACATCCAAACATATTATATACATACATAATTATTTAAATACATACATACGTACATACATATATACCTACATAGGGTGCCAAAATCATTACCATTGCTTTGCTTTGCCGTAGTCGGGTTAAAAATAGTTTAACAACAGGCAGTATTATCGCTAAACGTTGTCTGTAACGGCCAAACCCTATATTCAATCCGCGGATAGATAAGGCTTACCTCGGGTTAAAATTTGACATTTGTCCATACATAATGTGTCAAATTTTAACCAGAAGTAAGCCTATCTATCCGCGGTTTGAATATAGGGTTTGGACATAAGTGATCGCTCGTTATCAGAATCAGACAACCTTAGGGCCGATCATGGCCGAACCCTATATACAAACCGCGGATAGATAGGCTTACTTCGGATTAAAATTTGTCACATTTTGTATAGGAAAATGTCAAATTTTAACCCGAAGTAAGCCTTATCTTTATCTGTCCGCGGTTTGAATATAGGGTTCGGCCGTTAGAAGGATAGGTACGATGAATGATTAAATATACCTAAATACAAATACTTACTAACTGACATTTAGAAGAATTGACTGGTTTTTTTATTTCCAGTGAGCATGTAAGATCAAATAAGACTCGAATTAGATTTTGCAATTTAAAGGGATAAGATAAAAACGTACATCATGTTTACCGTGTGTACACAAGGCAACAGACAACAGCATGCTACAATAACGCGTACTTAGTATGGAGATTATAGGCATTCCAGTTTTAATAATTGAAAACCATCAGCAAGCAAGTGTAATGGCGCAAGAATGGATGGAGAAGGAACATTTTAATATCACTCTATTGGGTCCTTGTTAACTTAGGATGGAACTAGTTAGCAGTTTTAATTGTTCTGCTCAACAAGTATTCAGTACAAGTAGGTACATCCCAAACTTTGCTTTTAATAGATACGGTATGATTTTGCATAAAATTAAGTACTAGGGACGCAGATATTCTAACAACGAATTATGTGCTAAATTAAATTGATTTCATAAACTTAACAAGGAATTTTATTTTTGCTACGACTCAGATTTATGGCGCTTAAAAAGGTTAACATCGGAATATCAGGGGGCAATCACGCAAAAATTTATCTAGTCCCAAGTTAGGTTTGAACTATCAATACTAGATATAGTGTAAACCTAGAGCTTAGTTTGGGACTAGGTCAAATTGTGCTAGATTGTTCTCTGATATTTATTCTATTAATTATTATATACTAAGAAAATTCAACCCCAAAACCAATCTGGCGCTTATCACACAAATATTTTACAAATATATGTATTTTGGGAGACCTTGTGCAGGGTCCGTCCGGATCGCTACCACCATCTTATCCATTAACCTACCGCCAAACAGCAATGTTCGCATTGTTGTGTTCCGGTTTGGGGATAAGACAGCCGGTGTAATGACTAGCATAGAGGCATTCCATCTTAGTCCTCAGGGTTGGCAACGCATTTGCAGTCTTAGGATTGCAGTCTTGTGAATGCGAATGTCTATGGGTCACAGTTTCCACTTACCATCAGGTGTCCTGTGAGCTCGTTTGCCTTCTATATGCCATTAAAAAAAATGCATTTACATTGTATATCTCATTTGAACAAATAAGCTATTTATAAGCTGTTTAAAGGTTTCCAGTCTGAACTGGTGTGGAGATGGCCAAAACGTTTCCCATTCTTGTCTTAATACTGATTATCTAAGTTGCAACGCAATTGTATGCATACGATGTCAATAGGGTTACGTCCGTATCAGCGATCGATTGAGGAATTTGCAAGTCAACTACTATTAACTCCATTACAATATATAGGACACAAGAATTACAACATTATGTATGAGGAAATGCAAGCTGTGCAACTTGTGCACTATTATGTAGGTAATCGTACCTATTAAGTTTCATTCAAATTTTACGTTACATTTTGTGACCAAAAATCTATTAAGTAGTAAGCATTCTAAGTAACAGTTTGTTCGTCAAGCTTTATTCCGGAAATTATATTTCATAATAAGCCATTTGATTGACGTCATTGAGAAGATTTTGAAGTCCTTTAACCGTGACAAGCTTGCGTCATGCTGGGAAGAGGCAGGCATTATAAACATCTGGGTTATTCTTAGGGTAAATTCTGTGGCTCTAGTAGAAAAGGATACAAGTTAACTAATCTCGTAATTAATGACATTTGACTCACCTAATTAAAAAGTAAAGATAAGTTGTTGGTAATTCTGCAGCTCTGCCTACCCCACTCTGGGAATGAAGGCGAGAGTGTATGTATACCTACAGTCATACATGTAAGATACAATCATATCCGGTACTTGGCTGAGGTTGAATATCAGTTGCGATTTGCAATTATAATTCTTTCATACATCTTTACGCACGCATATGGAAATTAACGCAAGTCTTGTGTGATGCAGCATTCTCGGTTCGTAAGGTGCACTTTAAAAACATGCAGATACCTTATCTTGGCTAATGTAGAAAAATAAATAGGTAATATAAAGTGTGTAAATGGTATACGGGCGTTCCTTTTAACTGTGGTTAGTATAGCCCCTAATGAGCACATTTAGGCAGCTTTTGTTAAAATTAAATTTAAAAAAAATTACGATACGAAATAATTTAAAACGCAATGTACCTATAACAAACAATGCAATTAATTAAAAACGCAAATGATGTTTCAAAGTTATGACAGATGGACTTAGATGTACATTGCGGGACGATAGTATGTTCAAAAATTAATAACGGTGTATACGTTAGCGTAATCAAAATAATTATTTCGGTTTAATATAGATGTCCATTTTTAATAAATGCCCGTATACCATTTACACACTGTATAGTTATAATTTTAAGATGTTTTGTAATTTTTTATGTGTAATATGAAATAAAAAAAATTTAGAATGTAGATTCAAATTTACACTTGAATTCGTCACATCCTTGGCAAAGTTGCGAATCTGCATTTCGATTCAAAATTAGAATAGCAGATTCTACTTTACCAAGAGGCGTTTCCGTCACTGTCTTTTGAAATCAAAGTGCAAATTTGCCATGGATGTTTGATCTACGCCAGTTTCCTTGATGTAATCGTTGTGCGAGCGAATCTTTACTTTTTATCAAGTAAGCAACCTCATCGGGAAAATGTTTACGGTGACTCGAACAGGGCCCCTATTCAACACGGTAAAAACCACTTCGTTTTTGACCTAGTATGTATAAACTGGCACAAATGAAAAAAAACAAAAATAAGGAGCGCTAAAATTATTACTCCCGTGTGACGCCTTTTTAAGTGTAGAACCTAAGTGTGTTGACAGTATCTTTAAAGGTACGTACGTAAGGTTCAACCTAAGCATTTTTTAGGGTTCCGTACCCAAAGAGTAAAAACGGGACTCTATTAACTAAGACTCCGCTGTCCGTATGTCTGTCTGTCACCAGGCTGTATCTCATGAACCGTGATAGCTAGACAATTGAAATTTTCACAGAAGATATATTTCTGTTGCCGCTATAACAACAAATACTAAAATCAGAATAAAACAAATATTTAAGGGGGGCTCCGATACAACGAATGTTGTATAGATAATGGTACGGAACCCTTCGTGCGCGAGTCCGACTCGCACTTGGCCGGTTTTTTAATGATCCTGCACTCTGTTGTATGTATGCCATTAAAAAGTAAGCTGATCAAGACTTACCCTGATGATATCCATAACTTTGTGCAGTGGCTTGCCTCTATACAGCTGCTGGTGGCACACAAGCTTGTAGTAATCTACTATCCTCCTCTTGACCGTGCCGTTGTCTCTTTCCATCGCCAGCCAGTCCAGGCCGCCGTCACTGCAGTCCCATTTGTTATCTATAACAAAGCGAACATTATTTTTAATTTATACCTACTTAAAACTTTATAGTTATAAGTCGCAAAACTCGACAAAACTAGAAGTCAGGCTGTACTTAATTTATGGTTTTATAAATTATTTTTATAGCCGAGTTTAAAAGGCTCGACCACACCGTAAAGAAAGCTGACGTAACGTTTACGCATTCACGAATCTATTGCGTCACGTTTTTAACGCGACGTTTTGGTCACGTCTAAAACAGCACAATGTTATTACTTTTTGAGAGGATTGTGAAGCTGAAAAATTCTGTTTCCCTTCCCCTTGAACTTAGTCCGTTATTACGATTTTTGAATATGTTATAGATATTAAAAAACTAGGATTTTACTATTGTGTATTGTTAAAAAATTAAAAACGGAAACGTGCAACCTTAGTTTTTCATAATAACTACGCGAATTATTTGAATGCGAATGTCACTGGGTCACTGTTTCCACTTACCATCAGGTGACCTGTGTGCTGGTTTACCTTCTCTATGACATAAAAAAAAACGTGGAAATCAGGCTTAATTTAGGGCGTAAGAAACGTTATCGGCCGAAGGTAAATTTGTATGGAAAAAAATTACGTAAGCGTCGATTTAAGCTCTTAAGCTTCGGTGTTGTGGTCGATCTTTAAACTTCATTGACCATCATGTACGGTCGGCAAAATTATCACTAAAATTAAAAGGTCACTAAAGTCTACGCTTCATATAGACGGACGTATATTAAACTTAGCCTAAAATTTTGAGAAAAATATAAGATATAGTTCATTGCTTGTAACTTAAAGGAAAACCTATAATAATTCCATAAAAAAAAACACGCATGTACGGAACCCTTTCCACGTAAGTTCAACTCGCACTTGGCTGGCTTATTTTACCTACAAACCTAACGCCGAGAAGGCAATAAAATATTGTTTTTTAAGTTTCGCTATTATCCACTTGACAATGGTCTTGCACATGTTGCGGGCAGGCAGACCATTTCTTTCGAAGAACTGTGAGAGCCCCACCATAAAGTGTTATTTAACACTTTGTCTGTTTTTAACAATCTAGCAAAACATATATACCTAGCTAAAAGAAATTTGTATAAATGACCTGCAGCTGCGGAGTCTAAAATCACGGCTTCTTTGTTTGTAAAGTTTTATTGTTATAGGTAATTCTAAGATTTCGAAGAATACACAAAATAAGTTTAAAGTAATATTAAGATATTAAAAAATATGTATTTATACAGGGTGTCCTATAATGGACACGTAAAACTGACACCGGAGATAGCCCACCCTAGACCTACCAAACCAGCCTAACATGACCTCAGTAAAAGTTGCACGGTTTTCGAGATATTGCCAATAATGATAATTAGTTTCGTTTGAACGTTATAACCAAAAAAAATAATTAGAAAATAATAATAATTATTATTATTAGGCCGGTTTAGTAGGTCTAGGGGTGGGCTATCTCCGGTGTCAGGGTTACGTGTCCATTATGGGACACCCTGTATACACACATCAAAAAAGTCTTGGGATACTCAGTATCCCTAGACAAATTTTATGTTTTGACTCAATAGTACAGTAATATGCCTATATTAAAATGTTCAAAACTGTCTAGGGATAAAAAATATCCCTAGGCACTTTTGATGTGTGTATTAATGTATAGCGGGTAATATACACGCGTTACACCATTTCATGGTAACCTCCCTAGTTTTTATAGACAGACATTACATTTCGATTTGTCATTGAAACATTGAGTTAACAAAAGTATTTTAATTTCAGTGTATTCCAATAATAACGAGAAAGGGCTCAAAATTAATAGCACAATACAATAAAAAAAATATTTATTGAACATCCATTACATACGGATATTACAAAAAATAAATATTAGTGAGTCAACAGGCTGTCTTACCGCTAAATACACAACCTTATAAAGAAAAGATGGTTAAAAATACACAATGGAAAAATTAACTCTCCAAGATGAACACAGAAGTCTCAACACAACAAGAAGAGTTACTTTTTTCCCATTTTAGTACGGAAAACTTTATTAGGTTGTAAAAAATACCCGCTTGAAAATAGATAGCAACGGAGAATGTATGAAATTTGTTAGATCAGACGCCAAAGTAGCCTTTATGAATGTTTTTAAATTGTCAGACGAATATTTTGCATTCACTCTCGAGCAAAGAACCCTGAGCAGTCTCGAGATTCCAGTAATTTCAGCCTAGCTGGCATTACCTTTATTATGTTTGAAATGGTAGAACCTACTTAATAATTCAGTCTGGACGCTGCCAGGGCTTAGGACAGTAGGAAATTAAACAAGATTGTCTTACAGTATCCGGATAGTACTTATATTACAGCCTTTACAGGGTGTCCTAGAACTGATTGTAAATGTTACGAAACAGTAAAACCTTTCTATACCGGTCCAGCAAGTTGTATTTTCTCGCTTATCGCTCAGTGCGTCTCTATCGTTAGTGACTAGATATTTCGAGATCGGAGCGACGACCAAGTCGCGGGCCACTTGTGCTAGCCGAGCCGAATAAGGTTTTAAGTTGTCTATAAGTTAATTAGTTTAGTTGTTAAGGTTTTAACAATACAGGGCCTATATTCCCGGCCTTTAAAAACCATATCGTCTTTGACCAGTTGGCTTATTGTCTAACGCACTCGCAATCGCAACCTTGCTTTTCTTTTATTTACTAACAAGCAGTAGTATCTACTTCCACATGTAAAACATGGGCGGACGTTTAAAGACGATGGTAACCATCAGACGGCTCGTGTCCTCGTTCGCCATTTATGGCTATTAAAAACACGTCAATAGTGAGTGATTGACGATCGTTCACGAAAGGAAATTGATGCAATGTCTCTGTGTCTCTATGTAATGACAAACATATTTAATGTGGCATATATCAAAAGAAACCGACGTACGTGCATAAAGAGGTTTACGAATGTAGAGGAAGCGAAAGTTGTGTGTTAAAATTAGTGCATCTGGCGTTCCGTAGTCTCTGCCTAGCCATTGGGAGACAGGCTTGAAGCTATGTATGTATGTATCAATACTGAACAACAATACGTTGCGTTAATCTTTCGATGATCAGATAGTACTGGATTGCAAATTGATTAGCTATAGCAAAAAATTACTATCGACTTCGGCTGATATTTCTAAATCAATCGGTCGTTACGTTACGTCGTTCGCGTGTGTAACATCCAAATAATCATCACAGTACCGATATGAAACTTCTCCAATATGAATGAATGATTATTCTTAATGACTACACGTTAGCCTATATGGTAGTGACACTAGAGACCGGGTTCAAATCCCGGTGATGTCAGATATTTGTGTAGTTATCGTGAGTATTTAAATTTGTTCCTGAGTTTTAAAATGTTTTTTATTTATTTAAGTATATATTTCTCTATATACGTTTGTTTATTGTTGTTCTGTACCGATAAGCATAAGCCTAGAGCTTACTTTGGGACTAGGTCAATTTGTGTGAGCTTTTCCTCCGATATTTTTTGTATATAAACGCGTTCGAACGTTTTCGAGAATATGCTCAGTATTTTCTTGAGGGGATTTTCAAATTTCTGGGACGTTCTACGACTTGAACATCGTCTTCCTAGATACGTATTGCGAAGTTAATCCTAAAGACAATATTGTTCATGATTCGTGTGTGTTTGTTAAACATCGTTACCAAAATTCGAGTTAGCGATAACGTTAAATTTGTTGCCCTAAATAGATGGGAGCGGTAACAATGAACCGGTATCTGTGGAGTCCTTGTGTTGAATGTCCTAGTTATAATTGTCTTGTCATCGGATACAATGAGAAGCAGAACAAAATTAATAAGGCTGGCGTCAAAGCGCTTATGCCGTTGCCCAAGAGTCTATTATTGATAATCCACGCGCCATGTCATTTGTTTCCTGCTATACCTATGTAAGTCCTAAAGTACTTTAATCCAAGGACTTTATGATTCCGCCCGGATTACTGTCCGTATATAATACTATTGTGTACCTATTACATAAACGTGAGATATATAATCACGGACCAATAAACAAATCAATTTACGAACAACTTTCAAACAAATTGATGAACTTTACGAGTCCGTCAGTATAGTTTTGGAAGCTATTATACTAAACACGCCAAGCCAAAAAACACGATAGCTTAGAAAAAAATGCTTGGAGTCATGGATATCGTGATATGAGGACACGTAAATATTACGCGTCAGTAGGTACCTACGAGCTTGACAGTGCTGCGTAGAAGAAAGCATCGAATGTCCGCCCGTCGAATTCCGCCGACGATGTGTTTCAACAGAACAACTTCCCTGACGAAGCACATGCAGCGTCGCTCTTTAGAACTAGAACACCTAATCACGTTAGTTGCCAACAACTGGTATGGTATTTAATTTCGAATGGCCTGACGGTGTCACCGGCCCTGAATATATTATATTTCTTAATAATCAGCAACTTCACTTTGTTTTTGTAACGAGTATCAATCAGCTGAGTTGACATGACGCAATTCTGAAACGTGACCCGTCACTTGACTCTTGTTTATACAGTCAAATGCTCTAAAAACGGATCACGTTGTACGTAAATTTGCACGTAAAGTAACCCATTATTACCGCTCTTGAGTGTGATCACTTCCGAGAAAAAGGTCCGTCAAGTAACTAAAAATAAATAGTTTCCACGAAACATGACCCTACTCAGGCTTACACGTGGAGACAACATGTAAGTAATCGAATATTTTGTTACTGCTACTTATAAGACAGCTAAGCCTTATAGCGACAAGTACCAGGGAGACCGAGCGTCGCTCGGGTTGAAACCGAATTTTCCAGTAAATGACATATGAACTTGACACATCAATTTCTTGGCCAAAAACACCCCTATTCCGCAATTTTTGTCAAAATTGTTTTACCCGTTTTCGATAACGTGATTTCGTTTATACAAATACCATTGCTCGTTTAACAGTAAAGAATAGGATAGAAAATATTTGTAAGTAGCATTTCTCTCGACTACGTTCGCGTAGATTAGTTTTCCCCTTAATGCCTTCAGCACACTGGCGCAATCAAAAACAGAAGCCAACCGAAAGTTGATTAAAATTCCTCGGTTCGGTTTGGTTCATTTTCATTCAGCTTTCATGGCTAGTGTGCTAGTTCCAGTGAACGCGCTAGTTCATTCAAAAAGTCCTTCGATATTAAATTTTTACTTCACGGATGAAAACTATTTCTTTTGTGATGAAAAGAAGTATGTTTTTAGCTTTAGCAGTTGATTTCTTTGTCAGTTGACTCGTTTATTTGAGTTTATTTAAAAGCTGGTTTTTCTGAATAATAGTTGATACAATACACTTCTATAGTTCCACTTCACCACGTGCTTTGACGAGCGTGAGTTACTTGGCAACCTTCATCTATACTATCCGTGAATAAGTCGTAATCGTTGGGGAGAAAATCACCGTTTAATACACAAATTACATAAGTATTATTTTATCATTTCCCATAGGATTGAAACAATGCCTTGCCTATACAAGAAACGGTTTTTTTAACGTATTTTTATCGTGAAAACGGTAAAACATTCAAGCGTCAAATTTGTTAAGATTACGAGTAAGTATATAATATATAATATTATTAATATATAAATATTATTTAGTTAAGTTAATAATATATAAATATTATTTAGTTAAGTTCCAAGAAGTTATAAGAGAATTTAAATGAATAAGACTGGAATGACTTCACTGGTATTTAATTAAAATATCTACAACCAACCTTAGTCGTAAGTTGCAAGTACTTACTGTATACTACATCGAAGGAATATCTGGAATAAAATTAGGATCGTTTGTTAAGCATGGGTTTTTATACTAGGTTTCCCTCTACAATGATGAGAGCGGGCCTGTGAGGGGCCCCCGGTCCGAAAGGCCGTGAGCATAGAGGAACCTAATATTTATTTCGTTTTCAATAAAAATTAAAGGAAGGGCCCTATCCGACGATTTTCGACGGGCCACAGTTGGTATAGTTACGCCACTGCCGTTTGAAATGGATCTAGAACGCTCGTAAATTATAAGACGGTGAAGGTCCTTAGGTATTTCTTAGAAGTCTCGTAAATCTAGTAGATGGTTATTATTAATATTATATGATAACTAAAAATGGAAAGCTGCCTCAATTCTAACAAAGTATTATATTGTAACATCGTGAAGTACTTATTGTAGTTAACAAACCCTGAAGAAAAACAAAAAATATTAAAAATGGTTCAGTATGAGTTGTTGGAATATAATAATTAGAGATGCGCCGAATATTCGTTTGGTATTCGGTATTTGGCGTATTCGGAATCTTTTTCACTATTTGTATTCGGCCGAATTATTCGGTTTTGGTGCCGAATAAATTCGCTTCGAGTATTTCTATTTTCTTGGCTACACGACACGGTATCGAACGAACTATAAGACTAAACTTCTTATGTAAGATTTATGTCATATTATAAGTGAAAGAAATCCTATGAAGAATGTGTTGAATAAAGCTATTAAAATAAAGCCATTCAACTTCAAATCAACATTTAAGTATTTTGAAACCTCAAGTCTACATATTTATTTCTTAACCTATAGTTAGTACCTATAGTCAACAGCCAGCAGCGACAAGACTTGTCGCTACGCTACTTAGTAGCGTACATGTTAAACCCTGTTTACGCGGCAAAACAATAAAATGGTAAACCGAATAATTCGGCCGAATATCCGGTTCGGTAAAGGTTAAACCGAATAGTATTCGGTATTCGGCTATTCGGTGAAACCACTATTCGGCGCATCTTTAATAATAATACCTACTGTGCGGCGGTACGGAGCACTCGATGCGCGAGTCCAACTCGCACTTAACCTTTTTTTTAACTTGAAAGTGCACTATGTATCGAATAACACATCATTCAATTCAAATCACCACCTCGGTTAATAACTTGAACGTGAATATTAAAGGTCCATTGTTCTATCATATTTTAACCTAATGGCACCTCCGTCTCATTGATGACGCGTTTTATGTTAATCTCTAGGTCTTCGTCAGTTTCTGGCTTGTTCGCATACAACCAATGATTGTACTACACCAAACCCCACGAAAAAGAATCAAGAGGCATTTAATCTTGGAGATGTCTTGGAAAGATCATGTCGACAATAAGTTTTTGGTATAGATGAATTACCGAGAGCGTGGAATTGCATATGTAGTGGTAACATGTCTTTACAGGCATTCTATATTTAAATTTCCTCTACTTCTTATACCATCAGCATAAAAAGAGTTTTATTATATATTAAATAAGTAAGTACAAAAATAATGTCAGTGTCAAATTCTAAATACTTTTTACAATGCACTAAAATATACGTCTTATTTTATTGTATGTACATACATACATACCTTCACGCCTGTAATCCCAGAGTGGGGTAGGCAGAGCTATAGAATTACCCACAACTTTAAAAACTATTTTATTGGATACTCGCAATTTTCAGAATTATTTTGGGTGGGCACGTGCGACTTTGTAGCACAGTTTGCAAAAATTATGGCAGAAAGTAACAGTAATTTTGGTCCGATTGAGAGTCAAACAAATAATTTTAACTGTTATGACAGTTAAAATTATTATATATTTTGAACTCGCACTAATGAAAAATTTAAATTCACCTTACACCGCTGCCCAATTCGTTGAAAAAGCTACAGGTGTTTCTCTTTCGACTATTTATAAAATTATGACTGAGAGTAAGAGTGACAAATTCAAAGCAACGAAAAAATTCCTCTCCTAGTAAGAAAAAGTTACGTACGGTCCGTTGGCAGTAGATGATTTTGATCAAGAAGTCATCAGGAGAACTATACATATATAATTTCCATCTGTCCCATAAGCAATTTCCAACCTTAAAGATGAAAATTTAAATAAATGATAGCGACTAAAAGCAAAAAAAAGACATACTTATTCCACTTGTTTAGGGTAATCTCATTAAATTAAGAAGAAAACTTAAATGGTTTTCCTTTTCATGCGAACGGTACAACCACTACATATGCAATTCCACGCTCTCGGTAATTCATCTATAACACCAAAACGTTTGGCGAACTGCCGTTTTGATAATAAATTTTAACCATTTCAACTGTTGCTGTTCAACTGTAAACGTCTCATCTTAATAAAACATTTCCCCCCTTTCTAATAAACGTGGAGTGGAGTAACGGTGGTAATACAATGTTTTTTTGTTTTTTTTTTATATCTTCCTGTACAATGTTTTGTCCTTATCTGTCGTTGTGACATCTGAATTTGACAGATAAGGACAATTATTATTAGTAAGGGGGTTCAAATTTAACATATTTATTTGATTTGTTGATATTATATTTATATATATTATTATTATATTTCTTACATTCAGTTTCAAAAGGCAAACCAAAATATTCATTACAACAAAATACGTCTTTATTTCACTTGTAATGTCCCATTATTGGCTTTCGCTTGTTTACGATCTAAAGGGTAACTCAGTAACTAACTACACGGTAAGTCTATCTCTGTTACTCTAAAATTCAAAATTACATGGTTATAAAAAAGAGATAGGATTTCCGTAACTTCGACCATTTTTTTTTAATAGGGCCCCTAGTGTTACACGTGCAAGAACAATAGACGGACAACTTTTTTCCGTACACTCATTGTACGAGTGACTTAATTAGTTAAAACAAAACACAAAAGCAATTGTACGCATCTGGCACATCTGTAAATATGCAATACTTTTTATTATACGAGGAATTTCGTGTCTCTATGACATTTTTTCTTAGAAACCTTCCTTATGGTTGAACCGCACTAGAGCGGCACTGCAGCGGAGAGGCGCGGCGCTGCAGCGGAGAGGCGCGTCGCAACAGCGGAGCGGCGCGGCAAGAAAAATATTTTTGCCACTGTTTCTTATGAAATAAAACACACTATAGCGTACTGCAGTGAAGCGGCGCGGCGCGACGCGACACAATTGACTCCCCAAAATATTTTGCCGTGCCGGCGCCGCGCCTCTCCGCTGCAGCGCCGCTCTATAAAGGTTGAACCGCGCTAGGGCGATGCAGCGGAGAGGCGCGGTGCGGCAAAATATTCTCGGGGAGTCAACTGTGTCGCGTCGCGCCGCGCCGCTTCACTGCAGTACGCTATGTATAACTGCAGGACAATACCACCGGTGGCAGCTCCGGAGCATGTTTTACTGGAGATGGTGGTAAAAACAAATTCTAATGCTATCATCTCCTTAATTCAAATGTCGCATAATTGGTGCACTGGATGTGGCCAGTGCAAT
This sequence comes from Acleris cristana, assembly GCA_948252455.1. NCBI lineage: Eukaryota > Metazoa > Arthropoda > Insecta > Lepidoptera > Tortricidae > Acleris > Acleris cristana. The sequence continues at coordinate 7,995,612 of OX411782.1, read as the reverse complement.
TTCTACCACTATACTTCTGAGGATTGTATATATTGTGCGTGCAATGCATTCATAATATAAAATGATTTTATTATCTACTTGTTCTTTTATATTATCTACCGTAAAATGTGCCTACTTTGCTCCCCACAGGTAACTTGTTCTTTGCGCCGATATTAATGCTGCAAGTTGTCATGAAAGAAAAAAAAACACGTGGAACACAACCCAAGCATCTGTTCCCCCATTGTTTCCTCCATTTATCTTAAAAAGTTCCCCAGTAATGGCTAACAACAAACCCATTAAATGCAGGTTAAAAAATGACCCTGTAAACATTAAATTTAGATACTGATTGCAAATATAATCGGTTAGGTAAAAAGGCCAGTTAAACAAATGCTACGCAGCTGTGTGGCCGTTATTCAATTGTGCAGTATATTGGGCTAACCTTTCTTAGACTAAGTATTATTGATCTGTGCAATTCGGCAATCTTTGACTAGGACGAATGTTGCAGGACAGATGTTTAACGAGTTACTTTTGTAAGATTTTATTACGGTTTGTTTTGTATTATTGTGACCCAAAAGTTAGTAAAGTTAGTAAATTAATTCATCCTCATCAGGCCACTCTTGTCCCGTAAGATTGCAACATTGTAGAGACTGAGCCTTATCAACTATAACAATTGACGACGATTTAAAACAAACACTGCTCGTTGTTTAATTGAAACCGACCCCTCTATTATTAAAAAAAATGTGTTCCTTACTCGCCAATCAGTACATTATTCATTATAATCATTATAGATAGATCTCCTGTCTTATGGTAACTGTTTGAAATGACAGTTCACCATTTGTCGGTCCTTTGAGACGATATTACAACTTGCCGTTCTATGAATGCCCTGTTGGAGGCACTTGTCTCAGATGAAAACGCTTAGCCGATTTTAAACCCACTTCAGTCTTAGGCGTGTGGTATGAAAGGTTTTCCGCTGTTGTTACAAAGTCCACTAATTGTTCAAAACACTTTTTTATTCGTGTTAGCTTTACAAATTCATAATAGGATAATTATGTTTATTTGAAGCTTCAGGACAATGTGGCACAGCAGTCAGCGCCATCGCTGACGTGTTCGCCAAGCCTGCACTCTGCCTATGAAGGTTATGTGCTTTCACTTGCATATATATATGTTAGAGAGGCATCCATTATGGTGTTCAATTAAGTTAATTTAATCACAACCAAAAAAAACATTTTTAATCAATGTTTGGTAGCATCAACGCAAATGATTAGCATACATTTATACCACTATATTTATGTTCTTATACTAACGTCAAGTTGGGTAAGCGAAATATAGTTTACTCGGTCTGGTGCAAAAAAAAACACTATCGCAGTTCTCATTTGCCCAATCTAACGTTAATTTAAAATTTACATATTAGTTATAGTGACTGACTCTAGTCCACTTCCTTGTTAACTTCCTTGTTGTGTTAAGTAGGTAGTATTGAGACAAAATGGACCTAATATATTTTAGTCGATGCACATCACAACAACTTAAAAAACCGGTCAAGTGCGAGTCGGACTCGCGCACCGAGGGTTCCGTATTTATGATAATGCGAGCTTGAAATGTCTTAAAGTTTCATATCAATATATTCAAATATCATTAAAAAGTATAAAATAACATAAATGTTTTAGAAACAAAAAACTGCCTTGTAAAACGCAAAAAATAACTTCTTTTAAAATGATAGGTATAGGTCAGTCCAATTGAAGTCGGAGACTCACAATATTTTTACCCAAAAGCCGACTTAAGTTGGACTGTCCTAAACCTACCATTTTATAACAAGTTATTTTTTTGCGTTTTTTATTAGATAGTTCTTAAGTTGCGTTTATTTTATTTTGCCAGGCTTTTAGTTCTTCTAGTTAGTTTAGTTATAAAATTTAAGTTTTGTTTATAGTGTTTTAGTAACAATAGTGAATGGTTATGTTTTTTTTATCATAGTTAGTGTAGTTATAGAATTTAAATTTGGTTTATAGTGTTTGTTTCTTTTGATTTTTAAGTTTAGATATTTTGTGTGTAAATAAAGGAGAAAAACGCAGAAGCAGCCGGTTCGCTTAAGTGATTTTATAAAGTATAGTAAATTCAGTGTTCCATGCGATCATCAGGCAATAGTTCTTAAGTCCTTTTCTTTTTTTTGCTAGGCTTTTAGTTGTTATAATTAGTTTAGTTATAGAATTTAAGTTTGATTTATAGTGTTATTTTTTTTAATGTTTAGATATTTTGTGTGTAAATAAGGAGAGAAACGCGGAAGCAGCCGGTTGTAGTTTCTTTATAAGTGATTTTATAAAGTAAGTCCATACGATCATCACCATCAAGCAAAACCTAGGTAAAATTTTATAAACCGGGTTCGTGTGAATATGGATATAAAGTAAGGATTTATTGAAATTGTACTTTAAATATACAGATTTAATATACTAAAAAATATTGTTGTTAATAAATAATTAAGGCATTCTTACGCTACGCTCCAGCCTCCGCATGCTCGCTCCGCGCGAGCTTAATTATTTCCAATATATGAATCATTGCTTTTAAATGAGCATGAAAATATATTATTTTCTTATTATTAAATAACATGAAGATTGATTTCTACTTGAATTCAATATATTGAGTGCCAGAACACAAAACAATAAAAAGAAGGACGGGAGTTTATAATTGATTTATTGATTATGACAAGATAAATGTAACATAAAATAATAACTGAAAGAAATTAAAACTAAAAATTAAAATAAACTAAAACGCTAAATCTAACAAAGGCCCCTGCGGGATTGTCCCGAGAATGCCATTTCATCGCTGAATAGTTAAACTAATCCATTGAGCGAGGAAACTGCAAGCTCTTCGGTCTCCCGTGACGTCATTGAGCCTCTTCGATTTAAATTTCAACATTACAAAACACTAAACTACATTATTTTACAGACCTTGTTAACAAAACATTACAATACACACATTTATTTACATTTTTACATTACTACATTAGACAAGCATACAAAAAAAGGCAATTATAGATGAATTAGCGAGAGCGTGGAATTGCATATGTAGTGGTTGTACCGTTGGCATGAAAATGAAAACCATTTAAGTTTTCTTCTTAATTTAATGAGATTACCCTAACCAAGTGGAATAAATATGTCTTTTTTTTGCTTTTAGTCGCTATCATTTATTTAAATTTTAAGTATACAGGGTGAAATTTTTTACTTGATACAGAATTAGTGTTTCTAGTTCAGTTAAAGCTGGACAATATAATGCGTTAACTCACTTGTTTAAATTTGTCTAATTTAATAATTCGTATTTTTCTAACATAAAAATTAATCACGAACTCAAAGTATGGACACCCTACATTCGACACTTGACGGGTTTTATCAATTGTCATTATCACTGTAATTGACATTTAGGTGGATAGTTCCTGATATCACATATGATAACACACAACTTAGATGCCTAACCGCCTTTTTCACAATCGTCGTTCGTCGTTTTTTAGATAAATTTACTCGTCGATTGTGAAACAGGCCCTAACTCCCATAAATTAAGATAACTTCAAATGGTAAGTAAATAATAAATCATGAAGGTAGACATAAAATTTATTTACAAAAGCAGGCAAGTAAATTTTAAACGTATTTTAATAAGTGTTCGAAATGACCGCCACTTTCCTGCCGGCATAACTCCGCACGCCGTCTTAAGTTGTCTCTGAGTTTACGAAGTACATACTCTTTGGCTTTTACGGCATCAAATGCTTGTACTATTTTTTGGCGAAGTTCTGCGACTGTTTGAGATTCTCGTTCGTAAACTAGTCTTTTAATCTCACCCCATAAAAAAAAGTCTGACATTATAAAAAAAGTATATACTTATTGAACGATACTAATTGGTTGTCTTAAAAAAAGGCGTGACTACATAAACGTGTGCCTGCAAACGATTTAGTCGAGAAATTGTTAACCCATATCGTACCAACCAAACCTAACTCGCCTTTTCTTGGAATCCGATAGCTAATATTAGTAGATAAAGTTCATAAATATTAAGATTGCGTATTAGATACGTTCCGTTCTCTATAGCGATTATCGGATCAGTTGTATAAGTCAGTTAGCTATGTAGATCCCTGGGGCACTATGGAAAAATACTTGGATGTAATCATCATGTCTAATAGTATGATTAGTGACATAAAGCAGTCTCCCGTTTGAAATGCCGAAGAAGATATATTTATACGTTACGTTATGTTACATATTAAGATGTCTGGCTTTACCGCCTTTGAAATAGGTATGAGGAAAGTGAAAATGCCGCAATATCTTACAGGAGGTATTATACATATATTTCCGTGAACGCTTTCCGTTCGAAGCTTTAGCTCCAGAAGAAATGAATACAGAAATAAGCACGTGGTTTTTAAATTTTATATTAACTTTGTATTAAAATGTACCTAGATAGGTACTCCTACAGAGCGGCACACTAAGACGCTACGCGCCCCTAGCAGGCTTTCTTTCAAGCGAATGCTGCTGCTGAAAAGCCGTTGCGTAGAATTTTAGGCTAGACCCGAAATTCCACGGCGTACCTCCGAAAGTCTAGTCCTAATTTGTCGCTGAAATCAACTCACCGCTAAAATAGACCTCCTCCAGTACAGGTGGCCCCTTCAGTAGCCGAGCCTTCATATGCCTCAGTCCGTTCCTCCGGAGATCCAGTTCCCTAAGCACTTGCATCTGAGCTATCGCCTCGGGGGGCACCTCCCAGAGTGACGTCAGCCCGTGCATCTTAATTTTCTGCCAAAAAAGTAATAATTTTAAAAATATTATCACATCGTTTATCCTAACAGCGTGTAGGTATCTAATTACCTTACTACCGTTTTTAATTTATGTCACGTTACGTGTGTGTGTTTGAAGCGTATAAAAATCCGGTTTTGTTTATGAAAACAACTGATAGGGTAATAGTAAACTTTTCAATGATAACTTGGTTGTTGACGCGACGTTCATGAAATTTATTAGAAAAGTTGGTTCCAGTGCACGCCAAAGAGTGTGCAGCTGTGACAGTTATTTCGTCAGTTAAAAACATGTTTAAAACCTTATGAAAACGTTTTACTTATCCTTTTTGTCGTGATTTAAGCAAACAGTTCATTATAAAAAATTATAAGTAGTGTTTATGGTTGTCTCAGTTGATTGACATTATTCATGCTTCAGAAAAGAAAAATCGGGAAAATAATGTTTTTATCACGTCAAGATAAAGAAAATAAGGAATCCTTTTATGATACGAGTATTATAGCTTTCTTGAGTGTTTAAGCAACTTTAAGACTTTCCGCCCTGAAAAAGTGGTCAGTGTCTGACATCCAAAAGTGCGCGTTGATATAATTTTTGGTGAGTACATTATATTACAAAATTGTCTTTTGCTACGTGATTTTTAATAATTTATCTTTAAATACGTGATTTGCGATATAATTGTGCGAATGTTAAATCCAAACAAGGATATAAGGATGAAATAACAAACCAGGATATACAGCCAAGTGTAAAAATATGTGAGATCGCAACATCCCAAAAATATGTCCACTTTATTTCAGTGTAATGAGAACTTCGCAACATATTTATGAGAGGATTCTTTCGATACATATTTTTACATGACTGTACAGTTGTACTGCGGTAAAGATTCATGATGTGATCTTCACAAGTTTAGGTTTAAACATCTAATACATTCTCAAGATACTTTTTCTTAAAATTTCCATTTGTAAACAAAATACGAAGATACGGTGGATAAGAATTAACGCAACATACGTATCTTACGTTATGATGCGTTTTGCGTAGAACTACAGAATAGATAATAAAGTTATACTTATCGACTTAATTATATTTTAATACAACATCCCAAACTGCCTAAGACCCTTCAAAAAATTACGCACGACTGCTTTAATATATATTTTACTTGGCATCTTGAGTTCGGTGGAGCGTTACAAAATTAATGAAAGCATGTGGAAAGATAAACATATTATATTCTACTCTTCGTGGGTATCCTAAAGACACAAAACGGGATGGAGGTTCAATCAGATGTATACATTGTGAGCACTTAGAAAATGCTTCTTAATAAGAGCGCGTGAGAGCGAGTGAGACAGAAGTACAAACCCGAAGCATCTTCTAAGAGCTATCGCACTGTATCTTCGTCCTCGACTGTCCTTGTAGACCTTGTAATGTCTTACTTTTAAAGTGTGCAGGATAATGACAATAATCATTATCAAACCTTATAATAACCCACTTTTAAACCAATAGCGATTCACAACTAATTGGCGACATGATCCTATTTTTACCCAAAAACTGTTGCTTTTGTGGTCGTTGCCACTTGAGAAAATTTAGTTTCACATTACAAAACGTAACTATATAAAAAATATAACAATTGCACGGATGTTATAACCACGAAAGTTTGAGTGTAATTTTCTACGATTTCGGTAAATTCTTTTGACATAGGTCCATAGTGACATAGAAATTCTTTTGGTTTAATCAATGTGCACAATTTAACACTTAACCACCAAGTTTCACTCATGAAACAATTTAATTCATGCAGACTAAACCGTCCGAGTCGCTGAAATATATTGTATGGAGTAATGTTTTAAAAATATAAACCCTTAGCTAAGTCCTATAGATAAGCTCGTTCTCAGCTTTTAATCTATGTTATTCTTTAACATTCACGAGGCAACGACTCTAAGAATCTTTTTGAAAACGTACGTCGAACATAAAATATTGCTGGTTGCTGGTAAACTGATAAATATAATTTTAGCTCTCTGCGGCCGTTTTAATTCGAATATAAGCTAGCGGTTTTTTGCAATTTAAAAGACAAAAGACGAATGAAAAGGACAAGGAATATGAAGTTTCAATTTTAACGTAGTAACTTAATAACCACGCTGATTTGGAACAGTTGTTTTGAGTCAAATGAAACCGCGAACAAAATCCATTTTATAAAGAACATTTTTTCTTAAGCGCGCCACGCTCGAAATAACATGTATTGACGGAATGTTCAGTATTAACTACAAAACGAGCAATTTGTAGGAAGTTCGAGAAATCTAAGTATACCATTTTCCAAGATCACGATATTAAGAGATATTTCTCTCTGAATTCTATACATAAAGGGCGCATTCTGCGTAAACATTTGTCGATTTATTTAAATATTAAAACATTTTCCAAGATCACGATATTAAGAGATATTTCTCTCTGAATTCTATACGTAAAGGGCGCATTCTGCGTAAACATTTGTCGATTTATTTAAATATTACATTGTAAAATGCGCTGATGTTTCATTCTTCACTCATAGCTCGAACATTTCCAGGACTTTAGCAAAAAGCAGACAGAATAATGAGCAAAGAATACGTTTAACGCTCGATGGACTTATTATCGATTTCTTTGCTTTGTATAATATGCTAATTTCTAGAAGCGCCATTACAGGAAAAAAATCCCACATAAGGCACTTGTCCCACTGCCGCGGCCGGTGAGACAGCGCTTAGCGCTCGACAATTTTGTCGCTCAAGAAACTAACAAAAGATATAGATCCTGTGTCAATAAAAGAGACATATATTATTAGTTGATCGCTAGCTGTTCACACTGCCGGTGAGATCTCTCTCACTTCATCGAAACAAAAAATATAGATTCCGTGTCAATAAAAGAGACACATATATTAATTATTGATCACTGTCTCTACTCGCTTCCCGCTCATAGTCGGCGGTGGGACAAGTGCCTAAGCACAATTTTCTGCAACGATAGAAAAAGTTTAATCAACTGTTTCTTTTAACGTAATAATATTTTCTATTACTTTCCTGAAAGAAAGCGACCAAAATTCACGACTCAGAAATCAACGGTTTAAAATTTTGTACTGTAAGTGCCGACTAATCCTCAGGTTTGAATAGTTTCTAAATGCAAAGTTCACCATTTAATAAGTTTAAGTACATCCAACGTTTAACGGTACCTATTTGACCACCGTTTAAAATATATTTTGTACTTAAACACCTATAGGTATAATTGCTAGTTAAGTTAGGTGGTACTGTTACTTGTTTAACATTGTTCTCATTCTATTCTAAACTTTCAATTTATATCCAATAGGTGTAGGTAGATGAGAGACATCCGTAAATTACATAGTTTAAAAGGAAAAGTTTGAAAACAAACCAAACAAGTTCAAAGTTGGGAAACCATTTTATATATATTTCTAGGAAATCATTAATCTAACCGGTCTTATTCGCTAAACGAGCACTGCTCACAGTTTATAATTCTATTATGTAAAACACTTTTTACCCGTTTCAAATTTATATTGTTTTACAATGCTAGCTCGGACGCGGACAAAAAGGTTTGCATGGGTTGGGTTCATTATCAGCCTAAGGTCTGATTTTTATTCCCACGGAAAAAATGTAAACAAAGTTACGTCACTGTCAAAGTGACATTTCAGGGGATCTTAAAGTACGGGCCAGCAAGAAAAATTATATTAGATATCATCATGTCGTTGGAACAGTGATTTTAAAAATAAATTTGAGAAATAATTTAAATTAAAATCGCACAAATCTGTGAAATAAAACAGCAATATTTTTTTACATTTATTAACAGACCATCCACCTACCGCATGTTCATCCTACCACACAACAATAACAAAAAAACAAAGGAAAACTTAACAACGAACAACGTAATAACAATAAAAAACGTAACAACAATGAAAATTTAACAGAACAATTTAACAAGAGTAACTGGAAAGCTAATACGACACGGGAGCACTAACTGTGAAGCGAGTGAAGTGACGTGAATCAAGTCAAGCGGCCCTCGACTTTTTAAGACGGGTGTATCGAATCAGTGATACCAGTGCAATAAATAAATTATGCATACGAAAACAGTATTCTCGTTTTAAATTAATATAACAAAGAGTATATTTCAAAATAAAGTTTGCCATCAACAAATTAAATTCTTTCATCTTGATTACAATATATAGTTTTTTTATAGTAAGTCGATTTCTTATAAAAGTGGGAAGTATAAATATTATGAATGCTGGAAACGTTTTTCGTTAGCGGCAACACCTTTGTTTACATTTTTTCCGTGGGATTAAAAATCAGACCTTATACTAGTCCACTGCTAGACATAGGCCTCTCCCATTGCACGCCACCGAGCACGATCTGCGGCCACTCATCCAGCTCTTGCCAGCCACCTTGCGAAGATCGTAGCTCCACCTTGGTTGTGTTGGCATGGGTTGGGTTACGAGCGAATAAATGCGAAATATGCGTTAGGAAGAGAAGCACAGAGCAGGCACGTTGGTCTTGCCTAAACCCTGTTTTGTTTAGAAGTGCCACAATATAAACAATAGTGCGTCTTCAGACAAAGATATATCGCGCGGCTGGCATGTGTGCCTGGCTCGACCGTAAGCGCCGCGAGCCACCACAAGTAAACTCAACAGGGGTGTTATTCTCTGAAAAGCAAAGGTGAGCGAACGCAGGAGTGAATTCCAAGCGGCGAGTTTAAGAAGTCCCGTCCCAGCGACCAAAACACATATTAGCGAGTGCATTCTTAATTAGGCAGCCTTATACGTTCGAGACGACATGCCGCCAAATTGAAAATGCACGCCTTAAAATGTTTTTGTTCACTTTGCCGGGAATACTTAATCTCGCCGCTTGGACTTCACTCGTTCATTCGCTCACCTTTGCTTCTTGAGAGAATCACACCCCAGGGCGCACCGAGCCGGTTGCGTGCGTATTAAGTATCGAGCGAGTGGCAATAGGTAACAGCATCTCCTAACAGGCCGGAGTAAAACTACTTTCTTATTTATACTATGGGAGCGCGCCCTCTTGTACTTGTATTATATTCTATGCCTGAAGCTAGTTTATTACGTAAGTAGCTGTTATTACCTCTATTCTACTATTGGCATCGAAGTGCCCCTTGAACGAGTGTAGGCTGGTGCAGTTGATGAGCTCCAACTCCTGCAGGGAAGGGAAGTGCTGCTGCAAGCGGCCTATGTTAAGGCACTCGCCCGGCCAAGCTTGCATGCTCAGGAACAGTATTTCGTGCCTGTTGAAATAATTATATAAACATTAATAATAATATTAATCATTATCAGATTAAATATATTCATTCAAACGATCGTTTTTCAAATCGCTCCTGCGGTCTCTGAGTAATCGGGGAACATACAAAAAAAATAAAAATTAAGAAAAGATGCCGACAAATTGAGAACCTCCTGTTTTTTTTGAAGTCGGTTTAGAAACATAATTCGATAAAGTAGCTTATCAACACAAAATGAGCAAATATCGTTTGTAAATGTACCTCAAAACCAATCATTAAATTGTAGCAATTTTTCGAATCACAAAAATATGATTACCTTTTTTACTTGAAGAAATTTTTCGCGTGGCCCAATCTAACCCAGCGGGCGACCTAAAGTTGAAATTTTAATTGGAGACACTTGTTGTGTTGCCAGATTTGAATAAAATTTAATAGTGATGTGGAAATGTCGATGTTTCAGAATCGACATTATAATTTAGCGTTAACTACTTGTAATGAAAAAAGCTTGCACTTAGCTCTCAATTACCCGAACGCATTTTTAGTGCAAGGGCCGTATTAACCAACGTATTTTTATACGTTGGTTAATACGGCCGATTTATTTTTAACACGCGTTGAAGAAACGAATGTGTGAATAAGTAGCACCCGTCAACATAGACTTTAAAAACTCTTGGATCAATGATAGTTTGACATTGTAGTACCTTATGCTTGGATCAAAATAAAAAACAAGCTTCATTATGTGCATGCATGATTGCATACTAGGGAATGCAAATAACCGGTTATAACCGGTTTTAACCGGTTATTTTCATACAAAAACGGTTAATAACCGGTTAAATTGCATTCCCTATTGCATACCCATTGTGAATCCACCTTCATATGTAGGTATTTATTTTATTTATATAATCTTTATTGCACAAAAGAATATAATTATGCGTACCTAACGTATGCAAAAGGCGAATTGACAAAAGTTTCTGTGAGATCTAATTATCGCTAAGGTTGACACTTGTCACTGTCATAATATTATTGCAAAGGAAAATCGAACTTGTGGTATCATGACGTGCAAATGAACTTAACCTACTATAACTACGGATTCAGCTTTTAAATTAGTGTAAACTTTTTACAATATCGATATGAACATACCAAATGCACAAATGTTGCCACAATAAGGTGGCAACATTTGTCCATTTGAGTTGTCAAAACCGCTCTCTCGAATTACAATTTCTACTTTAGTAGGTATGGTGCATCCTTATATGTTGTATGGTTTACCTTACTATTATTAACCGCGCTTTATGAATCATAATAACAGCCCATCTTATAAAATCTGTCTCGGAGGTCAGGAGCTAGAGCTGTAATTCTGATATTTGATCAAATACATACACAAGTACATATACACTGTTAAAATATTTAACCTCTAGGCTTCACGAAGTCAGGAAAAATAATAAAAAATGGGTGTTTTATATTCTCTGATAGGTAACAAACTTTTATCAAAGTACTACAGCAACTTATACTTAAGTAGTACTTTACACCAAAAATATTTCTGCCTCGGGGTAAAATATATCAAAGGAAAAGCTTAAAACTTTTTGTATTAACTTGCTTTATACTAATACGTTAAAAGGGGTACCAAAACATACAACATAAAACTTAAACTTCTTCGGAGAAATTTAACACAAGAAGTTTTTGAAAACATAATTATATTAAATGTAAATTAAACATTAATATCGATACAAGTCAAGTACAGCCAAAGTATACCGGGTAAACGTGGATATAACTTCTGTCACTTTCTGACCAGTATAATTATATGTACTAAGTGCGGAAGTGACGGATGCTTTATCCACCATAATAAGGGCGACTATAATACGGGCCTTGGGGCTGTATTCTACTCGGTAAAAATAATTGCTTGGACATGTTATCGTTTCGTCAGCGTTATGACAACTCTTTTCTTGATAGTAATGGCAGGCGAATTGAAAGAAATACGATATTTTTTTAAAGCAATTATGTTTCACCGAGTAGAATACAGTTATGACAGCCCTTATTCATATGGTAGTAAGAGCTGTCAGAACGTCAAAAGTATAATTACGATATCTTAAGTAAATAGTTTAGGATATTTTTCATTTGATGACATGTTTTTGAAGTGGACATGCCAGTTCTTAAATTCTAGGCAAACAAAGCTAACTGTGAGGCACGGTAATTCTGAATTCGGTATTTCTGGACTAAAATATTTTATCTATCATACTTGGAATCCCTTCCGTTCCCAACTCGCCGAAGCGCGAATAAATGTATTGAATAAAACAGACAAATCTCCAAAAGCTACATAAAATTCATTTTTACCAAAAATATTGTTTGCTTTGTCATATAAAATAATTTCACGGTTGCCCACGCCTGGATAACATTCCTTAATATGTTAGGTTGGTTACTCGAATTTCTATTCATAATAAAGTTACAATATCACTTAATTAAAATGCTATTCCTGGGCTCACGTACAAAACATGCTAAAGTCGCCGTCAATGGAACTTGCAAAAGATGTAAACAAAACCAAACGAACCAATTCACCATGGTTACTCGATAATCACGTACTTTAAAAGATCAAGTGAGGTCTTTGCAATGATTTATACACTAGGTCATTATTTTCATAATAAGTTCAAGATGAAATAACTATTCAGTATACGTTATTTTTAATAAAAACACACTAGGTAAATATTTGAGGTTATGTGTCAAACAGTACTAATTTGTTTACATCGTTCACAAGTTCTACTGACGGCGACTTTATATGCTTATACCACGACTTAATGCTGACTCAGAGATAAAAAGACTTAAAAAGGTACATCAAAATAAACCCTGTTGTTAGGGTCCTATATAGAGAAAAATATAAGTCAACTTATCTCGTGATAAAAAACGGTATAAATCATATACGAAGTAGACTAGATTTATACCCTTTTTGTCTTGATGTCGAGAAGACCCTTTTTCACCAGGACCCCGGTATTTTGCTACTAAATGTAAAACCAAAGCATTATATCCATACTCTGATTATCCTTATATTTCCTGACAAATGATTGGCATTTATGATGTTGATCTCGGATTACTTTCTTTGCATAAAAAGGTTTTTTAATGTTTTACATTAATAAAAACGAATTCATTGCGGTATCCTTTAAGAAATTTTACGTATATAAACATCTTACCAGCTTTAGAACGCGTCATCGTCCTCGTAAAAGTACGTTTTTAGGAAGTATTTTTTTTCAGTTTGTAAGTAGTTATTCTATTAATGTTTGAATTACATACATACACACATTAAATCACGCCTGTTTCCCAGAGGGATAGGCAGAGACCACTTCTTTCCACCTGTTACGATCCTGTAAAATCTCTTTCGCTTCTTCCACATTCATATATCGAGTCATGCACGCACATCGGTTTCGGGAAATTAAGATTCGGCCCTTTTCTAGTATTTCTCCGATTTGATTCGAAAAAGTACGTCAGTATGTTTGAATTATCTATTACAAAATTAATAAATGATCTTTCGACACTGACTAAGGTTATGGGAAAGTAACTCATATATTTAAAATATTAAATGCATTTTTTATTTACGGTCGCTGGTGTTTCAGGGCGTTTTCACTAAAACGTGTACCCCAATTAAGGACTAAAATTAAGGAACTTTAACTTTGTCAGTTTTGTGACAACAATTATCTATACATTGACGGCCGCAATGTATGGCTAGGCTACTAAAAAATTCGTCACAAAACTGACAAAGTTAAAGTTCCTTAATTTCAGTCCTTAATTTGGTGTACACGTTTTAGTGAAAAGGCCCTTCAACTTCTTTGCTTTCAGATAGTTGGTGTATGATTGTTATAGTGTTATAACCGGGGTGTTTGCTTTAACACGAGGTAAATAACTACCCTTATTTCATTGCGTGACAAATATAATTGGCACAAGTAGTTCTGGGATTTTAAATAAATATTGAATTTCGAATTACATAAGTAATGACGCAGGTTTATTCACAAATCGATATTGTCGTCCAACTCCAAAAAGCAATATGCGCCATATGTGCATATGCATATGCGCTCTTTTTTTTCGACGATGCAGAATATGAACCTGCTTTCCTGCCAGTTACTAGCAAAGGGTATACCATCTTAGTCCTCAAAGATAGCGAGGGCGTTTTTCAATTCCACGATCATGGCCAAAGTGCTCATTTATCGCCATGTAACTTACTGTATCTTCTTCATTAATTGATTCGAGATCCCGCCTCTGCATCTCAACCGGCTCTGCGTTCGTTCACACACAGCTGAAGTAGTGTGCTCCACCAGGGAACAAGGCCGGTTCGTGGCCCAGTCCGTGTCGTTCCTCCTGTACAACCCTGGGGCCACCGACGTGCTCAGGCTGATCAGAAATATTACGTGCGATACAACTGTAACAAAATAACATACGCTATTGAAATTGCAGCCATTTTAAGGAGATAAATAGTCTTAAAAGGGTTAAGGGACCGACCAAACCAGAGCTTAACGGTGAGTAAATTACGGTCCGTCAAAATTGGCGCCATGACCCATTCTTTTGTGTACGCAACGTCACCGTATTTTACGCGTCAGTGTGGCCGATCCCTAAGGCTGTATTAAAGCCAGCCAATAGTGGCTCTATTCTTCTTTTTTTAATGACGGTCCATCGCAGTATTCCGCAGTCATTTCGCCAATGTCAAAAGAGTAGAGTAAATCAGTAAACAGAATAAATCAAAAGTAAAAGCCAAACATCTTTTAATCGGCCATCGGAAGATGAAACTCCCCGAAGAATTCCATCTCGGGCTCTATTCAACACGGTCAAACAATAATGCTTTTAACGTGTTATGGTCAAGTAAATAATAGCTATCGTAACGTTGACGGTAGTAGTAGTAGCAGTGGTTATTATAGTAGTGTAAGCAAAGTAATGCTCTGCTGTAATGTCGTTATAGGTACCATGTTTTTGCCTACATTATGTTATTGTACAGTCAACCAATTTGATTCCTAGGCCACTATTGACTTTGTCAATGTGACGTTGTAAACCAAATCATAAGAAGTCTGTAACTAAATAAATAAACATTAATGGCAATATGGTTTTACCGAATTGAATAGAGGCGCTTATTCTAGTCAATGTAAAGGATATAGCTAGAGTAATACGCTTTTAAAACGGCTCTCGGGTTTGTAGTTCTCTCTAACTGGCTGTGTTACGCTCTTGTACTAGTCTAACCAACTTTAACCGAACCCAAAATACATTTGTAAATCATTTTACGCTGTATACCTCTGTCCATTTCACTGCGTAGAACTTGATAGCTCATAAAGCCGGGTACTCACTAGCGATCTGTAACTGTTACTGCTGCACGTAAAATCGTGACGTTTACGCGGCTCGCGAGCCTGTTCTCAACTAGAAGCTCGTTACTGTAACTGCTACGGTTACGGATACAGCTCGCTAGTGAATACCCGGCTTAAGACGGCCTCTTATCACAACTTGGAGCTGCAGCAATGGATGGACAGCGGACAAACAATAACGTACAGTGAAAACAGAATATAACTGTCTATCGCAGCACTATCTGTCTCAGAGACTGGATCAGCGATAGACAGCCAAGAAGGTTCTATCATCCTCTGAGTTTACTGTAGATTACATAATTTTCTAAAATATAAGAGATGCTTTCCTGGTAAGAAAACATTGTCTAAATATAACGTTGCTATAGAAGAAATGTAAACACTTTGGAATGTTGAAAACAAACCGATAACCACAAAATTCAATCAGTCTCTTCAAACAATCTAAATATACTTGATTACAAAAAAATATTCCGACGAATTGAGAACCTCCTCCTTTTTTTTGAAGTCGGTTAAAAATAAACCTAAGCTGTCGTCGAAGAAACAAGTGCCAAGATAATACTGATGTTTCTATTTTAACATGTATTTTGGCAGTAAAGAAAGTAACAGTAAAAAGTATTTATTGTCTCCACCACAAAGGATACAGGGTGGAGACGGTGCCCGAACTACAGGGAACCTAAATGTCAGGTCACCAGGTCACTCTCAGATTTTTGTCTAGCACCGGCCCGGCGCGTGGTTGTGACAACTGAAAAACCTATTTGTTTTAGTATGAAGGGATCAGTCGGGACAGTTCTACGAAAAGCCCCGGGTGGTAAAAGTGTTAAATACAAATCCTATTACGAATCCAATTCACAGAATTTAATTTAAAACAAGTCATTAACAACCTTTCAATCTACCTACAGTTAATAAATGTCAAGTGGTTTTTCCGTGACCTAGAAGCAGAAATAAAAATTAAAAAGGACTCAATATAAAAATCAAAATTTATACTTGTACTAGTATTTATTCTCTGCGGAAAGTTTTAACCATTTTGAAAATAACGGTCTTTACAGATAGACGGAGAGACGGATGACAAAGTCATCTAGTAAGGGTTCCGTTTTTAAATATTTTTGTAAGAAACCCCAAAACTAATAACTTACAAAATACAACACTACCTAGACGTATGCTGTGTTTTTAGGGTTCCATACCTAAATGGTACCAACGGGCCTCAGCTGTCTGTACGTGTGTCAGCGGGCTTTGTCTCATGAACCGTTAAGATGCTACGTGGATAAAAATTACAACAGGCCATTTTCACCAAAAAATTACCTCTAGCGCGATATTGCCCTTAGATTAAAGGCGAATATGGCTAGTATAGTGATTTCGCACCCTGGAAATATGTACATAAAATGTAAGCAAATAATTTCAGAGTAATTAATGTCATAAGCATTGCTACGAGAGCCATCGCGTGTTCGCGCGAACACGCCCGATGGCTATTCAGAAGAATAGTGTATACGGTGCAAAGTTTTATAAACGCTATGAATGCAGCAATACGGTTTAACATCGCATCAAGAAATATTTCAATTCACGTCTCGCACATCGTCGACAATGCAGACCATTTCCACCGAAGATGCCCGAGGAGGAAATCGAATTATTCTGTCAAAAATCAAATATCATTATAGTTCTTACATAAGCGGTAAGTATTGTAAATTAAAAGAGTCCCCCTTCGTCCACTAGGATCCATCGATAGGATCCATTAAAGGGGTCAAGTGGACTATTTGTACATTCAAATTAATGGAGTAGAGTCGGCTTTAATGTACACTTAAATCCACTTGTAGTCGTTTACACTTTTCAATACGCTGGGATCCATCAATGGATTCTGTTGCACTCTTAATTACACTTCGATCGATCAATGGATCTTAGTACACTACTATGTATACGAGTATCCATTAATGGATTTTATTAAACGTTTAATACTCATGGATCCATCAATTGATGGATACTCCTGGACATTGTTGTATACTAAAATCCATTGATGGATCCCGGTATACAAAAAGTTCAAATGAATTCATTCATGGATCTTTGTAGACTTCATAGTATATTTAAATCCATTGATGGATCCCAGCGTATTAAAAAGTGCAAACTTCTCCAAACGGATAAAAGTCCACTCCACTTCATTAATGGATTTGAAAGTACATAAAGTCTACTTGAAACTTTAATGGATCCTATCAATGGATCCTAGTGGACGGAGGGAAGATTCCAGATATTTAGCCATACAATGGCATGCGAAACACTAAAATATAATAAAATAAAACTTAAAATTGGGAATAAACTAAAAGTGTAATACTATTATTATATAATAATGAATACTGATAAGCGATACATTTATCCATACAAATTGTCTATAAATTCATTTAAATTATAATAAGACCTGATCTGCAAGTAATATTTTAGTTTTTTTTTTAATTCAATTTTATCTTCCCTTTGTTTGATGTCATTATCTAAACTATTATTGATTTTAATGCTTATATTCTAGGCTATTTTATAATTTAAATAATTGTTTGGAGAGGATGTCGAATATCATTTTCGTTTCTTAGCCTCATCTTTCTATTATCGCCTTTACAAATTAGTTTTAATTTGTTATTTTATTATTATATACAAATAAAAACTCTTGCGCCGCCTTGTCCCGCCTCGCCTCGCCTCGCCGGTGGAAAATCACCTTAATAGGAAGACAGTAGAATATTTCTCAGGATATACATATTTACTCGTATATTGCCACTATAAAAATACATACATACATACATAAACTCACGCCTTCATTCCCATAGTGGGGTAGGCAGAGCCACAGACTCACCAACAACTCCAAAAACTTGTTGATAATTCTGTGACCACATTTTGCACAATCAGGCTAAGATGTTATCCAGTGTATTAGTGACAGGTTGCAAACCCATCGCCTAACAGCACTACATAGCCTTTAGTCCCTTAGTCGTCTCTTACGACATCCACGGGAAGACATGGAGTGGCAACATTCTAAAACCCGGCACCACACGGTAAAAACAGTCACCAGTAATTAATAATATATTATGACATGTCTATTACCTAAAGCGTGTCACATATTTCTGAGCCTAATGTTGAAAAATAAAGAATATTGCTGGTGACTATACGGAACCCTTCGTGTCTGAGTCTGATTCGCACTTAGTACATTTTTCTCAACCTAAAATTGAGAAAAAAGATTGCCATTTTGTTTCAAGTTTCAAATCAAATTAAATTGCTTGCGGGAATTTCGGGGAAAAGGTAAGATCTGATATTGGATTTGAGTTAAAAATGGCGTAGATTAGGCAGATAAAATAACATCTGCCGACAAGAGAAATATTGATTCCACGAAATTTTGCGGTGCCCAACATGGTCCACAATAAGTTTAATTATATAACAACTAAAACTTATGATAACCTAACATCCTGTAAACTAACAGTGTGGAATGCAATAAATGATTGAGTATTGAGTATTGATATCCTTAAAGGGCCATTTGGGTATTGGTAATGGGTAAGTATTGAGTTTATGGGTACGTGTCTACTAAATGTACTCTCAGGTATCAATATTTAAATATTATCTCGGCGCCGATGCACGTAAAGATAATAATTTTTTTTCGTCATCATTTTAAAGAATAGGTCTCACATTTAACTTAATATGGTTTTTTGTTATAAATCTGTCATAAGGGCGTTTTCACTAAAATGTGTACCGCAATTATTAATAAGGACTAAAATTAAGCAACGCTACCTTTGTCAGTTTTGTGACGAAAATTAGGGTTCACTAATGTTTCACCGAAATACGTTTGACCGAATGAGTCGTTTGGCAACTGCTTCATTTCCCAACCCGCTTATATTTCTGTAACTGTAAATATTTCAGATTTTTTATAAAAACGAACCTAACCTAACCTATAGGGTCTACACAATGGTACAAAAATAAATCCAGAAATATTTGCAGTTACAGAAATATAAGAGGATTGGGAAATGAAACAGTTGCCAAACGACTCATTCGGCCAAACGTATTTCGGTCAAATGAACGGACCCCGAAAATTAGCCATACATTTACGGCCGCCATGTATGGCAAATTTTCGTCCACTAAAACGTGTAGGTACCCCAATTAAGGACTAAAATTAAGAAACGCTACCATAGTCAGTTTTGTAACGAAAATTAGCCATACATTTACGGCCTCAATGCAAATTTTGTTGGCCTCTCATCCTACATTGGTGACCACGACGTGATCGTCATCCTACAACATCATCATTATCATCTTTTCAGCCGAAAGACGTCCACTGCTGGACATAGGCCTCCCCCAAGGTTTGTCACAAGGACCGGTTCTGCGCCGCTTGCATCCATTGGTTTCGCGCAACCTTAGCCACGCCGTCAGTCCACCTTGTTCATCGCTATGCTTAAGTGGCAGAGGGCGGGGTAAATGGCTCGAAATGGCCGATGGGGTCGAAAGCTTTTCAAGTGGCGATAGTACATATTACATTTTTTTTTTGTATATTTATATTTATTTTTAGGCTAGTCCAATATACTCTTATGTTACTTTTGTTCATATTAAGCCCTACATTTCACGTTACGAATGAAATTAAATATAGGTACCTAATTATTTTATCGAAAGACATTTCAACGAACGTTTCATACGCAAAATTTTCATCATTTCATCAAAAGGCATTTTTCGCCGCGTGAGTTAATTTTTTGCGGTAGTCACAAGTGTAACCTAACCTCACCTACGTAATTAATGTTTAAGATATCCTGATAACATCATGGTTTCAGCAGAAAATAGCGGTCGATGAAATGAAATTCGATGAAATACAATCGATGAAGTGAAATTCGATAAAATTATGGGTTTCCATTAAGTATATTATGACTACGCGATCGGAATAATTCATGACTTATTAAGAACGAAATCCGATGTCGGTACAACCACAAAATAGATAGGTACAGAAGTCAATCACATGTATGTACTTCACTTTTCATACCTACGCTCGGCGGTCGCTCTATGGTTGTCAACTATGCACAAAAAACTATCGTGGTAGTGGCACTCGTAGCCCTCGTAGGTATCTAGTCTAGTTGTTTGATTTATCGTTGAGAATTAAACGGGACGAATGTAAATATAAATTAATAATATAATAATAGTTTTATTTTTATGTCATTGTTATGTTATTACAAATTTGACTATAGAAAATCCCTAATAACTTCTAAACGGATTACCCTAGTTACACAATTACTATTGCCCTATCCGTTTTAGACCTAAACCTGTCAAATGACACTAAAAACAACACAATATCTACACAAACAAAAAAACATGTTTTCAACTTGCGTAAGGTGGCGTGAATTTACCTTACAATATTTTAGTTACTTCGTTTATACTGATTCAAAATAGGAAATTATTATATAAATCGATCTTACATCGTATAATATTGAATTTAAACAACCGTCCACTGAACAGTTATAATTACCTTTTTTTGTTGCTTCATTATTGCACAAAAAAGTTCACAGACGCGTGTCTCAAGCGGATGGCACTCGCGCTCGCACTGGTCCCAACCGGTCCGAGATATCGTGTCCGTGAGCAGTGTTTATGTGTGCGTTGCTCGAGCGCACTTTATATGTAGATTGACTTCTGTACCTATCTATTTTGTGGTACAACCTCCTTCACGTATTACCTAGTAGTTAATAGGTCGATATTACCTAAGCGTCGTCTGTTACCGGGTGGCGAATATAATTGAAATTAATTTGTAAACTATTTCATTGAGTATAATTTGACGGAGTCAGGTATTACATTTGAACCATTACATAACACGTTGTTAAGATACACGTCCGCTAATAATACCTAGGTACAGTCGGACTCAGAAGTAGATGTACATTTTGGTATAGTCGAGCACAAACCTAAAAAAATAGTAACCTCGTCTAATCATGAGTGAAGCATGCAAAATGGCCGTGCTCGACTACCGAAATGTACATCCATTTACGTGTGTGCGTGCTTTGAGGGTTACCATATAAATCGTCAATTTGCCGATTTTAAGGCCCCCTTTAATTAGCCATCGAGGAGTTTCTAATACCACCTGTCTCCATCATCATAACAGCTCGATAGTACCATATTATTGCATTGTCATCGCAATTACATAAGTATGCAAAATTTCAAGACAATCTGTCAAATTAGAAGTACCTAAGTTAAAACAGATTTCCAAAATTTGATAGCACTATTAGTTTCTTAGATTGTTTAGTGATCAATCAAGTTTGACTCGCATAAGCAGGGTTCCGTACCATAACTAGCGGCGTTATATTTTACTACGAATTTACCCACTTTTAGGAAAAAAACCCGTAAAAAACTGTCAACACTGTTGTCATTTAGAAGCTAGCGGCAGCTGCAAATTTCTGACGTTCCCGGTGGTTTTTTTAATTTTTTCTCTCCGTAAGAACCATCCTCGTACTTCAAGGAATATTCTAAAAAAAGAATTAGCGAAATCGGTTCAACTGCTCTCGAGATTTGCACTTAGCAACACATTCAGCGATTCATTTTTATATTATAGATTTGCATCAAAGTAAATAACACATATTTATGCAAAATTATACAAAGGATATAACCACTCACGTGCTCGCTGTCAAAAAAAAGGTAGGTACCATAAAGTGCTCTGACATTTTTTTTCGTATTTTTTTTAATTATGTGTTAAAGCCGTTTCACATGATAGGATTTTTGAGAAAAATCAAATAAAAATTAAAATTAAAAGTCCGTTTGGCAAACACAGTTGCCGGAAGCATTTTACGTTTTAAAATTTGGCAGCTCTGGTTGCCAAAAAGAGTTAAGTGCCCAACACTGCATCACCCATCACCCTACTCACTAAAATATGTATAGTTTAAACTAATTTGCCTTGATTGTGTACCTCCTGTAACACACCGGGTCTCACGAGAATATCAATTGCTGGGACAAGATAATAAAATGTAGAGTTAGAAGGTCGCCCGTTCCTAATAAACGAGAACTACTTAATCAAATCATGCCTTTTGGCTTAGATCAAAATGACTAAAGTGGCCCCGTAAAATAAAATGTCAACTTCATTTATCAGTTAGGCTTTTGTCGCCAACTCCTCTTGAATGCATTATGCTAACTAGCGTTTCTATTCGTTTCGTTTTTAAACCAATCGCGTCACTGGTAGATGACGTGATACGAAAAAGTTGATTGATGATTTAAACTGACTTGCAATATTAAAACTGAAAAATACTTCTAACAAAGACACAGTAAAGTTTAATTAAAGCTTGTAATAGGTGAGGAATCCATGAAATAGTGTACCTTAATGCTTGAGATTAGGGCCTGAAGCCGTTTGCTTTTGGACCTCGATCAAACTCCCAGTTCTTAAAAACCCAAGTTCTAAAACAGAAATACCTACATGAAGCACATGTATAAAAGACCTATTTCTGCAACTTGACGTCCTGCGCCTGTTTTGCGCGCGATTCCTTATATAATCATAACTTTTTACAAACATTTTAGCAAATCTAAATAAAGTGATATACTTAGTATTATGTTATGAGAGCTCTCATGTGAAAATATAATTTTCTCATGAGAGACCTGTATTTGTTGCTCACCGGCTGACGTTGCTAACGAGGAGACAAAAAACGGATTTTTTAAAGGTCACGGTTCAAGATCTACGTCCAATACTTACTGGGATTTGTTATATTTATTAGGTTAAGCTTCACCCACGTAAGTTCGTGGATAGAGATAAGTGAAGGTTACTTTTAGTAGGCTTGAAGCTATTTGAAAATGTCGACGACCGTAATCTAAATTGGCGTAAGGGACAAATGGGCGAAAATGAGTTATGAATGCAGTTGTATTCAGTTTTTTTTTCTCTTTCGAATGGTATAGGTTACATCTCGATAGCTTGAAAAAACATGCCCCTTACACCCTTGAAAAAAGGTTACTCTGACGCTGAATTTGAAAAAAATCTGACTTATCAACAATAAGGAAAAAATATTCAATTCCTCCTTGGTGTAACTGTCGTCTTTGCAATTCACTTAACGTCGTAAGGAGCCATCAAATAAGAAAAAGAACGATACGCCATTTTACGTTCACAAAAAGTATCTACAAAAATTCATTTGATTAAATTACAAATAGACGTAACTATCATTTTCTTCAATTACCTGCGTCGTAAGGGACCATTCTGTTAGCAAACGTCTTTAAGATACGCAGTTTTGCATTCACATGTGTAAGACAACACAGACCTTACGGCCATCCGTCGTTGTTTCAAATATAATTTCATGGCATATACGTAATTTTTTCACTAGTACAAACACTAAACTTAAAACAAAACTGCCTAATTTGAACTAATCCCATAGATTTTAGCATTATCTCTTTCATTAAATGACATACGCAGTGTTCGTTGATATAGCTGAATTACTCACAAGCATTTAAAATTGCTTTAGGGTGAAAGGGATACTATGGCCATGTGTAAGCAACAAAAAAACTATGTAAAGTGCCAGATAGACGTGCGAGTAAGTACGTCGTACTTATGGCTCGGCGACCTTACTCGCCCGTGTGTCACCCTAAGTACGCGAACTTCTAAAGTTAAACGCGGGCGAAAAAGGTTGTCGAGCTCTAAGTACGCGTACTTACTCGCCAGTCTATCTGGGACTTAAGAGCATGTTGCTGCTGGTTGTAGTTGAGTGCTGTGATGCTCAGTTCTGTTTTGCACGTATGCTTGTAAAGACGCACGCTTCAAGTACTTTTAGATAAAAAGGCAACCGGACTTTGTTAAAAGTTAATGAGAACAGTATTACTACAGAATCACTTTTAGCTCGAAGCGATAGATTACTGCGAGCATGAGACAAGTTATTGCACTAAGTATCTTATCTTACTAATATTATGAATGAGAAACTGTAATTAGTTTGCATTTTTGTTACTCAATCACGCTTTAACCACTGAACGAATTGAGATTAAACTTGGCACACATATAGGTTAGGTCCTGGAATAGGACATAGGATAGTTTTAATCCCGAAAATTCCAAGCTCCCGAAGGTATAACAATAATTGAAATCTACGCGGACGAAATCGCGGGCAGAAGTTAGTTTTTAATAAACTATTTCATATTCGGCGGCACGTAATAACCGAGTTTGTGTTTATTTTGCGAGTCTTCTAGTATACAAAACAAGTTCCCAAAGCGTTATCACAATGGATATATTTTAACGTAACCTCATTCCCAAATGATAACAGATAGATAATTTAGCAGAAACTAATGGCGACCAGAGCCGGTATTCTCGGCGCTAAAAACCATATCGTCTTTAACCTGAGGCCCTACTTTGAAAATCGAAGTTGGAAGTTACGTTACCTCCATCCTTTTCTCTCGATTTTGTCTGGAATGACAAGTGACAGGAATGGAGCTAACGTAACTTCGAACTTCGATTTTCAAAGTAGAGCCTCAGTTATCGTATTGTCAATGTTTTGATAGGTCCTATTTCCTTGACAGTAATGGCGTCTGACGTCAAAACAATACCGTAACAGGTCAAATACGATATGGTTTTTACCGCGGGGAATAGAGGCCCAAAGCAGTGGTGAAACTTAAAACTATGGCCATTGACCTATAGTATGTTCTTTTAACAATCAGTATTGATTCTTCTAAAAATATGTTTATGTTTCGATATTTGTACTCGCTTGTACATAAATTTTGCTACTCGTTATTAGTTACTGGCATATTATTATGATAATGTATGGACCTGTGCCATAATTTATCTCTTAAATTGTTCAATGCTCTAATATATAACACAATTACATTTATGATTTCGTTAATTGTTTCACCAAGAAAAAAATCCCATGTACCTTTTACACCGTGTAATAGAACAGTTTGAATGGAGTTACGTCCATTATTTTTTTATTTCTCTTAATTTAGTTCTTGATACATCAAATTGACTTCGAAGTTTACTATTAAAGAAGGGTTTATCGGACATTTTTAATTATTTTTTTGACGTATGTCCCTTACGCCGCTATCTCAGTAACTAAGCGTTAAATGATAAATTGAGTTACTTGTAGTGAAAAAATATAAGTAATTGGCTATTTTTAGTTATATGATACGCTAACAAACAACAAAATTATGAATTTAAAAAGAAAAAAAAAACAGTTTTTTGGCTCTCCTGAAAAGTAGCCATTTGTCCGTTACGTCAATTTAGATTACGGTCGTCGATGTGTCTTACATTTTCAAATTAGTATAGGTACACCCCAGGCCAACTGTATGGAAACAAGCTTATATGACTATGAAAACCTGTCATTTTCAAAATAAAAAGTGTTTTTAAAAACATAGAGTAAAAATGATAATAGAACATCTTAAAAGTAAACATTTCGTAGAAAGACAATTAAAAAAAAGGTCGATTTGTAACTTCTTCCAAATTTTACATATTCTCAGATTTTTTAATACTTTGTGTGTAGTTTTAATCTTTTGAGGCTGCCGTAGTAAGTTTTGCGTTACCAATACACAATAATAATAATGGAAACATTAAATATTAAGAAAAACAACTTTGTTTCCGTACTTTTGGCCTGGGGTGCATATTGTATCATTTGGTGATGATAGGACCTGATCCAGGGTCCGTCCGGGTTACTATCACCACATATCCTTTAACCTACCGCCATGCAGCTGTGTCCGCATTGTTGTGATCTGGTGTGGGGATAAGACAAGGGGCGAGAATACAAGCATAGAGGTATTCCTCTTAATCATCATTTGGAGTCAGGATTGCAGTCCTGAGATTGAAGTCTTGAGAATTCAAATGTCTTTGGGTCTCAGATTCCGCTTTCTATCAGTTGTACCTGGATACAGTGCGGGGCCGGATTTTGAGGTGTGGAGGCCCTGGGGCAGCAAAGGAGTGGAGCACCCTAATAATTTTTCAACTAGGTTACCTACTGTTTATGTAGGGCCCCTCTCTTGTGAAGGCTCCGTGCTGATGCCAAAATCGTTTTAAAATAAAAAATAACCAGAAGTATGATGCTAAATTCATTTGCATACTTTCAAGAAAAAAATATTTTTACAAACAAAACTTGGAGCGCTAATATATGGGAAAAGCATCGATAATTGAGTTTATCGATATAGGCGATCCCTAGTTGTCATTTAATTTTGCCCCGTATATTCCGAGGTCTGCAAATAAGGAACGTATTTACCCTCCCTAACTAATTCTGAGTGCGGCTGTAAGTTTATAAATAGATGCGAAAGGATAGAGTATTAATAGTAAAGTTAACAATTAATCTTCTCTCGAGGGACGAAAACAAATAGCGGACGTAAATAGAAACCAATTTTGTATAGGGGTTTTAATTGAAGTCCAATCGAACGAGGTCGGTATCCACCCTGCGCTCAAAAACAGCCATAGCGGATGTGAGCAATAATACGGCCCAGCAGAGCAGGCCCAGGCAAAGACATCGAGATGACTTGAACGCTTTCCTAAAAGATTTCCTATAGGTAATATTGTTAAGCCGGAGAATGCAATAGACAGATAGGTTATGAAGAGACCTGAGCCCAGCAGTTGAACAAAATAATACGCTAATGTGAATAAAATGTGTGATATCACACGAATCGCTCGGTACGCTTGTCTAAAGCTGGGCATTCACGACCGCTCCAACGAGCCGAATAGAGCAGCGCCGCGCCGAAATCGATCCGTGAATGTCAAAACTGTAGCGTTTAAAAATACTTGGCTTTCCAAATGGACGGAAACGCGACGCGCCAACGTGCAATCCGGATGGAACTATCGTAAATGTCGAAATTCATCTTTGGAACACGTCACGCCCCCGCGCCAAATGGCGTCGCCGTGGTTGCGTTCTCTGGCTGCCATTTTCTAATCAGTTTGCTCCGTAATGTCGAACCGTTAAGGGGTGGCGTGGCGCGCCCGTGAATCTGGTCAAAATATTACGCCCATCCAGTTGTATACACTCCATCTGTCGCCGAGACAAAAAGCGCGTTCATGAATGACCAGCTTAACTTGCACTTGACCGGTTTTCTATTTCAATTTTAATGCTTAGTATCTACTTCATCATATATTCTTACCATCACGTTAGTCACGAGAATGCAATATTCACCAGCCGACAGCTGACATATCATTTCACACAAAACAAAGAACATTACAAAAGTACTGAAGATACATTCAGTGCCAAGGTCTCTTTACACGTTTCCATTTTGTGTGTTAATCGGAGTGTCCGGCGCTGAAAGCGTAAATGATATTGACAATTAATTTCCATTAAGGTTTTTGGGTTCGCATTTCATTTGTAAATTGCTTTTCGCAATAACACCAGATGTTTATTCTTCAGTTCATCCATCGCGAAACAACTATGTACCTACCTACATGCCTATTACAAAATCTGGTTTCTCTCCGTAATAAAACTTTGGATATTTACCATGTAGATTGCGTATTTCATTGATCTGAAATCTGGTTTTAAACAAATATGTACGTAATAAAACTTGGTTTAAATATTTATGGCAATGGGAGCGCTCTTCGTTTTCTCTTGTCTATAGAACTCCCAAAAAGAGTAGTAGGTATGTTTATAGTTTTACGTGTGACTTTGTATCGGTCATCACATAGGTTTTTGATTTTTTGATTTTAATGCGGTTTATTTTCTGAATAAAGCTTCTAATCCGGCTCTACTTCTATGCTAAAGTTAAGGTAAGGTTGAGCTAATCAATAGTTATCATCAGCTAACACCCAGTTTAACGATGGTTTATTAATAGGTACTAATGTCTCATAAGGTCACCTTCTGTCACTTTCTAATTAGTCTTGGTAGAAAATGACACCGCGTGACTTAAAGTAACAATAAAAATAATGAACACTGTGAAACTGGGCATTTAAATTAAGCAATAATTTTTTAGTCAATTTTATTAACATACTTACATTCAAAAAAATGGGAGCCAACAAAGAGAGATTTTCTCTTAGTTGTCAAAAAATTAATACAATAGTTAAGATATTAGTTATATCAACCAAAGCTGATAGTAACAACAGCAATTTCTTTAGTGATTCAACTAACATCCTATTTGATGCATCTAACGTCTTAGTTGATGTATCTAACGTCTTGTCAGGCTCGTATGGAATCAAGACGCTTATGCACAATAATCACAATCGTGTTAGAAGCGTCCAATTATTTTTTTCAGTGTACTTAGGAGCAAAGAAATCGAGCCGCTTTCTACGGAAATTCAGTACTAAGTCGATTTCTTTGCTCCCAAGTGTAGTATAACTTATAACATACTTATTATAGAATAACTTCGTAAAATTATCTTATTTCGTTTCCGTGTGGAAAATGTTCCATTAACAATCCCCTAGCTTGTTTAAACAAGTAATAAAACGACGTTTGTGTATTTAAGGGGAGGAGCAGCTTTGTCCTCTCTTCACTTTGTGTTTGTCGTATTGTTCAGTTTCATAACGATATCGCTTATTATTTGTTTCTAGCGTTGCCTTTGGCATTTTATATTTGTTTATGACTGTAAGCATAAAATAAATATAGAAGCAGTAGTTTTTCCGGAATAAAAATAATTTTCTCTAGACCTTTCGACTGTCTTATAAAAATTAGATTAGTTGTACAGTTTTGTCATCAAATAAGAACAAAAAATAAACAAATAGAATATTATTGTTTATAATATATTGTTTATAATAAAATTTATGGGTTATTCTTTCTACATCTATTTAGATTTAGTCGCAACTGTAGGTACTTGAAAGTAAAAAACAGTTACTAATAAAAAAAATCGGGTCAAGGATTGCGGGCATAATGAAGACATAAAGAAACTGATACATAAAAAGGTACAATACAAATACTCTTAATTGAACATAAAAAGAAAAACGCGGAACAGTACAATTTAACAATAGGTATACAACATCTTACCGCTAAATATCGATCTCTTCCAGAGAGCTCTGGGTGGAGAAATAGCTAGGGATAAAAATATACAATAGGCGTTATAAACTGATTGGTAGAAAAAATCCTACTAAAATAAGTACAAGGGACACTAAACTACTAACAAAATGAAAAAATAAATGATGTGTATAAAAACAATACTATGAACTAAAATACACAAAAAAACACATATCATACATAAGCAGTTGGTATCGGTACTGAACCTGGTTCCGAGCTAGATTCCTGGTCAGGGAAAATATCTGTGTGATGACCTCGAGTATTTGTTTCTGAGTCTTGGGTTTTTACTGAGTATGTAAGTATTTATCTATATAATAAAAATGAATCGTTAAATGTGTTGCCCAGCGCAAAACTCGAGAAGGGCTGAACCGATTTGGCTGATTTCTTTTTTGTTATGTTCGTCATTTTCAGGACAAGGTTTTTATGAAAGAAAATAATTGAAATTAGTCAGAACTTTGCAGCGGGGCGCAGCCGCTGGCGGGCCGCTAGTTTCTCTATATAAGTAAGTTTATCGTTGCTAGTACCTACCCATTACAAGGCTATAGCTTAGTTTGGAGCTAGGTCAATTTGTGTGAGATTGTCCCACGATATTTACATATAAACAAATATGCGGTAGCACCAAAGAAGGCGGCGAACTGCATAGTAAAAGTATAAGCATTTTAAATTTAATGTAGTTAGCAATAGAGTATTACGATAGAATTGTTCTACTACTACATTGCAGAAATATATGTAGAAGTCAGCCATACAATAATAACAAACAAGTAGTAATAGAAAGATTTAGGAAATACTAACAGAGACGAAGGACGGCTTCCGCACGAGGTGTCACATGAGACGAGTCTTCGCTCCGTAATTACTCTTTATTAGCACACCGCTACACATCGAGTTCAATTTTGCATTTGAACATCACAAGCATGTGAATTTTCAAATTGCCGCTTTACATCTGCACAAATATCCAAGTCGTAGCTTTATTAAATAAAATGTTCTAGTATTTTATAAGCAAGAATCTTGCAAGAATGCAGTTCATTTGTACAACGGCATGCAACGAAACGGGTGTAGTTACGGGGCCCATTTCTCAAACTCACTAGAATTATTGAGTAAACTAATATTACTATTCTGGTGAGTTTCGAGAAATGGGCCCCACGGCCTGTATTATGTTCCCCTTTATCGCGGTGGATAAAACATCCATCACTCTCGCACTTTTTTTTGGTAATCAGCTGAAGGGACAAAGACAAAAGTCCTTGCTTTTGTTTACTGTTGTTAATTATTTACTTTGAAAAAAGAAAAGGGGCAGAGGTGAAAATACCTTCTGGAGACCTGGGAATGGTGGGACCAGGTACTGCCGGGCTCGCACCAGCTAAAAACACCAATGACCCTATTAAACACACTCTCGCACTTATATACTGGTCAGGAAGTGACAGATGTTTTCTACAACCATAATAGGCCCGCAGAAATGGTTAATGGTTACGCTTCTCTAGGTAATATTGTAAGTACTACTTATGTTGTGAGTGAGGTGAGTTGTTTTGTGCTACATATAAACCTCTCACTGGTTTCTTCGCGCGTCTTATTTATTATGTCTATGAATGAACATAGTAAGCAATTTCTTTACAATCAGACTGAACCACTTAACATACCTACCAAATAATATTTCTAAGTTGCTTGCAAGTCACAAAAGGCTCCGGCATGCTGACACAATAAAACAGCAACTATTTACGGGGCCGCAATAAAATTAGAGCCCATTATTTTACATTAGTCCAATACATCCCTAATAACGTGAACGTGACGCCCACACGCCCTTATATTACCCAGAATATACCACCCCATCAGAGACATATTAAAATGTCACAGTATTTCTCGGAACTACAGTTAATCTAAAAAATGCCAGTAAGGCTTAATTAAGCTTTATCGACACGACTTAGTTTCTCTATACTAGCTATATTATCTATATGTCACAGATTCGAAAATGTGGGTAGCCTAGGTCATTCTCCGGTACTCATACCTTAATGAAAAAAAAAACTGCTCATTTTTTTATGGCAAAGGATTTAACCATAGATTTCCCGTATAGTCCCTAAATGACTTTCATCGCATCTTACCGATTAGGTAATTGTTAGTAAAATTCGGAAATAAACGGTTATCAAAAACCAGTTTCGACATTTTTGGTAAATTCTAGAGTATTTTTTTTAAGATTTACTATAGTTCGCGCTTTTACAGTGACATACCTATACAATTAGATCGTTCAATCTTCCAGCTAGGTTTCATGTGGTAAACCATCAAACACAAACCAATCAATGTGGCTCGTTTGATGCTCTAGCGTCATTTTTCTTGAGAATATGAGTCTTTGTTTACGTAGTGTTCTAATGACTAATGGTTAGCCCTGAATGTACAGCTAGATAACCATTGTCTTTGTTTGCTGTACGGTCTCGGAACAGCGAAGCCGATATCGTTCATTAACTAGATAGTGGAGTTCTACTTCCGCTGCGCTCGCTTGGCTCATGTGCCAATACATTAATTTAATTAAATCCCTTTATATGACGTAGTTTAATTCTAGTCGCATTCGAATTCATTTATTTGTAGAATGTACTACAAATTTATATATCGTTCAGGGCTTGGGAACGGTTAATTATGGTATCTTAACCAGGTTTTTCGTAAAAGCTCGCTCGGAGCGGAATCGATTCGCGAGCGTTTATTATTATTTATTGTTTATTTATTAACCAAAAAAAAAATTACATATTTTTCTTAAAAAATAGTCTGCAAAACTGTCACAACAGGCGTTATGATCGCTGGGATTAACCTGAGGCCCGTTTCACGAAGCTACAAGTTACAAATTACAAACGGAAGTCTCTTTCTAACTCCTTTTGCTAGAAAGAGAGTTCCGCTTGTAATTTGTAACTTGTAGCTTCGTGAAACGGGCACCTGGGGCGTATTGCATAAAAAATAATAGCTTATATTATAAGCGGAACTCTCTTTCCAACAGTATGTATTAAAAAGAGACTTCCACTTGTATTACAAGTTAGAAGCTTTTATGAAACGGGCCCCTGGTGGTGGCGACTTAAAATGATAAGGCCGGCTTGACTTGAAGCTGAGCAAGTGAAATGCAACTATAATCGGAAGGAGATAACTCCTAAAGTACAAGATAACTCCACTAGTGTTCGGATTGGATATTTTCTCTATGAAGCTAATTAACCAAACACATTTTCACCATTTTGGTCAGTTTCAATGTGTATAACACAAATTATATTACTCTTTGGGTTCCCTTACCGAAATGGTAAACTAGGAACACTTATGTTGAGACTTCGGTGTATGTCAGTTTTGTAAGTCACAGTTGTGTTTTATGTATTTTATTGTATACGAATTGATCTACCTATATGCTAAGTTGCGATGCCTGACAAGTTCTTGCGAAAATTAAAGGACTTAAAATATTTTACAGTAATGAAATGAAATGAAATGAAATGAAATGAAAACTAGCGGCCCACCAGCGGCTTCGCCCCGCTGCAAATTTCTGAGTTTCCCGGTGGATTTTTCAATTATTTTCTTTCATAAGCCTTGTTCTGACAATGTCAAACACAACAAAAAATAAATCATCCAAATCGGTTCAGCCGTTCTCAAGTTATAGCGTGACCAGGAGAAATAGGGGTTCATTTTTATATATAAAGAGGTAGATAAAACATAAGATAGTGAAACCATTGGTTTTAGGAAAAGTAGGGGTTGTTGCAGTTTCAGGTTATTATGCGCCTTAACATTATAATTATGAAATTCGGTTAGAGTTAAAATGCAAATAGTAGATTAACACTAAAGTGCATTTTTCTAGTAGGTACCGTAGTCAACACGAGACGTGACAAGTTATGCACAAGACGTGATGTAGGAAAGTTTAAGAGAATGCACGTTGCAGTCAATTTGCTGCAAGGTTATCCATCCATTTGTATCTAAAATAAAGAATGGAAAAAGCCATGACTCAAGCGGTGTACAGGACCTACTCAATAGCGTACATAATTCCGAAGGGTCATAATTCCGAATTGGTCAAAATCCCGATTTTTTTTTATATTTCTGTATGGAATGTTTTGATATCACACTTTATTCGTTGGTGTCGCTTATAAGCTATATAAATAAATCAAATCTAAGTGAATCGTCGTATAGCAATTAAATTATGCATTTAATCTGAAATAGCTCCAGAGGGCCTAATATAGCTGCGTTTATCCCGTGACAAAGAGTGGACAAAACATCAGTCACTTTTTGACACATTTATATAAGTACGAGAGTGACGGATGCTTTATCCACATTTTGTCACGCGATAAATGTAACCATACTAGACCTTTCGGAAAAATGAAAATCTGGACAAATTAATTTTCGGTATTTGCCTATCACTATCACTATCTCGCTTGCAATCCTTTTACACCAGCAACACAATTGACAACAAAAACTTTTTTAAAAGTTGTTCTGAAAAAAAATGCGTATTAAGGTTTGTCCTAAAAATAAACATTATTTTTTGTTCATTATTTACTGATAAAATAAATAAAGTTTCTGCTAATTCCTAAAAATATTAAATAACCATGATTTTTTTCAGAACGCCTTTTAAAAAGGCCTTTTAAAACTTGAGTTGTCAATTTAGGGGCCGTATGATGAAGTGTCGCAGCCTGCGAGGTGTCAGCCTGTAAAAGAGGCATCGCTGGGTCTATCTTATCTGCCATAAAATTAATGTTCCGTTTTTTACAGTCCATAACGTTTTTCATCATAATTAGTGCTAGTCATAATGTTGAAAGTCATAATATTAGAAAGTATAATGTGAAGTTCCAATTTTCGTATGTATTAATTTACCCATAGTACCTACATAAAAGCCCAGAGTTTAGAATGGAACTAGGTTAATTTGTGTTAGATTTTAACCCAACTAATGAACTAAGTATTTATTTATTCTCATTTTTAATCTCATGTGGTTGTGGCGCTTTAGTAGGCAGTAGATATACTATTTATGTTGCAAACAGATATCCGTTATTTTCACGTCACTACCTCCTACGACGTAACAACATACGAAAACGAAAAAAAATATGTAAGAGGATCAGAGCAAAGAACAAATCGATAGCTCGCGTTTAATTCAAAAATGAGCACTCGGCTAATTTTCACATTTTCCGTTTGCATGAGCACCCGCAATTTCGATGCGTACAAAAATAAGACGACACATTTTTCTCTTCTAGCACGTAATAACAATCCCCAAAGAGATTCACCATTCGATCGAACTATACGAATACTCCGGTCAATACAGGAAGCTTTTGTAAACAACCAATATTATGTTTTCTCGGAGGAGTTGGTCGTGACAGGCCAATTTACTAGAAATCATCCGTCGCGACCTTCGATACGTGGATACTACTGTAGCCTTACCATTAGTTACAATTACCGTACTCGCTAGCGAGTCGAATGCTCTGTCCCTCGCATACCTCTTAGTAGTCTTATACAGTGCGAGGGAAAGAGCATTAGACTCGCTAGCGAGTACGGTAATTGTAACTCATGGTAAGGGTACTGGATACGGTTAACATAACCATGTTAAGTACCGCTAATAGTGCTTTACATAAACTGTACGAAAATAAAGTGGACGCCATTTGTGTTTACGATTTGTCGTAACTGATAATTATGATGACCATACACTTCTGCCTTTGCTTCATTGAATCTATTTGTAATTGGTACTTTGAGAGGCAATGAATGTGCTGTTGTTTATTCTTATGAATAACTAGAGGACGCCCGCGACTTCGTACGCGTAGAATTAGTTTCCCGCTACTCCCCCCCATTTCTTCCCGTTGGGGATCGATTTTCGGAAAATCCTTTCTTAGTGCTCACTTACATCATGAAAGGAACCCATGTACCAAATTTCAAGTTTCTAGGTACAGTAGTTTCGGCTGTGCATTGATATGTCAGTCAGTCAGTTTTGCCTTTTATATATATAGATAATTAATGACTTAGGTGCAGAGACTGGCCAAGTGTTTGTTTGACTGACTGATGAAAAAATATGTATTTCCGTTCCCAATATAAAAAGCGCGACTAATTTAATTACTTCAGATTAAAAAATTACGCGAGTTGGAATATGTCAAATATTAATCGAACTAACCAAATCTATGTGGTTTGTTTATTGGGAGTAAGCAATAATGTAGATAACTAACATAATTATATTTTCCAACCGTTACATAATCCAATGTTTTAGCATATATAATTTTTTTTTTACTGTAGTTTCATCTTTCAACAGCAAATATTTGATACATGTAAAATGTATCAAATTTTAACCTGATGTAAGACCAAATTCTGGTTTTTTCTAGTTTGGCCGCGTGATAAGGATGCGCCAGTTTAATTTGCACACGAGTACTTGCGTCGAAACAGTGACTATCTTATAACATAGCTGTATCCGCTTGCTGAAAATACGATAGTCTAGCATGGCTTACCATACTCATATTATTTTCCCTTTCTAAGTTGTACCGCACGCTAACTCCGCTATACACTTACAACTACTTGTTTAAAGGTGCGGCTCCACTGAGGCGGAGATGAGCGGAGTGGAGCGGAGCTGTGCCCATATTAACCAATAGAATCTAAACTAACGTGCACAAGGCGCGCTCGACGTCACCTTCGCCGCCTTCTATTGGTTAATATTGGCACAGCTCCGCTCGTCTCCGCCTCAGTGGATCCGCACCCTAATCCCTGAAAGGATTATTGATACACACGTTTGAAAAGGAACGAGGTATTTGTCTCTAAAATGTCTCCGAGTACGGCAGAAATAACGCCCTTATGCATAAGTGCCGAAAGTCGATGACACGCAAAATCACGCAATTTATACGCACCACAACAAGTAATGTAGGACTCGTCTCCTCGGAGTCTGTTAAATATGACCCGTTATTGGATACCCTAGCTAGCCCATAGGCTCCCAAACTTTTGGGCTGACCACCCACACAGCAAGACTATTTTTTTTCAACGCCCCCCTTTCAAAAAAACTTTTAGAAATATAAGAAAAGGTATCCAGGAACCTTTTTATAAACAGAAAAATGGTACAAGAATTGACATTGGATTATTATTAGGACTTAGAAAGTAAATCTATCTTCTTATGAGGAATAGGTACTTGATATGACTAAGAGTCGAATAACATTATAGACTGCTGTAAAGGCACTAAAATACATTGATTGCAAAATCAATTATATCTAACTGTAATTTTGGTTAAATTTATACACCGTGTTTTTTTTGATTTCCGATAACTTCAAGGAAACATTCCTTAGGTTAATTTAAGTTAATTTCTCTAAGACACCTGTATTCTAACTCGCACTATTTTAAGGATATTCAGTTATTTATTTAAATCAATTAAGCTCCCGACACAAGTCTAAAAGGTCCTCAAATTTTATTTTTAATATTGTGAGTAAAGAGTTTCAAATTTTCAAGTATGTACTTACCTACATAAAACAGTTTACATTGTCATGTAATGTCAAAGTGCGAAACGGACAAATCGTAAATAAACACATTAGGTATTTAATTTAGAATTGAAATTGGTACTTAAACTTGCTTTTGCTTCGTGGTTTCATATTGTCATGCCGCGTTATAATTATGCACCGGACCATCAGGCTGATATTCATTTTATTTACGGGTTTTGCAATGGAAACGCCTCTGAAGCGGCTCGAGAGTATCGACGACGTTACCCCAATCGTCAGACGCCGGACCCTTATACGTTTATTAATGCAAGTTTTGTACATAAATGTACTCATTGTCATTACTGTCAAACCGAATTCTGAGACGAGGAGATAAGTAGTTTCTGTGATTGTTACAGATTCATAGGCGTTTCAGTGAACTCGGCTTACGGCCAACTCCCCATGATAGAGTTGTGGATTTAAGTGTGGCTCAAGAGGTTGGAATTGTGAATCTTATAATTGAGGACCCGACCATATCCACTAGACGCGTAGGACGTATTTTTAATGTCAATCATGATAAAGTGTGGCGTTTATGGCACTATTGTTGCAAGATCCGCAAATAATAGGATTTTTTTTGTGGATGGATGAAGCGCAATTCACGAGGGCATTAAGTGTTAATTTAAAAAAATTGCACCAATGGTCTGAAGACAATCCAAAACTAGTGAAAGAACACTCTTATCAGCACGAGTTTTCGGTGAACATGTGGGCAGGAATGTTCAATAACCAGCTTATTGGTCCTATCGAAATCCCATCAAGACTTAATGGCGAAAACTATTTAAGTTTCTTACAATCTGTTCCAAACTTAGTTTTTTTTTGAAAATGTGGCATTAGTGAGATTGCGCGATATGTGGGTACAACATGATGGTGCTCCCGCTCACTATGCTATACGAGTTCGCGAGTACCTAAATGCAACCTATCCTGGGCGTTGGATTGGCCGCGGAAGTCCGACACGAAGTCCTGATTTGACGGCTCTTGACTATTACGTCTGGGGTACGTTGAAAGAAAAAGTTTCGAAACGCATCGATTCTCGAGAGCAGTTGTTAACAGAGATTGAACGTGTTGCTGAAGAAATGCGTGGTACATATGTGAATTTAAACAGACAGACACGAACGCGTTTAAATGTGTGTTTAGAGCAGGGCGGTGGGCAATTTGACAATCATTTACATTAAATTTACCTTTTTTAATAAAATACTTTAAATCGCTAATTTTTGTCTTTTAAATAATCTTATT
Source organism: Acleris cristana (assembly GCA_948252455.1). NCBI lineage: Eukaryota > Metazoa > Arthropoda > Insecta > Lepidoptera > Tortricidae > Acleris > Acleris cristana. The sequence continues at coordinate 7,957,825 of OX411782.1, read as the reverse complement.
ACTTACCAGTTGTAATCGGTTAAGTTTCTTATCACTTCTAAAAAAACACTCACTCTCTTCTAAAAAGGCCTTAGAAAAATAAAAAAATAAAAACAAACACCGCATAACTGGGAATCGAACCCGTGACCTCCTACACAATGAGTAAGGGTATCTGCCACTCGGCCAATAAGTTGTTTACCTGTCAAATGTTATCTTTACCTTGTGTGTGTGATGTCATTCGGAAATCGTCATAATTGACACTAATTTTAGATTAACTCAAGAGACCCTTTTACAATAACCGTTGATGCAATATTTAATTATTATGTACTAAGAAGTGAAAATTTTTTTTTATTCTTATTTCCAAAAACTATTCTATCATTTGGTTCCTATGAAGATACCCAATAATATGCCGAAGTTATCGGAAATGAACAAAAACACGGTCTATAGATTTTGCTGTTCGTACCTACTCCACTTTATTTTATATGTTTATTCAGCTCCCCCAATTTTTTCCCCCCGGATATCTTCAGCGCCACTGGGGGTCTGTAGGAACCACATTGGGAACCTATACCCTTACCTCTAAGTAATAAGAATAGAATACGTACACGCATTTTTGCAACAAAAAATATAGGTCGTCGACCGTTTGTTCTAGTAAAAACGCCTACGCGTCTTCTCCACGAAATCTAAATGAGTTTTACCTTTTCGACGCCATGTCAAATTTAAAGTCGTCACTTAGGCCTGATTTACACTTCGCTAAGTGCAAGTGCGAAGTTCATACATATGCTGTTAAGTGGCAAGGAGCAAATGTGTAAACTTCGCACTTGCACTTCGCAAAGTGTAAATCAAGCATTACACGCCAATGACAGCTGAAAAGCATCGCGAATCGTACGGTTACATACGCAGGAGCGTCGTAAACAATTATCTCTTTTATTAACCTGCAAACTCTTAAGCCGACCGTCGTCGACGAAACCTGCGCTCAAATTAAAAGTACGCGTACTTACTCTATAACAAATAAATAATGCTCTGGCAGTCCAACTCATAAGCTGAGTGGTTAAAAATTCGTCGACAAGTGAGTTGTGGCATTCACTGCCGGCATTGTTTTTCGAACTTTCGCCAGGTGCCGCCGCATTTTTGGATTTACACACAAAGCTCGCGCGTTAACGTTTTAAAGCGTTTAAGGTTAACTGGAAGAGATCCCTTAAAGAGATAAGTTCGCGTTTGGACATACTTGCTGTTTCTATTAACATGTCAAAGGCAATAACGTTTTACCCAGTAGAATAGAGGACTAGGCAAACCCACGTCGACAACTATAAACATACAAAAAGAAATATATAGGTAGTACTGAAATAGATTTAAAACATCCAAGACTCAGGAACAAATATACTCGCGCTTATCACACAACCTGAACCCAGGACCGCTAGCTTCCTAGGCAGGGTTAGGCTGGGTTTTATAAAGATCCGTCAGATCAAATTTCGGTCAGGAATGTCAAAACTTGTATGAAGTTACTAAAATTTGATCTGTCATATTTACTAACGGACCTTTATAAAACCGGGCCTTACTTACCAATTAAGCTAACGTGTCTTCATCAATCCAAAGCTGTTTGTTTGATTTCTGCAATCGCTAGTCTTTGAAGGTTTCCTGAGAACCCTTTGGCGTTGGTTTTCAGTCCTCACAAGCAAAGTTCTTCAAAAGTAAATTAGTTATTTACAGTACACTCCCAGTTTCTTGATAGCGTTTGGATTGCTATCGCTATCACAGTTTGCAACTGACAGTATATTTGTCACTCGTGTTTCTTAGAGAAACGAAGATTAGTTATCGACAGATAACTATTATGTAAAAATGTGAAAAACGTAGTTCAATCGGATTTTTTTTTAGTCGCCAGTCTAACCTAAATAACTTACCTAATTTTTTTTTTTTAATATCCTGAAAACGTCGTCGTTTTAGCAGAAAATAGCTTTCGATGAAATGAAATTCGATGAACTGATACCAATCGCTGAAGTGCAATTCGATAAAATGAGGGAACGTATCATACATAATATGTAAAGTTTAAAATACATAATGAGTCATAATACATAATAGTACCTAATGGTTTTATTTCTGAAGCTGTAAACTTATCAGGATTATTTAAAAGGTCATTCTACAGAACCCATTAGGTTAGGTTAAGTTTATTTCATAACAACCCAAAAAGTTTACCGTTTCAGAAAAAACACCATAATATATTATGAACCATTATGTATTATGACCCATTATGTATTTAAACTTTATATATTATGTGTGATACGTACCCATAAAATGATGGGTTACTCCCAGAGCGTCCGACCTTATTTCTCATGCTAAGGCGGTTTCCAACCTAATCCACTCGTTTCCTTAAAACAATTTTCAAAAGTCTATTTTGTCTGAAACTGAATAAAATAAACACCATCAATTGACATCTTGAATCCCGGAAAATAATTTATTGTATTTAGCGTAGCAGAAATTGAAATTGGAAGATAATTTAAAATCCATCTGATCCTCTAAACCCCTCCTCTCCCCTCTCCTCCTCCTCTGGTTTTATAAAGCTCCGTTAGTATAATATGTCAAATCAAATTTTAGTAACTTCATACAAGTTTTGACATTCCTGACGGAAATTTGATCTAAAGGATTATAAAATAGTATTTAGTGAGTTCTAAAGGACCTATTACAACGGAAACTAATTTATTGTATGTATAGCGTAGCAGAAATTGAAAGATAATTTAAAAACCTGTCAGATCCTCTAAGTGGTTCTATTAGGTAAAGGACCTATTACAAAGGTCAAGTAATAAGGTCAGGTAGGGATATCAAAGTAAAACATGCAGGGGGAACCTTTGTTCGACTTTACGTAAAAATAATGGCTTCTCCGTTTTATTTCGCATTATTTACATCGCAATGGTTTCTTTGACTCTTGCCTTGCTTGGAAAGGTAAAGAAGAAGAAAGAAAACGTAGTCTATACTATTTATAACTGTACCTACTCTATAAGTTAGAACTGTAAAAATATAGTCTTTAATCGTAAAATTACGTTCGGAATAATAAAAATTAAATTGATTTATGAAAATATGGATCAATTCGGAACTATGACTCGTCTTGGTTGTAGTGTACGTTTTAAAAAAACAGCACAAAATGACTGTAAATGCATTAAACTGTTGAATATATGCAAAACAACGCGAATATTCGTATCACGTTCTTAATTGTCAACTCATTCTCGGCACGTAATCACATAATTTCACGTTTCTTAATGTAGGTATCACGATATGTCTCCATTTGTTACGTAACATGACATTAAAAGTAATTTAAGAGAAATTAAACCCCTCATCTTTTTATTACGCGCATGACGAACTTTACGAGAAAATTGCCCCTTGAAAGATAAATTCCTTGAAACTTTCCGGGTGACGATGAGAAATGGCAGTCTTGCCAAAAGTCTTTTAATCTTCATGGAGTACCAGGATTTCATATTTAGGGAACATTCTAATTAGATTCATGCCACCGAAAATTCTGGTGCACTCAACAGTAAAAATTGTAATTTAAGCAAATACCAAAATTGTGAATACCTATGTACGTAACCTTTGTGATCATCATATTATTTTTTGAAATTATTTTAAAACTTTTAAGAGCATTATGAAGCGGCACTTACATCGCGTAGCTGTCAATTTTTCTTACCAATTTAGCTCCGGGCGATAACATTTCTCACCCCCTAAATATCAAGTCAGATTTCCATGATTTTTGCATATTGTTGTTTTATTATGAAAAACAAGGTAACTATAGTCCGTTTCCGAATACCTAATTGATTGGAAAGTAAAACGTACAGACCTACTTTTACATAATATCTAAAGCATATTGAAAAATCGTAAAAGTCAGATTTCCCCCCTAAGGTCGAAAACTTGGATTTTTATTAGGACCCCATGCCTTAACAATATCCATCAAAAAAAGCTATGCTCCTCCTTGAAAAGCAAGGGCCTTTTTTAAGTCCCTACATACTGGACTAATTAAAAATGAATACCAAAGAAGAGAGTTTAATATTAATTTGGTTATTTTCATCTTCCGTAAGCTTTTAAAGCTAAATTAAGCGCTAACGGTGTCATAATGAACCTTTAATCTTGCTTCTGGTACAGATTGCACGTCCTTTTATTTGCTTTTGCCTATTGAATAACTAAGTATAAACACGAACTATGCGGAGCATTAATAAATGTTTACACCTACTTCAGGGTAAACTGAAGGAAATCCGGTTTCGTTCATTTTAGTTTGCCATCGTACATTATTATAGTACCTATGTAAGTACCTTAAGAATGCATTTTTAATAATTAAATTATTGTACAGTAAGTAGTTTACGTACGCCATCAAATGTATCGAAACATATTATAAGGTACGCACTGGTTATACCCCCAATATTTAATGGTGACCGTACATTTAAGGGGCTTTTAAATTTAAACGGGCCATATTTTCACTGCAATATGTGGCCGGCAACTATTGGTGTCCCTCTCTTACTCGTATGTTAGAGAAAGACACCAATAGTTGCCAGCCACATATTGCATTGAAAAAATGGCCCGTTTAAAAGCCCCTTTATACAAATAGGTTAGTATATCGCGACGATATTAAGATATCTGTTTATTGCCGGAACGGTAACTTGGAAACAAAAAAAGCCTACCCAAGGGTAACTAATAGTGCTAAAATCTTGCATAAAATCTCATCATTTTAATTTAAAATCTCGCCGTCGTTAAACAAAAATATTTTTTCCTAGTGGATTTAAAAAATGATACAGGCCCTCCTGCCTGAGAAATTAATTTAATGAACTTTTATACCTACCTAACAATGCAAAACCGTTTATATATTCAAAATGTCACTTACCATTCATTTTAATAAATCTGACAGTAAAATCCCAACCAACAATTCTTAGTAAATAAGAATTTTAAAACTACCCCCACACACGTCAAACAATATTTCAACTTGGAATTTACGGAAAGTTTCGTATACAGTTTCCCGAAATATTTCCCGAATGGGCGTGCGGCGCGGGCGGAAAACCGATCTCTACTGAAAGCGAAGCCTGAAAACTGAAAATGAAAATGGTAAATGTTTACGAGCTTGTACTGCGAGCCGCGTGACAAGTAGGCGAAATCATTTGATTAAAGAGACGTCAGATACCTGTGAATGACTAGCACAAATATCACTGCTGTCATGTCAAATAGCTAAGCTTTTATAAAAGTTTTCGCGGGAATAATAGGACGCGAGATGGAATTATTGTCTACTTGAATTGATTGAATTATTTTCTTTGACATTTTCCAGTCTTTTATGGACGGAAAAAAGCCTAGAATATTTTTTATCGCAGACAATTTTCTAATTTCTAAGCAAATTGTAAGAAAGGCTTGATTTTAATTAAAATTTAATTAGTATTCCTTTATTGGGTAGTTTTAATTAATAAACACCATTTAATTCCGTTACAAAGCGTTAAGATCGGCCGAGATTTTTCGGATCAAGGAATAGGTTTCATTGTATAATTATAAAGAAAGGCAACTCATCTTTGCTTCGATTTTTTATACGTTGTACAGTTATGGTTTAGATTAATATTCTTACTTAATTCGTTGTGACTGACACGACTGTTAAGTTCAAAATATATTTTTTATTTATTTATTAATATTTTACAAGAATAAAAGAAAATGAACACAAAAAGTAAACTTACTTCGTTAAATTAAATTTGAGTTGTATTACTACCGATAGGTAGCTCTTTTTAGGGTATCGTACAGCTACTAAATACTGAAACTATTTTAAAAGTCAGTCACATAAAATATATATTTTAGTTAGTTTCTAATTTCTTTTGATCTATTCCAAATTTCAGCCCAATAGCTTAAGCAGTCTCATAGAAAACGGGCAACAGTAATCTTATGAGGATTCCGGTTTTCAGTATTTAGTAGCTGTACGATACCCTAATAAAAAGAGCTATCGGTAGTTATACAACTCAAATTTAAATTAACGAAATAAGTTTACTTTTTGTGCTCATTTTCTTTTGAAATAAATAGTTTGTAATTGACTGACTTTTGAAATAGTTTGTAATTTTGATCATTAAGAAGCTCTTATCATAATAGGAAAGGACTTTGGTATGTTAAAAAGAAACTTGAATTATTTAGCCATCAATGTGAAATGCAAAGAAAATCACGACTAGAATATAACATTGTAATCACAAGAAACATAAAATAGTCACTCTATAACTTATGGTTTATAGAAAACCGATAAATATTGTCACAGGGCAAACATTAGACATGCCTGGTGGTTGGTAAATGGGAGTTACGGCTACTGTTTACTTAATGGAGCGGTAGGTATGACGCCAAAAGCAAGCGCTTCGCCAACATCTACACAAGCAAGAACTTGAGTAAAGTGTCATCATCTTCATCACACATTGTTTTCGTATGTATTTAAGTATTACATGTATTTGACGGCGCCGTCGTCATGACGTGTTAAAGTGAGGATATTTTAAGTAGCAACTTGGTGAAAACAGAGGGCCCTGCCAAGATGCATTACCCTATTGTATAGCACTATAATAAAGGTCTTCGTACAGCTACTAGTGGTGTTTACTTGCCTCTCTACTTACGCGGCCCAACTACCAACCCGCCTGACATCTGTTATTACATGGCGACCCTGCCCAAACAACCAAAAAAGGATCTCTGAGCGAAATTGAAAACCGAAACCGAAACCAAGACACCAAAACAAGAAGCAATGCCAGATTGAAGAACCGAAGAACCACACAAAGTCCTGATATCTCATGGCGACCCATACACCCATACCAGATGAAAACAACGCAACGACGCAATTCTAAGAAAAATAATGAAGATACTATAGATTCTATAGAAGAATATAGGAAAATAAAATAAGAAGAAAGAAGAGCGTTGTCTAGGGTTTCCCGGCTCGCAAACAAGTCCCAGCTACAACTTATATTATACTAGCCGACCAGGCGAACTTAGTACCGCCTCAGAATATTTTTCTCGTATTTTTTTTTCGATGTTTTAATTGTTATTCTGCTATTCGGCTCTGCCCCAATTACCTACAACAAATCAAAGCTAATAAAAATCGGTTCAACGATTCTTGAGTTTATAAATGGTGTATATTATGGTATTTAAGTTATGTTCTAAGGGTTCTCCAAGGTCGGTGACGCCTCTTATCGCGTCAGTTAAGTAATCCAGTGTGATGCAGATGAACACAAAGGGTCTCACAGGTTCTCATGTCATCGTGACGCAAATGTTTGGGTCTTTAGAAATGTTTCGCAACATTTACTCACTAAACCATCCTCACATTGACCCTTGATCCTTGTCGTTGTGATGTGACATATGCACATGCTATACTTACCAACTTCTTGGACATCCCAGGGTAGTGATTCTCTCAAAAGCAAAGGTGAGCGAATGCAGGAGTGAAGTCGAAGCGGCGAGTTTAAGTAGTCCCGTCTGAGCGAGCAAAACACATTTTAGCGCATGCATTCTCAATTAGGCAGCCTTATTCGTTCGAGAAGCCATGCTGCCAAATTAAATACACGTGCTGAAATGTGTTTTGTTCGCTTTGACGGGACTACTTAAACTCGCCGCTTGGGCATTCACTCCTGCGTTCGCTCACCTTTGCTTTTGAAAGAATCACTACCCTGAGTACGACTTTTAATACTTTAAAGTTAAACTCTTTTTTATCATTTTTATATGCCTCGCCTGCAAGGTTTTATAATGTATAGACGAGTATTATTTTATATCATGTCCCTGGGATTTTCCTAGAGCAACCCCAGGTATACTATTACAAAAGCTTAGCGAGGTAATTTTAAATTGTTTTTCTCGACGTTGAACGTTGTAATTGTCAATTTGTGGATTTAGAAAAGGAGAACTATGTTTATACAACGTATTTTACTATGGTCATGATAAGCGTAACATTTTTCCTAGAAGTCTTTCGGTGTTGTGTAGGAAATACCCCTTAAGTTTTTAACAAAGACAAAACAGATTTTCAAACTTCAAACCGACAACAAGGCAAACGGTACTACGAGAATTTCAACAAATTCAAGTACCTACACGAGCACTTAACATTGTTTTCCGACAGACCCATCTGAACGAATGACAGTCCTATCGATTTAAGCACCGGTTTATTAGCCAGCACACACACTCACATCACAGGTGTTTGATGTCAATAATGTGGATCAAACAAAAAAATCTATAAAACAGACCCTTGTTTGAGGCATGAAACGACACGTCGAAACTGGTTTTCCTAGCGCGAAATCAGCGTACCCTCAAAGATTTTTTAAATTCAAATTAAAAATGCGTCTCGTTGGAACTTGCTTAAACGAACGCCTGTTGGTTATAACTTGCTTGTTTATCGAATATCTGTAGGTAAACCGGACTCGGAGTTTTTATTTTTTCTAATACAAATAAGTAATGCTACACGTACCGATTAACTAGCTTAACTTTAAAGCCTCTTAATTTTAATATGTAATAAAATACAGAAACTAAGAATAAAGATAATTATAGTTTTATTTATTAAATAGTAGTAAGTATATAGTTTACTGTTTTCGTGGCAGGTCGGGGCACCAGCTGCGCAGCAGATTTTTTTGGGCTTTTTTATTAGAAAGAATTATACGGTTTGTGCGGCGGATTCATTCCTTAGGTGTTTTTTTGTATTGCCCTTTGTAAAAATGGGTGTTGTAATAGGTAGTTAGTAGAAAAAAAATAACCTTGACCTAAACGACAGTCTATTATTAATTTATTATTGATGTGTACGACAGGTCCAATTCTTGTTTTTTTTCTTAAATCGATTAAGGATCAGGTTTTTGCCTTCATTCCCACGCGAATGCTGCCAGAATTATGTTGAAATGGCAATAATTTCTACAGTTACGTTGACATGGGTCGTGAGAGTAAAAATAATAGACGTAGTATACTTAAAACGATTATGTCTTTTTATATTACGAAATGTCTTAGTTTCTGTATTTTACAGATTAAAATCAAAAGGCTTTCAACTTAAAGCAAGTTTAAACGTGTAGCATTAGGAATTTGGATAAGAAATTTAAATACTCCAAGGGTTAAAGATATTCGATAAACAAGCAAGTTATAACGTGTCATATTTCGAACCAACAGCAGTTCGTTTAAGCAAGTCCAGACGAGACGCATATTTGATTTGCATTCTAACAGAAAATTTCGATGCTCCTCAGATATTGCGCTAAGAAAACCAGTTTCGACGTGTCGTATCCAACAAGCGTCTGTTTTTGTTTATCCACGATGTTAGTACGGGTGTTTGTGTGTATGTGTGTTTCCTAATAAAAGCGGAGCTTAAATCGATAGGACCGTCATTCGTGGAGATTGGTCTGTTGGAAAAACAGTGTAGATTCTTAAAGAGGTTGAAAGTCTCGTAGTGCCGTGTACATTGTTTTCGGGTTTAAGTTTGAAAATCTGTGTCTACGAGATAAAATGGAGGTAAGCCATATACACTAACCCCCTTACTAATAAACGTTGAGTAACGGTGGTATAGCTATACAATGTTTGTCCTTATCTGTCATTGTGACATTTGGATTTGACAGGTAAGGACAAAACATTTTATAGCTATACCACCGTTAAGGGGCTTCTAAACGGGCCACATATTGCAGTAAAAATATGGCCCGTTTAGAAGCCCCTTTACTCAACGTTTATTAGTAAAGGGGTAAGTGACTATTGTATACGTGTATATGTATAAACATTAACCCCCTTACTAATAAACGTTGAGTAACGATGGTATAGCTATACAATGTTTTCTCCTTATCTGTCAAATCCAAATGTCACAATGACAGATAAGGACAAAACAGTGTATAGCTATACCACCGTTACTCAACGTTTATTAGTAAGGGGGTATATATATTTCTATTTCTACCCATCAGCGTCTGATAGATCTATTCTTCTTTTGTTTTAGATATGGAATGAGGACTCACTATGAAAAGTTATTATTATGGTAATTTTAGTGAGGATGAAACCCGAACCACGAAACGAAGCAACAATATTGATGTATTCTTTGATAAGCCTAAAAAGAAACAGGCTATTGAACATTACTCGACGGTTGCACAGTCTTCAAATGGAGGTACCAATTATATATCTTCTCGCGTAGATGATGTTTCAAATACCACTCATGTCGTTAAAATTGACATCTATGATACAAAAAAGTTGCGAGGGATCCCAAACGACCAGCACTGGAAATTGGCGGATAGGTAATAGGATCAAATACTACACGCAAACTGAAGACGATGACTATTATAATTAATTGTAACGCAAAAGAGTTAATTTACAAGATCACGAAACATATTGCAGGTAAAAACGACTGCAATAAATATTTCTGCGATGCAAAGAAATAAAATTAAAAAACAAGGCATAAATCACTTCCGACTCCCGCCCATATGGCAACCCCCCACCATCGAACAAATGATTTTTGGGTCATATATAAGCTACGCAAACAAACCATGCCGTATCACGATCAAATTAGACCATACGACTAACTACGACCACTGCAACATGGATCTACAAAATTCGCTCTGCGATGAAGACCTTTACGAACGTAGTCAGGACGTTTAAGATCTTATATAAGTCCCTTTTCGATAATGAACTCTATCAACCAACTCTGTGACAACTTCGAGATGCTGCATCATTAATTAAATGGATATTCACCAGCTTCACAACCTCCTTATTTAACGTATATCGGAAACCCTCTTCTGACAAAATGGGAAGACGAAGAAGACATAGAACTGTATAGTATGGACACCATTTCTCTTAGTGAAGATGCATATATGATGCATACCTATACATCATGAATCGTGTTTTTCGCCGGTGACACAAAATGAAGAATGGTTAATGGAGTGGGAAAACAAACAAGAAGACTGTTGAATAAGGAACTGTAATAAATTTTGATTAAAAAATATATATATTTCTATGTAAGTATTTTTTTTTTTAAATAAGAAACCGTATTTTTTTGTATATTCCTATGATTCTAATGCTTTATTTACATAATATTGATCTAATATAAGGAGTTCGTTTATTTTTTCTACAATACTCAAAATTGTTCAATAAATGATTTAGATGATTCTCTTGCATTTTTATTTAATGATTATCTCGTGTAAGTAGGTATGATGATGATGAGTAATATAATAAGGAAATAAAGTAAAGACATTGTTTATTAAAAATAAAATTATTTATTTCATAAAAATACATCTGAACATTTTTTTTATAATCAAGTCATTATATATGGTATTTCCCAAAAATAAACTTATAAAATCAAACATTTACCTCTAAACTTAAAATAGATAGGTACTTAGAAACAGAACTGACATGAACCTAAAGGAATCTACAAATCTCAGTGACAACCATCTCTTATCAAATCTCAGTTGTTTAATGAACGATACATATTTTTATTTATTTTGAGTAATAATATCGATAGCTCCTTCACGAAAATCCAAAGCTTTACAATGAAATGCGCATCATAATTACTGAGATTGTGAAAATTACTGGAACATGTGAAGGAGGCGTGAAATTATAATCACATGATTTATGTGCTACTCCCTGCTACTCCGTGGAATTTCCCTTTAGCCCAATCATGACTGAAAACGCTTTGAGATATCGAGTGTTTCCGTTGGTATTTATTGAAGTAAAGCTCATCACTTGAAATTTCTTCACCGAACCAATTGATTTTAGTCGTTTCACGGTTTGGAAGCTCAACAACAATATGACTGCAATCATTTTTTTGATGATCCGTTACTTGTTCATTTTAATAAAATGCCAATAAACAACCATCGCAAATGTGAAAGCTATAATTGGTAGTTGATATTTCACGGCTTAGAGCGGTTGCGCACTACGTCCGATCCGAATCCGATCCGACCCGTCAAAATACGGTCCGGAGTAGTCCGGTAGCATTAGATCCGGCTTCCGTCATCCGATTTTATTATGTATCCGGTCTAGATCCGAATTTTCACGGGTACGGATCGGATTCTGATCGGCGTAGTGCGCAAACGCTCTTATTAATCGGGATAAAAAAAAATGTAACAATAATGCCACTGACTACCCTTATCTGTGTAAAGTACCTAAATTTATGTGCGTTGAATTACATTTGAATTTTCATTATAATCAAAAGGCATTGATGCTTATATCATTTAATTTTTCAATTTTAAGAGTACTTGTTAATATAACTGGAAATGGTATATCTGCAAATTTTATTTTGTTTCGATATGTGTAATATAAGAACATAGTCTCTGTGAACTATCCTTAACTGGATACAACGCTGAAAGTAATGCCCATTAAAACACTCGTGGTCATAGTTTTTCAAGTTAATAATTGCTTTTTTGGATTTTATATCGTGCGGTAAATCAATGTATGTAGAACCACGCAATGGATTAAATTTATTAATGTTCAAGTCTAGGTATTTTATGTGCTTAAGACTCCACCCAGTATCTTTTTATATTATAAATTGAGATTTTTAACCTTTGCAAACTCAAATCATTAAAATCAAAAAAGTTGTTGATTCCTTTCGATTCTTGTACAAATTCTGCATGCAATATAAAACTAGCCTTAAAAATAGTTATTGATTTATGACTTCCTCTATAAGTAACTTTATTGAGAGACATTTTAATCCTATCAAAAAAAAGTTCAGGTGTCTCAGGTAATTTTTTTCTTGTTCTGACACTATCCTATAAGTTAATAACCTATTTCCAAATGCAGCTTCAATCAATTCTACGTTGGGATAAGAATGTTTAAATTTAGTACAATTATTTTTATGAATATTACTCCTTAAATGCTGGGCATAGTACCTTCTGGACACGTTCCGATTGCAAGTTTTGCACTCAACGGTATCACCAACAACATGAGTAGACGGTGGTTCAACAGTGGCCCTTGAAGTTGACGGTTGCTGCGACCCGAAGTCTTGTAGCGGTTCTATGACATGTGCTGAAGTAGATGAAGAATCACGAGATTCTTCTGATACACGTTTCCTTTTAACTCCACGTGTTACATTCCTGAAAATAAAACGAAAAACTTAAAGGTAAAAATGTATAATGTAATGATGCAATATGTATAGTCACTTCAGGGACACTAATATGTATCAGATTTATGTAGTTAATAATAATACACCATCTATTTCATCGTAATCTGAAGTTAACGATGAAACAGCGGTAAAGTGTCCAATACAAGGGGTGATATATGGTTTAATATCAGGATCACGAGCGATTGTTGCATCGAGCTTACCACTGATAAACCACAATCTTACATTTTTATGAAAACATTTTAAAAACACTGATTTGTTAAACATTGTACTTAATATTTTCACTGGTCAACGACATCATAATGATAAATACTATGAATTTTTGTTAAGAATGCTGCTTATATTGGGTTCACCTCCCCCTCTACTAGATAACAATCAGACTAAACTAGTCACAACTTATTGAAAATACTTACGAAAACCGAGACTTATTCTTGACTTCTTCACAACGTTGATAGAGTTCATTATCGTAAAGGGACTTATTAAGATCTGAAACGTCCTGACAACGTTCGTAAAGGTCTTCGTCGTAGAGCGAATTTTGTAGATCCATGTTGCAGTGGTCGTAGTTAGTCGTATGGTCTAAGTTGATCGTGATACTATCGCTTATCAAAGAATATATCAATATTGTTGCTTCGTTTCGAGGTTCGGGTTTCATCCTCATTCAAATTACCATAATAATAACTTTTCCATAGTGTACTCAAGTGAGTCTTCATTCCATATCTAAAACAAAATATATAAATAGAAATAGAAATATATATATAATGTTTAGATACATGTATACAATAGTCACTTAGTATATAAAGCTTACCTCAATTTTATCTCGTAGACACAGATTTTCAAACTTAAACCCGAAAACAATGCACACGGCACACAGTGGGGCAACGGCGGAATTAATTCATTTTGGGATGGTCAGCAATAGTCTCATATTTTATCTGATATGTATATATAACATTTTAAATACCTATGATCTAATAAAATATTGCGTATAAATATTATTTTTATAAAGAAATTAAATCGCCAAACTCGGACAAATGAACTCGCATGAAATAACCGTTAAAATACCTTGCATTTGCAAAGGATGTATTCCTCTCAAGTTATTGATTTTGTTTAACATGTTTTATTTATATACAAGAAACATTATTCCTGCTATTGTAAATGATAAAATATTTATGGTTTCTCTTCAATTATGTGTTATTTTAGGGCTGTAAGAAGTTGATAGTATTTCTCGCCTAAATATTACATTCATTGGCTATAACTTTTTAGCTACAACGACCCTCAAGCTCTAATATAACAATATTTACACATTATTTAATGTAGATCATTATTTAACTGGTTCTAGCTGCAATAATTTGCAAACTTTTTAATACTACCCCATTAAGTTAATGAGCTTATTTTTCTGAGTTTTTTTTTTCTAAGTATTGATTTTATTAATAAGCCATTTTTTATTATTTATTTACCTTTTTATTCATCTCTGTGATAAATATAATATGTTTAATCATTAATGTTACATTAGTTATGGGTTGACTTGAGTATATTTCTTGTACATTTTATTTAAGTTCAATCAATGTAGGTTTTTTTTAAAATATTAGCAGGAATGATTTGATTATACTTACAAATATATTTAAAATGTGTTTTTTATCCATTATTCTAAAAAAAACAATTAATTCCGCGGCTCCATACAACGTGCACCACTGTGCGGCACCACGAGACTTTCAACCTCTTTAAGAATCTACACTGTTATTCCAACAGACCAATCTGCACGAATGACGGTCCTATCGATTTAAGCTCCGCTTTTATTAGAAACACACATACACACAAACACCCGTACTAACATCGTGGATAAACAAAGACAGCACAGGTAACACAAGTTGTAATTTCCCGCTTATCGCTCAGTGCATCTCTATCGTTACTGACTAGATAGAAAGGGAGATCCGAGCGACAAACAGGTCGCGGGCAACTTGTGCTAGCCACTCAGACGCGACTGGTGTTCTATACGCGATATCTGTGGAGCATCGAAGTTTTCTGTTTGAATACAAATTAAATATGCGTCTCGTCTGAACTTGCTTAAACGAACACCTGAGGCCCGTTTCACGAAGCTACAAGTTGCCACTGTTGGTTCGAAATATGACACGTTATAACTTGCTTGTTTATCGAATATCTTTAACCCTGGGAGTTTTTATATTTTCTTATCCAAATTCCTAATGCTACACGTTTAAACTTGCTTTAACTTCAAAGCCTTTTGACTTTAATCTGTAACAAAATACAAAAACTAAGACATTTCGTAATTTAAAAAAAACCGCCTTCAAAAAGCAAAAAATAACTTCATTTAAAATGGTAGGTAATAGGTCAGTCCAACTGAAGTCTGCTTTTGGTTAAAATATTGTTGGACGCCGACTTCAGTTGGACTGACCTATTACCTACCATTTTAAATGAAGTTATTTTTTGCTTTTTGAAGGCGGTTTTTTTGTTTATTTAAACTTTTATTTTATTTTATACTTTTTAGTGATCATAATTATACTGTTATGTTATGTAGTCCCACTTTAATTAATAAGAATTAATAAGAAACTATAGAACATTGAAATTCAATCTCGCCGCAAGCAACGCCGTGGGAAAGTCATAGTCAAATACTTAAACATACATATGCTTCGTCATAGTCGCTCAACTATCTTAATCGAAATATCTTGTCGCCACCCTTGAAATATATACCGTTTAGGAGTTCCGGTGGCCATCTGTGGTTTTCATCATCAGTTCCACTTTACCAAATAGTGTTTTCCAAGAGCAAATACACGAGTTACAATGAAAAATACCAAAATCGCTATAGGTGTGCCTATAAATTTTGAAGAGTTCCGTCGATTCCTCATGGACTCCATCATCAAATCTTCATTATGATAAGAATGGGACCAAATGGAAAGCACCAGCTTTCAAACAAAAAAAGAATCTTCAAAATCGGTTCACCCAGTCGAAAGTTCTGAGGTAACAAACATAAAAAAAAAAAAAAAAAACATACAGTCGAATTGAGAACCTCCTCCTTTTTTGAAGTCGGTTAAAAAGATATGTATCGTTCTAAATATACTACGTCTATTCTTTTTAACCGACTTCAAAAAAGGAGGTTATTTATACGTTCTACTGTATGTATTTTTTTACTCTCACGACCCATGTCATCGTAACTGTATAAATTATTGCCATTTCAACACAATTCTGGCAGCATTCGCGTGGGAATTAAAGCAAAAACCTGATCCTTAATAAATATAAAACGTATAAAGAAAACACAACAAAACACTTATTGTAATATATTTAAGAAAAAAAACAACAACAGGACCTGTCGTAAACATCAATAATAATAGACAGTCGGTTAGGTTAAGGTTATTTTTTTCTACTAAATACCTACCACAACACCCATTTTTACAAAGGGCAGAACAACCTACCAAATGAATCCGGCGCACAAACCGTAGGTATACTTCTTTCTAATAAAAAAGCCCAAAAATATCTGCTGTGCAGCTGGTGCCCCATCATGCTGCGAAAACAATAACTAACTATATTACGACCTACCTACTACTACCTACTACATACTACTTATATACTTATATTCTACTACCTACTACTTTTATTCTCCTAACACTACGACTATTTTTTTATTTTCACGACCCCATATTAAGAAAAGTTTTTTGAAGTCTTTCCCTTAGATAATCTAAAATAGGTACGAAGTCTCTTCTTTACTTTTTTCTTAGTATTCTGGCGGCAGCACTTTCAAAGGTTGAGCACATGGGGTTTTTAGAGCTACAGATTCGAAGAAACCTTTCTTTGCACAAAAAAACCTTTTGTTCGAGGCGGAATTATTTGGTTTGTGAGAACAATTTCTTGTAACAATGCCGGATTACCCGTTTTTTTATAATTAGTACGAAGATAAAAAAGAAGAGGTTCACCATCCAAGTCGATAAAACCCCATTATAACGATTAGCCCCTTTTTGAAATTTAGTTATCCTAGTCCAAACATGGTTTTAAAAAGTAAACCACACCAGGTACGTAATGAGGTTTCATACATTTTTTTTTAATTTTGCCTGGACCTGGAACTCAGAACTTCGCGGGCTGATTTAACAACAGTAAGATTAACATTTCCGAGCATGTGGGAGAAAGTATATTTTTTCATTAAAGATACAAAGCACTACGTGATTAATACGAGTAACAGATCCTTATCATTAAGGTAAATCATTCAATGAGTAGTTGAAATGAAATGAAATGAAATTAAATGAAATTTATTTACCATAACCAAAATACAAAGTTAACTTATGCTTACTTTAACATCTAATAGGTAACAAAATACATGATTTCACTTTTCTACGACAAATCTTTTAAAATTGATTTTGATTATGGGTATTTGCTTGTCACATCCTTGTGACCTTTATAATATGTAGCAAATTTAAATCTTGAAGCAAATACTTATTATAACTAATAACAATTTTGTGCATTAAAAACAGCGGTATTCCGTAGAAAAATTCTTTACCTCCCGTGGTAGTCAAAACTGTGTTAAAACGTGCCTAAAGTAACAGTTTTTATTTGTATAAGAGGGGAGACAGACACAGTAAAACAGAGAACAAGAGTAACTATTTAATACTTTTACACATGTTAGTGCAGCGCACCGTACATTTGGTTAAGCTATTAGCAAATGACCGAGCACTGTTAGCCGAATTAACTCACGGCACGCGTTAACTTGGTAAACACACAAAAATGTCACGTGAGTGGGACGCTTTAGCCCAATAAATATTGTAAAAGATGTTCGCATATCTACTGTAAAAATGTACATTTGCGTTCAAGACACTGTTAAAAACCAGAAAAGTGGTTAAACAGAGTGAGCAATTCAAATTGGTGAGTAAGTATATATAATTTGGCAACTAAGAGTTAGGGTTTTTGTTACCACTGGAAATAATTGCAATAAAATTCCACTAGTTACCACTACTGGTAACTCCTAAGAATGATCATTTTCTCTCTTTTTTTTAAATCTTTACCAAAAAATGGATATAATATGACCAATTTGTTTTCACTAAATAAAGACCTAATGTTTAGTAGGTATAGGGAAACTGTCTTACAGTTTCCCTATACCTACTATACTTTTGGATTTTCTCATTATTGTCGCGGCCATTCTCAGAATAGCGAATTTTTGCATGTCCGGCCCAATATTTATCCCTAAACGTGGTCAGAAATAACTGCAAATATATTTCTTATATAGATTATGGTTTTATCTAAAGGTACTAGAAATATATTAGTTCTGTTATTTAATTATCATACTTATTTTATTTTTCAAAACCCTATTCTCCAATTACCGTAGCCTGTCCGCACGCTACCTTGGTCTACGAAATTGCTTCTAATTTCAATTAGGAACGGTTTCTATGTGTGCCATTTTAAATCCTGGTAGGCTAAATACTGCCCGTATAATCAGATTTATTCATAATTTACTAGGACCATTCCTTAAAAATATATTATTAAAAAACTGTCTGTCCGGCCCGAACATATAATTACCATAGCCATTGCTTTTCGAAGGTCTCATCCCCAAGTAACAAAATATTTTTTCATTAAAATTGCATGAGTCGCGAGCTGAGGGTTGTGCCTTGGTACTCAAACTATGTAAACGCATCAGGTTTGTCGTATTTTGCCACAGTGCAAGTAAGTGTCTAAGTACCGTAACTTTGGTTTACAAATTTTCTAATTCCCGTACCCCGTTATTTAAATTTGGTCTTAAAAGGAAATTCGCTGCCACTTATTACAACAAAAGAACTCTAAAGCCTCTGTTTACAACAATTGTGCAGTATTTTTACAACTTCAAGTTTTTGATATTTTTAGGAAAATGTTAATTATTCTAAGTACCGTAGTGCTAATTGCCGTAGATTTACTAATCACCGTAGTATGAAAATATTGAAGGACTTTCAAAAATACAATCAATGTTGAAAAATATTGTGCCTAAAAAACACGATATGGTATATAAACCAGATTTTCATAACCAATTTATTTTTTATTATATTATATTTAATCAATTTATATTTATCGTTATGTAGGTATAACCCATTTTTGCCAATAAAAGTAAATTTTAACTACTTACCTATATGTTCATAAAATAACAATATAAATTCGTCGATAGAAATCATTTAGATATAATAAAACATCAAAATTCATGTTTTTAGTTGTTGATTTATAAATTATTACCTAATAATTTCTTTAGTCAAATGTATTTTCTAATTACCATATCCATCTCAAACAAAAAAATCTAATTACCGTTCTTATGAAATATTTGAATCTCTATAACTCAAAAACTTCTTTGTATATTGTGATGCCATTTCGACATATTGATTATTTAGCTTCCTGTTGTTCATATTCTTAGGTTATTAAGTCAATTAAATGAGAAAAAGAAATGGCTCCGGTAATTAGGCGGAGAACACCCAATCGTGAGAATGGCCGACCAATTAACAAAACTATATAAACACTGTATAATGAAACCTACGTTTCATACAACTCCTACACATTTTCTTAACAGCTCATATTATTTGAAAATTAATATTCATTTATATATGTGTAGTTTAAGGAAGCCTGCCGTTTCGTCAAAATATTTTTGGTCAAATGTCAATTTCCCAAAAAGTATTTTGTATTATTATTGTTTTATATCCGGGATATCGAAACACAGGTTAGGTTAGGATAGGTTAGGTTACACTTGTGACTACATTAAAAAAAACCGGTCAAGTGCGAGTCGAACTCGCGCACCGAGGGTTCCGTATTGAAGATAATATGCTTGGTAACCGCAAAAGAAAATACTCATTTTGTTACAAGCTTTATTTTCCAGGCAATAAGGTCGATTTTGACTAGCCTAAATTTTAATACAGATTTTCTTAGTTTTTTTGTTATTTCTCAAAAACTGTAAATAATGAACACTTTATTTTATTTTTCCCAGAAAATATAAGTAATTATCTATACGTCAGGATTTTTTTCAGAATTTTTGATTTATAAACTTCGGAGATAAGAGGGGGGAACGGTCATTTTTTGTACATTTTTGGCTATAAATCAAAAAGTACATCACAGAAATTTTTCAAAAAAATAGTTTTGAAATGTGCAGATTAAGACCTTTCATATGACACCCCATTTGCTATAATCGAACCACTTTCATTTTTGAACCCCCCATTCTAGACCCCTTTTCAATTATTAATAAAATTAATTTCATATTTTTTTTACTACAAATAGATGCGGGCAAGCAAGTTGTACAACTATGCCAAATTTCAAGTTGATAGCATTTGTAGTTGCTGAGAAAACCTGCTGTGACATACAGACAGACAGACAGACAGACAGACAGACAGACAGACAACGAAGTCTCACCATAAGGGTTCCTTTTGTACCATTTTGGTACGGAACCCTAAAAATCAACTGCGACCGGTAACCACTTTATGGGAGATTAAAATTTGGGAAATGATACTTATGGGGTATGTTTGACATTTGACATTATGTCGTCAAGCAAGAACCTAGGGACTCCGGAGGGCAATAAAAAAATGTGTTTTTTGTTTTAAATAGATGCAGAAGAGCAAGTTATACAACTATGCCTAACGAAATGATAACTTCTGTAGTTGCTTAAAAAAACTGCTACCGTCACATAGCATCACACCACGACCGTACTATGAACGTATCAGGCCCGGAAGGTAATTAGTATTAAAATGTTGGTCGATGAGAGGACGGAACGGTCTAGTGGGCATAGTCTCATACTTTTCAATACAAAGATTTTTTTTTGTCTGACACGTTCCTATTACGGTCTTGGAGTCATGGTGTGATACGGTGAAGCGGGTAGAGACCTTTACTCCAAATAAAAAAAAAAAAACAATGGTAAAAAATGTAATTGAAAAGAAAAGAATATGGCGCCCGAAGACTGGATGACAATAAAGGATGCGCTCGGAAACAATGATGACCGACTCCGATGGTGAACAATAGAAGGGATCGTGCTATATTTGACAGGTACCTATACTTTATGGAGATGGCGGGGTTTTCTTGACGCCACGCCACTTGAGGATAGGTCAGTTGCTGCCGTTGCTGCTAGAGCAAGAGAAACGTTTAAGGGAAGGAATAGAGGAAGGCCTTTACTTTACAGAGCAGCTAAATGCAGCTTTGCTTTGCGGTGAGACAGCACAGGCCAACATAAGTTGCAAGTGGCCACGTAACGGTCATTAAAAGCACCTCTGGAACTGCTGTTCAAAGTGTTGCCCCTTTGCTGCTCTCTATTGGCTGTTTGGGTCACCGGCTGCCAATTTAACCAAAGTTATTAGCATTGGCCAGGATGTTATGTATGTACAAAAAAAGCCTTTTGAGCATTTGAAGTTACCTAACAACTAACCTAACCTAACCTAACCTACCTAGTAACGCAAACGAAGTGGTCAATTTGGAGATGTTACGAGTACAAGCGATGTGGTCATTTTGCAACCGAGTCATTCTACGTCCTACCCGCTTCATTCACAAATCCATATCATTGTAGCGGGAGCTTGCCGTTTGGCAAAAATATGTTTGCCAAATGTATCATTTCCCAACTTTATCATTTGCCAACCCAATGTTATATATTTTTTTCAGAATTTATTTCAGTACCATCGTGTAGAACCCTATAATTTAGGTTAGGTTAGTTTTTATAAAATCCTGAAATATTTACGGTTACAGAAAACAAAGCGGGTTGGCGAATGAAAAGTTGGAAACGATACATTTCGCAAACATATTTCACCGAAACAAAGGTAACCCCATTTTAGCACCTATAACCTATTATTTGATGTTCCCATCCCATCCTTCCTAAATACACCATGGGAGCACACAGGGACAATCACCAAATAGTTTCTAGAGAATGCAAACCGGATAACCGGATGTAAGTATATAGGTTCGGCTAAAACCCGGTTATCGACTGTAAAAACCGGTTATTAACCGATTCGAAATAAAAGGCTATTTAGAAATAGAAATAGAAATAGAAAAAGATTTATTGCCCTCTCAGTACAGTAGTTTTACATATTATTCCTTAAAATAGATAAGAATAAGCCTTAAGGGCACACCACATATATCACGACGTAACACATATTATTAAAAAAAAAAAAAAAAACTTAACACAGAACAAAGATATACTACGAGACCCACATTCAGTCGGCGACTTTTAAGTACAAAACGGAGTACTACTAACACAAAAACTTAATACAAAAAGATGTTTTAGTTCAAATAATCAGACGGAGCATTCCTAAAAACCAGAATTTAATTTTAATTTTAATTTTACCTTTTGTAGGATTATTTTTGATGAACATTTTTAACAATAAATACAGCGTAACAAATCTTCCTCAGCCGTCTCTTAGCTGTTTTTCGAATAGAGTTCTCCGAATTTTAAGTTTGAATGTTGGTATTGACATTTTAGTGCGTAGTGGGGGCGGAAGGTCGTTCCATATTTTTGATGCTCGATATCGGAAGCTACCTCTAAAACCCATATATTTGTGTTTAGGCACAATGACTTTATTGGCGTGCATGCTTCTTACGCCTCGATCTCTTTCAGTTTTATTACTAGGCCAAATAAATTTATCAAATAAGTACTGGGGTCTTCGCGTTTGAACCACTTTGTACACTTGCAACATTAAATGAAGGTCTCTTCGCGCTGCCATTTTAAGTGAACCATTTTCATTTAGAAAGGGGGTAATGTGCGCTCGCTTTGGGACGTGATAGCAAAAACGAGTACATGCGTTTTGCACTCGTTGTATAGCCCGTGCTGTTTTTGCATGTATCCTAGGTCCGTACACCGTGTCGCAGTAGTTAAAATGCGAAAGCACCAAAGCCTCAACTAGCAACTTTCGGACCCTTTCTGACAAATATTCCCGTAAGTTATAAAGAACTTTTAATCTGTAGAAAGCGTTTTTAATTTTTAGTTTAACATGTTCCACAAAACGCAATTCATTGTCCATCATAAGACCTAGGTTCCTGGATACATTGACTTGCTCAATTATTTGTTGATCCAGTTTTATAATAGGATTCATTTCTTTGATCTTCTTACATTGGTTAGTTGTGCCGAGAACCATGTACTTAGTCTTAGATGCGTTCAATACTAGATTATTCCTTGTCGACCATTGGTGTATGGCAGCAAGGTCTTCATTCACTAACCTCTCTGCTACGCTTGTTTCACTGCTCTTGAAAGAAAAGTAAATTTGGGTATCATCCGCGTATAGATGTACCTTACAGTACTTAATGCTCCTCAAGATGTCCGCAGTAAATAAAATAAACAAAACAGGACTCAAAATTGATCCCTGGGGGGTACCCCTCTCTATGGTGACCAATGGTGATTTCGCGAGCTCTCCGCTGTCATTTTCAGTCTCCACATATTGAGTCCTGCCTTTGAGGTAAGATTTAAACCAGTTGCATGCAAGAGTAGAAATCCCATAATAACGCATTTTAGTCAGCAACAAATCAGTATTGAGGCAATCGAAAGCCCTTGAAAAATCGAGTAAAACGAGCATGGTGCCACAGCCGGCGTCCGAGGCGCCCAAGATGTCGTCCGTGATGTGTGCCAGCGCAGTCGCGGCACCGTGCCCGCTGCGGAAGCCAGATTGAGTGTCGGGCAATATCCTTTCATTTTCAAGGTATTTCGTTAGCTGCGCACATATCACCCTTTCTATTACTTTCGAAACGACTGGAAGTATGCTAATGGGGCGAAGGTCTTTGAGTTGTTCGACGGACGCGCTTTTGGGAATCGGTTTTACCCGGGCACACTTCCAGTCATCTGGGCAAATGCCAGATTTGATCGACCTGTTTACTAACTCCGTGATCACAGGTAAGGTGGTCGGCAAAGTCATTTTCACCATGTGGATTGTTATACCGTCGAAACCAGATGCGCCTGTGCTAATACCGTTCAGAATCCTTAAAACCTCATCTTCTGTGCATAGTTGAATAATAAACTCGCTATCTGTGAACTTACTATATTTAAAAAAGTTTATGGTATCGCGATCAGTATCTATGCTACCAGGCACGTCCAGAAAGAAGTTATTAATATTAGTAGGATCGATAAGATGCTGTGGTATAGTTGGTAACGTTGCGGTGCCTACTACTGTATGGCGTTTCAAGTGGCGCCACATATGAACTGGTTTATCAATGTGTTTATTAACATAAAAATTAAAATATGCCACTTTTTCTCTTTTCATGGAACCATTCACTAAATTACGCAGGGTTCTATGATATTTTTTCTGGCCCTCGCCCCCAGAGCGTGCATTTACTAAAGCGGTATTCCGAAGCGATATCATCAGTCTTACATTTGGGGTAATCCACGGACTTATTTTATCATTTACCCGAGTCTTTCTACATGGTGCATGCCTATCGAACAATCCAATGATAAGCTGATTGAATTTAGTAACCATTTTTTTGACATCATCAATAATGTTAATCTCAGCCCACGGTAGACTTTTTAGGTCACTCAGAAAGTCTTCCTGGTTGATCTTAGTCAGTGAACGTTTGTAGCAGAACTGAGGTGGTATCTGTGGACTAACGATATTAAATTTTGCAATAATTAGTGCATGATCGCTAATCAAAGGGTTATGACAGACTTTAACCGAACTACACAGTCTTGGAGAATCCGTAATGATTAGATCCAAAAGAGTACCAGTTGTATTTCCCATGCGTGTTGGTTCCCTTACCACTTGTTCTAAATTTTGCTCATCAATAAATGCCAATAGTTCGCGCGCGCTTACATTGTTGGGACTCATAAGATCGACATTAAAATCAGTTAAAATAAATGTATGATCACAGTAACCGAATATACTGACGGACTCACTCAGTGCGTCGACGGCTTGCGTCACAGGTACTCCCTCCGGGCGATAGGCCGTGCCGACGGCTACGCGGCGCCCGCCAGGCAGGCTCAGCTCGATCCACATTTGCTCCAGCGCCGCGGGCGGGTGCACCCGTACGCGCACGCGCAGGCCGCGCCGCACATAAAATCCAACACCTCCCCCGCGCCCGCCCTGGGGTCGGGGCCTATGCTTAAAAATGTAACCTGGTATTTTCGGCGCAGAAAAGTCTTCGCTTTCTCTTAACCACGTTTCATTTAGCGCGAGTACATCGGGTTCATTTTCGAATACTGATACTACTAGTTCATCGCGCCCGGTATTTAGAGAACGTACATTTAATAATCCTAACTTCAATCCAACTGACTTCTTACGCTTACCTTTCATCGAACATAAACGTAAATGTATTCATGGATGTGACAAGCCACTTAGGTCCTACAGAATGCTCTATCTGCTCAATTGTAATGACAGAAAAACACAAAAAACACTTTAACAGACTATAAACACCCGAACCCTTCCTATATATTAATACAATGTTAACGCTATGCAAGATAACAAAACCAAAATTACCAGTCTCACATGAGTCATAAGAAACCCATACAATTAATTTAGTCACTCCCGTCACGAAATGCAGTGACTGAAAAGACACTATTTAAGTCAGCCTCGCTTGTTACACGATATGCACTTTGTCCTGCAGCCCTGCGTACCAGGACGCGACCGTTATGCGTCCAAATAAAATTCCATTGTAGGCGCTTGGCCAGTTCTTTGGTTTTACCAAATAGACGTCTGTTCATCCGGGTGAGTCTTTCATTGATATAGATAGAGATGGGTGTACCTGGAAGATCCAAATCGGTCGATTTGAGCGTGCGACGAACCCGTGCAAAGTGCACCCGTGCTACAAGTTACAAATTTCAATGTGGTTTAATCGTTTAATGTCAATAATCAAAGTAAAATCAACTTGAAAATTATCATTTGCATGATTTTTTTACTACACATAAATTCGTGCCTCCTGTGGCCCGTTTCACGAAGCTACAAGTTACAAATTAAAAACGGAAGTCTCTTTCTAGCTCCTTTTGCGAGAAAGAGAGTTCCGCTTGTAGTTTGTAACTTGTAGGTTCGTGAAACGGGCCACTGTAGGTACTTAAATTTTACAATTACTACTACAAAGCCACAGGCAGTTATTATGCTATATTTTATAAGTATTAAAACTAATTAAATAATAAAAAAGTTTAAATCACAGCAATTCTGAGACACAAATGGTAGGTACACAATCTTGACCTCTCTTTCGTAATTCTGTATACTCCATGTCCGATTTGTAAAACAAAATAATTTATTTTCAATTTAGTAAAGTACTAAATGATGACGGATCTCAAATATCACTTACCTGAATCACTTATTTAAAATACCACGTCTTTATTCACTTTCGTCTCGTCACTAGGTCACTACGCGTGTTTGTTTATTGTTTTTTAACAGGGATTACAGCAGGTAGCAAAGGGAACTAATACAATAGGTGTTATCGTTACGGCGGTCCGTACATAACTAACGGTAATTTAGATTAGAACTGTTGAAAACGTCCAAAAAGAGGAAAAGAGAGACATTAAGAAAAAATAACTCAAATAACAAAAATAAAATACCTACGTACTTATCTGGGATAAGTACGTAGGTATTTTATTCACGGTACAATAA
Organism: Acleris cristana; assembly: GCA_948252455.1. Taxonomy (NCBI): domain Eukaryota; kingdom Metazoa; phylum Arthropoda; class Insecta; order Lepidoptera; family Tortricidae; genus Acleris; species Acleris cristana. Next base: position 7,931,353 of record OX411782.1, on the reverse strand, counting down.
AAATGGTCAAAATATTTCCCAACAGTAATAATCTAATAATTATTGCAACGGGAAGTAAAATTGATTAAGTTAAATTAAAGCAAAAACTTATTTTCTTTTTTTAACTCATTTATTTGCATTTTCTCACCAAGAATTTTTATTTCTCTGTATATTTTAATTAGTTTTCAACCTATTGTTGATAGTGAGTGAACGATGCCACAACATTAAAATATGTCTTTTTACATTTATACAACCTTGAAATTAACAAAAAAACAGTAAAGTTACTAAAAACGGTTAATAACCGGTTAACCGATTTTGAGTAAACAACTATGTTAATCTCCTGCACGCTTTTCAACCGGGAACCTGTTACCTAATAGAAAAAAATCTTATTTACTCTCAGCATCATCATCATCATCGGCCTGTATCAGTCCACTGCTGGACGTAGGCCTCCCCTAATGTGCGCCATTTCACCCTGTCCTCGGCCTGTCGCATCCAACATCTGTCAGCAGCGTTTCGCAAATCATCACTCCATCTTGCCAGCGGGCGTTCTACACTAATCTTTTACTCTAACCGCATTCTGAAACACTGCCAAAGAATGCTTACTGATTCATTTTATGTCCGTAAAAATTTGTAAAACGTAGGGTAAGCGTACCAGTGAATGAACAGTGCTAGTGAATGAACAAAGTGAGCATATTTTCGCAAAATAAGAATTCTGTAAATTACTACACAACAAAGAATTTTTTTTTTAGATGAGCAACATTACTAGTAACATCATGGTAACATTGAATTCAACTCAAGTGCATTAGTTGCAAAATAACAGATACTCAAAGTGGACGTTTCGCAGACGTGTTTTCGTTGTATGGGGCAGTAGTTAGCGGACGGTAAGAGGACCTTGTGTTTGATGTGATACTCTACTTATTCCAAACAACAACGACCCGTAGTATGTGTTTATTTCAAGTCTTAAGGATATGTTTTTTCTATTTACGGACCATAACATGTGTTTTTCTTTCAAATTGCCATTTTAAGCAAGTGTTTTATAACTGCATCACAGTAACCGCTAAAACCAATGAATGAACCGCGGTGTTCATTCACTAGAACCGTGTGAATTACTTATTTTACAATATTGTGCGTTTTCGTTGTTGTATTAATGTTTATTTTTCAGAAACATAGCTGTTAATTGATTGTCCGTCATATGGCCAGTATTCGAACAAACTCATAAATGCTAAAAATGTTCGTTCATTCACTAGTTTATAATGTCCAGTAAATGAACTACCATCAATACGACTTGTTCATTAATTGGTTTCGCATAACATTTAAGAGCCAGTTAATGAACGATCGTTATTTTACAAGAAACTATTATACCTATAGCGTTTTCAGGCGGGAAAGTGGCACGTCAATGAATATTAAGTAGTAAAATATCATTTTTTTAAATAAATTACAAAAAAGAAAAAAACATAGTAAACAATTAGACATAGTTCATTCACTGGTTTCATTTGTTCATTTACTGGTGTTTTCATGTTCATTCACTGGTGTTTTGGGTTGTTTTCGGCTAAAATAGCTATAACTTGAAATTTGGCAATATCATTATAAAACAAACGTTATATAAGCTAGAACACTTTCTTGATTGATAAGGACAATAATATTTGTCAGTTTAATTTAATTTCATAAAAATATATATTTAAAGACGAAAATCTCCTTAAGGGTTCATTCACTGGTACGCTTACCCTATAAAGTAGCGTGTAATTTGAACCCTTAACTAGTTATTTTCGGTAAACGACACTATACGTGAAATTGGGCTTTCTGGAGACATATTTGTAAAGACATGATGTGTACCTACCGTACTAGATATATTATCATATTATCATTAATAAGCGTCTATAACGGAAAATAACCAAAACAATCTGCTTTTTCCATGATCAACATGTCTGTGACATCACAGTGCGTCTTTATTGAAGTCAAGCTCATAATAAAATTTTGCGTAATTCGCGGGCAAAACCCTATAGGGGCGTAAGTGCAGGAACAATATTTTGTTTATACGTCCCTTTGGCTTGAATCACACGTTTGCAACTATCAGGTTAAGTCATAATATTTTGTGATGTCGGAGATGATAACAGCAAAGTATGATGAATGTATTCCATTCATGAACAGACTGATAGGGTCATTGGTCAAGCTACTACATTTACTCTACGTTCTCTTATCGGCTGTACTGTACTATTAAACACATTCAGGCAGATAACAACAATGACCGACCATCCATACCGACGCTCGAAAAACGCTGTAACTTCGTCAATTGAGCTACGTCAAAATCGTAAAAAGTTATTTTACTTGTGTACCTGCGTGGCGTTCTTTTGAACGTGATCACACACAGGTCGGCATAAAAGACGAGTTGTAGGTATTACTTACCTATAAGGTTCCCTTCGTCCACATTCCCATTTCGTTTACATTTCTATTTCGTCCACAATCCCACTTCGTCAATATTTCCATTTCATCCATTTCCCATTTCGTCATTTTCCCACTTCGTCTACATTCCTATTTCGTTTACATTCCTACTTCGTTCACATTCCCACTACAAATACAAATTTCAATAGAATTCATGACTTTTTTCACAGCTTCAATATGTGATGGACGTAATGGGAATACCTATTTACAAGATAGGAAGTGGACGAAGTGGGAATGTGAACGAAATGGGAATGTTGACAAAATAGGAAGTGGACGAATTTAGAATTGATTGTGGACGAAATGGGATTGCTGACGAAGTAGAAATGTGAACAAAATGGGAATGTGGACGAAGTGAAGATAAACGTGAAACAGTTGTAAAATAACTTATAGTGGACCAAGGGGGCAAGGTTACTGGGTAAGAGCAGGAATGTGAATAATATAATATTTTGGCCTTAATTACTCTAATTAAATTATTATCTAGCAAATTAAAGTACCGGCTAATTAATTTGACAGAATAATAGTTAAGTACTGCTTGTAAGCAATTATCAGTCCCTATTCTACTCGGTATACCTACCTACCCATATTGCTTTTGACGAGGTATCGTAGTTTTTTGAGTGGTCGAAGTCGATCTTTCAGTCCCGATGTCGTCGAAATGTCGAAATTTTGCACACAGGGTACTCTCATTTTCAGGTATTTAGTTATTAACTTATACAAATGAAATAAAAAGCGGTAAAATTATCAATGCGTGCGTAGTGCGAACTGCTAAAACACACTCACGTTTTCGTTCATTATTTTGCGTATAATCAATCACCTTTACGTTTCTATACTACGACGATACGAAAGTTAACATATGACAATTTACTATTATAGGTATTTAAGTACTTAATACGGACTAGAGGGCGCTGCTCGGGGCACGGACTCGCCGTTTATTATATACCTATGTGAATTTATACGGAGGGCTGACTAACGCAATCGCTAGCTTCGTCTGTCACCTGTCGTCATCGCCAAAAAGCTATTAATATAATTCCTTCTTTAAATGATTTGTAGAGCTAGCTATAACCTTCGTTTAGTTCATATTTATGTTCCTATGGAAGACACACACAGTATAAAAAAGTAGGTAGGTAATTAAAATTTACTAAGTATTTACTATTTGATGACGTCAACGCAAGGATCAAGAAAGCGAAAGGCGCTTTTGCCCAGCTAAAACCAGTCTGGGATTCGAACGTGCTCACCCGGCGGATCAAGATTTCCCTCTTCGATTCCATAGTGAAGTCTGTTTTGGTCTTCGGCTGCGAGACCTGGAAAGAGACTAAGGGACTGACGAACAAGCTACAAGTGTTCGTCAACAAATGCCTAAGATCCATCTTGCGCAGATTCTGGCCGAACACTATCAGCAACGAGGATCTGTGGAACCGATGCCACCAAATCCCGATCAGGCAAGAAATTGCCCAACGGAAGTGGAAATGGATAGGGCACACCCTCCGAAGAACAGAGGACAACGCCGCCAGGGTCGCGTTCACGTGGAGGCCGCGCGGGAGCAGGCGACGAGGCCGGCCGGCGCACACGTGGCAGCGCACCATCGACGCCGAGCTGCGGGCAGCCGGGCTGAGTTGGAGAGACGCGGAGCGAGAGGCACAGGACAGGAGCGGATGGAGACGTCTCACGAAGGCCCTCTGTACCACTGGGGTACCATAGGACGACAACAACAACAACAACAACAACAACAACAACAACAACAACAACAACATTTCTACCAGATATAATGCAATGTAACATTTAATTAAACGTTTGTCAAATCCGAAAGAATCACAGTCTTACCGTAAGAGTTTCATTAGGTAACCAAGGTCTTTAATAACCATTGTGATACGGAATCCTAAAAAGCGCGTTGTTTTATATTCCCGAGTTATTTATGGCCAGACGGCCGAGGTCACAACTTTTTTTTGCTTATTCTTAGAACACACTGTGTTATTATTCTAAGGTTTATCATTAATATGTTTGTTTCTAATCTTAAGTCTGGCTTATATTATAATCTGGGTCCTGTTACACAGGTTATCCTAGCGCAGAACCCAGCGAGTGCCGAACTAATGTTTTTGTAAACATTAGTAGAAACTATAGAAGTTAACACGCTTAAATTCATACTATATTACATTACATACATTGTATTACATTTGTCTTACGTACGATTAAGTGTTTACAATGTTTACATACATACATACATTAAGTATATATAGTAAAACTTAAGGAAAATTAAAACTTGCAAAGAGTAGATGAAATTGATAAAGACACTGTTTAAAAATCCAATAATTAAATCTTGGCACTGAATATACCTACCTACCTAATATCCGCCCACACTGTCTGACATTGAACCTCGCCGTTTTTAAGTGCAGCGGCCATGCAAAAACACGTAGGTATACTGTGCTGGCTGCATATACTCGTCAAATGGGTTGATGACCTTCAGTAGCGGACGCGGCTACTACGCAGCAGACACTGGGCCCAGACGGTAAATATTAATTGTTTTTAACCCGTTGACTGCCACAGCCGATGTTTTTACGTGATTTACAATAAAGTAAACTAGCGTAAAGTGCATAGGTAACTCACTAACAGTTGGGCGTCGGCGATAGATGTTCGCTGACGTGTTTTGCCGACTATGGTGCAAGATCCCAAGCTTTCGATTTTGGAAACAATCAGTCGAATAACTAAAGAAAGAAGAAGGAATATAAAATGCAAAGGAAAGGAAAACTTACGTCTCGACGCGACACTCGCGTTTGACAGCACTGCCATGTCCGCTTAGCGGTCTCGTAGAGGCGTGCGTCTGTGTGAGTGCGTCGTTTCGAACGTTTGTTCGTAGCTTCTGTACTGCTTTATATGTATACTGTGGTAGAAGTATCAAGTTGAAATTAATATCAAATAGGTACTGAAGTCAGTAATCCCTGTCAACCCAATCAAAAGACACGGCCCTTTATGCCGCATATTTTGACACTCGCTTGGGAACCAAAACCTAAAGGTCCTACTATTTATACGTTGATCTAGAATCTAGAATCATGAAATTTGTCAAGAAGCAACGTCTTATCTAATAGCACATCAAAAGTAAAAGGGAAAATCAGGAAACTGTAAATTTTTAGTAATACCTATCACAAAAAAAATAACGACTAAGTACCCACTTCCATGTTAACCACTTAACAGACTATTAGAGCGTTAACAACTGTCAAAATCCATGAACTCGATTAACATTGATTAAATTTAACATCGTTTGGTGAAATTGGTACTAAGCCCTACAAGTCTGAACGGAACCCTCGGTTAATTTAGTTAAATTCAGTATGAATCATGTTTTTTAAGGTATGCGTTAGTGGAACGAAGTTATTCGAACTTACCTCTTTTTTTGTCGGCGTTAAAAACGGACATATATAATCAGGCATCGTAATACACGTTTTTACACTAAATTTTGGCATCCATTTTGAAATCATAGACCAAGTCTTAATTTTTTTAATAATGAATGAAATTGGTTAACTGTGTACCTAGTCAACAAAAAAACCTGTAAATATTTACTTTTGCGCGTTATTCCATTGAAATAATGTGCAAAAGTAGGTAGATAGGTAAAGGTCTTTTTTGTAGTCGACTGTACGTACAGTACAGTCAAGGTTAAAAATAAATACCCGCACAAAGTTGCAAAAATATGTACCTACACATAGACTATATTGCCATGGGTACGTATTATAATCCCGAAAGTTCATAATATCTACGTTTAAAATACCGACGATTAACACATCGAAAATCAAAATAACGAAAGTACAAAATGCCGATACCCGATATACCGAAGCTTGAAATATCTATTTTCAAATGACCGAATGTTTAAAATCCCGAAAGTACGTTTGTCCGAGGCATGAAATATCTATTTTCAAATGACCGAAGTTTAAAATCTCGAAAGTACGTTTGACCGAAGATACCTACCCTAATATTTATTTTGGATTACATACTTCATTCCACTTATACCTTGTTTTTTTTAACATTAGAGAGACCTTTCAAGAAGTAAATGTAAGGTTTTTATTGGGAATTTTTTACGGTAGTATGACGGAATAACTGGAAAATTATTAAAAACACAGTGTGGTTTGATTTTAAGTATAAAGATTATTTTATAAATAATTCGTAATCATTTTTTTTGCTTATTTTAATTTATCACAAAATTATTGCTTGCTACCTAAACCAACTTAAAAAACCTAAAGAAGCAGGGGCTCTACTTTGAAATTAGTAATTCGAACTTCGGATCGCCCCGTCACTTTCTTGCGAATAAGTGATGCGTCGAGAGCAAAAGGGGTAGCAATAGACGAAGTTCGAATTACGGATTTCAAAGTAGAGCCTCAGATGTCACAAACAAACGGAACGTTTTATAGTCTGTCAAGAAAGTCATGACATGAAAATGATTTTACAATGGATGGGTATTTCTCAGAGCGTTTGAAACGCTGTCACAACCGTGGCTACAATTTTGACGATTTTCTGAGGAAAAGCTAAACAAATTTGATAAGAATTGTAAGCAGAGGTTGAGTTCTACAGAATAGCCGCAAATGGCATTCGAGTCTACAGGCAAGCCGTCAATAATGCGACCACGGTTGTGACAGCGTTTCAAACGCTCTGAGAAATACCCGGATCCAAAGAGCTAAATTACAGTATAAAATAGCATAACAAAACACAGCAATATAATGTGGTTTTTTTATTATGCTATTTTATACTGTAATTTAACTCTTTGGATCAATTATAAAATCATTTTCATTTCATGACTTCCTTAAGCTCATAATGCGACTAAATTATAGCCTGACCAGTAAAATAAAAAACCTCTAATGGGATCGCCACTACACTTTTTATCTGTGTTTCGTGAATTGCAATAGAAATGTAGAAATGTAGAGAATAACACCCCTGAGGCGCAGTGAGAAAATTACGGACCAAATGGGTGCGGGCGACGGGAAGAGTGTAAACCGCTGCGCTATACTGCCACGCTATTGGTTTGTCAGTAGACAACATGCGAAAACATATCCCCTCCACTAGCCGCTGACCTGTACAGGGGTGTTATTCTCTTAAAAACGGCGGTCGGTCGAACGAACAAGCGAACCAACAAGCTGCCCCCACTGCCAACGCACATCGCCACGATGATTGGGGACATAAGGCGCCTCCGAAAGCGTTGGCAAGAAATCCGTTGTCCGAGGCTGAAGACCCAGCTAAACGCCCTGACAACGTCAAGGCGGCTCTGGAGGACCACAGAGCAGCGTCGTGGGAAGAAACGCTAGCCGACGCGGCAGACGACTGGAACTCCATCCATCGTCTGTGCCGCCGTCTTAGCGGAGCCCCACACCCGTTCGCCCACTACAACATGCCGACGGTACCCCTAGATACCGGGCCGAGGACCGTGCCGAAATCTTTGCAGAGTGCCTGGAGCGTTAGTGACAGCCGAACCCATCCAACGAGGCAGACCACATCGCAGCAGTTGCAAGGCACCTTTTCTTCTCCCGGGCAAGGTCAAGCGCATGATCGCAAGGACCAAGCCCAGAAAGGCTCCCGGTGCGGACGGTATCACTAACGCCACCCTTCGCCACTTACCGCCGCGCAATAACTTCCCACTCAACTGGAAGTCCGGCAACGTCATCATGTTGCCCAAACCGGGGATAAACATATTGAATGGGAGCTATCGGCCCATCACCCTTCTACCGTGCATTTCGAAGGTGTTCGAAAAACTGCTGCTTACCAAACTGGTGCCACAGGGGTTCCGCGCGGATCACAGTACTACGCTCTAGCTGTCCAGGGTTCTGTTGAAGTGTAAGGGTGAGAGGTATAATGATAACTCAAGAGTCTGGAGAATACAGTAAAACTGTACAGTTTATATACTACGGTTTCTAGTCATTATCTGGGCTTAAGGTTAATGGTGTGGAACTAATGGTTATGCATTGTCAGCGGAATTAAACTATAAAACTTAATAGAGGCTATAAAGTTTTATAGCATCGTTAAACTAATAATTAGACAAGAGGTAGATATCAGCTGTATGTATCAGCTGTTACATTGGTGACCTCACTACACTGTATTTCATGTCGGTCGCCGCGAACAAACGCGAGCACACGGCCGCAGTCCTCCTGGACATGAAGAAAGCCTTCGACCGGTTCTGGCACTCAGGCCTGGTCTACCAGATGTCCCTATCCTCGGCACCCCGCAGACTGACGAAGGTGGTCCAGTCGTTCCTGACGGATCGCACCTTCAGAGTGGTGGTGGAAGACGCTATCTCCGAAGGTCGCCCAATAGCAGCCGGAGTCCCTCAAGGCAGCTGCCTATCACCGGTATGTTACGACCTTTACACCGATGCTATACCGGTCGTTGATGGTTGCCACCTGACCCTGTAAGCTGACGACGCGGCATTCTATGCCTCCTCTTACAAGCCAGATCTTGCCGTCGTCAAGCTGCAGCGACAACTTGAATGCCTTACCAAATTGGCTCGCCAGACCCAAGCGATTTTCGTGAGCAAGTGCCTCCGCCTGCGAGGATGTGAGGATGGAGGGGGATTTTGCGTAGGGGGGATGGGGAGGCGTCAATACGGGTATTACACTGCTCGCGAGTTCAAGCCAGCTGGGTGAGACCCCGTTGGGGGTACAAGCTGAGCAGCGTTTTCACGAGTTCATCCTGATGTCGACATAGTCGCCGTGTCGACGTCGCGGGGGTAGGCCTTGCCGTCGGGGGGTCGCGCGTGCTGAGGTGAGATTGTGTTAATCTAGGCATCAAGCCTATTTTTTTTTAAATGGGTTACAAATTGACGTTCGTGACCGTACTTCCTCAGTCGATAATTATCCGATTAGTTATTGAAATTTTACGGCGTAAATAGTACGGTTACCATCCGTCCGGGTTAGTTCGGACATGTCCGGACTTTTAGACTCTAGTCCGGTCTTTGTCCGGCTCTTTAATTTTCTAAAATTATATTTGTAATATGAGTAATAAAATTACATATTAAGTAATATCAAATAAGTGAGTAATGTTTCCATTTTGTGACAAAAAAGGTTTCAGGGCTTTTCAGATTACTAAATGCTAACCCTATTAAGTAGTAGATAGGTACCTACGCGCAGGACAACGACACGGAATTAGAAAATATGAATATTTCGTCATAATATATTTAATTTTATTTAGGTACCTACCTATTACAACTACCTACCTAACCTAGTACAATAATAACAAAGGACATTTCAAATAAATAAGACTCGTATCCCGTATAGTATAAGTAGGTACCTATATGTAATACCTACGTAGGTAGGATATGAATGAATATATAGGTATTTATTTATACAGCGAATTCAAGGGTCAAAATAACGGAAAAACTCGTTATTTATCTTGCTTTCTCAATCGGCTTCAGGCTCAGAATCCATTAATAAGCTAGGTAATTAAGCAAGCAAGATGAATACAAGCTTATCCATAAAATACGAGTTAGTGCTAGGTAGTTAGTAGGTACGTGCCTAAGATGCTGTATGATTTATCAACAGGTACTACATCTGTGCAGTCTGTACTCATGCCTACCTGACCTAAAAAAAGTTACACGATTGTTTTATAACCTACCTACAGCTAAGGCACCGTTCTCACGAGCGCTTAAAAAGCGTCGCGTTAGAACACAAACACGGAGTTCAGTAAGCTCAATTCAATTTAACGTCCAACGCCCAACGTCGAAAATCGAACAGTGTTCGATAAAAAAGCGCCGCGCTTTAAAACCGCCTTCGTGTGAATAAACACATGGTTATCAATTTGTGTCATTTCAACGTTTTTTTAACGCGCGTTGAAAAAGCGCTCGTGAGAACGGGGCCTAAAGCTCGCAAAGTGCAATATCACTGCGCTGTATAATAATTAATGGCATCAGTGCATGTTGCTTGCTCGCTCGCTCATTTCATTCCCTTGCATAGCGTATCTTTTGTTCACTCGCACGCTCATTCAGCTCGCTCAGCTCGGCATGGCCAGCTCAGTCAGCCACACACGGCGCATGCGCACGCAACGCAACCAACCAGTCACGAAAAAGCGTCGGCCGGTGCCGCACGTTTGACAGAGTGCCTGTGTGCGCAGCTATTTTCGCGTCGATAACAAAACTTTTATTCAATTAGTATACCACATATACTTTACTTATATGATAATTGAAAAAAAAACTATTGTATTATTCATACAACTTTGATAACCGTTACCAGTGAAGTGGCTTTAGATTTATCGGATTTGCAGTGAAACTTGGGAAGTCTATAGTAAGTGGTCTAGATCTTTACATAGTATAAAACAAAGTCGCTTCCGCGGTCTATACGCTTAGATCTACTAAACTGCGCAACGGACTTTACAATACAATACAATACAATAAATACTCTTTATTAAACACCAAAAAATAAAACACGGAATAGTACATGTATTACAAATGTTATATTTCAATGCGGTTTTTAGCAATAGATAGAGTGATTAAGAGAAAGTTATTTATGTAGGTACCTATAATGAATTCTGAATTAGGTAGGTAAGTATGTACGAGTGTCACAGAAAACTCAGATAAACCGAAGCGAAGGGAGGGAGGGTCGCTAGTTTAAAATAAACAACTTACCTACCCTTACCTTACTTATCTTTTAGAATTAGAGACGAACTAGAACTTTCTGTCAAGTTCAATTAGGAATGTCACAGTAAAGGCACGGCGAAAGCATATTATACGTACCTATACTCTGTGCCAATTGAAATTGGCAAAGATGTAAACAACCAAACGAACCAATTTACTGTTATTACTCGATAATCACGTGCTTTTAAAGACAAAATGAGGTCTTAGTCTTAGCAATGATTTATGCACTTGATTTTTACTTGCACATTAAGTTTTAGATTAAATAACTATTAAGTATCTGTTGTTATTTTAAATAAAATCACGATTGATGAATATTTGAGATAATGTGTCAAACCGTACTAGTTTGTTTACATCTTTGGCTATTTCAATGTTTTCAATTGACACAGGCTTTAGGTAGGTAGGAACTAGAAAGGACCTATAGGTACCTAAGTCTGGATCTAATGGGACTGCCATCGATAATAACCCGTATTAGGTATCTGCAATAGTACAATCAGCGTCATATACCTACCTATAAGGTAACATTCAAAGTGTTCAAATAATTCGGTACACCATGCAATTAATATGGTGTAACGAACTATTTGAGCACTTTGAATGCGAGGAAAAAAAACGACGTTCTATACAAAATTACAATATTTATTTTAACAATAGTACCTACATATTTTATTGCCTAGGCAGGGGTGTAGGCAATCGCGGGCTGAGTATTGGTTTAATAAAAATAGGAAGCCGGCAATTGCCGTTCCTGCCGAGGTCAATGAGGTCAATAAGGTCAATGAGGGCATTTCCGTCATACTTTTTGATAAGTTCACTTTGGCTGGTCATAACTAAGAGGATATTTACTTTTTAATAAACCTGATCACTGAAATAGATTGGGCATTTATTTAACTATATAATATAAATGTACTAATATTAAATTGCTAGTACTGCTGGTTATTTAAATATGTTCTTTTTTTTTAAACATGTCAGTTGACGGATTTTCCCGACGCTTTGGGGCTATTCCGTCAACCAACGATTTTTCTTGTATCGTGACGTTTTACAAACATATACGTCAAGTGTACAAATACCGCTGAACTCTTAATCGAAACTAAACTCCAGCGAACTCAATTAAAGGTTTATTTTAGATAGTATTGCCAAATACATTTTTTTGGGGCAATTCCGGCCTATTTTTATGATCAGGAGTAGTACCTTTTAAAACAAATTCTCAAACCCTAGGGAAAATTCGTCAACTGACATCATGTTTTTAAAATAATGGGTTACTGTTTTTGTGCTTACCAGGTGGTGCCATTGTTGAGTAAGGTTGGTACAGTGTCAAAGTCACAATATTTTTAATTTCAAAACATATTTAATAAGTAAATTGGACATTTCATAGCGCAAGTATTGAACGGCCAATTTAGCTAAGACCCTAAATGCTCAACAATCGAAGAGCGTGACTACCATCATACTGCTATTTTGATTTTGCCTTTATCGACCAAAATTAATTATTTAACTTTGGAACCGTGCTTAACATTCTCAAATAAAAATACAGAGTAAAAAATCAACAATTTTAATATTGAAATCGTATAAAGATATAGAATAATTAACACACGCTAAGACGTATATGTGCAGCTTTATTACCACTCATTCCACTTCGAACTGCCCGGCCCTTACCGCTGCTTAAGTCATCATTATTACCTATATGTCTGATCTCGATTTTTTCTATAATTTCACACCATTTTTATTTGCGAAACAAAATACATATTTCAGAATATTAGTGCAGAATATTATTTGAATAGGTGACTAGTCGGTTTTCTTCTATTAGTCGCCTGACAGCAGCCACGTTTTCTCCAGTGACCGCGGTAGACGGCCGACCTTCACAATTCAAGGCCTCTATTAAATTCTGCGTACCACCGTCTCACAGTGCTCAAATGTGGTGCTTCAAGCCCAAAAGCAGAGAAAGAGAACTTTTAAAATTGAACAATGTTTTTTTTTTTAAATCGTTGCCCTAAAGTCTTTTCGCGTCAATTCCATTTCTAGTGCAAATTTGTCACTTTAAAACGTCAGAAAAAACAAATTACGATCAGTTTCCCGCCAACTATGATTTAAATCCATAAACAATGAGCTATATTTTTGCAAATGACATAATTCTAAATTCAAATGTTTATGAGTGGCCAGGAGTGCAAAACTTTCAGTGTGGCCTAAGTATAAGGAATTCCTGCATGACATCCATTTTGCGTTCAAAACTATACACAAACATTTTTATCTTGTCTGAAATTTAGCAACTCCTAATAAGTGGATTTGGATCCAGGGGAAATGACCCTATTTGTTACCTCCAACAAGAAGTTGTAAAAATATACAACTCCTCGTACCTACCGCTCCGAGCACGACTCGGCCAGTCCAGCAACGCGCCGCGCCGCACCGCCGAAATAGGCACAATTACACCACCGCGATACCACAGGGCGATACCGACACCGCAACGCCTTCGCGCCGGTCCCGCTACGCTTTTTTCCCGCACGTTCTTTCATACATTTTCGTACGAGACTAGGGTTACCATCCGTCCGGATTTGTCTGGACTTTTTAGACCATAGTCCGGACTTTGTCCGGCTTTTATATTCGTCCGGATTTTTTAAATTTAGATGCCCACCATATTACTGTAAATAAAGAGAGTAATGTTTCCATTTTGTGACTAAAAAGTTCGGACTTTTATCGAAATGTCAGGCTTTTTGTCAGGACTTTAAATTCCTAAATGGTGACCCTTTACGAGACAGGTTCTACCTACCGGCCTACCGCATCCACAACACAACATGACACAACCGTGCTGCGCCGCGCCACTTCCGCAGTCAGCACATTCGCGTTTTCGATATCAGTATCGAAAGTAGGTCGCCATTATATCGGGGTTTTTATCTACTTCATTCGAGACAATTATTATCATTTTAGTCATACGTCGGTTCCTAATTATAATGCGCAAATTATATTAGGTATGTTATGTGGGGCTGTCGCGCAGAATCTGGGACGGTAGACCGCCCCATTTGACTTACTATTAGGGTTGCCAGACATACTATAATATATAGTACTAGAGGACGCCCGCGACTTCGTACGCGTAGAATTAGTTTCCCGCTACTCCCCCCATTTCTTCCCGTTGGGGGTCGATTTTCGGAAAATCCTTTCTTAGTGCTCACTTACATCATGAAAGGAACCCCTGTACCAAATTTCAGGTTTCTAGGTACAGTAGTTTGGGCTGTGCGTTGATATGTCAGTCAGTCAGTTTAGCCTTTTATATATATAGATAGCTGTCCGCGCCCGGCGTCGCCCGGGTGTAATTTTTTTTTTCATACATACCTTATGAAAAATAGTTTACGACCTATTCTCAGACCTACTGAATATACACTCAAAATTTCATAAGAATCGGTCGAGCCGTTTCGGAGGAGTTTGGTTACAAACACTGTGACACGAGAATTTTATATATTAGATATAGATTATACTTTATTTTGCCTCTGTATACTTTATTATTTACGAAACACATAAAGTATGCTAAAATACTATATTTTAAACTGAAATTAATTCAAAGTTTATAGAGTAGGTACCATTGATTTCGGTTTAGTCTTAAAAGTATTTTGGGACACATTATTTCTTAGATGTGGCACTAGTAACAGTAATGAGGAAAATATTAAAAATACTTAATTTTTTCACTGTATACTTTATTTTTAAAGCCTTCAAACCGCCAAATACTATAATCTCAGAAAAAAAACTGGCAACCCTACTTACTATTCGTTCAGACATCGTACCTAATTAATTAACATCCTACTTGTATCGTTATCAACAGTGGTGGTGGTGGTGGACCGGACCCGCTTACCGTAACCCGGGGTGTTTAATAGCGCTGATTATCATAAATCGTTACATTTCGGTAAGCGCTTAATCACACATTAATTAAACGGATATGCCATTCGATTGAGTAAATTCGACTTACCACTTACCAGTATCAAAACCCCCGAATAGGTTACCGCTTAAAATACTGACTGAATACCTTCAAGCAATTTCAGTTCTTAGACAAACTATGTACGACATAATTATAACTCAGGCGGCGCGCGCGCTTCAAGGTCACAGTGGCATGAGACGCGCGCTGGAAGGGAGCGAAGGGGTAACCTTATCCCGAACGGTAAGCGCTTAACTAAACAAATATCTAATATCTAATCCAACAACATTCGGCAAGCGGTTACCAAAGGGTTACGGTTAGAGTATCCCGGCGTATTAGGGCTACCTAATCGTCGGGTAAGCCGGTCAAGAGGTTACCGAAACGATTGGCTTATCGTATGAACGGGTAAGCCGTTCGAACGGCTTAAGCAAAGGTACGGGTTTTCCTGTCCCTCGGTGGTGGTCTGTACTTACCTAATAAAAGTGAATTACATTTTTATTTCTTTTCTGCATGGCCGTAGGGCTGCGTCCGATTGTTTTTTTTTTTTGTTTCTTGTTGGTCCCATTATCAACATGTTAGGATCTGACGATGGATTCTTGGAGAATTCGAGGGAACTCCTCAAATATTATAGGCACACCTGCAGCTATTTGGGTATTTTTCATAGTATCTCGTGCATTTGAACTTGAAAAGCACCATTTGGTAAAGTGGGACCTACCTATGTGAAGACCACAAATGGTCACCGGAATTCCTCAACGGTACCTACCTATTTCGAGGGTGGTGATAAGATATCTCGAGTAAGATAATTGAGCAACTATGTCAAAACACATTGAATGAAATGGTTTAATTATATGCAGAATGACTTTCCGGCGGCGATGCTTGCGATGAGTTTCTCTTTAGTTTTTTGTTTCTTTTTATACGAGAACATCATCATCAATATCATCATCATCATCATCATCATCATCATCATCATCATCATCATCAGAATCTGCCGAAAGACGTCAACCTGTACACGTAGGCCTCTCCAGTCTCCAAGGATCCGCAATTCTCGAACCTGTGCATCGTAAAGACCTGCGTTTCCTAACTGAAGATAAAGATTCTAGTTTGTTATCCGGTGCTTTAGCTAATTTAGTCCCAGACTTGCGTAGTTAGCTCAGTTAATTAAGAAATTCCAATTTAGCGAACTTAATGAAGGCTCCGGCAAACCAAACGCGTGGCAGCAGCAGCGCGTAGCGTCGCGTGGCGTCAGGGAGTTGTAAAACAACAAAACAAATGGAACCCCGGCACACCGAGACGCGCGTTTGCAGACGCGCCGCACACGCGACGCTACGCGCTGCTGCTGCCACGCGTTTGGTGTGCCGAAGCCTTGAGTGTTAGATAACGCAATGCAATGTTGTCACTATCACAGGAACTTCATAGTTCACAGCGAGCCCACCCACGAAAATGTACATTTTGACTCTAATGGCTGATTTACAAACATCTAACTTTTTTTTTCTCTTTTGCAGATCATGTGGACGAATATAGACGACACCGCAATGGAAAGTAAGTATAAGTACATTAGAAATACAAATAATAAAATATAAATTAACCATTCCAAATAAATTAACTTATGTACTTATATGTAAATAAAATATGTAGGTATATTAACCAATCCATAACAGATGTAGCATAAAGCCAATAACACGAACTCGCCGATAGCAACAATTTAATGTTAGGTACTTAACTAATAATTAAGGAGAACATGTAGCAAGCAACGCATATAAAGGAAAGTAACTCCTTTTCATTTGTATCACAATCCAGTATCCGTATCCAGTTAATAAGATAATAGATACATACACACATACGTCCACACTTAGGGCCTGTTGTTTGAACCCTGAAAACATTACACTCCTTTTTTTGGGCAATCGTCATCGTCACTAATGGTTAAATCTCTTAGTCACTTACATGTATACAGCATAGAGGAAATATCTTAGCCTTCACGTCACAGATTGGGCCCTGCAGTTAAATATGTTAACGTCGATTTCTTTATATAATATCTACAACATACAAAAAACTTCCCTGAGACTCACTGCCGCACTCAGAGACGTCAATAAAATTTAATGCTTGTTTAGTGACGTATTGTCCTATTCTATTGCTTTAGCAAAGAAAGTGACAGCAGCAACTTTTATCAAGCATTAAATTAAATTGACGTCTCTGAGTGCGGCAGTCAGACACATTAAGGAGATCGCATCATATCATACGTGTCTGAGTAAACATTGTACCAACTACAAAATATTCAAAAATCGTGAAAATCCGACTAGATTTAAGGGGGAGAAACTTTATCGCATTTTGTACAAACATTTTTAGTTTCACAATTCTCTTAAATTTGCTACTAGCATTCCCTATGAAATTAATTTGCCTTTAGTTGGACGTTGCAAACTAGCGAGATGGCATGGAAAGTTTGGACCATTTAAATACCTTGGGTTAAATATCCGAAGACGATATTAAGAAATGCTACATAATTTAGCAAACACAATGAGTACCCGGTACTCTGATTTCACACAAATTTGAACCCCCTATCAAGATTGCTACATATTTATTTTTGTATTTAAAGAAATAGATAGTAGTCTAAGGTGGAAGAATCCTATTAACCAAATAAAATTAACAACGATATCAATGTCGCTTGTATCACAATGTCTCAATTGTGTGTAATTGTTTTTAAATTAGTTGCCCTGCTATTTATTTATTTTATTTTATTACGGCCAGTAAATAAAAAATATTAGAAAGATGAAGTTTTAGTTTTTAGCGACGATACAGTACAGGATGTAGTGAAAAATCCTTTCCCATCGTTTTTTCTCGGAAATGTCAGACTCAGTACCCATCAAGACAACGTGGGGGAAAGTCGCATCGCGAGATTATTAATCGATGTAGAGTGATTAATACCAGAGTATTTTTTGTTTGTTAATATTTTAGTTTGTTTTCAGTTCTTTTAATAGTCATGCGGAAAGCATTAAGACCTGGGAAAGGTTTATATTATTTATTTATATTTCTTCTTGTTTACCTACACCTATTCTCTATATAATTTGATCGTTGTGGTTTAAACATCTCAGTGTGATATACTTTAAACTCGTGGTTTGACATTTGACTCTGATAACTAAAGTACTATATTTATTTAATAGAGACACGTCGGCATCATTCGGATGTAGTCCTGTGTTCCGAGTTTTCACGATGGGAAAGGATTATTCACTTTGTCTGTACGCATCACAGAACAGAAAAAACAGTAGAAGTGTCAAGTGGGCGTGTAACGTGTGGCATAGTTAAGTATGCGGAGTTCCGCTGTTGTTTTTATGATAGTTTGAGTATTGGCGACAACAGGTCTGATACTAAGCAAAGGTCATGCCACTTCCACTGTTTTTTCTATTCCGTGGTACGCATTTAGTTAGTTATTTCGACTATAATTCAAAACTTATTTATGTTTGATTTTTGTTTTAGGTAGCATTCTACGCGATTTGGCTGATTTTGATATCAGTGCTCCAATAAAAGTCACGGTATGCTTTGATACCGACTGTGACGTAACGAGTGACATACTCATCAAACCCGAAAACGACACAGATAGCAATATTGTTGAAAACAACGATGTAGAAAATTTTGCGAGTGTTCGCGATTTGAAATCGAAAGCAGAAATAAAGGAAGAACCTTTGGAATTACACGGAGCAACTGAACATATAAATAACAAAAAAGAAACTGGACATATCCTTCAAGAAATTACAACTTACCAGGCTGAAAAAATACAGAATAAACTTTCCAATAACGATGATTCCAGGAAACGTAAACAACAGCAATTGCAAATATATAAAAATAAAAAAGCTGCAAAGATGACCGAACAGAAAAAAACTGATGACAGAACAGAAAAAAGGGATGAGAATGGAGCTCAAGAGAAAGTTAACGCTTCTACTACTGAGAGTTCTCTCTTAGTTAATAATCAGACCCCGGAAACAACACCGCTGCCCCAACCACACTTGAGAACTGTATTGCCTAATCCATCTATGGTGCCCCCACAACCTGACGTCCATGTACAAGCTAAACACAAAGCAAATCGTGAAACAATGTTGTTAGATCTAGCAGATCATATGCGACATATTATGGAAGCTTACTGGTTTCAAAAACAGCACAATACTTCTAAAGAAAACTTTATACGCCTTAAAGATAGATATTTTAATTTATCCTATGATACCGTTGTTAAAATGATACTGCCGATGGAACAAAATAAAGAGTTCATACACCTCTTTTTGAAAGAGACCCACCGTCGCGCTTCTGAGAAATCTTATTACAAATGTGGATACCAAGACTACGTAATTTTACTAGGCGAATTAATGACATGGGTTAGAAAAACGGCAAATCTTTTGAAACAGAAATTTAACAACACTAGTCAACCAACACAAATTGACGAAAATGCTAAAATTCAACAAGAACTTAATCAAAGACAGTTAGGAAATAACAAAAAAAATGTTGATAACCTGAATAAAAGTGCAGAGGTAAATAGTGTATGTATTTTCTCTTCTGGATCTCCCGGTAGTGAAATCAGTATAAACATTGATCCAAATATAAATCGATATATTATGTCGGCGATTGGTAATGAAACCAACAAAGATGTTAGAAATATTCAACCTCCGCCAGTGTCAATAGCAAGCCAAAACCAATCACAGAATCCTTGTAATAGTATGATAACAGCACAGACAAACAACAAAAAAAAGACAATTTATTCTAAAAAACAACCGGCTTTGTCGTCCTCTGCAAATATAAATATGGTAATGGACCATCAGCCGCCACGTAGCCCTGAGCCTAACAGGAACCAAAGTAGCTTAATAGAACTCTTGACAAGTATCGATATACCTACACAGCAAATTCATCCTAGATTACCACAAGAAATGCAATCTGTGCAATCTCATCCCGAGTTACAACAAAGTTTATATCATTCAGCTAATTTACCGGTGCAATATGGACAATCGCCAAGTTTACCACCGAAGTATGGACAAATAACAAATCTACAACTTCAACACGGACATTCGCAATCCGTGCAGCAACAGTATAGACAGCCGGAAGTTGCGATACCACTACATGAACAACTACTAAATAATCAGTTACAAGTACCGTTACAGTATGGGAAACAGCAAAATATGCAACAACAACATTCTGTTCATAACGTGCCACAATATAGTCAGTCACAAAACAGACCGCAACAAGTTGTACAATCATCACATTCATTACAATCATTACATCAATATGTTCAATCGCAACCTGTACTACCTCATTATGAACAGGCGCAGCAACAACGTAGTCAAACGCATCTACCGAATTACAATCAACATCAGAATATACTTGGTCAACCACAGGCACAGTCAAATCATATGTTTCCGCATGGAGGTCAAATCCGGCCTGCTCCACCGCCTTATACACATTATGTTCTGCAACAACATAAACATCCATGGAATTCGTCAATACAAGTTGGACATACGAAACCAGTGCATCCTTGCTATGAACAGCCTCAACATGCACTGCCACAGAATCAGCAGTCCAAACATGCATTATCCCAAGCTGGACAAATTCAACAACAACCTAATCACTTAAAAGAACTTCTAGATAAACCACAACGCCTAGAATGGCCCCATGAGTTTACTGCTATATACAGTCAGCCGAATATGCAACAACCGATTCAAAAAAACACTCCTCGTTCAGCTTCCACCGATAGCGGTTTCATAAGCCCGTTAAACTTTAATGTTTCTGCGGACCAAACGGTATTTACTTTACCTTATTTTTATTGATTAAATGTTGTCTGCAGGTGTGTGATCAGGTCACTTGGCACCTATTACTCACCAATTATATATTTGTGTTGACTAACAAAACGGGTAACAGGGCTTCCATATAGAAGGCGCAGATATATTAATTAGCCAATGACTGGGTGAAGGTCACTCTACTAATTTTACTTATTGTGTAGATAGATAATATGCACACACCATATTAATATGAGTATTCTTATTATAATTATATCGTCTTCTATTAACATAATAATTAACATGTTTAGAAATAAAGATGTCTGTTACATATTTTATCTATTTTATTTTGGAAAGGTAAAGAATTATCATAGATTTGATTTTTAACTACCAGAGGAGGATTGGTTTTTAAACATCCACAAGGAATACCAGCCCCCCATTTCACCATCTTGACAATGACACGTGACAGGTGAGAATTCAGTATGTATACAATGCAAAGTTATCACGCTGATACATCACTGGAATTCATATTAGCTGCGCCATGTACACTGAAATGTCATTGTCAGAATGGTGAAATAGGGGGCTCTGGAGGACACATAACATCCAACAAAAGTGCTGACAAACAGCGATTAAATCAGTATGTTTAATTACTTCACGAAGTATTGTCAAGTCTAGTTTCAAACTACGTACTACTTTCCCTGATAGGAAGTTGCTGGTAAGAAAGCGTTACCCTTTGAACGCCAAGAACCACTAAAGTGCTCGTGTACTGTCGTGCCTACCACGCCATCGACCATTTTAGTGGTCACAGATGCAGTGCAAAATAGACCCGAGTATTTGTGACGTAATGTTGACATTATTTAGTTGTGGTTTTCAGCTGTCATTGGCGTGTGAGGACGACATTTGTATCAAGTCAAAGGCGTTCAAAGGGTTAATAATAATACATAATATGAATGTTAAAAACTTGAGCTTTTTTCTACTTAGATTTTGGCAAAAAGTAGAAGTTTGGAGTTTGGGAAGATAGGTACGTTCGTTAGCCTACTTTCATACAAAACCTTTTAGCGAAAAGTGAGAAAATAATAATAAAGCGATACACAAGTGACTAGCTTATATTTCAACAGAAGCCCATAATAACAGTTGGTATCATTGTTTTTTTTATTCTGCTAGCTAAGAAGTGCTCAGCTATTGAGGCTGCAGACTTTGGCAGTAAGTTAATACTTACACCCGTATTCACGAACGCACAGGGTGGTTCAAATCGTCCAAAAGGTCGGTCAAAAAGGACCAATCACCAAGCTGTATTGAACGCAGTGCGTTTACTTAGTGAAGGATCCCTTAAGTATTGTTTGTGAATACGGGTGTTAGTTACACGTGAGAGGTCGAACTTACTGGTTGCTAACGCAATTCGTACAGTAATACGTCGACGATGATATGATTGATACATTATCAGCATTTCACTTTTCACTATAGCTAGTTATACTGAAAGGATAGTACGTATAGTAGAGAGCATTATATCAGTAGGGTTGTTACAAACTGCGCCACAGTTGCCACTGAGCACTACGAGTGCAATTTTATTTCTGACCTGTTACTAGTTGATAGGGTACCACTTATTTACTTATACAAGTATTTGTGGTTACTACATGGTTTTATTTCCCTGTTACAACTAGGAACAGGTGGAATTATTATTCTTAAGAGCCGCCTTAGCCACGTCATCGGTCCACCTCGTTGGAGGTCTCCCACTCTGCGTGTTCCGGTACACGGACGCCAGTCAAGATCCCTTCGACTTGCTTACCGTCACCTAAGTCTAGCAATTCTTAGTTCCATGTCAGTGGCTTTGGTTCCTGTGCGGATCTCCTCATTTCTGATCTGATCACGCAGATAAATTCCAAGCATCGCCCTTTGAGTGAGTGTTTGAATATTATGAGAACGCGATTAGGGTTACCATTTAGAAATTTGAAAAGTACTGACAACAAGCCTGACATTTTGATAAAAGTCCGGACTTTTTAGTCACAAAATAAAAACATTACTCACTTAGTTACAGAGGTATGGTAAGCATTTAAAATGTAGTTTTATTACTTGTCCATCTAACTAAAAAAAAACCGGACAGATTAAAAAGCCGGACAAGGTCCGGACTAGTCTAGAAGTCCGGACGGATGCAAGCGGCGCGGTCCTTGTGGCAAACATTCGGGGAAGGCTTATGTCCGGCAGTTTTTCGATTCAACGTCTTTCGGCTAAAATGATGATGACGTCGACCTCGTAGCAGAATGTGTTCAGATAATAAAGTAAAGTGTACCTAAGTGTTTCACTTTTGCAATCATGGGTTTATTACATTTTTGGTTTAGGCTTATTCAACTGCAGCCCTTATACAATCATCGACCTCTGTAGGGCCTCTGGGGCGAAGCAATGCCACCTAAGAAGAGCTCTTAAAATAAAGATGACACATCAATTTATTACATTTTTGGTTTATCTTTATTCAACTGCAGCCCTTATTCAATCATCGACCTATGTAAACAAGCCAATTCGGTTAAAGAATTAAAAAAAAAACGAATGTCACCGATCTATGTACAAGTACCCCAACGAAAATGTTAGCACTTTAGTGCATTGTCATAATAAACTAATACCTACAATACCACGGCAATAGAATTGTATTGAAGTTCTGATGCAGTTGACTTAACTACATCAAAACTGCAAACCGACCGTGCAGCTAACATGCAGTCGGTGTGCTGGCGACACGACTGCACGCCAACTGCAAGCGGACTGCGCGATTGTAATGCAGTTTTGATGCAGTTATGTCAACTGCAACAGAATTGCCATTTTGCAGCTGGGTTGCCGTTCAAATCCTGTCCGTCTGGACCGGCCCTTAGGTACTTTTTAGGGTTCCGTACCCAACCAAAGGGTAACAACGGGACTCTATTACTAAGACTCCACTGTCCGTCTATCTGTCTGTCTGTCACCAGGCTGTATCTCATGAACCGTGATAGCTAGACAGTTGAAGTTTCACAGATGATGTATTTCTGTTGCCGCTATAACAACAAATACTAAGAACAGAATAAAATAAATATTTAACAAACGTGATTTTTTTGCCGTATTTCGCTCGATATTAATAATGGCAACTGGTATTACGTCTAATGTTTGTATAAGATAATGGTAAGTACGGAACCCTTAGTGCGCGAGTCCGACTCGCACTTGGCCGGTTTTTAAGATGTGTACGTCTACTCGAACAATTTCGATGTCATGTCGGTGAGGGCGACTGGCGATGGCGACAGTCCACTGTTGTTGGTAGAATAAATTCACATAGGCGACGTCAGCGGAGCGATCAATGTTGTTTTTTTTTAATTTTTCAATCTGTGTCTTTCAATGAGTATTCAAGTCAGCCAAAGACCACCACACCACACACACACCACACCCACACACACACACACACACACACACACACACACACACACACACACACACACACACACACACACACACACACACACACACACACACACACACACACACACACACACACACACACACACCAGAGTCAGAGTAGTTGGTATAAACACATAGACAACTTTAAAAAAACAATGTCTGCATGATGACATGACCCGTCGACCACTACTTCTACCCACTGCTCTACCTATTCGCTTTCGTCAGAAATCAATTTTATTCCGCAAAAGTAGGTAGGTTAGGTTCGATACGTACGTATCTTTAAATGCCCGAAGGGCAAACCGCCCAGAAATAGGAGCCCTGCCGCGAAGCAGGGCTCCGTCGAAGAGCAGTGGGTAGAAGTAGTGGGTCGACGGGTCACGACCCTACCTTACTGGGGGATTTACTTATTACCCCTATATACTCGTACTTTATTTCAACCCCTCAGGGAATGAATTTCCAGATATCGCTTTTTTTTGCACTCCTTGACCTCTTAAGGAACCAGTGCCGATTTTGGAATCTCTAGACAAAATGGCCGTACCCTATAAACAATCCATGGACAAGGTTTACTTCGGATTAAAATTTGACACATTTTGTATGGGCAAATGTGAAATTTTAACCTGTCTGCGGTTTGAATATAGGGTTTGCCCGTCAGCGGTTTAGGCTGTGCGTTGATATCTCAGTCAGTCAGTCAGTTTCTTGTTTTATATATTTAGATGAAATAATATTTGGCACGATGGCCGTACAGCTCGCGCGCGAATTGAATGCATTCGGGACCTGCGAGGTGAACGGCGCCACGCTAAGATCAACAATTAGGTACTATAGATGAATTACCGAGAGCGTGGAATTGCATATGTAGTGGTTGTACCGTTCGCATGAAAAGGAAAACCATTTAAGTTTTCTTCTTAATTTAATGAGATTACCCTAAACAAGTGGAATAAGTATGTCTTTTTTTTGCTTTTAGTCGCTATCATTTATTTAAATTTTCATCTTTAAGGTTGGAAATTGCTTATGGGACAGATGGAAATTATATACCTATGTATAGTTCTCCTGATGACTTCTTGATCAAAATCATCTACTGCCAACGGACCGTACGTAACTTTTTCTTACTCGGAGAGGAATTTTTTCGTTGCTTTGAATTTGTCACTCTTACTCTCAGTCATAATTTTATAAATAGTCGAAAGAGAAACACCTGTAGCTTTTTCAACGAATTGGGCAGCGGTGTAAGGTGAATTTAAATTTTTCATTAGTGCTAGTTCAAAATATATAATAATTTTAACTGTCATAACAGTTAAAATTATTTGTTTGACTCTCAATCGGACCAAAATTACTGTTACTTTCTGCCATAATTTTTGCAAACTGTGCTACAAAGTCGCACGTGCCCACCCAAAATAATTCTGAAAATTGCGAGTATCCAATAAAATAGTTTTTAAAGTTGTGGGTAATTCTATAGCTCTGCCTACCCCACTCTGGGATTACAGGCGTGAAGGTATGTATGTATGTACATACAATAAAATAAGACGTATATTTTAGTACATTGTAAAAAGTATTTAGAATTTGACACTGACATTATTTTTGTACTTACTTATTTAATATATAATAAAACTCTTTTTATGCTGATGGTATAAGAAGTAGAGGAAATTTAAATATAGAATGCCTGTAAAGACATGTTACCACTACATATGCAATTCCACGCTCTCGGTAATTCATCTATCTATACTAGATTCAAGGTCCCATACAAAATCAAAGCGAAAAAGTGGCCGTGTTGCTTATACTTATAGCTATATCTGTGGAACCTTCTAAATTAACTTGAACTATACCTTAAGTCTAAGCAACAAAGATTCAAATAATAATAATTGTTTAAAATACTTACCACGTTTCGTCACAAGACGAGCATGCGTTCGATAAACAAAAGAACTTTCTTCGTTTCAAAAAGATGTCATTCTATTTTAGGAACAGGGTAATAATGGAGTCGCAATTATATAAGACAGACATTTTTTTTATTTGATAGAGATATAAGTAAGTACCACAAACAAATTTACGTATACATTTTTTTAACATATCCTTTTCTAGGACTGTCATATAAGGGTATTAGACCCGATACTAAAGCAGCAGGAGAACTGCAACAAGTGGAATCAGCCTGACTCATGTCACATTTTGCTATGGAACTTCTATATTTGTTATAGATGCAACCTGCAAAGATGTAAATACTATCTTTAATAAAATAATAATGACCATACATCATAATCAGAGCTTGTTATTATAGAAGTATTTTGTACTTAATTTACAAAATATGAGTACCTGTACATTTCATATTCCCTGAGACCTTAGCACACTCGCCTTTATCGCCGACATAAAGCCTAGTGTGCTAAGGCCTCTGGTCTTGGTCACGATTTACAAAAAGACAACATAGGTAAACGTTTTACCAGATTTGATGTCGTCGATTCTGTTAATACCGCTGCTTGCACTTTCTTTTTTTGACGTGAATCTGCAATTAACGGCAATATTATAAATATTATACGGCTTAATAATATAGCTGGACTGAAGTGGTAACTCCTCTGCTTCATCTCACTACACTTAATCTTATATTATTTTAAACGTGTTATGTAACTGTACCTGCAATTTGGGAATCGCTGTTTTCTACGCCTTTGGCTATTTCCAGTTTGTCAAATTTGTCAAAATGAATCGAACATTATAATCGAATTTTCGAAAGGCCTATTAAGATCTTCTCTTTCTTTCGCAAAAATAGATATCCATGCCACACAGCAAAAAGGATCACTAGGAAATTACAAAAAATAAAAAATATTTTTTTATTCTAAAATGAGAACTACTCCATGAATTTCTTGTTCCAGAACCACCGATTATTGGCAAGATGGTTGACCAAACAATAAATTATTGATTTTTAAATGTAAACTGCTAATTTTTACGTACTTTAAATGAAATACTGACTTGTACTTACCTAAAGAAAGATATTCCTTCCGAAACCTTAGTGTTACGGTGGTGCTTCCGCAATTTTTAAACGCACATTGTGGCATTTTATCACGTCCTCACGTTGGCTTTAGTTGACGCGTACTGTCAGAAATATGAGCACAAACTTATTTTGTGCTCATATTTCTCTGGCCATTTTCAGAGCTGTAACGTTGAATCTAGTAGATTGTTGATCGAAGGCGCCACGCCTTTCCTCTCCCGCCGGTAGTGTGCACTACACTGTATAGTGCCGTCCCGTACTAGCACATTCCTAAGCTCGGCATTCAAATCCCGCGCGTACTGTATTAGCCCCCGTACGCACTAGCGATTAACCGCGCATGCGGTTGCGGCTAACCGCTAGTGCGTATAGCACTGCGGTGACGGTTCTTCATTATATTCATTTCGGGGCAGTGGTCCAACTGCTTTGTCCAACTGACCAATAATTTCCATTTGAATATCAAATTAACAGGCTCGACGGAGCTCCTACTTCCGGGTGGTTTGGTCCTCCAGGCCAGCTGAAGAACTAACATTACCTAAACCTACGTCATATTTATGATACTAACTTTGGTCAGTTAGACCACTGCCCCGTCACTCATATATTTTGATCGACCCCGCGGTTAACCGCTAGTGCGTAAGGGGCCTTAGCCTTAGTGCTTTAGACTGAACCATCGCCGCAAGTGTCGCAACTGACATTCAGTTAGTTACAGTCAAGAGTAAAAGTAAATATCTGCACAAAGGTACAAAAATGTGTACTCATAAACCTAATTGCCATATTAATACCTACTCTAAATAATTGGTGCATGCACTGTACACATGGCACTGGTACAGATGTAGTGAATTAAACATATGTTCAGATGTTCGTATTTATATTGCTTTCTCAGTCAGCTTTAGTACCCATCGGTAAACTAATTGAGAAAGCAAGACGGAAACGAACTTACCTGTCAATACGATGTCGTTAATTTGTTAATTAAGCACTACATATGTGACGGGTGAACGTAAAATTAATTCTGAATCACTGTAGTGTTGGCTTTAAGGTTACCCTTTAAACTATTATGTTGCACTTTCATAGGTCCCACCACCGCCAGAAAACGAAACGTCACCGCTTCTAATAACCCACGTGACTTCGCTTAACCCTAAAGTCTCTTACATTGACGAAGGAGAGTGCGTCATTTGCAAAAAGCGCACCAAGAAGATGTGTATGGGCTGTATGAAATATTATTACTGCTCCTATGATTGTCAGGTATGGTATGGGGCGAATCGAAATTTAAAAACGAAATAAACATTTGTTTATTTTTTTATGCATTACGCCCAAAACAGACCAACGTTTATGTTTCTGTAATACTTACCTTTTTTTTCTAGGTCAAGGATTGGAGAAGCCATCAAGCCAATTGCAAACGGATACAATAAGGGGCAAATAACAAAAACTAGGTTAAAACGTATATAATTATCACCTTTACATTAAAAATAAATCCCTGAACACTACGTGGGTTACACGGTATTCAGCAATCACTATTAAGTTATATGAGGCCAGCCAACTGCCTCGTTAAATGCAAGCAGCGATAACCTACGTTCGTTTACGAGTACGTTCTACTAACCTGCGCTCTGTTCTAGGCAGTAAAAACAATATCGTATTTGACCTGTTACGGAATCGTTTTTCAATCGGCCGCCATTACTGTCAACAATACGATAGCAGATCAAACACGATATGGTTTTAACCGTGTTGAATAGAGGTCCTGGAACATTTCATTTTTGTTTTTCTTGATTGGTCTTGTCAATCTAAAAGAAAATTGTGAAGTTCCTGCCGTCCCCAAAAATTACTGCTCCTCCTTTACTCTGGTAGTAGGTACAGTCACCAGCAATAATATATTATCCAACATTGGGCGCAAAAATATCTGACCAGGTCTTTATTACTAGAGGTATAAGAGCGTGTCAAATATTTTTCGCCCAATGTTGGATAATATATTATTGCTGGTGACTGTACCGGATGACCTGTTTTTTTTTTAATGAAACCTAGCTGGACTTAAAAGATAAGATAAAAGATAAAAGTCATTTATTCAGTAAGTAGGCCGCACGGGCACCTTTACACGTCAGGAGTCTACCAGCGCTTCCCAAGAGGAGACCACTGCCGAGAAGAAACGCCGCAAGAAACTCAGCAGTCAGTCATTTTTTTAACCATATTTCCTATTACAATGATACAACTTAGTCTAGTATTATATAAAGCTATAAATATTAATTTAAATATAATATCAAATATCATGCGTAGATCAGCAGGAAAACATGGCAAAAATATTAGGAGAGATATAGACGGAGAAAAAGGCAAAAACAAAAAAAATAATAATAAACAAAGTTTCGACATGTTTTCCTACATCAACAGTGTCCCCTAGACAAGATAAAGGTTTTACATTTGAACAAATTATTATTGACTAATTTTCGAGTTTAGGCCATGCATTTTTGTCTGCTAGATAATCCTCGACCCTATAATACGCTTTAGACATTAACGACTTTTTCAAGTAATTTTTAAGTGCTGAAAAGGGTAACTTTAAAACTACGTCAGGTAATTTATTATAGAAATGAATGCATTGACCAACAAATGATTTATATACTTTACGTACGCGAAATTTTCTAATAGCAATTTTATTTTTATTTCTTGTATTTAAATTATGTATATCAGAATTTTTGGTGAAAGAATCTAAATTTTTAATAACATAAATAATATTCTCATAAATAAATTGAGATGCTACAGTTAAGATATTAATTTCTTTAAATAGTTCTCTTAAGGAGTCACGAGAATTTAAGTTATAAATAGAACGAATGGCCCTTTTTTGTAAAACAAATATAGTTTGTATTTCAGCTGCCTTACCCCAAACCAGAATACCGTACGACATGACACTATGGAAATAACTATAATAAACTAAGCGAGCTGTTTCAACATTAGTTAGCTGTCTAATTTTCCTAACGGCATAAGCTGCCGA
Source organism: Acleris cristana (assembly GCA_948252455.1). Classification (NCBI taxonomy): domain Eukaryota; kingdom Metazoa; phylum Arthropoda; class Insecta; order Lepidoptera; family Tortricidae; genus Acleris; species Acleris cristana. The sequence continues at coordinate 7,901,365 of OX411782.1, read as the reverse complement.
ACTTAGTTTACCTGCCAGTACAGCTATATGGGGACCCCATTGCAAATTTTTATCTATTGTTATGCCTAGAAAAACTGCCTTATCTACCATTTGCAGACACTCGTCATTTATAAAAATACTAGAATCTACCGGTTTAACATTAGGCAAAGCGAACCTAACACATTTAGTTTTCTTAGCATTTAGTAGTAAATTGTTACTAGTAAACCAATTAAGTACTTTAACTAGTATGGCGTTTATCATACTGTAGTCTACGGACTTTCTATCTACCTTGAAAATTAATGAAGTATCATCAGCAAAAAGCACAATATCACAAAGTTTATCTACTTATTTATCGCCCCCGAAATCCCATTGCGTAGGTACCTACTATTGCGTAAAAATTGCTTGCTCGTTTAAAGGTGTTAGATACAAGTCGAGGCCAAAAATTGATAGGGGATAAAGTACTCAAAAATATGTGTACTTACATTTTTTTGAGATTTTCATTAATATCGATGATTTTTCGATGATATCATATTTGGCCTTAACTGTAAATAATTATCATCATCATGAAATATTATCAATCTATTTCAACTCTTTTATTATAATTTATAAAGGGGCAGCTTACATATCGGTAGACATGATAGACATAGACATCAATCATTCATAAAACAAACCATCAGAAGGCGAAAGAAAGATTACTAAATACTTGTTTAATAACTTAAAGGTAATCATACTATGTAATCATTTGTGCCGCATCCGTTGCAGATTCTGTTAAAATGTATTGCAACAATTGCAAATAAGTATAATAATACTTTTATGTACAGTGCTACTAGTTCCTTAATTTATTAGCTCTCGGCAATCATAGTGTTTAAATTAAACACTGTCAGTCTGTTAAGTACTGTCAGTTCTAAGTGCGAGTATGATGGCAATATCCAGCCGATAATTGCCATCATACTATAAAGGCATTGGTAACACGAGTGTTAAAATACTATATGCCTTTGAAAAATATCGCGGCAGCAAACTATTCTTATATTACCAACGCCCTATGTGTGTATATGGCGTTGTTTTGTTTCTGCAATATTTTTGAAGGTATATACAAAGGCAAACTTATCTCCTTAAGGGATCTCTTCCAGTTAACCTTATTATATAGTTGTCTTTTTCACCCAGCAGTATTTTCGACGATACAAATTTAAACTGTCGCGTCGTTCACATAATATACTGTTATAATTATAAATCTAAAACGGGACAAATCCGCGGATATAATGTGAATGTTGTGTGTGGGTATTCCGATAAAACAAAAACAAAACCATATGCGGGTAGTTCGAAAACTCGCATGGAACATAGTAAGCACCAGCCCTTTTCAGTCTGCACGTGACCACGACCGGTTCTACACGATCGAAACGTCTCGTCGAGGTCTCGTATATGTGTTTATCTACAAACATATCATAAGTCCTCTATTGTGCGTTCTAAACCAGCATTACCTGTGGTAGTAGGCGACAGCGATGACAGCTGTTAATTTTGGAAGACGTTCCAAATTTGGATCTCATTACCTTACAATATTCGATAACGTAATGAAATTACGTTACAGCGGTCATCGCTGTCACCTACTACCACAGGTAATGCTGGTCATTTGCCTTTCGGCTTCTGAACCCATCTTAGAGTACTTATAATATGTGTGTAGATAAAGTATTGTACGCGACTCAGCGTAATTGGCATTACGCAACCGTCACGTAAACTACTATTACGTGATTAAGTCCCGCTTTAGATTTGTAACAATATAAATATTTGCTACCACTAAACTTAATGGGTACCTGTTCAAGTGAGAGAGAAGTACAAAGTCGAAGGTGGTTTTATGTTCAATCGCACTCTATCAACTTTAACTCTACTCTACTCCTTTAATGTAAGTATTTTACTTAAGTACCGTCAAACGTGGATACTTACCTACCTACCGGACACCGTGGATACCTACCTACCGGACACCGTGGATACTTGGGACAGTGTTAATTTAGAAGTTACGCTGGCAATACAGCTCTTTGGTCTATGATCCATCTGTCACCGGAATGCGTTGGGTCTAATTGGTAAGATAATCACAGATATAAAATACACCCCACACATAAAACCCGTATTCTTAAACGTCACTATTAGGTCTCACAGACCACATGATTGTGTACAGTCGAGTATTATACAAACATTTTAAGGGAGCTATAATTTAGATCGAAAATTATATAGGTACCTACTACTACGAGTGTTGCAAGTTGCAAGTCATGTGATTTTTTCTAAACAGGCGGAAAAGCGGATTTGAAGGCGGCTGGCCTAATTACGATGCAACCCACGTATTACACCAGAGCCGCAATCAAAAGGCAAGCGTCAAGCCACTTAATACAACGACGTAAGGTTTATCTTTGTTTGATTCACGTGTCATATTTCTCGTGTTGCGGGAAGCGCGCCGACCGGCGGTCCTTGCTCAGTCTCTAAATAAGTAAACAGACTTCGTTTTAATACAGTTTTTTTAAAATCTGCCTATTTGTTTAAAATATTTACTTTCTACAGTTGTTTTGTATTGTTAAGCAAAAGGATAGTCATAACGGCTTTAACAGACGATCGAATTTGGTCCGGGCCCGACAGCGGATTTGGTTCGCTCCGAACCATAGCTGTCCGTCTATGGTCACAAAACTACTCTACAGACGGACAGATATGGTGGTGGACCAAATTCGATCGTCTGGTTTTTAGTTGATAATACTTAACTTACAAGTGAAATTACCATATCATAAGTGATGTTCTCGAAATACGCAAAATATTATGGTCGGTTCTTCGTCTTTTATTAATATTCGTGTTGAGTTAATTTAATCGCTAATCGTCATAATCGGTTTATTTTAAATCAAATAGACATGGGAAAAAAATCTTACGTTTACCCCCTGGTACCTACCAAGTTTTCGCATGCTAACTCTAATAACTATATTATTTTCTGCACAACTGTACCATGCCAAACAAGTTAGTATAGTACGTTTAGTATAACTCGGTATGTAGGTATATTGCGTTCGCAGCACAACTTTTATCTGTTGCGAAACGCTCTATGTCCGTTTGTGATAACTAGGTAGGGTGACGGCACCAATGTTGGACACTTTTAGCTGAAGGCACCAACAATGGACACTAAACTTAACTCTGAATTCAAAGATCATAAGATTACAAAATTGATTGTCTCAAAATAAATGAATAACCCTTATCTTCTGTACCATAAGATCAAGTGTCCATTATTGATGCTTGTTCATTACTGGTTATATCACCCTACCTATTTACCTATACCCAGTGTTGCAATGAACGCGAGTAACCTTTCACCAGCACCCTGTATTTGTCATTTTTAGGACACCTCTACGCGGCTAAATTCAAGGTCGCCGGTGCAGCACCTATAGCGGAATGCGGTCCCTTCTAGTCGTTTTACATAATAATGACATAAGAAATTAATTTATTTCAGATTAATCAAACTAAAGCACTCTGAATGAGCTATAAAAATATTTTATGAAATTGATGAAAATGACAAGGTTGTATTTGGTATGGATGTATAAATAAGTTATGTTATCTTAATATTATTTATAACCAGGTTTCTTAAACTATGCCTTTTCTGTAAGATAATATGAATTATCTGTGTTTTATATTGCAAAATACTAAAATTGTATAAGTGCTAATTGTTGTACTGCAGATGCATTTATGCTATACAAAACCCTTCCCTAAAATCTACCAACAAAGCAAATATTTTTAGCAGTTGATCAGCATTTTTAAGAAGAAGGGAAACTCTATCCTTGTATATGTATTGTATCCATCATATAAATAAGAATATCTAATCAGTACAGTGTGCTAAGAGCACAAAAAAGTATGTTTTCAAACAAAAAAAAAAAAAGATTGAAGAATACTTTTTTATTTCGAAATACTTTTATTTTTTATTCGTCAGACAGGTATATACGTTATTTCCTTTAAAAAAAGTTGGCATCCCTACTCACAGTGCTCACGATGGTTCAAATCGTCTCATAAACAAAAGGTCGGCCAAAAAGGACCAATCACAAAGCTGTATTGAATGCAGTGCGTTTACTCAGTGAAGATCGCTTAAGTATTGTTTGTGAATACGGGTCTTAGATAACGTAAATACCTCAATCTGTATAAAAAACAACCGTGTCACTTTTTGCTACCAACTGGGCTGGGACACACCAAGAAAAGAGAATTTTCCGTTTTCCGCGCAAAATCATCGCTTTTTAGGCTATTGCAGGTTATTATCACGCAACGAGGCATTTTCCTTATTTTTACGGCCGATCGGTTGCAACAACAGGCGCAAAGAACGTCAGTAGCTACGGCCAACCCCGACGCTTGGCGGGGGTTTAAGTCCGGATTCGGACCCGCGAAGTACAAGTAGTTTTTTTTGTTTATGCATTTGCGTTATCTATATGTATTTATAGGTATCTGTGGGTGTAATGTTCATAAGTCATAAGTAACTCACTCTGTCCCAAGTACCCAGGCTGTCCCAAGTGTCCACGTTTGACGGTATTTGATTTTAAAGCACAACCGTGACACCAGAGTCAGGAACAAAATAGCGCAGTCAGTGGTAGGAACAGTCGACCACAATGAGATGAATCCACTTTTCTCCTGGGGGCCTAATGGCTGCGTTTATACCGTGAGCGTGTCATAATGTGGATAAAATATGCGTCACTTTTTAACACGTATAAGTACCTATAATACGAGAGTGACGGATGCTTTATCCCTTCTTTATCCACATTTTGTCACGTGATAAACGCAACCATAATAGGCCCAATGATTGCATTGTAATAAGCTAATAAGGTCCAAAAGTATACGCTTTTCTCACATCTCTATGCAGTCAACTGTATTTACCTACCATTATAAAAAGGCTTAAAATAACCAATACGAATACTTCCTTGTGCTTAATGAATGGAATTGACTAATAACGTAATAACAACTCGGCAGCTATAATTTTGTCAGAGTTTATCGTACTAGGTTTTCGTGTATGCAAGTTGATATTTTTTATACCAAAATAAATTATTTACTAAAACTTGTTTTTATTTTCCCTTTACAGCTGTACCACGAGTTACAATTTCCAGTCGAATGCTGGGATAATTCCCCAAGTCGTTTACTACTCGTTTATTTTAACCCAAGAGTACCAAAAATAAAGGTCTTCCTTAAGTTTACGAAGTAACTAGCTTCTGCCCGCAACTTCGGCCGCGTAGATTTCGATTAACATTATTCACTCGGGAAACCTTAAATTTACAGGTTAAAGAGTAGCTCATATTAACCCAGGGTTTATAAGCTATCTCCATTCCAAATTTCATCCAAATCCGTCCTGCTCTTGCAGCATGAAGGAGTAACAAACTAACACACAAACTTTCGCATTTATAATATTAGTAGATATCTAGCTAGACATACCGTAATCTGACAAACTGGGGGGCTATTATGTCATGGCTATGCAGTTCATTTTACGGTGGGCGTAAAGGACGGAGCTATAGCAGTTACATAACTCTGTAATTTTCTCTTAAAGTAAAATGAATTGCACAGATACGTCATAATACCCCCCACGTCGACCCCACTGATCATTATTATTCAGATTATATCACCTTTTATGAGTGATTCCATTTCGGCCCTCTACATCACTTGTTATCTATTAGGTACCTACTTACTTTCTGGCCCCTCCAACAAATACCAAGATCAAACTCAGTCGATCTACGTTAAGAAATGCGAAGATCCTTTACAACCACTAAGCTCCAAAACCAGTTAAACACGTAGACAAATTAATATTATTATAATGGTTTCGAGTTTATAACTGCTAGTTCTTCGATGCATCTGCTTACTAAATTGCATATCGTTACCATACAGGAACCTTGGGCGATGGTTGCGTTTAAATCGCGTCACAAAATGTGGATAAAGCATCCATCACTCTCGTATTACACGTGTCAAAAAGAGACGGATGTTTTATTCACATTTTGTCATGCGATATACGCAGCCATATTAGCCCCCGTTCAAAGTACGGTCGGCCTTATAAGAAGCTGCACACTTAAGTGTTTCGTCACTTTAACGTCATGTTTGAACTGCTGCACTTATCTGTCAAAGGCGTAATAGCGACAAGGTACAAAAGTGTTCAGCTTCTTATAAGGCCGACTGTACTTGCAAGATTTAAATTTCAGTACAAACTCGCAAACAAAAACGCAGATTTTCCGTCAATGGAAAATCGTTAATTTCTCACTTACGTGTACTTAATTTGCCAATTTTTGCATGACTCTGATTGCTAAATGCAATGAAATTTTACAGCAGATTTATCTTTAATTAGCGCAGTTTTTGGAATTCGTTTGTAGAAAAACACGTGATTGACTTCATTGACTAATGGAAATTTGGATTTTAAGTTGGATTTACGACGATTGTTCATCATTTATTTCTCTTACTAAAAATTGGTAATCTTTTTGACCGGCGACACTATACTCAAGCCCAACCATTTTTGAGTATCTGCGAGTTACATAACAAAAATTACAGACCTTACAGCTGTAGACTTGACTGTTTACATTTTAATAGCGACGAAAAGAGTAGGTAGGTACCTATGTAAGGGAATTAGAAAAAAGCTGAATTTATATCAATAGGCTGTGGTACCTTCTATCGGCGAGGGGCCTTAGCCAAGGTGCCTTAAGCTCAATAGCGTTTCTATTCGTTTCGTTTTTAAAGCAATCGCGTCACTAACTAGTACAGACGTAATACGAAGAGTTGATCCACCCTAATATCAAATTAGAATAACACACTGGATAACTTTTGGAGACACAAACTAGATTATGTTTTGTGTTTACTAGCATTGCTTGATTTTAATACTTACATGGTATTTTAATCACCCTGTCACACCAGGTTACGCACAGAGTACTTTTATATACTGGAAATAGAGACCTCTCTTGGAAGCTTAACGAAGCAACGGCCGAGTTACGCTCTCTGTAATCATTCGGTGTAACTACTACCATAACCTACATACCTACCTGTATAAAATTCTAGTCATAGGTGCTGCATGCACGCATACAACGCTCGTTAGATCTCAACTTCTTTTCAAACACAGAAATGTTAAAAGGGTAGGTATGTAAATAAAATGCGATGTTTATTTTAATCTGTAACATTTATTAAAAACATTTTTCGCTTTTTGTTGATTGGATCATAAGGTCCAATTTTACCACTCATTATTTTATTTAAATTGTTTAATTTTTTACAATAATGGTATATAAACGGCAGCAGAATCTTTTTTCAAAATGAGCTTGGAAGGCATACACGACGATATTTGTAGATATTCTCATTGCTCAACTTCAGAATATCACCACCAACTGCATAAATCCATGTTCTAAAGCGCACTATAGTGCCCGGCCTATAAGAAGTCAATCCTGACACCTGTCATTTCAGTACAAATTATAACCTGAACCCAAGAATAGGTTATAAATTGTACTGCGATGACAGCTGTCAGGATTGACTTCCTAACGGCCTAGCACTATAAACTGTGTGTGGTCAAACGTCAGAGGCCCGTTACACGAAGCTACAAGTTACAAATTACAAGCGGAACTCTCTTTCTAGCAGAAGGAGTTAGAAAGAGACTTCCGCTTGTAATTAGTAATTTGTAGCTTCGTGAAACGGGCCCCAGTTCGTTCATTTAGCACTTTTATCTGTCAGTCTTTGTCTTTAGACATATCCTATTATCTGTGTCTGTCAGTTGTGGTACACTGAATATATACAACGCGACTGTTGAAAAAAAAGCGCGGGAAACGACGGCCAAGGCGGGAGTATTTTTTCTTGCGAAAATTTTAAATATTTTTCAACTTGTATAAAAGATCAGTTTGGTAGCTTATTATATGTAATATATTTAGTTTTAATTTGTGTTTAATAGTTTTGTGTATATATTTGCAGTATTTGGTAAGTTTTAAAGTTTTTCTCTTATTTCTAGCTTAGCATAGGCTAAGCTAGATGGACCGCCCGGACGACCCCGGGGGAGGCTTAGCTTCCCCGGTTGGTTACAATGTAACAATATCTAATGAATTCACGATTTTACCAGGCGAAAATGAATCCAGTATGGACACTGACGGGTCTGTGCGTGGATTAGAGCGGGGGGAACGGAAAAGATCTCGTACTTCTAACCAGCGGAAAATTTGTAGGCATTGTAACAAGCGTAGGAGGAAGCATGAGCCAGGGCGACAATTAAAAGACAATGATTGTGTTTGTCATGATTTATTAGATATGCCTTCTGTCGAGTCTCAATTTGCTGAAACAAATAAACAAATTTATTCCCAACCCGAACAACTTCCCAAAACTAAACCTCTCACTTCCATTGCTCAATCAGAACAACAATCTGTTCAAACTAGTCAAAATATACCCGTCGATCACATCTCTAATGTTCACAGGAACCCGGTTCAGTCTACTACTCAGACTGGCAGAACCCAATATGAAGCTTATGACATAGAGCCCTTTGTAGTTCATGTGCAAAAAGTATTAACAGGCAGTGAAAATCCCTCTCTCCATCCTGTTCAGTTTGGTTACTTCTTAAAGAAAAGTCCTTTTAAGAATATTATCAATGGCAGCATCAAACGCATAGGCAGGAACAGGCTTTCGATGGCTTTCTCGAACTACAAAGATGCAAATGATTTTATCAGTAATCCATGCTTATCTTCAAACAACTACAAAGCATTTATTCCATCATTTAGTGTGACCCGGATGGGTCTTGTACGAGGAGTTCCCTCTGAGTGGACTCCTGAAGAGGTTCTAGAGAATGTAACGGTTCCTATTGGGTGCGGCAAAATTCTTAAAGTGAGGAGATTAAATTACAAAGTTAGAAACATTTCACCTCCTGAGTGGAAACCTTCTCAGACAGTTGTACTTACATTTGATGGTCAAGTTTTACCAAAACGAATTTTTATGTGTTACAATGCTTTAGCTGTTGAGTTATATACCTTCCCTACTATACAATGCTTTAACTGCTGCCGCTTTGGTCACACTAAAACTAATTGTAATTCTCGCCCTCGCTGTTACAAGTGTGGTGATGGTCATGTTGGGGATTCTTGTTCAGTTGAGGAAGAATCTGCAACCTGTTGTTTGTGTTCTGGGCTTCATTTTTCTACCAACAAAAAATGTCCAGAGTTTGAAAGACAGACAAAAATAAAGACATATATGGCTCAAAACTGTGTCTCATATGCTGAAGCAAATAAAGTGTATGAGCCAGTTTCTAAATCATTTGCCGACGTTATTAGAAAATCTTATCAGTCAGACGCTCCTGTTGCACAGGTATCTCCAGCTTCTTCATCACATAGATCACCCCCTCCATTCATCAGGTCATATAAAAAAACAGTGTTCACAAAACCCTCAGTGCCTTTGAAAATAAACCGAGGTTATAACAAGTCTGAACACAACCTTCTTATAAAAGAGTATGATGCTCCTCCTCCTTCCAACGGTGTAGCTCTTAACCTATCCACAAACAACAATGAAACAGTTTTTACCATATCTGATGTTATTCAATTGTTAACTGAAATTAACACAATGTCCAATAATAATTCTACCGAACAACGCTGCCCAACAATTGACTTTTTAACACATTTAAAATCCAGTTATGGATCACAGATACGACCAAATAATACAATGGAATTGCAGAAGCGCAATCTGCAATAAACACGACTTACTTCACCTTCATAATAAATTTAACCCTCTCGTTTCCACTCTGTCTGAGACATGGCTTAAACCGGACTCCGTTTTCCGTATTCCGGGTTATGTCATTCTTCGACAAGACAGACCTGATGGTTATGGTGGTGTGGCCATAGTGATCAGGAATTCTGTCTCTTTTTCTTTGTTTCCTCTTCCCTCTTTCAGCGATGACATATCTGCCATCGCTGCCATTGTAAATAATATTTGTATAGTTTCAATTTATTTTTCGCGTCCTAATGTAAATATTTTTTCTCAATTAAATAATTTATTCTCTATCCTCCCTAAACCATTCTTGGTGTTAGGTGACTTTAATTGCCAACATCAGTCTTGGGGTAGTTCTACATCAAATTGGTATGGTGAGCATTTATTAGATATAATAGATTCGTATAACATATGCATTTTGAACACCGGTTTACCTACTCGCCATACGGAACCGAGTCAAGGCGTTAGTGCTCCAGACTTATCTTTATGTTCCTCTGATTTAGCTTCCACTCTACACTGGCAACCTCTTCCTTCTTCATATGGTAGTGACCACTTTCCTATCATAATAACCATGCCTTTTCATAAAACTATTGGAAACCCTCGCCCCCCACGTTTTAAATATAAATTAAACAACGCAGATTGGCAGCTGTTTAGACAGACAGTGGAAGTAAAAACTACTTCTCTTTCCGATAGCGATCAAATTTCTGCGGATATGCTCACTAAAATTCTTATTGAGTCTGCGGACGAGACTCTTGTTATTAAAAGTGCAAAAAGGGCTCATATCCCGTCCCCGCCTTGGTGGGATCATGACTGTACTGAAGCAATTAAAGCAAGGAAATCGGCAGAGAAAATATATTGTAGCGAGATGACTGCCGACAATTTCGAGTTTTACTTAGAGTCTGACCGTAACTGCAAGAAATTATTTAAAAAAAAGAAATTTGAAGGCTGGCAATCATTTTGTGCAAGTATTAGCCCCAATGTCAGTCCATCAGTGGTCTGGCGTAACATTCGTAGGTTTAGATCTGCTTTTAACGGTTCGTCTTCGAAACTTCCTCTCTCTTTGGCCGACCGCTTTATGGATCGTCTCGCTCCTCCTTCTGTTCCTGAACATGAGCTTTTACAAATTTCCATTCCTCCTTCCATTGTAAATAATCTTTCTGGTTTGAACTGTCCCTTCTCTCTTGTCGAACTTAAAGGAGTACTGTGCCGTGTGAAAGACTCGACTCCGGGTGAGGATGGAATCCCATATTCATTTATTAAAAATCTCAGTGATAAAGTCCTTATGTTATATCTAGATATCGTAAACTCTATGATGATTTCTGGTTGTGTTCCTCTCTCTTGGAAAACTCAGACAGTTATTCCTTTTTTAAAACCCAATAAGTCCCCCGACGACCCTTCCTCTTACCGTCCTATTGTTCTCTCTTCTGTCCTTATTAAAATAGCTGAACATTTAGTCAAAAATCGTCTTGAATGGTTTGTGGAGAAGGGTGATCTCTTAGCTCGCTCTCAGTTTGGATTTAGACGAAGTAAGAGCACTTTAGATAATTTAGGCATTTTTATATCGGATATTAGATTGGCATTTTCAAATAACAAATCAGTAGTTGCTACCTTTTTAGACATCAGCGCAGCGTATGACAATGTCATTATTTCTTTACTGATGAAGAAACTCGCAGATTTGAATGTTCCTGTTATTTTATCTAACTTTATAGTTAATATCCTCAGTGAAAGACATATCAACTTATATGTTGATGAAACAACCTTTTCTAGAACCGTATGGAGAGGCCTTCCTCAAGGGTCTGTTCTCAGCCCATTATTGTACAATATATATACATACGACTTGGAATCGAGCCTAAGAGGGTCGTCCGAAATTCTACAATATGCTGATGATCTTTTGATTTATAAAATTGGCCCGTCTATTCAAGAAAATTGTAATTATTTAACCTCCTCCCTCAGTTTATTAAAATCATGGCTAGACCACAATGGTCTAGAACTATCAGTTCCTAAGAGTAGGGCAGTCTTGTTTTCCAGAATGCGCAATCCTTCACCCGTTGATATTAAATACGATAATGCCTCGATTCCCACAAGTAATTCAATAAAATTTTTAGGAGTGGTTTTAGATTCTAAGCTCACTGGTTTTCCTCACTGCGAGTATATAGTTGCTAGGTGTGAGCGGAACTTAAATATTTTGAAATGCCTCTCCGGGGTTTGGTGGGGAGCTCATCCGTTTTCAATGAAATTAATCTACAATGCTTTAATAAGAAGTGTCCTTGATTACGGCACATTTTTGTTGGAACCCGGTAGCGTTCTTGCATTCAAAAAATTGGACAATATTCAGGCTAAAGCGATGCGAATAATTTTAGGAGCCATGAAGTCGAGTCCAATTATTTGTATGCAAGTGGAAGCTGGGGAGCCTCCTTTAAATTTAAGACGACAATTTCTTGCTGACAAATATCTTTTCCGCTGTTTTCAATTTTCCAACCATCCTCTTATATCTAAATTATCATGTCTCGCTGCCCAAGTGGAGAGTTGTAATTATTGGAGAAACAAACGCCTTCCTTGCCTCATCGAAAGTTTAAAGAAAATTGATTCTCTTAAAGCCCCTACCCACCGTTCAAGTTCCATCCCTTTGTTCCTTTCTAGCTTCGAATCACTTACCCTTCTTCCGGATATACATTTAAGCACTGGTATTTTAAAGGTTGGCGTTAACCAGAAGCTGACCTTTAACTACGTGGTAGACACAAAGTGGCCACAGTGGCATCGAATATTTACTGATGCCTCCAAACACTCAGCTGACGGCTGCGTGGGTGTTGGGGTGTATCATTCACAATATAATATTGTTCAAAAAATAAAACTCCCCCCTGAATCTTCCGTTTTTACAGGCGAGTGTTTCGGCTTATTTAAAGCTGTTGAATATGTTTTGCTGATGAAGCTAAAAAGAACCGTTATTTTTTCGGACTCTTTAAGTGCTCTTCAATCCTTGGCCCGTTATCCATTCGGTTCCCACTATCTGTTCCCTGTTATCATTAAAATAAGATCTTTGTTATTAGATTGCTCATCGAGAGGCTGTTTCGTGTCCTTTGCGTGGGTCCCCGCTCACTGTGGCATATCTGGTAACGAGAGAGCAGACCAAATTGCCAACGATGCGGTAGTGTGTGGGGACGTGCACTACTATAAGAATTACGTTCATGACCTTGCAACTCTGCCCGGAATTTATCTCAGGAATTCCTGGGATAAAATCTGGTCAGCAAACCATGATAAGGGTCGACATTACCGCGCCATCCAACCGTCTATTTTGCGTAAACCTTGGTTTTCCAAGTTGAGACTCGGCAAGAGGGCTACTTCTATAATTGTCCGTATGCGTCTGGGTCACGTTTGTTCTCCGGCGCATCTTGCAAGGCTTAAAATAATTAATAGTTCAACTTGTGAATGTGGTGACCCTGAAGGTGATATCAACCACATCATATTTGCTTGTAGCAAATATGACCGTTCATCTCTCCTAGAAGGTCTTATTTCCCTTAGAGTTCCTTTCCCTTCCTCTATATCCTGTTTACTGTCCCCTGTTAATTCTGACATATACCAAATTTTATCAGATTTTATTATATTCAATCATATTAAAATTTAATTTCTATCCATATAATTGTATTTATTATTAATTTTTTCCATTATTCCATTATTTATCTTTTCCATTCCTGATCTTTTATTCCGTTTTTCCAAATTCCGTTTAACCCTTTCTCTGATAATTCCGTTTCCCCGTTTTTGTTGACATTCGGGCCAAAAGCACAAACCGTGCAAGGGCCGTAACAATGAAAAAAAAAAAACGCGACTGCCATCCAAAGATTAATTACTGTACAGCTACCCATTGTTGTGGCATATAATAGTGATTAAATAAACAGGAAGCGATGACGGAATTAGAGCGATCGTTGTTATCTACGCAGCACGTCTTAAAGTGATAGTCCCTAAAAATGCTATTGTGGTCAGCGTGCCCACATGAAGGAGTTTCTTACTACTACGATTTTTGTATAGAAGGCTTAAGATGTGGTATGCAGCAGTAATTAGGTTCATCCGAAGAAGACTCGTCTTAGGTATCATATTCGCGTCCTCGCTGACTTATTGCATTGTCAGCTTTTTAAGAGAGGTTAGTAAATCGTATACAAAACATTGCGTTGAAGCTGAATTGCGTGCTTTAACTACTATAGCTTTCGGAGATTTAAATTTAAATTTACGTATTCTAGTAGTAACACTTTTATTTTTATGTAAATAAACAATTTTCAGGGAGGTAATAGAAACATGGTGTACCAGGATATAATGATTGAAAGGAAACCTTTCGTGTGGAGAACGCTGCAGGAGCACAACGAGACTAGTGACAACATGAGCTGCAGGAACTCTGTGCAAGGCAAGCTCTTCATAGTTGATGACAGAGGTGATTTACTGCTGATTATTTCATTAACCTTTCGAGACCCGTCGGCTCCCCAGAGAGCCAGTTTCAAAAAGTACTTGATTTCTGTCTTAAGACACTAATGACTGTTTTGCTTTTTCGCTGTATGTATCGGGTTTCGAAAGGTTAATAGTATTATTATATAGAAGGCTGATGCCATGTCATATCAGGTGGTGAAAAGGGTGGCAGAGAATAGAGAAAAGCGGTAGGTACACAAATACTTGTGTTATAACTTTAATGAACTTATAAATTGGATGTAGTTAAATGAAAAAGACTCAATCCACGAAACAATCGGAAGTAGAGTTAAGTATCTCACAATGTTCCTTAGGGTTTAGACTATCAATCAGCAAAATGGATGTGGAAAATTATTGCGGAAAGTTATTTAAAATCACACAGGAACCAACCCACATCTATGGCAGGGATAATATTTTAAATCGGAGAAAAGATCCAATCCATATAATTGGATCGTTACTGATGAAAATAAGCTAGAACCAGTGTTTCAAAACTAATTTTCTCAAAACGGATTCAATCCACTTAAGTCCCAATGTCTCTAAAAGTAATGAAAAACTGAGAATACAATCAATCTATCACTGTTTAAGTGTTGTTTAAATACTCTGTGAACTTTTAACTGCAAATTACTCGAGTGCAAGTCATGGTGGATTGACGCCTTTTTGTTTAACTACATCCAATTATCAGTTCAATCGAGTTAAATAATTTAGGCTAAAATAGACAAAGAAAGATTATATCTCAGCTTTTACATGCCTAGTTAATATTTACTGGTTTTAGTGAAGGTGGAGGGATAGTTGCCTATCTGATGGAGAGACCCTTAGCAAATAGATGTGTACATAATTATATTCTGCTTTGTTTTGCCATAATTATAAATCTATTCATATTTTACAAATAAATCACTTGATTACCTTTAATTTTTAATGTATTGACTTGAGAATGAAAATATTTAACTATTTAGCAATGCTGCTATCATATTTTGTATTGTAAACAATTTTTAAAACCCACATTCACTTGATGAGTATGTACAGCAATGAGTAATCCTATAAAGCAGGACTTTCCAACCATTGGTCGCCTTCTTAAGAGCCTTTAATTTCTGTATTTAACATAGATAGAAACTAACAAACTAATCTAAAAAACACTTGAAAGGTAATAATTAAATTTAAATGGTGTAATTTAAACACACCAGAACCCTCCATGAGGTAAAGGCCTGATCCAGAGATTTCCACCACTTCCTGTCTTGGGCCCTCCAGACCCAGTTTTTCCCAGCCGTCTCGACAATTTCGTCAGCCCGGCATGCCAGAGGCCGACCTCTCTTCCTTTTCCCCACTGGACCTTTCCATGCTGTTATTCGGGATGTCCATCTCTCGTCCTTAATTAGCCGCCATTACTGTCAAGGAAATAAGAGCTATCAAAACGTTGACAATACGATAACAGATTAAAGACGATATGGTTTTTAGCGCCTAGAATACCGGCCCAGAACTGTGTAATTTAAATTTTGATCATTATTGCAAAATTTAACCAAAATTAAGGTAGCATTGAAGAAAAGCAGCTGTATCTTGAATTTTTGTCCATGTTTAGTAGTATGTTGCACAATTTTGAAGATGCCACCTAAGCCTAAAGCATATTTTTTAGTACTAAGTGTCGAAGTTGTTGAATGAAAAACAAGAGAGAAATGTTTAAGTGGCTTATATATGAATATGGATTTCTTTTGAAATTGTTGGTATTTTGGAATTATGGAGTAAATAGCTATGTTATTGAGGACAAGATGTAAAGTTTTAGTAACACAAATTATGTTTATTTTATTTTATGTATGTGTGTGTTATTTATTATATTATTTATTATGTTGATATTTATTTTTATTTCTTATTCATGAATAAATTCAATTTATTCTACGAATTACAGGGTATGTCTGTAAAAGAAACCACATGAACAAAAATGGCTGCTGTGACCCGGATGCAGTTTCCACAAGGAGATATGGATGCGAGACCTGCAAAGAGAATCACTGCTGTGTGGTGTACGAGTATTGCGTCTCCTGTTGCTTGGATCCAAGCAAGGTAATAAATATAGACAAACCATACATGGGCCCCATAACATGTAGATAACAAAGCCAATGGGAATACGCTATCACTTGTCTTGTCTTCACTATAGGAATCTACAATCAATGACCCTTATTATGACAGTTTATCAAAAAGTTTGATAAAACACTGGCCCGATATTTCCTTAAACTAAACATAGCTCATTTACCTTCACCAAAAATTAGCCCGGCCTCTTAAAATAACGTACTCGTTCCACCTTTATTGTATGCGGTTACGAAAACAAAAGAAAATCGAGCAACACGGGCTTCCTAGCGGAAGGGAGTCGCCTTAGCTATGAATATTACAGTCAAATAGTTCTGTCATTTCTTGCGGGGGGAAAACAAAACTGTAATGATGACACTAATACATAAAAAATGGAACAACACACCAACAAAACTTGCACACCTCGAACAATTTTTGTGTACAACTAATCCCAATTCACACATTGACACGATAGGGCTTTCATCGGCGAGAAGTCGGATTTGTTGCTCAACAGATCCGAAAACAGAGCAATTCGGCATTTTAAGTGTAGGTAACGTTCACTCGCGCTACCGTGGACTTTGTCTAGTTGACAATCCGAGTGACAACTAGTTTTATTAGATGCGCATGCCCTCTTGGGCTTGTACTTTGACAGAGGGGAAATGGTGCGAATGCCTACTCCCTTCCGTGTTGCTCGATGTATTGTACAAAGACACTTGCTTTGTGTAGTAGATAAGCTTAGTTGAAAAAATAAAGACTATATTTAAATTTAATCCTACTCAATTTTATTGCTCCATGATATGTTAACATGGTGAGAGAATTCATTAGATGATTTAAAACAGTGAATAACATCTGATATATTATAGCACCTTTCTGAATTTCACGTGTCTAATTGCTTAACCCTTTCTTTTTCAGAGGGACATGCTAGAGCTTGTGCTGTCTAAACTGTCAGCGGAGGAAAACGTACTGTTCCGTTCTCTGACAGACGACTACGAGTTGTGCCTGACCAAGTGCAGGACCAGCTCGCACAGCGTCCAGCACGAGAACTCCTACAAGGATCCCACGCACAAGCACTGTTTCGGAGACGAACCGCCGGGCAATAGGGTGCCTGCCTAACGAATGTTTAATTTTATGTAATTACCAGAGTCCCGAATGTTCGTGGCCCTTTCGGGCTATTATAGTGATTTCTTATTTATCGACTTTCAATGTACATATCGATATACTAATCTTCTTAATAGATTGTTAGCAACTTATCTTGTCATGCAACCAGATAATATGGAAAAAATTTGATCTATTTATTTATGAAGAAACTAAAAAAAACACTTGTTAGAACTAGCAGGTATTGTTGGCCGTATTTGGGAACTGATTTAATATGAGATATAATATACCTCGTCATATAATATAGTCGACATCTTCAATTAAATAAAAGTTACTTGCAAAATAATATTATTAATATTATTTTCCAAGTAACTTTTATTTAACTGAAAATTTCGACATCAAATTTTCAGCTACTAATTTGCAGCTAAAGGTTATCTGCAAAAGATAGCTCTTCTTCTTAAATTTTGTGTTCTGTATTGTATTAATTCTATCGATATTCTAAAGTCGATAAATGAGAACTCACTATCGCTATTGAAAAGCGCCACGAACATTTCGGACTCTGGTAATTACTATTGTAAATGGATGATAAGAAGTCAATCTTGACACCTGTCATCAAATTATTATTTTTGTACCCCAAACCCAGGATTAAGTTAACTTTTGGTGACGATGACGTCAATTTGCATATAGGTGATTCAAAATTAAAGACTGGTATTGAAAGTATAAAATTTGGTTGGGATAACGCGGATGCGGTTCTGCATAAACCCTTATTAAACTTTCTGAGTTCATCAATACTGACATAGAGATGGACAGTAGTAAAAATCATTGAGTAACATTATTATTAAAAAACTTGTTATAACAATTTGTGTGATTAAATATTCCATCATTGATATTTATTTAGTAATTTATTTGCTCCAGTTAATATTTAAACACTAGCTCAATCAGAGCACCTGTGTACAAAATTTCTTCATTTTGACCAAAAGTTCGAATCAAACTGCGATGACATGTGTCAGGAATAACTTCTTATCGTCCTTTTGCTATAGCATTTGCCTGTGACTTTGTTCATGTAGCATTCGATTCCTGATGTACCTCAATATTTTCAGATATAGTAATAGTTCCCGTCACGTAAAAAGATCGCTGGCGATGTAACATGCGCAGTCGCGCATTAATCGTCCAAATTGGTGGTATGAAGGGGGCGGGACGGGGGGACACTCCGCCGGTATGCTTATGCTCGCACGCTATTGGTTGACGACAGTATCCATGCGCAAACACATCCCCTACATTGTCGCTCAGCGGCCTTTTACGTGACGGGATCTGTAAACGGTGCCTTTCATACAAGAAATGGTTAATACTTGTGTGCCAAATTGACTATAAATTGGCTAAACGTTTTGAATGTGATTAGGTTAGGTAATTTTAGGTTAATTGTTCAAATATTCACAAACCTTGAACAAAGCATTATTTACGAATTGGTAATAAGAATACAACGGGAAATGATTTAGTTTCATTGTCAATTATACAGATGGTGCTATGCGTTTTGTTTGTAGTGTTACTCATTGACACACTTAAAATATTGATTTATAAATAAAATACAAACGACGTAGATTGTGTTTTTGTAATGTGTTGTAGTAATAGGTATAACTGAAAAGAATTATATGTCTTGCTAGATTTGCGCTAAGAAATAAAGAGTAGAATAATGGGATACCGAAAAACGTATTCTACACGAACAAAGCCCCAGGCTAGTTAAAAATTACTAATTAAGAAAAATGCTAGACATTAAGGTATGTCACTTTGGTCAAACTGTGATCAAAGATATGTTGATGCACTTATTGTGACTGTAGTTAATTTAATCACTTGTAAAGAGATTGCTAGCTTAGGAGTATATGTAATTAATGCGTGATATCAAGGATATCTTCATAATTTATTATATTTATTTTTTCTATGATGTCTTTCTGCCAAAATGCTTAAATGTACAGAAGGCCTTCTAGTTTAAATTGCTTCCTCGTTTATTCTTATGCGCTCGAGTAATTGAGTGGGTGAGATACCGAGATGAGTCTACCGGTTACCCAGAATTAGAGAAACTTTAAGTCCTTTAGCATTGTACAGTCGCCATCAAATATATTAGAATATGTAACCCATAATTTTATCAAATCTCACTTCGATTGTATCATTTCATCGTATTTCATTTCATCGAACACCATTTTCCGCTGATTCCATGGTTTCAAAATATCTTAAATATTGGTGTCCCTCGGAATCCCTAACTTTTGACCTAACACATCGTTTGTCCGAATTTTCATTTGCCTCTAAACTGATTTTCAGATGAGTCAGGCAACTTGTAAAGCTTTCCAATTATATCTGCTGTTCGGTTAGGTTAGGGTTGTATTATACACCGTGGGTGTTAATAACCCGAAATATTTTAAACATCGATTCTAGAGCCTATTTGGAGTATTTAATGTGGTATAACATGTAGTCCAATAACGCATAATTTCCGACATTTTCATTATTTAAAAAACAATTTCATAGTTAATTTAATTTGAACTCTGTCACCTTAACCTAAAGCATTATTTACTAAGAAAGATTCATGTTGTAAGTAGTAATATCATCAACGTACATCATAAATTAATTTAACCAATTTCTTAGTAAACAAGCTTTAAGTTAAGGTAACAGAGTTCAAATTAAATTATGCGATTTTGGACTACATGTTATACCACATTAAATACTCCAAATTGGCTCTAGAATCAATGGTTAAAATATTTCGGGTTATTAACACCCGCGGTGTATGAACACTAAAAAGTTTTAAAATTTAAGCGGAAAGGGCTTTAGGATAAACGAAAATTCGGACAAACGATGCATTAGGACAAATGACGATTAGGGATTCCATAGGGGAACCCTTAAATATTAACGTTCGTTAAAATACGTTCGTTGATAGGTGTTCGATATAATAATAGGTACCCGAATATACAAGGTGGTCAAAATCATCTGACCTCGATTATATTGTTAAAGACGCTAGAGCGTGTTCAGAGATTTTTGAACAACTTGTGTGATCTATTAATATGATGGCGACTGGACATCGATAGAATCAAGCAATCACTTGATGGTAAGTGGTATCGGCATCCTATGGACTGAGCTGCTACTTGTTTTACTGTCCTATACATATAGTTTATCGTATACTGTATTAATACAGTCGAGTTCATAAATATATATCAACTTTTTGTTGTTGTTATTCTGTCCCGTAAGCCAGGAGACAAGTGATAGAGTTTCTTAGAAAAAATGTTCTAATATAGACTTCTAGCACACTCAGAAGAAAAGTCATAAAAGTATGGGTTTGTAATTGCCAATAAAACTGACTTTTTGTGGACTGAAATCATAGTTTTAAAGAGTGACCCAGGAGACGTCACCATGGCGAGCTACAACGAAAAGTTGATTGACCCATATACTTTAGTACCTTGTCACTTTAACTGCTGTGACCTTCATATACCTATGGCAGTTTAAAAATTACATTAAATAGACAAGGTACTGAAGTGTACACTTTATCAACTCGACTGTACAAGCAATATTTATATATTTATTTGAAAGATATTAAATATGTTATACCACGTAAAAGGAACATAAAAATTTAAGAATAACACAGTCAACAACTTGCTAAAACAGGTCGCCACCATTCAGCTTAGTGCCCGGGAATATGTCAACGGCTTTGTTATTCTATGAGATTGATTTTCAGTAAGTAAGTATGTTTGTTTGGAATCGCGTTCTCAAAACCGGCTCTTATGATTTTGTCAAAACTCTGTTTTAATCCAAGCGACACTCGGTTTCATAATAATCATAATCTTATAGTTCGCTCTGATTCATTTATTTTAGATCTTTAACCTAATTAATCAATGCTAAATCCATATAAATAAAAATGAATCGCCGTAATGTCGATATTACTTTTGTTGTGTTCGTTATGACAGAAAAAAAATCTAAGTCTGAAATTTGCAGCGGGGCGACGCCGCTAGTTTTCTAGAAAAATGCCGTTAAGAACAATGTATGTTTAAATTTGTTTTAATGAATTATTGTTTTTCATTTACAATGGTTTACAATGCCTTTTTTTAGAAATAGAAATTTAATCTGAGTCGGTCATTTCAAAAAATGACTTTTCTCTGGAACTTCAAATTAGTCTCTTGGTTAAATAAAATACAATGCTTGAAATTTTGGTGTATTAAAAAAAAACGTTTTTAATGTATTGGGACAAAAGTATGAATATTGAAAACGAATTAAATCAATTTTCGCTACTTGAGTAACTATTTCGTGCACAATTTTACCGTCTATTCCAATAGTCCCATTGAGTTGTCCCATTATGGGACAACTGAGACTTTTTCGTCCCAGTAGTCCCATGGAGAAGTGGCACTAATATTTATGTTTTATTTTTGTCCCAAGTCTCATTACTTACCGTCATCACCGTAAGAGAGAAGTTCAAAAAGTTGGAACACCGTTAGCCAGTAATCCATTGTATAGTATCGACGGAGCTCCGCTATGGCGGAGCTCCTATCTGGGTGGTCTGGCCCTTCGGGCCTGCAGCAAAGCTAACATAACCTAAACCTACTTGGGACTTTTGGGACAAAAATATTAGTGCCACTTGTCCTCAACTCAATAGGACTAGTGGGATAGACGTCAATTTAATCTAGCTTAATTGTTTAAATGTTTGTGTTCCTGACTGCATGGAATACTTAGTTAATTATATAATTATAACATAAGATAAACTTATATATTAGTTTGTTATGTCTCAGTCAGCTTACAAATGATTGAAGCTGATAAAATCTTTATTATTATTATTACCTGATTGCTGACTGTACATAAAAGATAACACCAAATAAATATTAATAAATTGTTATATTGTTACCAGAGCTTTTAATTAAACCCATTTAAACCACCGAAAGAGTACCAACCGTAGGCTGGAAAAACTCAGTTATTGTTAGTATTAACCCTGAAAGTGCCGCGAATTGCACAATAGTTACCGATGTATGTTTATTTATTAATACTTAAATATAAATAAAATAACACATGTTTATATAACGTTAAATATAGCTATTGTTTCGTGGTTTGTAAATGTGTAAGCTATGCTATAGGCTCTTTGGGTATGAATGACTGCGCGTGACTAGCGTAATTGCAATAGGTACATACCTCCATACATACATACCTTCACGCCTGTAATCCCAGAGTAGGGTAGGCAGACAGAGCTACAGAATTACCTACAACTCTAAAAACTTGTTCCACAATTAGGCTAAGATGTTTACCAGTGACAGGTTGCAAGCCCATCGCCTAACAGTATTAGGTATACATATAACATATAAGCCTTTATTCCCTTAATTGCCTCTTACAACATCCACGGGAAGGGAAGACATGGATGGATGGATGGTGTGGAGTGGCAATAGGTACTTAGTTGCGCACAAATTGGCGTAAATTCCATAAAAAATAAAATAAAAATGATAATCGCACTGGGCCTCAATTCAACACGATATAAACTATATCGTTTTTGAGCTGTTATCGTATTGTCAACATTTTGATAGCTCTTATTTACTTGGCAGTAATGGCGCCCGAATTAAAAACAATACCGTAACAGCGGGCCTAGTATGGCTGCGTATATATCGCGTGTCAAATGCGGATAAAGCATCCGTCACTCTCGTACTTAGGTATTTTATTTACGTGTCAGAAGGTGACTGATGCGTTATCGACACATTGTCACGCGATAAACGCATCCATATTAGGCTCCCAGGTCAAATACGATTTCGATTTGACCACCTAGAATAGAGGCGCTGTTAGATCAAAACAGCAACAACTGAAAACACAAGTGTATTTTAAAATCAACTTGAATAACTAGCAAGTTTTTTGAGTACCCGTGTGTCTTTTACACGTTACACTTAGAGGAGCGTGCGCAGAATAGTAGTTTATGTAACTGATACATAATGAGAAGCAGAATTGTCCTACGTGGACAGTAGCCATATAACAAAAAAATTACGTTAAACCCAGACATTCTAGATCAATATTCATTAATTACCTAGACTGACGCACTACGGTTTCCGGCGACGACTTACCTACATTATCGTTATATTTACATCAGTTTCCTAACAGAAATAAATTCAAACATCGCGTACGGACAGAGTCGCCAAAACGGCTAGTTTTCAATAATTCGGGTCTGTTATCATCACGCTTCAGTTACACGTTTAGATCTTGCTCAATGGCGATAATGCGATACCTAAGTATATATCGACGAGGAGATCTGATTGCCGCTGCGTGAGCTGCCTGCCTCGGCTGCCTCAGTCAACGAGGTGCAGCGGCTAGCACCTGACGTACCTACACAATGATCGGGTGAGCACCATGACCGACTTTTTTTTTCGTTTCGCTTACTGTTGTGCTACATTGTGCCGGATTGTTAAACAAGGATGATATTTATATAACATTTTTTCGCCGTGTGCTGGTAAGGTTTAATTGCAATTATACGTTCAGCTTGTAATTATATGCTTTATGCTTGTTGCCGGCAGTGTTGAAATGCAACTATGCAAATAATTGCATATTATGGATAAATCAGCGGTTAAACGTTTAAGCGAAAAAATACTCAAGTCTATTTTTTGGAAAATTATTTATCACAGTTCACAATTATTTTTGCCAATAAAACAGTCTACGACAAGTGTAATTTATTTCTGGAAATTGAGTACTATAAATCAAATGTCCTAGCTGAGTGTGAATATTACATTAAGCACGGTAGAAGATTATAAAAGTTACTACTTAAACGTTTACATTACAAATTACAACCTAAAACACAGCCGGTGCGGCTCGGCGTGGATAAACGAGTTTTGATTTTCTATTCGCGAATTTATAACGAACATGCTAATTCTTCGCATTAACATAAAAACATATTAATATAATGCTCTTTACAGCTTCTATTAAGTACTAATACGAGTAATAAGTAGGTATTCAGTGCTGATCCATTTTCGTCGATTCTCCTAGGTACTAATGAATAGGAAATCACATAAACGATATAAATCCAAACATGCTGTTAACCTCTCATTTAATTCTTCATCTCTTGACAGAAGGACTGCTAATTTAGTAAGCAACGCACGATGGCGGAGCTCTAATTATGTTGAACTCAAAATATAATGATTCAAAGATATACGTTAAAGCATTATATTATAACTATAACCCCAGCTACACTTTTCACTACATAGACTTTCAATATATCTCCGCTCGCTCTACCTGTATCATTTCCCATATATGTATCCCTTTCTCGCCTAACTAGGTCTCTGGAGATTAAAGAACTGAGCTATAAACGAGAACTAGGTCCTGCTAGCCATACTTACAAACTAGGCCAACTGTATGTCAATCACAATGCCTACAAATCGAAATGGCACGCTATTACATTATATACATGATGTATATAAATTCTATTGAGAGGTGTCACTAATTAGTGATTGTAAATGATTGTATAAAGAATACCGGCGCATGTTGAGTTAGGGCGCTTTTGTTGATAATTAAAGATACCTACGTGTTTACGGCCAGTAGGCCAACTATTACGTACCTATTAAGTACCGTAACTATTTTGTAACGTCGTACACCCTTATTAGTCACTTGAAATTAGGTATGTAACTTGATTGAGCACGCGCAAGTATCTCAAGTATTCTAATCAGGCAAAGAAAGTCTCATAATTACATAATCTATGTGATCATTGAAGGAGGCTTCGCGGTTGAAGTGAGAGTGGTTCGTATTTCAATATTAATATTATCATCGACGAACATATTACGCACGCGGTGATGTATATAAAACTAGCGACTCGCCCTCGCTTCGCTTCGGTTTATTTGAGTTTTCTGTAACACCCGTACAATAAACCAGCATTTATTATATATAAAAACTTTCTTCTGGAATCACTCTATATATCTATTCTCAAATCATCAAAATCCGTTGCGTAATTTTAAAGATCTAAGCATACATACATAGGGACAGACAGATAGCGGGAGGCGACTTTGTTTTATACTATGTAGTGATAGTGAATAGTAGTGATGATGAAATATATTTGATTATATAGTGGTACGATTTAAGTTGGACTGACCTATAGGTATAACCTACCATTTAAAACAAAGTTTTTTTTTGCGTTTTTGATGGAGAGGTTTTGTTTTTTAAAACATTTATTTCATTTGGTATTTTTAGTGATCTTAAAAATCAGAATTAATATACTGTTATATAGTCCCACTTCTCGAATAACAAGAAACTATAGGACATATCAAGTTCACCGGCAGCAACGCCGAAGAAACGTTATAATAGTCATTTACATTTAAAACATTTTTTATCAGGTCATCTACCAGACCAGTAGTGACGCGATTGGTTTAAAAATCGAATCGAATAGAAACGCTAGTTAGCGTAATACCCTAGGTGGCAATGTTGGCGTATTTCACGGTACTTTGTCTTATACATACCTAACTGGCTAAAAAGTACCAATGTGCTTAGTCACTCTATAGTCGCTCAACTATCTTAATCGAGATACCTTATCGCCACCCTTGAAATAGGTATTTTTGAGGTGTCCGGTGGCCATCTGAGGTCTTCATCATCAGTTCCATTTCACTAAATGATACTTTCCGAATGCAAATGCTGGACTTGTTTCTGAAAATACCACACTCGCTATATAGATGCCAGCTACATTTAAGAACCTCAAACAAAAAAAAAACTATCAAACAATATATTTTTTCAATATCGGTCCATAATGGACGAGGAAATCGGTGAACATAAGTACATAAAAAAGTAAACACATACCTACAGCCGAACATAGAACCTTCTTTTTTTGAAGTCAGTCAAAAAGTGTGACAAGTGATAACTAAGTGATTCTTGCAGAATAACGAGTATCAGTAGCACTGGTATCTTATTATATTATTTTTTCTACTCGCGTACCATAAACCGCTAATATTGATATCGTTAATGGTGTCAGAATACCACCTATAGCGTAACCGAAGAGTAAAAACAATTGTATAATGAGCGTTGCCATGGTAATAACAGTTCTATAATTTATTATAGCATTGTTATTACCATGGTAACGGTCATTCCGGATATCAGTCTTTGCGTTTAGTTAACACTTGACATCCTAATAATTTGTATAAAAACCGTTTAAAACATTTTAACACCAATTAAAATTACGTATATTAAAAATAAAATTAATTTTGAGATAGATTAATATGTGTTTAGAATTACATTTTTATTACGTCACTAAAAATTGATGAGTAATATCCATCGATTTGTTATTTGGTTACCATGGTTACGTTCAATATGGATATCAACAAAATGGCGTTGTGTTTAGCATTCCAACTTTTATGATAAATGGTCAGAACTGTTTTAGTACCTAACTATTAAAAACTGCATGAAATTTGTAAACATTTAGCAATAAAATTTACAAACTGTTAACGCCAATCGGAATAATGAAAATGACTTTGCTAACAAGTAATTTGTTAGCAGAAAAATCGAGTGAAGTATACGAGAAAAGTTAGCGATTGTTTATTTTTGTCATTATCATTCTAAGCTTGTAGAAAAAGTTATGTATGCAACGGTACATAATTAGCTCTTAAGGTACTCGTGCCTATAATTAGAGCGCTCGCAAGCTCGCGCTCTAACCTCGGCGCTCGTACCTTAAGAAGCATCATTATGTACCAGTTACATAAATAACTATTATTACACCTTAATATAATTGATTATGTCACGGTACCAAATTTACACCTAATACCTAATTCGTGAAAGAAATTAATTTAAATAATAACGAAAGGAAAGGATTAAGGCGACAAACCATCCAGATTTTACTTAAAATGATATCTGTGTAGTCAAGTTTATTATTAAGACGGAGGTAATCTTTTAAATTAGCACAAAAGTCATCATAATAAATGTAAGCGCCTACACCTACAAAGTTTTTTGCGCTGTCACTTTGGTGCCTTGACCAGGATTCGTGCGAAGGTCAACAGCACCTTAGAAAAAACTGCTACAGATTGTTAAAGGATGAGAAACTTTATTACTAACAGGAAAAGGTTGATAACTCTTAAAATGCATTTTCACCTTTTCGTCTATGGAGAAGAACATAAACAACGTTAGTAGGTGTAAGGTGGTATAAGTAGTAGGTCAAACTCCTGCCTTACCTTTTGAGTACCAGGGTACTTTTTATGGAATATATTTTTGAAACTTTAAGATGACATTGCCTTGTTTCTTATTTCCTTTTCAAAGGAAGGATGTAGGCACGAGGTGTAGTATTTTTTTCCATCACTAACGTGAGATTCGAATGGTCTCAGTCTAGATTAAAATGAACCGAGTAATTCATCAAAGATTAGCTAGAAATTCGACATAGCTTAGCAGGTATTGTAAGTAAAATTAGTTTTTAGTTGAGCCTTGTAGGGTTTAATGTGAAATATATTTATTATTACGCAGATTGCCCAATTAAATCTAAATCAATTGCATAGCGTTGATTAGTTATTTAATAAATAAATATATTTTTCTGTAGACTGTACCTTGCGGAATTCCGTAAATACAATTTATCAACAATGTAAAGCAGATTAGTCTGCATATTACTAAAACCGATAAGCGTTATCATTAAGTACCGCTTAAATCCTAATACAAATGAATGTAATCTTTCAGTCCTTATTATTCATGCTATTTAAATTTATCTAAATAATGAGTATTACTCCTCTAACACACTCTAACTCAGACAAGTTAAAGGGCACTAGAGACTAACGCTTGCTTTCACTGCCAAGTCTGTCAAGCCGCCTGACAGTCCAAAATCTGTAAAATCTCTTTACCCAAAAATTTATCGCCGAAATGTTTGTACACGCATAACTTCCGAACGAATGCACCAGTGTTTTTTGTTGTTGTAGTGTTTGTTGAAAAAAATAGAATATCCACCGGGAAAGTCGAAAATTTGCAGCGGGGGCGAAGCCACAAGTAGGCCGATTAAACAAAGTCGCTTCCCGTCGTCTTGCCTCTGTATGTACTTCACAACGGGTTTTAATGCGGTTTTTATGAATAGATAGCGTGATTCAAGAGGAAGGTTTTTATGTATACCTAATAAATTCTGAATTATGCACTGATATTACTGAAAAGTCACTAAACCGAAGCGAAGCGAGGGCGGTTCGCTACAGTCGCGAATACGGTGAACTGGCAGGCGAATATCGGCCGACGGACGGAGTCTGTGGTGTCCTTAAAAACCTGCAATAAATGTAAGGCTACAGAAATAATTAAATTGAAATTAAAATTCAAACGTAGCATTTAAAAAATTGCTTGATTATGATTAGTATACATGCGTAGACCATCAATCATATCAAAATATTTGATTACCGACGTAACTTTATCATTATCACTGCATCTTGATAAAGTTTTACGATTTCATTATTTAAATATTAAAAAGTCCTGCACGCGATAAAATGCCTTACATTTTTATGGCAGCCATTTACGAGTGTTTTTTAAGCCACCGCAACGAGTTCTTAGTTCTAAAATCTTAAAATATGTAATAGAATTACTTAGGTATGTATATACACTTACCCCCTTACACTTACTAATAAACTTTGAGTAAGGGTGGTATAACTATGCAATGTTTTGTCCTTATTACATTATTACATTGTTACATTAGAATTTGACAGATAAGGACAGAACATTGTATAGCTATATCACCGTTACTCAACGTTTATTAGTAAGGGGGATAGAAAATAATAACCGTCTACCATTAACGCAGTAGCTCGCAAAGGAAATAGCACTCCACAATCACAAGCATATTTAGATCTCTACTTTCTTACGCTTGCTTTTAATATAAGGTTCAACATAATATGGTACGTTAGTTAAACCGTACTTAAAACGATTGCTTTGAATAATTACTCCGCCGTTCTACGTTACAATAACTTTTTATTAAATAATTATTTAATTTACTATTAAGTTTGAAATTAAAAAGTCTTGTTGTATACTCGTAGAAAATATGCAATCTCATTGCTAACACCAGTAAAACTCAGTTTACTCGAGTTTACTAGGTACTTATCATAGCACGTCATTCATAGGTGCTTGTCACTTGAAGTTTGTGTCACTTGTGGCTACCATATTTAACTATCTAGATATAATCACCTGAGTGTGTATATCGGTCTAGTGGGTAGTCATAGTATAGTCGCCATCAAATATTTTAAATCATACAAAGTATAACCTCAAAAATATTTGAACACTCTCTATCAGCCTTCTATTTACCTACTTGGATATTTTTAACACCTTAAGTTCCGGTACATTTGATGACGACGGTACATATAAAGTCGCCGTCAATAGAATATGCGAACTATGTAAACAAAACCAAACGAACCAATTCACCATGATTACTCGATAATCACGTACTTTTAAAGATCAAGTGAGTTGTTTGCAACGATTTATACACTAAGGGCTGATTTTGCAATCCCCAGATAAAGCTATCCGGAAGGTAAATTTTAGCTCTGTCCTTTTCTTTCATATGACTTCAGAAAAGGATAGTACTACATAGTAATACATTTAACTGACGGATAGTTTTATCTGGGGATTCAAAAATCAGCCCTAAATCATTATTTTCATATTAAGTTTAAGATGAAATAACTATTCATTATACGTTATTTTTAATAAAAACACGCTTGGTGAATATTTGAGGTTATGTGTCAAACAGTGCTAATGTGTTTACATAGTTCGCAATTTCTATCGACGGCGACTATACAGTTACCAGTATTGAGCTTAGTTTGGGACTAAGGCCGCATTTCACCAAACTGGAATAAGGTCTTATACCTAGATTAAACGCCGAATTTGTATGTATAGACTAATCTCGAAGTAAGTCTTATTCCAGTTTGGTGAAATGCGGCCTAAGTTAAATTGTTTGTTTTGGCTATGTTACTCGTTCCTTACCGAGTATAGGTATTCTGACTTGAATACATATTCGGTTAACAGGTAAATACATGGTAAATACTCGTACATACTCTTTCCTCGAGGTAAACATCGATACGAAATTTAACTTTGAATTAGCTTTGAATGTGTAACCTTGAACCAATTAGTCTGGCTCTTGAATCCAGGGTTACCGAGGTCAATAGCATCTATTGTTACGACCGGGCGCCCAAATTTAGAATATACCTAATCGGAATAGTTTATACTTGCAAAAATAGTTGCGAAAATTGTCCTTCTCGGATTTTTTTTAGGGTTCCGTACCAAAATGGTAAAAAAGGAACTCTTATGGTGAGACTTCGGCATCTGTGTGTTTGTGTGTCACAAAAGTTTTTCTCAGCAACTACTGAACCTATCAGATCGAAAGGCATTGGTGTATAGCTTGCTTGTTATTAGTACTAGGTAATACCGGTTTTTTGACATAGTTTTTTTTTTCTTCGTAACTGCGGCTTTGGAGAACGGAACCCTACACTGAGCATGGTCCGACATGCTCTTGCCCGGTTTTATTTTATTTTATTATGATTATGACTAGGTACTGCCTCGGTCCAGATTTGTTACGTCGAAATATTAACACCCGCTTTATATATTACTGAACACTAAAAATTGGGATATAATTCTGATGCGAACCATATTAAACACGGACCTTAAAATACGGAACCCTCGGTGCGCCAGTCCAACTCGTACTTGACCAGTTTTTTTTATGAGTTACTAGCCTTAGGTGTTAGAAGTCTTTACCAATTTTTCTAACATCTGTCCTCCTAAAGCTGACCAATATTCTGTGCTCCAAAATGTAGCCTACGTATATGCATGTACAGTCACCAGCAATAATATATTATCCAACATTGGGCGCAAAAATATCTGACACGTCTTTATTACTAGAGGTATAAGAGCTTAAAATACATGCGACAGTCATGCGGGTACCTACTGAGGTATCCGTGCTTAGTTAATTTTTACATTCGGAGCACGATTGCGAATCACCAGTGAGATATAGCCTTTACCACAAAAGGGTGCAATAGAAAGGGCTTCCGAAAAGAAACCAGTGAGAAAAAACCAGGAAAGTGCGAGACGGACTCGTGCACCGGGGGTTCCTTACAAGATAATAATTTAAAAATAAAAATAAAAATTTGCTTAATTTTTCATGTCATTTCCGTCACAATTTTCTAGTAAATGTAATTTTGAGGTATTTTTATGAAATAAAAAACTAAAACAAAGGGTAAAAAAACCTTAACCTTTTTTCACAACCTGTCGTTTAAAGCCATTTAACGTTGACATTGATTTTTGTGCATGTTTAAAAATCAGCTTTTGACATATGAAGTAATTGTAAAATTTTCGATGTATCTATTGGATCTATCGCGTAAAATTTAAACGGTAATGCAGCAAAACATATAATGAGTGCCTGACAAAGCCAAACGGTCTTCAAACCACACTAGGGAACCAAGTAAGTAGACGCAGCTTATATTAATACTAATCTATCTTGAGACGTGTTACAATTTCTACTTATTAATATGAAAATACTTATCTGGTGCAAGTGGGAACTGGGAACACCCAAATGCAAACGAAATGTTTTATTCCGAACTTGCATTAGACCGAATTTCCATTTTTCTATTGTTATGCTGGAGCTATGTTAAATTAATGCATAATTTAATTGTGTAGGTAAGGTGGGTTAGGTTTGATTTATAATTATAAGCGATATCAAAAAAAAGAGTATTTCAAAACATTGCATTCGGAATTTTCATCAATTCGGAATTATGACTCTTCGGAGTAATGTAGTTTAGGTACCTGGTTCATGTACTTATTGAAGACGAAACGTTTGCCACATCACGTAGCTTTGCGATGCACCTGTAGAACTCAGGTAAAACCCAAGCACGGACGTCATAATTTACTATTATAGGTAATAAAACTAGCGTTGGCATGTGACTTTGTTTGCGTTAAACTCTTTTATGACTCTTTTCTAGGAATCTGTTAAATGGTGAAAAATGAAAAGTTGCTGAATTCACTCGATTATAAGTGTCAAATTTCACAAACTGCTGTAAAATTAAATTCCTAATTAAGTCATTTTAACAGATTAGGTACTAATGGGAATAATCCGGAATAAAGTATCTCCAGGTTTTATTGAAAAGTATTTATTTTGCATTTCATTTTATTTTTAAATGTTTATTTTGTGACGTTGCGCCCGTTGATGTCTTTTGGGTCAAAACTTGGTCAACATGTGACTAAAATAGCCTTTCTGTCGCTCCAACTGTCCTTGTTTCCGTTTCTTTGTTTCGAGGGTGTGAAAAAAGACAAACACACTTTCGGATTCGTAGAATTTATATAGTATTGGGTACTACCTATTTATTATATAGTCAGTTAAATGGTACTAACCTCTTCAGTTTTCCATGATTTTACTGCACCAAGATGAGTCAGTTAAATCTATCGACGTCATGGGTTGTCCCTGTTTCAACTATTTTGCGTAAATAATCATTAGTTCGTAGTTTTCTGTCATGGCAATCTAGGCAAGTGGACGCGATGCGTCAACCAGTTTTCGAATTTAGTGCTTCATAAAGGATTGTGAAGCTAAAAAAATCGTACATAATGCAATGGTTTTTAGGGTTCCGTAGCCAAATGGCAAAAAACGGAACCCTTATAGATTCGTCATGTCTGTCCGTCCGTCCGTCCGTCTGTCCGTCCGTATGTCACAGCCACTTTTTTCCGTAACTATAAGAGCTATACTATGGAAACTTTGTAAGTAGATGTATTCGGTGAACCGCATTAAGATTTTCATACAAAAATAGAAAAAAAACAATAAATTTTTGGGGTTCCCCATACTTAGAACTGAAACTCAAATTATTTTTTTTCATCAAACCCATACGTGTGGGGTATCTATGGATAGGTCTTCAAAAATGATATTGAGGTTTCCAATATATATTTTTTTTAAACTGAATAGTTTGCGCGAGAGACGCTTCCAAAGTGGAAAAATGTGTGTGCCCCCCCCCCCGTAACTTCTAAAATAAGGGAATGATAAATGTAAAAATAATATATGATGTACATTACCATGCAAACTTCCACCGATAATTGGTTTGAACGAGATCTAGTAAAGTAGTTTTTTTTTAATACGTCATAAATCGTAAACCGCAATTTACCTTTCACGGAACCCTTCATGGGCGAGCCCGACTCGCACTTGGCCGCTTTTTTTCCCTTAAACCTAGTTAGATTTTTTTAGATTATTGAATATTTTGTAGATATTATGAAAAACTATATGTACGTTTTCCTTTTCATAAAATTAAACTGAAATGTACGAACCTAATGTTCTATAATAACTACAACGTATTTCGTATTATATGAATAACCTAATGACGTGTAAAATTTTATATTTTTATCAATAAACGATTGAATTCGGTAGGGATGAGTTGCGCAGCTGTCAACGGAACATGCTCACTTTTTTTTTTCAATATGTGACATTTTTTCCTTAGGACCCTCATTATTTGCCAACGAAAACATATGCGAGCATTTTTGTGCAAATCATCCCTACCTAATTTGATTGAATTGATTTTATTACCTGATTCATTATACAGGGTGTCCCAGAAACCGACGTCAACCCGCCTAGGGCTGATAGAGCAGCTAAAAAGCTATCGATTTAACCCCATGTATGTTAAGCAATTGTTGCTAGTTTCGGAGATATTGATCATTTTAATCTGAATTTTTGTAATTTTCCCTTATGTCCATGTTTCGAAAAATCATTAATTTCATGTTTTATTTCATAAGTTTTTAAGCAGCATCTTACATAATTAGAATCATTATGAATCAGCGAAATTTTTAAACTTATTTTCCGGCGGCAATGATACATTTCAACAACCTCCTAAGGCCCACCATGCAACGAAATTTGTCAATGGAATATGAATCTATTAGTCATAAAAACAAAAAAAAACCACTTGATTTCCTTTGCACTAGATCTTTATTTTAATAGCCGTATTACTTACTATTTTTAGTACGCGGGACCTTAGGACGTTATTTTATTTCTCGTGTCTTGACGCTATCCGCTATACGCTCGTCAGGGTCCTATGGTGACACAACAATAAGTCTATAAATTTGTATGTACTTACACACACTCATTCCTTCAACTATGACTTGATGGTGACTTATTTGCGGTCAGATTTAACTTCACCAACCCATGTCATCGAGTTACCTAATTGTAAACACGTAGAAGGAAATCCCTTTTGGTTGATCAATTGCCGTATGAATCAATTCCTATTAAAAAATGGTGTTTTTACGTGAAGACAATAAAACCTGCCTGATTCGGTTAACGTAGTCAGTAATGCCGCGGTTGAACGAGCAAGATCACGCTCCTTCGTGTCAAGGTCGTGCCATTTAAGTCCCGCGGCCTATTTGTTGGAGTAACTATGAGGTAAATTCAATTCTAATTAGTACTTTAAATGCTAAGGAGTTAATTTGTTATCATTTACGCCAGAGTTATTGAGTTATTCTTTTAAATAACTCGCTACTACTTCAACCCGTTTCCATAAATGTGCGAGACACGCAGCATCATGTGGTTCATGCGCGTGGAGGGGTCGACCAGTGTATCTTTGTTGACGAGTTAGCGAGTTGTTCAGGACAACTATTCTAAAAGTATGCTTCAAGTGAAAAGTGAAATATCAACCTATCTTTCTTTTGGTTGAATTTTCAACTGTAAACATAAGAAGCACTGGTTTAATTCCCACAATTATATTTTTTTGCCGGACCCTAAGTAGTTATTGGGGTAAGGGCAAGGTGGTGATTATGATGATGATGATATGACACGACACCTACATTAATTGGCAATTGCCTGTCTTTGAACGTATTTGACAACGACGAAGCGCGAAGAGCTAACCTAACCTCATGAGTGAGCTTCTTTTTAGTCCACAAGAGATAACAACTGAACAATATTTGGACTGAACAATTTTACTGTCTACTTATTTCTGTAATAATTCCATCACATTAATTAAAATTAGAATAGAATGGAAGACATCTAAGACTCTGGAACAATTCGTGCTCATCAGACTCATTGCATATGTATTCGCCCATGCTGGGAATCGAACTCTAAACCGCTAGTTTCGTATAGGCAAAGTCAGTACCAACTTTTTTTCACCTGGGATCATGCCTTTACTCATACCACCTGGACCTGAGGGGGCCTAACCTAAGGTGGTTATCTGAGGCCCTACAAAATATTAGGCTAACTAACCCGTATCTTCACACAGTATAAAAAGTAGTAACACAGTATTAAGTAGTTTGTAATATGATACTTATCTGTTTTCGTTACTTTTTGTACACTCACGTTTTTTTGTCCTAACCATGTAGGTGTTTTGGTATTTACTGTTAACCTATTATTGTAATTATTAAATAAATAAAACAAAGTCGCTCCCGCCATCTGTCGCTCTGTATGTACCGTAAAACGGGGTAAATAGGAACACAACCTAAAATGAAGCACAACTTGTTACAAATGAGAACAAGTATTAAATGAAAATAACGTTACGTTCTATTTACGTTATTTCAGTCTTATAATTAGTAACATATACTTCATTTTAGGTTGTTTCCCTATTTACCCCGTTTTACGGTACGCTTAGATCTTCAAACTACGCAACGGAATGCAACGGATTTCAATGCAGTTTTCTTCAATAGATAGTGAGTCAAGAGGAAGGTTTTTGAATTATGTACGGGTGTTACAGTAAACTCACATAAATCGAAGCGAAGCGGGGCGGGTCGCTAGTTTATTATATTAAGTATGGAAATGTAGTATAATTTCACTGTATTAACTGTGCAATAAAGTGTTTAGATAAATACATACTTAATATAATGGTTGTTTACTTGACGCGCCTGTTTGGATATTATTTTTTGTAGGTACAGTCGAGTTCATAAATATGTATACACTTTAGTACCTTGTCACTTTAATCATTGTGACGTGTCATATATGGCAGTTTAAACATGACATTAAATAGACAAGATACATATTTATGAAGTCGACTGTACTTATACTATACCTAGTTCACGAAATATACTCGTATAAACAGTTAAGTTTTTAAAGCGTGGGTATAAAGTGATTTTTGAAATAATATAAGATAATGTTGAGTATTTTTTTCATATCATACCTATACTTATTTATTTAACCAATTATGTCAACGATTTAGTGCGATTCTGTAACACGTGTACGTGTACCACGTACAGTGATGTTATTTTTTTATATTTAACCTTGTTTAAAACAATATTCTTTTGAACAATAGCAATTGAACATTAAACAAATCTGTATTACTCTGGCTCATGGTATGTTACGGCTTAGTTTTTATTAAAAATAATAATAACATTAACCGAGATGGCATTGTGTATGAAGAGTGTTAAAAATTAAACGGCTATAACGAAACAATGCACTTGAGATTTATTTTATTGTTAACTAGCGACCCGCCCTCGCTACGCTTCGGTTTATATGAGTTTTTTGTAACCCCCGTACATAACCTAGTATTTATTATACATATGTATATACCTTCCTCTTGAATCACTCTATCTATTGCTGCATTAAAATCCGTTGCGTAGTTTAAAAGATCTAAGCGAACAGACAACGAGAGCGACTTTGTTGTATACTGTGGAAATATGCTAAGTCAAGGTAATTCTGTGGCTTTCTATGTAAAAAGGTTATACTTAACCCTTAAATGCATGATGATGAACAAATACTCGAAAATGTTTACCTATAATCAACACAGTGTTATGTACCTATGTGTAATAGAAATTATAAGCAACTAAAAAAAAAAACAGTCGGCCAAAAATGAGGTCTACCACCCTACGGTTGAAGTTTATTTGCACGTTATGATACAACAAGTTCGATTTTCTCTTACAATAATATTTAGACTATTGCCCATCTTAGCGATAATTAAGATCCCACAGACTTTTGTCAAAACTGGTAGACCACTTTCTTGGCCAACCGTACAATATATATGATTTATGTATACCCTTTCTAGGGTTCCGTACTTTAAAATGAAAAAATGAACCCCAAGGCGGCCAGCGGAAAATAAAAGAGTTGCTCTAATATTAATGTTTTTTTAGAAAAAAGATATATACTGTTAAAGGGTAAACTTAGTTCCTACCTAAGGTTGGTGAAGTTACGGCTCTGTTTACTTTAAAAAGATGTCCTGTATGATGGGGCTTCTAAAGTACGGAGGCAGCAAGCTATAGCAAGACTTCATTTTGTTTAATATTTAAGTAATACAAATACGACGTAGGTGCGGGGAACCCTTGGTTTTCGAGTCAAATTTGCACTTGCTTTTTGTATTATGAACTACTGTGATAGAACCAGTAACGGACAAGAACCAATCATGGACAACGATTCTTATTTTACAGAAGAAAAAAGTTATTCATTTGTTTTGCAACAATAAATATGTGACCCTATGATCTGAAGTGTTCGCTAAAAGTGTCCGACATTGGTGCCACCACCCTATCATCGGTGACAGGTACTGCAATGCAATACCGCGTAAGTAACAAATTCAATATTTTGCAAAATGTATCTTACTGACTTACTTACTAAGGTGTATTTTGCATCATATTCGATTTGTTTTTATGCGGTAGGTACTGCAGTATCATCGACGCTATGCTATGTCGACTTATATACACTCCCCTTGCAAAGAAAACGGGAACTTTCGAGTTTTTCAAGTAATTAAGGGCCTTTTTCACAATCGACAAGTAAATTTATGTGCCAGTTAAAGTTAGCTCT
This sequence comes from Acleris cristana, assembly GCA_948252455.1. Classification (NCBI taxonomy): domain Eukaryota; kingdom Metazoa; phylum Arthropoda; class Insecta; order Lepidoptera; family Tortricidae; genus Acleris; species Acleris cristana. Next base: position 7,863,483 of record OX411782.1, on the reverse strand, counting down.
CGCCTTGTCTATGTTCAAGTGTAAGAAAAGGAAAGGGCTTAATTTATGTGTCAGATACGCGTTACTTGACGATTGTGAAACAGGCCCTTATACAAATAATATTACTTTAATGCTGTAGTATAACATTTCATGTAGTTACAGTATGTTTAAACCTACTTGGATAAATCGAAAGTGCCCGTTTTCTTTGGGTTATCAATTTTAACCAGGGCCGCAGAAAGCTATAAGATGTGTTTGTCGTCAGTTGTTGCCGAGCGCGAGTGTTAGTGAGCGTCGTGTTCGCGGCGGTGGTGGTGGCCACGCTGGTGGCCGTGCTGGTGGTGCAGCCGTGGGCCGACTATTACGACCAGGAGCCTAGGTACGCGCGCGCCGCCGTCGCCGCCAATGGATACGAATGCGCCTCTATTGGACGGTAAGTGTCTACCTTGGTTTAAGTAGAAAGGTGTTGCAGTTTTTTTTTTCTTATAGCATGAATGCCTTTTGGCGGAATTGCCTTTTGCTTAGTTTCTTTTAGCATATCACATCGAATTCTTTTCTAATTTAGAATCATACTGTAGTAATAATATGAGTATAATGTTTAGATGGTATAAAGTTATTAATCATCCACTTAGGTACCCTAATATTATGTTCTAACCTAACATAACCTAACCTACTTTTCTGGAACAGTTTGGTTTCTGTTGGGGTCGCAGTTCTAAACTAACCTACCCTACTTTTTTGGCAACACCTCGTTTGTGTTGCGGTCGCAGTTCTAACCTAACCTAACCAACTATTCTGCTAGCCGAAAAAAAACATTATGCCATAATTAGAAGTACGGTAGGATTGGTATGGTGCAGTCTACTATAAAGAGATGTATCCAATTTTCACCTTATTGCATTATAAGTCCAAAAGCGAATACATCTATTTATAGTCGACTGTACATAAAATTTAGGTCAAACGAAAGTCTGCAAAAGTAATCTACTGCTATATGATATGCTGCTAAACGTAGTGTGGGTAGAGATAGTTATGCCAAGTATATCTTTATGCAAAATTATAATTAGAATAAAAGTGTTTCTGCGATATATGTTATGCGAATAGTATTTCGAACAATTGATGTTATGCCAGATACGGGTAACCCGACTACCTTTCATACCAGCGGAACTAGCAAGATTACCGCATTCGCTGCCGTCCCTTTGCCAAAGTTTATATGGCATAATATTTTTAACCCCCGGCTATGAGAGAAGGGTGTTATATTATAAGTTTCGTGTGTATCTGTTTGTGACATCGCACCTCCCAAAATTGCTCGACTATACAGATGAAGTTTGGTAAAATGAAAGCTCAAATCTAATAAAAACAAGAATAATATGTCTATTGTGGATATCCTGGTTCGTCTGTAGGTCGTATGTAATAATTAAAGAAACTTGATTATCAATATTTTTTCCTCCTCGCCTCAATATACGCGCACTAAGATGATATCAACGTGACCAATGCAAGAAATGAGATAATTGTACTATACGTTTGGATACGTAATAAACATTTTTCTTGTAAACTTAATCAAATTGACTCGCATACTGCGCACGCTACGCAAGGATAAACTCCTTACGTACCTACCAAAATGTACCGTAAAATGGGGTGACTTTAGAATCGCGAGGCGACTTTGATAATTTTTTTAAATATCGATTTTGTGCAATGTCTGAGTTATTATTTAGGTCTTTCGCGACATTACTTTCATATGTCTCATATGCAAGCGAAAAACATTAATAGTTGACGTATTTTCATACAAAATGGATTTAATAACTGCGAAACAAAAAACAACTAATTTTTGACATACTTCAGGGGTGACTTTGATATTGTGGTATAAACACAGGGATAATCAAAGTAGCCCCATTTTAAGAAACGAGATTTTAAACCGCGAGTATATTTTTTTCTACAAAGCTGTCTACCGTAGTCTGCCTCTAGTTGCTTTAAGTTACTCCAAATGAGTAGTCGCCAATATGTTAATTTTAATAATTTATTTTATAATTAAATGCAGGAGTTACAAAAGATTCATTTTTAAAATTAATCAATTTAACCCCATTTTGCGGTATGTTGATACTCCCACTGCAGCGTCGCACAAGCACGAAATGACGTCATTGACACACGCCTAGAACAATTGATCCACGTGGCTCACGTGCGTAGAGTACGCCGCGGTGGAATTCCGATGACAATCAATCATACGATGATGTTAGACATAGTTTAGTAGAGATAATATCCGATTGTGTCGAAGATCTTTAGTTTTACCACTTTACCCATCTCCTCCGAAGACAAAACCAGGGCAGTGATTCTTCCAAAAGCAAAGGTGAGCGAACGCAGGAGTGATGTGCAAGCGGCGAGTTTAAGCAGTCCCGTCAGAGCGAACAAAACACATCTCAGCGCGTGTATTCAATTTGGCAGCATGGCTTCTCGAACGTATAAGGCTGCCTAATTGAGAATGCACGCGCTAATATGTGTTTTGCTCGCTCTGACGGGACTACTTAAACTCGCCGCTTGGACTTCACTCCTGCATTCGCTCACCTTTGCTTTTGAGAGAATCAATACCCTGCAACTAAATTACCAAGACGCGTACAAAATACACTCTGACAGGTCAATTTCAGCTCACTGTTTATTCGTCGCGTCACGAGCTGATAGCGAATCGTTGATGATGGTGTTATTATTCCAGCTCGATCCTGGAGAAAAACGGCAGCGCCGTGGACGCTGCCATCGCGACGCTGTTCTGCGAAGGCGTGGGCTGTGCGCAATGTATGGGGCTGGGCGGGGGCTTCCTAGCGACGGTGTACGACGCGGAGACGCGGCGCGTACGCGTTCTGAACGCGAGGGAGCGCGCGCCGGCGGCCACCACGCCCCACATGTTCGACAACGCCTCCTCTACCGTCGGCGGTCTCGCGATCGCCGTGCCCGGAGAGCTGAGAGGGTAAGAGATATTGGATAAACAGGTTTCTCCAAAATACACGTACAGTCGAGAACCGGGATTGTTGAGCCCATTACCCATACCTCATAAGTCCGACGTCTCACCATACCCACTAAACAAAGTAAACAAAAAACTTAATTAAACATTTTTGAGGCAAGATTTTTTTGCTGACTAAACTTTATTTTATCGGGAATAATGTAAAATTTTAAATTCAGTGGGTCTATTGAATACGATCCTATTGCCACCTACGACTTTATCATTTAGATCACCTCTTAGGCAGCATAATATGGCATTGTCATCAGATTTACATATGTACTCCATTCCGAATTTTAGCTCATTTCAGTCATGTTAATATAGATAATCAATGGTATTATGATTGTATTTATTGTATTAAATAGATTTGCATGGCTAATTGACGCGGTGCGTATCTAATCGACTGAGCGGATCACTGTGCTATGCAAACTCTTTTGTTTCATTTTTTGGCATCTTAGTGTGAACGTTGTATTCGAAATACTAGTGGAAAGTGGATGCTAACTGTTAGAAACAAATTGCAAACCTAATCTGAAAGCGACCAAAACGGTTCCCAAACAGGGATGTTGCATGGTTATGTTTTTTTTGATTTTTTATGCTAAGTAACCCTCTGGGTGCCAACGGGAAGGGGCGAGAGGAGGCTCAGTAATAGGGATTAGAGCTTCCACTGTCCGTCTCTCTGTCGGTCAGCGGGCTGTACTGTAACTCACGAGCCGTAATAGGTAGACAGTTGAAATTTTCACAGAGCGTGTATTTCTATTGCCGCAATACAACAAATTATAAAAATAAAAATAGTTAAAATTAAATGGTTCTGTACCCCCAAGCAAATAACGGCGAAAAAAACATGTTTCTTGTATGAGTCCAATCTAAGAAGTGTTTTTTTCGCCGTTATTTGCTTTGAGGTACAGAACTCTTTGTGTGCAAGTCCTACTCGCACTTGCCCGGTTTTTATATTAACTTTCCGTTTATTTTGCTTCGGTTGTAATGTTTTACATAATGTAATGTTTTCAAATAGCGGTTTGCTTTATATTATTGGTTATAGTGTGAAAATGTTAGTTTTTTTTTCATTGTTTTTAAGTAAGAATGCCAATCTTAATAACCTATTTACGTACATCTATGAATAGGATATTAAGATTGGCTATTAAACTGATGGAAAACAGTTGTATCTACGTATTATGCCGTATAATATGTTTCTTGAACTAAATCGTTTGCCTATTGCTATTTATTATAATGTGCGACAATACGATAACCCGTCAAAGCAAAGCAATATTGTTTTTTACTGTAGAGGTCCTGACTGTCTGACTCACCCTTCTGAGGCGTACGTTAAAAGCGTTAGAACCGGTTTTAATTTTAAGAACTCAACGCGATTACAAACGGTTATAGAGAATTCATTTTCATACTGGTCACACATGCATGACCTAAGGAAGGTAGGATAGGTATTAAAACAAATGAAGGTTTAAACTAATACACCTATAAATGTAACACCTTTTTGCAGACAATTGTCATGACCATTGTGGTAATCCACAGCCATTTGGTTGTTATTGTTAGTGGTTAGCCAACTCATAACGAAATTCCTAACTACATATGAAGTAACTAAAAGTTTAAAAAAACAAAAAAACCGCCTTCAAAAAGCAAAAAATAACTTCATTTAAAATGATAGGTAATAGGTCAGTCCAACTGAAGTCGGCGTCCTACAATATTTTAACCAAAAGCAGACTTCAGTTGGACTGACCTATTACCTACCATCTATACATATAATAAAGTTGTAGAAGGGAAAAAATCTGTACATTCGAGATATTTTCTCAAAAATACTATAGGGGACCTCAGAATGAGCAGCAGAACACGTTTCTACAATTTTTAGAGTTGGTGTCTGTTTGTCTGTTTGTCTGTTTGTCTGTTTGTCTGTTTGTCTGTTTGTCTGTTTGTCTGTTTGTCTGCTTAATTTTGTTTCTCCTCGCATCAATTGAAAACCACTGAACCAATTTTAATGCGGTTTTCACTAAAACATTTCAGTAACCGGTGACCAGGTTTATATATAATAAAAAATTAAGATATGACAATCAAAGTGGGGGAAAAGAGGGGTTAAAGTTAGTATGGAAAAAAGTTACCGGATTGAGCTGGTTACTTGAAACTTTGTATTTGTAACTCTTCGTAACAAATTAAACAATACCTGTTTCAGGATTTCTCGATTAAAGTTAAAACAACTAGGAAATTATCAAATTAGGCCAATTACATGTATTTCTTTAAAACCCTATTCGAGGGCCGTCGATCACTTTACGTGATTACAAATATCAACATTTTATTCTCCGTTTATTACATAGAAACTAAATTCAAGGATTTTTTATAATTCAATATATAAAATGTTATAAAAAGACAAAATAAATTATTCCAATACGTTGTTGTAACAAATGAGACGCCATGATGACGTGCATCAAAGAAAAGGACAACCATATCCCTCCCATAACTGGAGAGATCAAGACAGAAAAGCACGCGATCATAGATAAACGTTATAGAAGCGAAGTTGTGATTGAAATTTACATTGTCGCGTTGATGCTTGAAAACATTGTTTTAATGCGTAATAACGAAAGATCAAGTTCGAATACATATTTAAGACAATATTTGGACAACCAAACTCCTATTTTTAACCGCCGGAAAAAAAGGAGATTATACGTTCCACTGTATGTAAATTTTTTTATGTATGTTCAACGATTTCTCCGTCAATTCAATGGTCCGATTTCAAAAATTCTTTTTTGTTTATAGAATATACTTCCGAAGTGGTCTCATTGTCACCAAATTGTAATCTGATGAGGGGATCCATGAGGAATTGAGGGAACTCCTCAAATATTATAGGTGGTATTTTTACTAACAAGTCCAGCATTTGCATTCAGATAATATCATTTGGTGAACTGAAACTGATGATGAAGACCACAGATGGTCAACGGAACTCATCAATGGTACCCATTTCAAGGGTGGCGACAGTTAAGATATCTCGATTAAGATAGTTGAGCGACTATAACGTAGAACATTTAATTGTTGAAATATGACTATGACTTTCCCGTGGCTTTACTTGCGGTGAACTTGAAATGTCTTAAAGTTTCATATCAACTAAAAAGTGGGATTACATGACAGCTTACTATGATCACTAAAAAGTATAAAATAAAATAGACGTTTTAAAAAACATAAAACCACTTTCAAAAACGCATAAAATATCTTCTTTTAAAATGGTAGGTAACTTATAGGTCAGTGACTCACAATATTTTTAACCAAAAGCAGACTTCAGTTTGACTGACCTATATGTACCTACCATTTTAAAAGAAGTTATTTTTTGCGTTTTTGAAGGTGGTTTTTTTATTAACTTAGCATGGGTTTAACAATTTCGATCATTAATTATTCTCTTCTTTGGGTTCCGCAGCATTATAGCGAAAAGAGAAACCGTACAATTTCGTCATGTTCATGTTTATCTAAAACATATATGTCACATATACCTACATTTTTTTGGTTATAAACATACGTTGTATATCAAAAATGAAATAAATAAAAAATTCGTTAGTAGTAAAAAAACAGTACCTACTGAATAAACTAACTCTAATAGCGCAAACATGCAATGCATTTATTTCAGGATCATAGAGTTCCATAGATTATTAGTAACATTAAATCTTATTCTCTATTAGTAATTATTTGTCAAAAATGTACAATTGATTAACTTATTTTCTCCTATGGCTTCTGCCACCCAGTGCAACCCATGTTGTACATTCTGTTTTGTTAGTCTATGTCAAAATGAGCGATGTCAGATTGACGTTGACATATCCGGATTTTATAATTCTTTCCGCCATTTTCAAGACTTCGTCTCCTGACATTAGTGGAATCATCGATAGTATCGATGGAGCTACAAACGAAAAATTGAATTGAAAATTGTCCGGACTTCGTCAAGGCTTATCAATATTACCATTTTTACAGTACTCCTTCTTCTTAGTAGCTCTGGGCCGGTTATGGCTATCACACTTGCACTCGCATCTGACAATATGTTTGTCACATTTTTTTTATAGAAAAACGATGATTGCCGAGTGCTATTAAGAAACTGGTCGTACTGTACAGTTGTTATTTAAATATTAGGGCGGTTAATATGATCATTTGATTTTTTTACGGGTAGTCACATAATTTTTGGCGGTTGATTAACTACTGTGCTACTATGAAAAATATGAGGGTAGTTTTGCGTGCGGAAATTAGCGTTAGTTTTAGTTATAGGTTTAAACGATTACACGTTGTAAAATCAAGTTTTAAGGAAACGAGCCGGGGGGTGCGGGGGCAAAGTGATAAATAGGGGGCTCAGAGGCGCAGCCCCCGCCTTAAAGAAAGGACCTTACCGACATCCTTAATAAGATAGATAGGTAAGTTTTTTAGTTTTCATGTTTCCTCTAGAGAAGATAATAGGAGCTCTCATGATTTTTCGTTCGTATCGTTTTGCGTGCGGAAATCAGCGTTAATTTGAGTTAAGTATTCGAGTCTAAACGATTAGATATTACATTAGGCATTGTGAATATTAGGTAAAGTCAAGGCAAAGGTTTACACAGGAGGGGCTCGAGGCCGTAGCCCCCTCCTTTAGAAATACACCGTACCGACATATTTATATGTTACTAGAGGACGCCCGCGACTTCGTATGCGTAGAATTAGTTTCCCGCTACTCCCCCCATTTCTTCCCGTTGGAGGTCGATTTTCGGGAAATACTTTCTTAGTGCTCACTTACATCATGAAAGGAACCCCTGTACCAAATTTCAAGTTTCTAGGTACAGTAGTTTCGGCTGTGCGTTGATATATAAGTCAGTCAGGTTTGCCTTTTATATATATAGATAGATAGAAGATAGATAAGATAGGTAGATTTGAGCTTTCTTTTGTCTTTCAAAGTAGAAAATAGGAGTTCCGTTGAGTTGTCTTTAGAACACTTAATTGGGTTTGACGGATCTTACCATAATATTATAGACTGGCCAGAGCCACGACTTCGTCTGCGTTGATTTCGATTATCGTTATTCCCTCGGGAACTTTTAAATTTTCCGGGATAAAAAGGATTTTATGTTTTAATCCATTGTATAAGCCAACTCCATTCCAAATTTCATCCAATTCGGTCCAGCTGTTGCAAGAGTGCATAATGTACACATACTTACTATGAATTTCGCGCTTATAATTATTAGTAAGGATGAGAAAGTTTGGAAGTTTGTTAATCACGCTTCAACCACTGAACGTATCCAGATTAAACTTGGCACACATATAGGTTAGGTTCTGGAATAGGACTTAGGATAGTTTTTATCCAATAAAACATCTCATTCCTACGGGAAATCAAATTAATCGTTAAAAGATGTGAATTTGCTCACAAAGTTTACATGGACGAGTATAAAAATTAAAAAGATGAAATCTCAGGTAGCCATATGTGAGTAGTGTGTGTTTATTTCTGTTTACGTTCGTCATCCTGTAATCCTTTCAGTTGTATCCACTGATGTGTGCGTACACGGAAGTTACTAAAGAAACACACTTTTAGTATATGGATACGAACTAGATGGCGCTAGCTGGGTATCGAATTGTTGCTCTGGTGTGGTGAAAGTCGCTGCCCGGGGTGGTTGAGCGATTTTCCCTATACAGCGCAATTATAAGCTTTATGGTTAGGCTAAACTTATATTAATCATCCTGGTAACATCAAATTCTGAAGTCCGCGCAGACGAAGTCGCGGGCAGAAGCTAGTTTTAAATGAAGTTATTTTTTGCTTTTTGAAGGCGGTTTTTTTGTTTTTTTATGTAGTCCCACTTTAATTACCTAATAAGATTTAATAAGAAACTATAGAACATTGAAATTCAATCTCGCCGCAAGCAACGCCGTGGGAAAGTCAGAGTCATATATTTAAACGTACATATGCTTCGTCATAGTCGCTCAACTATCTTAATCGAAATATCTTGTCGCCACCCTTGAAATATATACCGTTTAGGAGTTCCGGTGGCCATCTGTGGTTTTCATCATCAGTTCCACTTTACCAAATAGTGCTTTCCAAGAGCAAATACACGAGTTACAATGAAAAATACCAAAATCGCTATAGGTGTGCCTATAAATTTTGAAGAGTTCCGTCGATTCCTCATGGACTCCATCATCAAATCTTCATTTTGAAAAAAATGGGACCAAATGGGAAGCACCAGCTTTCAAATAAAAAAAGAATCATCAAAATCGGTTCACCTAGTCAAAAGTTCTGAGGTAACAAACATTAAAAAAAAAAAAAAAAAAAAAAAACGTACAGTCGAATTGAGAACCTCCTCCTTTTTTTGAAGTCGGTTAAAAATGACAACCAGTTTGTTAGGTTAGTACACGGAATAGAAATATCTGTGGAAGTGGCATGAGCTTCGCTTATTATCAGACCTGTTGTCGCCAATACTCAAGCTATCATAAAAACAACACGCCACCATGGAAAATGTTTTTGGTGCGGCTATCGTTTTTTCATTCCAAAATAGCACAATAAGGCACGCTTCTGGATTTATTTCCTATTTTAGAAATATCGAAATATCGAAATATTGGAATAAGCGATCGCGGCAAAAGTATGGTAGGTTGCGCGGAGTTCCATAAAAAAATAGGGATAAACCATACCATAAACCATAACCATGCCACACGTTACACGCCCACTTGACACTTCTACTGTTTTTTATGTTCTGTGGGTTAGTAAAGTGCATAATATCCACCGACGCGTTCGACATACAAATTTTAGTGGAAATAAGAAATGAAGTGGTGGGGCGTAATGGATTGAAAACTCTAAATAGATAGTTAAGTAGTAGGTAACCTTAACACCATGTTACGAATTTTTTTAGGGTTCCGTACCAAAATGGTAAAAAAGAACCCTTATGGTGAGACTTCGCGTGTCTGTCTGTCTGAAAAGGGGTCTAGAATGGGGGAATTTTTTATAATTTTGCGTGACGTCCTTTTTGATTTATAGCCATTCGCTGTTTTTCAGGTATGGCGCATTGCACCAAGCCTACGGGCGCCTGCCCTGGGCCGAGCTGGTGCGCCCCACCGCGGAGCTGTGCCGCAAGGGTCACCACGTCACGGAGTACATGGCGCGCGTCCTCAAAACCTACAGCGACAGGATCAAGGACGAGCCTTCTATGAGGTAAGCTTGACTAAACTTGAACTGCTGGACATCTGGATATATTGTCAGTTGATAAACAGGTTTTCGCTAACCTAAAAGAAACACCTTAGCGCTTCAAGCAGACTCGAAGAAAGGAAACAGTAAAGTTAAACTTCTTCTTGTCTAAGTATCCGTAAAGTTTTAAAGTATTTTCAAAGTATAATGATGAACCACCCTGACCCATCCTAGAACTGTGTCACAGTGACGTTATGATTCAAGTCGTAAGAAGTGTCAAACAATTTGTTTTATAATGCCACTGTGACACCGTTCTATGGTGTGGTGGGTCGGGGTTCTATTGGGCTGATAGTACCTACGGCCGGTGATATTTTTATAACGATCCAATTTTTGTTCGCAGAGAAGTATACGTGAATCCGGAGACGAACGAGGTGTGGCTAGAGGGAGACAAGATCCCGGAGCCGGTGCTCGCGCGCACCCTGGACATCATCGCCGAGGAGGGGCCCGAGGCGATGCACAATGGCAGCCTCACTTCGCAGTTCTTACAAGACATCCGCGCCATCGGTGGTATCATCACGGAAGAAGATATGCGAGATTACAAGTAAATAATTCGCACCTTCGGTAGGACAAGGCCACAAATGCCCCTATAATCATATTGTACGTACATTGTGCCCTTGTTCTACCGAAGGTGCGAATATGACAAATTTCTTTCTCAGACAGAATCTGGTTTTAGACGATGCATTGTAATTTGACATTGTCAATGGCAAGTGACAATGAAGACTAGGGTAAATTTCGTAGCCTATTATTCACTATTGGAACCGGCTGGAGCAAGAATAATCGCTTGCTGTGTCGATCGATGCCGAATTGCCGATCCTCTTCCCTCTCAATGAAATCTAAGTAGTTGATGATACAGGTGGGATTGAAAACAGATAGAACTACCACAAAATGCGATTTAGCATCTAGAAATGTAGCAAGACCTTTGGACTCTGTTTTTAGACTGTATTTAGGTATATAGGTATCCTGTCTAGGGACGTCATTTGGCTGATGATGATGATGATGTACGCTACATATAAAACTGTAAACTTTGAATGTATGGAGTTATTTCTAGGTATGTTAGCCGCCTAATCCTTAAAGCACACATTTTGTACCAGACTAGGCATGCCTAGTCCCTGCAGGGACGCTGGAAATACAGTGTAGTTTTAATTAAATTTATGTTCGGTGTTTTGCTAATAATCAAGACCCTACAAATCATACGAATGAAGGTTTTGCAGCAGTAGTCCTTGCAGCACTTTGGGAAAACGTGAGATCATCAATGTGCGACTGGTATGATATGGCGTTGAGGTACGCGTTGCCACCAGCTACGTAAATGTGTCACAATTGTATAGGGAATTAGTTTCGTTTTGAACCACCGCGTTGAAATCTTAAATTGGATTTAAGCCGTTAAAAACTTGATTTAATACGTTTATACGCAAATACTTAAACTAAAATTATATACTTTGCGCAAGTGCTAAATAAGTACTAATACTAAGTAGGAAATGAAATGAATTGACGCTGCGTTAACACGATCTACGATATTTACTATTGAATCATATTCTTCCATGCAAGCATGACATTCAAGATGACTCCGCCATACGTGTCGTATCAGCGGTAACCTTGCCTAGACTACCTACTCGAAAACAAACACGCTTTTATTATGTTTACTTGGCATTATTTGTTATAGCTACATGTGCCATTTATCCACGTAACACTTCATTTATAAATGCTTTTTTTGCTGTAATATTAATCTTAAATCTGATATATATCTACATAGCTTATTTCGTCGACATGTCGTTTACTTACGACATAATTTTCACATGTTTTTGAGCAAGGTTCGATTCTTTAGTGTTTGGAAACTACTAAGTATGTGATAGAGTCCACTATCTATCTGGCAATAAGACCGCCTATTGCCTATCTGTATATTTTTTGTAAATGTTCCTACTGTTTTCTGTTATGATTATGTTGGATGCAATAGTGCCAATAGTAACTTGTACCTGTCTTCTGTATCTGTCTTGTGTCTGTCTGCACTATAATTGTCCTGGTTGTTTTATGGGTTGCAGGACCTTGTGCAGGATCTATCCGAATCGCTACCACCATCTTATCCTTTAGTCTACCGCCAAGCAGGATTCTCCGCATTGTTGTGTTCAGGTGTGGAGATAAGACAACCGGTTAAATTTCTTGCCAATAGAGGCATTCCATTCTAGTCCTCAGGGTTGGCAACGCATTTGTATTCTTGAGAATTTAAATGTCTATGGGTCCCAGATCTTGCCATCAAGTGGCCTGAGTGCTCTTTTGCCTTCCCATTGCCATAAAAAAAAACTAACCATCAGCTTTGTTTACAAAGGGTGGAATGGCAAGAACCAATCGCCGTGCCTATCTCCGACCAGCACACGCTATACTCGGTGCCCCTGCCTGGCACGGGCTCGGTGCTGGCCTTCCTGCTGAACATGCTCATGGGCTGGGTGGGCGGCGAAGACGCACCCCCTGGCTCCGACCTGTACTGGCACCGCATCGTGGAGGCGTTCAAGTTCGGCTACGGCAAGCGCACCGGCCTCGGGGACCCTTCACGCACAAACCTGCCGTATAACATTAGTGAGGTGAGGCTCACTTCTTTATCATTTTAGTTTTAATCTCGTAACACCCCAATACCTATTTTAGTAGAGTACCTATTATTTAATCGAAACACCTTTCAACGGACGTATCATCACTCATAATTTTTGTTCGATCGAAAGACATTTCTCGCCTCATAAGTTTTTCATTTATTTTGGTAAGTAGTCACTCATGCGGCGAGAAATGTCTTCAGAATATCTTAAAATTAATTTAAGATATCCAGAAAACATCATGGTTTCAGCAGAAGCGTTCTATGAAATAAAATTCGATAACTTGCTAAAATCCAGGCAATAAACGAAGATATAATAATATTATGTAACTACTAAAGGCACTTGTCCCACCGCCGTCTGTGAGCGGGAAGCAAGTAGAGCCAGCGACCAACTATAAATTAATACATGACATGAGTCTATTTTATTGACACGGCATCTATATCTTTTGTTCGTTTCTTGACCGAGAAAATAGTCGATAGCTAATCGCTTCCTCGTCGGCAGTAGTACAAGTGCCATATCGTTGTCTCTTCGCCTGGAACTTGGCAGTTACCACTTGATAATACGCCTGGTTGCTTTAATTTCAGCTGGAGCGTAACCTCTCCTCCGCCGGCTGGGCGCAGTCCTACCGCGACCAGGTGGACGACAAGCGCACGTACAACGACTGGCAGCACTACGGAGCCCTGTTCGAGGGCGCGGAGGACCACGGCACAGCGCACGCCATCGTCATGGCGCCCGACGGCAGCGTCGTCTCAGTGACCAGCACCATCAACTACATGTAAGGGAACTTGTACTTAGACGCAGCTTGGATGATAGGATGTCAGGTATCAGATTCCTAGGTTTTATAAAAATCCGGTCATGTTGCGAGTCAGATTTGAGCAGGGACGAAGTATGTATGTGAATTAGAAGACAAGAATCAGATGCTTAGTTCTCACTTTGTCCTGTATGCAATACGAGTATCGATATAGACTTGGCCAAAAACAGTACCTAACTCGAATTTTCTTAATATTTGATATATGAAACGAATGACGTTACATATAGGTAGGTACCTACGGTGCGATAGCTCTTAGATGCTTCGGGTTTCACCTTTCTCTCAGTCGCTCTCTTACGCTCTTGTTAAGAGCGACTAGAGCGAGTAAGAGAGTAGTAAAATGATGATTTATATGCAATAAATATAGGTAGGTAATGACACTAATGACTATATAATGACAAACCAAATACAGCTTGCCATTAAAACCCCACACCTTTAATATAATTTACTCTCAAATTGTAACTATAACTTTTGATGCGCAGCTGGGGCTCCCAGCGCCGGTCCCAAAGCCTGGGCATCATGCTGAACAACGAGATGGATGACTTTGCGATCCCGAACCGGCAGTCCTCGTACGGCATGCCCCCCTCCGAAGCGAACATGCTGGAGGCCGGCAAGCAGCCGCTCAGCTCCATGGTGCCGAGCGTGGTGCTCAACAGCAACGGCCAATGCGACCTGGTCCTGGGAGCCGCTGGCGGGACGAAGATCACCACGCAAGTTGCTGTGGTAAGATCGATAATCAATAGGAACAATCAAGGGACAATCCAACATCCCAAACTATATAGTTGGTTTTTTTACACATTAGAATAATAACGGTCAAATTCGCTTAAGTTTCCTTGAATAACAAATTAACGAGATAATACTGTTTTTTTTGTCTTTTGTCTAATTCTTGTTCGTACTTCGTACTTATAAGGCGAATACATGAGCAAAATAAAGGTCATTTATTCTAATCCGACAAAAAACTCTAGGCTTGTGGTAATATGGTACCAGGCAACGATAAACACAAATGTATACAGGGGGCTCTATTCTTCTCGGTAAGACCATTGATTGGCATGATACCTACCTATTGTTTTTTACTCGGCCGCCATTACCGTCAAGTATGTAAATAAGACCTATCGTGACAGTACCTACTCCCAGCTTTATAATAGCGGTCGGCTAGCTATAGCTATCACACTTACACTCGCGCCTGATATACAGTATGTAAACTTACTAAAACCATTTGTTTGAATCCGGGCATGTCTAGGCGATAAATAAGGTCTTCGTATATAAATTATTGAAATTCTAACGCTTTTTAGAATTTATAATTGTAATACAAAAAATATCATTTTAGTTATTCACGATTCAATAACATCCTGTATTATTTGTTTACAATTGTAACATTTGTCATCTGGTTGCCAGGTCAAGGCCAAGTTCAACACTTTCAATGTCAGTTAAAGTAAGGCTATGTGCACACTTCCGATTAAATACGACGTAGATTAGACCAAATGTGGCCGTTATTTGAACCAAGCGACGATGGTTGTTTCAAGTGAACGCTACGCATCAAATCTGGATTTTACCGGGCACGTGGCTTGATTATGTTCGAAGCTCGTACAATCCGCAGCCTCATTTCTTCCTCCGTTCTCGACACTTTTTTTAAATACTAACTGTTTCACCCATCCCCAGAAGAAATAGTCTAGAGGTGTGGTGGGGTTCAGCAAACGTACCATGTCATACAACTCCCCGCTTTTCTAGTGCTGAAGCCAAATTTTTCTGTAAAATGGTTGTAGACCCTTTTTTCCGTTCTGACGTCAATACGAGGACGACGAGGTTCACCACTACTACTACTACTACTATCCGGTACTAACCGGAACCGGTCTTTCATTGTTACGCAGTCTGGTAATCGCCCTTATAATTGACAATAAAGTGACACCAGTGAAATTTGAATGACATAAATCTGTCACGACGTAAACATTACACACAGGGTGATACTTTTAGGGTTAACCGACTTTGAAAAAGGTAAGTGTTTATAATTTTTAAACAATGATAAAATTAAAAATATTCGACCCGTACTAGCAAAACATGTGTTAAAACACTTAACTCGACTTGGCTATCAACTGGTTTAAAGAGATGGTTTTAGTTAGTTTACATACTGTATTTGTCACTCATGTTTCATAGAAAATCCAATATTTCCCATCTTATTTACCTTAATTAAGTACATAAGATCATTAGATTCCATGCTTTATATTATACATTATTGTTTCAAGTGCTTTACCATACATGACACTTATTATTTAAAATGTTGCAGGCGGTACTGAACACTATCCTCGAGGGCTACCCGCTGGCCGAGGTGATGGACCGGGAGCGGCTGCATCATCAGCTCATGCCGATGGAGGTGGAATACGAGTCGGGTTTCAGTGAGGTAACTTCACGGGTTTATTTACTTCATACACCAACACCTATCTATTTATACCTATCTACTATATTATTGGATTATTATATTGGAGCATACACGGTGTTGAAAAATATCAAACACACTGAAACGCCTTTAACAATAAAGTCGCTCTCAGATATTTCTGTGCATCTACTATTTTCTAATATAATCTATCGATTATAAAAACTGAGCAGTCATTGTTCAAAGTGGGTGAAAAAAACAGATAACATTTATAAGCATGCTTATTCACCCACTTTGAACATCTATTATCAATTATCAACCTATTATTGCAATAATAGGTTCAATCGTTTCCGCTTTTTCTTGTATGTACCTATCACTACATAGTTTAGAACAAAGTCGCTGCCGGCTGTCTGTCCTTATGTATGTATGCTTAGATCTTTAAAACTACGCTACGGATTTTGATGCGGTTTGTTTTAATAGATAAAGTGATTCAAGAGGAAGGTTTTTATGTATAATACATTTTAGATTATGTACGGGTGTTACAGTAAACTCATATATACCGAAGCGAAGCGAGGGCAGGACGCTGGTTGTTAATAAAAATCGATTGTAACCAAATAAATCCAGTGGCAGATCATGGGCTTGAAGTGTTTCAGACTGTACCTAAGCTTGAGAGCCCCCACTTCGAACCGAATTCAGGATCCGCCCTTGGATTCATAACCAAAGTATTAGCTAGAGTGGCACCCAATTATGACTCCGTGCCAAAATTCAGATTTAAAAAAAAAAGGCCCCGAGTGCACAGAAATATTAAAATTTAAATTTATTATGAAATAATTAAGTTAGGTACAGTCGCGAACCGGGATTGTTGAACCACTTACCCAATTTTCTAATTTCGCCGTGTAACGCAAATCGAATAGCCGTCAGCCAGTCGGAGACATCGGTTATTAAACACACGGCTAAATTACGAACAATGGCAAGTGGCTCAACAATCCCGGTCCGTGACTGTACTTATTATTTTTTATTTATGAAGCCTTATTTTCAGTAGGTTTATACTCCATTTGATTTAGCAGGTAGAATAGTTACGAGTAACATTGCGAATTGCGTCCTCTTTTGCACATGTTAACCCATGGATGATCGCAGAAGGTACACTTATTGTACACTAAAAAGACACAATAAACGGTTTCCATTGTATTATTACTTGGTACCTATCAACCACAAAGGTCCTATTGAAACCGTAACAACATATTGTTGGCAGTCGCAAATCGTTGCGATACAAGCGATAAATATACATAGAACGTTATATTATATCACAAGGCTATTATCCACTTATGTGCTGCAGCCAGTACCATCAATATGTAGATTACTTCATTGTTATAGCAATAGTAATGGGGTCGCATGATTCACAGGCGGCCGTGGCAGCCGTTTGTAAGGTCCTGACCCGGGCCACTTGTTTGAAAAGTTCAAGAATGTCTCGTCACTAGCCTTGTTATTACGCCGGACAAAGAGACTTGCCTAAAACAAAAACAAACATACATCTGTGTGTATGTTTTCAACGTAGAAATTCCTGAAGTCGGTCAAAAAATCTTAGTACCTGCAGGTGGAAGAAAGTCTTACAAATGTAATAACTTATTTTACCTATTAGGCCTACCATTAGTTCGCTACCAATCGTTGAAACAACTATATTATTACCTGAGATGTTCCAAACATATTATGTGTCAAACTTATCGTGGTTGTCTAACGGTCTAACCCTTTATTCAAACCGCGGATAGATAAGGCTTACCTCGGGTTAAAATTTGACATTTGCCGATACAAAATGTGTCAAATTTTAATCCGAAGTAAGCCTAGGTATCTATCCGCGGTTTGAATATAGGGTTCGGCCATAAGGCACAGTATATACACTTTATCGGGTCTATATTGGAATCCCTAATAGTCATTTGTCCTAATCGTCATTTGTCCTAATTCATGGTTTGTCCTTTTTAGCGTTGTTATATTATAACACAACTCTAACCTAACCTAACCGCAGGTATTTTTGGAAAGCTTAAATAGTTGTCTAACTCAGCTGAAAACCAGTTTAGGACAATCAATAATATAGGACAAACGAACGTTAGGACAAACGATATTATGGATCTCGAATGACACCCATTTTATCACCATCATCGGCCTATATCAGTCCACTGCTGGACGTAGGCCTCCCCTAATGTGCGCCACTTTACCCTGTCCTCGGCCTGTCGCATCCAACACCTGCCAGCAGCGTTTCGCAGTATACCTACTTATTGGATATGATTTACTTTGCAGGCAGTGATCCAGTCCCTTCAGCTCAAAGGTCACGCGACAACCGAGCGCGGACCTACCGCGGGTTTCGCCGCGATGGTGGCGGCGCAACGACACGACGGCTACATCGTCGCGAAGACGGATCGGAGACGTGTCGGCAGCGTCGACGGGTTCTAGCTTCGAATCAGTCTGCGATGAATTATGTTGGTGAAACTCAGTGTAAAAATATTAGACATATTACCTTAAAATAAGGAACGTTTATTCCATGAAGTTTAAAATTTACTTGCCAAGCAAGCACAAACTAATTTATTGTAAAGTCTTTTGCGCTGGATGTCGAAAAACGACTCAGGTAGGATGCCATATTTCGAGTTTCGCCATTGAATATATAAGTTTATCGGAATATTTTACGCGATTTTCTTTTGATTGAGCGTTAAAGCATATTCAGATATTTGATGGCGACTGTACATAGATTGCTATGTTTCGATTTTTTACTTTCTTTTAAACAATTTGTAAAAATATTATTTGGGCAGATGCCTACGTGAATCGGTGGCCTTAACATCCAGGGAAAATAGGTAATAGTTTTATTGTTTTTTCCTTATGTACAAATATATTGTGATATCTGTTACTGGTACTTACACATTTTTGAACTACCTTATGGTTTGTGTTCGGTAGACGTTTTGTAAATAAAATTGGATACCTACCTACTCAGTGTAGATAGTATGTATTTAAGTTACTATAATGTGTGATATGTTGTTGACTATGACTAGGTACTTTATTTTATAAATAAATTTATAAGTTAACAGTTCTCATTATTTCTCATGCTGCTTGTTTACCCACAATATAAATCTCATAAGGCACTGGTCCCACTGCCGGCGAGTAAGCTATGAACTATCGGCTATTTTCTTGCCCAAGAAACAAACTTACACGGGAGCGATTATCTTTTGTTTGTTTCTTGGACAAGAAAATAGCCGATAGTTCATAGCTTACTCGCCGGCGGTGGGACCAGTGCCTAAGTGATTAGTTCTACCTGTTGGTACTGCCGACCTGATTTAAATAAAAATAAGTTTTTGTCGATAAGCTTTTTTGCTGACTGTACTCTCGTTTGCATCGTTTTATTGGCCGTTTTCTCGATTAATGAGGCCAAACTCTGGGGCTTCGTTGAGGAGGAACACTGGAGGTCCCGTCACCATCTTTCGACTCCATCATCAGATCAGAGGGCTTATTGTCTAACGCAGTCGCAATCACGATCGTTTTCATTTTGAAAATCGAAGGCTTGTCTGCATACGAAATGAAAACAATTGCTCCACTTTGAAGCCGGTTGTGATTGCGAGTGCGTTAGACAATAAGCCCTCAGGTCTGATCAGGTTTGCAATCAGGGACCGGAACCAGTTTCCGTTAAAATATACGCTTTTGCTCGGGTATCTGATAGGCTTGTTCTTTAGAACTACATCACTCCGTCAGTATACTCCCTTACCTTAAGTTACAATTACCCGTACTCGCTAGAAAGTAGAAAAACAACATTCAGCCGTTTCCCTTATCATTTTTATGGTCAAAAAAGTAACTTTGAACAGGTTTAGTGCAATAACGCAACGCAACCAAAATTTAGGTCAATTTATACATATTTGGCAATCCAAATCCATCTTCCTTATCGTTTTTTGTTTTTGTAATAATAAACCATGTTTGGAAGGTCGTAGCGCTATAACGCAACCAAAATATTGGTAAAATTTTGCATATTTGACATGAGTAAAACAAGTACTTACTTTTCGTATAACATTAAGCCCTTATAGTTTTTATGGTCACAAAAGTATCTTTGAACGGGTATAGCATAACGCAACCAAAAGCACGAAATAGGGGAAAAGCGAAAAATAAAATGAACCTTACTTCGTGAATCAGTTAATAGCGATTTTTATCAATTAAGTATATGCTTAAAAGTAACGGAAAATATACCTTAATTTAATTGATATGACACACAAAAAAGCAAAAATATAAGTTTTGTTAAATCTGACTTTACTTTTCTTATCAGTGAGCTTAAGAAGTTCGATGCTTCACCTTACGTCTCAAGGAACCCACAGGGCTCGCACAGCTGTTCCTGGCCGACTGAGAGTTTAACGCGTTGTATTATAGTCAGCTTAGCCATCCTAACGTTGGAAGTTGGTTTATCAAACAGCTTGAATAATAGACTTTCTTTAGGCATGTATATTATTTTTTAATAGTTCTTGAATTTCTTATTTTCGGCGCGGAAACAAAAACTCACGAAAACGTGTACTAGCACGAAAAGGGGGACATTTACCTTAAGTGTTCAATAGTATAAATTTACCAGACAAATGCAGTGCTGAGTTGTGCCAACACCTTGCTTGCTACATTAAAGCTAAGTATTTCATCAGTTCAATGTCTAAATACCATTTGTTTACAGAGAATTTATCAGTCTAAAGTCCTAACCATTATGTTCACATGATACTAACATTTTAACACTACCACTATACATTATACCTGAAATGAACTAAGAGCAGAAACTTTATGGAATAGTTCGTTCTAGGTTCTAATACAGTGACGGGAATTCATTATTTTTGGCTCTTAGTACTCGTACCTACAGGTACTACACAACCCTTGTCCTTTCAGTCCGCCTTAAAGGGCCTCGTTGAGGACACGAGAAGAGACCAGAAAAAGGCTGGCAAACCAACTGGTAAGTTCCAAACTGTGAGTTAAGTCGTTTTTGAACAGTGGAGTTCATAAATAGTTATACACTTTTAATACTTACTTTGTCACTGTTGTAAGTATAGTTATGTTTTACATTTGTGAAAATATATCATTTAGAAATAGAACACTTTCACTATTACGTACTAACCATGTTTTTATATTGGAACAGCTGAGGCCCGTTTCACGAAGCTACAAGTTACAAATTACAAGTGGAAGTCTCTTTCTAACTCCATTTGCTAGAAAGATAGTTCCGCTTGTAATTTGTAACTTGTTGCTAAACGGGCTGCTGGCTGATTGTAATGCAAATAGTCATCTCTATACGGTTATTCCCAGGTTGCCTGTAATGCAACTGAAAGCTTTAAATAAATATAAGAAAAGGTAAAAAAAAATAAAAAAAGTAAGATGCCGAAGTTGTTTAATTTTTATTATTTAGTTACCTAGAAATTAAATGTATGGAAGGGCAGCCCCTGCGCTCCTAGGCTAATCTATATTGGTTTATTTGGCTGCAAGGAAGTTGCAAGGCAGTTGTTCGTCTGCACGGGTAGGCAGCACAAGTTGTATATTCTCGCTTGTCGCTCAGTGTGTCTCTATCGTTACTGACTAGATAGAAAGGGAGATCCGAGCGACAAAAAAGTCGCGGGCAACTTGTGCTAGCCGCACTGATACGTAGTATCTCTTATCACGTCGCACTCAGCGGGCATTTTGCGGACACGTCATTTGGGAAGGTTCGCAAATAAATTAATTAATCTTCAAGTTGTCAGAATAAGGTATTTGTAAGTACTTAGTATTTATTACCTAGTATTTGTAATATGCCATTCCAAGTAGGTACCTTAGTAGCTAATGCAGTACCTACGTTAGGTGGGTATCTATCTATGGCTAGCCGAACTAGTCAAGTATACTGACGTCATTTATTTTTAAATGAAACAAGTATAGAAGATTGAATAGTATATAACATTTCAATTTAACTATTTATTTATTTATTTCTGTAATTTACCTACCCCACTCCGGGATTATAGGCGTGAAGGTATGTATGTATGTATGTCACTATTTATTTAGGTACATTTTGCGAATATATGAATAACATTTTCTCTAAATTCTTCGCAGTCAAGGTTCTTTGTGTGCTTGAAAATATAAAAATATCATTACAAATACTAAGTACGTGTACTCGTAAATTCACATACCTTTTATTGTAAACCTTACCAAATGGTTAGTGTGACATAAGTAATTATGTTTATCAGTCTGTGACTTCCTCCAATAAACAATTGCATTACAACAAACTATTCTTTTGTTGTGTTTCCCATGTAATATAACTGTTTAATATTGACCACGTTCTGCAGTTTTTTTTTAAAGTGACGTCAGTACTATAATCCGAAAATGACTAACCAACTATCGCAAGGCTCCCTCGAGGTATGTGACAAAAAATATGGATGTGACACGAAAATATACCATATTCTTTTATTATTCTGTTTTATCTATCTCGTACTTTATTTTTGTAGGTTATTATGAATGGAGGGCATTACGATAAGCCAATAATGCAAGTTTTAGGGAGTAAAAAGATCCAAGGCAGCGGCGCCAATGAGAGGTACCGTTTGTTGGTCTCCGATGGCAAACATTCACACAGTTTTGCGATGCTCGCAACACAGTTGAACGATAAACTGATTACTGGAGAGCTGTCTGATTATTCCGTGGTTCAGATTGATAGATTTATCACCTCTTTGCTGAAGAACACTGGAAAGGGAGAAAAGTAAGCATGTTCATCATTACTCTAAAGCTCATGTACAGTCGAGAAGACGGTCTCTGTTAAGGGCTTATGTCTGAAATAATTTAAATATGAAACTAACGATTACGATTTTTACTCAACAGTGTCGTACACATTTAAAATACACTATCACTATCACACTATCACTATCACTTTTACATTAAACTTCTTCTACGAGAATATGAATCATGGATTAATTTTATTTATTTGCGTCTACCAGAGATTACTACGAATAAATTGTGAAAACTGTATGCTAAGGCTAGAAATAGTATACCTATCTCTGAATGCTAACCAGTTATGATAACCACCTTCGAAGCGAGGTAAGTAAATCAATCTTTTGGAAATTTCGATTGTGTGTTTTGACAACTGTCGATACAGAGCTTACCTCAGATTCATTGCCGCAGGAGTTCCACCTCTGAGAATACTTTCGGATCAAAACTTGAGCAGATGACATGCACGCATAGTAGCCATCCTCGAAAAGCTTGCGCTCCTCTCCGATGTCCCCTCTGCTAGCAGCCTCTGACAGCATCTTAATTTCAGTCTGAAAAGCATCAAATTCATCAAATATAGGAACTATCTTATCATAGCGTAACTGAAGTTCGGCAAGCTGTAACTCACTAAGCTGAGGTTCGGCTGATAATTGATCAAGAAACCTCTGGAACGTTGTAAGCTTGCTTTTCACAGCACCGCGTTTGTTTGTAATTCGGCGATTTTAAAGCCTGCTCAGCCATATTAAAAGAATAAAAGAAAGAAATTAAAATGCAATGTTAAGTAAAAATATAAGCTCCTTGGAAAAATTAAGTAGCAATTACGCGTTAACAAAGTGATATTATTAAATCCGCGCAGTTACCGCTAACTGCAATATAACTACTTGACTGACCGGTTTAGATGCATACAAAACAGCTGATGGGTAACCTGCGAGAAAAATTACACTTTGTTATAAATATTATAAAATAAGTATTTGTGCGCTGAAATGGTGATTGTGAATACAAATGAGTTACTAGTGACTGATTTAAATAAGTGGTGGTATGAATTAATGTCAATGTACATGAATTAGTTACGTTTTAATGCATGAATTTGAACAAGTAAGTAATTAGGTAGTGAGGTAATGCTAATTATAAACTATAATGTGAAAGTAATACGATTGATATCTAACTACTGATAGATGAGTGCAATGAAAACAAGCAACTAGTTAACTAGTGAATCGATGGAATGACCTTTAGGCTGTCATATAATGCCAAAATAATGAAAGTAAGTTGAGGGAAATGGATGGAATGCAAAGCGACTAAGACAAGAGTGAAGTGAATGATTATTGGGTCCTTACCTAATACCTATGAAATTAAGGAACGGTCTCACGGTTTTATGTTCTGTGTCCCCAAATAACAGTTTCTTTATCTGCGCAATTGCTTGAATGGCTCAACTTTGTATGATCCCTTTGTCCTGTTCTCGTATGACTTGCTGGCTCCTTGTATGTGATTGTTACGAAATGGGCTGACGCGACTGCCTTCCTGGTCGCGGCACTTGTTTCCTATTGAAGAGGAACGCTCCGTGTGTGCTGGCCTTGTTCACCCGTCTATAATCCTGACTGCTGGGATGTGATGCGATGAGTGTCAGCTTGCAACTTGCACGTAGCTGGATGTGCCCGAAGACGCGAATCTGGATCACGGCTCACTGTAGTGAGTCCGTAGGAGTAGCTCGACCTTTTCCGACCTCTTCAATCTTCTTTCTTCCAAATCGAAGGTTCGTATAGGACCATGTAAAAATCCCTAACTTTCAAAGCTTTTCAGGATATATAGTGGTCTTGAATAAAAGTGGACTGTAGTTTTAGCTGGTATAATTTGGCGTTAAAAGTATTGAAAAGAATCGGTTACAGACGTTGAGACAAAGAGAAGTGGTAGAGGAATAACGGAACAATTTGAAAGCCCTTTTGTCTCGTCATTTGACCGTTGCAAATGTTGCTATAAATAAAATTGAATACAATCCTTTTTACGAGAGTAAAAAATGAGATTAAACATAATGAATTAGTGAATAGTTGATTAATATTTGATTTGAATTAAAATTATAAATATTGTAAAGAATGCTGATTTAGAGATTTAATAAATAACATAAAATAAGAATTGGTGGTTTAAAATTAATTATTTTTAAACGATTCTGAAAACTCTTAAGATTTTTAATAAGACATTTTTAAATATATTATGATTTTGGCGCGACACAGTGCCCCGATTTGACCCCTCTGCTCAGAAAGAGATCTAATGCAAGTCATCTTTATTTTACTCTAAAAAATTGTTGCAAAATTAATTCCTCATTCTTATTTTGTTTTTAAAGATTTTTAAGCATAACAATTTATTTTCAGGCGTGTCATGATCATCTTAGATGTAACAATAATAACACCGGGTTCAGAAGTAGGTAAGAAGCTCGGCAACCCTCAGACCTGGACCGAGGAGAGCGCATCATCAGCTCCCGCTCAGCCGCCCATGCAGCCAGTGTCTAGGCCGACTCCCTCGCCGGCACCAATGTCCAAGCAAACAGCCGGCCCATCCCTAGACTCTAGTCTGTTGCCTTCTCAGTTGACCCACCCTATATCAAGTTTGAGTCCATATCAAACATACAAGTAAGCAAGTTTTATTTATACTAAGGTTTAATTTACGCGTGTCTGAGTTCAGCTGTTTCTCTGGAACACGGACCTAGATATCCTAGATACCGCCAATGCATGCGTGTATCTAAGTAGAGCGGTGCACCATTTGCCGGTCAGTCGCGCTCCTGTCGGTCTAACTGTCGGGCTGCGTTCGTCCTCTCACCGCAAAGGCCTAGTCGGTCGGCGGCGCCTTTGAATCGGTTTAACGCGGCGGTAGTATTGGACATCACTAAATTGCTTACGTGATAACGTGTCTTCATAGTTTTGGCATATAAAAATTGAGACGCTCGGTTTCCATACTATTGAGCGCGTTTGCGGCGTCTATAATTATGGTCAGTGCTCTGGAAGAGTTTTGTTATGTGATCTTTATTGCGTATATCAGGGGTTCCCAATCTTTTTAGGGCTCCGTACAAAAAATGAAACAACGGAAACCTTACACGATCACTCGTGCGTCTGTCTGTCTGTCTGTCTGTCCGTCTGTCAAAGCCAATTTGCTCCCAAACTACTGGACCGATTGAGTTGAAATTTGGTACACATATGTAAATTGATTGATGACCCAAACGCAGATTAGCAAAGTAAATCTATATTTTTTAAATAAGGGTAATTTTCGGAGGACAAATAAAAAATAAAAAATTAAGTTTTGCAAGCCTTATTGTGTCATAAGTATATACCAAATGAAAGGGCTCGTTACGAGGATCTCAAAATTCTCAAATATATTTTTGTTATTATTGTAAAATAAATAGTTTTGATTTTATTCATGAAAGAATACGACAATTAACCATTCCCCCCCCCCCCCCCTGATCACTGATCTCCGAAACTACTGAGCCTAAAATTAAAAAAAAAATACGAAGTATAGTTACCTAATTGCTTGTATATTACAGGACAACCTATAAGAATTCGACCAAAGAAATATAAGAAATATGTATGTACGATACGGTACCCTCTCCACGCGAGTTCAACTCGCACTTGGCCGATTTTTTATAATGCAACAAGTTGTTAAAAAAAACACTTTCTTATACAACTCCTGTGTATACGTATATTGCTGTCATTGCTGATCAATTGATCATACAATTTAGAATTACAACTTTTAATAAACAAATTATTTAATTGAATAATACAATTAAAAGTTAAAACTAAACTTATTTAAATTAAAATAAAAACTAAGCTACTCAAATATTAAAGACGTAAATAATAATCACCACTATAAAAAGAACACCCCCTCTAGCAGGTCCGCTCGCGGCATGGTCCCTATGACACTGGCTGCGTTACCTCTCTGGATAGCTAGCCCAATCCTTTGGGAGAGGTAAGCACCAGCTCTAGGATCTCCGGAGGTGTCTATGAGCCGGGATGACAGGGCCTAAATAAGAATAATATATATTTAATTGAATTGTATTTTACAAATGTATAATTGACTGCAAGGTTATTGAACATAAATTAATCTTATCTTATCATTATGAATTATGTACACTAAGATAATTTATTGTTCATATCATTATGCATTTGCAGATTTACATGCATTTTTATTTCTATAGTAATTAAGATGCAAATCTTGACATTGTTATTCATCCCTTTATCAATATACAATAATTATCACTATTAAGATTGGTATGCGTTTTAAAGATAAAGCAATCTTATAATGCACCTATTTAATTACAATTTAAGATTATGTGCGCTTTTTCTAGCATTTGAGTCTTGTATGAAGTTCTAAGATAATTGTTATCATTTTTGCTTTTAAAATTGTTTAATAGCAATAATTATTGCGTGGGAATTAATATATCATAATATACAAAGCTTAATAATGTGATTACTAGCAATAACATATTTACAAAAGTTTTATGCCGTAACTAAATAACTTAACTTGCTTATCTCCCTATTGCTACACAAGATTGTAAACATTGTAAATCCCTTCTACAAACCCTGCCCTAAGTATATCCCTAACAGAAAGATATCATCATCCTTCCTAATTTGTGGTTATTTCCAGTTGGGTAATTAAAGCGCGAGTGATCAGCAAATCCGAACTGCGAACATGGAACAACCAAAATGGAGAGGGGTGTTGGTTCAGTATGGACTTGTGCGATGAGAGTGGGGAGATCAAAGCCACCGCATTCCGGGACGAGTGTGTCAAGTTCTTTGACATGATACAGGTAACATAATGACTGTGTAGGGATTCGAAATTATAACATTAGAAGTCGCTTATTGCTATTTCCTCAGGAACTTATATTTTCTGGGATAATTAAAAAACAAAAGGGTGTCGTCCGAGAAGCATTAAAGGGTTACATACATAAATACATTAAATCACGCCTGTTTCCCGGAGGGGTAGGCAGAGGCCACTTCTTTCCACCTGCTACGATCTTGACAAATCTCTTTCGCTTCTTCCACATTCATACATCGAGTCATGCACGCACGTCGGTTTCGGGTACTTAAAATTCGGCCCTTTTCCAGTATTTCTCCGATTTGATTCGAAAAAGTACGCCTAGGGCGGCCCCTTCCGACCCTTCCACTCACTTTCGCTCTGTATATCTCTTTCGTCAATCTTCTTTCATCCATCCTTTCCAAATGACCGAACCATCGAAGCCTACCAATTAGATTTAGCCTATTCAATCTTAGTCACTATGTACATCTTCTTTTAGTCCACATTTCTCTCTGACTTTTTCATTCCTTACTCTATCATTCAGTTTCACACCACACATAAAACAAAGTTAAAGGGTTAACAACGTTTATTGTGTTTATCCGTGTTTTTATTCAAAATTACAGTTACAGGGACTGAAATTTCATTTTGTACCGACAGATCAATTATGTTTCTCTTCTTATGCAGCACAACTGCACTTTTCGCACACTGCACATTATGCTTTTACATGTTCACACTTTACAACTCACTACTTTTACATACTAACAAAACAAATATGCACAGAAATAGAGATGCGTTTATATATAATTATAATTATGTGTGGCTGGTCAATCAAGGTGTGTATTTGCATACGTATTTTAAGTTTTATTTCTTGACTCTAGGATAGACCCTTACTTATCTTTATTCCTAGGTTGACAAAGTATACTACATCAGCCGTGGAAACCTCAAAACTGCCAAAAAGCAGTACACCAGCTTGAAGAATGATTATGAGATGACGTTCTCCCCTGAGACAGTCGTCTCCGAGTGCCCAGAAGATGCCTCATCTTTACCTACTATTAAGTATGAGTTTGTGCCCATCAATGAGATTGGAAATAAAAGCACGGGCTCATTTCTTGGTAAGTTTGTTAGGGTTGGTACAGTTTTGAATCTAAGTGACAATCTTGTTTAGGGAAATAACTTAAACCTGAAGTCAACCGATAATTATTCAAATCTATTAATACTCACGTCACTGTGTTTGTTGAAAATAAATAATGTCAAGTATGATTTATCAAAATGCTAATAATTTGTTTAAAAATATTTATTTGTGTATATATATATATATCCGATAAAGTTAAGCTTGCTTAAAACCTTGTCATTATAAATTTCATTGACTATTTATGTCGTACTTTTGTCAATGAACCAATAGTGGCCATATTATTAGAAACTCTTGCGTTTTTTCCATACAAATATCACATCAAATTTGACCTCCAATTATTGCTAGTTACACTTTACTTTAGATCATTAACCACGGTCTAAACTTATTTTCAATGAACCTGTGTTAAAAATAAACTTTATATTTTATAGGGATTTAAACACTAAGTGCTGATGCGTACATACAAAATATTAAGTAGGTATAACTTTGATTGAATGCTTAAGTT
This sequence comes from Acleris cristana, assembly GCA_948252455.1. Classification (NCBI taxonomy): domain Eukaryota; kingdom Metazoa; phylum Arthropoda; class Insecta; order Lepidoptera; family Tortricidae; genus Acleris; species Acleris cristana. Next base: position 7,834,489 of record OX411782.1, on the reverse strand, counting down.
TCTTTTCCTTCGAATCGTTATAAAATAAACGCTTCGTTTCTAACAGAGACAAATTGTACGTAATTTTAAACTTTAATTTATAATAAGTTAACGTAACTAACAATAAAATTTATTCTGAGTTTTTTGGTTGAATGTCACAATTGAAAAGTCATATTTGTAGGCAATTGTATGGGAAAAAAAGCAAGTGTTTTTAATAATATGGCTACATATTGTATGTTCAGTTTGACTTGCAATACCATTACGACAGCATAGTTACTGACTTCAACTTTTTCTTTAGGATATGGTATGGTACAGTCATGTCTCACTTTAATTTTGTAAATTGTGTTTGGAAATTTTAAGATGTTATCGGAGTGTGCTGTGCTGCCTCGGATCTGACGGCTCGGGAGACTGGCAAGCCTTACAAGAAGAGAGAAGTTACACTTGTTGATTCAACGGGCGGCGAAGTAAGTGATTACATGAAACCGATTAATATTATTCTGGTAGCAATACGAGTCTGAAGCTAATTGCAGAGGCGCAATGTAGGTATAGCTATTTTTTTATTTTTTTATTTGAAAAATGTAAAATGAAAAAGTTTATTTGGTTATTGAGATTTTTAACAATAGACAAGGTTGGAGCCTCCTATTAAGCAAGTAATTTTGCTTGTGTCTGGAGACACCGCTCTTCCATCAGCAAGAGGTGGTTAATAAAACCATAATAACCATAACTTTTTTGTTTTTTTTTTCCTGTGCTACGGGTCAAATTGATTCTTATGGCCTAAAGATCAATCGTTCCGATTCATGCTTTTAAGTAACACCATTTGGGTGAATTGCAAAAATAGTGTACATAGTTAAGGACTTAATTGAGATAACGTTAACTTTCTTCAGTTGTTTTTCCTTTGTGTAACGAAAATTATCCATAATGATTATATGACTAATCTTCGTTACACAAAGGAAAAAGTTAAAGGCTTAACAACCCTTTTTTAATTGAGCCCTTAACTACCCTTACTATGTACAATATTTTTGCAATTCACCCATTTGCAGCTTTTTACTGAATTTCGGGGTGTACCGCTTGTAATTTGTAACTTGTAGCTTCGTGACACGGGCCGCTGATGCAATTTAATTTTTACCATAAAATGGTCTAAGCAACTGTTTTCCTTCGTAATAAAAGTGTGACCTGGGGGAAAGCCATGGGTGGATAACATATTTAAATAATTATTTCTGTTTGTTCTTTCTTGAGGTGATTCCTGAAGGCGTGGTATAAGATTAATATTTATGTCTCCTGTGATTTTTTGTTATATCGGCTAAAACTCATATTTAAAAAAAATACACTTCATAGTTATATACTTTTCATCGTCGATAGGTACACTTTCTTTGGTATTTTTTTTAGATATGAGTTTTCGCCGATATAGCAAAACACGTGCTCATTATTTTTTCATTTTCTTAAATGTATAATCAAAAAATAGTAGGAAAATTGCAATATTTTATTTTAAATTCTCTATAGATGTTAGAGGGTTTAGTCACTTTTCAGTGCTTTGGAGGTCAATTTCTCCCAACAGGTTGAGATAGGGCAGCGAAAAAAAATACGTGTCTGTTATTTTACACTACTCTCTAACATTTATATCAAAATGAATCAAATCGGAGCCGGACAGTTGGGTACCTTTCCTTTTCAGTGATATTAGGTATTATGTAGACATAGTCAGAGCGTTATATTAGGTGAAGAAATCCTGTTATGAAAAGTATGTGAAATAAAAACTAGTTTTAATTTGTAAAAATCTTCCAGGTGGTCCTTACACTGTGGGGCAATGTAGCTGAAACTTTCGATGGCAGCAACAACCCCGTAGTCGCAGCCAAGGTAGGACATATTTAAAATTATAACTAGTTCTAACAAAGAGTCTTGAAACTACATGAAACTCATAAATCGAGAAAAATCCTTTTACTTATCTACATTAAGTTGCAGAACTAAATAATCCTAACTACATTATAGTCTTTCTTAATGTAGTTGATTATTTAGTTCTGCAACTTGATGTGGTTCCAACGGAACCATTTCGTGACAACAGATATATTTTTGTCTAGATGTCAGTATTTTTTTTAGTTTTGTTGTCTGTTTGTCACGAATAAATGTTTTTTACTTTACTTTACTTTACTAATGGGTATTGCTTCTTCCTCATCGAAATGTAATATCATCAGGGAGGTCAACTAAAAGAGTTCAACGGTAGCAAGTCCCTGTCCGGGCCAATGGTACGGCTCGACCCAGACTTGCCCGAAGCCCACAAGCTGCGTGGCTGGTACGACAACGGAGGAGCCAACATGGACATTGTTAACATTTCCGCCAGGTACACTACTTGTAAAGAATGCCAAAGAAAATTAACAATGGCTAAAGTGGCTTGCATAATCTGCAAATATACTGTACTAATAGCATCACTATTAACGGTATGTGAGGTTTATTGTAAGGTGTAAGGTGAGAAGATTTACAAAAATGGACGGTTAACTGTGTTGCATTTATCGGTGTGGATAAACATAGATACAACATCTGTCACTTTCTAAAAAGTATAGTGGTGCATAATTAAACAGTGGTCCCTTGTTAGTAGGACATTGTGCAGGGTCCGTCTTATCCAGGTCTCTCCCATCGGCTCAAACTTCAACACAGACTAACCCCATTTCCAAAAACGTTAAGTTATCTTGAACCTAACTTCAGGAAAATAACATTGCTATATTAAAGAGACGACACCGGGTTACTCACGTAAATAACTCTCGTGTTCGTCGTGCTGCGGCCGCGTCCGGAAAACCCGTTCCTTTGCTTAGGCCGGTCGAACGGCTTACCAGATGAAACGATTGGGTTATCGTCCCAATCGTGTCATCGGCTTACCTAACGATTAGATAGCCCCATTAAGGGTCGAGTTCACCAACCAATTTAACAGACGGTCAAGTCTTAATCCGGTGTTAGTCAATACATTTGACAACCGTTAAACCGCTAACCGTCCGTTTAATTATTGGTGAACACTGCACTAAGCTAGGATAGCCTAACCGTAACCCTTTGGTAACCGGTTACCGAACCCCTTCGCTCCCGAGCGCGTCACCTTGAAGCGCGCACGCCGCCCAGGTTAGGTTAGCCGTCCAATAAATTGCTTGAAGGAAGTATCGTAAGCGGTAACCCATTCAGGGGTTTTGATACTAGTAAGCGGTAAGTCAAATTAACTTAATCGAATGGTTTATCCGTTTAATGTGTAAGCGGATTAAGCGCTGACCGAAATGTGAGGGTTTATAAAAATCAACACTATAAAAATCCATTAAACACCCCGGGTTACGGTAAGCGGGTCCGGTCCCTGGTCTGCTCATGATTAGGGACTCCGGACGAGCCCGAAATATGTCTAGTGTTTTTGGACATTATTTACGTGAGTATAAAAAGAAATGACCTCTTGCATGTAGTTGCGTACAAAACTATAGTGCCCGGCCGTTAGGAAGTCAATCCTGACAGCTGTCATCGCAGTACAATTTATAACCTATTCTTGGGTTTGAGGTTATAATTTGTACTGAAATGACAGCTGTCAGGATTGACTTCCTAACGGCCGGACACTATATTATGGAATTTACGTCAAATTTCAAATATAGAATGTCGAACGGTTTATACAGATGTGTTACGTGCAAGAGGTTATTTACTTAAGTTTTCTACCTATAACTTGTTGTGATCTCTATAATATGTACGGGTCTCACGGAAGTTTTATGTTTAAAATAACATTGCTAAATTGCTATGTATCTTTCCAAAAAAGCACTTCAATCCCCATCTTCTTTACAGACATACAGACAGTAAGACAACCGGTGAAATGCCTATCATAATCTCCATGTCATAAAACCCTCACAGAACTGGTGAGTACGGCGGCGGCAGCAACGAATGGATCACCTTCTCCGAAGCTGAAGCGAAGCAGCTGGGCTCCGGGGCCAACGCCAACTACTACAGCCTGCTGGGAGTGCTTACCATCACTTTCGCGGACAACGCAGTGTACAAGGTACCAACTTACCCTGCTTACTTACCACTATTACCTACTATAGGTACATAAACACGTACTTCTCTAAATTCGAGCAAGGTAGGACAAAGGATTTATTATTTTCCAGGTCGATTTTTAATATTAGGTTATTCACTAAGTTGTTTTTAAGTTATTTATAGTCACTCCTTTTTTTTTTCATCAAAACAATAAGATAGGTACCCCTTTTTTTTCTACTTTATAATTTATGTTTTGGGTTCAAAACGAACAGCGATAATACCAGCATTACGCTGAGTTGGGACTATTTCGTGGCTACTTTCTTCTGGGCCGGTATTCTAGGCGCTAAAAACCATATCGTCTTTGATCTGTTATCGTATTGTCAACGTTTTGATAGCTCTTATCAAGCTCTTATTTAGTTGTCAGTAATGGCGGCTGACGTCAAAACAATACCATAACACAGATCAAATACGATAAGGTTTTTACCGCCGGGAATAGAGGCCCTTCTCTGTTATTTATTTATTTATTTAACCTTTATTGCACAAAAAAAAGTACAAATGGTGGACTTAATGCCTAATGGCATTCTCTACCAGTCAACCAAATAATCATACAGAAACTAACAAAAATTCTGGGGACCTAGTAAAAAAGGGTATAAGTCGTCGACTTAATTTGTTTTACAAAAGGGTATAAGTATACATAAACGGAGTGTAGTAGACTTAAACCCTTTTTCACTTGATCTTCAGGAGACTTACACCCTTTTTCACTAGGTCCCCAGAATTATACATAGTTAATCTTTCTTTTCTTTCTTTCAAGGCGTGCCCACAGGAGCAGTGCAACAAGAAGCTCGTCGACCAGGAGAACGGCCTGTTCCGCTGCGAAAAGTGTAATAGGGAGTGTCCTGATTTTAAGTATCGGCTGCTTTTGCGGGTGAGTGTCCCAAGTACCTAACTTGTAATGTAACTTACTTGTGTTGTAATTGTAACTTACCCTTGTAATTTGTAATGTAACTTACTTTTAAGTATGATTTTATTGTATGATTTAAAAAAATGACCTGCCTAACTATAGTAGGTATGTGTTGACTAGATAACTAGTAGTAACTACACATACCAAAGGTCTTTTTAAGATATATAATATTATGTCGAGATATACCTACGTCTGCTTCATAACCCGATAAGTACGAATAAAGTCCATCTCAAACTCTTAATGCTGTCGCTTGCCTGTTAGTGCATAGTGTAACGTCCTTACGTTTAGGATCAAGTATAGGTTATTGGATAGGTAACAAAACTACAGTACCTATTGCGTTTACCCCACACGCTTACCCCGCGACCAACCGACCGCCGCAGGAAGTGACAGCTCATTGACACATCCGGTTGTCAGGCAGGAAGTGTTGCCAACGGCAGGGCGTTTATACCAGTATATCTATATATATATAGGCAGGGACCCAATTCTCGTGACGTCGACATGATTTTTCATGCGAGATCAACTGTCAACTGCATAAATTTTTTCGACATATCTCGCATGAAAAATCATCTCGAACTCACGAGAATTGGGTCCCAAGGCCCTTTTCTTTATCTGCTAATATAATATACTATATTTTGGCCGCGACACCGTCCGCGCAGAAATTATTTATCGCTAAACGGGTCATTAAATTTTCCTGGACAAAAAGAAACCTATATCTACGAGTATCTGTGCCCAGGCTATAAAGTAACTCTAAACAAAAGGAGGATTGCCAAAAATGTCCCCACCCACAACAGACATGATACATGTGCCAGTTTATAGATCTTGGCCACATGATGTATTTTTACTGTGGCGGCGATCGTCATATTATGTAGGTATGGGGTTTTCTTGGAAAATCATAATCGTATCGTATGAAAATGAACACATAATATGGATGATTTGCCTTGCTTGGCTTTTGAAAGGTTTTTTTTTTTTATTAAAAAAATCCCATCAATTTTGCTACTAAAATAGATATTTTGTCTTTTTTTGGGTCCTAATGAACATAGACATGCATCCAGTTACTGTTGATTTAAATGAACAATGAAAAATGAAAAATAATTTATTTGGCACATAAAAGAAAAGTTTACACTCATAAAAATGTTTATCCTAGGTATTTTTTTTTTTATTATAACCAAAATGGTCTCCTCCAACTTTATGCCTCTGAATGTCATTGATACATTCACAGACGCTGGTTTTCAGTGAGACCAGGGGAGTATGGCGATCGATGGCGTTAAAATTAAGATATAAAATAAGATATTAGATGGTGTTGGAGGGTGGGGACAGGGTCCATACAAAATTGCCAATAACCCTTTCACATCAACCGGTTGAGTCGTGCAGGGGCACGGTTTTTATAAAGCTACAAGTAACAATTTTACAGGTCTAAACTGGCAACACTGTTCAAATGGCTGAGGCCCGTTTCACGAAGCTACAAGTTACAAATTACAAGCGGAAGTCTCTTTCTAATTCGTACTGCTAGAAAGAGGGTTCCGCTTGTAATTTGTAACTTGTAGCTTCGTGAAACGGGCCACTGGTCGTCATTGGTCGAGGTTGTGTCAAATGGAAACTTGTAAACTGTAAATTGTAATTTGTAGCTTTATAAAACAGGCCCCAGGCGTGAAAACGGAATAAAACAAACAAACACAATTTCGCATTTATAATATTATTAGAGACTATTCAATATCAAAGTTAAGCGAAAAGAAATTAAATTACAAAATAACGATTACAATTACAAAATGCAATTTAAATTAAGAATTACGCAACAATTTCACAGAATGTAACTTGTAATTAAAATAACAATTAATGTTGTTAATTTAAAAGATATAATATATAACCAGAGGCCCGTTTCACGAAGCTACAAGTTACAAATTACAAGCGGAAGTCTCTTTCTAACTCGTTTTGCTAGAAAGAGAGTTCTGCTTGTAATTTGTAACTTGTAGCTTCGTGAAACGGGCCTCAGTTATATAGTCCTTCAAACCTACAAGCGACATTGCACGACGTTAAGAGACAATCAATTGACTATTAAACGAATTTTTGCTCATTCGTTCATTCAATCCACCATTCCATTCAATCCCATCATCCTAGTCCCTCATTATCTTCAGAGTTAATGCAAAACTTTAAAAATTTAGGGGTCTGCTTGGGTGTCCACCCAAGGGGTTTGTTATATCATCGAATGAAACGACTCACATAATAGTGATCGAACTTCACTTGAGAAGTTCGTTTGATCGTTTATTATATTTCATCGTTTCATTCTTCAGATATAACAACAACAACAACAACAACAACATTACTCACTTGGCAGGCTAACGTGTCGGACCCGACCGGCGACCAGCGCATCACGGCGTTCAACGAGGCGGCCGAGGCCATGATCGGCAAGACCGCCGCCGACGTCGGCCGCATGTCCGAGTACGACAAGGCCGGCTACTTCGCCGCCTTCGAGGACATCAAGTTCCGGCCCTTCGTGTTCAACTTCAGCACGAAGATGGAGACGTACAGCGTACGTTGACTAGATCTAGCCCCACCTGGGATCTGACTCAGTCTCAGTCTAGTGCGTTCTGTTAGCTTCAAAAAAGGCTAGTATAGTTCACTTTATGATACCAGCACCAAATTTAAATTTGCCGTTTGACGCACCATTTTGCGACCAACGGATACAAGTGTCCGACCCCGTCCGATATACGAAGGGTAAAGTGCGTATTTACTCCTATATAGTCTTTTTATATAGTATTTTTAATTACGCAGGACGAAGCCCGTCTGAAGACTGTAGTAATGAACGCGCAGCCGGTGGACTACAAGGATGCGAACGCCAGGCTACTGAAGAGCATTCAGACTGTTACCGGCGTAAAGTTTAACCCTTAACCAGGCTTACAGATCACACGTCACAGTAGAGATTCAGCCTTAGGTACGAACATACAAGGTACGATTTCTTTTTGTGCAATAAAGAGTTTACTTATACTTACTATTGAGTAAGTAGATTTTATGTGGGACACATGGATCCCTAGTCTGGTTAAGGGTTAATCTAATTTAGTTTATTATAGTTATTTTCATAGTGTTATGTCGTACGGTGTTCTGGTTTGGGGAAAAGCTGCTGATATACAGACTATATTTGTGTTACAAAAAGAGCCATTCGTTCTATATGTAACCTAAACTCCCGTGATGGGTACGTATCAGAACGCCTAAACTTATTTCCTTAAGATTACTATTTAAAGAAATTGGTTTTTTGACAGTAGCGTCACCATTTATTTATGAGAATATTATTTATGTCATTAAAAATCAAGACTCTTCTATTAAGAATTGTGATATACATAATTTGAATACCTGTACAAGAAATAAATCAAAAAATACTATGAAAAAAATTCGTGTCCGTAAGTTAAATAAAGCATTTGTAGGTCAATGCATTCATTTCTATAATAAATTACCTGACAAAGTTTTAAAGTTACCATTCCCAGTAGGTACTTACTGAAAAATTACTTGAAAAAATCGTTGACGTCTAAAGCACACTAACGTCTAAAGGTCGAAGACAGATAAAAATGCTTGGCCTAAATTAAACACCTAAATATCTTAATAATAACTTAGTCATACAAATATGTATACTCGTATTGTCTAGGGGACACGGCTTCTGTAGGAGAATGTATCGAAACTTTTTTGTGGTTGTTTTGCACCGTCATAGGTAAGTATAATTTTTATTTATTTTTTATTATTAAGTACCTACTATTTATGAGTTCTTGTGGAAATTCTGAGTTTTGACACATTTTCCTGCTCAACTACGTATTAAATTATATACATTTTTTTTGGAACATTCATTGTTTTACATAATGCTAGGTTAAGTTTTTTAATTGTATAATATCATAAGTATTTTTTAAAAAACGACTTACTGTTGAGTTTCTTGCGGCGTTTCTTCTCAGCAGTGGTCTCTTGCGAAGCGCTGGTAGATTTTTGACGTGTAAAAGTGCTCGTGCGGCCAACTTACCTACTGAATAACCATCTTTTATCCTATCTTTTAGCGTATTAGTGACAGGTTGCAAGCCCATCGCCTAACAGTACTAGTAAGATAGTGTTAATGTTAAATATTAAAGTTATGTGGTTAGTAAATATAACACCTTCTTAAATTGTTCATTATGTTATAACTAAGTAAGGTAACGATATTCGGCACCATGAGCTTTATTTCAAGTTAGAGAAAGCTGGCTGTCCTGAGAAATTATTAAATCTTATACGCCAATTTCACGATAATATGATGGTAGGTACGGGGTCGGCATGAAAATGATTTCTTAGACCAAATCCCACTTACCTGAGGGCCCTGCCAAGATACAATACGCTAACTAGCGTTTCTATTTATTTCGTGTTTAAACCAATCGCGTCACTGGTAGATGACGTGATACGAAAAGTCACGTGATCTACCGATGACGCGATTGGTTAAAAACGAAACGAATAGAAACGCTAGTTAGCGTAGTGCATCTTGGCAGGGCCCTCTGTGGTGTGAAACAGGGGCTCTACTTTGAAATCAGTAATTCGAACTTCGGATCGCCTCGTCGCTTTCTTGCGAATTAGTGGCGCGTCGAGAGCAAAAGGGATAGCAATAGACGAAGTTCGAATTACGGATTTCAAAGTAGAGCCTGGGCTGCATTTTGGCTCCCTCGTTTTCGCTGTACTTTGCCTTTATGATGCGAGAGGCAATGAAGGCCTGTAACGATTTGATTGAGGTTAACTCTAAAGCAGATAAAAGCATTTTTGATCTTTCTCGCTTAAGAGCTAAATCTAGAGTAAACCGAATCCCCATCTCTGACATGCTCTACGCTGATGATGTCTGCCTGTGGCCCGTTTCACGAAGCTACAAGTTACAAATTACAAGCGGAAGTCTCTTTCTAACGAGGCCCGTTTCATGAAGCTACAAGTAACAAATTACAAGTGAAAGTCTCTTTCTAACTCCTTTTGCTAGAAAAAGGGTTCCGCTTGTAATTTGTAACTTGTAGCTTCGTGAAACGGGCCACAGATTTTCTTAGTAGCCAGATAAAAATCTATTTTTTCCTTTATTTGTTCTTAAACAATGATTAATATGATTAAGCTTTAACAACCTACAGTTACCTGAGAGGATAAATAATGGTTTTGAGTAATTAATACCCATAAAAAATATCAAAATTCTTTTAACTCCACTTTGTATCCGTGACCTCTTCTCGCGAAAATGCCCAAGTGCCCACTACCGCTACGTCTTGCCTTGCTTTTTGCCATGCTATACTTGTAGATATTGACAGGTAAGTGAATGCGAGGACTAATAATAACTTCTGAGGCCCCTTTCACGAAGCTACAAGTTACAAATTACAAGCGGAAGTCTCTTTCTAACTCCTTTGGCTAGAAAGAGAGTTCCGCTTGTAATTTGTAACTTGTAGCTTCGTGAAACGGGCCCTGGGGCCTATTGCATTTAAAATAATACCTTTGGCCTGTTTTATAAAGCTACAAATTACAATTTACAGGTTACAAGTTTCCATTTGACACAACCTCGACCAATGACGACTAGCCATTTGAGCAGTGTTGCCGGTTTAGACCTGGGGCTCTACTTTGAAATCCGTAATTCGAACTTCGGATCGCCCCGTCACTTTCTTGCGAATTAGTTACGCGACGAGAGCGAAAGGGATAGCAATAGACGAAGTTCGAATTACGGATTTCAAAGTAGAGCACCTGTAACATTGTAACTTGTAGCTTTATAAAACGTGCCCCTTATATTATAAGCGGAACTCTCTTTCCAACAGTATGTATTAAAAAGAGAATTCCACTTGTATTACAAGTGACAAGCTTTTTTGAAACGGGCCCCTGGCAACACTGTTAACATTAAATTTGTTTGACGCTTTTTTATTACACAAGTGAAATTCTAAAATCGTAGGTACGTCAGGGCTACGCACCATCCAGCCGCTCGTCGTGCGAGAAGTCTTGCAAAGCCTTCACGGTAATAATAATAATTATTGACATCCAGCCAGCCTACGCTCTATCGTTTTGCGTCGTGCATCATGCCCGGAGGGACAACCCGGAAGGATAATGCATAGTGGGCTTAATAATTATGATTATTGACATCCAGGCCCGTTCCACGAAGTTACAAGTTACAAATTACAAGCGGAGGAAGTCTCTTTCTAACTCCTTTTGCTAGAAGGAGGGTTCTGCTTTTAATTTGTAACTTGTAACTTCGTGAAACGGGCCACAGCAAGCCTACGCACTATCGTTTTGCGTCGTGCATCGTGCCTGGAGAGGCAACCCGGAAGGATAATGCGTAGTGGGCTTTTGTTTGACTATAGAAAGAAACGTCTGTCAACTGTCAACTGATCAACTCTATGTGTCAAAAACGGCGCGAACCACTGGTAGAACGGAGCGGTTAGCCGTAAGCCGGTTATATTTTTCTCGATAAACAATTGCATTACAACAAACTATTCTTTGGTTGTGTTTTGGTTTCCCAATGTAATAAAACTTTTAAAATTGACTACGTCCTGCAGTACAATTTTTAAAGTGACATCAATAGCTACTATTATCCGAAAATGACTAACCAACTATCGCAAGGCTCCCTCGAGGTATGTGACAAAAAATATGGATGTGACACGAAAATATACCATATTCTTTTATTATTCTGTTTTATCTATCTCGTACTTTATTTTTGTAGGTTATTATGAATGGAGGGCATTACGATAAGCCAATAATGCAAGTTTTAGGGAGTAAAAAGATCCAAGGCAGCGGCGCCAATGAGAGGTACCGTTTGTTGGTCTCCGATGGCAAACATTCACACAGTTTTGCGATGCTCGCAACACAGTTGAACGATAAACTGATTACTGGAGAGCTGTCTGATTATTCCGTGGTTCAGATTGATAGATTTGTCACCTCTTTGCTGAAGAACACTGGAAAGGGAGAAAAGTAAGCATGTTCATCATTACTCTAAAGCTCATGTAATACTATACCAACCAAACTTCTTAAGGCTATGGCAGAGAACCAGGCCTGCCAACACTTTCATCATGATCAAAATATAACTCTGATAAAGAATTGAAGGAAAATTACAACACAATAATCAATCTGGACAAGTTTTGACTTGTTGGAATTTGAAACTAGTTTATCAGAAATATTTTATAGATAATTGCAACAGATTTCATCATTTCAAAGTTCCAACAACTGGTTTTCATTCTTTTGTGTACTTTATTTCTAAAACCTTAAAATTTGAAGAAAGCCATTTTCTTATTTTGAAATTAGTTAAAAAATTGTTGCCCTATTGATTATCTTTCCAGAGGTATTTTTATATCTCTGGAAAGATACCTGATTTTTTAAAACAGGGCCAAAAATTTCACAGTAGCGCCGCTCTTCAGCTTTGAGATTTTTAATGAGACTGTCTGTAAACATATTACGATTTTGGCGCCCCTTGAAACAGTGCCCTGGTTTGACCCATCTGATAAGCTTCTGGGCTGTGAAAAGAGATTTAATGCACAACATCTTTATTTACTCGAGAAATTAGTTTCATAATTAATTCCTCATTCTTGTTATGTTTTTGAAGATTTTCACTTTAAAAATTAATTTTTCAGGCGTGTCATGATCATCTTAGATGTAACAATAATAACACCGGGTTCAGAAGTAGGTAAGAAGCTCGGCAACCCTCAGACCTGGACCGAGGAGAGTGCCTCATCAGCTCCCGCTCAGCCGCCCATGCAGCCAGTGTCTAGGCCGACTCCCTCGCCGGCACCAATGTCCAAGCAATCAGCCGGCCCATCCCTAGACTCTAGTTTGCTGTCTTCTCAGTTGACCCATCCTATATCAAGCTTGAGTCCATATCAAAACAAGTAAGCAAGTTTTATTTATACTTAGGTTTAATTTTATGCATGTCTGAGTTCAGCCATCCCTGGAAGACTTTATGTTATCTTTACTGTATATATCAGGGGTTCCCAATCTTTTTTATACTGCAACTCCTTTTACATATTATAAAAAAAATGCTTCCTTGTACAACTCCTGGTGAATATGCGTATTGGTGATCATACAATTTAGAATGACAACTGTTAATAAACAAATTATTTAATTGAATTGTATTTTCGAAATGTATAATAAATTCTTATAATTCATCTTATCATTATACATTTGGTAGACTAAGATAGTTTATTGTTCATAGTATTATCATATATTAGTATTATTATTATCCTACCCCTCTGGGAAATAGGCGTGATTTAATGTATGTATGTATGTATGTATTATCATTATGCACTTGCAGATTTACATGCATTTTTATTTCTTTAGTAAGCAAATTGTTATTCATGCCTTTTCAATATACAATTATCACTATTAAGACTGGAACACATTTTAAAGATACAACAATCTTATAAGGCGCCTATTACAATTTAAGATTATGTGCGCTGTTTCTTTACTCTTCTAGTCTTGTATGAAATTCTAAATTACTCATTATAATTTGGTTTTTAAAATTGTTTAAAAATAATAATCATTGCATGGGAATGAATATATGATAATATACAAAGCTTAATAATGTAGTTAGTAGGAATAACTTATTTACAAAAGTTTTATGTTGTAAGTAAATAACTTAACTTGCCTATGACCATATTGCCGCACGAGATTGTAAACATTGTAAATCTCTTCTACAAGCCTTCAGAAAGACCTCATTGTCCTTCCTAATTATTGTTATTTCCAGGTGGGTAATTAAAGCACGTGTAATGAGCAAATCCCCGCTGCGGACATGGAGCAACGCCAAGGGAGAGGGGAAGCTGTTCAGCATGGACTTGTGTGATGAGAGTGGAGAGATCAGGGCCACCGCATTCCGGAACGAGTGTGACAAGTTTTTTGACATGATACAGGTAACATAATGACTGTCACTGTCTAGGGCTTCTATATTCTCAAGATAATAACACTTATAATTATCTGATAATTATCACCTGTGTAAGTAGTATTATTTGTAATATTTCTTTAAACTAGCTGTTTCCAGCGACTCTGTCTCCATAGAAGTAGTTTATAGCTATTTCTTTGGGATTGTACTAATTTCCGGGAGAAAATATTGTATCCTATGTTCTTTAAGTCCTTCCATGTAGTTTAAGTAAGCACTAGAAATCATTACGTTTATGGGGTCTTCTTCTTTTAATCAATCAAAGGGAAATTACCTATATAGTAATTACCAAGGAACTAAACTTTAGTGCCTTGTCACCTTAGTGCCTTTGATAAACTCGTGTGGCAATTGAAACGTGATGTTAAAGCGACAAGGTACCAAAATGTTTAGTGTATATTAGATCATTTTAATACATGATCATAATGATATCAGTAAAAAGAAAGTCCTCTCCCTCTATAGTTTTGGTATAGTTCCCGCACGTAAAAAATCCGTTGACAAAATTGGTAGTATGAAGCAGCGGAACGGAGAACAGTCAGCCTTACGTTCGCACGCTATTCTTTGGCGACTGTACTCATGCGCACACTCCTCCCATTGTCACTCTGAGGCTTTTTTACGTGCCGATATCTGTACGTCAAAGAAAATAACACAAACACTTATCTTTATTCCTAGGTTGACAAAGTATACTACATCAGCCGTGGGCAACTCAAAACTGCCAACAAGCAGTACACCAGCTTGAAGAATGATTATGAGATGACGTTCTCCGCTGACACAGTCGTCTCCGAGTGCACAGAAGATGCCTCCTCTGTACCTACTATTAAGTATGAGTTTGTGCCCATCAATGAGATTGGAAATAAGAGCACGGACTCATTGCTTGGTAAGTTTGTTAGGCTCTATGGTTTTGAATCACTGTTACATTGTTTAGGGGAATCAATTGTGGGGTGGCCTCTGTTAGGGATCGACCCGCCCTCGCTTTGTTTTGGTTTGTGTGAGTTTTCTGTAACATTCATACATAATCCAGAATTTATAGATAGAATTGATAGATTTATTCTATCTATTAATGAAAACCGCATTGAAATCCCTTGCGTAGTTTGAATGATCTTAGCGTACATACAGAGGGATAGACGGCGGGTTACGACTATATAAAGAGGAGATAATTTAGTGGAATTGTATAAATAAATTAAACCAGTACAACATTATGTTAATTTGTTTATTATAAATCGTTTTTAACCTGGAAGACCGGGTTAAAAACGAATTTTGTGGAAGATGACAACTTGGCAGATCGATTTTTCGCCCCCATAAGCCCTTATATTGCAAATTTCACCGAAATTGTTAGAACCGTTTTACAAATATTGCTTGTTTAATAGTATAGGATAAGAAATAGGATTTGACTTGTTCATTATGACAAGATACTAAAGTCTTCAACATTTTCTTTAGGGTACAGTGTACAAATTCTTTTTTGGTTGGGTTGTAAATTGTGTGTTGTAACTTTCAAGATGTTATCGGGGTGTGCCGCGCTGCCTCGGACGTGCAGGAGCTGACGGCTCGGAGCACTGGCAAGCTTCTCAAGAAGAGAGAAGTTACACTCGTTGATTCAACGGGCGGCGCAGTAAGTGACTACATCAAAGCGCAATTATATTATTCGAAATTTACATTCGCTAAGCTGCGGATGGATAGAGAGATGGATATGGCGAAACTATAAGGGTTCCTAGTTAGACTACGGAACCCTAAAAAGGTCACATATATTTATATTTCGCCTATTTATTTCCAAAACATTAATTATTATTGTTGTAGATTATTTTTATTGTGCCCGACAATTTTTAGCTCTACATGTCTGTACTACTAACATTTATCTTCTATTTAAAAACCCAACTAATTTATCTAGATAATAATAAAGCTCACAAATGATTTAGTTATTTTCCCGGTTATTCGTAAAAATATAAATTTTGCCCAACTCTGATATAAATTTACATACTTAATATAAAAACAAAAACAACAGTTCCCTATGCTGACGTAAATTCCCTAGCTTCAGTGAACCCTTCATAGGAAAGCTACTAACCATGCGGACTTTCGACTAATCGAAATGAGCTTTTTTTGTTTTAGTGAAATTAGGTAGACATGGTCAGATCATTAGGTTAAGAAATCCTCTTTGAAAAGTATGTGAAATACAAACTACTTTTAACCTTTTCGACGCTTTGTCAAATAAAAAGTTGTCACTCACACGCCATTGACAGCTCAACACCAGAGCTAATGTCAACTTTACCTCATAGACAATCAGGTCTATTTTCCACTGTCAACTATGACTGATATATCAGTCATTGGCGTTGAACCTGCGGTGCTGGTATATGAGTTGTTGGCGTCGAAAAGGTTAAATTGGAAACGTCTTCCAGGTGGTCCTTACACTGTGGGGCAATGGAGCTGAAACTTTCGATGGCAGCACCAACCCTGTGGTAGCAGCAAAGGTACGACATATTTTAAATTATACCTAGTTCGACAAAAAGTCTTGAAACTACCTGAAACTAATATCTAATATCATCAGGGAGCTCGCCTAGCCGAGTTCAACGGTAGCAAGTCCCTGTCTTGCCTGGCAGGGACCATGGTGCGGCTCGACCCAGACTTGCCCGAAGCCCACAAGCTGCGTGGCTGGTACGACAACGGAGGAGCCAACATGGACATTGTTAACATTTCCGCCAGGTACACTACTTGTAAAGAATGCCAAAGAAAATTATTAATGCCTAAAGCGGCCTGCTTATCTGCAAATGTAGTTTACTAACAGCATCGCTATTAACTGACCTCTAGCATTAGTGAGGCTGATTGTAAGGTGAGAAGATTTACAAATGGTTGGTGAACTGTGTTCCTGATAGTACATAATTAAACAGTGGTCCCTTGTTAGTAGGACCTTGTGCAGAGTCCGTTTTATCAAGGTCTCTCCCAACTGCTCAAACTTCAACACATTCTACCCTCTTTTTCAAAAACGTTAAGTTATGGGCTGTTTTCAAAAACATTGTACATAGTTAAGGACAGTTAAGGCCTCAATTAAAATCCTTATTTATTTTCCATTTCGTAACAAAAATTACTATACTTAAGTCATTCGATGGTTAAAATGGCAATTCAGTTGTCCTTTACGCCAATTGTCATTTTAGGTTCGATTATGGTCAACTTTCGTTACGAAATGGAAAACAAAATAAGGGTTTTAATTGAGGCTTTGACTGTTCTTAACTACGTAATTTTTTTTGAAAACGGCCCTTATCTCGAACGTGGTTTCAGGAAAATAACATTGCTATTTAATTTTCCGAAAAAGCACTTCAATCCCTATCTTCTTTAACCCTTTATCGGTTGTGCTCCGGTGTAAGCAAGACAACCGGTGAAATGCCTATCATAATCTCCATGTCATAAAACCCTCACAGAACTGGTGGGTACGGCGGCGGCAGCAACGAATGGATCACCTTCTCCGAAGCAGAAGCGAAGCAGCTGGGCTCCGGGGACAAGGGCGACTACTACAGCCTGCTGGGAGTGCTTACCTTCACCTTCGCGGACAACGCGGTGTACAAGGTACCAACTTACTAACCACGATTACCTACTACATAACCACGTACTTCTCTAAAGTCGAGCATGGTCATAGCAAAGGATTTATTATTTTCCAGGTCGATTTTTAATATTAGGTCACTAAGTTGTTGTTAAGTTATTTATAGTCACTCCTTTTTTGCATCAAAACAATAGGATAGGTACTTTATGGGTATATAAGATAGGTTGTGTCTGTTTTCTTTTTTCTTGTTTGTTCCATGTAAGGCTAAGGTTGCTGCCAATTCCGCCATAAAAAGAAGGGCATGGAAAATTGCGTGCGAATTTATGAATTTAACCTATTTTTCCTCGTTTTATAATTTAAATATGTATTGTGTTCCAATAATTATGTGTGCGTAACCTTCCGTTGTTTCACCTGATGGTTCCAACGGAAGACCAGAAATAACTTTAATGTCGGCATTACGCTGGGTTGGGACTATTTCGTGGCTACTTTCTTCTTGTGCGTATTAATCTGTTCTTTGTTATGTATGTCATGAATAAATGTTTTTCTTTCTTTTCTTTCTTTCAAGGCGTGCCCACAGGAGCAGTGCAACAAGAAGCTCGTCGACCAGGAGAACGGCCTGTTCCGCTGCGAGAAGTGTAATAGGGAGTATCCTAATTACAAGTATCGGCTGCTTTTGGGGGTGAGTTTCCATAGTAACTTGTATTCCAACTTACCCTTGTAATGTTACATACTTGTATGATTGTATTTTATGATTGAAAAAATTACCTGCTTAACTATAGTAAGTATGTGTTGACTATACGTTTGTCATCCTGTAATCCTTTCAGTTTGTATTCATTGATGTGTGCGTACACAAAAGTTACTATAGAAACACTTTTAGTTCTCCATATACGAACTAGATGGACTTGGTGTGGTCAAAGTCAATGGGTGGTTAAGCTATTTTCCCTATATAGCGCAATTATAAGCTTTGTATTTCGTTCTCGCGTTCGGGTAGGACAAACTTATATTATTCATCCTGGTAAGTTCAAATTCTGAAGTACACGGAGACGAAGTCGCGGACAGAAGCTAGTTTAAAATAAAGTTAAGGCATTTTTACTTCAAATTAGTTTTCAAAACAACTGTCATCTTAAACGTATCTTCAGATGATTTGTGTATTTTGGTGTATTAATCGTTAGAAAAAAGTCTTTCTACAGGGCCTGAAAATATTCATAACTTCAAAAAATCGGCTCAGCATCGAGTTAATTACTAATTAAATTAGTTGCAATGTGTTATTACAATTACAAATAACTACATTAATTGGATGGATCAACTTTTTGTTGTTGTTATTCTGTCCCGGAAGCCAGGAGACAACAGTGATAGAGTTTCTTAGATTGTTTAAATTATATACAGGATGTAATGCAAGTCGAGTGCCAAATGAAAAGGGTGGGTAGCTAGGGTCACTTGCAACACGTTTTGGGCCAATTAACACTCATCCTGCCCACGGTGTCTTTTTAATTTTTTTTTAAAATAAAGTCTCGGTATCTTCCAAAAGTTGACCATTTTGTTTACCTATCTTTTTTTTAAATGCGACAGCACAAAAGTATTTGTATTTTTTTATCTCTAATTTATGCGTATTCTAATGAAATGTTATTTTTATTCATATAGTAAACTAATAAAAAAATATTAGCCGACAAAGTGTGAAGGACAGAAAATAAAAATCGTCAAGGTCAACTTTACGGCACAATTAAAAAAAAAGTAGACGCTCCTCAGATCTTCCAACATCATAAAAACTTCTCCAGTTCCTGACCATTCTTACGGTATACCACATGTCTAGAATCACGTTTAGTTTTTCGGCAAAATATCGTTTCAATCTAAATTGGTGGGTTACATTACCTAGTACTTCTTTGAAACTACCTACTTGAAAGTAAGGTTTGATAAATGAATTGAGACTATTTTTTTACTAATAATAAAAAAACATAAAATAGTCATCAAAAATTATTAAAAACCTAACAATAGTATTCATTTATTTCGATAACTAAGTATACGATAGGTACGCAAGTTACGACCAAAAATAACGTTTTTTTTTTACTTTATTGCATGGTAAACTACCTATGTAATTGAAAAATACACTTAATAAAAATGAAAATTAAAAAGTTATTTGCGCGGGGAAACATTTAACTAAACAGAGATAAGAATTATTTTAATTTTATTGTTGCTATCGACATATTTTATTGACATGGTTACATGCAGCAAGAAGAAGAAGAATATGCTGATATTTTAGTGGCTTACGGCAGAGCTATTGTGTGGCCCGAGAAGCAAGAAGAATTTACCAGCAATTAGAAACAATTGTATCCTAAGGGGCTAGACAAGATGCATTACGCTAACCAGCGTTTCTATTCGTTACGTTTTTAAACCAATCGCATCACTTGTAGATGACGTGATACGAAAAGTCACGTGATCTACCAGTGACGTGATTGGTTTAAAAATGAAGCGATTAGAAACGATAGTTAGCGTAGTGCATCTAGTCTAGCCCCTCTGGTAGACGGTTACCTAGTCGTAACTTGCGTACCTATCGTATACTTAGTTATTGAAATAAATGAATACTATTGTTAGGTTTTTAATAATTAGTCTCAATTCATTTATCAAACCTTACTTTCAAGTAGGTAGTTTCAAAGAAGTACTAGGTAATGTAACCCACCATTTTAGATTGAAACGATATTTTGCCGAAAAACTGAACGTGATTCTAGACATGTGGTATACCGTAAGAATAGTCAGGAACTGGAGAAGTTTTTGTGATGTTGGAAGATCTGAGGAGCGTCTACTTTTTTTTAAATTGTGCCGTAAAGTTGACCTTGACGATTTTTATTTTCTGTCCTTCACACTTTGTCGGCTAATATTTTTTTATTAGTTTACTATATGAATAAAAATAACATTTTATTAGAATACGCATACATTAGAGATTAAAAAAAAACAAATATTTTTGTGCTGTCACATTTAAAAAAAAAGATAGGTAAACAAAATGGTCAACTTTTGGAAGATACCGAGATTTTATTAAAAAAATATATTAAAAAAACACCGTGGGCAGGATGAGTGTTAATTGGCCCAAAACGTGTTGCAAGTGACCCTAGCTACCCCCCCTTCTCATTTGGCACTCGACTTGCATTACACCCTGTATACTTCTAGCACACTCAGAAGAAAAACCATAAAATAATGGGTTTGTAAATGCCAGTAAAACTGATTTTTAGTAGCCTTATATCCTTTAGAGTGAATATCATAGTTTCGACTACGTACGCTCGGAATATCATGCTATCGAATGTTCGTTGGCTCGACTGTTACTGGATCGAATATTCGCTGGGCCGAAAAGCGTAGAAACAATAAATCGTCAAATCGAAATTGAGATTTCGATTGTCATCCCATAGAAAATCTCAGACACGAATGTTCATTGGCTCGACTGTTACTGGATCGAATATTCGCAGGGTACGAAAAGCGTAGAAACGATAAATCGAAATTGAGTTTTAATAACCATAACCATATAATTCTAGATTACGTTTTGTTGATTGTACATATTTCGGCCACAAGTATTTCGATCCAGCGAATATTCATTACAATAACAGTCGAGCCAATGATTTTTCGATACACCACTGATCGAAACTATACAATTCTAGATTACGTTTTGTCGATTGTACATGTTTCGGCCACAAGTATTTCGATCTAGCGAATATTCATTACAATAACAGTCGAGCCAACGAACATTCGATAGCATGATATTCCGAAAAGTACGTAGGCGAAACTATGATATACACTCTATCCTTTAAAAATCATAGTTTTAAATAGTGACCCAGGAGACGTCACCATGGCAACGAGCTATAGCAAAAAGTTGATTGACCCTACTACTCACTTGGCAGGCTAACGTGTCGGACCCGACCGGCGACCAGCGCATCACGGCGTTCAACGAGGCGGCCGAGGCCATGATCGGCAAGACCGCCGCCGACGTCGGCCGCATGTCCGAGTACGACAAGGCCGGCTACTCCGCCGCCTTCGAGGACATCAAGTTCCGGACCTTCGTGTTCAAGTTCAGGACGAAGATGGAGACTTACAGCGTACGTACTAGATCCAGCCCCACCTGATACCTGAGGCACATTTAATCTCACAATAAAATGTTTACTAATCTACTGCGGAGGTCCTCAAACTTATTTAGTGTACCATTTGAGAATCAATTATTTTCTAGCGCCTCTCCAATTTTATTTACACATCCTAAAATCACAATTACCATAATTTAATTATAGGCTATCAGTCTTATCTTTCTTTTGGGCCCTTTACGACCTCCGTGGTGTTATCGCTTACTTTGAGAAAGACTGGCCTAGCGTAACTGAATTAATATTATTGGTCTGGTAAGTTCCAAGAAGTGGGGCTCAGCGGCAAGCACTTTGTATTTCCAATTCACGAAGTAACTCTCCACTTAATTTCACGTACATACGTCGCATCGTCAATTAAAGCGCCGGACCTCTGCAGGTGATATTTTGCCACCTGGCTTTTTGTTAAAGAAATTTATTGTAATTTGTTCCCTTTTAAGTGCGAATGTTTAACGTATGTATTTACTATTAAAGTGCTTAACCCTTGGTATGTCTAAGCACACCCTGTTGTCTGCTTAAGCACTGATCAGAGCGAGGTCACATCATTGTCATTTTTTCGATTGTGACTTAAAAAAAGGTTTCCCAATCCCAAGAAACCATAGACATTCATCATTCGATTAATAAAACATGTAAAACACCATCCAATATACGAACGGTAAAGTGCGTATTTAGACGACATGACTTTCATATATAGACTTTTTTGTATTGTATTTTTATTTTCGCAGGACGAAGCCCGTTTGAAGACTGTAGTAATGAACGCGCAGCCGGTGGACTACAAGGATGCGAACACCAGGCTACTGAAGAGCATTCAGACTGTTACCGGCGTTGACGTTTCACATTAGCTTTAAGATATCGTGTACTGTTATACTAAATCTAATAAGTTCATGTAAAACATACCAATTATGGCCTTAGTCATACCAAACATAAAAGTGTGAGGAAATATCAATGGTCGATTTTCACTCCTCTGCTCAGCTTTGCCAAATAGAAATGGACCTTTAAGGCTTCTATATTTATGTTTCTCTGTCCTTTTTACATTTGGGTGGCCTGAGGAGGAACTGTGTTGTTGATCTGTGAAATTATGGTTAAGATAGCATTAATGTTAATTATTAAAGTTATGAGGTAACTGCCGCACTCAAAGACGTCAATTAAATTTAATGCTTGTTTAGTGATGTGTTCTCTTATTCTATTGCTGTAGCAAAGAAAGTGACAGCAGCAACTTTAATCAAGCATTAAATTAAATTGACGTCTCTGAGTGCGGCAGTAAGTAAATATAAAACCCTCTTAAATTGTTCATTATGTTAACTTAAGGTCTGTTTCACAATCGACAAGTAAATTTATCTGCCATTTAAAGTTGGCTCGCCGCTTGTCTATTTTCAAGTGTAAGAAAGAGAAAGGGCTAAATTTATCTGTCAAATATGCTTTACTTGTCGATTGTGAAACAGGCGGTAAGTGAGGTAAACAATCCTATTGTCGGCGCCCTGCCGATAATCGGCACCATGAGCTTTATTTCAAGTTTTTAGAGGTGATAATTCTACAATCACAAGATGCCAGCAAATGGTATTTCGGATGCCAATATTCGGGTGTTTTACCCATAGAGTAAGATCTAGCATAGAATCCGGACTGATAAGATGAACTTGTACGGTCACGAGCGTTAATTTGGGACCCATTTCAAGAAAAATATGCTTGAAGTCGTCAATGTCATTCGAGATGTCAAGTCATTTGTATCTTTTAGGAAACTCAACCTTACAGTTGTAGAATGTCAGATTGACTTTGGACCTAAGGTGGGTCCCAAATTAAATCTCGTGACTGTACCAGCTACCCCTATACTTTTTAGAGTACGTATTTCTTGAGAGTAAGTGAAACAAAAACTAGGATTTTATCCTCCAACTGTTGATTCAAAGTAGACTCTGACATTGGTCTTCTTTTTGACTTCTTTGGGCCTAACAGAAACAGATGAGTCATAGACCAACCCATTTATATCTTGTGATGACCTGCCAAATAAAAAGAATACGTATAAGGGCATCATTTTACAACTCATGAGTGCCATATAATATGATAACCATTCGTTTTTTGTTTATTTTCCGATTTTTACGCTAGTACTTATTCTATGATTTTACCCAACAGGTATCGGCCATGCTGGTTTCACCCAGATTCCCGCCGCATTAGGCCTGTAAACATCCTAAAACCTGGTATAAATGAAGATGGTTAGTTTTTTGTAAGCTGTGTTCAACACTGAAATACTGTATCGGTGTTGCTAGATTTTAAGTACTTATATTACGAAATTTTCAACAAAATAATGTACAAACAATGCTGGCATTTCTATTAAAATTATGCAAGTGATTAAGTTACGATTCCACTATATGTTGAATACAATATTTTAATTGATTTTGGTCGTCTCATTTATTATAAGTTTCTGTCAAAAAAAAAACATTCTTGGGACAAGCTTTTGCTGTCGACTGTACTTTTTTTTTTGCAAAGATGTTTGCCGCTTATCAAGACCAAACTAATGAGTCCCACTAGTCCCAGCACGGGGGTCTACGTTAGCGGAGTTATAATATACCGACTCCATCATCAGATCAGCTCTTAGATACCATTGCAATGTCATCGGGTTTACATATGTGGTCCAAATTTCAGCCCATTCCATACAAACATAATTACCTACATACGAACAGTGCAAGTTAAAGCTTTAAAAATGCCCGTGCCGGTTGAAGAGCCGGCGGCGCTTACAGCAGACAAAAAACTGCTATCGAGGAAGGCCTACGTAAATAAAGGATAGGTTGGGACAGATGGGGAGGGAGTAGGTCGGGAGGGTATACGCCAAGGTGGTGCCGGGGGTCTTCCTGAGTACTCTTTGTCTTGGTCCGACGACTACTCGACGTTTTCGGGTCAAGAATATTTGGGAAGTCCCGGAACCCACATAGGAGTATCAAATCCCCTCGATTTTTTTGTGGCAATATTGGATGTGCAATAGCCTTCATCTCCCATATTGTCACAGAAACTAATAGGTACGCATGCATGCCAAATAATTGATAAACTCTCTGAGCAAGTACTTATATCCAAACATTTGGATACCTGGGTGAAAACGTCGGTTGAGGAAGTTTACTTGTTATTTGCCATGCTTATATTGATGTCGTGAAATGTAAGAGCACACGTAGCCGACTACTGAACCATTCCAGATTTTAAAAAAAATATGCCTTGAAACAGTTTCAACGTTCATGTTTTAATTACTGATGCGATTATTGCCCTTTATAGATAACAATGACATTCATCGTTATCATTATAGGGATTATTCATCGAGGGACCCCTCCATGGGTTCCATAGTAAAACTGCCAAGGTGATACTTCATTCATCCTGGATGGCTTCCTAGATATCGGGCATTTACTGCCGCACTCAGAGACGTCAATTTAATTTAATGCTTGAATCAAGTTGCTGCTGTCACTGTCTTTGCTACAGCAATAGAATAAGACAAGAAGTCACTAAACAAGCATTAAATTTTATTGACATCTCCGAGTGCGGCAGTTACGGCCAAACCCTATATTCAAACCGCGGATAGATAAGACTTACTTCGGGTTAAAATTTGACATTTTCCCATACAAAATGTGTCAAATTTTAATCCGAAGTAAGCCTATCTGTCCGCGGTTTGAATATAGGGTTCGGCCATTAGTGACCATGGATAATTGGTACAACCAGGGGCCCGTTTTATAAAAGCTTCTAACTTGTAATACAAGTGGAAGTCTCTTTTTAATACATACTGTTGGAAAGAGAGTTCCGCTTATAATATAAGCTATTATTTTTTATGCAATACGCCCCAGGTGTGTCTTAAGGTATCTTAAGTTAAGGAAAAGTAACGTCCTCGGAACTTTAAATAAAAATCGCGTGTACGTACCGGGGCGAAAAGGGCGAACTTAGAACTTTTGAACAACACTCGAACAATATGAACAAAAACCGCAACTCAAAGTGCTACGTTCGCACCGCCTAGATAGCTCGGGATACGCGCGGTGACGCGATATACGCAGCGGCACGCTACTGGGCCGTGACCATCACGATTCTTTACGAAGGGCTTGGAAGTCTAAAGGTATCACTTCACTAGTATAGAGACATTCCCAGTGGCGTAGCGTGGGTTTTCGCCGCCCCCTATTTTTAAACGACTTCGAAAAAACCAGGAGGTTCTCAATTCTTCGGGATATTTTTTTATGTATATTTCCCAATATTATAATAATATGATATTTTCCGTATGCCGCCCCCTTTTATCTGCCGCCCGGGGCCATGGCCCCCCCAGCCCCCCCCACGCTACGCCACTGGACATTCCATCGTAGTCCTTAAGGTGGGCTATTCCCAGTTGTCCACACGCGACGTTTTTATGTTGCCACTTTCAACTTTATTCCACTGTAATAGGCCAGTAAAAGTGTGTGTGTGTGTGTTAAGGTTTGCTAGATTGTCTTAGGATTAGTCTTCAGATAGTAGTCTTAATGATGCAAATATCTATGGGCCACAGATTCCACTTACCATCAGAGGCTCGTTTCACGAAGCTACAAGTTACAAATTACAAGCGGAACTCTCTTTCTAGCAAAAGGAGTTAGAAAGAGACTTCCGGATGTAACTTGTAGCTTCGTGAAACGGGCCACAGGTGACCTGCGTGCACCGTGCACGTACTTCATACCATAAAAAAACCGTGAAATTTTTAATAAACTTGCTGCGACGAGGTCCTTTGTGTGCACTGGTGAAGATTTGAACCGTAAATGCAAGTTCCCAATTGTCAATTCTAGTAGCAATTTCATATGAAGCTGTTCCCATCAATCGGTGTAGGATAGGTGTGAACAGCCTCATATAAAATGCATTGCCGCTAGAACACCCGATATTTTGTCGGACCCGACGCCCGAAAAGTGGAAACCCGCTCTCAGTCTTGTTACCTATTTATTCTTGATAAATCAAGAAAAACGTAAGAATTAAATAAATAACCACATTCTTCGCTAGGTACTTTATTCAATCTCATTGATATGACTCTTAATTTGGCTAAGAAAATGGACATCTTGTCATGGGCATACTCGGGCAGAGAGATTCGTTTAATCACAAAAGTTAACGATTGTTTTCTGAGTGAATTGACCTTTCTACCATGAAACTATCCGTTTACTTAATGAGTTGAAAAGTACATAAACTGTTGAGTGACTACTTACATACAATATAGTTTTGTGTGAATGTTACGATACCAGTCAAAAGAATGCAAATTATGGGCGTTTCCCTTAGAGCTAATAACGTCTAAACTTGACCATATATTTGACTGAAACGAGACATTGGTTGAAACATTGCTTTGCCATTTGACGTGCATAATAATGAATTAACATTACAAAAATTACAAATTTAGGTACGCTTACACTGGCAATTTTATAAGCAAAAATTGCCCGTCATCAGTACGGACGTCTCATTCTATTACACAGAATTAAGTGTAACCGTTAAAAGTTGAGTGTAAGTGCATCTTCAGACCATACCAATGCAATACTGTTCAATTTTTATATCCATCAGCATTTTCAGAATCAAGCATAACTCAAAAGACTTGTTTACATCGGAGGGGTTAATTATTACTCCGTTATCAGCTCTAAAGGATACGTGTTCCTACATTGTTTTCTTTTAATTCAAAGGCCCATTTGAAATGGATTCTTAAACCTCCTGCTACGATTAGTTTAAAGTTGTTCTACGTTTAGGCTGGGAGCCTTAACATATTTTTGATCAAAAATTGACTAGTAGCTCTCGCGAGTGCCCAAGTATTAGGTGCATAAAAATAAGAGGTTACTTACTTGACATTTAAAAGAGATAGGGGTTACCATATTATGTAAAATGTACACTTAATACAATAATGTACCATACTAATATAATTTAAATGACTTGAGAAAAAAACATTAACAGTTAAAATGGCAGTGTGAATTTTAAACATTTCAAGAAATTGTGTGTAGAACAAATAGCTTATTTAGCCTATTTTACAAAAAAGATTAAATATAATTGGCCTTATACAAAATATAATAAATTAGATCCATCCTACACTACATCAATCAAATGCAAATTGACAATTTTTCAAAGGGCCATGTGTTACGTCAGAACTCCCGTTAAGGCCTCAAGAAAAGCTACCAAAATGATCACAAAATAAGAGTTACTTATGGAATTAAAGCCACAACCAAGGACTACAAATTAGCATTCGCGGGTATTTTGTCAACGCCATCTCTAATAAATTCATCGTCAGATCGATCGCCCGGCAGCACTGAGCTATCAGACAACGCTAACAATGCTGTTACACTACCTTAACCTAAACAAGTATATTACCCTTACATATTAACGCTATATTAATTATAAATAACATGTTTTAGTAAGATGTTTTGATAATCATCTCGTTAATCATCCCTCTATATAAATATGAATAAAAAAATATGATTGTTTTTTAAAATAATTTTCAATTCCAAAAAAGTTTGAGTAAATATTAATTAATTCAGATCAAACGTAACTCGATGAGATTCTACAAGAACGGTTCGAAAAAAAAGAATAAACAATCAATCGGTATACATCGGGAGAGTCATAATGTATACATTATTAAAATAGATTTTACACAACAGCGAGTATACCGTAAGAAAAGGTAACTTTAATTAAAACATTATTTTAATTCCATTAGTTATCTCAGTAATTGTGTCATAGCCGGGTATGAGACCTAGTTCGTCGCGCCACTGCCTCACGCGGGGTTCAAACCTCGCTAGAGGCGCAAAAATCCAAAACTACCAGGCAACGCGAACTAGGCGCAAGTCTCGTCGCGGTGTACACCGCAAACGTCTAGAATTCGTCACTGTTCGGTCCACTAGAACACTTCACTACACTAGTCGTGCACTAACACTAGGTAAGTCGGTACAGTTACGATAGAGTCGAGCGAGCGTCTCCTCGGGTCGCCTGCCCTCCGCCGCCGCCGCCTCCGCGCACGCTTGGGACACACACGCACACGCACACTAACACGCGCCACTAAACAAACCATAAACCTAACATATTTACAGGGACGAATAAATTAAAGCCAATAAATAATAGTAAACGCTCTTTGGAACGGATCGCGAGGTACAGCGTACAGAATCCGCCCGGCGCGCCGAGCTAGCAGCCGAAGCCGACGCCGAAACAACCTTACAACTAAACGCTTACCACAAATCAATATGGCTACAATTCAATTATGTTCTCACTCGTTATGATTTTAAAAAAATATTCGATCTTTCATTGTAATTACCATAGCAGCTCAGGGCATATAAATAAACTAAATCACTAATATACCATTAAAAAGTAAACGATTTCTAAAAACTAAATTGGGGAGCAAAATTAATGTAAAAAAAACTCATAAAACAAAGTAATTGGAATCATAGCACTTACACTGAATATGGTTCCAAACAGCCGAAGCTCACTTCAGATTCATTGCAATATTATTTTATTCCGATAATTGAGATTCATTACAGATACTTATGCTTAAATATAATTTTTGTATCAGCGCAAGTACTACGAAATAACCCTATAACAAAATATGACGCGAGTCATCATGCTATCAATGCAGAGTTCATATAGACCTTGTTACAACTAGTCAAGGTCTATATCTGCACGATAGTACATTTATTCTGGTAAACACTTCTATACTGTTAAAATCTATCGATCCACATTGACTATCTACACCATACACATTATTTATTTTTATAAAAGTTTTAATTAAAATCCTTTCAATTGAGATTCATTAAAATCATAATTTTAAGTCAATGTAGTCAATAAATTTCACATAATGCACGTAACAATTAAAGTGAGAAAATAAGAGTTGAGTAAATTTTACTTTTTATACATAACAATAGAAAATAAAAATCACGCAAAACCTTTCCCTTCTACGATAATTGTTACGGCAATAGACAGATTAGTCAAACTTGTTGCAAAAACAATTTCTGTATGTTCAAAGCTTTGGTTCTGCTAAAAAAAAGTACACAAGCATCACATAACCTAGTACAGTACTACCAGTTTCTAAATAGCGATCGGCAATGTTCGTTTTTGCATGAAACACGATAACACGAGTGACAAATATTGTCAGCTGCGAGTGCAAGTGTGATAGAAATAGCCAGCCGAACGATATTAGGGCGGCCACATACATACGGAATTCCGTTTCGGAATTTCGATTCGGAATTCCGACAGCATCTAATCCACACAAAATCTATGACCCTACCACAGTCGCCCGTTCGATTTTTTTTCGTTTCGCATGTATGTGGCCGCTCTTAGCTGTCTTCGAAATTCCGTATGTAAAACTGGGAATACTGTATAGCCCTCTCGATGACGATTACAAGGTAGACTGAAGCACACAAACATTTGCACCCAGCACGGTCAACAGATAAGAAATGGCACAGATAATACTTGGAACAGAACCACAGCGCAAACATCAGAAACAAATGAGCAAGTTAGACGTAGTACAGAAGTGTTACCGGCGTGTGTTCAAACCCATCGCGCGTGCGTCGGGGCGCGGCTAGCGAGGCGGTGCTCACGGCACCAGGTCGGGCAGGCGGGGGCGGCCCTAGGGGCGCGCGCCGCCCTCCGCGCTTACCACCTGGGAACAACCAAGGAAACCACAGGTCACAATCAATTCTTTAAACTATACTCGAAACTCGAATTCAAGACCAAAATCCTAACCTCAACGGGCGCACATTCGCTGTGATTACTGCATTTTGGTCTAAGTGTAGGTATTTTTATCAATAAAACTTACCCTAATATTACTGGTTACACGAGTTCTCATTCATGTTTTTATGAAATAATGTTAAAATAACTAAATAATCAAGATGGGAACTGTCAGATTTTGGTCTTGAGTTCGAGTTTCGAGATAGTTATGTAAGCTATAGATAATTCAGAAGAACGAAGAAAGGTCTTCTTAATATGTCACTTTTATATGGTACGAATTAGGTGACATTGACCATCCTGACAATGACAGGTGACAGGTGACATTTCAGCGTACATGGCGCAGCTTATGTGATATCCAGTGATGTATCAGCGTGTTAATTTTGCAATGTATAACGAATTGTCACCTGCCATTGTCAGGTTGGTGAAATAGGGGGCTGATGATTAGTGGACTCTGAGGACCTAATTCATTTGTTGTCTCTAAACTGTAATAAAAACAACAAATGTATTGTCAACCCTACTAAGATGGGATTTTAAACTGTCAGCTTAGAGTTTGTCTTAAAGATTAGATTCATATAGTATTCCTGATTATCTCTAAAACTTTTTACTATTGCAGGCATGTATGACTTTGGTCCACGATCTCTTCTTTGAGAACCTACTATTACTCGAAACTCGAATTCAAGACCAAAATCCTAACCTCAACGGACGCACATTCGCTGTGATTACTGCATTTTGGTTTAAGTGTAGGTACTTTTATCAATAAAACTTACCCTTATATTACTGGTTACACGAGTTCTCATTCATGTTTTTATGAAATAATGTTAAAATAACTAAATAATCAAGATGGGAACTGTCAGATTTTGGTCTTGAATTCGAGTTTCGAGTATCTATTATTAAGTTCGGTTATCAAATAGTTATATAATTAAATGTGAGCTGTATACATGAACATTTTGAAGTACGACCATCAAAGTTTGTTATTTTTATGAATGTATGTCTCTTTTCTTTGAATATCTTTGGGGGGCTAAACAACCGACATCCTGATGACGGCCACGGGAATCCACCGAATAGAGAGGGAGATATAGTACCGATGGTTGTAGCGATCCTTGGGGAAGGTATATATCCAGCAGTAGTTATGTTCTGAATACAATGATGATGACATTAATACGGTTGTAGGTATATAGTGTTTTGTTAAAAGTCTCCTACAGACCAACAGTGGGACTGACGGGCCGAGTGGGATGCAGGTAAAGGTTAAAATGAGAGACGTATTTAACTTTCTCATTCATACAAAGCCACAAGATATTGTACCTTTTTTGTAAACAGTGTATTTTTTTCGCCTCTCGGTCTGTCAGTAACAGTTGGTCTGCGAAAGCCTTAAAAAGCCGAGGGGACTTACTTTTCGTTCCTTGTAGTAGAGCTCCTCGCTCTCCTTGTCGCACAGCAGGAGCACGACGGCGCCGAGCAGGAAGATGGCGGCGCCCCAGCCCACGCCGTACGCCCAGCCGAACTCCCACACCGAGCGGTTGCCTGCCCCCACAACACCCGGCATTATCATATTAGCCGATATATTCCGACCAATGAGTCGAAATTCTTAATATGGCAATAATTTTGTCTATGAAACAAGCTGTCACATTATGAGTAGGTAACTATGCATCTCGTGTTACCAGCTAGTAATATTTTGAATTTACCATCACTGTGTGTCACCACTCGCTGATCGGACTCTATCGCCATACATAAATAAAATGTATTCGAGCCATCCATAGTACAAAAAGTTCATCGCGTAGGGTAATAGATAGACAAGGGGAGGGGATTTCCCTTTTTTTATGGCAAGGAGATGGCACACGAGCAAACAAACCACCTGATGATAACTGGGATTTGAGTACTCATGATTGCAATCCCAAGACTAGAAATATGTAGCCAACCCTGAGGAGTAAGGTGGATTATGCAATAATTAAATAATATTTTAATGTGTCCCAAAATATTTGTATGGAAAGTTCCTTTTATGTTACCTATATTGATATTCATACGTTTTTGGTAACACAAAAGGAACTTTCCATACAAATATTTTGGGACACATTAAAATATATAATTTCATTATTGCATAGTTTGATGTTCTCTACCTACCTGCCATTTTTTTTTAAGTCTGGAGATGTCACTCATAGTGGCAAAAAAAAGAGAAATGCTCATATATTTATGTTAGTAATTTCCCCGGTTGTCTTACCCCCACAACAATGCGAACGGTGCTGCTTAGCGGCAGGTTAATTGATAAGATGATGGTAGCGATCCGGACGGACGCTTCACAAGGTCCTGCCACCACTAAAACCCTTCCCGCTACACAGCCCCAACAACTATATACCTCGTCCCCGCCAACTTCTGTCTCTCCGCGGGAAGATCGCGCATGAACTTGTTAGACTATAAACTTCACGCTTGTAAGAGCGGTACTCGTACTACCTACACAATATGTATAAATAGATAAACAATTAATTGAATACATGGCAAAAATACAAGACGTGGTGTTCTGGATAAACAAGGAAATGATTGAAATTTAGATTTCTTATAAAAGTTTATTTTAATTTTAAAGAAAGGTCAATAAAACGTTTTGTTTGAGAGGACGGATATAATAATTACTAAGTGCTAAGTTAGGTTGCTTTTATCGAGGGTCTAACTGAGGCGTTACTGGCGCTAGCGTCGCAGGCACCACCAAGAAGTCAATCTTGGGACTTTTATACGCAAAATTGATCTACTATGACTACCTGTTAGTTATGAAAAAGAGAAAAGTTTCATATAATATTTAAAGATCTTTCAAAGCGCCTGGTCGACGCAAATCGTGACCGAAATGCTGGCCTTTACTTGGCACAAAGATTAAGCATTGCCATTCAACGTGGCAATTCTGCCAGCATTTTGGGAACAATGCCCACTGGTAGAGGTATCTTAGATTAGTGTAATTTTAAGTAGGTAAGTTAAATTGGTTTGTGTTTATTGTTTCTTTTTCAGTCTAGTATTCAAATGTCACAATGACAGATAAGGACAAAGCATGGCTTAGCTACTCAACGTTTACATACTCCACTTTAATTAATAAGGGCACAAATCTCTTGAGTGCAAACATTAATTAATTAATTTCATGGAATTTGTTTACCACTTATCTTTTGGGAACAGAACACTAGAATAAAAAGTAACCTGCCCATCTGTCAATTACTTCAATTTTAATTGATTGAGCACTTCGCAGTAATACAGACAGGGCAAATATAAATAGTAAATGTTAAATACTTACCTAAATTCAGTTCTGCGGCGAAGCACACCGGGTAGATGACTAGTGCTATAAAGACGCACATCACTGTAAAGACGTAAAAGACATAAATATGTTGTAACGAGTAAGATAAGTCCCGAGTTCCAAGTATAACCTAACAACGTGACAATTGGGTTATCCCATATTTAATGATGAATGGTGATTCAAAAACCATTTCGAGAATAAGGGTCGTAGATAGGGTTACCATCCGACCGGATTAGTCCGGACATGTCCAGACTATTAGACTCTATTCCGGACTTTGTCTGGTTCTTTAATTTGTCCGGATTTTTAATGTTTCCATTTTGTGACTAAAAAGTCCGGACTTTTATCGAAATGTCAGGCTTTTTGTCAGGACTTTTCAAATTCCTAAATGGTAACCCTAGTTGTAGAACCATTCCCTGTTATCAGATTATTTTACAAAATTAGTATTAAATAGTTAATATTAATTTATCATTTGACATTATTTCACTTCTAATGTAGTGACGTCACGATCTTTGGATATAATATATTAAACATGATATTTGTTTTCTATAAAACCGATAAACGTAATAAAGAATCGTACATAAATACATACCCACATAAGTACATATATGAAACCTGAAAACATTACACTCTTTTTTTGGGCAGTCGTGTAAAAACACATTTATTAGAAACAGACCTCGATAGGTACTTGTAGTATTCAAACATGAAGTCTTTTCAGTTTTTTTTTTGGTTCAATATTCTAAGGTCTACGAACTTAAACGTTGATTTTTCATTTATTAGTTGAGTAGGTACGTGTAATTTCTTAATTTTGGTAACAAATTTTATTTATAATTGTTGTGGTTTTACAATAAACAGCTATTATTTGAATTTGACGCTACAATCAAGGCAAACGGAAACCATAACAATCTCACGTCCTTCGAATGATTTTTGTGTAAGCATGGCAGCTTATGCAGCCGATTGTGTCCTCAACCTCCTGAGGCTCCTTATACATAAAAATAGTACATAATACTGCCTGATATAAATATCTAGTGCAAAGGAAGTAAAGTGGTATTTTTTTGAAAATTTTGTTTTATCAAATTAGAAAATTGACTTTATTTAATTCACAATAGATTAATATTCCATGGACAAACGTTGTATGTTGAGGCTTAGGAGGTTAAGTGATATGTGTGTATACTAACAGGCGATCGTCATGGCGAGCACCGCGAGCCGGTAGTAGCGGAACTTGGTGCGGTGGTCGGCGGCGCGCAGCCCCAGCGCCGTCAGCAGCGCGCCGCACACGTCCGCCGCCAGCGTCGCCACGCACAGCCCCGCCGCCGCCCTGCCGAGGACTCGCTTAGTAATGCTACCTCATCCAAACCCCAGATCGAACTTAACAATTTTGTTTTTCAAAAAAGCGTCTTCAAAATCGCACTAACTTTTTTTAAAATGCGGTATTTTGTTTTTTAAAACATAAATTTAATTTAATACATTTTAGGGATCATAATATGCTGTTATGTAGTCTCACTACTCAATTAATAATAAACTATAGGACATTTCAAGCTCGCCGCAAGCAACGCCGCGGGAAGGCATAGTGATATACATATTTAAACCATTTAAATGTGGTTCGTCATTGTCGCTCAACTATCTTAATCGAGATATCTTGCCGCCCTTGAAATAGGTACCGTTGAGGAGTTCCGGTGGCCATCTGTGGTCTTCATCATCAGTTCCACTTTAACCAAATGAACTAAATCCAAACGCAAAAATCCCGTCCGTCTCAGTCCCGATTTATGAATGGCAATACTAGTCTTTATCAATATCATGTTGAAAACAAGTATAATTAATAGTAAACTATTTATGTTTCAAGTACTCACTTAATGTAAAACGCA
Organism: Acleris cristana; assembly: GCA_948252455.1. NCBI lineage: Eukaryota > Metazoa > Arthropoda > Insecta > Lepidoptera > Tortricidae > Acleris > Acleris cristana. Next base: position 7,799,288 of record OX411782.1, on the reverse strand, counting down.
GGCCTGGCGGCATAGCACCCGGGCTGCGCGGTGATGTCGAAGGGCAGCGGCGTGGGCGCGTCAGGGTCGATGCAGTGCATGAACAGCCCCTGCCGCCAGCCGGCCGCCATCAGCCAGTCCGCGGAGGCCAGCCCCAGCACCATCAGGATTACCACCAGCAGCCCGCATACTAGGGCGATCACCTGGAATAATGGACAGTGTATTCTTAGCCATTGGTCAGATTCATCTAAAACAGCAATCTCATGGAGCAATTCAGTCAGTCAACTTATAATTTACCAAGAATAATCCGAAATAGGACCGAATGGACCTTCGCTTCAAAATGGCGTTCAACTTGAAAATAGACCGTTCTAACGTTGGTTGCAACTTGCACAATGACGTAGAAGTTGAACCGACTCACACGCTAAATATTGACAAGGAATCATGATTCGATTGTCTTTCAACTCGTGACCAACAAAAATCGCTATAAAACCAGGGTTTTCACACGCGTCAAGAAAATAATAATTCATGCACCTATAACATTAAAAAAAATATTACATCGATAATTAAATATGCAGATCGCACAACGTCATGGATGCCTCAATTTATAGTCAACTAAAACAAGGCTACGATCTGATTCACTGCCTGTGAAGATGTTTTCGTATGTAACTAATACAGGTACCATACGGCTTTTGAATGTTTATCAACATCACATGTAAGTGTATATTCGAGAAATACCTACCAATGAGGATGTTTATATAACAGTAATTTAGTCGTTTATTTATTCAGTTTGCATATTTGCATCGTAAAAACTTATGCCCAAAAAAATGGTCAGAGTGCTTCCGGCAGGAACTTTATATCTACCTACTGTACAAAACTAAACAACATGAAAATTAACGGCTATTAACCAGCCTTTAATGCTAGCAATAAATATAAGGAGATTAACCTAATCGCATAACCTTAGCCTAATTCGGTTAAGTGCTTTCAAAACCCAACAGTTCCGAGTCGTAGCGTGACACGAACGAGGCAATCAAATATAACTTCGATTCGATCAATCCTGCGTATTCCCTATCCGACGCACGCCTCGACAAGTGGCGTCACTCGTGTTTCGTGTCGCATCGCACATGTAGAATAACCATTAGGCCAAACGTCTTAGAATACACTGGATTGACGATATTAATACTTTTAAGGTTTAAGCCATAAATGAATGCGTTTTTGTTTATTTGCATGGTAAAACAATTTCTGCGTCTGTCTGTTTGTCTGTCTGTCTGTCTGTATACCCTAACTCCTAAACCATCAGTTTTCACCATCAGTTAGATGATTTTTTACGCAAGGTTTTGATGTCTAACTAGCTTCTTCCCGCGACTTCGACCGCGTAGATTTCAATTATCGCTAGGTATGTCCTCAAGAACTTTTAAATTTTCCGGGATGAAAAGTAGACGTGTTAATCCAGGGTATAAGCTATCTGCTCCATTCCTAATTTCATCCATTCGAGGGCGGGTCGCTAGTATTAATTAATACTTGATGAAACTACTGTAACTAACAGGGAAACTAATCTAACTAAAGACCACAAAAAGCAGTTTTGCAGTTGTTGTAATCTCAGTTTTGTTACGTACGATAAATTGAAATGAATATTTAATAATAATAAGTTTTGAGAAAAATCTTATTTAATAACACACTTTTGTTGCTGAATGAGTCGTATCAAGGAGTGATAAGTAACTGATTATTAAAAAGACGAGACAAACAATTCCATACTCGACGGACGTGCTATTTCCCATTGAGGATTTTCTTTGGCTACCTTCCGTCCGTTTCCATCATGATACCAGATTGGCGGTACCACAATAATGTATCGTCATCAGAATTACAAGTCGGTTAATTTGATTACATTTTTAGTAAGTTTGTTAGTTTCAGGACTTGGAAGTAAAGTTAATAAGTATAAGTGTGTTAAAAATCCTTGCAAGCCACTAGTACGCCAAAGGATTAATTACACTAGAAGTAATTAAAAGGAATCCACCACAGCGTCACTAACTGTATTTGAAAACAGAAAAGCTAACAAAGGACAAGGCGAAAGAAAAACTCAAGAAGCTGAGTAACTGCTTGCGTTGAAGTTTTTAAACTAACCAAAGAAGCGAAGAGGGAAAATAAGCTTAAACTAGCTATTAGTAAAATATATAGATACAATTAAAGCGAAAGTCTTTTGTAGGTACTTTTGCTTCAAAATACTTATGATATGATCTGGTAAATTACTCAGCCACCATAGAATCCTGTCACAATGACAGCACAAGAGAAAATAAGTACGTCTAAAATCATTGGCTTTCTGCGACAGAGTTCTGCAGTGGCTCAACTATAAAAACTTTTTTTTATAAAACTACTATTTACATAACAAGTACATAAAACTTATACAGAGTCAACGACGCTCCGCTATGCGGAGCCTATGTTTTATGTACTTATGCCCTTTGAGCCGTACGCATTTCTCAGCTTACCTTTTTATTGAACCTAAAAAAATTAACTTACTCGTGAGTAAACCATGGTAATTGTTAAATAGGTACTTTTTCATCATCTATTCGATTCTAGCCAGCGTTTCAAGTTACTGCTTTGTTATAAATGTACCCAACTCCATCCGAGCGTGCTGCAATTCCTAGCTCGGCGCTTACAAAGCGCCATTCACTAGCACAGCATTATTCACTTTGAGTATGAAATATGGTCGGCGGCACTGCAGTTATTGTTTATAATTGTAACAGAGGAGCCGTTAACCGCAGTAGGTACAGCCGAAGCCGAATGTTTGCGGGGATGCGTGTGTAAGGTAATCATGTTGTGCATACCGCGCATGTTCAATTTATCTCATTTTGATTAAGTGTTAACTGTTATATATCTTGATGGATAAGCTACGTTTTAGTTATGTTATTATTGTATTATTGTATGTAAATCTCTGTTCTAACGTTATGAAATAAAGTCGGCTGACACAGTGATTTCGTGTGATTCTACCACCGCGGTGGTGGTGCACCGCCGTATTCTCCGGTCCGGTAACGTGAGCGTGAAGGAATAGATGAGATTTGCAACTGACTTTCCACCTTAAAGGTACAAATATAACTTAAGGACGCCCGCGACTCCGTATACGCGTAGAATTCGGCTTCCCCTATTCCTCAACTTGCTCCATGGTTCAATTTTGAAAAAAGCTTTCTTGGTTCATGCTACTTTACTGCAAGCGTAAAGCTGAATAATATCGTCGACAACAAGTAAAGAGGATACTCAAAAGTGATCGAGCTATGCGGCATATGACGTCAGCGATATTATACTTTAATAGGGCGGTTCTGTACAATAATAATATCATACTTTAAACTTAACATCCTCTTTACGATAGAGCGTAACCGTAAACGTGCAGTAATAACAATAAAAGTAGCAATGTCGGGTTTATAGCAATTTGAGAAGTTCGGGAGAATATTACGTAGAATAAAAACATTTGTCACTTCACCGACAAAAACGATATCACGTTTCCCAAGAGTGTATTTAATGCAAAGTTAATTTAAACAATGAATAAGATGGCAACAACAAAGAGGTTATCATCAGATATACCGAAAGAGGTCCACGGTCCAAGGATCGCAACAATGATAGGACAGCGCATACAGCGCATTATTGAGACCCAAATAAAACATTCAAATTTAAGTTAAATTTAAAATGTAAGTTCTATTGCAATGATCCCTAGAGATAGCCGTTATTGTACTCTCAAGCAAGGTGTACATATAGGATTTGAAGCGCGTGGAGCTAACCCCATGCACGTACTCTTTAACCGAACAATAAATTTATCCTCGCATGTGATATCCATGGGATTATTTCTCTAATAATAAGTCCATGGAGATTTTGGCGATTGTCTATAATTAACTCGACATTGGAGAAATACACTTTAACAGGAGTGAAAGCAATTGATACAAATTAGAATCAGAAAGAGTATTAAAGCGGAGAATGGAAATCACTCTACAGACAAGAGCTTAGCGGAGCGAAAGCGGAGATTTAAAGAAGTATTGATAAAAAGCCAAAAGAAACCATAGACTTACGTGTTTATTCAAGCTGTAAAGAGGTCATCCTACATTGACCTTACAATAGTAGAAATAAAGTAGTCAGTTAATACAAAAAAGAATCTTTCCGATGCTGAAAGCACAGCATTTAAAATGTATCAATTATCAGGTAATTTGACATTGGGATTGGGAGAAGATACAGAATAATTAAATACAAGAAAACGTATTTTTTTTAATTGGCGTAGCATCCAAGTCTACAGAAGATATTCAGTAATTGACTTCTGACTGTTTTAAAATGTCATGGGATTCGGACACACTCGCGGGATTGGCCTGCAACACAATCGTATAAACATAATAACTAAGCTATTTCTTGTGAGGTTAAAAACGCCCTTACTACCTTTTATGTTATGGCGGCAAGTGATCTCTGCCTACCCCTCTGGGATGCAGGGATTTAATGTATCTATGTATGTATAGGTATGTTATGGCTGCAATTTACTTGGCTGTTCTTTTTCTTACTTAAAAACAAGGCTTTAAAAACCTGACTGCATTTTGTGATAACATATCGTCGGTGTCGATGTTAGAAATAAACAAAAAAACCCATAAGGGAACAGCAATTAACAAAATATACATCTTTACTTCCGTTACCTTTGCTATCTTAAGATTGCTCAAGACCCAAACCATTTCAAACACAACCTGTAAAAATATCCAACTTTCAAGCAGCAGGATGGCTCAAATTCTACGAAATACAAAAATAGACTTTCAACAAGCGTACAATGGAATAATAAATTAACTTTTCGGGTACGGCCTACGGACAATAACAATTACGTAGGTTTGTTTTTAAAAGGTCGGAGGTAAATAAATACACAGTAATACCCAGCATTGTCGTCGCTTGATTTTTTAGGAATATTACACGTAACCCGACGCTTTCATGCGATAAGTGGCGGCAATGTCAAGGGTGCGCGTGCAAAACTGATAAGAACTAGCAGTCCGTGACAATTTTAAGAATACGCTTCACCGTAAAACAACTTATGAATATTATTTAAATACCGTGAAAAATGTATTACGTTGATGAGTTTATGAATCTGGCGGGCCTTTGACGACGCAAAACTTATGCAGAAGAAACAAAAACAAAGTGGGGCGCTAAATCGAATAATGTCGGTAAATATTTACCTAGCAGCATTATAAATGAAAAAAAAAAAGTTTGTCAGATGCAAAATTAATCTGCGCACTTATAATTGCATTATAATCTGAGATATTAAATTATATCAGCTAAAATTGCATCAGTAGCTTAGCCCACAAATTGCATCAAACCGATTTTATTTCATCCAGTGAGACATCCTTTATCGAATACGACACAAAGTAACAATATCCCAGAATCATTACTCAAATATCACGAGGGGATGAAGACGAAAAAACCGCCATCGCAAAGTAATGAACATCATCAAAGAGAAAGGAGTAGTGTTTCTGTGACGTCGCATAAGACTTGTCATCCATCATGGTTGGGGCGCAAATAATGAGACTCAAAAGTTCGAATCCAAGAGCACGTACAGAGGGAAAGAAAGCGGGAAAGTGAGAGGAGGGTGTCTCGAGGCGGGGCGGGGCGGGGGCGCGCATCGATCCGGCTCCGGCACCCGCCGAGGCGGCCGACATCAGCTGTTAGCGCCGACTCGCCTATAGTCTTCTAAAAGGGTGTCTGCCGTACAGCGATCCTCATTTTAACACCTCCGAAGTTACGAATAATGCCTTAACTGCATTTGCCTTGTCACTTGAGAGTTGCAAGAGCGTCCTAAAGCGTTTCTAATTAATTAAATTACATACATTAATGTAAATATACGTGCTGAAACGGACCCGTTTCTTCCCGTACATTGAAGCGTAATAAAGACGATACACATTAAGCGACAATATTAAAGGTTTAATGTACTACATAACAAGTCCATTCTAGTATGAATATTGCGTTGCGGGATTTACCGATAAGTAAAGCAGTTCAATGGTGGAAGGGTGGAACAGCTTTGGACTATTATTAAAGCAATCACAATACGTAATCTGCCGGAAGCGTCTGTCATCTGGAGGGATTTCATTCATTGAATTATAAAGGGCCGGTCCACGCGTAGACTTCCTGGCCAATGAGACTCCGGCGTGACTAATAAATGCGGCGTTATATATAAACTTATGGTTTACGACACTAAAATTGGGAACGTATAAGGTTTCATTTGAACCAGCACCACAAGTAGTAAAACCTACCTAGAACTGACCATTTATGCTGAAGAGCTATTAATAAAACGTTCCAAGTAAACCAGTTTAGAAATCGATCGTGGAAAATAGGTGACTTGGTAGAATTACTAGAATCGTTACTTCTAAGAAAAACACGAACAATACATTATCGAACGCTAAGCAGCCATATACCAAGCATTGTCGCATTGGGTTTCTACCAGAAACAACATTTCTATTGTCGACATTTAATAATCGCATGCAGATGTGTGGAAACGAAGGAAATATGTGACCGGTTTCCGTTTGTGCCATAACACCGCAAAATCCGCTTTGCAGCTCTACATTTTATTTTTGCACACTATGGAATTCGGATTTCTCATGATTAACCGGATACTAAGCATTTAGATTTCTTATTCCTAATTTATCAGACTTTAAAATAACAAGAAAGTACATATAATGTAGTGACAGTTGGAACTATTGAACATTTTCAAGTGACATATAAGTCATATAACACAAAAGCGATAATGTTAAAAGATAATTGTTGCGAATATACCCAAACAGCGCCCTCGTTTATTTGCCAAGCAATACATAAGGGCCTGTTTCACAATCGTCAAATAAAGCATATCTGACACATAAATTTAGTCCTTTCCTTACACTACTAACATAGACAAGGAGAGAGCTAACTTTAACTGGCACATAAATTTACTTGTCGATTGTGAAACAGGCCCTAATGTACATTAAGGAAAATCATAAATAATAAAGAACGGAGTAATCCAAGATACCCAATTTGTACGGTTCAAAATTCCCTTTTGCATTATTAAAACGTTAATGATGCGCATCACCGCCAAAAGTCTCCATTTGAAGTTCAAATCAACTGTTGAATATTCCGCGCCTTGCCCCATTACTGATGCAAATTCTGCAGGTTGCTGGGGCAAGTGCGATTTTTCTAGGTTAATGGGAACTCGTCGAATGCAGAAATGTGTAAGCGAAGTGCACGTGTAAAATATTCCTCGGACCACTTTGGATCCAGACTGACATACAAATAAAGTTTTATTGTAGAAAACGTTACCAATTTTTTTAATACTTATTAAAATAGACCACATATAAATAAGAAATACACAATAGATTATTTAACGTTTAAATAGATTAAGGTAATCGCGTTTATTTATAGCGGTGAAGGGAAGAAAACATATAATTTCGTGTAACGTCTAAGCCTCGACCACTAAAACAATTTATCCGGCCGTCACCGGCTCGAGCTAGCTTTAAATTTAAGTTAGTGCGCTTTAAATCTAGGTAAATAATAGTGAGATACATTTGGGTCACACTAACCTCGAATACAAAGGGAAGTGGAGGAACGCAAACTTGAACGTACAGCTTTACCGGGTTTCGTGTGGCGTTGCAACTTACAATAATGCTTCCTACCTGCGGAACTATTGTCACAAACGATATAACGTTGACGCTATTTTTACATTTCTTTGTGCTCTACTTACTACGAAAGTCGACTTCTCTCAGTATTTATTTCCCTTTGTGTGTTTATAACATAAGAAGCATTTGGGTCGTGTGTGTATTTCTTAATTAAGAGACGTTGTTGCGTTGTTACGTGTTGTTAAAGGGCACAAATGAACACGTATTTTTTTTTAACAAGACAAATGTTTTTGTATGTTGTTTTTCTAATTAAAATTTTGGCAATACAGATGAGTTGTTGAATACTGTTTATTTCTGCAATCGTAAAATACACGTTTGTCATGTACCCATGTACTTAGTGTTCTCCTTTTTAGGGCTCCGTACCTAAATGGTAAAAAAGGAACCCTTATGGCGAGACTTCGTTGTCTGTCTGTCTGTCACAAGTCACAGCAAGTTTTCTCAGCAACTACAAATGCTATCAACTTGAAATTTGGCATAGTTGTACCACATGCTTGCCCTTACCTATCTGTTTTAAGTAAAAAAAAGATGAAATGAATTTTATTAATAATTGAAAAGGGGTCTGGAATGGGGAGTTGAAAAATGAAAGTGGTTTGATTATAGCAAATGGGGTGTCATATGAAAGGGCTTAATCTGCACATTTCAAAATATTTTTTCTTTTTATTTTTTTTGTCTTACTTCTTGATTTATAGCCAAAAATGTACAAAAAATGACCGTTCCCTTATCTCCGAAGTTTAATTTAATAAAAAAATCTGAAAGAATTCCTGACGTATTGATAATTACTTATATTTTATGGGAAAAATAAAATGAGGTCTTCATTATTTATAGTTTTGAGAAATAACAAAAAAAATTGAAAATCTGTATTAAAATGTAGGCTAGTCAAAACGGACCTTATTGCATAGAAAATAAAGTTCATAAAAAAATAAGTATTTTCTTTTGCGGTTACCAAGCATATTAGGTATTAAATACGGAACCCACGGTGCGCGAGTCCGACTCGCACTTGACCGGTTTTTTTTATTAATGGCGGTCCGCCGCGGTGATTTTGCTAATGAGTAAGAGTATAATCAGTATAACATATAATAAATCAGATGAAAAAGCCAGACATTTTTCAATCGGCCTCTTCCCTCCCCGAAGGTTACCGGAAATTTGTTTGTCACGTATACTAACATATTGTTAAACGAGTGACTGCGACAAGGCACAAAAGTAATCACATACTTATATTTTGACCTCCTTGCAGCCCTCATGCCAGCGGAAGGGTTCTGTACCTACATCAAACCGTATTACGGAACGCCAAGAACACTCGACAAACTTTTTAAAAACATTTACTGCTACAAACAAGCAATTCCATGAAAATTCAACATGCCAAGTGTGTCACCGGGTTTGACTGTGTCAAATAGTTTCCATAATCTTTGCAGAGAGGTATATTTTAAAAATAAATCGTACGTGCAAAATATGAGCAAGGCCCATTTCAACATGGGCTAAACAAAAGATATCGATTCCCATGATTTTCTATATTGTTATATCTTGTCTCTTTCATTACTTCCCTTTCTCAGAAAAGCCGTAACAAGGCAAAACAATATACATATGTAAGTATTCGTATTCTGTGCGACACTAAAAACTGCAAATGTAAAAAAACTGCACTTACGAGTATAATACGTAGGTACGTACGTACCAATGTTTACCAATAATCAATAATGTTGCAGATACAGATTTGAAAGTGAGCAGTCGAAAACAATAGCTTATAACCGGATACCGGTAGCGCACATCAACAAATATTTTGAAAGGTCTCATTGTTCCACCACGTATGTACTTAATTTCACATAAGTGCCTTGTCTTGGGCATTCCATAGATCCTTACAGAGAAATTCAAATAGATCATGGTTACTGTATTCAACAAAATACACATGATTAATTATAATTATAGATTTTCAATGTAAGTCAAATAGTACAATGAATTAAGTAATTTGTTAATAATGTATTTTTTATGTGTGTGTTTTTGCTAGTGTTATTTTTTGTTCTAAGTAGCGATACCGAATGGCTGAACTTTGCCTATTTCAAGTAAAGTATCTTACTTATCGTTTACGAGAGTTCCATGAATTATCCTAAAATTGTAATAGCGTTATTCTAAAAACCCCACCGGATCGTAAAAATAAAATCGTATACTTAATAGTGTTTTCATAGAAAACATTTATGGTTAGGTAAAAGATTTTCTGGCAAACTTTCTGCGTTTTTATTTTGGGATAATACTTTTATCCATAGCTTTTCCAAGAAACGTAAGTGACATTTTTAACCCTTTATAAGGCAGAGGCGATTTAGCGACCACATATACTTATTTATAATTTCAACCTTACGTAAAGTTACGTAATACAGAATATGATACATATTCTATTGTTTTCGCACGAAAAATGACTTGCTTTTAAACGATTCCCTAGGAAGTGTCAATCATGAAACTGTATTTGAATTTTACGTAGCATAACTGTATAACTGAGGGCTTATAAAGGGTTAAATTAAAATATTAAATTCCATTACAAGTTCTAAATCAAAATCGCATCACATCCGTGCGCATTACGACATAGATATCACTTCAAGTGTACTATATTTACACTACTAAAAGCATCTCTTAAAAATACAGTTATCATGACACCCATTATGACGCGATTAAGTCCCGTTTTAAATTAATCAAGATCAACGTCCGTTGAACCGGTTAGATGTAACATTGACGAGAAGTGTCATTAAGTCATTATCGTTACAAAACTGGGTACGATCAGCGATACAATAGTAGCTGAGCGTCGTGAAAAATCCTTACACGATTTAACTATGACTAGTTTTACTAAGGGTGCGTTCGTCTCATATGGAGAGGAGTGACAATTACCAAGCAGGGACCCTACCCGAGATGCAAACAATACTTACTAACGTTTTTCTCTCCTATCACTCAAAATGTATGGGATGACAGTTAATATCAACAAACATTTCATGGAATGTGTCATTTCACCGAATTTAATTTCATCGAAAGTTAATTTCTGCTGAAACCTTAGGTATAGTTTTCAGGTTATCTTAAGCATTCGTTACGTTTTCGGTTCGGTTAGGTTATACTTGTGACCACAAAAAAAAAGCTCCTGCTCGTGGAAATGCCTGTCGACGAAATTAAAATTCGGCGAAGTGAAACTTTCTATGAAATGAGTTTCAATATGTCAAGAGTAAACCCAGTTAACCACGTGGTTAATCGCAACGGACGAGAATGTCATTCCATACATTTTGGTTGACAGAAAAGAAAAACGTTAGTAGCAGCGTTTGGCTAGGGCCTTAGACCGTGTTCGAAACATCTATGTGCTGCCGTAAATATAACAAAGACGGCGGCTAACTAAACCCTTTGCTCTTTTGGAAACCACATTAAATTTAATAGTTATTTATGTAACTAGTACATAATGAAGCTCCTTAAGGTACGATTGCCGAGGTTAGAGCGCGGGCTTGCGAACTATTTATGTACCGATGCATACATAACATTTTCTAAAAGTTTATTAAACTACAAAATTTGTCGTATTTAACTTAGTTCTTACAGGCGGTTTCTAAATTGACAGCGACCAGCTGGCCACAGAGAATAACTATGGCGTCATACGTCATACATCCTAGTTGATGCCCAGAACCACCCCCACAGTATTCCTTTTCCAACTTCCTTTCCTACTTCCCTTAAGTGAGGAACGCGTAAGTAATAACTACTCTATAGCAACCGTATTAACTTATACCATAGCCATGGGGTCCCCAGTCCCTACTCGCCAAACCGCAGTTTACGGATACTACTAAAACAGCCTGCGGTAGCAAGTTAGACTTTCTCGGCATCCGCCCGATCTACGAACGAGTAGACAATTCTGCGTCTTACGATTTTTAAACTTGTACCCTCGGGCAAGTCGTATACTTGTTACCATCTACGAGGAAAAAACCAACCAACCTGTGCGATTTGATTGGTCGGCATCTCGTCCTGCTCTGTGGCGAACTGCGGCGGCGGCGGCAGCACCGGCGGCGGGAGGGCGCGCGGGTTGGAGCGGAGCCCGCCCGGGACTGCTCCCGCGCGCCCCTGCATGCGACCGCTACCGAGCCACCTCACCACGCGACAACGTCGCACTCAACACATCGCACACCACAAGCGGGCGAACGCGTTCACACTATCAGTCTTATTCCAGGGTACTTCACTGGACGTAGGAAAGGAGCCGGGTGTGATATAAAGCAGCAAAGCTCAAAGAATCCTGAAGTGGTATTATTGATTAATCAATAGTACTGCAATTATTGTATACGTTATTTATGTATGTATTAGTACTGCAAACTCTGGACCCTGTGAAGAACTTTATTGTTACGTATCCAACGCGTTGCACCTTTAACAGGTGAATAACGTATATATAAACTCAGTAATAGCCAAGCACTTGAATGATCTATGGTCTGGTACGTACATAACTTGTTATTTTAGAAGAATAAAAACTATGAATAATATAAAAGACAATTCAGGAAAAAATAAAACAAACAAGGAAAAGTGAACGGTCATTGACAATGATCAGGAAGTTGGAAGGCCTTTAAAATCGATCATAATTACAAATCTTTTTATAACAGAACAGAAGAATAGGGCTCGAAAAGAAGAAGAAGATGAAGTCATTCCTCATAATCAACGTCCCGCTCACCGACTTTCAGATTTAATTGTAATATTTAAAGATTATGCAAAACGAAAAGGACAATCAGGGTCCATTTGTTTTCTTCCGTGTCACCGACAGAGTGCCCCATGAAAGCCGCTGAGCGATAGAACTTAATTTGTCACTGTCGATTGAACCTCAGACATAACAGAAAAATGCCAACCGCGGCTAAGTAAATCACTGATTGAAAGGTGATTGATGATGCCAATGAAAAAAGGGTCTGGACCCCTAAGCTGCCTCGAAAACAGTTTTTAAAAATAGACGTTGACACCGGTGCACTGAAGCCTTTACCGTGGTGAAAAACGGTTATCGCGCTTGTTGACGTTTATAAGATGACGAGATTATAAATCAGGGGCGCATGCGGTTGACTGGTTTTACGGTAAGTACATAGGTTTAAATTAGTGGCGGTTTAGCTACCCTTTCCCAGAATTTAGGTCAAAGCAAAAAGGAGCACACGTGCGTTGTAGGGGAAGGCTGGCCGCGTCAAATGAGGTCGCCTCTGGCGTCACAGCGCCGCGCCGGCCGCTGGACAGAAATTGCTCTATCTACGAATATGGGAATAAAACACGCAATGAAAAACACAATAACGCGCGGCGGGATGTCGTGACAAACGGACTTAACGTTGATAGAGTTGCGCCGCATTGTAATATTTTTCACGTTCCTTGCTACGATTTTGTTCCGTACTTTTTAAATCATTATGGAAATGAAACTTTTTTTTTGTTTAATAGAACTTCGATAAAATTAGAAGTAGTTTTTGAGATTTGCCGAAGATTCTTGCATCACATCGATTCTTTGAATTGATATAATCAATGTTGATGTTTTTAACAGCAATCCGGGGTTATTCTGCTATATTACTAGCGACCCGCCCTGGTTTTGCATCTATATATCTATATCAAATCAAATCATATGTACATATAGCGACGTACGTGCATGAAAAGGTTGATGAATGTAGAGGAAGAGAAAGTTGAATGCTTAATAGACCGGTGCACCTGGCGTCCCATAGTCTCTGCCTACCCCATTGAGAGACAGGCGCGAAGGTATGTATGTATGGATGTATGTGTAGCGAAAACAATAGTCACACAATTTATGCATACATCCATATTTTATGTTCTGATCAATGATTTTATAACTAAGACCGTGTATTACTGTATTCTGACAAATAAATGAATTTGATTTGATTTGATTTGATTTGATCGGGGTAGGTACCTACTTAGCAAAACAACAGTTATTGAATAATTGCTTTAAGTTCAAATAAAAGCACGGTATTAAATACACTACTGTGTAGGTATTAAGTTAACGTTAAAATAGCCGTCTGTCAAACAAATAATTGCCCTAAAAGTTAACAAAGCAAACATGCCTCTAAAACAATTACAAACATTCATTTGTTTGAACAAATCAAAGAGAGGTGTTCCGGCTGCAATCAACTTGTTTACATAGAGGCATCCATGCATGTAGCGCTTCCGAACATCCGGAAGTTACACATACATAAATATGACGAGTATTTCTAAAGAAAGACCCAGATAGTCGTGAGAACGCGTCACGACACTCCCAACACAAGACCATTATGTTCATTATACTTTTATATGTATTAATAAGTATACCGCTCTTGAAAGTGAAATTTTAACGGCTCATGTGTGGTTAGCATTTCACTTTCTTACTTTATGTTTGTTACGTTTGAGGATAGCTTTTGATTAATTGAACTGATATTCACTTAAATATAATTAATCACCTTTTTCTTGGTCTAAAACGTTATACTTTTTGGAACTTGGTACTTTTTAATCCCGCATTCGAGAGAATAAGATCGCTTTGTAGAAAACTAATTAATCACAAGATCTTAGGCCTTTGACAAATCGTTTTGAGTAGGTCGTTAATATTCAACTTCACTTCACTTCAATTTAACAACTGTACCAGACATTTTTTCTAGAAAAATAAATTGCATTTAAAATGGATATTGAGACGTAATACTGTTAAGATTGCGTGTTAATAGTTAAGTAAATACGTCAGAGAGAAAGCAGTCAATGACTCAGCGATAAAAAAGTGACGAATTTATCATTACGATATTAATGTACCGACTCGTGAAAAAGTTTCAACATATATATTTGTATAAGACGAGTAGGTATATAATTTTAATCAATGTTCATGTTTTTAGTAGATTAGCCAGTAAATTAATAAAAATAATAACTACGGCACAAAACACCAATAACCGCAGAACGTAAAACAAGTTTTATTCTTCGTTCTAATAAAAAAAAAAACCCTGATCCGGAAAAATCTTCCAAAAATGTTGAGTTCTGTCGTCAGATTTGCGCATTGGATCGCGTCGGTTCAGTGATTCTACACTTAAATCACCTTTTCAACACCAAAGTATTGAATATAAAGCTAGTTCTGCACAGGGTTCTCGTGCAGTGGTGTGTTTATGACAGGAGAGGTAAGTAAGGAAGGGGTCTGGTGGGGAAGACACGGCTTTGTGTGGGTACGCAGTAGGGCGGGCCTCGGCGCTGGGGCGGGCGAACCGGGCGACTCGACGCCTGACACGGGACTGCCGCCCTGCCGCCGCCCGCCCTACGCGCCCCGCATCGGCCGCCCCTCCCGCGCCAACAAAACACAGATTACCGAGACACATTTATTAGCCAAAACGCTACTTAAACTTCAACCCTACTACACAAACACTGTTTAGCCATAAATTGCCATGGTTACAAGACTGATACAGCGGTACAGCGGCGTTATCATTGCACTCTTCTGACTACTGGAATAGGTCCTTATTTCTATTCCTCGTTTGATCATCACACCTGAGTGATCTGCAGACGAGGCGGGTGCGGCTGGCGGCGCGGCGGGCGGCGCGGGCGGCGCGAGCACCAGTCGCCCACGGTGCGGAGGCGCCGCCGGCAGCTCGCCCCCGAGGGCAGCTTGCACCAACTCCTCGACTCGCGCGCCCCGAAGGTCGTCGTCATTCTGTCTCCCGGCTTCGGCATTTCATATGAAATCTTTGGACTGTCAACAGTCTCTGACCCGGGCGCTATACGATATTTAGCTCCTGATAGAGCTTTTTTTAGACCGTTGAACGCTCTCCTAGCGGGATTTTCCTCTTCTTTCGAATCAATGGCTGTTTCTCGGACGGCGGTGAGGCGGCCCGTCGGCGGTTGAGCTTCGAGTACGTCATCCTTTCGTTTGAGGATCAGTCTTAGGCGATCGAGCAGGGTCGGTGGCGGTTCAGTGTTGGTACCGACGGTGCATACCCTCGGTCTGTGTTCGTATTCGAGCGGGACGGTGGTGGGCACGTAGGGCTGCGGGGGTAGGGTGGCGGCGCGCCGCGTGTACGGCTCGTCCTGGAGGTAGGCGACGTGAAGGGTGCTGATGTTGAGCGGCTGCTGCGGCGACGGCCACAAGTCCCTGGTGGGCGGTACGGGCGACGGCCGCTCGCCGAGCATTCGCCGTGCGAATTCGCCCGGCTGCCACAAGTAGCTCGCAGTTAAATTCCCGTGCGTTTGCATCACGATACCGAGCCTCACTAACGGAGCGGCTCCTCGACTAATCCAATACTAGGTACGATAGGCTTCTTGCACTTGACGGTTTTCTCGCAGATTGCACACGTAAAAGGCTTTTTAAATTGGATCAAGGAGAGACAGTATTAAATAAAAGTCCTGTTAACTAATCCATTTGTTATGTAAGTATCTATCCGCGGTTAGTGAATGCAACCAGAAGTACCTTTCTACCTAACTACCTAACGCGAATAAGGCTCAGAAACTCTTCATGTAGAACTATTAAAAATACAGATTCTACTGATAAGGCCAGTACCTACAGTAGTAACAACTAATAACACACCACCAAGGTTGGCCAGTTAGTTTAGCAAATGCATTATGAAAACGATTTTGCCAAAACACGATGTTTGTTATGTCATTGTAGATTTGATAGAAGGATCCAAAAATGTTATTACTTATTAGTTATTAAATGTATATATATAAAAGGCAAAACTGACTGACTGACATATCAACGCACAGCCGAAACTACTGTACCTAGAAACTTGAAATTTGGTACATGGGTTCCTTTCATGATGTAAGTGAGCACTAAGAAAGGATTTTCCGAAAATCGACCCCCAACGGGAAGAAATAGGGGGAGTAGCGGGAAACTAATTCTACGCGTACGAAGTCGCGGGCGTCCTCTAGTGTAATATAATATGCATTCAATACATCTAGTCACGACGTAGTACGACATAGTGACTTACCTTCAGTGGTCTCGTGATTGTGACAGTCTCAATCATTGTAGTTGACGCCATTTTCGTACCCTGCAAAAAAAGAACAACATTTAGAATTAAAACATAAGAATGGATTTGTTCTCAACTTTCTTTCTACATCATACTTACTGTGAATGATATCATTAGTAGAAATGCATCATCAATATCATCACATTTATACAATTTTGCCTTGTCACTATGCATCCAACAATTGCTAAATTATCACTTCAAGTCTTAATATGGGGAGAAACAGTAAGTGAACACACCATGGCACACTTTAGTTCTTGCATCACTCTCACACTCAAAAGGTTTTCTCTTTAAAACCTGTTGTATAATATAATGCATGTGCCATCTTAATATCTGATCTAGCTATTGAATTGCATTCTAAATATGAATTTTCAGAAGTTACCTTTAACTCTATTTGATATACTTTATTGAAGACAGGGCTATTGTAACTTCAAACTTTGATGTCAGGAGTAAAGTGCTAAAACACAATTTGTACACCACATTTGGTGTTTTTGGTGTTTTCAGAGACACAACTACATTTAGGTACACAATCACGCAATACTAAATAGTAAGCAGTTGGCTACATTTTATTATGCTCCTAGCAATGTGACTAGAGACAGACAAGGTGCAGTCTAAAAAAGAAACTAGTTAGAAATGTTTGTAGCGAAAAGTAATCTGGAAATTGCATAGAAATAGATCTCTGTCTATGACACATTAGCAGAATGTATCTTGTAACAATTAATACTGCATCTTAGCCACCTTTCATCTTTTTAGGGATTGGACTCCATAAACCTAATGAAGTTGATTATTTAATAAGTAAGGGTGTAATAATCTAATAATAACAACCTAGGTCTAAATAGTAATAAATAAGTAATGAACAATGAAATTCTATTAACATGTCACTATGATTCAGTCAACAATATCCCTACAGTTATTTTTTTCTGATACCTGAACCGTTCTCATAAAGGTATCCTTTGGGCTGTAAGAGGGTGCCGCCAACAGCGCCAACTAATCAGCGCTAGTTATTTGAGTGTACGCCTAAAACCTTGCTATTTTTGATAGATTTCGTTTGGCGGATTGTTTATTAAATATCAGTACCGAAATAATACTGGTTCACTACCATTTTAATAAAGGTTTAAGTATGGCTATGAAAATGAGCAATACCGTTATTTTATACCGGCAGCGTATCTTTATATTTCAACCAGTATAGTTCGACCTTTATAATGAAGCAGCATCTATATCCAATACCGGTACCATACAGTTAATACTGTAATGAAAACTGTCCCTGGTTTGGATCACTGTAATACTACATGGTAATATAGGTTTAGAACTTTAGAGCATTGTAGTATTTATAAAAAGTCAAAGAAAGTTATGTTTATGTTTATATGAGCTATCATAGGAATCATTCTAGATTGACCCAACTATGAAACCTGTTCTTAATTACTTATCCTACAGTATTAGATTATTCTGTTTATTATACAATATTTTTTTGCTATAAATAAAAAATGTTATTCTACACAACCTGTGAGCCCCGTTTGTCGATCGTGAAAGATTTACCATTCAACCAAACTTACAATGTTACCGATCAATATTTACATGATGGTCATAGTAAACAAAGATTGATTGTTAAAACATGATCTTACTACATTTAATACTTCACATAATACATTTACATTACCTGCATACATGAATACACAAACAAATAACAATATTATAAGTTTAGTATTCAACACAACTCTTGTCACTAAGTACTAAATGAATGAATCACTCTCCTTTGTATGCAATTATAAACCAACAAGAATAAGACACTTGAACATGGTATTAATTAAATTAAAGATAATGTCAAAGGAATGCAGTCGTATATACGTAAAAGATAATACAGGTCGCTTACAGTGAAATTTAAAATGACCAAGATCGATTACGTATTTAGTTAAATAATCACACACAAATTGTAAAAAAGACTTACATGGATTTAATGTGTGAACAACTTAAATATTGTTATTTTGATAAGCAATTCACAGTAACAGCACTCATAAACGTATGATTTTTCCAAACAATACACAAGATGCCATACACAGCATCCATCCGATCTGTGTATCACTGTCAATTAAAACCACAGACAATCTATAAACATTGGAAGTTTTCTTGAGTGAAGTGATGATGTCCTAATTGTACTTAGTACAAATGGTCAATAAAAAAAAATCGAATTAAGACAAATTTAGCTTACTTTGTTATTAAGTTATTGATTTCTAGTGTCTATACTTGAAATGTTCTGTGTGCTTTATTTATTTAATAAATCATATTGAAATCTATAATCATTAAAATAAGTTTGACACCTTTAATTGTGCATCACAAAGATGCAATTCGGATCGCTTATACGAATCGACTTTTGACATTCGGCTGTCTAGCTTGTTTGTTTATGGCTTATGGTATGGCCTTTTCGAGCTTTGTTGCCTGTCTGCGACTTCGTTAATGTTGCATTAATTGGCGCGAAACAAATTTATATTCGATACTGTTTCTTTTCCATATTCATGGCGGGAATTAAATCGTTAGCTGTAAGAGGTATACGAAGTTTCGGGCCGGACGACCGTGACGAACAGCGAGTATCATTCGAGAAACCTCTGACTCTTATACTCGGGCAAAATGGTTGTGGTAAAACTACGATTATTGAATCTATTCGGTATGCTATTACGGGTCAGATGCCCCCAGGAAGCCGAAATGAATGTTTCGTGCATGACACAAAAGTTAACAGAACTACTGAAGTTCTTGGGCAGGTTAAACTAAAGGTGAGGTTAGAATATAACGCTAGTAGATAGTTATAATAACTACGAACTAGAGGGCTTACCGAAATATATTCAAAGTTGATTTTTAAAACCTGTAAATACATGTCGAAATCTTATCTTCAGATAGTAAATGCCAATGACAAACAATTGGAAATATCGAGATCAATGAAGGTGACATGTATGGCCAAGAAAAAACCGGTATTTAAATCACTAGACTTCAATCTGTCTATTATAGATGAACATGGACAGGTGAAAGATATTTCGTCGCGATGCGCGGACTTAGAGAGCCTGGTGCATCAGGAACTTGGTAAGACTCTGTGCTCCTTGCTAACACAACATAGTATTCCTTAGAACATGCTCAACATGATCCTGTGTCCAAAGTAACAGTAACATTTGTTAGGTGCCAGCATCTTTATTGGGCCATTATTTTAAAGGTATAACTGGTAAAATATTCATCTTTTTAAGTAGCTGCTAAAGTAGTTTAAAAAATACCTTAATGTATATAATGGATCTGTTGTTTTATAATAATCACTTATTTGTAGGTGTTTCAAAAGCTATCCTGAACTCAGTGATATTCTGCCACCAAGAGGATTCAAGTTGGCCCTTGGATGAAGGGAAAAAAGTTAAGGAGAGGTTTGATGAAATATTTGATGCTGATAAATACAGTGCCTGCTTTGATCGCTTGAAGAAGATTAGGAAGGAATATGGAACGGAAATCAAGTTGATGGGTGAGTACTGTGATAGATGTCGCTATGTGAATGGGACAACTCTGGAGGTTAAATTTTTAAAATATTACCTTCATTTCAACTTACTTGTTTTTATTAAATTACAAGAAAAAACAATCAGACACACACATTATTTATCCACCCATCAAAAATTATGAATAGTTTGTACTTGTGTCGGTGTACACATATTACCAGTGATCGGAATAGGTAGAGCTAATTTACCTAAAATTTCACCAAAAAGTCATAAGATAGAGTGGTTACAACCAGGTAGGATATTAATTTATTTTCGTTGATCTCTGGATTTCTGGTATTTTTCTGGTACTAGTTGTAATGCTAATACAACATATATTAACTCACAACAGCACAGGATTTTTAATATTAGTTTGTGGCCTGTAACTCATTTATTTTGTCAAAAAGGTGTTATTATGACACCTGGGGTATGTTTCATAAAGCTACAAGTTACAATTTTACAGGTCTAAAATGGCAACACTCCTCAAATGGCTCGTCGTCATTGGTTGAGGTTGTGTCAAATGGAAACTTGTAACCTGTAAATTGTAATTTGTAGCTTTATAAAACAGGCCCCTGTTGAAAATTATTTTATCTTTTGTTTGCATCTTTAATTAAAAATAAACAAGATAAGGCATCGAAAGTAACACTTTTGCTAGAAATAAAATAAATAATTTAAATCCGGAATTCAATAAATAATAATTAATATTTTACTTTGTCCTTTTTAATCACTGCATATTACACTTATTTCTTTGTCTTTTCGTAATTACTCCATTTCCACAGACCTTCATTCCCCATTCAGAAATTAAAATCATTAATCACTTTTTTTTAAACGCTCAGCTTGCCTGGATCGCCCTACATTAGGATATAATGGGTATAGTAATATTTTTGTGCTAAAATTTATGAAATATCAGATGTTCTGCCGTCATACCAAAAAAGGCTGCTAACTGCATTGTTACAGTAAAAGCATTTTAAATTTAATGTGGTTACCAATAGAGTATAGAATGCTTTGTCTACTACATTGCAGTTAGCCACCTTCTCTGGTAGGACGGCAATATTTTCCATCAATAATTTTAAAGAATCTCATGCCCAGTTACGAAGAACTTAATAATTATTTCCCTTGGTGTGGTGTACATCATTCTATTCATTCTATTTGTATAAATAAAAAGCTATTAATAACCTATACCTATTACTAGTTTGTTAATCTCTTGCTGAAAGTTTCTAAGCAATGTATCTTGCTCTAATTTCCCAATGTTTACTCCTGTGTGAAAAAAAAAATGGTGAGTTTAATGGAATAATTTATTGATTTAGAGCAAAGTGTAGCTCATTTATCTGAACAAAAACAAGAGTTGGACAAGAAAAAACTGAATGTTGTCAATGATGAGACTCGTATATCTGAAGCAGAATTAAAAGTGTCTGAATTGACTCAAGAACTCAACCCAATTACTGAAAAGTTGAAGGCAATAGAGGTGCTACAGAAGAATTTAGTAGCATTGGAATCAAAACGAGAGAGAAAAAAAGCTAGGTATTGTGCATCTTACTTTAAATAATCTAAGTCCAAATGCAATATATGGATTAAGTAAAGATTCATGTCTAAAATTTAACCCCTTGTATGCTGGTTTAAACTAAACCCAGTTTTACACTTCTTATGATACAGCAAATTATTTTTATTCAAAGCATGTGTAAATGAATTTTGTTTAAAAAAAAAAAAACCAAACCTTCCGACATTTAGTATCTGGATAATATTAGACATGTTTTCCATTACAGGTTAGAGCATTGCCAATCCCAAGAGGTAGATTTGATGAAAAATATCAAAAACATATTCATTGGATCTATTGCAGAACTAGAGGAAAAAATAAGTATGTTATTTGAAAATAACGTTGTATAAATTTTTTAAAGCATGTAAAATATTAATGCCATGATTTTTTAGCTTCAACATCATGTCTACTTCCTAATTTCCAAACATCCTATTTACCCTGTTTATTTGTTACACTATAGACAGCTATGGAAGCACAGCGGAAGTCAGAAAGAAAGAGCTCAAAGATTCATACCAGAAGAACTTCTCATTCAATAAGGATGAAGAATCCATAGCTAATAAGAAAATGGCCAATGAGGTGAAATTCAACGAGTTAATACTGTTAGAGAGCCAGAACCAAGAAAGATTAGAGAAGAGAAATACCATGCTGTTAGATACTGCCAAATTAGCAGGTAAAGTTTTGTTTATTTAACGCATTCACCGCTAAGTACCCAACTATCGCGTATTCTAGGTATGATGTTCTCACGCCGCCCTGATTGTCGGGTACTATAGTACTGTTTGCCGCTACGCTGGCGTGTAGTTGGGTATTTGTTTCATATGCTGGCACTCTGGCAATGAATATGTCAAGCAAATCTAAAACTCTAAATTAGACTTAACTGATATATTTAATTCCATCCTGGTGTTCATACTCCTAAAATATATCTGGACACATTTAAATTAATAATATACAATTCTATTTTAGAAGTAGCAGTTCCAGAAATAGAAAATAATGAGGAGGCAGAACAAGCAATAGACTCAATAACAGAAAGGATCAAGATTCTGCAGAAAGATTTGGAGTCTCTCAAAACTATGGCTGATGCTGAAGAGAATAAACTCCAATCACTAGTCAATGCCAGTATTGATGCCCTTGTATGTTTTATTA
Organism: Acleris cristana; assembly: GCA_948252455.1. Lineage (NCBI taxonomy): Eukaryota > Metazoa > Arthropoda > Insecta > Lepidoptera > Tortricidae > Acleris > Acleris cristana. The sequence continues at coordinate 7,776,568 of OX411782.1, read as the reverse complement.
TATTATGGTTATTGGAAAATAGCTACATATTTACTCTCTTAAGGCAGGCAGTCTGGGTCCGCATCATACGCACCAGACGAATCGGACGGATTTATTAAGCGTAATGCGATCTTGCGCTGCGGATCAGTGGACGCATTTGTCGGACTAACTTTACAAAGAATAAAAAAGAAAGCAAGGTATACAACGAATTCTTAAATCCGTCCGATACGTACGATGCGGTGCTGTGGACGTCTGCCTTAGCCCCCCATATATGCCCGTTGATTCAAAAACTTAATATGCCCATAACTAAGTTATTGGTTCATTAAATGCCTCCTGATTCGAAAACGTTACACACCATAATATGCCCAAAAACATAGTTCTGGGCATGTAGGGGTTAATAAAAACAGTTTAGGTACTTTTTAGATCATTGCAATTTATTTGATGCTTAATGAATAGAGCTCTCCTATTTATTACCTTATAAGTTGTTGGCAAAATATGTTGGTTTATTATATATGTATTATATAATCTTAATTCATCTATCCATTTTAGTCCCGCCATGAACAAAAAATATCTAATAAAGAATCTGAAATCAAGACTGTAAAGAATGACATTATTAAAATAGAAAGAGATATTAAAGATGCCAATGAATCCAAGTTGCGGCTACAGAATTTAGAGCAAAAGGTCAAGACTGCTGAAGAGTAAGTAAGAACTATGTTTAAAATACCTTCGAATTTGAGCCTAATGTCAAGAGTTCATATAAAACTACATTGATATAATAGAATTAAAAATAATTGTAATTACAACATGTTTTAGAGAATATGAGGAAACATTGAAAGAATTAAATCCAGAAGAGTATCAAAAGGAAATTAATGATGATGAGAAAGTGATAGAACAACATGAACATGAACTTGAAGAATTGAATAAAAAGGTATATTTATTACTTACTTAAATAGTAATTTAGAATTTAAATGTTGCAACACATATACAATCGTGACATTTGCAGGTAACTGAATTGCAAAAGCAAAGTGCTAAGTTGAAGGAGATGGACATGGTTGAGGAATCTTTGAAACAGAAAGAGAAACAGCTAATGTTGTTGAAGAATAAGCACAGGTCAGCAATAACGGAATTGCTAGGACACATGCCTGAGAAAGGATTTGCTATGTCCATTAATAAATATGACTGTGAGGTATCTGCTGAAGTGGAGACTATGAAGCAGAAGTTAAAGGAAAAACACATAGAGGTATGATATGGTTTAGGGTTAATTGTTCTTACAAAGAGGAAGAATCTGGATGTTTTGTATATTAATAAATTTCTCTATGTAACAGATTACAAGTCAAGAGGCTGAAAGAAAACACGTGCGTGAGATGTTGAACGAGCGACGCAGTGAGCTCACTAAAGCAGAAGATCAAATGTACAAGGCGTGCGGCACGCAGTCTTATGAGGCTACTTTGGCCAAGTTGAACGCTACTGTAGAGAAACTTCAGGTTTGAAATATTAAAACGAAACAAAATGGTTAATCCATGTGTTTTCTAACGTACATAACATTTACGCATTACTTTCGCGTACGATTAGCTACTTTTATAGAGGTGTCCTTAGGGTCTTTTTTTCTCTAAGTTTTTAATGTAAGTAATTTTTTTCTTATTTTGTTACAGGAAGATCAAAATTTAGCTAAGTCAACAATTTACATCAACGCTAAGTATAAGTTACAACTCAAAGACAATAACTGCTGTCCCTTGTGCAGCCGTGGATTTGACTCCGAATCTGATGTAAGATTAAATAATAAAGTAAATTACTTAAAATTGAAGTTTATTTTTAACTGACCCTATGTTTTTTTCTTAGGTAACAGATTTAATATCACAACTAACAACTCAAGTTATGAATGTTCCGGCGAAATTGGAAAAGGTCACAGAAGAATTGCAAAGAGCCTCTGCGAAAAAAGATGACCTGCTCAGTATGAAGACGTTGAATGATAAAATACAAGCATTGAAAGAAAATGAAATACCCAAATTAGAGACGCGGTTAACTGATGTTGATAAGGTAAACATATTAACTACACAAAATTTGGGGAGAGCTTATGTCAAGCAATGGATGTCTTTCAGCTAATATGGTTACTGTCTTAACACTCTCTTTTAGGGCTCTTATGATACTATGAGGTCTTTTATGTCATTCCTTTTCCTCTACGCACTTCACTTCCGCTTAGAAAAGTTCTATATTTATTACCATAGATTTTTATAAGAATGTACTCTTTATTTTTCAGCAAATATCAACGCTTACAGAATCTGTAGAGGAGTTGTCGATGTCCCTCATGGAACCGGAGCAGAAGCTGCAAACGGCCAAGCAAGTCGCCGGACACATGCCGCTGATGGACCAAATCATTCAGGAGATCAATTCCATCACCAAAAACGTAATGTTCTCATTTGGTTGCCTTGGTAACATCTAATTTTGTGTTACGCTGGCAATACACAGGTAGATTGGGCAGGGCGGGTAACCTGTTGAAAAGTTTCAAGCGTTTCAAGCTGCGACAGTATGATCTATTACATTTTCTTTCCATTGCCGAATAGCAGCCATCACATACGGTCGACCATAAAATATTTTACTGAGGGTGGCTGTACTTAATTATGTGAACGCCGGTTTAAAACATTTGGTGCCACCTAGCGCTACGCATTTTGCTCGTAGCCATCCAATTTTTTCCACTTTTTAGCGACAACAGACTCCGAACAGAGAAGATGCTTCGCAGTTTGCTGGCACTGAATGCGTGAAGTAATTTTGACAGGTTGGAGTTTCTCATGTATTGCCTTGCCAGCCTTAGAATGTTTCGTCACTAACCCTATTGAATCCAATTTAAGTACATATATATATATATATATATATATATATATATATATTTAATGCATTGCATCTCTAATCTAAAAGTGTACAAGATGTATTATTGAATGATGGTTAATTTTACAGTTAGATACAATCAAATCGCAATGCTCCAGTCTGGAATCAGACCTCACGTTAGACGAAGCTACAGCCAAGCAGACTGACTTGCGCCAGAAGATTAGCACCCTAAGAACACGCGTCAAGAGCGCCCAGAGCAAGCTCAATGCACACGCTAAGAAGCTCCAGTCGAAGGCCGAGGCGAAGAACAAGTTGAAGGAGGAATATCTCAACGTACAGAAGAAGGTAGAACTGTTTATAGATATATTTGTTATTCAGGTGTTGGTGTTTGGGTTCTAAATTTTGTCCTCAATGTGCCCCCTTGGTTTGAGAGAGGAATTATTATGTATTATGAATTTAACTAATAAGTACAATCAAGGACAAAAATGTGTCAAAACCTGAAAGTTTAAAAATTATTTGTACACTCCTTGTTTATTATGTAGATAATTATTTTTATTCACACATTTATTTATTTTTACCGTTATGTGACGAAGAGACCTAAGGCGAGCTAAGTTGAGAACAATAGCTAGATCACTCAAGTAAATGCTTAAGTCTAGCAGTACCTTTAGAAACTTTGAGTATTTGCACTGCCAAATGTTTAATTGCTTAAAAACCAATTGTTTCCTTTTGTGTAATTCAAGGTACAAGAGTTGCATAATTTACAAGAGTCAATAAAGCAGATGGAATCAAACAGGGAGAAGTTTACAGCGGAGCTCAAGCAGCTGCACGAGTCAACAGGGGCCCTTAGAACGGAATTAAAAGAAAGAGAAAGAGCTAAGACTGATACTGTTAAGAAGAATAGGTTTGTATATTTTGGTGTCTGCCTAAAGGTGCATTTACGCATTCTATTACAAAAACTTAGAGTAAGCCACTTATTGCCGGTATAAGTTGCCAGTGTAAGTGCACCTTAAGGGCTCTCAGTGTCTAGGGCTTCCAATTACTCTTCTTATTTATTTGTTTTATTAGATATGGCAAATGTTTGACGCTGTTGTTTGTAGCCGCACTTTATACATATATATTTTTCATGCGTATTTTCAACCTTTACAGGAATACTATCGACTCTAAGAGAAGCTTTATAACTAAAATTACAAACGCCTTTGACAAGGTCAAGGCAATAATAACTGAAATCAAACATCATGAAGAAAGGAATGTTCAAAGAGAAATGGATAAAATAAAAGATGCCAATGACCGGCTGATGGAGCAACAGAAAAAAATTATGACTGACAGAGATACTCTTACAAAGAGAATTGACGCTCTGAAGGATGAACTTGCTAAACAAGAGGCAATTATATGTTTATACCTATACCTGACTGATATGACGTGTAATAGCAATGTATAATTATTTGGCTATCCCATGTTACAGATTTACAAACGAGATTTGGATGACAACCTGAGGTTGAGGAAAGCACAAACAGAAAAGGAGAGTTGTGAAAAAGAATTGGCTGCCATAAGCGAGGAAATGAGTGGTATGGATATGAATAAAATTTCAGAGAAAGCGCCTCTGATCAATAAACACACACAATTGTTAAGAGAAAAGGCGCATACTGAAGGAGAACTGAATGAAATTAAGGTTAGTCATTAGTTAAGAGAATATAGATGTTCCTTGTTCCTTACAAAAGCAATGTTAAACACTTATAAATAATCATCTTTATTTAGGCTGTGCCTGATGTTGGAAAAATACCAATAATTTTGTAATAATAATAAGTAAACAATTAGAAGGGGTCCATTTCCAGAAACCTATTATTAATGGTCACTTTTTTTATTAGAAAAGACTTCAACTGAATCGACAAGAATTAAAAAAGGCGCAGAATAAGGACGTAGAGAAGAAATACAGGGAGAAATATTACGAACTCAAAGTCACACAAACATTAGACAAGGACATCAAAGAGTATTCAGTGGCACTCGAAAAGTGTCTCATGGAATTCCATAGGGAAAAGATGGAGAACATCAACCTTATCATAAGGTAATTAGTAGATAATAAATAAAAATTAGGGAATAATCTCACACAACTTCGCCTAGTCCTAATTCACCTATGGATACAGGTACATTTTTCCAATGTCTTTCCAGAGAAATGTGGCGAAAGATATACAGAGGCAACGACATCGACTATATAGAGATAAAGACTGAAGGAAGCATGACTGCCGATAATGAGAGGCGTAAATATGATTACAGGTAAACAATGACCTAACTTTATACTCGTACAGTCCAATTTGTGCTGGTGGTTGTGGCTGGCTATTCATTATCCGTATATTAATAAATTGTTATTTTTACAGAGTTGTTCAAAGTAAAAATAATGCTGAAATTGATATGAGAGGAAGGTGCAGCGCCGGCCAAAAAGTATTAGCTTGTCTCATTATTAGATTAGCTCTCGCAGAAACGTTCAGTTCCAGGTATGTTTGCAAATTTAAGTTCACATACATTCAGTTTAGGTTCCATATAATTTAAACATATAAATTTTCTCTTTCAGGTTCGGTATATTAGCACTTGACGAACCTACAACTAATTTGGACCAAGAGAACGTTAGGAGCCTTTGCTCAGCTCTCGGTGAAATCGTACAAGAGCGTATGAAGCAAAAGAACTTCATGTTCATCATTATTACTCACGACAAGGAATTTATAGAGTCCCTCGGTAATGTGGACAAGGTCTCGCACTACTACGAGGTCTCCAGAAACGACGAAGGGAAATCAAGAGTCAAAAAAATTAGATTCACCTAGAACCAAAGCTTTAAGTTTTGTTAACAAGCATTCCTAATATTGTTTATCCAAGTGTATTACGCTCTACTTATTAAAGGCAGTGCCTTACCAACATTTATCCAGTAAGATAAGTATAACTCTAAGTCATGTTTCAATAAAATAAAAGTTTATATGTACCCCATCGTTTAATTTAATATCATTGATAAATATATTTAATTTTAATTCATAACGTAAAGAATATACTTATGTTTAGTTCATGACAATTCCAGTAATACTGTTAAGTGGCTCACATGTCGATATTTGGTCGATGTACAACATTTTGCTCTCTTGCAACACGGTGAGCGTAACTCCAAGTAGCTCAGCGATCTGAGTCGAAGGGAAAGACAGTGACAGGCATTTCGAAATGTACGGCACGAAATCCTCCGTGAAACACACGCACAAAGAAACGAAGTTTTGCCTTTCAATATCTGTAAATGCTTGTTGCTCTCTCTGGTAAAACGCCATCAAAACTTGAACTGCCTTCTTGAAGGAACTTCTATATGCATTGTAGACTTCTTTGACTATATTCAAAGGAGCTGTTACCCTCAACATGTTCAGGACTATCAACATCCCATTACAGTACTCTGCTAAAGGATAGTAGTCTAAAAGACTTTCTGGAGGGCTGGAGCCCGCGTTCTCATTGATTGGCCGTGGTACATTCTTTATAGTAGGGACCTTGTACGACCTCATTTGGTTTTCAAAATGATTCTCTGCCTTTTCTAGGCCTTTATAGAATTGCGTGAGAAGATTGTTGCGAAACAGCGGCGTTAGAGTGCATCTCATGTCTGCACCAACTCTTCCAAAAGACAGACAGAGGTACATACACTGGTTGAACAATGATTCAAAGTTAGACTCGTCCTCGCCCTGCAGATCTTGGTTTAGGATTAGAGCTAGCATTTCAACCTGCAAAGATCAAAGAAAATATTATAGGCAATGTTAAGGGTTAATTGACGACGCGCTAGCCTAGTTGGTAGTGACCCTGCCTACGAAGCTAGCGGTCCTGGGTTCAAATCCCGGTAAGGGCAGATATTTGTGTGATGAGCGCGAATATTTGTTCCTGAGTCATGGATGTTTTCTATGTATTAAAGTATATATTTCTCTATGTAAGTATTTATATCGTTGTCTAGGACCCATAGTACAAGCCTAGAGCTTAGTTTGGGACTAGGTCAATTGGTGTGAAATTGTCCCCTGATGTTTCCCCTGATGATGTTTAATTTCCTCTCAAGCGGAGTAGAGAAGAGCGGAAATAAGATGATTCCTCTCCTCTCCTGTTAGCTTTAGGGTAACTGGCGGCCTCACTCTTGGGCCTCTTGGCAAGAGGGTTTGCTTTAACTTTTCAACGCCAATGCCAGCTGCAAGCAGTGCGAATTGCGTTCATACGAGTAGGTGGGTGAATATTCGGGCGTTTCAACCGCCGTCATTGTTGTCTTCTATATATTGACGAAAATAATGATAACTACCAGCAACTTATGATGTCAAAATCAACGGACCTGGGGTAGTATCCATTCCATGTAAAAGAAAAGGAAATTGATAAAGTTTATCTTGAATAATATGCGAAGACAATAATGACGGCGGTTAAAACGCCGAATAATCACCCAGGTACAGTAAGGGAAACTGAAAGACTTAACTTTTTAGGTTTTATTCACATTTTGACAAGAGCGAAAAAGGCACGTCTTTCAGTTTTTCTTAATGTACATACGGATGATACGGGGTTTTGTTATAGTCAGGGATCGGGAATTCGGATCGATATTTACCTAAAGTTGGCAAAATCCCGGAAAAAGATAAGCGAACATGGCGTCGGCTTCTTAAAAATATTATATTAATATTATAAGTTCCGGGATTCCGGAATTCTACAAAAAGTTAATAATTATTATTTTACATGTAGGATAAAACGTTCCGTTAGGTCAATGAGTTACAGGTAAATTTAATAAAATTTGGTAAATTAAATAAGTTTAGTAATTATTTAAAAAACCATTGCCGACACGTTCATACTAAATTGACGAGATTTGAATGAAAACGTCAGCAATGGTTTTTTAAATACTAAACTTTTTTAAACTACGATGTGTAGGTACAAACATTTGTTACATACCATTTTGAACCCTATTTAATCAGCTAACGAATTGAATGATAGCAATACAATTGGTCAACTAGTTCTCGATTGGTTGTCAATTTTGCTGAGTCACATTTGTAGGTAATCGTATGTACCTATGAGATTATTTGCCGCTACTGTCGTTACTTTCTGAAGGCTGAGAATTAAATAATTAAGTTTTCTTATAAGATTAAAGTTACTTAACAAAATGTACCTTCTGTTTCAACCAGCAGGACAGAGCACTGGTGCCATTGAGCTCGTCTTCCCGAGCCCTGGAGTCCTGGGCGTCAGATAGGAAAATAGACTTGTGCTGAGTAAGGACATTGAAGAGATGAATTCTGTGCAACTCAACAATTCTTCGCAGCAATCTTTCACTAGCTGAAAATGTAATCATTTCACGTCATAGCCTACCTACTTACTTCTTTATAACAACACAAATAACGTTAAAGGCTGGTTCAGACTACATTAGTAGTTTGATCGAGAAGAAAGTATTTAAAAAAAATAGTAAAATTGATGTTCTCGCTTACTAATCTATTGTGGCTACATTTTTGGTTCTTTAGACACATTTAGTTACTAAAATACTCTCTCATATCAGCCTGTTGCAGTCCACTGCTGGACATAGGCCTCCCCCAAGGAGCGCCACAGCGCGCGATCTCCCGCCCTTTGCATCCAGTCACTGCCAGCTGCCTTCTTCAGGTCATCAGTCCATCTAGCCGGGGGGCGTCCTACACTACGTTTGCCACTCTACTCAACTAAATTACTAATGTAGTCCAAACTAGACTTAGACAAGGGTTACACGATCAGTTTGGCGTCAGTTCAGTCCGTGCTCGAAAGGGACGCAGCTATATTAACATAATAGCTGCGTCCCCCTCGATCATGATTGAACTGACGCCAGACTGATGAAATACTGAGCGTGTAACCGATGTCTAAGACAAGGGTTACACGATCAGTTTGGCGTCAGTTCAGTCCGTGCTCGAAAGGGACGCAGCTATATTAACATAATAGCTGCGTCCCTCTCGATCATGATTGAACTGACGCCAGACTGATGAAATACTGAGCGTGTAACCGATGTCTTATGTTTCATAAATTTAGAAAACTACCCACATTCTGTATTTTTTGCATCCTCCAAAGCTTTTTCAAACCAAGCATTTCTGGCTTTTAGAAAATGCAAGTGCAGTCCATCTGATGTATTAGCTTTGTTTCCTGCATATGAAACGTTATTTTCATCATCAGTAGATCTGTATACAGTGTTGGCTCTTCGTAGGTAACCTAAAATCTAAAAACGCACAATTCTGTGAAATCTTGCGTATTCAAATTAAATTTTTGTAGGTTATGGCTCCATCGAGACTGTCGATGATTCCTCCAACGTCAAAGTTAAGAAAGGCACTTGATTCAGAAGAGAATCAACGACAAAAGGCAAAACAAATACTTGTTGTATTAAAAAAAACCGGTCAAGTGCGGATCGGACCGAGGGTTCCGTATTTAAGATAATAAGGTTGGAAAGTGCAAAAGAAAATACTCATTTTGTTATGAACTTTTTTTTAATGCAATAAGGTCCATTTTGACTAGCGTAAATATTAATACACATTTTAAAATTTTATAGATATGGTTATAAAGTATTTTTGTATTTTTCCAGAACTTTGAAATTTGACAACTTCATTTTATTTTTTGCGTAAAATATAAATAATTATCTTTAAATCACATTTTTTTTCGATTTTTTGGTAAATAAACTTCGGAAATAAGAGGGGGGGATGGTAATTTTTTGTACATTTTTGGCTTCAAATCAACAAGTATGTAACGGAAAATTATAAAAAAATAGTTATGAAATATTCAGATTCCCTTTCTTATGACACCCCATTTGCTTTAATCAAATCCCTTTCATTTTTCAACCCCTTTCTTCTGGACCCCTTTTTAAATATTTAAAAATATATTTTCTTATTGTTTTTAATAAAAACGGATGCGGGCAAGCAAGTTTATATTATAATAAGTTAAATAAATAAAAAGTATACTACATAAGTTATACAACTATGCCAAATTTCAAGTTGATAGCTCTATAGTTTCTGAGAAAAACTGCTGTGACATACAGACAGACAGACTCACCATAAGGGTTCCTCTTGTACTATTTTGGTATGGAAACATAAAAATTTGTAAGTTATTAAAAATCTAAACTACCTGCAAACATTGCGGCAGCGGCAAGTCATAACGAAGCTGATTGAACAGGTGGTATAGTGTCTCAAACCATAATGTCATAATCTCAGACGTGGTGTTCTGAAATAGAAAGATTAATTTTTGTTTTGGTCTAATTTAAATATTAATATTCACATTTTTTTTCATTAAAATGAGCATCATTCAAAGTTATGGCCAAACCATACAATTCAAATTCACACAATTTGACTATTGGGTATCAAATTGGATCATAAGGATTAAGTTGGCTGATTAAATAATATCCAAAATTAACCAACATTATATACCTGAACTAATGGTATTTCAGAGTATCTTTTGGACAGATTGCGAATAAATGTGAAGATATCCAAGGCACTTTCATAGTCCTCTGCTGAGAGAGCTTCTCGCATCAATGCAGGAAGTTCTAAAAGCTCAAGCAATTTCTCACTTTGGTTGCGTATAGCACTGTATCGACTGAAACAATTGAATAAAAATAATTCAAATGAAACACCTGATTTGATTCAGTTCAGTTATTCATTTTATTAATTACTGTAAAAAACAGTATACTATCATTAAATTAATAGCAACATTGTCACATCGTATGCTCCCAAAGTCTTATTACTAGACAACATTATTTTTAGACTTAGTTTAATTTATAACATTGAGAAATAAGAATATTATAATATTTAAGGTCTTCAAATAAGTAATGTCACAAAATCTAAAACAAGGAAACTAGACTGGACTGTTGAATCCTTAATAAGTATCTGATCTATCCTATTCTATAAATAAATTCCCAAAAAGTAGCATTTTGTTAAGATACTATACCTCTTTTCCTTTACAATATTTCCAGCCATTTGGGAAAAACTTTCACATTCCTGTATGAAATTAGGTGTAGCTTCGAGGAATTTTGTCAATGAGCCTTTTGAATTGCCCAAGTCTTTCATAATCGTCCGAGAAATCTCTGCCGTCTCCACAAAAGTCTTATAATTGGTAAATGCTAAATCCTGCGTCTGTTCTGTTAACTGGTTCATCTCTTCTGTCAACCTTTCTGGTTCTTTTTGTATGTGGCTCCAATTCTGGGACCCTAGTTTTTTTACATATTCTGTGATTTCACTGAAATACTCTGCATTTTCTGAAAAACATTTTTTTACAAAATATGGCGGATAAATTCACCTTAGCTGATGTGCTTGATGATAACATAACACTGTTGAAGTGGTGAGTACATAAAATAGGTAAGATCGTATACCTTGGGTTGATCCAGGAAAAAGCAAGTGAGACAGTTCATTTAATTCTTGAGACATGGTTGTACCGCTATTGAACAATGTAGTAAATTAGTTATATACATACAACGCGTAAATTCTATCCTATTTATAGTGAGTTATATCGCATAGTAAGTAAAAATGTAAAGTTCTGTTTGCCACCAGCTAGCTAACACCGATTTGTTTTGATGGCTTTGACATTCATTTCATGAAGTGACAGTGACACTTCTGTCCACGATGCCAATGGAGCGCCAGCCAATTTGATTAGGTACCACGCCATCTCATGATAATAATAATAAAATTGAGAACTCGCCATCGAAGAGAAGTATTTTCAACTAATAAGGAGCTTATCGCCCAGATGAAAAATTACTAGTGAATAAATATTTAAAAAAGGCTCTTTTATTTTTTCATAATTTAATAAGTAACCAAAAAATATAGACTTTTTACATTTATGAGGGGAGAACAAATTTATTATACATATTTTGGGTTTTAATGGTTGTACGTTTCAATTAAAGACAAGACGGGCTTGCTTACGCTATAGGCTAATTAAAAAACGGCATGGGTTCCAAACACGTTCCATTATCAGCAAAAGCAATATACAAATAACGTAATACCGACTACCGAATGTGAACAAATTATCTTTGTAAGTAATAATGAGAAAGAAATAATTTATCAAGAGTTTTAGATCATAATTAATCTACAAATTTGCGTGCTTAAACTAGGTAAGGGAAATCAATTGTGTCTGGTTTTTAAAATGCTAACTCATAACGGAACTCAATTTGGATGTATAGGGGAAATGGAAGACAGAAGATTGCCATTCTTTTAATAACCAAATTTTTGGATTTATAACCAAATATCGTGTTAATTTGTGATTAAAATAATGTATTCTATTTAAAAATCTGGTTAGTACTATCGATTTTTGGGTCTTCACTATTTTATAACCAATTTTCAAGTATCGATACGTTCTTTGATTGCGTCATGTAAACGTATAGTTATATATTGTAACTTTGATTATCTCAAAATTCATTGCAATTCGTGATAACGAAGCGCTATTTATTTTAATATTGGTGAAAATCGGTAAGAAAATCAATGTTTATTAACCTATTCGTTTGACAAGGATAACCTAAGCGTTTTATGTCTAAAGCTTTTGACACCATTTTTGTTCCGCTTTTCTGTTTGATTATGCCATGTTTCTCTAGCGAAGTGGGTTTTCTTTTATTAGATTTTCTTTCGTGAGTTTCGTGTTAGTTAGCGAATGATGATTGAAGTAAAAAAATATATTTTTAAATAAGGTTATGTTGATGTTTTGGTTTAGGAATTATATAGGGTGTATAGAATAATGTTGACAAGATTGTGCTATATAATTGGGAGCTCTTATCTCATCATATTGAATGATAAGTGGTTTTTCCGCAGTAGTTTACATATAAAAAAATATTTTATTTTATAATTACTCATTTTTAGTTATGGATGGTACATAATTTAGACACCAAAATGGATGGTGATGGAGAAGACTTCAACCTCCAGTGGGAGGAAGAGGTGGAGGCAAAGGTATTATAAGATTAATTATTAAATGGGTTTTTCTTGAAGGCATGAATTAATAAAAACTATGTTTTTTAGCACATCCCAGATGAAGTGGTTTCAGAGGAAGTTATTTGTGGCTTAGACAATGCACAACCTGGATCTTATTCAAATATGGTAATTATGCATATTTTAGTAATCAGAATAATATAATTTATTAAAGGACATTATTTCTGCACTGAGTTTTATCCAAAAGGTTTGATTTAGTGAGAGAAAAATATGTACCTATCCAATGCATGCTCAAAATTTGGATATACCTATAATATATATATATATATATATATATATATATATATATATTTAATCTTGTATTTATGATCTAAATCATAATCCAAAGAGACTAGAACTTGTTTTCTTTTTACCTCCTGCATAAAAGAAAGCAATAAAATAAGATATAACTTTTACATGATTGCACCTAACAGTCATGATAAAGATAATCATTTAGTCCCTAAGTAGGATTCTTCCTAATGTGAGCATAATTATAATAAAGAGCTATACATATACTTTAGTATCTTGAGTCAAGGTATTAAAAGCATCAGATTTTTCTGTACTATCACTAGACAATCAATAAATAAAAACATCCTACAATAGCTACAGAAAACATTCATAACTTGATTTGCACTCATTGTATAAATCAAATGTCTCTATTCAATTTAATTTTGGAAAAATAATGACCTCATCAATGTTTTAATGATTTTGCTAATGCTGAAATAGCTTTATTGTAATTATTTATTATCTAATAATATAAAAACTAGCACAAACACTAGCAACCATAGGCCCTCTTGTTTTCTAAATGAATATGAAACTGTCATTTACAATTTATCTATGACAATAAAAGTAAATATAGCTACCTATAAAAGCATTTAAGTAAACTAGAAAATATACTATATAGATAATGAATATTGTTTGTGCTCCTAGACATCAGAAGTCATCATACAGGACACGGACCAAATAGCAGCAGAGAATTTGATGTACTTGTCCCAGGATGTAGTGAGTTACGCGGATGCAGCAGAGCTTGCAGTAGACCCAAGTGTTGAGTGTGTCACTGAAGAGGTGATCACCGATGACTGGGTGAACCCTGGGGGACAAGAAAGGTCAGTACCTGGAAGTTACTTGTTTATTATGTATATGAGTGATGATTCTAAAACAATGTAAGCAGCAAACGCACAGAGCAGGAACAGCACAAACCAAGGATATGTAGGATTCAAATAAATCAAAGTGTTGTATTTCTGCCTCCTTCACTGGGGAAGGTGTGGTGGAGGTTTTTTTAATGTGGGTGTGGGCCACACAACCTTTGGTTTCTGTGCATTTGAAGCATTAAACTGATCCCAAAGCTCAACATTTTTACTATCTGTAGTATACAATACACTGAAAACATCCAAGACTCACATTCATGCTCATTATACATTTATGTACTTATTAATAGCTTTACTCTTTTAATGGACTTATGCAGTTAGCCTTTGCTGGCTGATTCTGCTTCACCGGAGAAAGACAGAAATTTCCAGAAGAATTGGGCACTTGACCTTCATCAGGAATGATGTTGTTTGTCTTAAACCCATAGTGATATAGAAAAGCTTGTTAATTATTTTTATCTTTGGTTTCAAAATTTTAATTAATATTTGAATGTTAGTTCCTTTAATTTCAGAGTTGAAGTGCCATTGGATCACTTTGCACACCAGATATTGGATATAAAAGAAGAAAATGACATTGATGTGCCATTACCAACTGATCAAGTATGTGTAACATTTTTTTGGTTTTGCACTTTAGTTCCTTGACTAAGATCATCATTAATAACTTTGCTTGTTAGTGAGAGCTGTATCTAATTTGGTCCACAATAGCCATTACATAGAAAGGCGCTATTCAAGGACCATTTGTTATAATTATTAAAATACTTGTATGTAGAAAATATGCCCATGCGAAAGTTCTAACATAATTATTACTTGTGATCATTAAAATAACGACTGATATTTTATCCATAGTTGTAAAGTATACCTCACATTTGACATAATTAAGAGACTACCTTACTTTTAATTTTGTACGATTTAGTTTACTTTTATCAAAATAATATGGTCATGGTAAAAGTAAAGATTTATTACTCTACTTAGTACTTACTCATTATTCTACATGTTATAAATATAAAGCTCTGGGGACAACACATGCTGACCAGATGTGACTGGAACATCTCACCTTATGTAGGTATTTTAGTCCCCTGGGTTAAATGAAAGGACAAAAAATATGTCCAATATCAACTAACTAGGAATGGAATAATTTGTTTTTGTAAACTAGTCTTTTAAATAATTTTGTTATTTTGAGATTTTGGGTTCAATAATTTGTTTGTCCCTGATCCAACAAGTGCCCAGGTGTAACCGGAATCCCTCCCCAGGACCAATACACAGCGATGCGTCCGTGGCCATGTGACTTCTGCTCGCGCCGCTTCCGCAAGAAGGCGGCGCTTATGAACCACATGGTGGCGCACCAGAACGACCGCCCGCACGCGTGCAACCTGTGCGGCGTGCGCTACGTGCGCAAGTGCGACCTCATGAACCACCTGAAGGTGCATGCGATGGTGCCGGATAACGCGGACCCGGTCGATTATGGTGAGAATCTTTGATTTAATTCGCTGTTTAGTTTAATATACAAAAGGTCTAAATATTTAACCTTAAGTTGAATACAAAATGTGTCACTCACGCGCTAAACATTTTTATTTTAATCTTGAACTTGTGACGTCAGTGGCACGACTTTCAGTTGACGGCCAGAGCCTACGCGTTCAAATTGTTAAATACTAGCCTCTGCCAGCGACTTCGTCTGCGTAGAATTCGTAATTTTGTTTTGTTCCTCGAAAACCGTACGTTATTCAGGGAGATAATTAGCCTATGTGCTATTCCAGAGTATAATCTATCTCTATGCCAAATTTCATCCGAATCCGGGTCGTGATTGAGTAACAAAAAACCAAACTTTCGCATTTATATTATTAGTAAGATAAGATGAAGCTAATGTGTGGTACGAAACATAGCAAGCGCATGAGACACGGGACGCCCCGGGCACAGCGTATCGAACCCTCCGTCATTGGATATCATATTCGCAAAACATGACGTTCTCAAAATATCATACATACAAGCAAACCATCATATTCGCAAAACAACATTCGCAAATAATCATTGTAGCAAAATATCACATTAGCAAAACATAATTATTAGTAAGACATGAATTAGACAATTCACAGACGGAGCTCGCTATTTCTGGGTGGTTCGGCCCTCTGGGCCTACTGTAAATCTACCATAACCTAAACCTACATACGATCCTATAACCAAACCCCACTACCTATTTGTAAATATCATGTTTTGCAAATATCGTGTTTTGCTAGTATGATGTTATGCGTATACCTATACAATTGCGTATATGATGTTTTGCTAGTATGAAGTTATGCGTAGGTATATGATATTTGCGAATGTGATATTCTGCGATGTACATGTATCGAATTATCGAACGTGTACAAAAATGGGGGGCATGCGAGCATTTCTGGTGTAAGAGTCGTGTGACCGGCGCCGTTCTACGCGGAATGTGCACGTTTCATTGTCACAGCGCATTAAACATTGGTCCGTCACAAAAAAATACAACTAGGCATCGGCCCGCAATGGCGGCGCCTTCTAGGGGTGGGCGTTTCTTGTGCTTGCTTTGTCATATCCGTAAGAGAAAAGTAAAATTAAGTGTTCTTTCACTTTACTCTACTCTTCTCTTTACTATGGTCAACCCTTTGGGTGAGAATTTTGTGACTAAAGGCGATTTCCTAATTTCTTACAAGCTGACATTATACGTGATTAGGCAAATGATTGTTTATTAGATTAACGTTTTTTCTTTCTTTTAGCTGATGTGCTAGATAACAGTCAAGTGATAAAACCAAAGAAAAAGAGAGGGCGGCGAAAAAAGATCCCCGAACCAGTAGATGTAAGTGCAATCTGTATCACTGACACACCTGTAAGATTCTTTACCTTTTGGCCGCCGAACCTTGTCCATGAAAACACTTGTTCACTCGCAATTTAAGTAAACAAGTCAAAAGATTAGGGATTGAAAATAGTATCATTGATTATTACTGTGAATCGGCCTTCATATCTTTGCAATAAACCTTTATGCTGCTGCTTGCTGTATACAGCAAAATGTTGGAAATATATTGCCTTAAAAATGTGGAGTAACTGTATAGTAACTAAGCTATACTTTGTCCATGTTTGTCGAATTCAAATGTCACAAAGACAAAGCATGGCTTAGCTACTCTATGTTACTCCACGTTTATTGATAAGCCAGCTTTTATTACCCGTAATTTTTACCATAAAATAAGGTGTTTCCATAAAAACCAACTCATAAACAATATTGATTCATCACAGCAGTCAAAAGGTTAATTTAATTATTATTGAAAAATTACCTTCTGCTGGAGATTGTTGCGGCGCTTCTCCGCAATGATAGTCTTGTTCGAAGCGTTAGTAGATTCACTCCATATTACCGACGTGTCAAAGAGCAAAGAGATTTTGAATTTAGCATTAAAATAAACGCGTGTTATGTATGCGTGTGCGGTGGTCTATTACTCTTCATACCTACGTATTTGTTTATGTAGTAATATTTTATTAATTTATTTTATGATTTATATTATTTTTTTTGATCCGTCTGCTAATTTAATTTTGTTTTCGTTTCTTCTTTGTAAGGTCGTCTGGAAGAGTTCGCTATTTAGCGATAAGACTGCCTGATAACTCAGTTTTTAACTTTTTTTGTATATAATTTCCATGGTGTTATTGTATGTGGTGTTGAATAATAATTATTATAGAACTGTTACCACGGCGACTTTCATTATAGAATTGTTTTTACGCTTTGGACACGCTATAGGTGGTATTCTGATACCGTTAACGATATCAATATTAGCGGTTTATAGTACGCGAGTAGAAAAAAACATATTTGTATTGTATTGTGGCGGGCAGGACGGCATGTGGGAGAACATGACGTCGGCGCGCACGCAGCAGTGGTCGCGGCTGCCCAAGCCGCCGCCCACGCCGCCGTCGCCGGCGCCCGCGTCGCCGCGCTCGCCCACGCCGCCGCCCGCCGACCCCAGCCGGCCCTTCGTGTGCCGCCATTGCGGGGTCGGGTTCGCCAGGGAGAAGGCGCTGCAGTCGCACTCTAGGGTAAACAGTTACCTATGCTTAATCTCATAAGGCCTAGAGTGCAATAGGATGCACATAATCAGTGCTATTTAATTTGAACTGCGTTGCAGTATAAGGTAAATTTTTAACTGAAAATGGTATTATCGAACAAACGTAATTGAACTTTATTGCCTTGATAGTAGATTCAAAGTCTCACTTACTTAAAACTCCCTGTTTGCAGTACGAGACTGATTGTTGTCTCACTTTAACTTCGGGTCTAGAGCAAGCCGCACAATTTTGCTGTCTTTTTCTAATTTTATAGTTAGAATGAGACAGCACAGTCAACTTCTGCAATTTTTATTGCTAGTCTAAACCTATCTTTACTCCGCATTTACACTTGTAAATGATTGCTGTAAGTTTTGAGACGCAACTATGGGGAAGAGTGACTGGCAAATATCTGCATCTCTGTCTTGCACTTTACACCTTAAGTTGAAAAGTGAGCTTTGATTTGTGTTAGTACACTCTTACCACTCTTTTGATTGAAGAATACAATAAATTAATTACCACCAACGGAGAACCCAAACAATAACCTCTCTATAACCTCTCTTGATTGTTAAAAAAATCAGACAACTACCCTAACCCAAAAAAAAGATATTATAAGCCTAGTTTATTTTTATTGAAAATAATGGTTATATTTAAGATTGTGAATTTAAAAAAAAAACATAAATATTAATTTTTATTGGCTGGTAGCGGCCCCAAACATTACTTTAAAAATGCGAAAAAAAAAAAAAGGTTTTTTTGTGTCTTAGAACAGAATAAAAGGGTGACAGGCAAAAATTAAAAAAAAATATGTTTGTGCTATCTATGGAACACCCTGCTGCGCAACGTTATTGCGGTGTTGGGTGAATTACAAAAATCAGATAAGAAGTACGTTTTGTAGCTTTGGAGATATTTGATATCAAAAACTCGAGTTGCAGTACTACGTAACCGTTGCTATTTCGCGGCACACTGCGATAACGTCACTACGCTAGTCGCGGCATACCAAAGGTTAAGTGTTAATGGTCGTCAGGTCCACGGCGGCGACTCCCCGGTGGAGTGCGGCGCGTGCGGCGAGCTGTGCTGGTCGCGCGAGGCGCTGGCGGCGCACGCGCGCCTGCGCCACCCGCACCAGCCGCCGCCGCCGCCGCCGCCGCAGCGGGAGCCCTACGACTCCAACTCCGGTCAGTACACTGCCATAACTCATCAACTATTGCGAGCTGTGCTGGTCGCGCGAGGCGCTGGCGGCGCACGCGCGCCTGCGCCACCCGCACCAGCCGCCGCCGCCGCCGCCGCCGCAGCGGGAGCCCTACGACTCCAACTCCGGTCAGTACACTGCCATAACTCATCAACTATTGCGAGCTGTGCTGGTCGCGCGAGGCGCTGGCGGCGCACGCGCGCCTGCGCCACCCGCACCAGCCGCCGCCGCCGCCGCCGCCGCAGCGGGAGCCCTACGACTCCAACTCCGGTCAGTACACTGCCATAACTCATCAACTATTGCGAGCTGTGCTGGTCGCGCGAGGCGCTGGCGGCGCACGCGCGCCTGCGCCACCCGCACCAGCCGCCGCCGCCGCCGCCGCCGCAGCGGGAGCCCTACGACTCCAACTCCGGTCAGTACACTGCCATAACTCATCAACTATTGCGAGCTGTGCTGGTCGCGCGAGGCGCTGGC
Organism: Acleris cristana; assembly: GCA_948252455.1. Taxonomy (NCBI): domain Eukaryota; kingdom Metazoa; phylum Arthropoda; class Insecta; order Lepidoptera; family Tortricidae; genus Acleris; species Acleris cristana. Next base: position 7,757,015 of record OX411782.1, on the reverse strand, counting down.
GGCGCACGCGCGCCTGCGCCACCCGCACCAGCCGCCGCCGCCGCCGCCGCCGCAGCGGGAGCCCTACGACTCCAACTCCGGTCAGTACACTGCCATAACTCATCAACTATTGCGAGCTGTGCTGGTCGCGCGAGGCGCTGGCGGCGCACGCGCGCCTGCGCCACCCGCACCAGCCGCCGCCGCCGCCGCCGCCGCCGCAGCGGGAGCCCTACGACTCCAACTCCGGTCAGTACACTGCCATAACTCATCAACTATTGCGAGCTGTGCTGGTCGCGCGAGGCGCTGGCGGCGCACGCGCGCCTGCGCCACCCGCACCAGCCGCCGCCGCCGCCGCCGCCGCAGCGGGAGCCCTACGACTCCAACTCCGGTCAGTACACTGCCATAACTCATCAACTATTGCGAGCTGTGCTGGTCGCGCGAGGCGCTGGCGGCGCACGCGCGCCTGCGCCACCCGCACCAGCCGCCGCCGCCGCCGCCGCCGCAGCGGGAGCCCTACGACTCCAACTCCGGTCAGTACACTGCCATAACTCATCAACTATTGCGAGCTGTGCTGGTCGCGCGAGGCGCTGGCGGCGCACGCGCGCCTGCGCCACCCGCACCAGCCGCCGCCGCCGCCGCCGCCGCCGCAGCGGGAGCCCTACGACTCCAACTCCGGTCAGTACACTGCCATAACTCATCAACTATTGCGAGCTGTGCTGGTCGCGCGAGGCGCTGGCGGCGCACGCGCGCCTGCGCCACCCGCACCAGCCGCCGCCGCCGCCGCCGCCGCAGCGGGAGCCCTACGACTCCAACTCCGGTCAGTACACTGCCATAACTCATCAACTATTGCGAGCTGTGCTGGTCGCGCGAGGCGCTGGCGGCGCACGCGCGCCTGCGCCACCCGCACCAGCCGCCGCCGCCGCCGCCGCCGCAGCGGGAGCCCTACGACTCCAACTCCGGTCAGTACACTGCCATAACTCATCAACTATTGCGAGCTGTGCTGGTCGCGCGAGGCGCTGGCGGCGCACGCGCGCCTGCGCCACCCGCACCAGCCGCCGCCGCCGCCGCCGCCGCAGCGGGAGCCCTACGACTCCAACTCCGGTCAGTACACTGCCATAACTCATCAACTATTGCGAGCTGTGCTGGTCGCGCGAGGCGCTGGCGGCGCACGCGCGCCTGCGCCACCCGCACCAGCCGCCGCCGCCGCCGCCGCCGCAGCGGGAGCCCTACGACTCCAACTCCGGTCAGTACACTGCCATAACTCATCAACTATTGCGAGCTGTGCTGGTCGCGCGAGGCGCTGGCGGCGCACGCGCGCCTGCGCCACCCGCACCAGCCGCCGCCGCCGCCGCCGCCGCAGCGGGAGCCCTACGACTCCAACTCCGGTCAGTACACTGCCATAACTCATCAACTATTGCGAGCTGTGCTGGTCGCGCGAGGCGCTGGCGGCGCACGCGCGCCTGCGCCACCCGCACCAGCCGCCGCCGCCGCCGCCGCCGCAGCGGGAGCCCTACGACTCCAACTCCGGTCAGTTCCCTGCCATAACTCATCAACTATTGCATTTTTTTACTTGTTAAAACTCTCTACCCACTACACCGTATCACACCATAACCGTACTATGAACGTATCTGGCCCGGAAGGTAATTAGTATTAAAATGTTGGTCCGATCCGGCATAGTCTCATACTTTTCAATACAAAGATATTTTTTTTGTCTGACCCGTTCCTATTACGGTCATGGTGTGATACGGTGTAGTGGGTAGAGACCTTAAGAACCCCATATGCTGCCACGCCCACACGAGAATAAAAAGTCTAACAAAAACCCAACTGCTGTTTAAATAATGTCGTCAACATAATGTTAGTTTTCATGCCACGCAATTTGACGCCAAAAATCCGCCATTTTGATCTAACCACGTGTACATTATTAAAATCGGTTTAGCCGTTTAGTAGTTACAAGGGAACATAGAGTCGGGCATAAATACAGGTCAAACACATAACCCTCCTTTTGGATTTTGCTGTAGTCCGGTAAAAAGGGATGGCTTTATGTGCTTCCACACGAAGAACATGAGATGGAGATAGTTTACACGCGCCTTGATGGCAGGGTCCAATTCAAATAATTGCTAATTTTGCTTTTGACATCATAATATATAGCACTAGCCTAGGTCTGTGTAGGAGAACACAGTGAATCCGCACTTTAAATAAATTAAACTATTTTATCTTATCATTGTATGTACAAAAGCGCCAAAAAGAGAGGAAAAAGTGACTTTTACAACAAATTATCGAGAATTAACTACGGCATAGTACCGGTCAGTCATCCATCTGACTATCAAAGTTGCCATATCCAACAGTGTTACCCTGAACGGAAGTATGTGTGTTACCACGATAAAAAAAAATAGATTCATACTTGAAGTGAACACCTAATAAATAATAAAAAAATCAAGTTTTTTCTATAATAAATGTGTTTATTCCAGGAGATGACGACATGGAGTATCAGTTGTCCCCGCTCGCGGACAGCGGCGGCAGCGAGCGCGCGGTGTTCGACACGCAGCGCGGGCCGGAGCTGTTCTGCCAGGACTGCGGCGTGGCCTTCCAGCGGGCCGACCTGCTCCGCCGGCACCAGGCCGCCGCCCACAGGTGCCCAGTTTATATTAAACGTACAAACAAAGAGATACGTCATATGGGCCTTATTAATAAACTCATCTTGGCTGAGATGCCCATCAAAAGATACGTCAAACCATAGAGAACAGCTGTCATTTTAGACGCATCTTCAACTTTATTTTTGGATGTGCACTTTTGTCACATGCAAAAATAAACCTTATTACAATGACTGAAAACTCTATTTCCAAAGTGATAAAAATCTGCTCTCCTCTCCGAGCCGGTCTGTGTGAACAGACCCTTACAATCGAGGTTTATTAATACGGCCCTGTAACTTTTAGGATCCGTTAGGGATGTTACGGAGCTTAGAATCCGGTTCCGATGAGTCAGTCTTAATATTAGTTCCCTCAATACAAGTTTCCACAAGTCTAATAGTGAAATGTACCGCGTGGACTAATATTATTAGTCTATACTCCGTTTGTTAAGATACTTAAATAAATGTAAACAAACTAAACCACGTGGCATTTTTAAACAGCCAATCAAAACTGTTTTATCGAAATTTAACGTATCAGTGTTCTGCTTCTATTGGCTGACGATATCACGTGGTTATTTTGTTTACATTTATTTAGGTACCTAATCAAATAGAGTATAGACAGTTTCGAGAAATGGGGCCCAGCTAATGAACCAAGCGGTCCAACGGAAGACCAGTGCTGGCTTTACGGCTAGCGAATGCTGAGTTGGGACCGTTTCGCAACAATTTCTCTGTCTTGTTATTTTTGTATCTACTTATTGTAATCTTGTATTGTTGTGATTTGTCTCATCTTTATCTTTAAATGTGTGTATGTTCCAGCCACAAGCGGCACGACAGCTCGTCCAGCACGTGGGCCGAGCACACGTGCGACGTGTGCGGCGAGACGTGCGCCGACGCGCTGCAGCTGCTGGCGCACGCCGAGCGCCACGCCGACCGGCCCACACCCTCCGCCAGGTAATACCGAATAAGCCAGACCATTCATTTTCAGGTTTCCGTATCCGAAGGGTCCTAACGAAACCCTATTGCTGTCACTTCATGTGTCCGTCTGTCCGTCCGTCGTCTGTCAGCTAGTCTTTAAATTCTCACAGTATAAGTATCTTGTTGACTCAAACTACTAAGTTTATTATTTACTATAGTAATGTAAATTCAACCTTATCTTAGATTAGGGTTCAAATCTGATTGAATTTTCGCCTAACGTGACTTGCTCTGGAATTAATTCCCAATACATAAGAAACATGGATATGTGTTGATTAATGCTGCCTGAAAAGGGTCAGTTAACAATCAATGTCGCGTACCAGCTAGCGATCAATAAATGTATTTTTGTCGTTTTCTACATACCAATGTTATTTCAGATTTAAGAAAATGTCGCGCGGAAGAAATATGTCGTCTTCCAATAGCTTACGGCAATTCCCTTGCAGAGAATGTGGTAAGTTTTATTCATTTGAGTGTTTTGTTTGAAGACCAAAAAGTTGAACGCAAATTAGCATATAGTTAAGCGTAGTTAACCATACAATCAACGAAGGCGAAATAGTTCCGTTGTGGGACGAAAAGTTTCCTCAAAATTCTATGGCAAATTTTGGTCGCACAATGGAAAGTTCATAGATTTTTTTTATGGAACACTATGGAACCCTGTCATAATGACAGCGTCAAACCACGTGAAAGAAATTACGCCAAAATTAATGATTAACGTTATGCGACAGGGTTCCATAGTGGCATAACAATTAAAGTCCTTGACTGTACTCACCCTTTTAACTTTTTATAACAATTTCAGCTTAATCCTCCTAAGGCCCACCATCCAACGGTATTTTGACAATACAATATAAACCTACTACAAATAGAATAGAGTTAATTTCTTATTTATTTAACGGTCATTAACCTCCTGAGGTTCCTTGTAACAATAATAATAATAGTACAAAATACGGCTATTCAAATAAAGATCTAGTGCAAAGAAAGTAAAGTGGAATTTCTTTTGTTTTTATGACTAGTGATCAAGTTGGAAAATTGACTTTATTTCATTCGTAATAGATTCATATTTCATTGACAAATTTCATTGTATGGTGGGCCGTAGGAGGAACAAATCAAATACCACCCTATATCTGCAATGGCTCTTTATTCCAATCGCCGTGATTATATACAATTCTAAGGATCCTTACGAAGTTATATGGCGTGTTATCGTATGTCACAGGCAAGGTATTCGGATCGCGTAGTTCCCAACAAATCCACGTTCGAATCCACACCGGCGAGCGGCCTTACGCGTGCCGCTTCTGCTGGAAGGCGTTCGCTGACGGCGGCACTCTGCGCAAGCACGAGCGGATACACACCGGTACGTAACACTATAACATATACGCGTACAATAAACCTATTTTTCTACTCGCGTACTATAAACCGCTAATATTGATATCGTTAATGGTGTCAGAATACCACCTATAGCGTAACCGAAGAGTAAAAACAATTCTATAATTAGCGTTGCCATGGTAATAACAGTGCTATAATTTATTATAGCATTGTTATTACCATGGTAACGGTCATTCCGGATATCAGTCTTGGCGTTTAGTTAACACTTGACATCCTAATAATTTGTATATAAACCGTTAAAAACATTTTAACACCAATTAAAATTACGAATATTAAAAATAAAATTAATTTTGAGACTAAATATGTGTTTAAAATAACATTTTTATTCAATTACTAAAAATAGATGGTTAATATCCATCGATTTGTTATTTGGTTACCATGGTTACGTTCAATATGGATATCAACAAAATGGCGTCTCGTTTGGAATTCCAACTTGTTTATGATAATTTGATAGAACTGTTTTTAGTCTATTAAAATTCGCATGAAATTTGTTTACATTTATCAATAAAATTCACAAACTATTATCGCGCATCGGAATAGTGAAAATGTCTTTGATGACAAGTAATTTGTTAGCAGAAAAATCGAGTAAAGTAGGTATACGAGAAAAGTTAGCGATTGTTTATTTTTATCATTATCATTTTAAGCTTGTAGAAAAAGTTATGTATGCAACGGTTCATAATTAGCTCTTAAGGTACTCGTGCCTATAATTAGAGCGCTCGCAAGCTCGCGCTCTAACCTCGGCTCTCGTACCTTAAGAGGCCTCATTATGTACCAGTTACATAAATAACTATTTTCTACTCGCGTACTATAAACCGCTAATATTGATATCGTTAATGGTGTCAGAATACCACCTATAGAGTAACCGAAGCGTAAAAACAATTCTATAATGAGCGTTGCCATGGTAATAACAGTTCTATAATTTATTATAGCATTGTTATTACCATGGTAACGGTCATTCCGGATATCAGTCTTGGCGTTTAGTTAACACTTGACATCCTAATAATTTGTATAATAAACCGTTAAAAACATTTAACACCAATAACAATTACGTATATTGAAAACAAAATTAATTTTAAAGTGTTTAAAATAACATTTTTATTCAATTACTAAAAATAGATGGTTAATATCCATCGATTTGTTATTTGGTTACCATGGTTACGTTCAATATGGATATCAACAAAATGGCGTTTCGTTTGGCATTCCAACTTGTTTATGATAATTTGATAGAACTGTTTTTAGTATCTATTAAAATTCGTATGAAATTTGTTTACATTTATGAATAAAATTCACAAACTATTATCGCGCATCGGAATAGTGAAAATGTCTTTGATGACAAGTAATTTGTTAGCAGAAAAATCGAGTAAAGTATACGAGAAAAGTTAGCGATTGTTTATTTTTATCATTATCATTTTAAGCTTGTAGAAAAAGTTATGTATGCAACGGTTCATAATTAGCTCTTAAGGTACTCGTGCCTGTAATTAGAGCGCTCGCAAGCTCGCGCTCTAACCTCGGCTCTCGTACCTTAAGAGGCTTCATTATGTACCAGTTACATAAATAACTATTTAGTTAATGTATGTTACATTCAAATGTAACTATGAAAGATGAGAACAAACCATATTTGAAGTACACTTCAGTTATTGTGCGTTCATGAAACTGAACTGCGTAACTATGTCATAATAAGCCGCGTGGTCTGGTTTGTTTAACGTAGTTATGTACCGAAACAAATGAAATATATAACATTATTTTTTATCTAGAAGCCTCTCTTAAGTACAGTAGAACACAATTTATATGGCGTGTCGTGAATCTTTGTTCGCGCGGACACGAACGATTCCGATGATTTCCGAAAGCACGATTAAAACCCACGATCAGACTTGTACGTAATAGTTATAAGGTGCAAATTAAATTGCATCTATTTTTTCCATCTCACTCACGGCTGACTGAATGACACGCGGGCGCGCGTCAACATCGCGTCACTAGTAACCAATAATAGCACAGAATACATACGCGCAACGCGTGGATCATGCTGATTGGTGCCCGCGCTTCGAAATTTTGTCATCTCCGCAGGTACATCGGTAAGCCATATCAGTTGTGTTTTACTGTATGATTACGCACGTGCCTTAAGCGGTTTTACACTAGTCCTTGTTTGTATAAGCGTGGTTGTCGTCAGGTGAGAAGCCGTACGCGTGCGCGGTGTGCCCGCGCGCGTTCAACCAGCGCGTCGTGCTGCGCGAGCACGTGCGCTCGCACCACTCCGCGCCCGACCGCCGCGCCAACGGTACCAAATACTCCTTCACTTATAATAGCTGCACTACACTATCGGCGAATACAGACGATTACGGGAAAGCACGATAGTGTTAAAAAATAAATCGTATTATATAGTTATTGTATCTACATACTTCGTTTTATTATCATTAATGCTCAAGCATCTTCTTTTCCTCGATTTATTGAATAATAGAGCAGCAACACAATCCACGTCCATCTTGTACGCTTGCCGTTCGAAAACTACTACGGGCGATAGTGTGGTGCTTGCGCGATCAACGTGCCGATTATTGACGATCAGGCCATCAACGATCATCGCTGATAGTGTAGTGGAGCCATTAGTCAGAGATCGTAGTAGGTAGAGCTAATTTACCTAAACCTGATGCATGTTCATTTAATAATGTATACCCATCTCACTCACGCATGCATAAATTAGCAAATTAGCTCTGCCTATTCCGCTCTATGATAATAGTACATTATTGTCTACATCCGGAAAATAGGGAATTGCCTGACGAGGAGGGGTTGAAGTGGTTGGCGAGGCCTGCTAAAATCCGAGTCAGGCATCTTTAAGTGTAGCGATTATTCCGTAAATATAATAGTTATCGGAAAACTTTAAACTGATATCGAAAGTACGTTACCCAATGAGCAAAATCTCATCAATAACTTTTTCTTAACGTTGATGGATCCAGCACTACAAGATCCGTAGAAATCGCTACCACACACTTGGGTGAATCAACTTTTAAGGTGCTCCTTTTCTTTTGCGCTATTAAAACTTTCCTGGTGACTTATGGTTAATAATAATGTATGAATATTAAAATCAGACCACCAAATTTATAGACCTTACCCGTTACACACCTCAAATATTTTTTAATCATTGAAAAAACCTGGTAACGCGGTATAAAATGCACATTTTCCATACAAAACTTAGGGACAACATTGTCCGCTGCGTTACCTACTGTATTATTATTTAAAACTGTACTATTTTAAATCAAATCATTTCAAATGTTAGCCTATATGTCTGATTTAAGCGTGTAAGCCACGTCATTAACAAATATATAGTTTTTCTAAAAAATATATAACTTGTGAAACATGTCGAAAAATGGGGAGTACCTTAAAAGTTGATTCACCCACTTGCTTTTCCCTTTCCACCACAGACCTTTTGTTAACCCTTCTGCTGGCACGAATGCTGCTCAAATCTTGCTAAGTCCGCAGAGGGGTTAAGTTACGTATAGCTATAGTGGTATTTGTCGCAGGTGGACCGGCGTTTTGCTGCGTGGTGTGCGGACGCACGCTGCACTCCAGCGCGGAGCTGGTGCAGCATCTCATCCAGCACTGTGACGCCAACACGGCGCTCAAGCGGCAGCCTCAGGTGAAATCAACAGTAACTATACTATAACTACTCGTTAACGCTCAATTGCGTTTTTATAATAGGGATATTGATTCATGTTGAACTTTACTATATAATCTAGTAATATGGATTGAAAAACTGGATATTATAATAATAAACTGAAAACGAACAAAAATATCAAAATGAATGAATGAGATGGTAGCCGCCATCTTGAATGAACTGAAGGAAAAATACAAATAACCAAAAAGTTCCGGATGGGGGCTACTTTTTATCTATCTTTTAACGGATTCGTGGTCCGAGACAAAAAAGCAATCTGTCGAATAGTAAAAAGGTCAACATGGTAACGGATTAGTTTTTGGAGACCATACAGATTTCCAGATATCAATTTTAGAAGCAATGAGTCGAATAATTGAAAAGTCCAAGATGGCGGCTACTTTTTCTCATTATTTTAACCTGTCCTTTGTCGTTGACGCACCTGTACAAATAATCAACAATTCGAATTAATATTGACAAAGATTAAAAAATGAAATTTTAATGCTTCAATTAAAATCCTTCAGGTACATGTCGTGTTAACAGATTCGTTTTTAGAGACCATACAGATCCCCATATATCGATATTGGAACATGGAAGCAATCGGTCGAATAATTAATAAGTTTAAGATGGTGGCCACTTTTACTCAATCTGTAAGAATTCGATTTCGGAGACCGCACAGATCCCCAGATATCGATTTTGGAACTAAAGACTGTACACGATAAAATCCGGGCATGCATGCTCTGGTGTATCTTTGCAATGAATGCATATTTTCAAGCAGTTTTTTTTTAATAACTTGTTTAATTATCATACTATATAATAAAATAAAATCGTATAATAATGTATGGGTATGTGTGAGTTTTTGCCAAATATATTCTATCATACCTTTGATATTCTGTACAGTGTTTTTTGACTATCTTCACTTGCTTCCTGCTACAATGTCACAACTGTATTTATATTTTTATAAGTTGTTTTACGCACATTAGAATGTTGTCTTTCCAAAAAAATACTTTTTGAAACTAATTTGTATTTGTAGTAGTCAGGAAGACTTTTTACTCCAAGCACTGAAAGTTGTTTTTGTATGGGAGTCATATATTTGTCAAAATGTCAAATTCGCCAAAGTTAAAAAACCTCAGAACTATCTCAATCTGAATACAAGTAGAAAAGTTTTAACTATTGTGAAAAGGTAATTTAATAAGGTATAATTTGGCTTGTATAATTAAAATAATAAAATGTTTTGAACAGGAGAATTTAGTAAAGACTGTCAGAAGACCGTGTACAAAAAAATATTGGTACTGTGGATTATATAATGGCCTAAGTCACGGACGCTTTAACATTTTATTATGATTGTATTTTTATTATGTAGTTTCATAACCACTGACTATTACAAAAAAGTGCTGCTTGAAAATTAGCATTCATTAAAAAAATACACCAGAGCATGCATGCCCGGATTTTATCGTGTACAGTCTTTCGTCAGTCGGTCGAATAATTATAAAAGTTCAAGATGGCGGCTACTTTTTCTCATTCTGTTAACTGATTCGTGTTTGGAGATTATACAGATTCCAATATATCGATATTGGAAGCAATCGGTCGAATAACTTAAAAGTTAAAGATGGCCGCTACTTTTTCTCATTTTTCCCGGTCTCGGCAGAAATGTTCTATTATTGTGACATTGAATTTGTCAAGAGATAAAAAAACATCACTATGTCCATCGCTACATGTATACTGCTAGTTGGAGGAGGCCTTTCTAAAAATTAAAAAATCAGACAAAAATAGAACACGGGTAGATATGATGATATTAACTGAGATCTTTTTGCTTATGTTTTAACTAGTAGATCGAGGCCTCGATATTAACCTTTTACCGTCCCGCCACGTCAAATACAAATGTCACTCATCAACTTCATCATACATAAGCATGTTTTAAAAGTTATTCAAAATTAAACCCAATCCATACAAAATAAAGTCATTTTTTGTACCTCTTTTTACTATGAATCGGTGGGTTCGCAGACCCGACAGCTCATGACAATTTTAGGCGTAGTTGATGTTCAAAAGGATCAAGATCGTAATATTGTGTCGTTTTCTGTCACACAGACCGGCCCTCGGAAATACAAGCGGCGGCGGAAAATCAAAACGGAAGCGTCTCCCCGGCACGAGTGGGAGTCGGCGGCGCGCGCCGCCTCGCCGCCCTCGCCCGCCGCCTCGCCGCCGCGCCGCCGCCGCCGCCGCGCGCCGCCCGCGCCGCGCCCGCGCATGATCCACACCGAGGACGTGCGCCCGCGCACCAAGCAGGTACCACGGGTCAATACTGTCAAGACGCGCGGTAGTGTGTCCGGCCGAGTTCGAAGAAAAAGCCGAGCGATACTGCAGTGTGTATATTTACACGAACCCATTCAGCCCTTTTTCCTACCCTTGTTCCTTTTTCCCAGTACAGCCAGGAATCTGACTATTTTACAGATTATTTAGGTCAAACATAACACAGCCTAGTATGAAAATGAATGTTCTATGTGTTTTAAAGAGTTATTGATTTCCAAAAAGAGGATATCTTTATTCGCTGGTAGGTTGAGTATATCTTTATTACTTTGGTATTTTATTTCTTTGTAGGTATAGTATAAAGCGGTATATATCACGCGAGGGTAAGTACAGATTACTAAACTATACATGCCGCAAACCAAACTGGCACGCCGGGTCGTAAAACGTTAGAGCGAGACAGCGCATATCGTTTAACCGTTCACTGCCCTGTGATTGGGTCTCGTGGACGCACGTAGGGATGTTGCCGTGTTACTATCGATACCGGGTACTCGTTAAATAATACAAATTATTTATTTATTTTATTTTTAAACAATTAATTTAGATAAAATATAATACTGGAAACCCAAACAAAAAAACATTAAATTAACTTAAAAAAAAAAACATCATCATCATCTTCATCTTCGTCACACGTAAATTCTCACATTTCATTAGATCTTAAGTAACAAACAATTTTAAGGTACAAAAAGATCACTTAAGCAAAATGCAAATTCAAATGTCGTAAATATTGTTACTTTTTATTTACCTTTATTCATATGTGATTTATATGTGAATCAATTCAAACATCAGTACAAAAAATATGATCGACTCATCATCATCGATAAAACAGATGGAACGCGCGCATCTCTAAATGTAACGCCCCGGCGTTTTATGACACAGTGTGCCAATTTTGTTTGCGGCAGGTATAGTGTGGTGTACGGCTCTTTGCTAGGCGTCGCGTCGGACTATAAATGAACATTCGATTAGTAATCTATGCCTTACTCCCCTTGATGAATAAACTAATATTATACGCCCGTTTCTCAAAAATTATTAGTAGTGTTTTGTCTCGTAAATAAAATTAAAATATGAGACCAATACTTTTTGAGAAACTGGCCCCTGATCAACTGCCGCCTACTATTAGGGTGCGGCTCCACTGAGGCGGAGACGAACGGTGCGGAGCGGAGATGTGCCAATATTAACCAAAAGAAGGCGCATGCGGTCACGTCGAGCGCGCCTAGCGCACGTTAGTTTAGATTCTATTGGTTAATATTGGCACAGCTCCGCTCCACTCCTCTCATCTCCACCTCAGACTGAGCGCCCACTGAGGCCCTCAGTGGAGCCGCAGCCTTAGTGCGTGCGCGTTTACTATTCATGAAGTCGTTCCCCCACGATTGTGGATGGCGAGGAAATCGTATCGCAATTTTTGACTTCTTTGGTTATCAGAAAAGGAGGGGTTGGAGAACGAATGGGAAAGTAGTATTTTTTAATGGGCCATCACTCAAATTGTCCTACTCCCAAACTAAGAACTAGGCTTGTAATATGGGTACGAGGCAACGATAAACACAATTATATAGATAAATACCTACATACGTATAGTTTGTGTCAATTGAAATTGTCCAAGATGTAAACACATCAGTACTGTTTGACACATAACATAACCTCAAATATTCATCAAGCGTGTCTTAATTTATTAATCGTTATTTAATCTTAAACTTAATGTGAAAGTAAAGATCCAACCCCCTTACTAATAAACGTTGAGTTACGGTGGTATAGCTATACAATCTTTTGTCCTTATCTGTCCAATTCAAATGTCACAATGACAGATAAGGATAAAACATTGTATAGCTATACCACCGTTACTCAACGTTTATTAGTAAGGGTTAAGTGTATAAATCATTGCTAAGACCTCAGTAATAATGGTAAATTGGTTGGTTTGGTTGTGTTAACATCTTTGCTTATTTCAATTGCAGACTATAAATACATCGAAAATATCCAAAATTCAGAAATAAATACTAGCGTGAATATAGGAGGGTTTTTTTAGGTTTCGTTACAAAATGTTGTTTGTTCGCAGGTCCGCGGGCGGCGGCCGCCGCGGCACCCGGCCGACGACCTGCGCGCCATCCGGCCGCACTCGCCCGCGCCCTCCCCCTCGCCCTCGCCCGCGCCCTCCCCCTGCCCCTCGCCCGCGCCCTCCCCGCCGCACTCGCCCCCCTCGGAGCCCCTGTCGCCGACCATCGGGGGCCCCTTCAAATGTGAAATGTGCTCCCTAGAGTTCCCGCGTCGCGATGCGTTGCTTCTCCACGTGCCGGTGCACATATGACGCAGCCGGCCCGCGCGGCGCCGTAAAAGATTCACGTCATACGCGAGCGCCTAGACGCCCTCCGGTCGCCGATGTGCGTCACTCGGGGCGCCGAACGAGGCGACCTTGACGTTAGCGTTTGCGAGGCGGTCCGGCTGCGACCCGCCGAGACTGATCCCTCGACCGTTGCCGACTTTCAGAGCGAGGCGAGCTCGTTCGCGGTTGAAGACTGATTCACTTGTTTTGAGTATTCAGGTTACGTTTTCGTACTCTGTCCAGACGTCCTATTGAAAGTTTTAGCCGCGGTTACTTGCACGTGGTTAAGGTTTTAACGCCACGGAAATACTTTAAATTTATTATCATGTCCGAATATATTGTTAATACGATGTAAAGAGTAGTTGTCTGTTTATATAAGCCTCGAGAGCCGTTCCTGCCCGAGAACGCAGTTATTTATCAGAGAGAGGCTGTGTTTATATTTTATACTCGCATAGTGAATGCGGGAGGAGGTATTAGGCATAACCTATTCCGTTCTATTTCATTCTATTTACTTTCAATAGGATCAAAACTTCCTAAACTGACAGTCTTATGGAACTTAATATAAAATAATAGTATTAGATTGGTGTCTAATTATACAGTAAACAAATTAATGGGTGATTAGAAAGTAAACTTGGGTGAATCTTCATTGTTTCTGGTCAAATTGTACCCGATGGTAAATAGACGTAAATATCCGATTAAATTGGGCTAGCGCAACCAGAATTGCGTGATTTTTCGAAGACGAGTTCTTACTCCAATATACGAGTGACTACGTCTCTTTTGTGGTGTAGGTGGGCGGTCGAGGCCTTGTTATTATTCCTATCATATACACGCCAAATTAAGCGCCTGCCGCCTTAATACCTTATTGGCCACAAATATTCGACAGTATGCTTTTATTTTAATTAAAAAATAATATTTGGGTGTAGTTGTGAATCTGTTGGTTGTTGTACGGTGCACGAATGTAGCCTTCTTCCCCACAAATGTATTCTCTAGACACAAGAAAACATTGTAATAAGACCATGGTTTCTTGAATTACGTTTTTCCAATGGTCATATTGTCAGGTTCTGATACTTAAAATGTACAGCGTATATTGGAAATTTAATTGTAAAGATAGAACTGATGTCAATTGTTGTAAATATTATTGGTAGATTGTAGAAATAGTGAATGAAGCTCGAGGCTAGCCTTGTGGAACTTGTCGGTTCTGGGACATTTTCTTATCGTGACATTGAATGATCATTATGTTTGTCTGATTGTAACTCTGTTGCCTATATTCTAAGACTTCTTACGTTGTCTCATTGATTGTATTGTTGTATTTTATTAGTGGACTGATTTATATTAATACTGTACATAAGCCTTTATTAAAGTTTGCGATTAGACTTTTCTTTCCTTAGTACAAATGCTGTTTTGGGGTTCTTTAAAGGTTTACATTAGCTTTTTTGTGATATAGACGTAAAACAACAGGTTAATGATATGTTACTTGTGCCATAGGTGGTCGGTGTTGCGGACACCCTAGCAATTTACCCATTTAGTAACACATTTAACTTTGTGCTCGCTTACGTGGTTAGCAATTAATGGTGCAATACATTCCCCAAAAAGTTAAAGGTTTTATTTTAGCACATTTTTATTATAACGTGTTCAAATTTAGCGCGGTTTTTAAATTCTGGTGAATTCTTGGGTTTTAAATGTTTTAATACGTTCATGATAATATATGATAAGTTTAAGGTTCAGTTTATCAATAATGATGGCCTCCAATATACTGATTTTTATCCATTTTACATGAAGAAGTGGAGTTTAAAAAAATAGAACCGATTTTAAATCAGCTTTTTGGCACTCTCATTAAGGACAAGAAAGACGGGTCTTTTTTTACCTCACAATATATTAAAAAAACTTGAAACTGTTTTGGAAGGCCGGAGTACCTAATGAAAATTATCTTTGTATTATTTGTTGATTTGTAATCTTGTATTAGAAGTTCATGGAACTAATGTTGCGAGGCCCGCCCTCTTATTATTATTACGCGTACATCACCACGAACATGTAACCAAATGTAATAACTTAAACCTAAGCAACAAAATAAAACAGTCCAATCTAATGTTTATTTGTATTATTAGCTGGGTTCATCTAAGAGGCCCGATTTGACAGCCTGTCAACACGGTACTCTTGAGGATTAGGAGGGACAAGCAAAAGAACATAATAACAACAAAATATCTATTACTCATAAGATTTATAAACCACTTGGTAAATGTAATTTCATTTGATATAAAACATTCAGACCTTTTGAACGCCTTTCGTCATATACAAAATGTATTACAACTTAATTATATCATACGAATCAAAGTCTCTTTTAAGGTGATATCAGATAGTTCACATGGATGAATATTCACTCGACTGAATGCTTCATTTTTTATTCATTCCTTAGCTTAGCTGGAATGACGTAGAGAAGAACATTCACCCGTAGTTTCTTCACTATGGCGTCGAATGAAGTCGTGCGTCTTGGAATACCTACGTTATCCCAGTGATCGGAAATAGGTGAGCTAATTTACCTAAACTTGATGCATGTTCATTCAATAATGTATTCCCATCTCACTCGCGCATGAATGAATATGCGTCAAGTTTAGGTAAATTAGCTCACCTATTTCCGATCACTGTAATCACACAGTATACGCGCTTCCTCCCCGAAATATAGGCAATGTTGGACCCAAGCGGCTTACATAATAGCAATAAGCTTGCGGCCTTGGGCTAGGATCTGTGAACCTTATACTTGCGCCTGCGGCAAGGAGAGTGAGTTGGGACGACATGGCCTTTAATGATTTAGAATTGCCAGCCGTTTATACCGCCACGGCACTATTAATGAGCTGATCCGTTTTACGCTGGCCACTGCCTCTGTACCAGCTGCCCTGGAACCTGCAAGCTGCTGAGGGACGACGGCAAGCGACCAGACGGAGCTACTGTCAGGGTTTCAGGCGATGGTGTGGAAACTGGGTAGGGCACTGGTATGGGACATGACCTGTGTTGACACATTTGCCCTTTCCCACACCCAGACGACCCGTAAACAGGTCGGTGCAGTAGCGGATGGCCCGAACACTCGAGCGCCGCGAATATTCGTTTTTTTTTTAAAGATTGGTGTCGGTAACACCATTTACCTAAAGTGTGTGGATGGGGCAGAGCACCTCTGGGTGAATATTCGGGCGTTTCAACCGCCGTCATTGTTGTCTTCTATATATTGACGAAAATAATGATAACTACCAGCAACTTATGATGTCAAAATCAACGGACCTGGGGTAGTATCCATTCCATGTAAAAGAAAAGGAAATTGATAAAGTTTATCTTGAATAATATGCGAAGACAATAATGACGGCGGTTAAAACGCCGAATAATCACCCCTCTATTTGTATCGTGTTGGACTATTTTTCTTTTAAGTCAATGCAAATTTTTCAAGTCTTGGTTAAAACCTAACCTTGGGTTACTATTGCTTTCGTGTGGCTGACCATCATTTTAAGTTAATCAACACTTCAACAGATTAATTCTGGTTTTCTGTAACATTTTCTACCTTTTTGCATTGAACCAGTGCCTCTTTGAGATTCTTGCATTTTTCAGTGAGCCTTTTAATCCTTTTCTTTAAATTATTATTATTTTGCCTCAGTTTTCTATTTTTTATTTGCTCTGTACGCAACTTTCTCTTTAAAAATGCTATTCTTCGTGACTCGAAAACTGATTCTAAATCTGATATATTTTCACTATTCAAAGAATTTGGTGACGTCGGTCTTGGAGGAGTATAGTTACCTGCTACCTTTTCAGCCTGAAATAAAAATAATTCACCTTTTGAAAAGCTAAGTTTAGTTTTTTATAATGTAACGTGTAAAAATAACTCACTCGTTTTTATAGAATGTATTACTTCGCCGAATTTTAATTTCATCGACATTACAGAGTTAAATTCGATCAAACGTGATTCCAAAATAAATAAAATAAAATAAATATGTATTAGGATGCGGCTCCACTAAGGCGGAGACGAGCGGTGCGGAGAGGAGGCGCGTAGGGATTGACCAATCATATTAGTTGAAATCCACACCTCGTCCCCGCTCCGCTTCAGTGGAAACAGACAAGCGGAGACGAGCGGAGCGGAGAGGAGACGTAACTGCATTACTACATTGTAATCACTCCACTCGTCTCCGCCTCAGTGGAGCCGCAGCCTAAATGAGTCGCGGGTGCGGCTCCATTTAGGCGGAGACGAGCAGAGCGGAGAGAAGACGTGTAGGGATTGACCAATCATATTAGTTGAAATCCACATCTCGTCTCAGATCCACTTCAATGGAAACAGTCAAGCGGAGATGAGCGGAGCGGAGAGGAGACGTGTAGGAATCGACCAATCATATTAGTTTAAATCCACATCTCGTCCCCGCTCCGCTTCGTGTCTTGGTCAATATATAAAAATACTTGGTGGGCAATAAAATCCTATGACTAGTTTTTGAGAAAAAAAATCTATTAAAAAACATGTAAGTAACGTGGATATTGGCCCAAAGAAAAATTTATGAAGGAAAAAAAAAGTGGACTGTTTTGAACGAAAAAAATATATGTTTTAGGAACCATTTAATTAATCAACTTCATCAAAAAAACTGTTATACAAAAGTGTTTAGTTTTTACAAAAAGATGAAGACATTTATTCAGTAAGTAGGCTGCACGGGCACTTTTACATGTCAAGAATCTACCAGCGCTTCGCAAGAGGAGACCACAGCTGAGAAGAAACGCCGCAAGAAACAAAGCACTACTCAGCAGTCAGTCTTTTTTTTTAAGTAGGTAGTAGCGATTCATATAAATAAGTAAAATTGGTCTGCATTTTTTTTATTTCTTTTTAATAGTCGTGATATTTCCGTTTGCAATAGTAAATCTTTTTTATTAACATAAGTTTTGTATCAAATCCCCTATTCTTCAGTATTTACTTCGATCAACAATCTACTAGATTCAACGTTCCAGCTCTGAAAATGGCCAGAGAAATATGAGCACAAAATAAGTTTGTGCTCATATTTCTGACAGAACGCGTCAACCACAGCCAACGTTAGGACGTGATAAAATGCCACAATGTGCGTTTAAAAATTGCGGAAGCACCACCGTAACACTAAGGTTTCGGAAGGAATATCTTTCTTTAGGTAAGTACAAGTCAGTATTTCATTTAAAGTACGTAAAAATTAGCAGTTTACATTTAAAAATCAATAATTTATTGTTTGGTCAACCATCTTGCCAATAATCGGTGGTTCTGGAACAAGAAATTCATGGAGTAGTTCTCATTTTAGAATAAAAAAATATTTTTTATTTTTTGTAGATTTCCTAGTGATCCTTTTTGCTGTGTGGCATGGATATCTATTTTCGCGAAAGAAAGAAAAGAAGATCTTAATAGGCCTTTCAAAAATTCGATTATAATGTTCGATTCATTTTGACAAATTTGACAAACTGGAAATAGCCAAAGGCGTAGAAAACAGCGATTCCCAAATTGCAGGTACAGTTACATAACACGTTTAAAATAATATAAGATTAAGTGTAGTGAGATGAAGCAGAGGAGTTACCACTTCAGTCCAGCTATATTATTAAGCCGTACCTATAATATTTATAATATTGCCGTTAATTGCAGATTCACGTCAAAAAAAGAAAGTGCAAGCAGCGTTATTAACAGAATCGACGACGTCAAATCTGGTAAAACGTTTACCTATGTTGTCTTTTTGTAAATCGTGACCAAGACCATAGGCCTTAGCACACTAGGCTTTATGTCGGCGATAAAGGCGAGTGTGCTAAGGTCTCAGGCAATATAAAATGTACAGTTACTCATATTTTGTAAATTAAGTACAAAATACTTCTATAATAACAAGCTCTGATTATGATGTATGGTCATTATTATTTTATTAAAGATAGTATTTACATCTTTGCAGGTTGCATCTATAACAAATATAGAAGTTCCATAGCAAAATTTGACATGAGTCATGCTGATTCCACTTATTGCAGTTCTCCTGCTGCTTTAGTATCGGGCCTAATACCCTTATATGACAGTCGTAGAACAGGATATTTAAAAAAAAATTATACCTACGTAAATTTGTTTGTGGTACCTACTTATATCTCTACCAAATAAAAAAAATGTCTGTCTTATATAATTGCGACTCCATTATTACCCTGTTCCTAAAATAGAATGACATGTTTTTGAAACGAAGAAAGTTCTTTTGTTTATCGAACGCATGCTCGTCTTGTGACGAAACGTGGTAAGTATTTTAAACAATTATTATTATTTGAATCTTTGTTGATTAGACTTAAGGTATAGTTCAAGTTAATTTAGAAGGTTCCACAGATATAGCTATAAGTATAAGCAACACGGCCACTTTTTCGCTTTGATTTTGTATGGGACCTTGAATCTAGTAGTAATTGTTGATCGAAGAGTATTTATATTAGAAATGATTTTTAAAGAAAAATACTTGTTTTTTTTTTAAATTACTCGGTGAAAAGTTGTGGATTGTCCGTGATAAAGGGCTCTAACGGGGGCAATGCCGCGGACATCAAGAGTTCAAGCTTCAGCTTCAGTTCAGGTGCTCTACTTTGAAATCCGTAATTTGACTTCGTCTATTGCTATCCCTTTTGCTCTCGACGCGTAACTAATTCGCAAGATAGTGACGAGGCGATTCGAAGTTCGAATTACGGATTTCAAAGTAGAGCCCCAGTTCAGCTTCGAGGCGTAACCTACAAGACTCGAGTCGCGACTGACTGCTGAGTCTAGAAACCAGTCAGTCAGGCATAACTAACCTAACAATATGTACCTACCTGAGAAAATGGCACGGCGCTCTTTGACAGTTTTTTATAACCTTTGTTAGTCGTATGCATATCTTGGCATTTGAAATGCATTGAACATATACGGCTATGCTTATTTGGCATCCAGCATGGCTCTTGCCTTTGTTCTCGAACGACAATAAGCCATTCATGTTGCAAAAGCTCATCTGCAGGAAACCTAGAATAAACCAAACATAAATCTTTGTACCTAACTATTATTCAAACTGGTTTCACATCCGAAACTATTTTTATTGACTTTTGAACCTTTTTTTTCATAACATTTACCTACTCCACTCCGTACTTCAGTCCTAGGTATTCTATTTCCTTCGAGATCTACACACCGTGCCCGGGACGTACCCGAAGGATTTTAACCATCGATTCTAGACCCTATTTGGAGTATTTAATGTGGTATATTATTTAGTCCAATAACGCATAATTTTCGAGATATTTATTATTTAAAAAACAATTCTATAGTTAATTTGATTTGAACTCTGTCACCTTAACCTAAAGCATTATTTACTAGCAAATGGCAACACTGCTCAAATGGCTGGTCGTCATTGGTCGAGGTTGTGTCAAATGGAATCTTGTAACCTGAGGCTCTACTTTGAAATCAGTAATTCGAACTTCGTCTATTGCTATCCCTTTTGCTCCCGACGCGTCACTAATTCGCAAGCAAGTGACGGGGCGATTCGAAGTTCGTATCACTGATTTCAAAGTAGAGCCCCCGTAAATTGTTATTTGTAGCTTTATAAAAAATATAAAACAGACCACAGAAGAGGAATATTATTCAGAGTGACTTTTTAGGGTTCCGTACTTCAAAGGAAAAACGGAGTCCATATAGGATAACTCATGTGTCTTTCTGTCTGTCCGTCCACCTGTCACAGCCAATTTGCTCCGAAACTGCTGAATCGATAAAGTTGAAATTTGGTACACATATGTAAATTGGTGACCCAAATAAATTTTAAACATGGGGGCCATTTTTGGGGGGTAAATAAAAAAATGCAAACTATATTGTGTTGCATATCAAATAAAAGGGCTCATTGTTAGAATCTTGATTTTTTTTATAATTTTTTTAAATAAATCGTTTTGAAG
Source organism: Acleris cristana (assembly GCA_948252455.1). Taxonomy (NCBI): domain Eukaryota; kingdom Metazoa; phylum Arthropoda; class Insecta; order Lepidoptera; family Tortricidae; genus Acleris; species Acleris cristana. Next base: position 7,735,913 of record OX411782.1, on the reverse strand, counting down.
TTATTTGAGAAAATAGGCAAAAATTGTCATCCCCCCCTAATCTCCGAAACTACTAGACCTAAAATTTTGGAAAAAATTACAGAGTATAGTTCTCTAGTTCTACCCATCGATTTCAGGAAAACCTATAAAAAGTCTATGGTATTTATTTAAGTGTACGGAACCCTCAGTACGCGAGTCCGACTCGAACTTGACCATTTTTAAATAAAAACCTTTTTTTTTACATTGTCTAGAACATGTCTAGAACCGATTCCAATTAAATAATAATTATGGCCGTCTAGATTGGCCACTTTTTTTTTTTTTTTTTTTTTTTATCTTAATAATAACCATAAGTACATTTTTATTCAACAGTATACATATTTAATATAATATAATACAATTAAAAGTTAAAACTAAACTTATTTAAATTAAAATAAAAACTAAGCTACTCAAATATTAAAGACGTAGATAATAATCACCACTATAAAAAGAACACCCCCTCTAGCAGGTCCGCTCGCGGCATGGTCCCTATGACACTGGCTGCGTTACCTCTCTGGATAGCTAGCCCAATCCTTTGGGAGAGGTAAGCACCAGCTCTAGGATCTCCGGAGGTGTCTATGAGCCGGGATGACAGGGCCTTAATAAAGCTTTTCATATCAGCTGACCAAGGTCCCATGGTCTCCACTGCAAGCGCCACAAATTCATAATTATTTAATAATGATGAATATTTGCGGCGCTTGTTGGTTTGGGCCTGATCAGCTGCTGCACCGGCCCGATTACGGGTTGACTGGACGTGGGACAGGGCGAATGTGTCAACACACGTCGCGTCCCACACCAGTGCCCTACCCAGTTTCCACGGCACCAATGTAGCTCCGTCTGGTCGCTTGCCATCGTCTCTATGTAAACCTGCTGGTTCCAGGACAGCTGGTACAGAGGCAGTGGCAAGCGAACGACGGATCAGATCATTAATTGTGCTGCGGAACGACAATACATGGCTGTCCAGCTTAACTTGTCGCGCATTTATGTATCGTATATTTCTATCCCGTTTTGCAATATGGCGAACGCTTGCCATTGATACAACTAGATAGGGTCTTCCGAACAAAAATGTCACATATGTTTGGCCAAGAAACAGTAGCGACATCTATCAGATTGCTTATAAACTACGTCAAACTACATAGAACTACCGTAACGTGGCCGGGTAACCAAACAAAAGCTGTATTTACAATAATATTAAGAATGCTTGAAAAAATGGTTTAACTCGAGTAATACATTACTTAATATGCTTACCGGAAAAAAGAAACTCCACCCTTGGTTTTCGATACCTTTGAGGTATAATTATTGCACTTACTTATGACGCAACATGGCATTTTTGATTTTACTACTACGTACGACTTGGTGCGAGGTTGAAACGTCACTGTCACGATTTGGTGCTAGATTCTTAGATTTAGCACCAATTTAATCGGTTTTTTGTACTAGAGGCCAGTCCATTAGTCACCTTATTATCATTGCATATTGTCATTTATGGTGCGTTCCTAATGCCGTGGATAGAGTTGTGACGTCTCGTTAAAATTTGACACATTATTTTATATCATCAAGCTTTACCAAACAAATCACTAGTATAGAACAAAACGCAGCTGATGACTTGTCAGTTAGCTGTCAGTGAATGAGTTCAGAAAAAAATTGTTGTTGTTGAATGCTGAATCAAAAGAAAGTTGCCCAAATTTATATCAAGAAAAAAAAACTAGCGATTGCTTATTTATTTGACTAAATTTAAAGAAAGGAAGGAGGACCACATTCACTCAGTGGGGTTAGCGTCAAGGGATTTCAACACTTGTCCTGATACTTTCATCAATTCCGCTTGCCTTCAGGAAGTTAAGGATTTAACTAGCACCACGGCGGGTCGGAGCAGTATGAGGAGAGCTCGAGACGGGTACCAGTATCAACCGATTCCTAACGTCACCGAAGATGACGCAGTCGCACACGATAACGACCGAATGGCAGAGGAACTTAGTGGTAAGATCACCACTCTGAAACATATGTCTATCGAAATAGGCAACGAAGTTCGGAGTCAAAGTGGTCTTTTACGCGGACTTGATGATGACGTGGACAGAAGCTCTGGTTTTCTCGGGAAGACAATGGGACGAGTATTGAGACTAGGAAAGGGCAACCATAACTACTATATTTTTTACTTATTTCTTTTCTCCATATTTGTATTTTTCGTTCTTTATATTGTCCTAAAATTCAGGTGATCTGACAAAATTGTTATGGTGTATCAATTTCTACCCTGTTATTCAAAGTATTTATTTATTAAGGCAAATAAATGTTGACATGGTGTAAATAAATATATGTAGTTTACAGTACCCATTTCATGTTTTTGACACCATACCCATCATGTGTTTTCTTTATGATTCTGAGTACATATATATATATGAGCTTACCAATATTTTGCCATGTGAATGGCATTTGGTCAGTTCATATATAACATGCTGTCGACATGCTAAGAAGCCTTAGAAGGAAGTATGTATAAGTACCTAAATCACGATAAAAAAACCTTGGATTATGTGGAAAGTATCCTCTTGTTGGTACTTGTATGATGAACCCCTTTTATTTCCTTAGGGTGACTTAGCATTATCATAAGCTGCAGTGTGCATGTTCTAACAAATTTATTGGTGGAAGGGCCTTGTGCAGGGTCCATCGGACTAGGTTAGGCTTTGTGGTCCCATTGGTATTCGCTTTTCTCAGAACTAATTTACCACGAGTCCAAAAGCCCATAAAAGAAGATAGGATAGGTTTTTTAGGTATCTTAAATCCCTAAAGCGCAAACTGCCCAGAAATAGGAATGGGATAAAAACCAGTGGGGCCACAAGACCTTGCCTTCTCTGTGCCATAAACAAAAAGTTTGAACTACAATAAGATGTGCTGCTTCTGTATCAACATGGAAAATATTATAGGTTAACACCTTAACGGCGGGAAAATATTTAACTGTAGTTAACCATACTTATATCGGTCTGATTCAACCCGATACCGTACTGAACGTGTTAACTAAATTAAATGAATATACTAATGAAATGCTGGTATAAAAGTAAATTTTATTTTATCTTTACATGCATAGTTATTAGATTAACTGTACAATTCACTTAATATAGTACAATACTCATCTCCAACAGAATCCTTAGAAACAGATACAAGCAATTTACAAGACCTTTCCAGGACTATTTCACAACCACGCACAGTGTCCTTAAGAAATCCAATCACACCACAGGCATTTTGAATTTGATTGTTGCCACAATAGAGACTTAAGTCCTCCAAAATTAATGTAGAAGGTACATTTTGCCAATTAGATAAAGACGAAATGGTTTCAATTAGTGATTCTATGTTATTTGCATATAAGAAACTGATCATTTTCATGTAATGGCGGTCAACAGAGCTGAGATCCTGAGATAATTCTGGCAGCTCATTTAACTCTTCTTTTGTAATATATAAAACCTTTCCATGCTTAGAACTGGATATTGCTTCTTCAAAAAGTTTTTTGCGGTTCATCATACAGTCTCCAAAATAAAACTCACAACTACCTGTGCCTATGTTCTTCATTTTAATGTTAATAATTTTGGTTGAAACATATCATTGGTTGAAACCTGTAAACAATAAGGAAGAAAGTAGGTAAGTGTTTAATAAAGTTCACTTTAATTTTTAGAGAAGCCTACTTACCTATACCTAAGTATAATTATTATTTTATTACATTCAAGTGGCAGTGAATGTGTGAACATAAAAAAAAATATTGTGTCTTTAGTAGTATAGGATAATTAATTATATACCTACTAACTGCCGCACTCGGAGACGTCAATTTAATTAAAATTGCTGCTGTCACTTTGCTGCAGCAATAGAATAAGACAACACGTCACGGAATACCATCTGAGTAGTTTGATAACGAAACGCAAATCGGGGGAGAATGCTACTACTCAACTTCGCGGCACTGCACTATGTGGCAATCATGTGGCACTATCCCAACACTATCCTAACGAAATGACATTTTAAACGTCATTTCATTCATTGTTTATCTTATCTTGCATGTGGTAATGAATGTGCTTGCATTTCAATTGCAAGCAAAGAGTAGAATATTATGTTAATTATGTATCACGATTGCAAGTCTCGCATACAGAGTACTTAAGTACTCACAATCACTACGTCGCAACTTTACAATTATAATGAGTTGACTTATAAGCCATTCCAAGAAAAAAAAAATTGAATTGAGTTGACTGTTACTTGAAGTTAAACTGAAAAAAAAAACCAAGCTGCTGGCTCTAGCAGTCCTGCACGAAAAATATTAAATAGGTACGTCATAAGCAAGTTTTCTAAGGTAGTTATACATTAATGAAACGCTATTAAAATGCCCTCAAAAGGGCAACTATGTACAATATTTTTGCAATTCACCCAAAAATGAGCTTTAATTGTTGTTATTCCCTAAAATATTATTTCGAAGACTGGTAAAGTTACATGTAGCAAAAGAAGTAATTTTTTCCTTTAAGTAACTATGGAAGAACCCGTGGAGGCAATTAGGGATTGTGCCCGTTACGCGCTGACGGTCAACAGACGCACGCACCGAGATGAAGAAACTGATGGTCGTCGACACATTCAAAGCCAAGAGTATGTATTTAGTTAAAACTTAAACATACTACATTTACTACTACTTATAGATACTAGTTATACTACAAATAATTGGACAGGCTAAGGAAAAGGAACTCCACTAAAAGTAATCTTAATATCATGAAAAAATGAAAAAACTTGAAGAAGAAACATTTCAATAATAAGTAACACATACAGAAACAAGGCCTAATTATTATGCTTAAATAAAGAGCGAATATAAACCTAGCTACCTTGACAAATCTGTTATAATTTACAGTGTAACAGAAGAAGTTATAGCAGATATAGCAAATAGATTGAAAACAAAGTCCACAACGAGCACCAGCAATCTACATAAATTGAAGAACGGTCTCCTGGATAACCCTCATTACACTGAAATGGTGCTGAACACGCATGGTGCAGTGCGGGGACTAGTGAGAGAACTGACTGGTAAATTATTACACATTCTTCTGCCCTTAGAAAAATAGGGATTTCAGAAATTGTACCTATTGCAAATGTAAATAAATTTGTATAAGAAGGCACTGTGATGAACTATGACTGCGTAACTTAGGCTTGCTTACGGAAAATCCATACTGATTAAAAACTTTTTCAGGGCATGAAGCAAATAGGCAAACTGTGGCAGCAGGCTGCCTGTGTAACTTGGCACTTGGTGAAGCTCGGGCCTGCACAGCCTTGGTGAAAACTGCAGGGCCCTACCTGGTCACAGCACTTGACAGCCTTAATACGGAGCTAGCAGTGAGTACAGTAGTAGTTTAGTTTGAGTTTGCTGTGTTTAACTTTTTGAAGCACACTGATCATAAGATTTTGACCCTCTGAGGTCACAACAAACGTATGTGTGTATGTATATGAACACTTTATTGTACAAACAAAAGAGATAACAATTATAAAATAGACAAAAATATAACAGGGATGTACAAAGGCGAACTTATCCCTTTAAGAGATTTCTCATTCCCTCATTCATTCTCATTTCTTCTCGTTCTCATATTGTTTGTCTTATAGAGGGGACAATGTTTTTGCGGTTTTTAGGGTTCCATACAAAAAAAAAAAAAGGAACCCTTATAGGATCACGCGTGTGTCTGCACGTCCGTCTGTCAGAGCCAATTTGCTCCGAATCTACTGGACCAAATCAGGTGAAATTTGGTAGGATGGTGTAATCCTATGACCCAAACACAGATATACAAAGTAAATTTTTCTTTTTTTAAATAAGTTTTAAATAATTCAACTCGCACTTGGCCGGTTTTTTATTTCATGACGGTCTCATTGCACAAGCACTTGTCAGTTTAAATACCAGGTCTAAACACCACAGGTATGATCTGCTAAATTACAGAGCCAATGTGACTCCAAGGCAGTCCAAGGACTTCTTACCATTTACTAAATCAAAGTTCCCATTAAAATCGACGCTGTTTGCCTAGTTAGTAGTTACCCCGCCTACGAAACTAGCAGTCCCGCGTTCGATTTCCGATATTTGAAAATATTTGTGTGATGAGCGCGAGTATTTGTTTCTGAGTCTTGTATGTATTTCTCTATATAAGTTAATTTATCGTTGTCTAGTACCCATAGTACAAGCCTAGAGCTAGGCTTGGGACTAGACCAATTTGTATGAGACTGTCCCATGATATGATATATATTTATTTCATTTAATTTTGAAAAGTGGCAGGGTCGAATTTTTAATTTAGTAGTTTAAAGTAACGTGCACATTGAGGCATATTAATATACCTCAATGAACATAAATTGATTTTTCCAGATAACATGCGCGTGGGCATTGGGGAATGCCGCGGGATCCGGCGTCAAGGCTATCGAGCTAATGACGTCACAAGGCGCCGTCTCTAAATTGGCCGCACTGATGACGTCACCCGCGGATGACATCAGGGAAGCCGCCGCGTGTGCGCTTTTGCAGTTTGCTTACCAGAAGGAGGATTATTTTAGGTTCTTATTTTTTATTGCTAACTGTCAATGTCAATGACGGCTGGAACCGACCCATAGGTGTTACAGAAGGGTGCAGACTCATCTCGACACACCAGATTGTCATACCACTGCTATTCGACGGAGCTCCTATTTCTGGGCGATTTGCCATTCGGGCATCTAAAGACACCTAACGAACCTAACCTACCTACTTTCGCGGAATAAAAATGATTTCTGACGAATTTCCGACATAAGCGAATGGCAGTGTGACCACGAGTCAGCCCCTCTGACTTCCCTGAAATCCGTCAAGACTGCCACAGCAAAACAGACCGTAAGGAGTGTAGCGGTAAGGTTGGAATCCGCGATGCCTTTCAGCTGCCATTGACTCACAAGATACCTTTTATATTTGATATGGATTTGAAAATGGTAAACACATACCTGTAAGATTACTTTTTGTAATATATTTATTTATTAACAAAAGATGTATCTTTACTTACAGTCAAGAACACGCTTCGCAAATACTTTTGGCATTGACACAGAAAAAGGCGATGAAATCATCACTTCACCTGCTATTTGTGCTGTCCTGCCACGACGACTTCAGTGAGCTGGTTGATAAAGAACTTCTCCAGAAAATTCTAGGAATCTCCACAGAATCCATGGAAAGTGTGAGTGACAGTTTTTATGAATTCATCTATTCAATAAGAACACTCGCCAATATAGAACTAAATGATAAGAGGTACAGTGCTATTATAGACCATTTTTCTTCAAAAGTGAATGACTTAAAGAAAGTTTTAATGATGAATATTGATACTGTAAATAGATCTTTACTTTGGTTTTTAGGAAATTTGTTTAACTATTGTAGTGATAACGAGTTTTTTAATAGCTTATTTACTTGAGGTGTTAAATTTTGATATGAATAAATAATAATTGGCTAAAATCTGTATGACTCTTAATGACCTTTCCCCGTCTTTGTTGTAGGATAGTCCTAACATAGAGCATAATTAGAAAAATAAAACAATCAATCAAGTCGCAATAAATATAATATCATATCAATAATTATTAATAATATTTTAATAGTCATAATATTTAGATTAATATTGGATAAGGCTACAATTTATACTGTTCAAAAATTGCAATTCTCACATATTGTCACTGCGGGGTAACCGTCCGCGGACCACCACTATTAAAGCTAAGCTCCATCTCATTCTGCTCTAATACATTAGAGCAGGACAGATGGACGTGATTGCCAATAAAGTTGTCATTGTCTGGCTAATCTAAAAGTGCGGTCACACTAAAGTAAATACATTCTAAATTTGACAGGTACATAAGAATACTGCATTATTTAATGACGGAACGTAGTGGAGACGGTATTGTATTTCGAGGTAGTTCATCCGCGTCTTTGTTACCACTTATCTCGTAAACTTCTATTTCTGAATACAATTGATGATATCAATTAGTTCTATCTCCTGCAATTACTAATGTAAACGCTGCAGAATTATAAGGCATTATACAACACAATGCAACAGTGTTAACTTCGCTACGCTATTTTTAGTTTTAATTATGTCTAAAATATGGTACGAGTAAAAATATGGTGGAGATAGATTGAGACTTTAAAATAAAATTTGTCTCCTATAAGTATTTTATAAAGTTGATTTTAAAACTTTAAGAAGACTTAGTAATGGTTTTATTAATAAATATTAACTTTGAATAACTAGGTACCTGCCGCTTTTTATCATGCCTGATAGTATTGGTAGACCGGCCCAGATGAAAATACACGCAATCTTAACCTTTTCAACACTACATTAAATACAAAACTTGCGTACACTAAGGTCTATTTTTGCTTCTGTTGTTGTGACACATTTTTCCGTCATTGATGTTGAAAAGTCAAAGGTTATGTACAGATGTAGTGAATAATCCTTTTCCATCGTTTTTTGTCGGATAGGGCTTTCTCAAATAGCTCCAGTACCCATCAATAAGCCAACTGAGAAAGCAAGATAAATACGAACTCATCCCACAAAAAACTATAGGAAATGATCATTCGCTACATCTGTAATACTAAAAGCGTACTTAGCATTGAAACTAAACCTTATTAACCCTTCGTATGTAGGACGGAGTCGCACACTTGCACCCGTCGTCTGTCGCAAAATGGCGCGTCTAACGTCAAATTCAAACTTAGAACTGTTTTATACGTTTCATTCTACGAATTATAAATGCCTATGGTTTATTTGGTTCATTGGGATTGAACAAAAAACCGTTTAAGAGTCTATTTGACTTGTTTTTAAGTTCAAAATCGAATAAAATGTTGATCATTTGACGTGCACTGAACAGTGCTTACCTATTTAAGCAAACAACGGAGGGTGCACTGGTCAGTGCTTACACATACCAAGGGTTAAAGCGATTTTATTTCACCGTCAAGTTTGATAAAGAGAGCCATTATACAATAAATAATGCAATTTAACTGTTCATTATTAAGAATTGTTTTTTTTTAGTAGTGATAAAGACTTGGTGCATATTAGAGCTTGGTACCATTTAATTTTACATTTATTTAACTAAAATAACTTTTTTAATAAATTACTAAGATAAACTAGAAAACTATGAAATGTGTATTTGGTACCTTATGAATAAAAAGTAACCCAAATAATTAAATCGCAGCGAGACAGTCGCGTACATCACGATGTTAATAATACAATGTCATGAAACGAGTTCGCTAATCGTTAACTCCAAATATGGAGTCGCGTCTAATTCTGTCACTTATGTATTATGGCTTAAGCTAAATTTTGTTTGTAATTACCTACTTGAGTAGATAAATTAGCTATTAAAAGTTTCCTAATGACTGTAATTGGCACAAATACAGTACTCTCAAAGGTGTACATCCTTGTTTTCTATCACAATGAAATGCTTTTACAGATTATGTTCTAACAGCAAAAATGCACGTATAATAAGGTAAGCAAAGCTTGCCCGTGTTGTTTTTATAAATATTTTACAAAACAGTCTAAAAACAGCTCTATAAATGCATTAAATATTAAAATTATGGAAATAAACCGTCTACCATTACCTATAAGGTTTCATTTGTGAGAATTGCAACCAACAGCGAGAAGGCGCACGGACGACTGAGCTGTGTTCACGAGCCGGCTAAATTTGTGTTTAGGTTACGTCGTAAATTGACTGAACCGACAAATATGGCTTCAAAACGATCCCCAAAAATAGGATTTTAACCTTTTTAATGTTCGTCACCGGATTTTTATGTTCCGGACACTGATAGTTCCGGAGGTTTTCTAGGCTTAATGCTTCAGATGCCGTCTGCCGATTATTGCCGACGTAAAATGCATCAAGTTCGGCGGCCGCAGCACGAAAATCCGTTGACGTAACTTGCCGATCGTGACGTCCAAAAGGTTAACGGATGATTGGGGATTGAACTGTCACGCCACCAGCCGTCCCTGTCCCGCCGCTTGGCTAATAATTGCGTTAGTGTAGGACAGCGCGAGTTACGTGTGGTCGGTACTCGCGTGCTTGCGGTGATTGTGTCGGCGCGGGCGCCGCTCCGTCACCACCGCTGTGCTTGCTGTAACAAAATATAGTAAATATTATGTTTTATAGGGTTTATACCCACTGACTAGTTTTAAAAAATTAAAATGTTCTGGACTCTGCAAAGTTGCGCCTTGATGCACACCTAAAACAAAGGCAGGTAAGCCATGCTTTGCCCTTATCTGTCAATGTGACATTTGAATTCGCCGGAGAAGGACAGAGCATGGCTTAGCTACTCCTCGGTTACTCCAAGTTTAATAATAAGGGCATGCATGTTTTCACTTACGGCGACGCAAATTAGTACCGTGAAGGGGACTTCACACGTACTTTGGCCCTTAGAGGTAATTTTAAAAAGATTGTAGCCTTAAGTATTAAGTAGTCCAGCTTTACTGTATGTCGTGTATGTATATTATCGAACTCTATTCTTAAATCCACTGCCCATTCACTATATTAGCGCAGGATATGTAATATGCAAATTGTGTGTAATTGTGTATAACAATGGAGTCTAAATTAAGGGCACGATTGCAGAGTTTATTTAACCCTTCCACAGCCCCAGAATCAGAAACTAATGGTGGCCATGCACCATCCTTCCTATCGTCCAATCGGCATGACGCTACCGATTGGATCAGTTAGAATTGACCGTGGGTGGGAGTGGATTGGCATGACAGTTATACTTGACGGCACAATCTAAATTCGATTCTTTTGGCTTGATAATTCCGATTAGACCGTGTATGGCGGTCGACGATCGTCAGTTCAGTGAGGTCAAGATTTTAACCTCTCTTGTGTCGAGATAGCGTTTTTCACACCAGTGTCTTGCTTTTCAATTAGAGGAGTAACTAACGTTAGAAGTTTCATGTAAGTTTCTTCATTCATTCGTAAATAATTACAATATGTTTTTGGCGTAATCCTCAATTATTTTAATAATTTTGTATGGGTAAACTGTTTTCTTTTCATTAACTACCGTTTGTATTTGTACCACTCTGCTCGATCTTTTTCACGAGTAAAATGCCCAAAACGGCTAAAACATCGTCGTCTGTCACCGGTGACGCCATGGCTTCAACTGAGCGTCTCTGCCGATGGGACGCAGTTCAAACTGATCGTGTGTGGTGTATATAGACGAACTGCAGATTGGATCAAGCCTGCAGCGTCATGCCGATTGGACGATAGGAAGGATGGTGTATGGTCAGCATAAATAGTTTTCATTGGTTATTTCTTCGAGGAGAGGAACTTAGTTTTTTTATAAACAAAGCGTTTATCGTGCATGCAAAAACACAAGTATTAAGAGGATTGCGAAGCTAAAAATTTTTCTTTCCAAAATGCTATCGTTTCTCACCCCTTAAAGTCTTAAGTCCAATTTTTACGATTTTTGAATATGTTGTAGATATCATGAAAAACTATGTCTGTACGTTTTCCTTTCCAAGAAAATATGTCTTAGAATGAAACAAAAAAAAACTAACGTACGGACCTTGTTCCTTATAATAACTACAACATATTCAAAAATCGTGGAAATCGGACTTGATTTAGGGGGTGAGAAACGTTATCGCCCGGAGCTACATTTGTATGGATTTTTGACAGATACGCGATTTTTCACTCCTTCACAATCCTTTTAACAAACAAAACTAAAGAAATGCCTCACCCGATTGTCGTGGAATAACTTTTGTAACTACGATTTTCAATTCAGGGTAGTTATTGCTAGAGTCCACTATTGTCTTTTCGAGCGTATCGTTCGTGCGTATTGGACCTAAGAAGTGCATTTCTGTAATACAACCAAAATAAAAAACAAATTCTTAATGTAAATAATACGGGCATCTTGTCTAGGTAGGTACTAAAAAACAATATTTTACAAAATAACAGGCGCCGAGAATAACAGGTGTAATTAGGTATAGTCAATGAAAGTTTGAGAGGTACATTCAGCCAAATATGTAGTTTGCATATCATAAAACAATTAGTACAAAGTTCTATCAGAATTTAAATTAAAATCATTGACACGAAGATCGCAAAAGTTATACAGTGCAATCTACGCTTTTCTGTGAGTCTGACCAGAGAGGCGTAGCTAGGTAACCAAAGGCCTTGATGCAAAAAAACTTGGGTCCTAACTAAATTGTTCGGCTACCTATATCAAATCAAAATATAGAGAACCTTACGCAAGTTCAGTCTGAGGTTTGCCGGTCAGGGTCCGAGGGCCCCTGAGCTTGGGGGCTTGGGGGCTTGAGTCAAACAGTTGTACCCAAAACCAAAAGTGTTTTTAAAAATATCTCTGCGCACCACTGCTATCTTGCTGGCTGGGGCGTTTTGTAAAGCTTATGCCCATAACTGGTTCTCGATATTCAATGAAATAAGTAAAACAAACGACCGCATGAACTTTGTGGGCTCATAGAATTAAATATGACTTTTACCTGGAGGTTCTTCTGGCGTCTTGGGGACGTCGTTGACGGGTTTCTTCTTGTCGTAGCCGTTGGCGCGGGGCCGCGCGTCTGTCACCATCGCTGTAACATGCAAACACTTTGCTTAGAATCGCAGCCCATACCACGGACGGGCACTAATCTGCCGTTATACCATAGGAGGCGGCTAAATACAATGTAGTGGTCGAAGCATTATAATTATACTCTACTAGCCTCTGCCCGCGACTTCGGGATTATAAGGATTTAAGGCAGTTTCAGAGCCCATTTTTTTTTTCCATCTTATATCACGCATCTCACTGGACCTCTATTCAACACGGTAAAAACCGAATTGGTTTTGACATGTCATCGTATGATCAAAGATTTGATATCTCTTATTTACTTGACAGTAATTGCGGCCGAGTTAAAAACAATACCATAACGGGTCAGATACGATTTGGATTTTACCGCCTAGAATAGAGGCGCTGATTTACGTTTAAACACGATTTCGTGAAGGGTCGAAATACTTACGATTGGCATAGACGGTAGAGCGGTGGATCTGCTGGCCCGAGAGCTCGGGCAGCGTCAGGGGGCGCCGCGAGTTACGCCCACGCCCCATCATCACGAAGTCCCTGGAAAAAAAACGGACTCGATAGTTGGTCATAGTCTAGGTGGTTGGTATAGTCGGAAATTCAGTTGGTAAATCCCTTTTTTAAATCAAAAATGGGTTTGCGTTTGACCTCCGTCTCACCTGATGTTATTTAATAAGTGAGATCGAGGGTGGACGCTTACCCAGAAAAAAACCTATTCACTCTTGCCTTGAAAACACCAAAGTTATACGATTCCGAGAATACAGACGCAGGGAGAGCACTCCACTCCTTGGCATTGCGAATAAGAAATGACGCATCAAATCGCAATGATCATGTTTTCTGTGGTGTTCCACATAACGGAAAAAGGTGACCACTTTTTCCATTAAGTTACTCATATAGTTCAATTGTTATCGAGTTATGGCATATGCCTCACTTTAATAGTAATGAGGGCCCCACTGGACGGTCGGCGTCCTCTTAAGTCCGTTTATGATTTTGAAGTTTTTGAACGCTGCCGCCGTTTTCGGTCATAAAGGGGCTTCTAAACGGGCCATATTTTCACTGCAATATGTGGCCGGCAACTATTGGTGTCTTCCTCTAACATACGAGTAAGAGTTGCCGGCCAAAAATTGCAATGAAAATATGGCCCGTTTAGAAGCCCCTTAAGTGAAAAAATGAATGGTGCTCACTCTCTGACGGGCTCCCTCCAGAAGTCCGGCGTGTGTACGGGCGGGAAGTGGTAGTTGTTCTGGAAGCCGTAGCCGCCGTCCAGGCCCGACGCGCGCAGGCTGGCGTGCAGGGAGTTCTTCATGCATTGCAGCTGCGGGGGTTGACTTATGCAGTAAGTGTCATTCAGGGCCGATAGTCGACATTTGTATGGGCATGTGCTGTGCTGTGAGCACCATGGGCGTTGAAAGTAGAAGGGCATGAGTTCATGGTCGTTCGAGTAGTCGCTGTCGTATAGACAACTGCATGCTTAGGTACTCGAATTGGGAATGCCATAATCATTTTGAATGCTGTGTTAGGTACCTTATACCTTGTCGAGTTAAAATTCCTGATAAAATAGCATTTGAAACAATTAGGTCCTATGTTATCAATTTTTTGCAGTGTTTTCAATGAAAAAAGTGATATCATTCTTGCTAATAAAAAGTATCGGTCGCAGTATCAAATAGACAATGTCCCGTATAGGCCGAAGATTCATCATGCAAGGGCTATTAAATATTCGGCGAACACAGGCGAGCGCAAGAATCTGTCTTACCTACTCTAACATAATTCCCCTCAAATTTGTTCCCTGATATTATGAAAAACCTTGTTATTGCCGTGTTTATACAGATCTTGGCTGAGGTATCTGTCTCATGATACGTCAGAGTAAAGGTAAGTACTTAATAGAAAACTGTGTAAATTCTGACGTCACTGAAGACTGGCTGGCAGTTCAACCAAGATCGGATTACAGTTACGGCTCTTAAGTATCTTGTATAACCGCGTTCCTTAAAATTGCCGATCATCGGCAAATCGAGGTAGGTTCCATAAATAAGACAAATTTATAAGCAAATATTACTAGTACTGGCCACCGTCATAGTATAACAAATAACTAGTAGCGAATCTCAGAGTCAAGGTCAAATTATTAGCCGAAGACTCAGCGCAGCGTTAACCCAGGTGCTCTACCGCCGCGGGCTGGTAACAACGTTATAGTCTACGGCTTTGTGTATCATTAATTAAAAATAGCGTTTCAAATTGGAATATAGCGATATGGTAGGTACCTAAATTATGGAGCCGTCGTAATTGCATATACAATGACCCGTAATTACTTGTCTACATAGCTAACGCAAAATATTAGTGCGCGAGCGACAGGGACCACCAATGGCGGGTCATTGTGCTTGTTATTCAGCTTGCGAAATTTAGGCCAATTATTTTATATATTTATTTCATCCGTGAAAATTCCTCAGGCGGAAGTGAAATTATTCGTTTTTCAAAAGGATTCTCTACTGTTATCATTATTTATTATACCATGGCACCGTAGTGTGCCGGTGGACGTACGTGCGCGTGGCGTGCGTGCGCGCCGTCGAACAGTAGGTTCGTGACGGCGCCGCCCTGTACCTCTCTCCGCTGGCGCTCGGCGTCGGCGCGCAGGCGGCGCACGAGCCGCTCCGCGTCCGACAGCCGCGCGCGCAGCTCCGCGCGGGACTCGTGCGCGTCGCACGCGCACGGCGCGATCTCCAGCTCGCGGAGCTTGCTGCAAGCACACCGACCACCGACAATCATTAAGACCGTTTATGATTCTGAAGTCTTTGATCATTTCGGTCGGTATAGTATGGTATAGTTCAGTCAACCCGGTCCAATTCGATCACCATAGCAACATGCTACTTGTTGGCTAAGAGCTGAGATACGATGTCTTTGAGCTAGTAATTTCATTGACTGTCCACCTTTTACACCGAAACGCAATAGCGCTCCTTTCTAAAGCGCGGTGGGTGCGGAACACGAAGAATTTCGTACATTGACATACCGCCGTTACCTATCTTTGTCACTTGCACACAATGATGTTGCCGTCGCGCTCGCGCATTGAGCTAGCAGGTTATAAGAGCGGCGAGTAAGATTGTGGTAGCGAAGTCTTTTTGGAGCACTCACTCGGTCTGAGCGTCGACCAATCGCTGTAGCTGAAGCGCCCGCGCCTCGGCGGCGCGCGCCTCGCCGCGTGCTGCCGCCGCCTCGCGCTCTAGGCGGCTCACCTCGAGGTTAAGATCCGCCTGCTGTATAACGTCAACATTATTCAGTGGCAACTTGTATACTAATGCCAAATCTGTTTTACGAATAAGCAAAGATCAAGAGTATTCAAAAAAGACCAACACTTGTTGCAAACTTTCCTGAGATTGGCCCCTTGCCGCCGCGGGCCGCGGCGCGCGGTATTAATCTGTTCTAGTAAATTATTTGAATGAGCAATGCGGCCACCCCAATGACAACTAGATAACTGGTAGAGAACTGGTAACTGGTGGTGGTGGTTCGTTTTTTGTATATTATTATTTTGTATAATAAAGATTAAATAAATAAATAAATAAATAAATAATAGTTATATGTATAATATCCAAATACAGAAATAATAAATCATAATTTTAATTAAAAGTTAAGTTGATTCTAACTTTTTTTTTAATAGATTAAATCTTAAACGAATTAATTAATGTGCGTTAGCTAAATTGAGGTGCGATTCTTTTTAGGGTTCCATAGTCAAACTGCAATGGGAACCCTTATATTTTTCGCCATGTCCGTCCGTTCCGTCCGTCCGTCCGCAGCTTAGCTCAGAGACTCTTACTTCTAGAAACCTGTTATTTGGCATGAATATACATATTAGACACGCCAACAAAGTGGTAAAATAAAATATTGAATAAAAAATTAAATATTTTAAAAATCTAAAAACGCTAAAAATAACCTCTTTTAAAATGATACGTTAGGCCAACTGAAGTCGGCTTTTGGTTGAAAATATTGTGAGTCGCCGACTTCAGCTAGACTAATATATTACCTATTATTTTATTTTATACTTTTTAGTGATCATAATAAGCTTATGTAGTCTCACTTCTTAGTTGGTATGAAACTTTAAGACATTTCAAGCTCGCCGCAAGCAACGCCGCGGGAACGTCATAGTCATATATAAAAATTTCAATGTTCTTCGTTGTAGTCGTTCAATCGTGAGATACGAGTCGAGATATCTTATCGCCACCCTTGAAATAGGTACCGTTGAGGAGTTCCGGTGGCCATCTGTGGTCTTCATCATCAGTTCACCAAATGATACTTTCTGAATGCAAATGCAAGGCTTTCTACTAAAAATACTAAAATAGCTATATGTTTGCCTACAATATTTGAGAAGTTCCCTCAATTCGTCACTGATCCCCTCATCAGATTTAGATTTGATGACATTGGGACCACCTCGGAAGTATACTCAACCAAACCAAAAACAATTTTTTGAAATCGGTCCATAATTGACGGAGAAATCGGTGAACATACATAAAAAAATACATACAGTAGAGTGGAACTATAACCTCCTCCTTTTTTGAAGTCGGTTAAAAATGTTTAGGGTTAACCTCCCTTACAGATGTCGTTCGTTGGATAGGTCTTTCAAAAATATTGTGGGTTTCTTGAAACGATTTTTCGATTAAAGGATCCGTTTGTGAAATATTAAGATTTAAAGTGCTAATTCGGAACACTACACTGAGCAAAGAGCATGGTCAGGTCAAACATGGTCTTGCCCCATTTTTCATTTAATTTTAATTAAAGAAAGGTTAATTACTTACTTCCGATTCATCAGCGTTTTCTTCATTGACAGGCGAGGGTGCTTTTGATGAAGATTCCTTATTGAAAATCAATTGAAACTGGAGATCTGTTGACAAAATTTTGTAAATTGAAATCTTTAACTTGCAAATTAATTATTGTTACATATAACGTGGTGAAACGTTTTCTAATATTAGAGAACTACCTATTAAAATTAAAAATGAATCGATATTTTCATTAACAAGTTGGCAGTTACAAAATGAACTTTGACATTAACCGTCTGTTTCACAATCGACGAGTAAAGCATATTTGACAACTAAATTTAGCCCTTTCTCTTTCTGAAACTTGAAAATAGACAAGGGGAGAGCAAACTTTAAATGGCACATACATTTACTGGTCGATTGTGAAACAGGCCCTAATAGTCATAAAATTTCATAAAGTTTTAATAGAAATGAGTTGTTGCAGGGTTATGGTTAGGCATACTTAGGTACCTATGTTTAGGTATGGATTATATTATAAACAATCGTCCTCCTTTTATCAAACGTTTCACGGAACCCATTTTGTTAATTCATAATGTCAACACCGTTACAGTTCATAGACATGGATCAATACCAACTATCGACCAGACATGTGAAAGGTAATAAACTTATCACGCATGAGATAATATGCTTCCAATGCTCACGACTGTAACGCTATTGAGCATAAGGTAGCAAAATATTTTCCTTATTGTTCTGCTATGACATCTTTATCGGAGACCAAACGATGTCCAAGTTCTTCGTACTCCGTACTTACAAGCATAATTCTTTTTCCACTGCTCCTCTCATGTTTTTTTAGTGCACCTATACATCAGTAAACTGTTCACTAGATGCTGAGTTCAGGTTCCTATCTGGTCTGTCCACTAAAAGTGCGATACTGACATTGAAGCATCAAGCAACGTGTTCAGAAAACCCCTGTGTCAGCTTGTTGCTGGACATGTTGTCGGCCTTTGACCTCGTGTAGTAGGTCATGCTATCCTCACTCATGTTAGCTATAAAGTTAACCAAGTTTAAATTTTGGCTACAGGCTAATGTTAGCATTGATGTTTATTAATGTTCATTGACCTTATGCAGAAGCTTTAGAAAAAATAAACACTATTATTAGAATTAAAAAAACTTCGTTATTGTGTGAAACGATCTCATGACTCGATTTGCGGTTAACGAATCGTTCAACGATACAGGCTAACAAAGAGCTGCCGTTCTTTGTGTTGAAGCAGTGAAGGCATAGGTACATTATAATGTGATGATTACTTGCTATTCTCGACCATTTATTGCGATAATTTCCTACACGCGATCAAGGGTATTGTAATACAAGATTACAAGCGTTCTGTGTAGCAGTAAGTAATCTTTTGATCAACTTCAGAGGGTTTCATAGCAGGTATACATGTCACATTTTCGGACGAGAGAGGTATTTGCATAAGATTAGAATTTCGAGATTCTAGGATTGATCTCCTCCTTTTAATTCACGACTGTATTTTATGCTATCTAGTACATTAGGATGACCTTCACCATGATTAAAAATGACCTTGGGACAAATGCCAACAATAAAATCTGGGTATGGTTCCAACCGTGGGATGAATCACAACCGACCTTCATCAAAAATAAATTTTACCAACGGCTAAGCGTGGTAGCTCCTACCTCTGTTCCTCTCCCTAAGAGCCTCAATTTCTGTATGCAACCCGCTCAGCATCAGCCGGTGCTGCTCCTGAAGGAAACGCACGCTGTGCTCCAAATGAGCAACCCTGGCAACTGCATCGCCACCGATCACAAAGCCGCTGCTCCCGCTCGGCTCGGCCGGAACTTTCGTTACCTGGAGACAATCAGACATTTGAGGAATAAATGCCCCAGGTGCATAAACTTTCATTCAATTTTATGTCGCTAGTCGCGTGGTGTTACTTTATAGCTTCGCAAATAAGAAATTGACAGAAGGTATTCTAAATATGGACATTGATGCTAATTAAGGTTTATGCAATTGGGTCAAGGCGAAAAGGATTAAAACCAATTGGGTTAGTCAGGGAAAAGGTATAGACAAAATTCTTTGGAAAAAAAAGGGCGCGATTCGGAGATTGGCATTACGTAGGTCCAATCCATTTATTTCAGAATATTGTAGTCTGACCCGTAACCAGGTCAAACATTGTTTGCTAAGCTGTTATACCTTTAAATTAGCTATTAACATTGTAATGGTGTTCACGTAATCAACTAACTCTTCTGTAGTTGATCTTTGGTGGTCTAATTAATTGTAGGTTTGAAGTCCCGCACGAAATAAATAAATTGCGCAGAGGCCTTTGTAAAGTTCCGGGCTTCTTCATTAGTGTTTATATTTTGTGGAAGAACGGAAAGCTTTGCGCGAGTCTGAATGGCACTTTTTCGGTTTTAATTTTTTTGTTTGGCTAATGTTTCAATTGGGCCAATGGTTTATTTAATTATGGAACATGATTTTTTCCACTTTTTTCACCTCAGATACATTATAACATTAGTGCATCGCTTTCCCGCTACCATTTCTTTGTGTTACACTGTAGGTACTTCGTAGTATCGTACTTCGTTCACGCTGTCGTCTGTTCGACACTCACTGAATTGAAATGTATTTCAGTGGGTATGTTGTATATTCACTTTTACTTCCGCGTCATTAATATTGAATAACATTATCCACGTTGTTTTTTTAGGGTTCCGTAGTTCTAACTTTCGGTGTAACTCGAACTGACAACACCTTAATATGACATGCACTTATAACATGACATGAACTCGTAGTCACTTTTTATTACTTCTATTTCTACCAAGTTCTAACAGGACTTACTTGCAACTTAGTAAATGGTCCAGTAGGAACGAGGACTTTGGAGGCCATAGCTGCAGCCGGGGCGCCTCTGCCGAAGCAAATAGGAACACCTTTGTTATGGGCTATCTCGGGGCACGCGCGCGCCTGCACTGATGAACCAACATTGATTGGCGTGCGACCTTGCACGTTATAATCACGATATGAGGTAGTTTAGGTTGCCGACCGGCCTTGAACTGGGCTGGTTGATTATTTTTGGTTATTATCCGGGTTTCGTTGTTGAGCGACTGGCCGGGGCTGCAGGGGCGGGGTGCAGTGTCTATCGATCGCGCCGACGCACTCGCGGCGTCCGTCCTACCGCTACC
The DNA here is from genome assembly GCA_948252455.1 of Acleris cristana. Taxonomy (NCBI): domain Eukaryota; kingdom Metazoa; phylum Arthropoda; class Insecta; order Lepidoptera; family Tortricidae; genus Acleris; species Acleris cristana. The sequence goes on along the minus strand of OX411782.1, from coordinate 7,715,477 downwards.
GCTGACTCACCGTTGTCACTGCCTCACTCCCGTGGAACATTGCCAACTGTGCTGATGGCTTTGTGGCGTGTCATCCTCGAAGTCGTTTATAACTTTGGGCAATTGATATTTTGGGCGATTAAGACATTTAACAAGTACTTACTTAATTTGTATTCTTGTTTATTTGAGGGCGATAACGATAACGTTTGACATTACGGCACATTTTATCCCTTGTTTAGACCTACTGTATGAACCTTAACATACTTAAATAATTCGAAATACTTATATTTTTTAGTTTCCGTCTTAACGATATATATGTATGTATGTAAACTCTTTATTGCACATAAACAATAACAAGCCATGTTTGGATCAATATAGATAATGTATATTATGTATAGGCAAACTTATCCCGTATTTTTTTTTGCCTATATAGTGAGACTCAATGACATTTTACGTTATTTCATACGTACACGCGCCGTTTTCCTTCAACCTGTTGGCAACAAAATACCCGCATTTACTCATAAATAAATTAGATAATGTACGCATTTCCAAGAACTATATCGCGTGCTGTTTTAGGATTCCGTAGCCAGATAGCACAGACGGAACCTTTATAGTGCGATAAGATAAGGACCGCAAGGTGATACATTACACCGAAATGTTATAAGTCAGTCGCCACCCTTAAACGAGCAATATTTGTATGTATACAACATGCGTGGCAATTATTCCACCGACAAGAGCCTAGTTCTTAAGTTAAATGATGAAAATATACAGGGTGTCCCAAAACTTGACGGGAATATTGAGGGATAAGAAAGCCCTTTCCTTACCGGTCCAGAATATAGTTTCATTTTAAGCTTTTAACTTTTCAATCTGTTAATTAGTTAAGTAATTAAGGTTTTAATAATAAAGAACGCTACCTTGCGGTAGGTACACCTAGAACATTGGCTATTTTTTTTGCTTTTGGCTCAGAAAGTCAGCCCCAGAGGTGAAAGCCATGCAATTTTTAAGTATATTTTTTCGTGTTTCGTGTAGAACCCTATAGGTTAGGTTAGGTTAGTTTTGATAAAAATCCTGAAATATTTACAGTTACAGAAAAAAAAGTGGGTTGGCCAACTTGGATACTTGGTTGGATACTTTTTGCCAAAAGGCAAAGAACCGAAGAGCGTATTCTGTACTTTTACTATTATAATGTTCTGCGGCTGGGCCCCTATCCCACTTTCCTTAATGTTAAGGGCAGCAGATTTAAGGCCTAAAAACTAACCTAACCTAACCTAACCTATAGGGTTCTAAATGATGGTACAGAAATAAATCTTGAAATATAAAAAAAACTACAAATTACATTGCTTTCACCTCTGGGGCTGACTTTCTGAGCCAAAAGCCACAATTTTTAGCCAATGGTCAAGGTGTACGCAAAGTAGCGTTCTTTACCAGTAACATTAAAACCTTAATTACTTAACTAATTAACAGGTTGAAAAGTTAAAACAAAACTATATTCTGGACCGGTAAGGAAAGGTCTTTCTTATCCCTCAATATTTACGTCAAGTTTTGGGACACCCTGTATACTTTCCTCATTTAACTTAAGAATTAGGCTCTTGTCGGTGGAGTTACTGCCACTCGTTTTAGAACCAAATCCCGTTATTGCATTGGAGTGAAATTAGGCTGTTCCTAACGTTGGCCTCACGACGACCGTACAAAAGACCTAGGGATAATTGCCGTCAAATTTTTTTTTACTGAACTTGTGCGTTTTATTTTATGGGGTTGTTTATCAATTTTATCATTGCACGAAACCTGACGGGTGTTTTAACCCGCATGAATTTTATACATAAGTAATGTATACTGTATTTAACAATACTTAATGAATTAATGACGAAAAAAATGTACATACCTAGGTAGATATCTAAAACCACGATAAAAAAATATGTGGCTCTCTTTTTTATTAAAATCCCTGCGAGCTCATCGACGAAGATACCTACAAAAATACCTACCAATGTCGGGCCCGTGTCGGTGAGGGTCGGCGACCAAGATACCTAACAAAAATGCCGGATATGCACTACCATAGTGCATAAATTATCACTTATTTATGCTGTTGACTGTAGTTACACCACTTACTTATTATAAAGTTGGCCACCTTAGTTATGTGCTCACATTTCCGCTCACTCCGGCTTTTACAGCCTAAAATACTACAGTTTACCATCAAGAAACTGTTTTTTAACACACGAAACGTATAGGTATATGTCCCTTGTAATTTGCGAAAAAAATCCGAAAACAGCGAAAAACTCATCTGACTAGCATCCGCTGTCAGGTTCGTCTGCCCCAATTTTTTGGGGCAATCTTATACGCGAGAGAGGGACAGGTAAAAAAAAAAGTAAGGTAGTAAGCCGTAAGGTGCAAGTAAGTGTTTATACGGGTCTATTTCGTTAGGCCAAAATATCTTTGGTCAAATGTTTCATTTCCCAAATTTTCATTTGCCAACCCGGTTTGTTTTCTGTAACCGTAAATATTTCAGGATTTTACAAAAACCAACCTAACCTATAGGGTTTGGTGATGTTATGGCTCGTTGGACAAAAAGTCGGTCGTGCGAGTCCATCACGGTAAATAACAATAATTATTGTCGTCCAGCAAGCCTATATACGCACTATTGTTTTGCGTCGTGCATCGTGCACGGATAGACAGCACGGATGGATAATGCGCTGAAACAATTTAATGTAGTACCTACCTACGCTCGGGGTCCAAACCTACTCATTTTAAGAGAAAGTCTGTGCCCATATAAGTAATAGGTATACAACGTGTTACAAAATACCCTGTAAAAAATCTAATAAATTATAAAAGCCAAAAATATTGTCAACCCTAGTAAGCTGTCATGTGAGGGAACCGGAGTTAGCATAGATTATTTAACAGAGAGGCCAACCTACCAATTTAATAATTGTCAACTTTAATGGTTTTTCTGGTTTTCATCCACAAAGGTTCATTACTATGATGTCATTATGCTTAAGTACCTACTGGCTTCAAAAAACGTCAAGCAAGACGGAAAGAATGTTATGTTGTCAATTTCAAATCTTCTTATCGATACTCTACAATTGTTTCGTGTTTTTTCCAAAATGACGATGTTTTCTAACTCAGAATATTACGACTCCAAAACTCGACTTGTAATATCTATCTAATCGAATTCTGTGCATTTTGTTAGTGTCTCTTGATCGTTTCACGAATTAGGTAAAAATGTACATAAACATTCTGCGTAGTTTACTCTTTAATTTTACTGAAATAGGGTTGGCACATCAATGAAAAAAATAATGATTTTATTTTTTTTGCCGGTAAGTCATACGGTGATAGTACGGTTCTCAAATATTGTAAATGGACTTCTTATAAGGCACCATTTAACCCCCTTTCGGCTTTACGGGTATTTTTGTAATACCTTGTAATTTATTATAATAGGGCGAGTGAGCTATACTCGCTCAACTATGAACTATAAATATAATATCTCTCTCTTTTATTTACACGGGTGCGATTATCTTTTGTTCGTTTCTTGGACAAGAAAATAGCCGATAATTCATAGCTTACTCGCCGGCGGTGGGACCAGTGCCTAAGCGCCGCCACAGAGGCCCTACTTTGAAAATTGAAGTTCGAAGTTACGTCAGCTCCATCCCTGTCACTCTTCATTCGAGACCAAATTGAGAGAAAGTGATGGAACTAACGTAACTTCGAAATTCGAGTTTCAAAGTAGGGCCTCAGCAGACGATCAGTCAAACTGTCAGGCCGAGAGGGACGCGGCTATTTGATAAAATGTGGCCCGGTTTTATAAAGGTTCGTTAGAAAATATGTCAGATCAAATTTTAGTAACTTCATACAAGTTTGACATTCGTGACCGAAATTTGATCTAACGGATCTTTTTAAAACCCAGCTTTAGAAATTTAAATACGTCTTTCGTTCTAACAATTAGCTGCCCCTCTCGGCCTGTCAGTCCGACTCATCCTCGGTGGCAGCCCTAAGTATATTTGATGTTATTATTAGGCTATTACTATGTATTAGCTAACCATTTACACATAAATGCATACCTACAATAACTGAGTATTTGTACTCTCTACCTATGAGGCTTATGTGGCTATTTTTTTATTTCACTTACCTGAGCAGCTTTTTCATCTTCACCGGCGCCATAAGTTAAAATAGTAGTTCTACTCCATTGAGGAAAATGTCTAGACAAAGGTTGGAGAGCTGCCATAGGCGGTTCTCCCAAACCGCTAAAATTACGAGCGGTGAATAGCATACTTTGGTTTGCACTATAAGCCAAACTTAAAATAAAACTATTTTAGTATGACGCAAAACCCGCACTATTTATAAGCGAACGCACTGTACACCTCCGAAAAATACTAATTCCAAAAAGAAAAAAAGACTTTTGTCTCTTTCCTCAGTTTGAAATCATCGCATTTTAATGGGATGAAAATTAAATATCCAATAACAAATAAGTAGGCCTATAAACCGAGGAAATACGTTTTATTTGTGTGGCAAAGTTGTACGTTAAGCCACATAACCTTATCGTCTCTGCGTTGAACTCAAAGAGAATATAACACTAGGTAGGTACGTCGTTGAACTCATTTTACCACAGTTTGTTGACAGTACACAATATGTTTCCATAGCAACTGTCAGCTTCAGTCAGACTGCAAGTCATTCCAGTTTCTCTTATAAATTTTGTAGGTAGTAAAGTTTGTTTAAAAATTTTACTCGAAAGAAATGTAGTAGTAATATAATTTTCAAAGTATTTAGTGAAACTATTTCATAATTATGTCGATTAAACCTTTTTTAGATTTTAATAAGTACTGTTTCACTAAGTACTATAATACAAAATATAACCAACACAAATGTCAAGATTGACAACAGAGTTTAAAATTTTGTTTGGCGTTATAGAATTTGTAGAAAGATTTTTATTTATAATAGTAAAATTAGAAGATCATAGCTTGTGTTTATAAATAAGAGTCAAGATGGAGGCATGCGTAAGAGGCTTTTCTTTCATGCCTGAAACCAAGGTCGAAGTCGGTGAGTTGCAGGTTAGTCAGTACGCTTCATAAATTAATAAAAAAAATAGCCTCCTTCCCTTGAAGTTATTCTCCCCTTATTGAGTCTTTATGGTATGTAGGTATGTAATACCCAGGTTTACCTATTTTTATTACCTATCACCGATTAAAAAGCACATTTGTTTAACATTCTTACTAGATAGATAGGTAACGCTTTCTATAAAGATCTCAGAGATCTGGGGCCTTATTCTACTTGGCACTCTTTCTTTCTCTCTCTCTCTTTAGGCCACCATTGCTCTCAAGTACATAGGTAAGAGCTATCATAATGTTGCCATGTTTTGATTTCGAGATAAGTAGGTAAGTAAGTAAGTATAAATATTTTAGAACTAAATTTTAGTCATCTCATCTCACATATTTTCAATAAGTCCCAGTTCCAGAGTTTTGGACTCACATACCCTTGGTAAAATGTTTTCATTTTCAGTATGTAGAAGGTGGTGAGTTGTCTCGAGCTTGGAAGACTAAACAGAGAGAGCGTCGCAAGGATCTGGAATCTAAGATCTGGACTGAGTTTGTCAAGGAGCAGGATGTAGTTCGCAGCATTTGCAGCGGTGAGGGTTGAAATTATTATTCAATATCTACAGCTATAATTAAGGCTGTCAATCATCTCAAATTTAAAACTTGTGACTTCTGTCCTACATTGGGATAATTTACACTGAATGCGTTTGGCGTTTGGCTAATGGAGGCTCTGTTTAGAACTTAATGACCTAATTCGTAATTTTATCGAGTTATCTAATTCAAAAGAACTGGCCCAGACCAAGTCATACAATAATTAGGGATTGTTAAATATAGTTCTTGCACTTTAGCTTGGTTTGGCTGACACATTCTTGACAGTGGCTATTATTACGTACGTATTAGTGATGAATAGTATTCAATCTGGATTTTAAATATTGATTAAAGTTCAATTTTATTAACTTATTTTTTTTTACTAAAAATAACCAGTAAGTAGGTACTAATATTTAAATACCAAAAACTAAAAAGAGGTTAAAAAAAAACATCTGTTTTCTTTATTTTAATGTTTTCTTTGTTTGTTTTCCTATATTAAATATAGAAAATGAGTCTTTTATATTTCCAGATGATCCTTACCAATTTCTTCAAGAACTTCCTGATGATTGTCTGAAGGAGCTTATAGATAACCAACTCAAAAGTAAAGAGAATGAGAAGATAGAAGTGAATCGTGAGGAAAAAGTAAGTTACTAACCCATGATCCTCATTTTAGCCAACAGACGTCTACTGCTGGACATTTGGATTCCTGCGAACCTTACCGGGTGGTTGGTTTGTCTTGAAGGTTAACCACGTTGTCTCTTACGGTAAGGAGTGGCTGCTCTATACCTCTTTGCCCCCATGGGCCATCCGTTTTACGTGCAATGTAGTCTGCCCAGTGCCACATAGGGCTAGCAATTCTTAGAAAAGGTTTCTACATATACCTATTACGAAGACAGTGTTTATTAATCTTAGGCTTTGTTTCTGCATCTACTTCTATATTTGTAATGCAGTCAATGTAAAACGATTCTGGTGACAACCTTTTATGTATTCAGGAAATGAAAATATTATCCAAATATTAGACCATTTAATAGTTTATATTTTCCTAGTTCCTATTATTACAATATCGAAATAAACATTATTATATGAGATCAGTTTAACACCTGAAACGGTGGAATGACCCTAGAGAGATAATACTGACGGATAATAGATTTTTCACACCACATGCTCGAAATTGCCCAATTATATATCATGCAAACCTCGCCTAAAGCAAATCATTTCATTATAGCCATCGGCTAACCAGGGGTTTATTATATTTTAAGATTCAGTACCATATTATGACCCCGGCTTATAATATGGTACTGAATCTCATTATAACCCCCTGGTTAATAATGAGATTTGAATTCGTATGAAAAATTACAATCTGTACTTTTTTTTTTAAATAAGGTACTTTAAATTTTTATAAAACGTTTCTAGTAAGTAGCCTTGCTTTTTATTGTCTCGCAAAAGGTGATAAAAGTAGAGTATTCTCCTTTGGGATAAAACAGTTTTCGTCTTGGGCTAGCTTGAATCCCTCGCTGCACTCAGGACTCCGTTTAAATTCCCTCGCTTTGCTCAGGAATTAACTCGTAACACCCACGCTACGCTCGGGAGTTAAATCTGGAGTCCCTCATTTGCTCAGGATTCAATATCGCGCCCGTGACAAAAAACAGTGCTTTATCCCCTTATTATAAGATTATTTCTAATTTAAGTAGTATCTCACGACGCACTGTGGGAGCGCGTAGAAAAAACGGTCTGCCTTAGCACATTTAAGAAACAAATTGCTATTTCTTTTAAATAGGCTCTTTCGAAAAATGACTTTCAATTGCAAATATTTCTAAAATTCGGCTAAATTCGGCCAAGGTTATACTGCAGTGTATTAAAATTATCTTTAACTTATAACTTGTAATACTTAGCATCTTGGAATTGTTTGGCACATTTTTTATAATCATGACTTTCTAGTTTAATTATACATGAACGATAAAACAGCAGTTGTAATTCATTATACTATTAAACAGCTAGATATTTTCGTTATGGCTATACCTAAACATATACTCTTTGTAATAAAATCTAAAAAAGGAACTCAACTACTGCACAACAGTTATTATAGTAAGTAAATAGAAGTATGGCCGAGTTTTAGGGGTTTATCGAATAGTGATGTTTACTCGATCTCTATTCACCAACAAGGCAAATAAGTGGAAAAATAATTATACGACATGATGGTCTATGCGTTAAAGTTTATAAAAAAGTCATTTAATGGCATGAAAGCGAATCATTTTATTTTCAAGCATGTCCGACCGTTTGTTCTACGCGCTCCCACAGTGCGACGCAGTGTAAGCCCTGACTTGACTGGGCATTAATAGGACTATTAATTACTAGCTTCTGCCCGCGACTTCCTTCGCGTAGATTTCGGGATCTTTTAAAATTTCCGTGATGAAAAGTAGCCTATGTTTTAATTAGGGTATAAGCTATCTCCATTTCAAATTTCATCTATATCCGTCCAGCCGTTGCAGCATGAAGGAGTAAGAAACTATAAAACGCACAAACTTTCGCATTTATAATTTTAGTGGGATTAGTGGAATTCTTATAATTTTTTGTGTAGTTCGCGTCTCTCGTGCTAGTTTCATTTCTATATATTCTTCCTTTTTAGTATGCTCTGTTTGTCCACTCCGCTTCCTTTAGGTGCAGGTGCAAGCGCAGGTTACCTTCGAGGTGCGAGAGCCGCGTGACACCATGGTCTCGTTCGCTGATGACGATGACAATGACTGCGACGTCATAAACATCTTCGATGACGAGAAGGACGAGGATGTCTCAGGTATAAAGTGTAAAGAAAGAGGCTGAGGTTTTGAGGTTTTGAAGTGAACATGGAATTTTTGGCTAGTTTACTTGTGGGAAAGTGTTCGTTTTAAAAAAAATACATTTTAGGAAATTACATTATGGGAATGTACAAATGTACATTCGAGGGTTGCGTGGTCAAACCCAATAAGTCGATATAAATTGTTGTGTCAAAAAGAACATTATTGAATACATCAAGACAATTGAAATTTGAAGAAACAATTATTTCGATTTATCGGGTTTGACCACGCAACCCTCGCATTATGCTTTTTGGAAAAGTGTATTTTTTGGAAACATGCATTTATGGGCAAAGTGCCCTTATTGGGCAAGTGTACATTTTGCGGAAAGTGCACATTTCGGGAAAGTGAGTTTTATGAGCCTAAACCGTGTTAATCAGGTCCTGAAGGGGACGCGATCAACGACTCAGTAGAAAGTCCCTGCACAGTGCGGGAGAATCAGAATCCAGACACTCCCGGCTACGAATCGGCGGAGAGCCAAAGCAAAGGTACCATTTCTTAGCGTTCCGTACTTTAATTTTAAATATTTGCCTTAGTCGTAGGACTGTCTTCCCTCGTCTACATTTGGTTAGTTCTTGCTACCTGAAAGCCTGAAATAAATTGACCTATTCGTACACATCTCCTATAATTGTTCTATAATAATAAAAGTTCTATAATAATTATTATAGCATTGTTATTACCATGGTTACAGTAATTCCGGATATCAGTCTTGGCGTTTAGTGAACACTCGACATCGTAATTTGTATAATAAAGCGTTAAAAATATTTAAATACCAATTAAAATTACGTATATTAAAAACGAAATTAATTTTGAGACTACCTAGTTATGTGTTTAAAATTTCACTTCTAGTAAATAACTAAAAATAGATGATTAATATCCATCGATATTCAATTTGGTTACAAAATATAAGTATTTGGTTAGTTAAAAGGTCGAATATGTACTTATTCATCATCACCAGAGGCCGGAATTCTCGTAGCACTTTTGAGCTGTCATAGGGACTTCTCGCTTATCGACTTCCGATGGTTACAGAATTAACAACAAGTTTTTAGAGTTGTTGGTAATTCTGTAGCTCTGCCTACCCTACTCTGGGAATGAAGGCGTGAAGGTATGTATGTATGTATTGTATGTACGTCCGAAATGGATAAACTGTTGGGACTTGTTTCTTGTTTGTATGTACACAGTTAAGTTACGCCCACACCGGTGCTTAAAATACTGTGACGGTACGGAATCGCAGTGACGCGTCGTATTAGCACCGTTTTTGACGCACGCTCCCCACACCGCTGCTTAAAAAACGGTGTCGTTGCTTAAACAAAAGACGGGGTCATAGTAACAACATGGCGCCGTTTTTGACGTAACGTAATAAACGCACCGTTAAGCATTGGTGTGTGGAGCTTGACTCAAAAACGGTGCTAATACGACGCGTCACTGCGATTCCGTACCGTCACCGTATTTTAAGCACCGGTGTGGTCGCAACTTAATACAGTAAATAATATTTCTATTTCTATTTCTATGGATATGAATTAAATGACTACTTGAAGATAAATCGCCAGAAAACGTATCCAGCATGATCGAGACGAGCATCTACCGGGCTAAAGTTAAGGAGCTGCAGTCGAAAGTCAACCTGGAACTGTTGTCTGTTATGTAAGTATACACACCGGCCAAGAGGAGCTGTACTGATTCAAATAAACTCTAAGTCAAAATAGGTCTTTTTGCTATGTAATTAAGTCTTTTTCAACTAGAACAGAGTTTAAATAGAGTTTTAAACGTTTATTGCAGGTTCTCAAATTTTCTTTGGAACCTTTTTGAAAACTTTACATAGTATAAAACTAAGTCGTCCAGTAAGGTCACCTGGTAGGATCCCCCGTGTACAAAATTAATAGGTAGAGGATCCTACCAGGTGATCTTACTGGACATCGCGGTCGCTTCCCGCCGTCTGTCCCTCTGTATGTACTTACGCTTAAATATTTCAAACTACGCAACCGGATTTTAATGCGTTTTTCATCAATAGACAGTGATTCAAGAACGTTTTTGTGTATAACAAATTCTGGTTTATGTACGGGTATTACAGAAAACTCGCATAAACCGAAGCGAAGCGAGGGCGGGTCGCTAGTACAGTCACAAGCAATAATATATTATCCAACATTGGGCGCAAAAATATCTGACAGGTCTTTATTACTAGAGGTATAAGAGCGTGTCAGATATTTTTGCGACAATTGTTGGATAATTTATTATTGCTGGTGACTGTACTACATATGTTGCTGAGTCGAATAATGAGCAAAAGCTGGTTCTATGTTAGTTCTTCAATGAGAATCGAAGAATATAGAAATAAACACCTTCATGTAGTGTTTTCAGTGCCGTCTTTTATCTATTGAAGGTCCTGGGGACTTTTGGATAGCGGGGGCTCTTAAGACTACTGTAGAAGTTTGTTTTTAGGGTTCCGTAGCCAAATGGCAAAAAACGGAACCCTTATAGATTCGTCATGTCTGTCCGTCCGTCCGTCCGTCTGTCCGTCCGTATGTCACAGCCACTTTTCCGTAACTATAAGAGCTATACTATGGAAACTTTGTAAGTAGATGTATTCGGTGAACCGCATTAAGATTTTCATACAAAAATAGAAAAAAAACAAAAAAAAATTGGGGTTCCCCATACCTAGAACTGAAACTCAATTTTTTTTTTCTTCGAACCCATACGTGTTGGTTGTCTATGGATAGGTCTTCAAAAATGATATTGAGGTTTCTAATAAAAAAAAATTCTAAACTGAGTACTGAGTTTTCTCTGCGCGAGAGACGCTTCCAAAGTGGAAAAATGTGTGTCCCCCCCCGTAACTTCTAAAATAAGGGAATGATAAATGTAAAAATAATATATGATGTAATGCCATACCATGCAAACTTCCACCGAAAATTAGTTTGAATGAGATCTAGTAAGTAGTTTTTTTTAATACGTCATAAATCGTAAACCGCAATTTACCTTTCACGGAACCCTTCATGGGCGAGTCCGACTCGCACTTGGCCGCTTTTTGTTGTTATCCCCATCGGGCTTTGGGAACTTGCCCAGAGTGGCCGATGGAAAACACGGGCCTGAATTATTGGTTGTAGTATGATAGTAAGCAGCATGTTGCCTCATGTGTTTCGTTCCTTAGGTTTATTTTTCCGCCAAGGCCCAGGGCTCTTTGAGAATAGCTGTGATAGGGTATTGTTTTGTGTAGCACTACGCTGGAAGCCCAGGACCTGAACAAGATCCAGGCACAGGACCTGCCCAAGATTAAGCGGCAGTGCAGCGAGTATTGTGCGCGCTACAACCGGATCTACTTGTACAAACTCAAACGGCAGGTTTGTATAGTCAACAATATGTCACACACATTTATTTGGGTGGATCAACTTTTTGTTGCTGTTATTCTGTCCCGTAAGCCAGGAGAAAACAGTGATAGAGTTTCTTAGAAAAATGGTTATAATATAGACTATATACGCTTGGAAGAAAACCCATAACAGAATGGGCTTGTAATTGCCAAAAAAACGGATGTTTGCTGGATTAATATACTTTAAAATCGTGATTTTAAAGAGTGAACCAGGAGACATCACCATGGCAACGAGGCGCAAAAAAAAGTTGATTGACCCATTTGCATTATATTGGTAAGGGCTAAACAATAAAGTGTGGCATCCCATTGTGCATTTCTAATTAATGTTAAAGATATTTTTGTTGTTTTATGATGATAACGCAATTAATATTTAATTATTTATTACTAGCTGTTGCGCGCGACTCCGTCCACGCAGAAAAATGAAACGTAGCCAAGCAAAGTGGGGTGTTACTCAGGGATAATGTAGCATTCTCATGACGTAAGAATTTTTGAAATCGGTCCAGTTCTTTTTGAGTTTATTCGTTAAAAATATACAAATCTTTCCTCTTTATAATACGTATAAAGTTTTTTTGCAAATTGGAATGATCTTTATATGGATAATAAAATATCTATCTGGAGTTGAAAAGTACCCGCAAATACCCCACGTGTATAAAGGACTATACACAATTTTGTAGTTCTATGAAACAAATTGAAGTCACACTCTATTCTGCACTAACCGACAGTATTTAAGTTCCATATTTAATTGTTTTAAGGGGTGACCTATTGGCAAGTAATACAGTATAAACTGCCAATCGAGCACCTAATAAATATAAAATCGCCCGATATACCTAATGGCGACCCCTACTTTCAGAGCTAATAACTCCTGAATAGTCTAACCAATTTTCATTAAACCTAGCTAAGAACAACGCCGATTAAACTATTATCGGTCCATCCGTTTGGGACCTAACACCTACATACGTCAAACTTATAACACCCCCCTGTTTGTTAATATCGGGTTTGGCTCGCTATACTCTGTTTGTTAAGTACTTTAAAAAAATGCAAACAATCCAAACCACGTGGCATTGTTTAACAGCCAATCAAAACTTTTTTATCGCACTTTGACGTATCAGTGTTCTACTTCCATTGGCTGACGAACTATATCACGTGGTTGTTTTGTTTACATTTTTTTAAGTACCTAAGCAAACAGTATAGTTTTTCGTGCATGCTGTTAATCCTCCTCTTCAGTTTACCTTCATGTGCTGTATACTACCCGTCCTGCTTAGGTCCAAGTCATGACGCGTCACAACAACGCGGCGCTCCCGTTCGCGCGTCACACCTTCCTGCGCTCGCAGATGAACAGAGTTATCTCCTTCCAGCAGAATCTCCTTCAGGCACTGCAGGTAGGTTTGTTGTCTGTTTTATATCACGTCCTATCTCTTCTAGGTTGAAATTTGAATAAAGCCGCCACTAAAATAGAATATTACTGTCCTGGGTTGGGTTGGGTCATATACAAATTGGGTTACCTATTCCAAAAAAATTAACCCCTAGTTTTTACAATTTTTTCGGTAAAATTGACTAATTGAAGACACTAATTTCGTTGTTTTTGCATTTAAATAAGTATATTAATTTATTTTAATTTTTAAAGCAAATGGCGTTATGACGTCGCTGCAAAATTGGTTTGTTTGAGACATGCTTTAAAAAGTTTGAGGGTTTCTTTAAAACGTTATTGATTGTTTTTTTGCCTGGCAGCACTGTGCGTTTTTGTCAGATCACGTCAAGTTTGACAATTCCACCCACAGACTCCTAGGGGCGGTGGGTCCAAAATGGAATACATTTTGATCATTCCAGTTTTTTTTTTAAGGATTTCATTGTGATGTTTATATATACAGTTAAAAATTGTCTTGATTTTAATAAGCGTTAAACTAAAAACAAAATTCGATATACAATATTGTATATTACTGCATTTCTGACTCATATTATGTGCAGTGCAGTACTATGGTTGATCACAGGATTAGATACAACTTAACAAATCAAGACCGTGACGTCACTACATTAGAGGTCAAATAATGTCAAATGATAAATTTAAAATAACTATTTAATACTAATTTTGTAAAATAATCTGATAACAGGGAATGGTTCTACAACGCTTTTTCTCGAAATGGTTTTTGAATCACCATACATTATAAAATTATGGGATAACCCAATTATGACTCTAGCATAGTAGGTTAAGGCTAAAGCCAGACGAGCGTATTTTTTGAGTTGTGAGTCGCGTAATTTGTGCTCCTCCATTCAGTTTCATAGCAGTAGTAGTAGTATGATGAATGGAGGAGCAGAAATTACGCGACACACAACTCAAAAAATACGCTCTTCTGGCTTCAGCCTAACTGGTAGACAAATCCATTAGGCATTAACTGCCGCACTCAGAGACGTCCATTTAATTTAATGCTTGATTGAAGTTGCTGCTGTCACTTTCTTTGCTACAGCAATAAAACCACACGTAACTAAACAATCATTAAATTTAATTGACGTCTCTGAGTGCGGCAGTAAGTTACCTTTTGTACTCAAGTTTGTATTTTTGTGCAATTAAGATTAAATAAATAAATAAACAGTATAAATATAAAAGTAATTCATCTCCGGCCCTTTAGTTACGTACGTTTCTGTTACCTAATATCACTCTGGCGCTAGTGTTGTCCATATATGACATTACCGTGACTTAATTTTTACGTCGATGCGCGTTGCTCGATACTTGATAGGCACGCAACCAAACACGGCGACGGCGCGACCCCGACTAAACCGGCTTGGTTCGTCCTGTTAGGTTTGTTGTGTTTGTCCTGTGTTTGGTTGTGTTTGTCTTCTGTGGTGGCTTGCGACTCGTACAGTCGAGACAAACACCAAGCCGCGCAATATTTGTTTGAAGATGAACTACTGTTTGTACTGTCACACTAGTTTAAAAGCCTAGTCGCGGCGAGCAAAAAACACAAATTTATAGAAATCAAATCACGTTAGATTTACATATACTTTTTTTTTGCTGTTGCCATCCATCGGTGCCGCCTAAGGCACTTGTCCCACCGCCGACGAGAAAGCGATTAGCTATAGACATTTTCTCGCTCAAGAAACGAACAAAAGATATAGATCCCGTGTCAACAAAAGAGACACAAATATTTAATAGTTATTAGCTGGCTGTTTACACTACCGGCAAGAACACTCTCTCCAACAAAAGATATTTATCCCGTGTCAATAAAAGAGACGCATAAGTATATTAATAGTTGATCGCTGGCTCTACTCGCTTCTCGCTCATCGTCGGCGGTGGGGCAAGTGAGCAGACCTATGGCCCAATCCTTCTTACCGAAACCCGTACTACTGTAGGATTGTTACTTTGAAAATATCGTCTCTTCCAGCTTCCAGTAGATTTTTATTTATCTATCTACCTATATGCAGGTATTTCACAAGTGGTTCTCCCAGAAGGCCCCTTTGCGCGAGTGTGTGGACTCTCTCAAGAACTTTGCTCTTCTGGTCGAAGAAGGCGACCGTGCCGGCCCTGCTGAGGTTCACAACGAGGTAACTATATACTTAAATAAATAACATCTGGGGAGAATCGCACCAAATTGACCTACTGGAGCCGGATGTCACCAAACTTGGAATAAGACTTACTCCGAGATTAGTCTATACAAATTCGGCGTTTAATCTAGCGATATGCACTGTGACGTCATGTAAGGGCGCGTAGACATAGCGATCCGTTTTACAGGTCAGTTATTGGATGGCGTATGTAGTTGTATGAGCGAGTTCACACACACAACCGCATTCCGGAGCCAGTAAAATAGAAGATAACAAGATAACAAGATCCGTTAAAATGGATCCTGTAAAAACGGACGTTCTATGTGTACGCGCCCTAACAGGCCGCCGCGGCGATATAAACTCCATGTTAAATTCTGTTTTGGTTTAAAGAGATTACTTATAAACAACTAGCGACCTGCCCGCGTTTCACTTCGGTTTATGTAATTTTTCTGTACATCCGTACATAACCCAGAAGCATATACATAAAAACCTTCCTCTTGAATCAGTATCTATTTATGAAAACCGCTTTAAAATCCGTTGCGTACATACAGCGAGAGACCGCGGGAAGCGACTTTGTTTTATACTATGCAAAGAAGATACATTATTACAAAACCGGCGACGACGTTCAGTAATTTTAATGATTAATAACATTTATTTTAAACATCCTGTAAACAAAAAATCGAATAAGCAGACATCCAGGGCTGTGACTTTTGTACTATTCAATTTTTGACGTGATAATGTTAGTCTTATAAATTGATGAACGCCGGCTGCACGCATGAAAAAACATGACTCATTGTAACGTTACGCCTCATTGTAACGTTCGGCCTGAGCCCGGCTGCACGCAATTAACTAATGAGGTGATAATGCCTTGCAATAAAAGTAAAATTCTGCGTAATGATCTATCTGTCTATACATATAATAAAGTTGTAGAAGGGAAAATATCTGTTCATTCGAGATATTTACTCAAGAATACTATAGGATCCTCAGAATGAGCAGCAGAACACGTTTCTACAATTTTTAGAGTTGGTGTCTGTTTAATTTTGTTTCTCCTCGCATCAATTGACCACTGAACCAATTTTAAAGCGGTTTTCACTAACACGTTACAATAAACGGTGACCAGGTTTATGTATAATAAAAAAATAAGATATGACTATTAAAGGGGGGTGAAAAGAGGGGTCAAAGTAAGTATGGAAAAAAGAGCTGGTTACTTGAAACTTAAACTATACCTTTTTCAGGATTTCTTCACAAAAACGCGTTTTTGTTATTTTTACCTTGTTCCGGTCATGTAAAATGTTTAATTTTTTGGTATTATTTGGAGAGATAAGCTGAAATACTTGATTCTAGAAAAAAAACCGCTGTTTAGATTTTATTCAAGGTTCAAAGCTAAAAGCCCCTCACTATAACCGCTTTCCCTTGATTCCATGAATTTCAAACAGTTATACAGCTAAAAATCAGTGTGCAAAGTGTCTGCCAAATGTTTATTAGTATCAAGGGAGTCATAATGAATCGAATGGGGACAATGAGAACCGTGTGCAAATGACTTAGTTTTTAATTTTTTTTACAACTCCGTCCCATGTCAATGCAGAGCCCTGAATGTCTGCCTCTTCGATTTTCTTCGTTTGCAAGATGATTGTGACCATGAACCCCAGACGCATACATGTGCAAATGATTAAATACCCCTCTTTTTTTAAGCACACATCAATCCGCTCTAACGCTAAAACGCAGCGACGTAGGACCTTAATTGACTGGACCAAATAAATTCTGTTCTGCAATGCTACTGCAATCCACCTCGATGTGAAACTTGTGCAAATCATATACCGAAATGCTCGCCACCTCCCTAACTATAATACACTACAATCGCAACTGACGACTATTCTCAGTTTCTCACACAGGTACCGTGATGTGAAAACGTCAATATGGTTCTAAATCATTTGGTGTTGGCTCACACTCCAATAATCTATATATATATATATATATATATATATAATTATATAAAAGGCAAACCTGACAGACTTATACTCGTATATCAACGCACAGCCGAAACTACTGTACCTAGAAACTTGAAATTTGGTACAGGGGTTCCTTTCATAATGTAAGTGAGCACTAAGAAAGGATTTTCCGAAAATCGACCCCCAATGGGAAGAAATGGGGGGAGTAGAGGGAAACTAATTCTACGCATACGAAGTCGCGGGCGTCCTGTAGTGATTTTATAAATATGAAGGTCATTGAATGTATTCGTTTCCATGTAAAACGATTGTTTTTGACCACAGGAGCTCCAACAAACCTGTCAGGCTTTGGAGGGCGTTCTGGACCTTTACCTGAGGAGAGTGAATTATCATTTGAACTATGAAAATGATGTAAGTTTATATATCTACAATGAATAAGATCTATATCCAATAATATCCATGTTCAGTACCATGATATTGCAAGGTGAAATTAACTTTTTCCAGTACAATTTCATTTCGCTATCCAATATATGTAGCACCTTAATGTACCTGAAATCGAATAATTTGCTAACAATATTTGAGTACTTATGACCTTTCTTTGGAATTTTTGGATTTTATATTGTGTTTAAACCATTAAAAGTGACAAGCTTTCATCGTCGTCTGCAATAAAAATATAAATACTTTTCTGTTGTTTACTTAAGGTTCAATGAGGCTGGACGATCGACCTCTAAATTTCGCTATTATTTGTATGATTTTCAGACTTCACCCCGGGCTAGGAAGATTCAACCGAAGCATCCCGGAAAGAAGAGTTTTATTAGGCATAATTCGACCGCACCGAAACAGAGTGAGAATATATTGATAACTTTCTTTTGTGAATAGATATTTTCCTTACATAGAAATAACCAGCAATAAATGAGCTTCTATCTCACACACATGCCACCTGCTCGTTTTTGGTCTCTATACTAATGTTTACTATAATTTCTGTGACACTTCATTTTCAACTATTCATTTGCCATTTGTTAACTTTACTAGCTAATTAAAACTCATGGCAAATGAAGTGGGCACTGCAATCCCCACGGAACAGAAAAAACAGTGGAAGTGGCATGAGCTTCGCTTAGTATCAGACATGTTGTCGCCAATACTCAAACTATCATAAAAACAACACGCCCCCATGGAAACTGTTTTTGGTGCGGCTATCGTTTTTACACTCCAAAATAGCACAATAAGGCATGCTTCTGGATTTATTTTCTTATTTTAGATATATCAAAATATCGAAAAATCGAAATAAGCGATCGCGGCAAAAGTATGGTAGGTTATGCGGAACTCCGCATAACTATGCCACACGTTACACGCCCACTTGACACTTCTACTGTTTTTTCTGTTCTGTGGCAATCCCCCATTGCCTTACCACACCGGAACACAACAATTCGAATACGGCTGTGTGGAGGCAAGGTTAGGTTAGCTGGTAAGATGGTGGTAGTGGCAGTGCTCTTAACTGGACTACTTTAGAGCGAGATGTATAGAAATTTTGAGAAGGGGGAAGTGTGTACCCATATTTAAGGTAATAAACTTTACAAAGGACTTAAGTTCATCGCACCTTACAACGCCCTTGCACCAAATCAGCACGGCCTTGGCTCAAAGTGAAACATTGAAAAATGAGATTTGATTTGTGTTAGTAGGGGGAAGCGGGGCAGATTGGTACGGAAAAATTTAGCCTTATATTTTGGGCAGTAAAAATGTTTAAAATTATACCATTAGCTTATATCATAGTTAAACTAATTGGGATTGATGTGGCATTTAATTTAATCTTAAAATTTTTATCGTAATAAAGAAAAAACGGTGAAAAATGGAATTTGTTTCATTGTGCCCCACCCATGGGGCACCTTCATACACATGTTTAATATGTAAAAAAGTTAAAAAAATGTCAGCATTGAACAAAATGTTGTAACTTTGAGCTGAGGCGGCGCTGATCTGGTGCCGGGGTGCTGTAATGTGCGATGACCTGTATAACTTAATTACTTATTTTAACAGGTACCGAGCTCGACTCTCGTCTGTCGATGTATTCCCTCGAAAAGGTTAAAGCCGGCTCCAAGCATTCCAGCGTCAAAGATGGTCAGTCCGGGTGAGGATAAAACGGCATACTCCTATGAAGTGGTGTCCCGCAAAACGCCAAACGCGGCGTCCAACGTCGCCGCCAGCGTGAACGTCTCGGGAGCTTGTGAAGGCTTCCATAGTACTTTCTTTAATTTTCCGTACTCTGAGACATTTTAGAGACAAATAACTCGTTCCTTTTTCAAATTCGTCTTGTTGAATGTGGCCGTAAAACTCTTTTTTTTTCTTACTGTCTGTCTGTTTGTTACGCTTTCACTTTTTGTTTAGCCGCCACTTTAACTCATACGACAGTACTGAAAATACAAAACCGTGCTCATCGTCATCGTACTCGGGGCATGTTATTATTCCATCCTGTATATTTGTATATATTACTAGAGGACGACTGCGACTTCGCACGCGTAGAATTAGTTTTCCGCTACTTCCTCTATATCTTCGCGTCGGGGGCAGTGATGTATCGTGCCCGGGAATATTGCCCAGCGTGTGAATATTGCCGTAAATGTTGCCGGCTTTATTGCTCGTAATGGGAATCCTAAAAAGGCCTTGGCAATATTGCCGGAAACTTGCCCATGTTGCCGGCAATATTGACGGTGGCAGTATTCCGGGAATTGGCAACACCACATCAGTAGTAGTGGGACGATTTTAGAAAAATCCTTTTCTAGTGCACCCCTAGGGTGCCCAAGAAGGAATACATAAATATATACATTAAATCAAGCCTGTTTCCCAGAGGGGTAGGAAGAGATCACTTCTTTCCACCTGCTACGAAGGAATAATCCCTCCAAATTTCAAGTCAACCTCAAATTCAATAACTTAGGTTGTGCTTTGTCTGTCATCTCATCAGTCTCGCGAAACGTTTTATACAGGATGTCCCTAAAACCAGCGCCAGCTCTGATATAGGAGCTAAAATAAAACTACTTATTCTTTTAGGTTATGATATGACGTTAAATCAAATTGATAAACTGCTTGTTGCTGACTCTATTGAATGCAAAAGTGATGATATCAAAAATCACCTTAGCTTCGATAAATTGTTTTTACACTGTCTTAATTTGAATTCAATATTGACCTAATTATTCTAAGTGAATGTAGATTGCATCCTGAAAAGCCAGTCCCGCCCTAGATATTTTCTCAACATTTTTCACCACTAACCATCTTAACCAAAATGATGGTGTTGTGACATATGCTAGTTATACACACAAAGTCAAAGTCCGTGAAATTAATCTGAAACACGTCTTGCGTCTTGCCTAGAAAAAAAAATCATATCGATCAATGAAAGCATAGAAAAAAATATATAAGTATACAAATAACTAATATAAATAACTTATACCTCCAATATTTCCTGATATGGTAACGACGTTTAGGGCGTGTTTAATTTAATTTTAAAATCATGTATTAGAAATAAAAGATTTTGTATTGCGGCGCATAATAGCGAAACACTTACCCTAGCGTTCTCCCAAAGAATAAATAATGTTAAAGCAATATGTATTTTTTTATTCGCCGGAACACCTCTTTTTATGAAAAACGAAAAAAATTGACCCACACACTAAGTTATCTCCATTCTTAGTTTTGGCGCTGGTTTTAGGGATACCCAGTATGTTATGTAAATAGGATACGTTTGTTCATGTAAAAAAATGACTGTTACACTATTTAATTTTACCTTGCTTACCAGAAATACGTCGACATTCCGACTTATCAGTGGTACAGCTAGAACTTACAACACGGCTGAAGAAGGTGATTCGCAAAAGAAGAAGACGTCCAGGTAACAGATACAAAAGATAATACGTTTCTGTTAAAGATGTACCTAATTGTTGAGACAAGTGTTTTTGCCGATTTATTTTGAACTAGCTTCTGCCCGCGACTTCATCCGCGTAGAATTAGTAATTTTGCTAACCCACGGGAACACTGATTTATTTCAGGATTCAAGGTAGCCTATGTTTTAATCCAGTGTATAAGCAAACTCTCTTCCAAATTGTATCCAACCAAATTTGTTCATCTGTTTAAGCAAAGAAGATTATATATGAAGGATAGGATGTAAATAGGTAGGTACATCCAGCGCACACAATTGCTCTGGCCGAAATCGTAGTTGATAAAATACCCTCGGTGCGCGAGTCCGACTCGCACTTGACCGGTTTTCAGTATTTGTAGTTGTAATAATTAAAGCGAAAAAAAATTCGTCGGTCTTATGCAGGATTCGAACCTACATCTACATTTACATCTAGTTTGAATTACGTATAGACGTTTCTGTTAAAATTAAAAAATATTTGTAGTTTTCTTAGGGTTTATATAATCATACCAAATTTGACGCTTGTGTGTTTTGCCGTTTTTACGATACAACAAAAAGAAAAATGGTTAGCAATTTTTTTTAATCTTCATTTTGTTCTGAATAATACAAACTGAAAATATCCCAAACAAAGCAAGTAGGACGAAGTTCTTCGATCAATTTTTTGTTGGCAGGTCCCGACGACCACTGATGCGCGCGCCGGGCACCAGACAGTCCAAGCGGGAGAAACTGCGGGAATCCGACAACATATCCACAATGGTCGAGACCGTCAAGATGGTATTACTTGAACCCACAAACATTAGGGATCCGTAGCTAAAGGGTGCAAACGGGACCTTATTACTAATGGGCGGCTGACGGATGCAATTTGACGATGGCATAGGGTGGATAAGAATTTGATTAAATTTCAAAAATGGTAATTTTGTGTATTAAAATGTATGCAGGTTTTGTTACTTACATGTTATATCGGATCTTATTTGGACGTAGTTTAGCGAATAGGATCCACAACACAATGTAAATGTAATTGAATTTAAATTTTATTGCTGTCAGTATAATGTCAAAATCTACAGGTATGAAATTTGTGGGTTGGATCCTTTTCGTTAAGCTACGTTTTTATTGTAATGAGTAAAGCATTAAAATTACTTGATGGTGAGAGATTGTGCATAATGTTAACGGCTTCAAATGCTATTTAAAGCAAGATTAAGTCAATCATATATAAAATTCACATCACACAGATAAAGCTTCAAATAATAGTGAACTATCATATTACAAATACGCAACTCGCACGTCTGTAGACGTAGAGAGGTCGTTATCTTTATACAAGAGTATTGTGAATTATAAAAAGGACGAACTGAAATGAAAAAAATTTTTTTTCCAATGTTTTCATTTTTTAATTATTTTGAGGTGTATCTTTATCGTGGATATAGTTCAAACTACATCCATGTTTTGGAGACGTAATTTGCACCCTTCACCGGCCCATTACTACAAGGTATCGGATTTTTTGTAGCAAAACATAGGGCTGTCGCAATCTTTATAGTTATGGAATAATTAATTATGGATACCGATTTTTATTAAAGGAATGAAACATAATTCATGATAAATAAAATAACTCGACTAGATTTTTAAGCAAAAGAAATCATGTAAACAAATAACCAGTAGTCGTAAACCTTGTTCAATTGGGTATTAATTGACTGTTTCCTACTGAAGAGAACATCCAAGACACGGGAACAAATACTCAAGCTCATCACACAAGTATCTGCCCTTACCGGTATTTGGACCCGGGACCGCAGCTTCGTAGGCAGGGTCACTACGAACTAGTCGTAGGCAAACGTGTCCATAAATTACTGTTAGTACACACCTATTTATCATGATTTGCTACGTTTTCATGCTATGCTTTTTGAACAGTGCATATCGTCCAACATGACCCCCGAGAAGACACCACGGCATACGCCACGGCATACGCCACGAGACTCGCCGTTCCCCTCACCGCGCGACCAGTTACCTATTTCCAAAGGTAAAGTAGTATACAAATAGGGCCACTTGAAACTAGGGCTATGGATATCCGTGATACACGCCGACCCGTAGATACGTGTTCTTAACCCCGGCGGTAATAAGATCACGAATTTCACGAACACGGCCGGTACGTAACCCGTACCTGCGTTCGCGTCCGGATTCACGTGACACGCCGAGATACGTAGCCCGTACCTGCGTTCGTCTGCACCGGTCGGAACGATACACCAGGGCCGCCGCCGGTTAGAGTTAAAATTAAAACAAATAAGGACTATTAATCAGTTACTAATTATTTCTTTTTATTCGTCGCCTTTAGAGACACTGCATCTCATCTTCACTCAACGTCGCTGGCGGACCGGATCCGCGTGTACTTTAGGTACGTGAATCCGTGTACACGGATCTACACGGGTACACGTGACTTAATTACACGTAACCGAAATTCTTGTGCCGAACGGGCCATAAAACCGTTGCCGTGTAACACGGGTACACGAAACACGGTCACGACCGCGAGCCCTATTTGAAACGCCACTGCCATAACAGTTTTGCCCTAAAGTGAAGTCGGCAGCTAGAGGCGTCTTGCTCTACGTACGAAGGAAGGGTCAGATGGGAATATGATTGATATTTGTTTACCCCATTACCCAATCCTCAAAGTCGAAATTCCACCATGTAAGTTAACTGGGTAATTGACAGCGGCAACATATTTGCCAGCATACAAAAAACGAATCTATAAATTAACATTGTGAATTTGTGACAGCTGTCAGCAGATCCTTATTGGTTGAAATGATTTAATATTTTCTTTCTTTGTTTTTGGTAATCGAGAATACTTTGAGTTTTTACAGTCATGCAAACTTACATGTTATTTTTTTCATGTAATAAATGAACGAATCAAGTAACTGTAATTTTAAACCAGGGGGCTTCGCTTATTTTCTAACGATATGGTTATCCTTAGCGACCTCATGCAGCGTCCAGCGACCGTAGTCCTAGAGGCGACCATTATTATAGCTTAAAAATGAAGGAGACGGACGGACTCAACGGAACTACATATCCTTGAATAGGAACCTAGCAACCGCCACGTTCTTAGAAGCAGAATTTCCATCCGCATTTTTTCTCGAATTAAGTGTTTACAGACGTGTTTTTCTCCTGACGCATTATTTCCCATTCCGGAAATTAATTTAATAGTGTCGACAGAGCTCCAACTTTGCGGAACTTCTATTTCTAGATGTTAAAAAACAAAAAACCGCCTTTAAAAACGCAAAAAATAACTTGTGGTAGGTACCTAATAGGTCATCAGTCTGACAGAAATCGGCTTTTGGTTTAAAATATTGTGAGTCGTCGACTTCAGTCAGACTGACCTATTGGGTACCTACTTTTTACGTGTTTAAACAATGAAATATTCTTCGTTATAGTCGCTCAACTATCTTAATCGAGATATCTTATCGCCACCCTTGAAATAGGTACCGTTGAGGAGTTCCGGTGGTCATCTGTGGTCTTCCTCATTAGTTCCAACTTCCACTCCAATGCAAAAGCTACACTTGGTGCTAATAAAATTCGCTATATGTATGCCTATAATATTTGATTTAATACAAAAATCGAACACGTCCCAAACTAAGCTCTAGGCTTGTACAGTCGACTACAAAGAGATGTATCCACTTTTGAAACAAATATTCGCGCTCATCACATCAATGTTTGCCCATATCGGGAATCGAACCCCGGACCGCTAGCTTCGTAGGCAGGGTGGCCAACTACGCCAACGCGTCGTCATCTATATATATAAAAGGCAAAACTGACTGACTGACATATCAACGCACAGCCGAAACTACTGTACCTAGAAACTTGAAATTTGGTACATGGGTTCCTTTCATGATGTAAGTGAGCACTAAGAAAGGATTTTCCGAAAATCGACCCCCAACGGGAAGAAATGGGGGGGAGTAGCGGGAAACTAATTCTACGCGTACGAAGTCGCGGGCGTCCTCTAGTCGTATATATACCGAATAAACACTAATTAAATAACGAATCTTCTATAAAAACGTTAGCTTTAAACCAAACCAGGCGTCGATTTTTAATTTTAATTTATTTTAAAATTTTAACAATTATAACGTTTTTTTTATAATCTCGTCACAGGTTTGAACAAAAGCCACAGCCCCGTTGATCTACAAATATCACCCAGATCGCCGGTCAGACGACCTATGTGTCCGCCCGTATTGAACCTGGGCTTGCAAGAGGACCTCAAGTTAGACTTGCTCCCTGCTCACAAAGTGCCACCGGAGCCGGTGTTGTCACCTGTCATCAAAGTGCAGTGCGAGAAGAAAAGCAGCAGTAGAAGATCATCGAAAACGCACTCGCCCGACACGGGTTCGGTTAAGGAGTCGCCCCGGACGTTGTCGCCTACAAACAAAGAGAAGGATAAGAAAGGCGAAAGAAAATTGGTAAGTTTTTCCAATGAAAGGCCTTGAACTTATGTAATTAAGTTGAATATACTCTTACTATTGTTGCTAGCTACGAACATAGTTACCCCAGTTTACGTGTGGAAGTCACCAACAAACAGTCGTATGCGGCTGTTGAAATGTATAGTATAGATTAATAACCGATAAGGCTTTAACAGTCTGCTAAATTAGTTGGTGAAATCCGACATAAGCGTTTTCACTTTATAATTCCAAAGTGGGTGCGCTTCAATCAGTCTAAAAACATTTTGTATAAATTCATTTAACTAACCACGAAAAGCATAATGAACGTTTAGCATAAAAACCAATTGTATAATTTCATCAGGCATACGATCGAATAACATAACACTCATTTAGTATAACTATGATTTTCTTTATATTATGCATTTTTAGTCAATTTCTTCTAACTAGTTAGGTTAGGTTAGAACTGTGACCACATTAATAGTAATGAAAACCGTTAGAAATATTTATTTTCTAATTTATGAACATTATAGTTTTAGAAATTATGCATCTTAATTATTATATCGTTGGTTTATTATAGAGATCGAAATTATGCAATTTGTGTAATGTAAAATGAAAATTAGACCAATTATGTTTTTATACTAAACATTACACACTCTTCCAAAGTATCATAATTGATAAATATCCCGAATTTCCGTTATTTCGAACGTCAGTTTTGTGTAACTTGAAATCGTGTTGTAATTAAATACCAGGAGTTATCTAGAAACATAGGATAGGAATTCCTTTTAATTCCAAGTTTATAAAAATAGTTAAAAATAGTCATAACCTAATTATTTTGACAGTTATCACTTATTCCTGATGTTTTATACAATCCCGGAATCCCGAAACTTAAATAATTAAAATAATATTTTTTTGGAAGCCGACTCTTTACTTGCTGAGCTTTTTCCGGAAATTTCTCTAATTGTAATAATTGCAGGTATAAAAGCATCCGAATTTCCTATCCCTATTCATAATACATATACCCCCTTACTAATAAACGTTGAGTAAAGGTGGTATAGCTATACAATGTTTTGTCCTTATCTGTCAAATCCAAAAACATATAAGGACAAAACATTGTATAGCTATACCACCGTTACTCAACGTTTATTAGTAAGGGGGTTAAGATATTAAACATATACATCAATATTTAGTACTGCCCCAGGCTCACGGAACTTTAAAAAATGGTCTTATTCCGTATTTTGTAAAAGTTCCGTTAGCTTGGGGCAGTACTAAATATTAATGTATTTCTTTTATATTCTATTTTATGAATTTAAGGCAGGATTAACAGCTTTTTCATACTAGCCGAAAAGGATTGAAGCAATTTTTTTTTCCATACATTGTGTGATCCACCCTAGTAATTAGTACCAACTGATTCTTATGATAATAATTAAAATAAAAAACCAATTTGAACAAAATAGTTTATTAAAAAATCAAGAAATGCTTACTATATTTTAGCTCTTGCTGAATACAAAAAAATACATACAGAATAAATAAATACCTTACAGGTACAGCTAGACCTTTTAGGATGTCTTAGCGATTTAGTTATAATAACTTACCTCGAAAATGTCTTTAAAATTTATTTTAAACATTTAGTTTATTCAATAACATTTTGTGCATTTTCATATTCAAATAATTAAATCAATAAATATGATTAATCATACATTGCTTTAAGCGAATCTCATTGGTTATACTGACCAAAGTAAGACTTGATATTTCAAGCCTTTTATGGTTTCAAAGGTTTTTAATTAACCTACAGTTACTTGTAAAATGTTTGAATAAAAGACACTGACCATGTCTAGTTCTCTCTCAAACTCAAACTGTGCTTTAGCATTGCTTTTTTTACGCGTAAATAGAAGATAGAGTCGATAGTGGACCAGTTTTCTTAGAATCAAATTTTGCTGAACATCTGTCCCTGTTTAAAAACGAACTTTGTCGTTACTTTACCTCCATCGCTTTCTTCCGATTTAGTCTCGAATGAGGATTGAAAGGGATGGGGCATCCGAACTTTCGAATTTAGTGCTTCTTTGTAACATTATCCAAGTTTTCAAACTGACGACGCAACTTCGCTTTTCATTTGGTGCGGCCATTTTATATGAGAACTATTACAAGCTTTTTATGTATTTGGTGGGCATTATAAATTAGACCTTATAATTATTTAGTTCAGTTACATTATGTAAGTGCAGTTAACGTAGTGATTTGGTTGTAGTTTAGGCGCATTTGCCGCAGAGAGGCTTGTTGTCCATCACGGAGAAGGTAGAGTCCGTCACGGGGTTTCTGCATTTCTGTAAAAGGAGTTTTTTTTAATGAGTTTTCTCAAACAATACAGTATTTAAATAAATAGTGGTTTGGTGCAGTATAGTCGTGTGTTTTATGAATATTCGATTGGGATGAGGGAGATATCACCGGTGGACTGAAGATACCGGTTTAATACGAAAGTCGGCGCTGGTACTGACGTTGAAGGTTTTTTATTTAAAAGTACTTACAGTACTGGAGCGAATAGTACAGAATTATGAGTTCAACTTATTTTTTAAATTCCGACACAAATGAAGGGTGATTACAATAATTATTACCTCTTTGTCTTTGGCATTGCAGTCCAGCCTTACTAATGAGGGTGAAACGTAACACGTAGAACTTACCGGTTGAACAATCGAAATGGGTCATTAAAGGGAAGTTTGAAACTAAAAAAGATCGGGTAATTTGTTCTGAAATTGCATGATTGCGTCAATGCAAGCAACATTAAGTAAGTATTAGGGTCCTAGATTAAAAACCCTTTGTGTTTCGTGATGATTGGTAAATGTATGCCTCGGTACGGTACTCAGTACTCACGTTGCAAGTGAAGCATTCGCGGTGCCACTTGGCGTCAAGGGCAATGATGGCCTTGTCTGTGATCGGCTTGCTGCAGCCAGCACAGCGAGCTGCAAACTTGTCCGCGTAGCAACCAGAGCAATAAGGCCGGCCCGCCTGTGAACATCGAACTTATATGAGAAGGCAAACGAGCATGTGTGCATGTCATATTATAATATTGGCAAGGAAGGAAGTGGAGGTACTTGTGTTTTGGGTCTTAAGGGATGATAAGGAAAGTAGTGAGGGATGGTAGAAGAGTAATGGTGGTGGGTGCAGAGGAAATTTGAACGTCTAACAACGTCACAGACTACGAAATGCTATAACCAGTTGTAGTCTGAGATAGCTGCGTTTATTATGCGTAGATTATAGAGTACACTTCTTATATAACATATCAGAGAGAGGTGAGCAAGTGTAAGTGCAACTTACACTATAGTACGGGCTGTTAAAAATTAAAGATAATGTATGATTGCTAATAAGCTTAGCCTAATGGGTACATTGATACTAAACTATACGTACGACGTTCTGTGAGAGGATAGTGATGTTGGATAGTCTAATTAAATTCCTTTTTGTTAGAGTAGAGACTTTTATATTCCTTTGGGTTTGTATTTGACTGTCTCTTTTATAGCGAGTAATGATAAGGCGAAGGATAAATTTTACTGGTTTAATGTCCAAGCGCAAACTTTCTTCCCTTGAAAATGCCCAAGTAACACCGGAAATAAAAGCGGGACATCCATTACTTAACCCCTTATTCAATTCTGAACCTTATCTTAAGACTTAAAAATTCCAAAGAAAGTAACACAACAAAAGAAGTAAAAAGATAAAAACACAACAAAAATACCTGTTCCATGAAACCACCGCCTCCTAGTTCCTTCCTGCAGCCGCCGCAGACAAAGTGGTCCGCGTGCCACGACACGCCCAGCGCCTGAATCACGCGCTGGAATACAATAATGTAACTATTAAGTGACAGACAAATTGAGGATATTTTACAGCCGTTATTTTTAAAATAAAGGAATTGTGTTCTTTGATTTGAAAATGTATTTATGTGAAAGTAGAAGTACCGTTTGTGGCCACTGTGCCTTTTTTGGCCACTTAAGGTTGAAATGAGTATCAACAATAATATTCATAAATAGTTAACACTAGCTGTTTCCCGAGACTCCATCTGGGATACTGCAGGATTCTAATGGTGAAAGATTTTTTCAAATCGGTCCAGTAGTTTCGGAGCATATTCAATGCAAGCAAACAATTAAATCTTTCCTCTTTATAATTTTAGTGTAAGTACCTAGATGAATATAAAGATGAAATATAAAAATAATTTAGTAGTTTCATAATGCTGTTAGTTAAAATTTAGAGTGGCCAAAAACGGTGCAAAGATTGCCAAACCCGGTATTTCTACCCTAACATAACGATATGTTTTAAGACGAAGTCAAATAGAGACCTAGGTCGGTGCTGTCACAGCTGACCGTCATGGCCTCAGATTTCCATTAAAAATGGACATGATATTGGGTTTTTCGCTTTGCATTTTCATGTCAAACCTTATCTTATATTATTAACCATTTAGAGTGAGTTGTTTGGGGTTTGCTTTGGTAAATATAATTATACTGCGCCGATTGGCGAAATTCTACTAAGTATGTCTTTGATACTAAGGATTGTTCCTAAGATAGTATTCTACTTATGTGATGTCAGTTACCTTTAGTCAAGGGCATAGCCTTTATAAGTCCGTAAATGTAGTGACACATTCTGTTTTTCTCGCATATTTTCCCTTTCTGGAATAGGTATACATTAACTCAAGCTATCCTCTTAGGCGGCGGTCTCACGAGGCAAGTTTAGTTAGTCAACTTAAATTGATTTACAAATTGAATGAGAACCGTATCATGACTGCACTCTGTCAATAAGAGTCGATTGACTGTAATTGAACTACAAAAAGTGGAACCCCTGCTAATTTTAGATGTGCACCTTGCACCTTGTTGAACGACCTACTTTCAATTCAAAAGCTATTTTTTTGACGCAGTGGCTTCTTGGCTTTAAAATTTTCAGTTTCTGTCATTTCGATTTCAATTTCATTAATATTATGAATGCGAAAGGTTGTGAATGTGTGCGTTACTACTCGTAACTCGTTCACGCTGAAATGGCTGGACGGATTTGGATGATATTTGGAACGGAGATAGCAAATACCCTGAATTAACACATAGGCTACCTTTTACTAAAAAAAACACTGTTCACGTGGAATGGTCAAGAAAATGGGAGGTGTAGTGAATTACTAATTTTCGCGGACGTAACCGCAGGAAGAACCTCGTTAAAAATAATGTATTGTCATCACACTTTTGTGGCTAAGGAAGAGATTCTGCTAGGAGGGCCTCGTCTATGCCCACCTTTTATATCACGTTGTTTAAAATATCTCTATATACATTTTTCCAACACGATGTTGTACATTTAGATAACTATTGTTTTGACTTTCTTTTGTACACTAGAGCGAAGCCATGTCATACTGGAATGTATAGTTTAGTCTGTGATATCTGATATACTATTATTTAAACTTTTTGAACGCCACGGTCGACTGATGTTTTTAGAAAAACCGTTTATTGATTATAGTCTGCCAGTTATTGAAAATATTATATAATTTGATACATCAGGAGTCTTGTTACCGTGAACGAATATATAAGGTTCATTTTGTAAAGATATCTGGAAATAGGCACGAAACATATTTAAGTTGTAAATTTTTTGGGTTCAGTACCCAAAGGCAACCCAAGGGGACCCCTATTGATATGCCACGTTTGTATCGTAAAAACGGTAAAACATACAAGCGTCTTTGGTATGCTTAGTGCTTATATTACAAACCCTGGAGAAAAACAACTGTGTGAACTAGGCTCGCGCTGAGTCGATTCGAAATCTAATTAAAATTTGAATATAATAATACCTACTGTGCGGCGGTACGGAACGTTCGGTGCGCGAGTCTGACTCGCACTTGACAGGTTTTTTTTCTTTTACAGACTGATTAGCGATTCACTTCTTATCTACGTAACCTAAGAGTGGAGCTTGCGGTTGCAGTAGTAATCTAATCCTTTTTGTCTTAAAGATATCCAAGTTATATCTCTCTAAATTTATAGATAAAGTAAGCGAATTTCACTCCATAAGTTATCAGTTCGTAATATAAAAACCTGATTTTAGTAAAAAAAAAACACAGTCGTCAGGCTGCCTATCGAGACCAAACTAACGAGACCAATCTCGGCGAGTACGTTAAGACTTAAGAACGCGGTGTTACTGTTACTAACTTTCGAGCCCATCATTAGATTAGTAGTTAGAGGTATACATATGTATATATACATACATACTTAAACTCACGCCTTCAATCCCTGAGTGAGGTAGGCAGAGCTACAGAATTACCAACAACTCTAAAAACTTGTTAATTATGTGACCACATTTTGCACAATCAGGCTAAGCTAAGATGTTTGCCAGTGTATTAGTGGCAGATTGCAAGCCCATCGCCTTACAGTACTACAATCCTTTATTCTGTTAGTCGCTCCTATATATTATATCGTTATGTAATTAACCCATTCTAATAACGGGACCTGCGTCTCTAGTAAACTGGGTACATAGTAGATTGTACAAAAAGGGCATACTTAAAATAAACCATTTTATCCAAGACGGTGGATAATTAAGTCGAGGGTAAAATGGGTTTTAAGACCCAGACTCTGCTTTTCACTTCGATTACGAGGAAATAATGTGAATTCCGTAACACAACAAGTTTTGCAAAGAAAACAACTAATTGATTGTCAAAAACTAATTAAAAGTCAACGAGACAAAAACCTCTTTCCCGACACTGTTTTTTTTTTTAATTTTCTGCTTGAGATTTTTTTTTAACTTAGGTCTAACGCAATACTACTTTTGTAACGTTTTTTTTAGTAATGCTGGTTTATAATCGTTTTAAATTTCTTTTTTGTTAAATACAACATAGAAGGAAAATAATAAGGTAAATAAATTAAAGTAAATGTATGCAAATAACAAGTTTATTTAATGCAGTGACCTCGTCTGTCTGGCTGTAGGGCTTAATTGGCTTAGTCTAGATGACGACAACACTTTATGCACTAGTGCATAAAATGCGATTTTATGCAGCCTATAGCCAGCATTAAGAAGGACTTTATGAGCATGAGAAGTGAAAACCATATTGATTGCCTTTGACGAGTTATGGTATTATTTTCGCCATTACTGTGAAGTAAATAAGAGTTATAAATATAAACGTTGACAATACGGAACACGTTAAACATAATATGGTTTTACCGAGTTGAATAGAGGCCCTGGTTTAAAATTGACTTGCAAGATTTAAACTAAACATACTAACAGACAAACAAAAAGCTTATAAAATGTAATTAAAAAAGTTCGTGCAAGCTATAAGAAATTGGATTCGTTCATAATTATCTCGAATCATATGGCTACCGTTTTAATGCCATAAGCGACTATAAATCATTAGCTATTGATTGACTCCGTAAATCATGCGCGCGCGACGCTGTGTTGTTTCCTCATGATGTCATCACGAATGTTTGGAACAATGACCAGGCCGTAGACTAAATCCTCATGTGACTAATAAGTAGTATGTTCCTGGCAATATAAGTATTGACACTTAATTTTAATTAGGTAATTAGGTATTAGGTACTATTAATAATAAATTAAAAACACATTATTATCCTTGCATGCATTTTGGTTTGAGGAAAATATTATGTTGAGCAAATACCTAAACGACTAAATGAAAATTATTTAACTTAACTTCGGTTTCACCTTTAAGAAACATTTTATTATCCAATACTTTCCACTGTTAGGCAAATGCCGCCTTCCAAAAAGGGCGAAGCTGTAGTGATTTCATCGAACGATTTGTTAGTTTTTTTTGAACTTGGCACTTTGCAAGACTTTACTGTTTTGATCGCACATTTCAAGAACATTGTTAAACCAATGAATACTTAGATAACCATTAAGAAACTGTTACAAATGTGACGGCGTGTATGGCAGTGTGAATGTGGTATGTGGATAAATGGTCCGGTCATGTCGGCTAAATGGTCTCGCCAGATGGTCGGCGGCGTGTCTCGCGCGCCGCGGGTTCGTTTCGTCATCGGTCTTTGGGTTTTGTACCCATGGTACTTAAAAACGTAAGGGCAAGTATATATAGGCTACCGTACTGTCATAAAATGACTGGCTATCTAGTTGTAAACTTACTGATGTCTCTTATGATGTGACACGATGATTGGCTAATTGGACGAGGTCAGTGCAGTAGCATCATATCATACATATATGATTAGTAGATTAGTATGATTACCTACTTACAGCTTATGAATTCCGCCACGGAAAGCATGTGAACTCAATGAAACTGAGCCTTGAAAAAAACCTGAGCACAAGTATTTTTTTCTGATTTATTTTTATATTTTAGTTCTTCGTTTTTCGTATATCGTAGTATTTACCCATAGAAAAGCTTAGTTTGGGATTGGGACTATGTCAATTGAAATTGGGTAGTGTTTTTATTTACATAAAGAATTATTTTAATAGTCTCTTTTAGTCACTCAAGTTATGCCGATGTAAAAATACAGTTTACTTGTCTAATGAAGCGATGACCGCATTGCAAGGCCGCGGTCGCGTAAAGTGCACTACTTATTGCCGGCCGGCGTTACGCGATCCTCCCGGAGTTCCGCTGGCAACAAGCCGCTCATTGTAGGGTTCCGTTGTAGAAATAAACCCCGATTTTCTTGCGCTGTACAAGCATGGTAATAGATAGATAATTAAATACAAAATTTTAGTTAAATATTACGCCATGAAAAAGTTAAAGAACACGTTTGTACATAAACCTAATTAGATAAAAAAAGTTGAAAGCTATGATTATAAACTAAATAAAAAAAAGTAGGTACTTTTATTGTGTGTTTTCGTTGAATACTAATTGAAGTAACGCTTTCTCTGAGGGTTATCGCTTTTTAGAACACGTATTTATGTTTTTAACGAAGTAAAAAAAACTACTAAACTGTCAATGATGTTAGGTTTTAAATAGTTCAAATGTCAAGTAAGTACTAACTACAAACTACTCTGCATAAATGTTAATAACCTTTAGAAATATTGAGGAAGCATAAACAAATGAGTAATACTTTCCTCCCGTATAAGGTTGCTCGGCTCCGCACTGACTCAGCGCCGGCCTTAAACTATAGTTAAGGTGGTGATATAACCTTAGGTTTTATTTGACAGGTCAATTAAAACGAGTCTTAATTCAACATTTTTTTCAATGTAAAAATATGGTTATACCCGGTGTTTTTTTTGCGGCAATACGTTGTGAAAGTTCTCGTTATTGTGAGTCGGGGCTCTATTTTCCTCGGTAAAGCCATATTGTATTAGACATGTTATGGTATTGTCAACGTTATGATAGCTCTTATTTACTTGACAGTAATGGCGGTCGAGTTAGAATAAATACGATAGCAATCGACACCGTCCTTTGTAGTTCACTACAGAGGAAGAGTTCGCAAATCCGATTAAAAAAAAAGGTTTAATAAAAAAAGGTTATGGTTGTTAAAAGATAGTGTACTTATTTTATTTTACTAGCTTCTGCGCGCGGCTTTGTCCGCATAGATTTCGATTATCGGTATTTCCCGGGATGAAAGTAGCCTATATGTTAATCCAAGGTATAAGCTATCTCCATTACAAATTTCATCCAAATCCGTCCAGCCGTTGTAGAGTGAAGGAGTAACAAACGAACACACACACACACACACACAAACAAACATTCGCATTTAAATTATTAGTAATACTCAATACAACAATGACGCCAAAAGAAATACATTAGTATATTAACCGACTCAACCAGTCATGATGTATTCGTAGATAGAAGGTTAAATCATTAACACGATTTTAAAGGCTTACTTAATGTGGGCATAGATAAAAAAGGGTACGAAATAAAGGATGATTTTTATTTCATGTTACAATTATAACTCGCGACTCGTTATCCAAGATAGTGTAGCTTGCTATTACTAAAGGATTTTTTTAAATTCGTTCTAAACTTCCAGCGAACATACAAACAAATAAACACAAAAATTTACCTCTTTATTTTAGAATAGATATCATAGATGTGTAAAACATGTAATGTAGGTAATGTTACGACCAATGCTGATTCTAACCTCAATCAAACAAGCTTCGCCTTAAGCATTATGATAATGGCAAGACGGACACCTTGCCTTGTAAATTAGCCGCCTAATGCTTTGATTCTGGTGGGTGGAGAATTGGTGACGAATATGACTTTATTAAGGTATTCGGTGTTACTAATCGTGGTAGAGCCTAATGAGGAAGTAGATATTTATATTAATCTTGTAGATGGGCTACGCATTGGGGATTTTAAAACGTTAGTCATTCGGACATTATAGCGGCATTTTTTCTAAGGTTCGAGTAGATACTTGTTTAGTTTTGAGAAAGGAAGTTATATGTGACGCCATTTGATTGTATTTACTTGTTTCGGAAGTGAAAGGCCTACACCAGTGTATATAGGTGAAAAACCTAAGTAAATGACCTCATGCATGTAGTTGTAACACATCTGTATAGACCGTTCGACATTCTCTATTTGAAATTTGACGTAATTTCATATTAGTTTTGTACACATGCTAGAGGTCGTTACTTAAGTTTTTCTCCTATTCTTTTTTAAAATATACTGACATTCCCATCAGTAAATTAAGGGCTTTAATCATAATAAATCAACATAAACTGGCCGTTTACCTAATTTCCGAACCAAATTTGATCCTTTAAGAAGATTGTGAAGCTAAAGTTTTCACACAAAATGCGATAACGTTTCTCTCCCCTTAAACCTAGTTCGATTTTAACTAGGTCTGTACATTTTCCTATTCCAGAAAATATTTCATGGAAAGAACAGATAAAAAAAAACAGAAACGCATAGACCTAATTTTTCATCTAAACTACAACTTATTCAAAAATCGTGAAAATCGGACTTGATTTAGGGGGTGAGAAACTGAGAAACGCCGGAAGCTAAATTAGTATGAAAAACATTTAAGAGCTACGCGATTTAAGCGTCGGTTCACAATCATTTAAATATAACTCTTCGGAGAACCGTTCCTAAGATGCAATTTTCTTTTGTACATAGTCACATGAGTAGGCAAACTGATTGAAAACTCAACGAGCATTTAATTTAAACGGCTTGCCACGACAAATACATCTTTGTTTTATTGTTTAGACGTTTTCCTTGACGGCATCTTGTATGCAATTGTTTTTCTGTGAGTGTTTCTTTCTTAGGCCAAGTATTATTTAGGCATAGGCACATGCGGAAGGCACTTTACCTATCTGACAAAAAGTTTTGTTTGTTTATTTCTATCCCGCTATCGTAATTTTCCATTCTGTTCACAAATTGCAATATCGCTTGAATTAACATTCAAAGTAAACTGCAAACTTTACTTGCCCCCTGAACTTAGCACCCAAGTTACTCAGATTTAAAATCAAATCTTGAACAAAATTTTATCGTAAGGTATACTAAGTAAGGTGAGGCGGGGCTATTGTAACTTTTCATACTAATTTTAAAAGTAGAACACGTTTTAGTATAAGAAGTTACAATAGCCCCGCAGATGCAATAGCTCCGCCTCACCTTACTTATTATTACACTCGATTGAGTTGTCTACAAAATCATCTGATTACGGTAAACGGGTGTCATATAGAAATAGACACTACAAACAGGTATCTTATTAGTAACTTAGCAAATGGTCATGGATAATTAACAACAATCGATTATTCACACATCGCAAAACAAATATAGCGCCATTACTTATCTTACTTATTATGCCATTAACATGTTTATTTTAGCTGCTTAGTGACTCGCCCTCGAGAATAGTGTTTTAATTGATTATTATGAATCTTAACTTCCTTACTACCTTACTAGTATGTATTTTATTGTATGTCAAACTGAGGCTATCTGATGTTTTTAACATTGAGATAGTCGGGGGGGCTAGGGGGTGGCAAAGGAACATAATAAGTTTCTATATATGTTTCTTTCTGGCTCAGAAATAGCCCTTGCGCGAGCACCCCACATCAAGATATTTTAAATTTACTGATTGTGTAAAATCTGCAAACTAGACAATAGGAATGTTTTATTTTTTAATACTAAGGGCTGATTTTTCAATCCCCAGATAAAACTATCCGTCAGTTAAATGTATTACTGGTATTACTATCCTTTTCTGAAGTCATATGAAAGAAAAGGACAGAGCTAAAATTTTCCTTCCGGATAGCTTTATCTGGGGATTGAAAAATCAGCCCTGTTACTATTATACTAACCCACAACAACCCAACGTACTGTACTTAAGTAGTTTTTTTCCAATTGTTAAACAATAACGACACCTAACCATATCAAAGTCCATTTATGGATCAAGGCGCATGCGTGATTCACTCTAATTGTTTTTTTCTTCCTATCAGCTGCTTGAGTAGTTAACTACGGCCCAAGGTTGAAGATTAGTTCTATCGACAACTCTATTTCGAGGATTTATAGATCGTATCTATGTTCTTTTTGGATTAGTAATTGTTTTTAATGGGATTATGATAAGTTCGCTATCATAGAACGCTGACTAGATTTAAACAAGTACCTAGATTAGGAAGGATTGTTAATCCTAAGTTCCTAACCAAGTAATTTAAATTAAGTACCTAATGTACCTATTATTGTTTGTAATGTCTAATTTAGGTAATGTTTTTCCTTTTTAACGTCTTACATTCATAGATGAGATTTAAGTTAGACGTTATATATCTACGTATTACCGAGCTAAACCTCACTTAAGAAACATTTAGCCTCATTAATGTTCAACTTAGTGCCGTATTTTCGAACGCAATTACAACTTGCGTGGCCCTAAACCAACAAAGTAATTGCAATTCCTCACACAATTGCCATTTACGGAGCAATAAACGCTAGTTGTTAAATAATTTTACGAGCCTGGAACAACCTGCTGAGGTGTTGACATTGAATCACTGACACTGGACACGTCATTTTCGCCGAAACCTTTAGTCATCTCGAAAATGTTGCGTGTGCGTAGCAAGTGTGGGTAATACTTTCGGAGTCCTATAGAATAAATAAAAATGCTGTTTGGTAGCTTCCTATTCGTAGAGAGGTTGTTTGTTAGTTTAGTGTAGGTAAATTCATGAAACAACAGTATAGCCGATGACTAAATAACCTGTTTATATTAAAGCTCGGAAGAGATATCCCTTTTTTCTGTTTGTAATTCCGTGTGACATGTCTGGTAGTCGTTTTTCTAATTGGATTGAATTCACCTAATGCGTTTGACCGTAATTACTCCGTTATCGTATGCTCTTATCTCGTACATAGGTTGATGATTTTGTCTAGTCTACTATCATTAGAAAAATACGCTGTCGGTTTTTGAACCAATGATTTTTGTCGTATAACGCACTGTAGATGTTGACAAAGCTGGATTTTTTGTTCATTCTTTAAGGACATGACCGAGAAGGGCATTGGATGTGTAAAGTAGTAGGTAAAATTGTTAAGTGGTAGTGATCGTACTACAGGATTGTACAGGATTGTACAGGATTCGTCAGGATCACTACCACCATCTTACCCTTTAACCTGCTACCAAGCAGCGGTCTCGCATGGTTGTGTTCTGGTGGAGGCTTGAGACAACCAGTGAAATGACTAGCACACCTAGAGGTATCCATCTTAGTCCGCGAGATGGCAAGGCAACCCTGGTCAAGGCATGGCAGTCTTGGGTTAGCTGTCTTGAGATTGCGAATGTCTATAAACCATAGAGCCCCCTTACCATCACGTAATATAATAGTGCTGGTACGTACATCGGTGATGGGGTCACCGCAGCCGTGGCAGCGCGGGCTGTGGTGCTGCGTGAAGCACGGCACGCAGTGGACTCCCCCGTCGTGTTGGTGGAACTTGGCGCCATCGATCGGCTTGTGGCATGTCTGACACTGGAAATGCTCAGGGTGCCATTTCTTGTTCAGCGCTGTCACGATCTGTGGAATGAGTTTATTGTCAACATCATTTCTATTTTTGATTTTACAGTAGGTATGCTTTTTTCTTCTAAATTTTGGCGCACTTTTCTGCTGCGAGCGTCTCGCACATCACAGAGCGTGCAAATGCAGTGTTACGTGTATTACGTAGTTCTTGTAAATATTTTGTAAAATTTGTAAAATGAGTTGGTGGCATGCTATGATCGCATGTCGAATGCAAATGTTGTTACTTTATTTGAAGTATGTGTGACCTGACCTTACATATAACATAACCCAGTTATGCTTAGACTGACCTAGGGCAGACTTACTGCGATAGACGAACGTGGGGAATCTAGGGGCAAGCTGCTTTGGTTTCTACATTACGAGTCTCTCCGTGTTAATTTGGCAAATTTTGTGCAGTATATTTTTACAGCCATGAGATTTGATACACCATTTAGTGTTCTTTGTACGTAGGTACATTTGTAAATCCCACGTAAAAATAAACAATGACATCGAAAACGCTACGGCAATTTTAGACGAGTTCATATCGGTCAAGGTGATTTAATTTTAACGTTGGTCACACTCATTAGTTGTTCTGAAGTCAAGAAAATAAACTTATTCCTCTTGGAAACTATTATTGGCAAAATTTGGAACTAACAAAATTTTGTAGAGTGTCATCCTACCTACTCTGAAACCGCTGAAATCTTAACATACCTATCTGTTTGCAAACTTATTATTGCAGTTGTAAAAGGCGACACTACTGTAGATAATTACCAAAATATAAACTACGAGCAGTCGGTTCCGAATATATCCACCAGCACGGATAAGTTTGTGTTTACTACTATTTTAACATCGCTGAAAATAATCGTGAAACACTTTTGTTCTTGTGATATTTTTAGAATGTTTTGTTTTAATTGAAAGTGCCAGCTCTTTGAATGAAAAATGTCGCTTAAACAATAAATATAAATAGGAACACTTGTAATAAATCATGTTTTCCTTGTGAAAAAGTAATTAAATTGACCATGTAAGGACATTTTGTGGACTACACTTCTGATTAACGTAAAATATTGCAATTATAATAAAATTATGTAATACGTACATACATACCTTCATGTCTGTCTCCAAATGGGGTAGGCAGAGACAATGAAACGCCAGGTACTTCGGTCTAAACATATAACTTTCACTTCCTTAACATTTTCCATCTATTTATTTATTATGTAATAATGGTTTTATAGTAACCATTAATTGGTTTTTACCATGGTTATGTGGAAGGAATGACCTGATGATTTAAATCGTTTACTAGCAAACCAATGTATGTATCTACTTCCTCAGTTTTATATTTCTCGCCAAATTCTGCCACGGTCGCAGTTCATGGAATTACTACGTGAACGTGACTAATAATTGGGGATTAAAAGATCATTACGTCATTGACTTTATATTTCCAATATATTGCACCCGACACTATATTATTCACAATTACTTTTATCTACACACAATTTATAATATAACATTGTGTACAATCGTCCGCTTGAACATATATACGAAACTAGCATAGCTCTTTAAAAAAAGTTAGTGTCATTGTTATTAAAATGTACACTTTGGTCGTGGGACTCTTGTACCGCTATATCAGTAGATAAACGATGATACATATACAGATTACATATTATCTTGAGCTTGGGTATTTTTATATATGATATCGGTCACGTAAGCTACAGTAGGTCCTTTGACCCGGTTTTACTCGTTACAAAATTTTGGATAAACTTCATGATTGGTAATTTGGGAGGTCGGGATATGACAGGATGCGGTGAACATGATTTATATAATTAAGAAGAGTACTTACTCTGCCATTGATGGCAGCGTTGCAGCTGCTGCAAATAACGGGCTCGTCTTTGCTCGACTGTAACAAAATAAAACTGTTCACATAACACAATAAAATAATCAAGTAAATCTCAAGAATATGGTTTGTATCATTAATATATATATAAAAAAAAAACAAAATCAATATATATTTATTTTGCGTAAAATGTGGTACATGTATATACTGTTATGTTTAACAAGTAGGTATAGTAGATTTATATAGCTTTTCAGTAAAGTTGAGAAGGTACCTATACCTACCTATTGTATTACGAGTATTATTTGGTTATTGACTTCCTTGTAAGTTTCGTAGTATTTACCTAATGCAGTGGAGGTATTTTTGATTTTAGTTACATACACTGGACAACTGGTGCCTGGTTTCGGCGAAATCTTACTTTATATTATCAGTGGTGGTTCTATATCGGTTTTTTCATCCTTGTGAGCTCTTGTCGTAATGCTTTGGTGTTGTCATCAGCCTAGCCTTTCATGACGCCAAAGCCAAAAATCATCGCAAAACCAATAATAAAAGGTTCGGCTAACCTAATCACTTGGTCGACCTTGACTCGCGTTGTAGAACGCATACGAATGACAAGGCGATAAGAATCAATTTTGTATGACATGACATCATCCCATGCAAATTCTTTCCGACAGGAAGAAGTGGGTGGATTGTGCAAGCGTTACCGGTTCGGGGTCATTTTAGGATAATTTGAGAGTTCCCTGAGAGTTGTACAGCACTCAGTCATATTATACATTTACCCCCTTACTAATAAACGTTGAGTAACAAGTTTCAAATGTCACAATGACAGATAGGACGAAACATTGTATAGCTATACCACCGTTACTCAACGTTTATTAGTAAGGGGGATAATAAATACTTATATAGAGAAATATATACTTAAATACTTAGAAAAAAATCAAGACTCAGGAACAAATATTCGCGCTCATCACACAAATATCTGCCCTTACCGGGATTTGAATCCAGGACCGCTAGCTTCGTAGGCAGGGTCACTACCAATTAGGCCAGCGCGTAATAATACATATGTATAATAATGCATTGATAGGGCATTAAAAATCAATTGGAAAAATAGGCTTATTGATCCACATATGTATTTTATGGTTTTTGTTTTTTTTTTTAAAGATTAGACTTGAACGCCTCGGAACGTTGCATTTTTGTCAAGATAGGTTATCTGAGGTTTTTTCAGATGTAATCCAATTCGATTCAATTACTAACACTATCATGCATAACCGTGTGCCCTGTATTGGGACACAAACAGATATATAGGTCGATTATAATGCATCGGGCTTTATTTTGTGCTTAGTATTTATCTATTTGCTAAGTATACAGTCATTACCATTACCATCAGTTCACGACAGATAAATAAACAAACAGCATTCCAAAATAAAGATAAAATTTACACAACCACAATAATTGAATTTTAAATCGATTCCTGAACAGAGATCGATGCATCCAGTACTGCTTGAATCATTGCGTATCTTTGACAACCCACTCATAGCATTTAAATAAAACTCAATTAACATTCAAATCATGTCTTGGATCCATTGTCCCATAACCATTCGGCACACTTTCGTGGCTCTCATCAATGAGTGCATTTGGGTGACGGCTGCATTACTGCATGCTTCCTTGTTGCCTTCAGCAGTTGGGTCAAGGCGCATCGATATACTTGGGAGCGTTTCAATAGGTTCTTTATTTGGATTTTATAGCCTTTAGGTTTCTATACATGGAATTAATCTTCTGTTTATTGTTGGCACTGTATTGTAGACTTAAAACGATTTGTTTTATTTTCTGTGATCATATTATATTTGATTTCTTTTATTCTTCTAGACATTAATGGAGAAAGTTTTAATCGGCTTCGGCTTTAGATAAAACTAAACTATACTAAACTCTTCCTTGAATTACTGACTAACTTACAGACAACGCACAGCCTACGCCACCGGACCTAAGGACCTTAAATTTGAAGGGAATATTACTAGGTACCTACTATAGTGGAAAAGAATGGATTTTTCTGGAAAACTAAATCTACGGGTTGGTACGAAGTCGCAGGCATCCTCTTGTTACATATGAAGGGCCCTGGTTTCTTAATTATCTTGCCGCCCAAGATGAAGTTATAGGCAAGATACGTAAAGCAGTTCAGATATTATCTCGAATGATTATTTTCCTAACCTACACGCAATTCCCCATACAAAGACAGACATACATCTCAATTATGAAACACGTATAAACTTCCATACGAACAATTGCTTGGGCCATAATAATCAACACGTAATTGTCAAACGCCATAAGATATAGTTTGATTATCATAATTTCTTGACTTATATGCATAATGCGAGTGGCGATGTATGTATTGTGATGTTAAGTAAACATCGCCATGATATCACCGCGGTCATTAATGGTTCATAAATACTAGAAAAAAGTATCATTTAATAGATACCTATCGTAAAACACACTTCTTTTAATTGAAAAAGCTACTATCAAACTAAGTATATTTTATGATGGCAGACTCGTGTGATCTAAAATAACGCGCCTGTTGACGGAAAAGTTCATAGTCTGATACTAAATTGCGGTGGCGCTCCACCGCGTCATTTTAACTTAGACGTACTATTTAACCTGGATGATATTGGTCCTATATCTTTTTTATCCCTGGTGGTCCGATCTGCGTTTTGCACAATTGCGGACTTTTTTTGCAGTAAAACGGACCTTTAGCATTCCTTTATGAACTTTATTATATTCTTATTGGGCTTTAATTGTAAATACGCGTGCATTCCTGCCAAAACTTTACTCAATGTACTCTAATACCTTCTTAATTATCTTATCCCCCATTGTGTCTATATGCCAACCCTTCAACATGTTGCGTATTTCTAATATAGATTTATATTGAAATTCTTTACATAGATGTTCAAGGGCATTGCCTTATCACAAAGATTCCCTACTATTTAATTTGTTGTTCCAGCGTATTATTGTATTGCATCATGCCAATAATCGTCAGTGTGTGTCCTACTCTGCAAATAATGTCAATTGGCCGTCCACTTATAGGCTGATGTATTGTTTGTGCCGCGGGATAACTCGTGTTGTACCTGTCTACGTGACAGTTGGTACTCATTGCTGGTGGGTGTGTAAATTGTTATTAGCTTTCGTTATTTACATACTTGTCTTTATTACTAGAGTATGCACTTTTTAATGTGTTGGAGAGGAAACCGCACCGTGTAGGTCACCCTGCCGCACGGGGCACGGGGTCCACATCGAAACCGGTCAACTTAAACGGTAAAAACAAAACGTTTCATGTATTTATTTTTTAACTTTCTATGTA
Organism: Acleris cristana; assembly: GCA_948252455.1. Classification (NCBI taxonomy): domain Eukaryota; kingdom Metazoa; phylum Arthropoda; class Insecta; order Lepidoptera; family Tortricidae; genus Acleris; species Acleris cristana. Next base: position 7,670,924 of record OX411782.1, on the reverse strand, counting down.
AGTTTTTATTTGTTAGGAAATCCGCCGTAATAACAAATATTCCGAAAAGAACAATCCGCTATCAAAAGTTCAAAAGTTATACCTATACAGCTCTATAAAGTGAGGACAGACGAAAGGACGGACGGATAGCGTAGGCTTAGTAATAAGGTACCCTTCGGGTACGGAACCCTAGAGAAGTACTTGTGGATAGATTTGGATTAGTAGAGACCGGAACGGTTGACGGTTATGTAGGGGCCTTACGTCTAGCAGTAACGGTAATTAGCTTGATGGTGCGCTCTTCAGCTTAACTATAGTAGATTCTTAAAAAGATGGCCAAAAGCCCTGCAGTGTAGATATTTAATCCTGCATACTTTGTAGAAGCTTGCATTTGGCTTTTAGAAGTTAGTGTAGCCAAAGATGTATTGTGGTGAGTATAGTCAAGCCTTTATTTTGTACAATACATCAATATGTCTTCGTAAACATACGTCACCCACATTACAATGTATTTACTCTTTACAAGGTTCACAGCGAAGCATTGCCACGACCCGCTAATTACTTGTATGAAAACTGCTCTCTGAGATCACAGCCGTTCTTTGTACTGTTACAAGAATCCTTTAATCAGACCCTGGCCGTGTGTAATTTAAGAGTGGCAGATCGTGTTTTCAATGATGGAAGTACTTCATTGGAAAATTTACTTCTTCCCTTACTGGATCATAAACTACTCTCCGAAGATTTTGTGAATTATTCTTATATTTTAACAAGGATAGGACGCAAGCGATATTGATAGATTTAAGATTAGTTGTTGATTGGATAAGATTATTCGCCAAATTTGGTGGTATGAAAAGTTGATAGATAATATAAAGTGGTATTTTTTTCCTTGTATAATCAAGAACAAAAAGATTATTCTTTAGTTTCAGTTTCTTTATTTACTACGAGTATATAAGTTAAAGTATTATGAATTAGCAACAGCATTATTAATTACGCCGTCGATAACTAAAGGAAAATATATTGGTTGGTTGATAACACTTATCAGTCACTTATAAACCATATCGCTATGTGGATTTCATTTATCAACACCGTTTTCCATGTACAGGGAAATTGTTTTATCGCACCCAGAGCCTGAATACAACTATAAGCTACATACGTTCTTTAATTGTATAGAATCTAACTCTCAATCCTTTTATGTTAATTGTAGAGTTCGGCAATGGAAAAAAACGATTGTTTAAATTTAACTAAGGTGAAGTCTTGTAATTGCAACTATCTGGTTATTGCAACTAACTTAAATAACTCCTCTAGGATCACTGTTTAGAACAACGACAGGCGAGATATTGTATTTCTTAGTATAGAAGAACAAAATCTCGCCTGACGTTGTTCAAAAGAGAGATACTATAGGGAGTTATTTAAGTTAGTTGCAATAACCAGATAGTTGCAATTACAAGACTTCACCTTAACTTAATTTTCACAAACTATAAAATTTTAAATTCTCACTCTCTCTTCTATTAGAATTTTCAAGTGTTAATGAAAAAGGCATTTTGAATTAGGTAATTTAAAAAGCTTTAATTTGGTTGATTGTAGCCATTGTAGGTATATTGGAGCAATAACGTCTACGTTCTACGTAAATTATAGTTTATATTCAATCGCTACCTTCCGTTTGCGATCTGGTTCGTATACGCTAGCGCGTTTCGGCCAAATAGCGTTCCAGATGAGATGTAACGATTCTGACCTTCCCGATGCAACTGATGCAGGTAGGGCTGTCACACGATAGGGACATGTCGTCAACATATCCATTGTGCAATTTAATTGCTGCAAAATATGCAATGTAAGGAGGCACGTTATAGCCAATGTCAAGGTTCGAACCTACAAGTGATCGGTTCTTAATTGACAGAATGATTTTGTTTACATGAGGTGGATGTGACGTATGATTTGCAGTGTTCTGTATATCTATTAGATCTCGTTATTAATAATAAATGACCCTGACTCAACGATCAGAGCGTCTGACCGAAGTTTGAACCTTTACAATGCGTATTTGCATAAGTCATCACTTTATCAGGAACTGTCATAATAATTTATTGATGCAAATCAGTTGCTGGAGATGTCGTTAGCCATTCATGATTTCAATAATATGAGAAATCGCGAGTAACTTGAACATTTTGTATCTGTAGATAATCAATAATCGACTCTACCTACGAAACAAAACAGATGAACAAATTATCCAGGTGGAACTTCAATAATCAGAAGTGGCTACCACCACATTATCTTGCTTTACACAGTGCTCTCATTTTTCCGAACACTTTTTTGCCAAGCTAAGCAAGCACAAGCTTGATTGTTGATTGTATGTCATTGTCCACGTCCACAACACCGCATTTTGGGTAACATTACATTGTACCCGGCAACCCTGCGCGCGCCTAAAACTAGGACGAGAATAGTCCGCGCGTGGGCGTTATTGTCGACCTCTCTCCAGAATCAACTCAATTCTTGCGGATTGATATAAATGTGCGCAAGATTGGGTCAAAGTCACTTGACGAATTGTGCTTCAGTGTCAATGTTTTTATTCTCTAAGTAGTAGTTAGAAGAAAGGCGATCGAAAAAGAAGTTAAAGTATTAACGTCTTCCACTTTTCATCACCCTATGCACCAATATTTAATTTGCATATACTGCAACTAGAATCATTTTTATAAATACTATTTGACTTGTTCACGAAACAATAAGAAAAGTATATAAATCGCGAGAAAATTATATATTCAACGTTATAATATTTTTCAATTAATGTCAGGTACATTTCTCATACAAAATGAATGAATCGGTGTTTATTTGGTCAAAAGTCGTAAGGTAGTAAATTAATTTAGCTTATCGCTAGAATATCGCGGCGGTGGAGTTAATTCTAACTTGCCCGTAATTGTAGTGTTCTGATCTGACTCTTGTTTTAATGTACAATTGACAATGATAGCGATTTTTCAGACTAAAAAAACTGTAAGTAATTGTAAAATGCGAACATAATTACTTTAAAAAGTTTTTGGGCTTGTCTGTCCGTCTTTTAGCTCTAAACGAGTGCACCGATATAAAAGCGGTTTTTTATTTGGTGGGTGGGCATTCGGCAGCGGTGCAGCGGTGGTAGTGTTTCATTAAAGTGGTTTGGGGTCAATCAAGACTTAATATAAGTTCTGCAACGTAACGTGTTCATGTGAACGCCTCGTTTTTTTTCAATTGATACAATTATTCGTCATACCTATAAACCAGCTGAATGTTACAATGAATTCCTCCTGGATTTATTTATCTAAGTGACAAATCGGCCGGAGAGAGTGCCAACGTTATTAGAAGCTGACTAAGATGTTTAGTTTAGGATTCCAGCGTGCGCTATGAGAACCATTGGTATAAAAATAACACATCGTAAAACTACGTTTGTTTAGTACCTATAGAATAGCCGTACACTACAATTAGAGCGGGACAACTTGTATTTCCTCTCATGATGCTTAGTGCGTTTCATTAGATATAAACTAGATAGAAAGGAATTACCAAGCAAAAAAGAAGTTGTGGGCCAGTTGCGCTAGCCGCTTTGGCAGTTTACGCCTGTTAAGTTATGTCATTGTTTAAGAAGGTGTATGGGTGTGTGTACAAATCCTTTTAATATATAGGCAGTTAAGATGAAATTAGTAAGGTGGGTACTGTATTTCGCTCGAAATTTATCTTCGAGTAGGCGTACGGAACCCACGTATTTCGATTCGTATTTATAATTGTTTCGTCGAACAGTGCCGCGTGCATAGTGAGAATGGACTGATTTATGCGATATAATAATAATGTTAGCGTGTGTGAAATGCGCAAGGATTAAGTCTGCGGATTAGTACCGCAGAAGCTTTAACAGTTTACAGACATGAGTTTATATATACTGCCAAATAGAATATTATTTCACTTCTAATTGGCTTATTTGTATTAGATTGGTTTACCCTTGTTATATCAACTCTCAATCCATAAATACAATGCATCAATTTGTAAGATTTTCATTTCGTCATCAGGCATTTCCTAAAGCACCGGGAGTTAACATTTTGTGGTCTTACCCAACCAAAATCTTTTTCGATGCATTGAAATTTGTCTCCGGGAAATGTGACAGAGTGGTTGTTTTTGTACGAAGTAATATTTTATTTTGTTCGACGATGTTTGACAATACTGTGCTGATTCAAATAAAATAAACATTTATTTAGATTAAAGAAACATTACTACTTAAAGAAAAAAAATACGATCGTGACAGAGTGGAAAAATTTCAGTGCATCGAAAAAGATTTTGACCCATTTATTTAACACATTAAGAGCCAAAACTCAGGAACAAATACTCGCGTTCATCACTCATATGATAATGGAACCAGGGACGATGATGAAAAAATGATGATGATGCTAAAATCAGCTCACTCATATTACTTTGTAACAATATTTAGTACCTAACAGAAGCTTCCAAAATTATCTAACCGTATGATGACAAACCAACTGTTATTGTTGTGTGTACGTGCGAATTCATTCATGCAAGCCAGGTGGACTACGTTTCACTGATACAAGGAAGATTAACAGGTGTCAGTTCCCTGAAGCTTATCTGTGCAGTCATGACATGAGTCATCTTGCTCTTTTAGTTAACATGTTGGGTTGATGTACATACAACGTTCCATAAGAATACCTACTTAGCCATAGGTAATATTAAAGTAGGTTCATACATATACAATACAGATATTCGTTATTTAACATACAAAAAAGAACAAGGAATAGTACAATTAAAAAATATAAGTAAATAAAAGCATACAACCGGCTGTAGACACGAGTACAACCGCCGAATGCATTCCAGACGACCTAGGATGGAAAAATACACTAAGGGCCTGTTTCACAATCGACAAGTATTTATCTGCCATTTAAAAATGGCTCTCTCCTTGTCTATTTTTAAGTCTAAGAAAGGGAAAGGGCTAAATTTATCTGTCAAATATGCTTTACTTGTTGATTGTGAAACAGGCGGTAAGTCCAAAAGGATACACATTATTTTAATTAATGTACTTTTAACGAGTTCAGTCTTCATTTTCATCTTCGATGTTTTAAAAAGTTATGTAATTTTTAAACATCCTTTGTTTTGACCACAAATTAACCTATTGCCGGTGCTCACTCTGCACCTTTTTATCGATTTTATATCGAGTTCTTGGCATTGATTTTATCGACGCGTCGCCTCTATGACGAGCCTGTTTATATACCTACGATGTCATTTCACACGCATATTGTTTCAGTTTCTGCCAGTATGTTATATTTGTTATTAGGTTTTCTTAGTATATTTACTGAACTAGTTAACATTTATTTTATGTAGCATTCCTAATTTAATTTGGCTTGAGATCTTAGCTAAAGCTGCACTGTTGGTCAGTCAAAATTCGAAAGCCATGCTATCGGCTATTACAGTAACTCACAATAATAATATATATCCAACATCGGACACAAATATATCTGAAACGTCTCCGTCACTAATTTATGTCAGATATTTTTGGGCTTGATGTTATTTAAAATATTATCGTCGGTGACTGTACAAACGGCTGGCCAATTGCACTAAACATTAATCTTTATGGTCATATTATTATACAGCAACGGAATATATTCTTAAGATACGAATATCCATCGTATTGTTTTGACTGCGATGACAGTTGAAGCAGATGCAACTAAGTTGTTAATTGGCATAGGTACCTATGTAATGCAATTATTTGAATAAATAAAATAAATAGTTGACCGGCGATGCATTGCTCGTTGACTCTTCAGTGTTCACCTTCAAATTGACTTTCACTAGATCGCGAGTAAAATAATCTTATAATAGAAACTGAAAGTATCGCTTGAAATTACGCTGTCAGAAAGCATTTTATGTATACCTATAGGTTTATTTAATTCATTTAACTTTACGCATTTTGTTAGCAATCCATCGAAGTTTAATGGACGTTCTTTACGTATTTAAATTAACACAATTGTATACCTATTATTATTATTTTTATTATTTATTTTTTATTTATTTAACCAACAACAAAAATTACAAACAAACAAAAGCCCTGCAAAACTGTTTAGGACAGTTTGACTGCAGGAAGACTTTAAATGAACAGTATTATAAATTTAGTGGTATACAATTTTTAGTTTAACACATATGTACCAGTTATATAATTCTAAGGCAGTGTATCTAATAGATGTTTCTTTAGTTTTCTCTTAAATATTCGTTTATTTTGCTCGAGACGGATGTCCTCAGGTAAACTGTTGAGAATATATGGCAGGCGCTTTTTATGTATGTAGCTAAGAAGAAATCTAACGTTTTACGCCATTGGCTTTAACTTTAGATAATATTGCAATTACTAGGTCGGTTCATAAGTTCTGTCACTGAGATTTACTACAATTTAAAAAATAAATAAAAGAGTTTCATAAACCTGTAGCACATCAATAAAAACCTCATTTTATCTAGAATAAAAAGAAGCGTAATTTGTATTCTTTACTATTGCAATAATTTGATGAACGAGCTTTGAGCATTCCATTCGGGGCAGGAAAGCATGGTTCAAATCACGCACGACCACGATACTGATAACGGCTACAACTTTTGTAAGAGTCCTCTTATTGAATTGAAATTTGCGTGACATATTGACCAGACTTTTATCTTTAAATTCTGATACAAATGTATTCCAAGCAACTAAAGATCCGCTTATACACCGGTAAATCTTCATGTCTCATTGAATCGACCTTACGATTTTACATCAATTTGCAGCAATACGAAAACAGACCAGACTTCGAGCTTCATAAGTTGGTTTTTGAGTGTCGTTAAGAAAATAATGCTGGTCTCTCAACATACCCAGATATGAGAGACTTCATAAAATTAAACAAAAAAGTTTCTTAGTTAACAAAAACTAACCTTTAAAGCGTTTTCGAAAAGTGAAATTTTCAGAAAACTCGTGCGTGTTTTAATCGTCGCCGGCCGTGACTGTTAGAAGATAGTATGGGAAATTGCGGCGACTATGTGGAATGATTATTACTCCCTAAAAATGTACATTAATTAAGTTTTTATTTTTTATACATTTTGAAATTAAAAAATAAACAGAAGTTAGTTTTATTTGACTAAACCTTTGTGACAGAACTTAAGGACCGACTAAGTAGAAGAGCAAGACTAGTACAAAAAGAGTTAATGTTCGATCGATAAATTATAAGATAACTTTTTGCACCGTTAATCATTCTATTATTAATATTTGTTTCTTGTAAACGTGGGCGCCTGTCAGTCTGTCAGTTAGATCGAAAACCAGATAGGTGAATTAAGGAGGTTTTACCTAATATGGACCCCATGTAGGTTTTTTAAGGATTTAAAGTGATTGAAGCGCTTGTCTCAATTTATTAGGCAGAAGTAGGTAAGCTTGTATTCCGTTATTTTAAACATTCCGGCTGAGGAAGGGTATTATGAAAATTCGATAGAATGTTATCTCTACAGGCTGCATTTAACAATTTCCCGATGCCGCGAACAACGCCGGAGGGGCTCAGCCAGTCTAGGGAGGGGCACCAGTGGCCCCTGCCCTTAGTGGTTCATGTAATTCCAAAAGCCTAGCTTGCAAAATAGCTTTGAGTTATCGGTGCCCCAAATGCCAAGTGTCTAGGTGCCGTAGGTCTCTAAGTCCGGGCCTGGCCGCGAAAAACAGTGTTTTCACTGTTGTGTCTTAGAAGTTAATTAATAGCATAGAGGCATTCCATCTATCAATACATTGCTGCTTTGCAGCTGCATGGCTCAAAGAGCCAACTTTACACCATATCATCTAATATAGAGGCAAAACTCATAACGTTCATATGAGTTTTCCTCTACGATATAGCCTCTGAGCTCGTTAACCTTCTCTTATGCGGAAAAAAACATGTAAATTATATAGAGAGTTCATGACATGGTGGGTAACCTAACTGTATCAATATCGAAACCACTAAGGTGTTAGGTTTCGTCAAGGCAGACCACTTATAATATAGTTTATGGTCATTGTGTTCAGTGTAGCGATATGTTGTGGGATAAGAAACGGATTGCCTAAAACAAAAACCAAATGTTTATCCACCAGGCTATAGACCCCACAGGACACAAATCCGTTACTTAAAATTAAAATAAGGCTTTTTCAAAGCATTGTAAGGTTCTTATTTGCGACATGACCCAAGCCTGTTTTCAATATTTAATCTATCATTTAACTGTCTTTATCAGGTATTCACTGACGATCAAAGAAAGCTATCTTTAACTGTTCTTAGATTAATATTGAGTATGGCTGTGAGGAACGTCAGCTTCGGAAAACGATTTGCTTATTAGGATCCATCGACTGCCTGCTTATGCCATACTCGGTCGGAATGAATCCTTGTGTTAAATTCTATAAGAAATTCCATGATGCTAACCTATTTAAATACATTTTGATACAGGTCAAACTGCTAGTAATAATATATGAAGAATTTCACTTGAAATATGTTGTAGCTAGCCGTTCCGGTGAATTATTATTATGTTACGCGCTTAGTACGTTTCTATATTGCTAGAAACTTCACACTGTATTACTGTTTGGCGCTGTCACATGTCAATTAAAAGGTCTGACTAGGCGTTTCAATATATAAAATTATGGTTTGCTTCAGACATTTGTAAATCAACACAAATAGATAAGGAAACACGAACAAGAAAAAAAAATACATTAATGAAAATTCTTGGCCTAAAAACTTTTTACTTATGTTTAACGACACTGTAAAAGTTTTCATTTTAATTTCAGAACGGTAACACGTCAACCTAAATTCTGGTATGTTTTATTTACCCACTAAAATACCTATTCTTGTAATCTGGCAGAATTTCCCGCTACTTTCATGAAAACACATATTAATCAGTGGAATAACAGCGTACCTACATTTTAGTCCGAAATACTTCAAGTGCGGTCTTAAAGTTTTCGCCTTTTGTTTACATTTTCATCAGCACTTAAGAAGTCGCTCCGGTTCTGAAATGTTTTAATTTCAGCTTTTGTTTAAGGACTATCTTATTATGTGAGAAATGGATATAATTATTACAGGAAAACAATGAAAATTATTGTTGAAATTGTTTTGCTTTAAGTTATTTTAAACTATAGTTTCCGCGTACTTAATCAATGGGCAAAACGGAACAAATGTCCAAAAGGAAAACATTAGTCATTTCATTAGAAACTCTATGTAATATTGTATTGTGATGATTATTTACATTTAATGATTATTAAATTAACATAATTAATTACGTGTCGTGTAACTTATCACCGTAGTTTGGGTTAGTTATTATTTCTATCGTCTTTAGTTTAATGTATAGGTTCTTATAGAGATAGTATAGGTATAGTTTATATTGTACAATAATAAAAAAGAAATAAAAATCACTGGCAACATATTTTAATATCCCTTTAATAGTCCCTAGTCCCTGAAGTTTATTAGAAGGGTAGGTACGATAAATATTTTATGTTTGTTAATTCCGACAGCAGAATCACAAACATGGTCATTAAAATATAACTGAAACTGAACCTCATCAACCAAAAATCACAAAACCCGACGGCTCTAGCGACTAGTTTACAAACACTCACCATGCTATCAAACTATCAAACTGGTCGGCCGACTGGTCGTCACTCGCGTGTGTTCCTCGCGGATTCGCGTCCAAGACTACCGGCGAAGCGGGCGGCGCGAATTATGCTGTGTGTGGCCCAGTACTCGTGCTAGACGCAGTATGGCAATGTCGATAAACAGTTTTTTGGAAATCTGTTGCTATGACAAATCTTGCAATTATTATTATAGACACAAAAAATAGGATTTTCAGTGTTTGTCCTCCAGTATTCCACGCTTAACAAAAATAACGAGTTGAGGTGACCGCAGTTGGACCGACCATCAACTTGATCCATATGCGTTTTAGCAATAGTTACACAGCAATCGCTATCCATGACCTAAGCAGTACTGCGATTAAATGAACGTCAATGAAAAATTTATGAAGGGTTAGGCTGAAAAAACGTAAACAATCACCAATAACCAAGGTACACTAGCCATGTTGTAGTACTGATTCAACTCTCCGCTCTGCGGCGTTATCGCGGCATGACGTAATGGTTGCATTTACAGGGCGCGACGGGAGATGTTTACGAATCTGTTCAGACGCCGCCGCGACTCGATCCCGACACTGATGTCATGGCGGCCGGGACCATTGGCGCTACCTGTTCGCAGGTCAAACGGCCCAAAATGCAAATTAATTACAGCGAAACATATAAATTTTGCGTAGCTGTGGCACCACGAAAACAACGCATTATTTTTAATGACCTAACAAGCTTTTGCCCGCAACTTCGTTCACGTAGAACTCTTTATTGTTATTGGAAAACTTTGAAATTGTGATATAATACGTATAAAGGGTGGAAAAAACGAACGCCACATGGACGGCAACTACCTTAAATATTGAAAATAGCCAATTGTATACAAAGGAGACTTACGTTTATTTTTGAAAACAATTATAACTGCACTTATGGATTTTTTAATTAGTCTGCCTTAACCGGGAATCGAACTGGTCGCATATGACAAAACGATAAAATCGTGTTTTTTATGGTTTTTATTTAGTTTAAAGGCGTATGTGTTGTAGATATAAATAATCAATACCGATGACCTTTTCGATCTGTATCATAAACCACGATTTTGTTGTTTCGTTATTTTTGACCAGTTCGATTCCCGGTTAAGACAGACGAATTTTCAAAAATTCATAAAAGCAGTAATAGTTGGACTGACCTACCACCTACCATTTTAAAAGAAGTTATTTTTTGCGTTTTGTAGGTGGTTTTTGTTTTTATTGTCACACGACTGCCCAAATAGGGAGTAATTATTTCACATATGTGTTGTTGTTATAACGTTATTTTCCATGCGATTCGTTTTTTACCACTAGACCAATGTCGTTTCGAGCACTAGTTCCTCAAAACCGACCCGGTCCACTTAAAGTCACATTGCATTATTCAATTCGTAGATGGAGATTTGTAGTGTCTGTATGAAATTGAGCTTAACCGCATGAGTCAGTACTTATAAAATGGTCTGAAAATGTAATATATATATTTTAGGCAAAAACTCACGGTATTAGTGTCGCCGAACGGCGAACCCTAGTAGGGTTGAACTCAAGGCAGCTGACATACACAAACACTACATTCGTGTTACAAAAAGGCCATTAGTTATACAAGGTGTCCTGTATTTAGAAGTCCAAGATCAACCTGTATATGTATAGATGAACCTTTGATCTTCTAAACAACCTAACATAGGTTTAGTATAAAACATATTGCATTTGTTTTAGAGTGACAACAAAGACAGCGAGTCGACCTTCGAGGTATCAAAGCTGCTCAGAAGACTGTGTGGCGGCAATTCTTCTGTGTAAGTTACATGAAGTTTTTATAAAGCATTTCTGATGTTTTCAGTCGAGGAATGAAAAGGTTCGTCGCTATTCAACTGTATTTCAATGCGGTTAAGATCCAAAAGCGACAAACAATTTTGTTTTGCGACTATTCATCACACAAACGGAACTGTTCTGTAACTGTTGTTTTGTGTTATGAAAAGTGGTATTTTAATGCTAGTTGTGTTGTAGGCTTACTTAATCGAATTTTATTGTAATTGGTGGCGTTATACGTACATAATGTTTAAGGTGCGTTTCTTTTTAGAGTGATTACATTATTTAAATGTTATTATTATGTATAAGGTAATGTGGGGTAAGTGCGCCTACGGGGCAAGTGCGCCAAACCACCAATATCTCCTAAAAATATATTATATTTTACACCCCCGCCCCGTACGCGCACTTACCCCACCTTACCTTATGTCTTTGGTTTAAATGTAATCTTCTTCGGCCCTTACAAGGCAAATAACCTCTACATCTACAGTAACTTTACCTACCATAAACTCGGATCTCTCTGTCGGTAAAGTTAGTAATGATAGAGATGTAGCATCTTACTTTTTTACAGTCGCACCTACGCTTTCGCCTTATAGGTTTATCTAAGTAATTATTTGGGGTTCGGCGCTATATTTGGTAGAGAATTAAAAATTAGTCATCGAGGAATTAAGTTGCCATGGAAAATAAATTTGTTAATGGAAAAACGTGCCCAAGACAAGTTTTTCTTCTTTTTTAAATAGAACAGGCAAGTTTTTCATTATAACTTCCTTCATATTTACGACAAGAGCAAGAGCAAGTTGATTCTTGAACGAAGAAAAGAAACACCAATAATAGGATAGCTGCGCGGTGCGAGACTTGGGAATTACGTTATTTATTATATTGATGGACTTTTTCGTCACTCTGCAATGTTCTGGTAGAAAACCAGCCTACCACCAGGGGCCTGTTTTACAAAGCTACAAATTACAATTTAGAGGTTACAAGTTTCCATTTGACACAACCTCGACCAATGACGACCAGCCATTTGAGCAGTGTTGCCAGTTTAGACCTGTAAAATTGTTACTTGTAGCTTTATAAAACGTGCCCCAGCCAGCCAACCAGCTGCCTGTTTGATCGGATACAGATATTTAAAAATAGATATCGTATTATAATAATTAGTTTATCTGCTTCTTCTTCAGCCGTTTTAAAATTGAACCGCCACTATTAGATAATATTATGTCTCTCCAAACTTCTAATTTTCATATCCCTGCACTGTTCTGGTAGAAAACTCGCCTAAGTCTGTTTTATCGAAACGAGATATTTTACAATATCATAATGATTTCTTACATACATCAGTCTAATTCTAAGGCGAAGAAGTTATAAATGATGTTTTGGAATAAAACTATGTATTAGTCTTGTTTGTTATAATAAACGGATTTGGGCAGTTTATCTTAAGCTGATAATCCAGCGATATAGTTATTTGGAAATGATGCATATTATTCTTATGACGATTTTCCAACGATAAGGCTTAAAGTTATATTCCATTAATAAAATTTTGTCATCAATCGGGGTGTCTGAATTACGACGAGTTTAGGGAAAGGTTATATGTATAGTATTATACATATAATATAACTACCAGGTTCGGATAAGGTACTTCAAGACCTTTACGGCTGCAAGTTAATTTTACTTTAAATGTAATATGTCGAATTAGCAACAAGACTGCTTAATTGATGTTGTTAACAATTTCAAACAAACATTGCTCAACATAATTCAGAAACGGTTAAGTTAGTTAACAGCGGGAAGATACCTATAATTTCAGGGAAGATCCTTCTCAGAAGAAGTCACGGGCAGCTGCCAGTCGATTTTGCGTGCATGTCATTAAGATAAAAATGTAACGTTATCGGTGATTCCTCGAACTATTGTGTAATGATAGCGGTATGTGATATGAACGTGGGTAGGTACGTAAGGAAAATTGATATTGATCAAATTATATTGATAATTGAGTTATTTGAATATTTGAAGGCAATAAAGTAATTTACATTCGGATGGGTTTTGTATAAGGTGAGGAACGGTGACAAAAGTCTGTTTAGTTTTAAGCAATCGTAACAGATTACTGTCCTGATGAACCTAATTTTCTATTTATTAAATTTGGTAGATTCAACTGAGTCTATTGCGTTAATTGTATAGACGACGTTGGCGTGTGAGCCTTGTCATTGGCTGTCACGACTAGATGACTGTGGCGGTTAAGAGGTTAAAAAAAAGTTTGTAATGTTTGTTTAATATGCCTATTAACCCTCTTGATTTTATACTTGGTCGTTACTTGTTAAAAAGTCTGTTGTCGACACTCTAATCTTCTGGATCATTTCACATAAGTTTTTTATTTGTATTATAACGGAATTTCCAACAATATGCTATAAAATAAATTCCAACTTACAGTTGAAACACAATCTTGATCATCAAGGTAAAAGACCGGTGGACTTTATGATATAGGAGGTACCTATCGCTATATGTAGGTGTCGACTTCAAAAAAAAACGCCGCGGTCGCGAGTGGTTTTAACCTTTTCAGCGCCATTTCAAACAAAATACGATTAATTTTCGACGATAGGTAATGAAATGATAGCTAGAAACCTACTTCAAATAGGTCCACTTGTAATTACGTGTTAAAGAATAGTAATGCTTTCAGGACCGGTGATCTCACCTTCGCCTGGGAAGCAGTAGTTACCATTAGGTCACCATATTAGGGCATCATAAAATACCTAGGTCACGCGTGCTCTTAGGTCATAAAAACTTATTGATTCTACTTCAGTTCGCATTATGCTTTTCGCATTTCGATGTCCTATGTGAATGCGTCGAGTTGATTTACAATTGGTACCTGCTGCTTTTACTTTAATGTTATTAAAATAACGTACCTACTTGATGTTAAGTACTACGTAAGTATATTATTGCTTTTTCCTATAAGGCGTTTTTAACATGGAAGGTTAGTTTTTATCGCCTGTCTTTTCCTGGCCAGTGAGGTCAAGTCCAAATTAACGCCATATAACTAATTATTTACTTTTTGCAATTTTGACGCAGCTCAATTTACCTACTACGCACCTCCAGCGGATTTTAAACTTATAGCATAGGAATAGTAGATCCTTACAATTAATGCTGATTTTCAACCTGCGTCAAAAAGAGAAGCGGTGTTCTGTTCAGACTTCTAATGTTTTAAACATTTGGCTGTACCATGTCTGTTCGTCATTGCTTGGGGCCTGAATGTATGAAGCGATTTTAATACGCTTTCTTTATTTGAAAAATGGTTTTTGGAGGGTGATACTTAGCTAAGTGTCATGAGAACGAGGTGTTAACAGCTCTATAAATGGGAAGGGAAGTTTCACTTTTCACGCTACATTGTAAAAGTTTCTTATTTATAATATTATATTGCTATTTTATAGTATTTAGAATATATATATATATATATATATAAGTTTTACCTATAGTACCTCGTCACCCTATTGCATTGTAAAAAGGTCCAAAAGTGGATACTTCTTCTTATAGTCGACTGTACTAACTTCAGTTACCGAAGTCAGAATTTAAACATTTCTCTAAAGCAAGTATCGTTTATTTTTGACATTGACTCGATGTCGGTCATATTCCATTAAAATACTGAAACTGGTGATATAAGATGATCCAGTTGTCTCAATGCGTTTTAGATTGAGACGGCCTTGTTCTTTATACAGTTGATGTCACTTTTCCGCTCCTGTCTATATGTCAGTTTATTACCTACATGAGTAGCCTACTTACAAGGAAAGGCACCCAACTGTCCGGCTCCGATTTGGTTTATTTTGATATATGTTAGAGAGTAGTCTAAAATAACAGACACGTATTTTTTTTTAGTGGCCCAAACTCAACCTTTCGGGAGAAATTAAAATAATAAAAAATACCAAAGAAAGTGTATCTTCGATGAGCAGTAGGTATATAACTTTGAAGGGTATTTTTTTAAAATATGAGTTTTAGCCGATAACCAAAACACGTGCTCATTATTTTTTCATGTTCTTAAACATATAACCAAAAAAAGTAGGAAAATAGAAATTTTATTTTTTTAAATTCTCTATAGAAGTTAGAGGGTGTAGTCTCTTTTCAGTACTTTAGAGGTCAATTTCTCTCAACAGGTTGAGTTTAAGCCGCTAAAAAAAAATAAGTGTCTGTTATTTTAGACTACTCTCTAACATATATCAAAATAAACCAAATCGGAGCCGGACAGTTGGGTACCTTTCCTTGTTAGTCGTTTTATTGAAATTCAGTTACTGAACGTTCTAAAGTTTCTATTTATCTTATCTTCATTATATCTAAATAAACATATTTATCCTTATCTTTAGTTCTTGTAGTCTATAGTTCCCGTCATTGCAATATTTGTAACAGGAAAACAAGGAAACATTTTTCTTAAGTAGGTACCTACCTATATAATGTCTATTGAGATGAAAAATCGTGTCGGAATGTAATACAAATTCTCTTTAGAATACCACAAAAAAAACACTTACTTTATGAGGTAGACATAAAGGTCTTATCGCTAAACACAGAGTTCTCCTGTAGGTATCACTAGGTAAAGTAAAACACAACTGATATGGCTTACACTAATTTGCACCTTATAACTATTACGTACAAGTCTGATCGTGGGTTTATTCGTGCTTTCGGAAATCATCGGTTGTTCGTGTCTGCGCAAACGAAGATTCCCGACACGCCATATAAATTGTGTTCTACTGTACATATTGTAAAACAAAGTCCCCTGCCGCGTCTGTATGTTTGCGATAATCTCAAAAACTACTTAACGGATTCTTATGCGCGTTTACCTTCAGTTAGATATTTTTACATGGCAGGTTTTATGTATAATAAATTCTGGTTTTTGTACGGAACTCACATAAACCGAAGCGTAGCGGGTCGGGTCGTTAGTCTTTGGTAAAAATCTACACTCATCATAATAAATGAAGATCCTAAACACGACTGCAAGAAAGCTACTTTTTCAGATAGAAATATGATTGCGTTAGTTGCGTAGCATCACTCAATCACGAAACAGATCCTTAAATACTTCTGAAAATGCAAAACATGGAATAAATCAAGGTTATCCAATGATAAATAGT
Organism: Acleris cristana; assembly: GCA_948252455.1. NCBI lineage: Eukaryota > Metazoa > Arthropoda > Insecta > Lepidoptera > Tortricidae > Acleris > Acleris cristana. The sequence continues at coordinate 7,654,479 of OX411782.1, read as the reverse complement.
GGTATGTCACGACACGGAAATATCGACGCTGATACACCCCGAGACCTTGGCCGTGCAGGCTATACAAGGAAGGGGGAGATGTCGGCTTCAGACTAACTTCTATCTTATATTCGTGTTACTCAACTTGACAATTCTCTAATACTGTCTTTATTGCTCTAGAGGTGAAACTGAATATTCTGATAGAGACAAGGCTTACAGAGTTTCATATTCCGTTTGGCAAAGTGCTCCCTGTTCTCATGGCATGGGTGGTACGCTGCGGTACGGCGCCGTTGAATGTTAAAAACTGCATTATTCTGTTTGGCAACAGTTTAGATCTTCGACAAGATTACTTAGTAACTTGCTTTGATTTCGGTTACCCAACTGCGTATGGACTGCGGACTGCGTGTATTTATTTCGTGGTATCGTATCGTGTCTAGCGCCTACTTACTAACTAATCTTTTTACGTTTTTTATGTACTTATAGATTTATTGGTTTTGTGAATTTCTGATAAGTAGGTAACTACTATTCGTACTTCGTTCTATTTAATGTTCCTTTTGTTTTGTCCTTGGAGTTCAAACGGAGACTACTTTAAAATTGAGTCATTGGTTAGTTGGTTACGTCAGACAAACAGATATACAGACAAACAAAAACTAACATTGCATATATAATTTTTGTAAAGATCACTTCTTCCTTTTCATAGTTCTATAAAAACAATATTCAGCTAAGATATGCTAAGGGCCACCATCACAGTGGCCTGTTTTATAATTCTACAAATTACAATTTACAGGTTACAAGTTTATATAATATATATTATAAATAAAGATCTTTAAACCGGAAGTTTCCATTTGACTCAACCTCGACCAATGACGACCAGCTATTTGAGCAGTGTTGCTAGTTTAGACCTGTAAAATTGTTACTTGTAGCTTTATAAAACGTGCCCCAGTAATGCACTTCATTCACGAACGAACTAAGATGGTTCAGTGGCCCGAAAAGTATATTTTAATAATAAATATCAGGGGACAATCTCACACAAATTGACTTAGTTCCAAACTAAACTCTAGGCTTGTATTATGGGTAGTAGTTATAAGTACTGTGACGTGGATGTCATGAGCGGTACGACCCGGTACGATCATACATATATGTAAAGATAAATACATTGAAAACATCCAAGACTCAGGAACAAACACTCGCATTCATCTGATCACTCAAATATTTACCGTTACCGGGATTTTAAACCGGGACCGCTAGCTTCGTAGGCAGGACCAACTACCAACAAAAAAATCATGTCTTCATTCGATCGTGTCGATTTGCTAAAGAGAAAAGTTTTGTAGCATAGAGTTAATTTTACAAAAGTTCTAACTACAGTGTAAAAAACTAATCTTATACCTATATTTGTTCACTGAAATATTCTTATGCGCAAACACAGCTTCACTACTTAATTTTTCATACATTACAAACAAACTGTACAATTGTCCCTATAGCTAGCCGAACGCTAGTACGTACTGTAAAACTTTTTACAGCAAAAATTAACTCCTAAAGCCATCTAATGTCTGAAATAAGATAAATATATTTCGTCATCACATATACATAAAACCAATCCCAATTTATTCCGGATATTACCAGAATAATCCGACAAATCTTTGCCTTTAGGTATCGGGAATCTAACCCGGGCGATACTTTTTACACTAATAACTTTAGCTTCGTAGATATGGTCGCTACCCCAGTCCTCGAAAAGTTTATTAACCGCCTGTTTCACAATCGACAATTAAATTATATTTGACAGATAAATTTAGCCCTTTCTCTTTCTGACACTTGAAAATAGACAAGCAGAGAGCTAACTTTATATGGCAGAACTTTACTTGTCGATTGTGAAACAGGCCCTCAGTGTTGAAAATAATTTATATTACTAAACTCGCAGGCTTCTCGGCGTCGTAACATACTATCCATACACTGGATTACCCCTACGTAACATTCCGTGGTATGACAGACATAAATTATTCCTTTCGTAAGACGATTTATTTTTATTAGATAAAGGAATATAAACTTTATTAAGACACAAACAAAGAACATGGTAAGGTAATAGTTTCTCAATATTTGATTAAGGGTTAATTATTTACTGTAAATTAAGAGCCTGAGTACAAAAAGCAATAAGGCAATTTTAAATTTCATTTTTATTTTATAATAAGAAATCGTTGTTATATTTAATAAAATAACTTTTTTAATATCATTCATTCAATAAGTCGCATCACTATTAACTTATAACACCGAAGATGTCATTTTACTGAACACATTTAAAAGTCCTACTGTACCTTTGTACGGTTAAAACCTCACGTCCAACTTTTCAAACGTCGACACCGCTAAGGTTATTTTATGCGTGTTTTGTTTCACGTAGCAACGTTGATTCACCGTTAACTACACTGTGTTCTGTAACTAAACCCGTCGACAATAATTTATCCTGCTCCAAAAACCTACATGTTTGACTAATTAGCCCAACAAAGTTACCGCACAGTGCGTCAACGTTATCGATTCGGTGACATCACCTGCCTATAAACATTATCTGGTTAACTATTAACTGAACAAACAAAACTATTGCGAAATGGCGTGGCGGCGATTGAAAACAAGCTGAGTACTTATTGTAACGCTTTCAGCCAGCTATACTCTATAAAACAACGCCCAAGTACCTTGAGTCCTTGAGTGCCTGTGGCGTTGTTGTCATATATTTGACTAAGGAGTTTTGCTAACTTGTTTCAAAGGGAATACCAGTAGATGATAGATGACATGAATGTGCTATTAAAATAAATTATTAAATTAATTCAGAGTCAGAAATTTAAATAATGACTCATTTTCGAACAATTTTATTAGCTGTTTTATTTTATAAGTATTTACCTGTAATTCTATCCCCGTAGAAATTGTTAATTTTATTGTAAATAATCCTTGTATGACATCTTGGGCTTATAATTATATTCTTGACCCTAAAAAATTATAATAAGTCAATTCGGTTAGCCTGCCATCAGACGGCACTGCATGCATACAGTTGACATGTTCAAATGCATGCAATTGTGATTTCATCTGCATGGGGTCGGCTGCAGTCGTGTGTAGTGATGCGGACCCTGCTTTTTTCAAAGTATACCATTCACGTTTTAGGGCGGATTCGACCAAACTGGAATAAGACTTACTCCGAGATTAGTCCATACAAATTCGGCGTTTAATCTAAGCATGAGACCTTATTCCAGTTTGGTCGAATCCACCGTAATGGATTAACTTACTTAATATAGGTATTGGGCTGTTATACCCGTGGAACGTCATGTCATATACATATCAACATCAACATCAATCTTATTTCGAACCGAGTTCCAAATTCAAATATTATAGTATCCAACGTTGGATACTGGGACGCGTGAAAGGTTAAATATGTGTTCACTATACTATAGTTACATTGCTATTAAAACACCATTGGCATTGACTCATTTTTATAATATTAGGGTATGTTTATAGAGTTTTATGCGATCTGTCTAGACGACTAGGGTCGCGGCTAGTCGCATCCTCTTGTTGTATTGCCAACTTACGTCACCAGTACCCTTACCATGAGTTACAATTACCGTACTCGCTAGCCAGTGGAAAGCTCTGTCCCTCGCCCTCTATAAGAATACGTGAGGGACAGAGCATTCGACTCGCTAGCGAGTATGGTAATTGTAATTTATGGTAGGGGTACTGGTTGTCTTTGCTTATACGATAATTCTGTTTCATGGAGATAATATAGTGTTAACTTTTAATAAATAATAAATATCAGGGGAAAATAACACCAATTGACCTAGCCCCAAACGAAGCTCTAGGCTTGTACTATGGGTACTAGACAACGATATAAATACTTATATAGAGAAATATATACTTATATACATAGAAAACATCCAAGACTCAGGAACAAATATTCGCGCTCATCGCACAAATATCTGCCCTTACCGGGATTTGAACCCAGGACCCTAGCTTTGTAAGCAGGGTCACTACCAACTAGGCCAGCGCGTCGTCGTTTTAAGCTTGCTGTAAGCTTAACATTAGTGTAAACTGCTCAAAATGTCAAAATGTATGGGGTAGGTTTCCGATTCGAGTGAAATTTTGTTTTTGAAGATGCTGTCAGTTCCCTTTAATTACTAAGTACAATTGAATGGTTTACATTCATGTTGCATAAAATTTACTGTCATAATTTCGTTTTGCATAGCAACCCTTGGCAGAATCATCATTTCGCATAATTACTTTTGGCATACATTTTTTCGCATACTGTCATTTGGCACCATTGTCTTTGGCAGAATAGTACATTGGCATAACGTTGATTAGAATAATAGTCCTATGGTATAATAATTGTTTCGCCGAATTTTGTATGGCATACTATGTAGTTGGCATAAAGTTATAAAGAAGAATAATATTTTACTAGGTACTTCATCCTTGATTGTACCCCTAATTTTGTTGTAGTAATTATTTACTAAGCTTGAATTGCAATGCGGTCCTGGCGCTTCGCCGAACTTCTTACCTAACCCAATCTTTTTTACTGGTAGCAGTTCGTTACTAATTATTATGCTATGGTACAAATATGCCATAATAAATTCGACGGAAGGTATATTCTGCTACATAAAATTCTGCGAAATGAAAGTCGGCGATATTAGTATTCTGCTATTCAAAATTCTGCCAAATGATTGTTATGCGTTATGACAGTTATGCTAAGTATACTATTATGCTAAAAGTATAGTAAGTAATACCTGCCAATATAATAGGTAATACGCGTGAGCAAGTTTGCCGGTTAGTTACATATTTGCGGACGGACGGGTATACCGTTTGTAGGTAATGATTTTGATAAAATTTGGTTTAGTGATAACTTCAGTCTTAGAAAAGGACGTGGGATACTAGGTATTTACGGACGGACATAGTTGATTATACCTAAATGTGTATACATGTACTGGTTTTGTAAGTAGATGGAAATATACTTTGATATAAAACTTAATCTCTTAGCGTAACTCAAAGTACCTACAGAGCTCTTAAAAATAAATGTTTTAAAAAACAAAAATCACAACAAAATATTGCAGAATATTGGGAATTTTACTCAATTTACATCGATAATCATAGAAAACGAGAATTTGCGACGGTGCCAGCATAGCTTTACTTAGACGGCTCTTAATGCAGAAAAGTGGAAATTATTATGGAAACAGAGCGCGAAACTTTCGTGACTAATTTAATTAGTCAAAGAGTTATACTTCTAACGTTTAAAATGAATGGGTACTTAGTTCTAATGTAAATTTGTTACTTTGAAAATTTAATTAGCTAGAGAGCTGGTGCTGTTCATTTAATCTTTTGTAAAAGTTTCAGTTGATGTTTGTTGACTACTAATGTTTGGTGGTAATTTACGACGTTAAAATAACGCGACGGGGTTACTTTATTACCAGACCTCGGAATATACGCGGCAAAATTAACTATATCTCGATATAGGCCATCCGTACCTGTCATTACGGATGGCCTATATCGATAAACTCAATTATCGATGCTTTTCCCATATACTAGTGATCGCCCCAGCATTGTTTGTGTGTATTTATTTTTATTTTGTTTTCCCATTCATCAGTCGAGACGGAGAAGTTCAACGCCCGAAAATTTGGAACAAATTCTGACCGTTTATTTTAACAATAGTAAATGGGATAGTAATTCTGAAATACACAATGAGGAAAAAATATGATGATGATGAGTGAAGATTCTAAAATCCTTTTAAAATAAAGAATAACCAGAACTATGTTGCTATATTGTTGCATTTGCATACTTTCAATAAAATTTTATTTTTACAAACAAAACTTGGAGCGATCACTAGTATCCCACAAATTTCACAACTGGTAGAATTTGACCTTATATTGACAGCAATAAAATTCAAATTCAATTATATTTGCATTGTGTTGTGGATCCTTTTCTCTAAAACTACGACCTATTGATAACTGTATTTTACTTCTTGATTAACAGTCAACTATGTTCTCCTTATAGCGCCAAAAATGGATCCGTGACGGGAACCAGGAATGCTCAGCTGGTGAACTTGAACGCGAGCAGCCCGCGGCAACCCAGCACTCCGCAACTTTTGCGGGTACGTACACTAGTTTTAGCTTGGCAAAGAAGAGATTGACGCAGAGATAGTTTGATTCTCGAGTGGCAACAAAACTACCACAAGCAGTAGTTTTGGGTAATTGTTGGTCGGCTAACTAACTCCGAACAGGTAATTTTTGTTACCCGACTGCCAAGCTTTTATTTGGCGTATGTATGTATGTAATAGTATATTGTTAACCAAGGCAAGTAACTTGTATATAATCTGTGACCAAGTGTTGAAAGGCACCTGGTCTATTCCACACGAGATATTAGCGAGAGCGCCAATATTTCGAGTGTGAAATAATTGGTGACAGTCACCTTAGTTAAACACTGTACTTTTCATCTCGACTATGAGGAAACTTGATAAAAAGCGTATAAAAGCAAGACTTAGTATAGTTTTACCAAAGAGTGGCTGTATATGATTTTAGCATGGCAGTACAGGATCAGGTTTTTTTTTTAATCTTACTACGGCTAACTTACTACTGATATACATAACTCATATGTTTAAATGTAATTTGGTAAGGCAATTTCATTTAATATTTCAAAGTGCACTTAGCCAGTATTTTTGTTACAGTCAGATGAAATCATGTCATGTGATTTCACGTTCTAATCACGATTTTGGGGGAGCCACAAAAACATAATTAAATTAATACAACACCGTTTATTATACAAGTGGGCACTTTTCCATTACTGACTTAACCAACGCTTCCTAAATAGATCGAGAGTCGGCCGCCGCTCCAACGTCTTTCGTATAGATTGATGAACCTCAAATAACTTGTCTGCCGAGACGCAACCTGGCACATTCTTTGCAAGGAATTTTCGAGAACGATATTTTGACCTACATGTACCTAATTTCTGAAAGTAACTTATCTATTGGGACTAACTAACTATTGGTCTGTCACGCCTAACGAGATCAAGCCAAATTATTTGCCTACATTTTGTCCTGCCAGCTGCCAGCATACAGCGGCAGTTTTTTGTATATGTATAACAAAAAAAGTGCTTGGCTGCAGCACTTCGGCAGACCGACATATTTAAGACCACCAATGGACTACTTCATCTTTAAATTCTATTCTTCTATCCGGTAAGTCGACAAGACAGGAGTTTGAGCAGCCAGTTCTCAGACTAAAGGAGATCACTGTTGTAAAGAAGCACCGCAAGAACGTCGCCGTTTTAGATGTTAGCCGAAAGTCATGACCAGGCTGGCAGTATTTTAGTAATTTCGATTATTACCTATATAAACTTTTTAAAACCACATTTCAGATACTAGAAGAGACCATCCAAAAGAAAGCACCGAAGCCGTTTTCGAGCCCGAAGCCCACGGTGAAGAATGTGGACAAGTACCGCATGACGTTCAACCTGCCGGCCAAGACGTCGGACACGCTGCTACAGTACCGCACCAAGTTCGTGCAGCACATGCTCTCTAGCGCCATGTACGCCAACAGCGCCGTCGGCAAGCCCTGGGAGATGATTGGCAGGTGAGAAAAGAACCCCCAACCCTCCAAACCCTGTATATCACCCGGTTCCTGTACTATGAGTTCATTGTCAACGATACCGCCACCACTTTTTTATGGTTCGAAGAACACAATCAAGACACAGGCCAGGCCACTTAGGGTGCGGCTCCATTTAGGCGGAGACGAGCGGAGCGGAGAGGAGACGTGAAGGAATCAACCAATCATATTCGTTGAAATTCACATCTCGTCCCCGCTCCGCTTCAGTGGAAACAGTGAAGCGGAGACGAGCGGAGCGGAGAGGAGACGTAACTGCATTACTACATTGTAATCACTCCACTCAGCTCCGCTCGTCTCCGCCTCTGTGGAATCACTTAGCTCTTTTCACAGCTCTGCTCCACTCAGCTCCGCTCGTCTCCGCCTCAGTGGAGTCGCAGCCTTAATGGTAAATGGGTTTTGAAGAACATAAACAAAAAAAAATTAAGGACTGCACTGTAAAGACTGCAATTTCCAGTCAAAAAATTTAGTAAATTTATGAACTGGCCGTTGACATAGGTAGACTTGGACCTTTATGTTAATGTTGGGAATTTACGATTGATTTACCTAATTTTGTTGTTTGCAGTGTATCAGAGCAGATCTGTGACGAAATTCTGCTATCGATAGCGAAAGAGATGCAGTTAAAGGACTTCGTCGAAGAGTTGTTCGTTTGCGAAACAAAGTGATTTTGGAAATGCTTGCGCATGTAGTATTTTTAAAGTAAATAAACTTTTTGGCCAATAAAATAAGTGTTTTGTTGGAGAGGTCTTTATATTCGCGGCCGAAAGTAGGATGTTAATGTCCTTAAAAAAACCAAACATTCGAAGGCTCCATACCAAATTACATCAAATCGTTTCAGTGGTTTAGTTAACGTCTAACAAACAAACAGACAGACAGGCAACTTTACATTCGCATTTACATTAAGTGGCAGTGGTGACAGGGATGTACCATTTGTTCCATACATGGTTTTTGTATTGCACTTAAACATTGTCTGTGTTAAATAAAAAAATGTTCAAATTGTACTTAACTGCCAAAGAGATGAACTGATTTGAAGCTGGGTAGTTTAACGGGATGGTTCATAGCATGGTTTCATGAAAATGAGTTAAGCCGTTAATGAGATATCAGGTCTGAAAGGTGTTGTTATAATATCGGGTTTTTTTTTACTTTTAAATACCTATAGTTATTGCATATGATCAAATTCCAGGCTCAAAATAATTTTCGTGTGAAATTACGAATTTAGTTTGCAACCGCTATTGGAGTGGTTCACAAAGGCGCTCCCCTCAACTTAACACCTTCACAGTCCAGTGCCCCATATTCTACGGGTCACGACAAACTAGCTTTACAAGTCCGTGCCCCACATATGGGTCACTAAGAAACGACCACGCACTTACGACGTGCTGGACTTCCGAGGAAATTGAAACATTTTGTACGGGTACATTTGGGGGTATTTTGCGTACTTTGGCGCAACTACGCAGCGTCAATTTGAGTGGCGATGGCAGAAGGCGCCGTCGCGGACTGAAAGAACTATACAAATGGTACTATGGCGTACGGCAGGAGCTTAATTTTGCTTTAGCCTATCTTTGTTTCTGTATAATAACATTGCTGACTGTATAATAGCTCTTGCCGTCAAGTTAATCAGAGCTCCGCACAGCTGCAAATTTCTTGAACCTTATTTTCTCGGATTTGACTATGACGCGGTGCTAAGATGCCCCAAAATACGTGTAATTAGGGGGTAACCGTCCTTGTTTGATTTAAAGCAGTAAGTTTTGTTTACCCTAAGGAGAAGGCAAACAAGCACAGGCCACCTGAAGGTAAGTGGTCTCTGAACTCCGTAAAAAATTGCAATCTCAAGACTGCAATCTTAAGATGACAATCTCAAGACTGCAAATGTGTTGCCAACCCTGAGGACTAAGGTGGAATGCATCTAGATAACTGAACTATAGCTATAATCTGCTTTATTGTAACTTGTGGTTCACGCCAAAACTCCCCCGGGATTATTATGCAACCCATGGTAAAAAACAAACAAAAGTAAGTTTTCAATAATTGGTATTTTATTTTCTATATCACTAAAGTCTGATCCGAGAAAACTGGTCTAAACTCTTAAACAAGTTCCATCAAGATCAAACCTGGCTCTGTTACATAAATTACACGTAAATAAGGCACTTAAACATACGACTAGGTTTATAATACCCGAATCTAGTAATAGACCGCCACATGATACTAATCCTCAAACTGTCAAAATCAAGAAAGCAACCCCGTGGTAGATAATTGTTTATTTCTCTTATCCACATTGAAATGAAGGTAGTAGGTATGAATATTATGATGTTTTTATTTTTAAGGCCTTTATTATAAAAAATTAGGGGATGAATGTTAGCGTAAAAGGCATTTATTGCTATTCCACCTAGAACTTTCTAATAATCTGGCATAAAAAGTGTCCTGTCCGTCTCCGGGCTATACAGTACCTCTGCGCCAAACATGGGTGAAACAGTGATGAAGGAACGAACAAACAAACACACATTTACATTTATAATATTAGTAAGGATTTAAAGCTGTACCTGTGTCAGTAAAACAGGATAAACGCATTTTAGGAAATAGTTTGCGATTATGACATATTACAAATACGGCAACATGCGGGAATTGAGTGTATTTGAGCAGTGAAATAGTACTTATAAAAAAACACCCGAGTAGGTATCTCGGGCAAGTGAATCGCAGGCATGCCGTGCTGTATTCACAGGTTTATTTTACTTTGCTCGACTTAAATTTCTATAGTTTTTCATACTAAAATAGTTTCATCTCGAGTTAAAACCCTCGATTTCAAAAATATTTTGTATTAATTAGCATATTTAATACCTGTTCCAGTCGTTCCAGACTTGTAACTGGATTATAATTATAAATACGAGGTCATTTAGGTACCAAAGGACACACAAACTTACTTTAAATATAAACAACGACTTAAGTGCCCTATTGTCCAAAGTCACTCATACAGGTATAAACTTAGTATTTTAGCAGTTACTTGCACCCAATCACTTATTTATCAAGCGTTCTATTCTAAGAACCCACGACACAAAACCTTGTTCAATAACACTACCAGGTGAGATATATACCTATAATTAGTCACGTCGTTAATCCCCATATAACTAAATGGCGATGCTGCAATGCAAAAAACCTGGCCGCGGTATTAAAAACAATGTTTTAAGGAAAAATAAAAAATCCGATTTCTAGTAAGATAACACTAAAGTTTCGTTTGTTTCTCAGAACAGGGGAGCGGTAGGACTATACGATAATGCACTGCTGCAAGCCCCCATGATTGGCCTTATCAGTGGCAGCAGCATCATACGCCACGCCTCGTACTTAGGTATCTATTACGATCGACCTCCTCAAAAAACCAAAGCTCATCTGAAAGATCATCAATTTCTGTGTAAGAAAAACTACTGCTGCATTTTCACAGTGAAGAAAGTGGTTGCTGCAGCGATTGAACGTCGCCCTCCGCGCATCTGGATTCGACGTTTCAATTCAGTTTTGTCAGCAATCACCATTAATGACGTGACTAATTATTATATATTTCATTCGGTAGTCTTATCGAACTAGGTTTAGTTTCGTGGCTTCCCCTACTATTCGAATCTAACTCTCACACTTCATCATCTTTGTTTAAACTCAACCGAAAAGAGTTTAGTACCTCACCAAATTTCGCTTTTTGTCTTCCTAAGGTATCGTTCTTCTCTATTTTAGGCAACTTGACTATACTGTCAGTGCTAGAGGTATCTGTTTGGTAAGATTCTTCCGGCGTAGGCGGGTTTGACTTCATTAGCCGCGGCTTTAGAAGCATTGGGCCACCGGCAGCAAAAATATTTTCTAATTTACTCTTTAAATCGTCTTTGCTTAGGCTCAGTTCTTCCTCACTTTCAGAGTCTTCTTCTTTTTCATCCTTATTAACTGGACGAAGAATCGGAGCTTCTCTTGCTAATAATTCCTTCTTTAACTCTGCGAATATAGGAGGGCGTTCGTGGTTAATATCAAAGATTGTGTTCTCTATAACATTGCCAGTGGAATGCGATCGCCTGCCTGGCTGAATACTACTTTGTTCTTCTTCTTGATCTGCTATTTTAGTTTGAAAGATATTGTTCAATTTGGACATAAAATGTAATTGCCTATCGCTGCCAAATATGATATTGCTGTCATCTTGAGAGTTGTTTGATTTAATACTCTCTCTAGGCTTACTTTCTTCGTCTTCTACAGGTTTTATTTTAGTTGGTCTTGCAGATATTGTATAAGATTTTTTAAAATTAGGGCTTTTGAAATAATTTTCGTCTAACGGTGGGGGAATTGGTATATAAGGAACATCCTCCTTTATTTCCTCAACAGACTCGCTTAACGCTGCTTTATCGATAGTATCAGAATACCCCGACTCGTCTGTTTGGGAATGAAATGAATTTGTATCACTATTATTAAACGCAGTCACTTGTTCATAACCGTCGTTTTCAACTTCGACTTGACAATTTTGATCGTCTTCCTCGCTAACTTTAGGCAAATCCTCTCTATGTACTTGCGCAATAACGTCATATTTAGATAATACTTGATTACCCAACGATGCGTCCGACCCTGCATCAGACAATTCACTAAGACTCTTCCTATGTGGTATATACTCCGGTGATGTTGAGACAATTACTCCATCTTCCTTCTCTATCGTTACTTCTCCATATGCGTCTTCTTTAGAACTGTACGTATCTTCTTCAGCTTGTAACACTTGGTCAAGTAGATCGATAATATTAGCTTCTTTTTCCTCATTATTCTCAATGATAGCTGAATGCTGTACTATGATTTCCTCTTGAATAATGTTCTTAACAACCTTCTCTTTCATTTCATTCATAGGGTTTTCAAAGATCGGTACTTTGTCGCCTTCAATGTTATTACTTCTCGTTATAGTATCTGGAGGAGTTGGGGATTCGATTATAATTTGAACGGCAGGCTTGCCGTTCTTTTGGTCGTGCGCACGGGCATTGTCGTGATTTTGATGATGTTGCTTGAAGCAACACACGCAAATAATGTAGACTGGTACACCTGAAAATAATAAAGCTCTGAGTCAATCACGGATTTGTTTAAGACTGAATTAAATTACTACCACGTTAGGTACTACAAGTTTTTCACAGTATTTCCAATTCTATTAGGTATCCTATTTCTTTTAGGACGAGCAAGTAATTATTGTTTTGTTTGACCTGTATGTAATTTTGACGTATCTTGAGACGGGCATTCAGATTGAGATGAGTTTATTACTTATTCTTTAGTAGTTAATTTAGTGTGCAAATACATTTATGCGTTAGTTAAATATGTATCTTTTGTTTCAAATTGTCATGTATAAAGCAACAAAGCTTAATGACTATAACGGTTGTACGGTTTCGGACGAATTCGTCTCAGGGAGTCCATGCCGCATGCATGCAAAAGTTTTATAGTTGTCTAGGTTGACTTCCTGAGGCATGTTTATCAAAAACTTGTAACTTGTATTACAAGTCAATAATATGTATGAAAAAGCAAACTTTAAAAACCCGACAGCATTTTTTATATTGTCGTCGATATACCTACATATGTTAATAGTTGTCATTTTGCCATAGTTGTTATTTCAATTTTAACAGTTTAGGTATCCTATGTCACCCGAGATGGTGAAAGGATTCTAACGATATCACACACTTCTAAATCGGCTCAGGCGTTTAGAAGTTATCGTGTGTAACATATACCTACATGAACCCTGAAAACATTACACTCCTTTTTTTGGACAAGTTACAAGCTTTTGATCACCCTGGTGAACTATAAATATACCTATAATAAATAAATGAGTCGTGTCGTATCCCCAGTAAAACACTAGATTAATTAACTGATGCCATTTAGGTATTACGGAGCCGACACATACAATATTACGAGTCAATCAGGAAAGAGCCGGGAAAGGAATTTAATATTTACAATTTTACACAGTCTGCACGGGCCGGGTAGGAAATAAATAGATTGGCAGAAAACGGTATATCGTCTCGACGAGCTCGCTACAGGGTCAGGGCCTCTATAATACTGGGTAAAACCATATTGCATTTTGGCATGTTACCGTATTGTCAACGTTACGATAGCTTTTATTTACTTGACAGTACTTGATTGCGGCCAGGGCTTCTATTCTATATAGGTGGTAAAACCATATCGTCGGTAAAACTGCAAAACCGCGTAAGTAACATTTTTTAATAAGACAGTAAGGTTTATTTTGCTCTATCATAAATGTGTTAGTTACGCGGTTTTGCAGTATCACCGACGACATCGTCTTTGTTTGTTATGATGTTGTTTTTATCTCGGCGGCCATTACATTACTGTCAAGTAAATAGAGCTTTAAAACTATAACAATATGATAATAGGTCAAATACGATATGGCTTTTACCGCCTAGAATCTCGGCTCAAGTTAAAAATAATACGATATCACGTCAAAGGCAATGAGGTTGTCCGCAGTAGAATATAGGCCTGGTGATTGGGTACAAGTGCCTCATGAACCACCACATGCTTTTTATGAGCCACAATAGAACTTAGGCAAAATTACGTGATATTTTATAACAAGAAATAAATAATTTACAAATGATCGTGGTTTGTCACAAGCTCCTTTAATGGGCCATCAATTCATCAATTAAGATGTTCATACCTTGGTGGAACTTATCTGACCGTAGTTGTAAACTGGCTAGAATTAACTGTGAAATTATAATAAAGATGGTAAATATTACCTATAGCAATCCAGATTGCAACGCGGATCCATGTCTGCAAGTTGACCATGACAAGCAGGCAGATGTTGAGGTAGATACTGAAGCATGGGATAACAGGCACTAGAGGAGTCTGTGAAAACGATTGGGTGACTTTTAACAGAGACCATGGCATTTAGTGAAACCAAACCTTTGCGGACACCAAAATATCTGATGTTAACACTTACTAAGGCAGACGCTCTATATTGACCACATAACAATAAGCTTAAATTGAACTTTACTATCTAGATTTTATGATACTATTTTAATTGTATTTCCCTGAAATATAACATCATCTATTACTTATTACTCTTTAGAGACTTGCGATTCCATGACTTTATTTCATTTTGGTCTAATATTTTTACTTTAACGGGACCTTATTAAGGGTTATAATAAGGTTCCTCGAGGAAGCCATGTGATCGGGAAAATACCTTAAAAGGCAGGTCTTCGTCAGTTTTCGGCTGCAGCATCATCGCGATTAGTAGGAACACCAGGATCGCGTGGAGCACTAACGACGGCACCAAGCTTTGTTCGACGTTTACCGTCACCACCGATGTAATTACGCACATTAAAACTGTAAAAAAGTTTCATTAGTGTATTAAAACAATGCTGTCTTTTGTTCAAGGGTTTTAATGATGCAGCTAACACTTTGTGTTTGTTTTGTAATAAATAAGCTGAATTTTAATTTAATCCGCACGGTGTTACAATTCATTTATTAAAATATCGCGGTATTGATCAGTTTTTTAAAGCAAACCAGCAGTATCTATTCAAACTTCTTATTTACAGTTTCAACTTACTATACGCAGCCAGTGTTATGTTGACGAACAGCGAGGTCGTCGTGTTGGCCGGTCGGCTCCCGCAGCCTTTCATGCTTTGCGCAAGCTGCTTCATGACGCCTATTGATTCGTCTATCTCTACTGAACGGTACCTTAAAAAAACGTGTACTTACTGATAATTTACATAGTACAGTCGGCCTTATAAGTAGCTACACACTGTTGTACCTTGTCGCTTTAACGATTTTGACTGATTAATGCTGCAGTTCAAACATGGCGTTAAAGTGACAAAGCACTAAAGTGTGCAGCTACTTATAGCCGACAGTTACTGGCAATAATACTTGAGCCAACATTGAGCTTCGAGATCTTATAGGAGGAATGAGAGAGCGCTAGATATTTTTGAGCGCATTGCTGGCTTAGATTTTACTGCTGGTGACTGTAAAAATATTAATCTCAGAATCGGGAATAGTCGGCCATAATATTGTATAGTCGACGTCAAATATATGTTTACACTTTTGCGCCTTATTTCGAAGTGAGGTAAAAAATGTTAACACTGACTTCGCTTTAACTGTGTCTGGCTAAGCAACTTGACATAACGGTCAATTGTCTTAGCCCTTTTAGTTTAGTATATCAATTTTAATATAGTTAAAGTCGCCATGGGGGTATTGTGTACGTCAATTACGTCAAATATCGAAATTAATTGCCTCGATTCGATAATTACATCGTTCCTGATACACATAGTACAAAAGTATAATACTTAATATGTTAGTCAAGAGCATTCCCTAACGCTATTACCTATGCTGCGCTGCTATATGAGCTGAGGTAGAAAGAGGGCATATATTTGTACAAAACAGCATTAACGGCCCAACGTAAGTTTCACAAGACGATCTTAAAAGCGTGCATGTAACGGTACTAGACAACCGAAGCCCCAAGCCTTACCTGAGTACCACAACGCAGGCGGCGACTATTGAGTAGGATAGCAGGGTCCCCACACACATCATCAGCACCAGCTGCTCCAAGCTCAGCAGACCGGCCAGCAGTGCTGAAAGCAATTATCAAGCATCTGTTTAAAACAAATTGAGCTATAGCAGGACTATCCACAGAGTCACAAGGAAAAGTTACTCGTATTCGCGTCTTAGTTTTAGCGGCAGATAAACTGCGATACTCTTTGATTTCTGGCGATTCTTACCAATTATAGCACAGGGTAGCAGCGTGCCGATTACCGGAGTTTTGCGTTCCGCGTCTACCTTGGCGAACCAAGGGAAGAACAGCCCGTCTAATGCCATCGCGTACAGCAGCCGGGGAAGAGGGAATACTGAACCGAACAAACTGAAATTAAAAAGACACCGTTCATTTTTAGCCTTTGAATAACATTCATTTCATGGATGTAAGGTATAATAACTTGTAAATGCATCGACGGCTCGACGAAAAAATTAACGGTCGAACGAACGAACGAGCGTGGACGATGCGGCCACTTGCCCACTGCCTCGTAATTAAAGGGGCCTCGTGTAAAGGCCTGTAAGTGACTTAAAACCGGACGTCATGAACTCTAAATAGTACGAAAAGGTCTCGCTAATGTCTTGATTAGTCCACGCTACGCTACGCTACGAATACCGATAAATACGGTTTACGTCGACGAAGCCGCGAATAAAAGTTAGCAAGTCCATACACTGATAACCCACCTGGCAGATATGCCAAAGATAGCACCCACGGTGACGACCCACATAGCCCATTCCCGACCCACGTACTCGAAGGCTGACGCAACTGTGTCCTGGAATAAGGTAAACGTATTGATGAAAAAACCTATATCAAATAATGGAGAATCATTTGTCTAGTCTCTGATTCTGATATGTGAGCAAAGGCATTTTGCTAAGATTACAGACCAGATTTCATATAAAATTCCGTAATTTTCAAGAATACTTTATCGGCAAAGGAGAAGTTTGTCAAGAGTTTCAGGACACCCGCTTGAAAAATATGTTCCAGTCTCTCTTCACGTAATAAGCTTGTACAGTCACTAGCAATAATATATTATCCAACATTGGGCGCAAAAATATCTGACACGTCTTTATTAGTAGAGGTATAAGAGCGTGTCAGATATTTTTTGCGCCCAATGTTGGATAATATATTATTGCTGGTGACTGTACTATAACCGTCCATAGTAGAACATTTTTTTTCTATTGGAGGCAAATGATCCAACGGGTAATATTATAAAGAGCGATCTGCGCCGCCCATAAACTATGACGCCAGAAGGGGAATTGCAGATGCGTTACCGGCCATGATTTTGAAACGGTTTAAAGTTAATGGTAACCCGCACCTGCAGATAGTAGGGCACCATCATTGTGACAACGATGGCCAAACTAGCGTATGCGACGAACACCACGACCAGTACCACCAGGATCGCCTTGGGGATCGAGCGGCGGGGATCCTGCACCTGTATGATAAAATAATTTATATTCATCTCCCTTCGTCTCGATTTACAGTCTACCTAATAGTAATAGCTCTTAAATTTTTCGGAAGAATAACATAAGAACTGACAGCTTTAGAACTTGCGAAGGCTGTAATACGAGTATAATTCGTATATGAAAACTAGCCAAATCAGACCTTAGGCTTCAATATGATAATATTATCCTAAGTTACAAGAAGAAATGGTATTTTAGGTTGTTATAAAATATTTTATGTTGTTATGAATAAATTGAAGGACTGACCATTGAACTTGGCACCCATTTAGATCTCACTTCTTTTGTCGTTGAAGTCAACAACCAAGGAAAAATATATGAGAACATTTATTAAATTAATACAATTAAAAGTTAAAACGAAACTTATTAAATTACAAT
This sequence comes from Acleris cristana, assembly GCA_948252455.1. NCBI lineage: Eukaryota > Metazoa > Arthropoda > Insecta > Lepidoptera > Tortricidae > Acleris > Acleris cristana. The sequence goes on along the minus strand of OX411782.1, from coordinate 7,636,543 downwards.
AAAACTAAGCTACTCAAATATTAAAGATGTAAATAATAATCACCACTATAAAAAGAAAACCCCCTCTAGTAGGTCCGCTCGCGAAATGGTCCCTATGACACTGGCTGCATTACCTCTCTGGATAGCTAGCCGAATCCTTTAGGAGAGGTTAATACCAGCTCTAGGATCTCCGGAGGTGTCTATGAGCCGGGATGACATGGCCTTAATAAAGATTTTCATATCAGCTGACCAAGGTGGACCATGGGGGTCTTCACTGCAAGCGCCACAAATTCATAATTATTTAATAATGATGATTATTTGCGGCGCTTGATGGTTTGGGCCTGATCAGCTGCTGAACCGGCCCGATTACGGGTTGACTGGGCGTAGGAAAGGGCGAATGGGGCGAATGTGTCAGCACACGTCGCGTCCCACACCAGTCCCCTACCCATAAGGCATATATCATAATATTGAACTTGGCTCTCATTTTACGTTTATGTTTTTGATGGGATTCTTTTTACCCGACTACCCAAAATATTGAGTTATGTTTTTAAATGTATGTATCTATTCACTTGACCTTGCCCGAATCCAAGGAGAGTCACGGCCATGGCTATGTATAACTGACAGAATATCCTCAGTCCTCACCCTGCAGCGTAGTTGGCTTTTCAAAGCTTTATTTTTGTTGTTTTTGTTAGACAATCAATCAAGTCAATCAAGTTTGTGTAGATAATCAAGATTGAAAAAAAAAGTTTGTTCAGCAATGGGACACTAAACCTTTTGGAACCTTTACAACGCCACTGGAACACTCACTTCTTCGCTAGTGGAGCTGATGGTGTCAAAGCCGACGAACCCGTAGAAGCAGACTGCGGCGCCCTTCAGCGTGCCCCACACGCCGTACGGGAAGAAACCCCCCACCCCGTAATTGGGCGGCACGGTGGACTCGTCGAGAAACCAGTTGTTTGCGTCGGCTGGAAATTATAAAATAATGACACTTAAATTTGTATATCATTATGTTGCATATTACGAGTGACGAGTAGTTGACCTCAAAACAGGATCGTTAATTCGTTACGCTTTGTGAAAATACTTTAAGTCCTCACTTACACGCACTCACTTAGGTTTGATGTACAGTCAGCTGCGGAGAAAAGTAACTATCCCTGCATACAAGTTTCCTAGCAAAGGTGGTTATTATTTCTCTGCAGCTGACTGTATACCTCTAGTTGTAGTTCCCCCTGTTATAAGTTATAACGTAATGTGACACGCAATAGATAATTTGAATTTGAATTTGATCTTCAACTATGTCGATGATTGGATGAAATGGGAAAAATCAAAGTATAGGCGAAAACCTAATTAAGCCTCTCTTACATGTAGTTGTAACGGGTACCTATTAATTTATCAAAACACTTTCAACGAACGTATTATACGCAGAATAATTAATGTTTAAGATATCATGAAAACATCATGATTTCAGCAGAAAGTAGCGTTCGATGAAATTATACGTTCGATGAAGTGAAATTCGATAAAATGATGGGTACCTACACACACACACATAGACTACACAGATTTGTTACAACTACATGCAAGAGGGGCTTTGCTTAATTTGTTTACTTATGAGTACCTACTCATCACTGATCGGTGAGTAATTTACATAATACTTCGACTCACCAGTGAAAGATCCAGCGACGATAATGAACACGATGATCGCCATGTTCACGACAGCGAATACGTTGTTCACCATGGCAGACTCACGTACGCCAAACGCCAGCAGCACTGGCGAAGAAACGTAATATAAATGCATGAGAGACACTATATTAAAAAGTCCTAGGATGATTAATATGAAACTACAACCCAAACAACTTAATTTTCGTCAGAAACGTCAGAAAAACATGTAAATATTGTATCTTGTCTAGGGGACAAGCTTTCTGTAGAAGACGTATCGAAACTATTTAATTTGGTTGTCTTGCACCGACATAGGGTAAGTACCTACCTATATATTAATAAAAGCCAAAAAACTGCCTTCAAAAACGCAAACAACAAGTGCTGAAAGTACTTGATACAAGTGAGTGAAAATGACAGTTCCGCACGTCTATCCAACGACTTTTTTTAATACATTTGCGAAAACATGTGTATATATCATATCTGTGTATTAGTGTATGTGGGTATCTGTGTATCTGTCCTCTTCCCCCCGGAGCTCTGAAGTGAGCTTAAAGTGTGCACATATTCTGTCCGAAACTTCTTAAATTTAAAAAAATTATAACTAAAATTATAACGTCAAATACTAGGAGTGCATATTAGAAGCCATCCGCGCTGTAGTGTGTCGTGTGCGCCCGTCCGCCCGCCCCTGCGCCGCACCGTGCCTACACTCTAAACGTCATCGCCTGCTATCTAAGATGCGCTACGCACCCTCTTACTACCTCTACGATAAATAAAGGAAGTCCCGAGCGATAAACAAGTCGCGCGCAACTTGTGCTAGCCCTCCTGGCGTGATCAATTCACATACAATTCCCAGTTGGCGGCAGCAACTGTAACATTATCTAGCTTTTCAATAGCTTACCTCCTAGTATAAGAACAATGCCGAACGCGAAGAAGTCGAAGTATGGAGCCAGCACACCCGAAGAGGACAGAGCAGCGAAGGATTCGAACCATGCAGACATGGCCTTCCCACTAATCACGTCCACGTACAAACTGAGTCCACGGGCCACGCTCGCCCCCCCTGCAAAATTGCAAATACAAAATTACCACCTAATATGTATAGTCACAAGAATAAATACCTTTCTATACACTTTAGCGCATAGTAACGTTGACATTTTAACGTCATGATTGAACTGACAGAAGATATTGTAGGTATTGAAAAAGGCGTTAAAGTGATAAAGTATTGAAATGTGCAGATTTATATGTATGATTATGACTACTACCTTCCTAATTAAAATAATGTAATTGTAATTAAGTGTAAAAGAAAACATAATACTTATTCTGCGCGCAAAATATTGTAAGTCGTAATTAGACACCGTGGCATATCCGTTTCCCTTATAGGTAGTTTTCCAGTGCTCTTTAGTTCTTTATCAGGTAAGTATATTGCAGTTCTTAGATCATGCATGGAGCATGACACACAATTAGACACCGCTTATCATGGCGTTTATTAAACAACGTTAGTCATAATTTTTGCAGATCATTCGATTTGTTGTTGTTACATGCAGCAAAATACGCGTTCGGTATTAATGCTGCGCGTTAAATTGTGTATACCGTTTCCGCGCTTTTAACCTACAAAAAAGGGGTGTTACAGGTATGGTTCCCTTTGTTTCTCCCGAAGCAGGTCTTTTGAAATTAGCGCAAACATACCTACATGAATTAGAAGGGAACTTTAATTTATATGTAGGGATACCTGCATACTGACCCATAAGGTAGCCCATAGTATAAACATGAGAATGTTACCAAAGATCAACTCCAGGATCAAGTTCCAGCCGATGACGAAGGCCAGCTGCTCCCCCACCGTCACGTACGTGTAGATGTATGCGGACCCGGCGCGCGGCACGCGCGAACCGAACTCCGCGTAGCAGAGACCTGAAACATGCACAGAACCCGAGATTATTACCGTCATTACATCAGTAGAAGCACGTTCACAGCTGGGCATAGGCCTTCCCCAAGAATCTCCACGCCAATCGATTACGTGAAACTCGCATCCATTGGCTTTCCGCGATCTTCACCACATCGTCGGTCAGGGAGGCCTACCACCTTCCCACGCCAACGGCCGAACAATGTGCCCGACCGTCCGGATTCTCGCAAAGAAGCCCTAACTTAGTCTTGTCTGTTCTCTGATTGGTGTAGTATGAGACGTCTGTTCCTAAAGTGGAAAGATCGAGAAAATTTTAAATTTTCTTGAGCATGACAATTAGTAATAGTAATGCGTAAAAATTGCCAAAGTTTTGGACTAGCAAAACAGTCCAAACTAGTTTCCTAATCACTGGAAACTAGTTTGGGCGGTTTTGGTAGTCCAAACTTTGAAACTTCATAATAGTCACTGACCAGCGAAAAGCGAGGCGAAGGCGGCGATGAGGAAGGAGAGCACGACGGAGGGGCCGGCCAGCTTCAGCGCCACCGAGCCCACTAGCACGTACACGCCCACGCCCAGCGTGCTGCCCAACCCCAGCAACGTCAGGTCCCACCAGTTCAGACATCTGCGGAGACAACCGTACCATGGCATCATTTCAACAAGTTTTTTAATTTTACATTTTTATTTGAAATACGTTTGAAGAATAAACATCTTAAAACTTAGCTGTTGATAGAGATGGAAGGTGGCAATATGATATCCGCTGTATTTAACTTAGATTCACCCAGTTGTCACTTTGTTTTCGATAAGCAGATGGTGACTCTAAAGTAACAAGAGCTACAGATGTAGTGAATAATCAATACGACATCGGATTTGGTTGGACAATATTCGTATTGCTTTCTCGATTAGCTTATATTGATGGAAACTAAAGCGGACAGAGAAAACAAGATAAATACGAACTTTTCCGACAAAAGGGATGTCGTATGATTGTAAATGCACTACATCTATAATTAAGATCGGTTGAGCCAATAAAAATATATCACCCCTAAACCACACGCTAGTAGAGGTTCATTGGAGCCTCACGTCTACTTCTGTCCTGATATGAGTACCTGTTAAATTTGTCAGGCACGTTCGGTTCAGTCTGGGCCGGAATCTTCTGCGACAAGTTGCCTTCTGCCATTAGTCAGCCCGCACTTTCGCCACCTACCCACATCAGGATTGGCTAGCACACCATCTGAAAGGTTAAACATTTTACTTAGCATATTTTAACTACCTAGGGTGACGGCACCAATGATGGACACTTTTAGCTGACAGGCACAAGTAATGGACACAACCCTTATCTTCTGTAAAATAAAAATCAAGTGTCCATTATTGGTGTCTTGTCCATTACTTTTTCCTTCACCCTAGTTACTACTCCAAATAAAGGGTAAATGGGAATGTTCCTCGATCAGATCTGGGACGTATTAGGAAAGGGCCAGGTCAGGAGTAGCTTAAACCGACGCACGTGTATGAAGAGACTTATGAGTGTGGAGGAAGGAAGTTTGTCTGGATCGTAGCAAGTGAAAAGAAGAAAAGTATGTGGTAAAATCTAACAGGTAAAACGTGTAAGTATAAGGTTCCGTATAGTACACTCACCCTCACAGTTATGGTGTATAATTAAAACCTTTGGGTTTACATTTCCAATCAAATCACACTAATTCTCAGCTGATTTAAATCGTCTTTATGTTTTGACAGGCAATGCTATTTATTGCAGACTTTTTTTATAGAGTTTTATTATTTATTGCAATTGATTAGGTTACGTAGAGGAAGTTTTAATTACCAATACAAACTCTAGGTATACCTTACTAAAAGAAAATATAATATGGTACAGTCGAACTCAGGAGAAGCGTACATTACAGTTCTTTGTCACAGTAACGTAGGTGTTAAAAACTACAATAAGGATCCTATTAAAATGAGTAAACAATCAGCGAAAACCTATCGAACCTAAGTCATCGTCATCATAAAATCAGCTGATACACTACCTACACTCTACTAGAGTTCCATTTTACCTAAAATAAAAAAACTTCTTTTAGTGGTACCCAAAACTCGCACTATATACGTGCACTAGTTATCGCGCGGTATTCGGAATCAGGAGTTAATCTCAACAGCTGTAATCTAACTGTTAAATCTTATCTCCCGGTTAACTTTTCATTGCGCTACCTTGTATTGCTCAAATAGATACTGTGGTTTATTAGAGTCATACACAGTCGTAGATGCGGAAGATTTCAAACTAGTTAGTTTGATGCCTCCCGCATATATGACTTGGAAGTTATAAGCATTGGATTTTGTGGCAATTGGTAATAATATATTAATTACGACTGATATGACGAAATACTATAAAAACAAGGTACTTAAAAGATGTTTTTTCAGTAAGTAGGCCGCATGGGCACTTTTACACGTTTTTATACTTTGATCAAGTTAAAAAACGGTACTTTGTAAAATCATCTGCAAAAAAAAATAAGCTATCTGAGCCGTAGTACTCCTAAACTCCTATATTATTAACAATGAACGGAATAAGGATGTATGTTCATTCACGCGCATGAAATATATATTAGTTAAATCATTGAAAATGTATTCCTATCACACACACCAATGAGTAAACAACTGTCCAGTTTAGGCAAATAAGCACTTAGTGCCTATTCAGCGTACTGTTATCAATAAATTGTGAAATAAATAGTACCTACTTTTAAAGGCATACCTCCTCGGTGTCATTTTATAGATCTGATAAATATGTATGATATCTCTTTTGATCTTTTGAATCACAGCGTTGTGTGGTATTATTGATTAAAAATTCCACGCGCGTTTGTTCGAGAAATGTTTACGCATCGTACCTTCAAACTGCACATGAAATTACGTAATTAAATCAATTTGAAATGACATTACATAATAAAACTACATTTTATAAATTATCATAAAATACCATGCATTTAGAAACAATAAGTACTTACTTAACGTAATTCTAAATGTATAATGTTAAAACCACAAAAAACTAGAACTTAGTAGGTAGGTACTATTTTCGTACTATAAAAGGAAATTTAGTACAATTAAATAAGTACGACTTAACAAAACTAGCAATAATTCTTTGACAAGTATTTGTTTTTAATACAAGCCCTACTTAGAGCTTAGTTTGAGACTAGTTATACCTGTGCTTGTGTGAGGGCTGTTGTCAGATATTTATTTATTTTATTAGGGCCTCGTCTCTGAATTTTGACCAAAAACCAAAATTAATTTATCACGGTTTGTCATAGTTTAACGAGTTGTACCTATGCCTACTCACTAACAGTAAATGCGTGTTATCTTTTCCCTAGAAATGACACATCTAATTACTATACGACTCGTGCTACAATTGTGCAATAGCTACTGCTTTAACTGATTTTGAATGTAAAATTTACAATAATTTTCTGAACCCCATACAAAATCCTTTAAGTCACACGTCTAACTTTAGAAATTCATCTACGATTCCGTAGTACTATCAGCCCAATGGAACCCTGACCCACCATAGAACGGTGTCACAGTGACATTATAAAACAATTTGTTTGACACTTCTAATGACTTGAATCATAACGTCTCTGTGACACAGTTCTATGGTGGGTCAAGGTTCCAATGGTCTGATAGTACATATAACGTTTAACATCACTTTGCTTAGCACTATAATCACTTTTAAATCTCGATTAATATAATTTTTAAACGTTTTTGTTATAAGTACGGAAAGATGTATCATGACTGAAATTCCTTCTGAGTGAAGGGTTATCGTTTTAGTTTCACATTAACCTAGCGTTGCAACGCGATGTTAACATATCTCTTGAACATTCGCTTGAAGCTTCTAGCATGTGCAGACACTAAAAGAAGATAAAACAAACTTACAAACGTTGTCTGTAGCAGTAATTCCCATGTGTTTTGGTGTAAGAACACAACAGCCATCTCGCTCGCCGGCCGAGATACTGACTGATAACAGCGATAAGGCGATAGTCCGAGATCTGCCGCGGGAGATATTCTAACCTGAATCGACACGTGATTGTGGAACAGTGTTGCTGCTGGGTTGCATTGAGGGAGGTTATTTGGAACGAGCCTGCTTTGAAGTAGTTATGAGTACCTATATCATGGGTGTTGACAGCGTGAAGGAGTGGTATATTCCTTCGGGAACTGTCCGATTTTTTGGGATATTAAGTTTACCGAGGTTCAAGTTATCTTCATACCAAATACTATTAAAAAACAGTTCAGCAGTTTAGCTACTAAAGCTTAACGAACAAACAAACTTTCGCATTTACGATATTAGGTATCTGGATTCATTTTATGATTTTTCATTTAATAAAGGTAACGCAATATGTATAGTTGCCATAAAATATATGAAAATGAGCTGCAAAGTATCTGAACGAACATGCTCTCACGTCGAGATACGTGTAGAATAGTATAGAGTCGATTTCCGATATTTTTCAGCACCTCGTATATGTTCCAATATGGTGACTTTACGATTTAAACTGTGATCTCAAAAGATTTACTTGATCAAATCATTAAAGAAATTAAGCATTTGCATAATGCCAACCATCCTTTCTTTATTAATATTGAATTGAAAAAATAAACGTAATATTAAATTGTATTTTACTGGGCTCGGTTTGACTCTTTTCTAGACCATGGAAGAATCTTATAGGTACAGCCATTACGAAATAACTCAGTTTTTTTTAAATCTCCTTTTGAAATTATGATGTATATTACACTCATCATTTTTGTTTTTGTATGAAAATACCTAAACACAATATTCGGTTCGTGCTAGTAGGGTCAGGGAGGGAACAGTAGCTCGGTGGGAACAGTGGCTCGAATGTGCTGTACTCGAAAGGGAAAGAGCTTTATGTCTGTCCTCTGCATCAATCGACAAACTGTGCTTTGTGCTTGCCTTAACTATTTCAGGGATTTATATTTTTCATGCAACAGCCTGTTGAAAAAATCCTAGCCACTTTTCCCTCCTTGACCCTACCGTACATTTTTATTCACTTTCCTCCCAATCGAAATAAAAACTAGAGTGTTTAACTCGGGTGAAAGAATCAATTGCACCCTCGTACTATTGGCACCCTCGCTTGCGCTCGCCCAGCTAAAATGTCTCGGGGTGCTATTGATCACTTTCATCCCTTAGTTAACAATCTTCTATTTTATACCACTGTAAGGCACTTTACAGTTCATTACTTTGGTTGCTCAAGTATTATGCTAAAATTGCTAAATGTTTAGAATAGGTGAGTCTGATTCCAAGAACCAATACTAACTTTGACAACTCACCTAGGACCATTAATGTCATGAACAAAGGTAAATTATCACTTTGCATCTAGGTCTAGGTCCAGGTTTGGGACCAGTCGCTGAAATAATGCTGTTGGTTGGGCGGTTTATTTGGCCTAGAACTTTAAATGGGTAAACCAACGTCCTGGGGTAGGCACCAGACTACTATTACTGGGGTGGTCGCCGCTCTATACAGTGTGTGACATTCATACGAAGATATATTTTGACAAAAGTTAATATGCATCCTAAATAACATAGAAACATGTGTATTGTTAACATAAGTTGTTCTTTTTTTTTCATACTAACTAATTCGCCACGCAATGTAAATCAAAAATAGCTCAATTATTCCTCAATTAACTTGCAATTAACTTAGACTTAATGTTACATTGCTGCTCGATGGACCCTTTAAAAATGAATTACACTAAGTTTATTGGAGCTATTAACTTAATTCCTTCTTTAAACGGTTCACAACACTTAAAGCTATCGTTACGAGTACTTAAAATTTATGTTCTTATGGATGTCACACACTGTACGTACGAGTATATGCCTATGCACGCTTTAACACACTGATACGGCACGACGCCTACTTTTTCTTTTAATTTGTCTTGGTAAGTGACATTTTCCAATTTTTCAATCTTAATGTACTCGTCGTGCCGTAACAGTTTACCAAACATCAATTAAGGTTAGATTATTAAGGTACGCGATAAAAAATAATACACTACGTAAAGCAGCGCGCGCACCACTTCAAATGACAACTAGTTATAATATAACTATATTTAATTAGTTACCTTAACGCTTCTCTATAAGGTTTTCCAACACTACACTATTTACTCCACGGATCTCACAAAACCACTAAGTTCTCAACACGCACTTATCTTGCTCCTCGAGCTATATATTTAAATCAAAGACTCATCTCTTTGCACTAACATTTAAAATCTAACTAATACTACAAATTACAAGTGCACCACGGAACCAAAACGCGAAAGGTAACGTTACATATCAACAACATTAGAGCTTTTTCAAATTTAAGAGAGAATCCCGGTTTTAACGTAACTTTAACGTGTGTGTAAACGTTACGTTTTTTATTGTAATTACCTCCGTAAAGGCATGAACATTGTATTAGCGCTACGCCGGACTGTTATCAGATAGCGGAATTGAGCCGTATTTACTTATTATCTTCAGCTATTGTATCTTTCGGTACTTAAGTACGTTGCAACAGCTATCTATTATCATGGCGGAAGATAACGAGTCATTTTGAGTCCTGTTTCAGTGCTATAAAGTGTGTTTTGTGGTGTGGTTGAGCGGGTTGGCAGCGGATTGGAAACTGAATGTTTTGAAAAGATGTTTACTTAGATTGTAGAGCGAAATAAGATGAATGGAATTCATGCATGTGCTAGATTTACCTTTTGTACTGTAACTGATTGCATAGTCCATGCCAAGTATATGTGTTGTTGTCAATGTGTAAACAAGTATAGTATTACCTGTTTTTTTTACATTACTATTAGTAGATCTTTAGATATTTTCGAACTAAATAGCGAACTAAAGATGAGACTACCGCTGAGAAGAAACGCCGCAAGAAACTCAACAGTCAGTTATTTATAGGGTTCCGTTTCACCAAATTGGTGAAAAAGGAACCCTTATGGTGAGACTTCGGTGTCTGTCTGTCTGTCTGTCCGTATGTTTTTCTCCGAAACTATAGAAGCTATCAATTTAAAATTTGGCATAGTTGTATAACCTGCTTGCCCGCATCTGTTTTTAGTAAAAACAACATGAAATTATTTTTCTGCATATTTGAAAACGGGTCTAGAATGTAAAAAATGAAAGTGATTTGATTTTAGCATACGGGGTGTCATAAAATGAAAGGGCTCAATCTGCAATTAAAAAAAATATAAATAGTTTTCCTTAACGTACTTAATTTAGAGCCAAAAATGTACAAAAAATGACCCCCCCCTTATTTCCGAAGTTTATGGACCAAAATATCCTAAAAATTCCTGATTTAAAAAAATATACTTACTTAATTATTTATATTTTACCTACGAGAAAATAAAATGAAGCGGTCAAATTTTACAGTTTTGGAAAAAATATCCAAAATCTTCTGTGTATTAAAGTTTTTGCATAAAAAATAAAGTTTGTAACAAAATCAGTATTTTCTGTTGCGTTTCCAACCATATTATCTTAAAAACGGAACCCTCGGTGCGCGAGTCCGACTCGCACTTGACCGGTTTTAAATATTGCTTATGTATGACAATGATAATACTAAACCTGGTATACCTTGGTCGCTGTTATAAAGTTATTGGTAACAGGCATATTACCTACATGTAAAACTTTTTCAGACAACAGTCGTAATAATAATAATAGTTTGTTATTTTGTACGATTCCTTACTTAAGGGTTACTTGCACGTTAACGATATAGGGTAGAAGTACCGTTTGTGGCCACTCTATAGTCACGGTACGGAAAGGTTCGTCACATTTGGAAAAGTACTGTAATATAATATCCATGAATAGTTAAGACTGAAGATAACTTTAAAGATAAAATAAGAATAAATTTGTAAATTCATAATGCTTATGTATCAGTGTTTATATATCAGTTAACATTTAGAGTGGCCAAAAACGGTGCAAAGATGGTCTAAACCAGTACTTCTACCCTACCTAGTTTTAGTCTTATATCTACTAAATAGATTTAATATTGACACGTACATTTTGACACAATCACTACATAGTATAAAACAAAGTCGCTTCCCGCTGTCTGTCTGTCTGTCCCTATGTATGCTTAGATCTTTAAAACTTCGCAACGGATTTTGATGCGGTTTTTTTAATAAATAGAGTAATTCAAGAGGAAGGTTTATATGTATAATAAATGCTGGTTTATTATACGGGTGTTACAGAAAACTCAAATAAACCGAAGCAAAGCGAGGGCGGGTCGCTAGTTAAATTATAAGTACAAGTCTAAAACTAGATTACCTATTAATTTTCGTGTAAGTGGCCTTAAGTGTACGTATATACGACCAAGATCAAGGCTTTTCTTTAAATTATCATTCAATTATCAACATTGGACTTTCAATGTTTTTCTGCGCACGATAGTGTGAAAAAAATATTATATGCTGAGTACATACCTTGATAAGAAACACTAGTATATTTGTTGTAATAAGTGATTCACTCATCGTTCACATTTTGCTTAACCTGTTTTCTTAACGCTCTTTAATTATTTTTAAAATAAACTTGCGAATTTTGCTCTACCAACAAAAAAAACTGCTGCCCGGCTAACTTATTAATGTACTTAATTATATTATAAATCTTTGTAGTTAAGGTAAAACGGCCGTAGAAATAAATATTGTTCCTATCTAGCCCTCAAGGAAGTTGTTATTGGCTAATTACAATAATCTGATTAAATTCCTCGTAGATGACTACATGGGTGTCTTTAGTTTGCTTATCAAAAGATAGTTAATTAAGTGGACCGATTAAACTACAGTGGTATACGTGGTATAAGTAGTAGTGCCTGGTGAAAAGTAATAGCATCGCATTGCAACTGTAGTGACAAGGCACCTTAGCTCAACTTCACGGGAAAGCGAAAAAACTGTACCTACGATCATAAGAATAAATAAAAACTACGTAGAAGCGAATCTCCTTGGACCAGAGGGCTTATTATCTGACGCACTCGCAATCGCAACCGGCTTCAAAGTGGAGTAATTGTTTTAATTTTGTATGCAGACAAGCCTTCGATTTTCAATATGAAAACGATTACGGTTGCGAGTCCGTTAGGCAATCAGGCGTCAGGCCCCCAAATATGTGCCCAAATGCCGCGCTTTAAATACCTACTTCCCTCTTCACCCCGCTACGCCCCTCTGTCTTCCGCGGCCAAAGTTAGGGCTGTCACTTGCGAAATATTTCAATCGGTTTATGGATGTGTTATATTCTGTATACGCACGTATACATGCAAGTTTCAAAGCTGTATTAACAAACTGATTTTGGATGAGGCTCGAGTCAAATTACGTCAAAGTAAACGTCACGTCATAGATAACTGTCATTTCTGACGTCTTGAAATGGGCATCTCAGCAAAGATTAGTTGAAGCGATCTTGAGTTACGAGTTCCATTTTTGGTCCTGAAATTAACTACAGTTTCTGCTGATTTAAACATTTTATTATGGCGAAATAGTTCGACAGGTAGTATTAAAAATTGTTGTTGAGAAGCCAACCCTGTTCCAGTATCGTTTGACCTACATTGTCTGTCAAGACTTAGGTATACTATAGTGATAAATTTTTAATATTAATAAAATATCGAAAGGGAAAATTTTTACTTAGGCGATAAATTTTGAATATTAATAAAATATCGAAAGGGCCAGCATCAATCATGCTGTGGCAACATTTTTGTATTCATTGTCAAAATGGTTCGTCTAAATAAGGTACAACTGGCAAAATAGAACCCTGACCCCCTTTAGAACTGTGGCACAGCGACTTTCAATGTTACACCTTACATGCTTGCAATATTACAGTTTACAACGTCACTGTGACATGGTATGGTTCTATGGTAGGCCAGGGTTTCATTCCCCAAAAACTGATAAGGTATTAACTAAAGAAAGTCTCGGAAACAATAAAACAATACAAAGCTACATCGATCGATCCTTTATTACCATACCATTATATAGCGATCACAGTACAATCTTATCCACAATTTTATTTCAGTCGCACAATACGCGCTTAAACTAAATATACACACTAAACACTTATCTAGAAGTGATCCCTCGCGTGGTTGCCTGTAGAGGGATGAGAGAAGCAGGTCATGGTCGAGGTCGGTACTGGGTATAGTAGTAGACGGCGGCCAGTCCCCATCCCGGTTCCAGTGGTAGATAACAGTCATAGGCTAGAGCGGCGCAGGGTTGTCCATGGCTATAGAGACACGAAGCGACGGGAACGTATCATAATGTAAAAAGTTCAAAATACATAATGGTTCATAATACATAATGGTTCATAATATATAAAGGTTTTATTTTTGAAACTGTAAACTTGTCAGGGTTATTTAAAAAAACATTGTATTGAACCCATTACGTTAGGTTAAGTTTATTTTGTAACAATCCCGAAAAGTTTACCGTTTCAGAAAAAACACCATTATATATTATGAACCATTATGAATTATGACCCATTATGTATTTTGAATTTTAGATGTTATGATTCGTACCCCGAAGCGACATCCTGTCAGGATCAGAAGCGATGGAGTCGTCCCCAATATGATTAGGAGACTCCGTAGTACGACGACGAACACAGGGCAACCAGCCCAGAGTTGGTCGGCAGAAAGTAGCAAGGAACAGGCGTTTGAATTTGTCACCGAAGAGCATGTAGATCAGGAAGTTGGCCGATGAGTTGACGGTGACCAGCAAGTTCGAGATCTTGATCAAGGCATCTAGACCCTCAAACCAGCCAAGAAAGACCTGTGGACAAAATGATTAGCAATTTAGCAGTTGCTTTGACAATCAAGGATTTTTTTTAGAACTTGATTCGTTGTAGGAACAGGCTAACAACTAGTTACAACCGATACTGTTGCCCGCGTAGAAGTCGTTAATCACTATTCCCTCGGAACTGACCAATTTTCCGGGATAAAGAGTAGCCTGTGTGCTTTTCCAGACTTTAACCTATCTCTGTGCCTTTTATTCAGATCCGTTCAGCCGTTCGGCCGTCATTGATATTCATACATCCAAACTTATGCATCTATTCAATATTAACTAGTAAGATTAAGTTTTGGTCGAAATTTATTAGGTACTCGAAAGATAACTGAATTAAATTAAATCTTTATCAATTAAATCGGAAACTTTAATTTCCGGGGTAAAAGTAAAATAGGTAAGTACTCTTTGTTCGAGTTACATCATAATATATAATATATGATTGCTCTGACGCGTTGCAATGTAAAGGTGGAATAAAGAAACAAATACACTTTCGGATTTATAATTCTAAGGCAGCATTTCACCAAACTTGGAATAACACTTATCCGAGATTAGTCTATACAAATTCGGCGTTTAATCTAGGTATAAAACCTTATTCAATTTGGGTGAAATGCGGCCTAAGTAAGGACTAAGTAGCGACAAGCAATACAATGAAAGAAACACCGGAATTTGGAATCAAAAAAACTTAGTCTAAATTACAAAAGTTACGGGAAGTTCCGACATACATCCTGACAAATTTCAATAGATATTATGTAATCACTGGCAATCAAATCAAATCAATGTAATCAAAGCCATATTGTTCTATGGTCTTGTCCGAAGTGCTAGTAGATGATTCACTCCATATTACCGACATGTGCCGACATGTAAAAGGGACCAAATGTGGCCAATTTATAGAGATCATTAACATTGTGTTTCACCGGAAAATACAATACCTACACGGCTAGTTTACGTAAAATGTCAAACTTCATCTTCACATTCATCTTGCAATGCTCACCTCAAAAGAGTTGTTAACCAGCGGCAGCAGGTTGCACAGGAAGAAAACCAGGACTACCACCAACAGCATCGTCGCCAGAGAGAGTTCGCGTTGTTGCGATCGGGATAGCCTTGCTCGTTCAGCCTGCGCGCGCCGAACCTGCCTCACGATAGCCAGATTCAAAACCGCCAAAGTCGTAAACGGAACCGCATACATCACGATCAGATAAGCCCAGTGAAGATAAACCACCACGTACAGATCAGTTCGGAACGCCGCCGCTTCCACGCAGTAAATGGCATCGCCGTCTCCATCTGGATCCTTCCCACGGCCCGTGTAGCGGACCGCATCTACTTCCATGAATTTCGGAGCGTTGTATAGCAGTGAGAAAATAGCGACAGCGACGACGGCAGCACGGGCGCGGCGAGGCGTACACAAAGCCCTGGCACGCAACGGCTTGCAGACGGCCACCCAACGTTCAGCGGTTACTACCAAGGTTAAATATACTGACATGGTTTGAGCGACGAGGGCTATAGGGTATGCATAAGGAGCCAAGTTCGGGTATATGTGGTAGTAGTAATAACTAAGTCGTCCTGTATAGGGGTAGATGGCGGATAGTCCAAATAGCAGAATGCTTGCGAAGAGAAGGACCGCATCTGCGGCTGCAAGACCAGCTAGGAGGCAGTTCATGGAGGAGCGCATTTGAGGGCGTGACAGTACAGCCACACATAGCGCGTTGCCTAGCAGGCCACCGCATCCGACCAGGTTTAGAAGCACACCATGGACGACGAACCGGAAAAGTTTCTCGGAATCTGGCACGGTATCAAAATAGCATTCAAGCGCAGTGCTGTTAACAATTTGGGTCAGAACTTTAGCGGTAGTCACTGGCACTGCCTGCCCGAAAGATGTATTCATGTTGGAATCAGCTTCTGCAACCACCCCCCACCTTCCAAGTAGACAGGTCTACTTGTACTCCCTCAGATCTGGGAACAAAGAGAACACGTTTTAATTGTACAAGACGATGTGGTTACCTCTCTGGTACCTAGTCGGTCCTCAAGTTCTGTCACAAAGGTTTATTACAATTTAAAAAATAAATAAAAGAGTTTCATAAACCTGTAGTACATCATTCACAACCTTATTTTATATAGAATAAAAAAAAACTAATTTGTGTTCTTTACTATTGCAAAATTTTTATGTACGAGCTTTAAGCATTCCCATTCGGGGCAGGAAAGCATGGGTCAAAACACGCACGACCACGATACTGATAACGGCTACAACTTATGTAAGTTCTCGTATTGAGTCGACATTTGCGTGACGTATTGACCAAACTTATATACAAATGTATTCCAAGCAACAAAAGATTCGCTTATACACCGGTCAATCTTCATGTCTCATATTGACCTTACACGATTTCACATCAATTTGCAGAAATACGAAAACACACCCAATTTCGTGCTTCATAAGCTGGGTTTTGAGTGTCGTTAAGAAAATAATGCTGGTCTCTAAATATGAGATGAGAGGCTTCAAAATATTATATATAAAAGTTTCCTGGTTAACAAAGACTTACCTTTTTCCAGTTAACTCGTGCGTATTTTAACCGGTGCCGGCCGTGAATGTTAAAAGATCGTATCGGAAATTGCGGCGACTAATGTGGAATGATAATTTTAATTAGATCCTAAAAATATACATGAATTAAGCTTTTAATTTTTATATATTTTGAAATTAAAAATAAACAGAAGTTAGTTTGTTTGTTAGGTTGTAAACCATTGTGACAGAACTTAAGGACCGACTAGGTATTGACCTTGCTTAGGTATTAGTCCAGCGGTTTCGGGTAAAACATGGTAAAACTGCCGGGAAATGCGAATGCATATTTTGTATTTGTATACTAATGTTATAATTTTTTATATTATTTTATAGAATTTGTACCTTAGTTTCATTTTTTAGACTAGGTAAAAAACTGATTACGAGTATTTTGATTCGATAGTCCAGTGGGATGATAATGAAACCGTGCCAGAAGTTTGGATTCGTATCTTGTCTTATTTGTGCATTGTGATGAATTTTAATTTATGAATCATTAAATTTACAGGAAGTTTATGCCCATGCTACGGTTTACTCATACTCTTATACTCATTTGTTTGTTGCATTACGTGTATACATGATCTTAAAAATATATTTAGTCCAAACATAAACCCTGTAAGGGCGCTGCAATCAAAACAATAAAACCAATCACAAATACAAATGATTGATATCCGAAAATTACAAACAAATTACGGTTGAATCTATAACAATAACAAACAATAACGACAACAATTTTTACTATATACTTACTTAAGTGGATTATTTTATTCTATACCTATCTATAGGTACCTACTTGAAAAGGTAATAAGTATAGGGGAAAAACGAAAAAGTACCTTATGCGAAAACAGAAGAGTGTGTGTGTGTGTGTGCGTGTAATTTATTAATTTAGAATCATTTTTTCCCAATAGTTCTTTTATACCCACACCTGCGGTTAAGTAGTGGCAGATTTTAAATTCTTCACCTACGACACTATTAGCAATTGTCCAAACTTTATTGTATTTATTTGTACTTAGCGTGCAGTTCCTTTTGATAGGTTTCTCTTGCTTCTTATTATTGCAGATCACGGAGTGACCAATGGAAGTGACACGGTAACGATACCTACTATTGTGTCATTGCTATTCTGGGAGTCTGTACTTTCTGCACTTATGGAAGACTTTCTGTCTTCCTGGCAAATTTCAGTGCATTCAATGTGACTTATGTTAGAACTAGCTTTCTCCCGCGACTCTGTCCGTTTATCGCTGCTACCTCGGGAATTGTCCAATTTTCCGGAGTAAAAACTATCCTACGTCCTATTCCAGGACCTAACCAATATGTGTGCCAAGTTTCATCTCAATCCGTTCATTGGTTGAAGCGTGAAAGACGGGCAAACATACACACTTTCACATTTATAATATTATTATTAATTAGTATACCTATTATTATGGATATGGAATAAAATTAAGTTCCATTTTACTTAAACATTTGTATTTGATTTTGATCCTGATTTGCCACCATCGTTAATTTATCAACTCGACTAGCATATTTATTTAAGGATTTTTTTAAGATACAGTTTTCTGATACAAGGTTTTTTATTTCCTGTTCTTTACTTTTCAAATTCTGTTGTATTTCAACGATTCTGGTATTCATTAACTCAATTTCGGAGCAGCTTCTATTAATTTTGAGTTGGGTCAATGGGGACAAGGAAAGCCGAGGAGCTTCCTGATCCTCCGGGTCAGATAAAGAGTCGAAATATTTTTTTGTAGGAACGTTGATTGTATATTTCTTTCGAATTCTAATATTGTCACTCATTAGGGAAGATGTTCTTATTTTATGGTTGTTAAATGGTATTGGTATATCTTTACATGGATGGCACGACCAATTTCTTTTACGGTCTGGCGACATGATGTTGTAGAATCGTTTTACTGAAATGTTTGCGCAATTCAGAGGGCTTATTGTCTAACGCACTCGCAATAGCAACCGTCTTCAAAGTGGAGCAATTGTTTTCATTTTGTATGCAGACAAGCCTTCGATTTTCAAAATCAAAACGATCGTGATTGCGAGTGCGTTGACAATAAGCCCTCAGGTCGTTTACCTCATTGCAAGAACAGCATATCAGGTATCGTCTGCTGTCTATAATATTGACGCATTTAGCACATAGCATTGACTTAGTGTCTGTCATGTTAAGTAAAATCAAATGAATCTTTAGGCCTATTTTTACGGCAGCTGTTATGCTAATCAGTGGGCGGGAACAAGGTAAAATAGCAATAACGGATTTTTGGTCGTCTCACTCATTCACGCGATTGCTTGTTATAGTTGTTTCAAATTTAATGCCCAGATTAAAATAATCACGTAGCTTCCTGGTATATCTGGCGTATATATGGCGTTGTTTCCAGACAATTTTATTTATATTTCTTTAATAAGATTGCAACACAAATTCGTCTTATATACTTAGTTTCATGATTTCATTTCATGAATACCGTAGGTAAAACTTCACAACTCTGGGCCTGGAACAATAGTCCAATTTTCCTCATTACATTATTCTTAAATATGATACCTTACTGCTATTATTGCTGGGTATAGGTATGTTCTGTTTGGCCTAAAATCGATTGCTCTAAACTTTAGCTATAGCTAAAGCTATCATATTTTTAAGAATAATGTGATAAGTAAGTAAAATTGGACTATTGTTGTAGGCCAGGACCATACTTGTGTAGTTTTACGGTACTTACTAATATTTTCTACATATTTACCGTTCTTTTGAAGTCTACACAATAATGTTATATACCTATATGACTTCTAACTTACTTATTTTCGCAGTATCTCATAGTGTTATTCTTTTATTTTTAAAAATATATCCGCACTTTATTTAGTTTTAAAGTATCGATCACTGTTACTTAATGTTACGTCTATTTATCGTGGCACTTGGGTCATCATGGTGTATTTTTTAGATTTGAGTCGGGACTACGCCTTGATATACTTACCTAATTTATTCCTTCAATACTGTCTTTATTCACTTACTCAATTCTTTTGATAATGATAACACACACACTTGATGTTAATGTAGTTATTCTGACTTTATATTATGTAATTAAACTTGATTATCGTATTTTAAATGTTTAAATAAAATTTAAGCTTGGATTCCGTGCTTACTTCAAAAGCGCTCTCTAGCGATCCGTGATTAGGGCGGCCAACCGACTTGACCGCTGCAACAACAACGAACGCTGCAAAACGCTGGTCTCTGATTGGTTGAAAGTCTAGAACGTGATCGCTAGATCGACGCGCAATGAGTAGCTCTGTTCTCTCCAATTGCATTTAAATGTAATTTTTGGTCCGTCCGTCCGTCCGTCCTAACTATAAACAGCTGTATCTTTTGAACCGTAGTATATAGAGGGTTTTTTTTTTCAGGTTATGTGTTATTACGGCGGATTTATTAACAAATATAAAAAATCTAAGAAAGTGAAATAATAAAGGGGGTCCCCAGTGTCCCCACCCCATACAAGAAACGTTTTTTTTATAACATTATTTTTATTTTTCTTGTATCGTAAAAACGACATACAGGCGTTAAATTTGGTGTGATACAAACCCTAAAGAAAATGATTATGCAAAGTTCCACGGTTTTTGATACATCGTATTTTTTTTATTTCTTTATAAAACGCTATGATCTCCATAAAAACAATTATTAAACACCCTATACAGACCGTATTGAATACATTTTTAGTGTTTTACCTTCGCAATACCTTGGTTCTTCAAAATAAATTCAAATTAACGCCTGCTAAAGCTTGACTGATTATTGATTGCTTTTCTTGTAAACATTGTATTTTTTCAAAAATTGAAAAAAGTTACAATATATTTATACCCCCGTAACTTTGCATAATAGTAAATGATATCAAAAATGTTCAGAATGACCCTAATTATCATCCCTTAAAACCCGACTGCCAAACATCCTGTATACTCGTAGTATGAGTAAAACGCGAGAAAATTTTACATTTCCACAAAGATAGCAACGGCGCGGCGCGGCGCCTTCACATGAATGCATATTTACTGTGATATATGAAATCTGTTGAATTGCTCTGATTGTGCCTAAGGCGTATTTTCTGATTAAATATTAATTCAGAGTTCCAAACTGTCCAGGTCCAGCCAAAACAGTGTTGATTTATATTTAGATTTAGATTTCTTTGCTATCACTTTGCGTTCTTTTCTTTGTCATATTAATTTCGGTTTCTTCGGATTGGAGTTCTTAAATACCCCAAAACACAACACTACGCATATGACATGATGCCCAGGCAGGATCTTAAATTGTACAATGCTTCAGAACTCGGGTATATGTGAAAATATAACTACAAGTAAAGTGTTACGAACACTTCAGGGAAGGAAAACACTGTAAGAAAAATGTTTAATTAACTTCTCCGCGCGTAAACTGTACACTTTACTAGTATTACCTACGCTGACTCGTCATGGGACCTATAAACATGAAGTGGGGAGATCCCTTTACGGCGAGGTGACGGCAAACGGTAATATAAGTAAGTCATTGCCAGATGACGCTCGAATCGTAACAGGGTAAAATTGTTGTAGAATAACCTACAGTAGGTACGGTCGCTGACTTTAATCGCTAAACCACCGAACCATGTCGCATAAAACCAACGAATAATTTCTATATTATTTCTATCTCGTCACTTGACGCTGTCATATGCTTAGTCATGACTGACAAGGTTCTATGTTGGATCAACATTTAAAGTCCGCGATGGTACACCCTTTTCTTAGCTTCTTTGTCTTGCTTCTGCATCGTAATCATATTGTTGACGTTATAGTAGGTTTAATTAGTGTGTCAGTAAGAGCTAAATATTATTAGGTTAACAATGTAAATAGGATTTAAAAGCAGGATGGGGTAAAATAAATTGAAATAGAGCCCTGGTAGGGTAGGGTTTACATAGAAAACATTCAAGACTCAGAAACAAAAACCGCTCATCAAACAAATTTGCCGTACCGGGAATCGAACCCGGGACCGCTAGCTTCGTAAGCAGGGTCACTAACAACTTGGCTAGCCATGTCGTCATTATATGACAATAAAAGACAGCGGTCTTTCCACAAAAAAATATAACTACCAACACATCCTAAACACACTAAACACGCGTTCAAAGAAGGAGTTTAAATATATAGTAGGCGTACCTATTACTTTATCGAAACACTTTTCAACGAACGTAACATTACGCAGAATTTTCATTTCATCGAAAGGCATTTCTCACCGCATGCGTTGCTTTTTTTGGTAATGACAATTTTAACCCAACGTAACCTACGTAATTAATGTTTAAGATATCCTGAAAAATATTTTGGTTTCAGCAGAAACTACCGTTCGACGAAATGAAATTCGATGAAATGATACAATCGATGAAGTGAAATTCGATAAAATGATGGGTTACCATATAGTAGGTAACCGGGAAGTACTTTAATACCTACTTGATAGTTGTTTATTTTTGGATAAAAGATCTTGCCAAATTTGCTAAATCTAAAGCATGTTAAAAGTCCCTTGTACAATCGTGTATAAATTTAGAGCTCTTCGACTTCCTATCTACTTTTGCTGCAGAATGTACTATCTACTAACAAAGCCAAGTACAAACATGATAAATTGATAGATGTTTTCTATAACATGTATTACGGTAGTTATAGTAACTAGACAGAAAGAACGTCGAAGGTTTTCTCGTCGCACGCGCCGACTGCACGCGACACCGTCACGATAGTTTCGATCATTATGTCGTTCACTGCAATTGCTCCTGTCTTTGATAGGTATAAGCTTTTTGCTTACAGGTTTCTGATTAAACAAAGTACTCACTACCAAACTCACCTGATACACAGAAAGCATCCAAGACTCAGGAACAAATACTCGCGCTCATCACTCAAATATTTGCCAGGGAATCGAACTCGGGACCGCTAGCTTCTAAAGGGACACCACCAAACCAATATATGTATTATTTTTAAAGCAGTAATGATTCACGGTTACATATAATAGACATACATCATCGGAATTGTCAAGTTTTATCCCTTTGTTTTGATCGAGGTGGCGAATCTGGACGTCAGTATTTCGTCACCTGTTTGACATAGAAACCATAGTAGTTACTCATGGGACGTCACATGGTCACGTATGATAGATAGTAGAGACCTCTGATGACGCTACCTGTGTCAAGCAGTAGGAAAACCCTCGCGGTATTGTATTGATTCACGCCCACGTAAATGTGGTTATTTTGACCGTTTTCCAAGGTTTTTAAGTGTCTTCCACAGAATGAGCTATCAACTGTACGTTGTCCTGTTGGTTCACTTTTTTACGTTTAACTTTTGAACGCCTTACGTCAAATATAGAATGTGTCACTCACACGCCAAACATGTTTGCCAATTCATACGAAACAAAGTTTCTTTTAATCTTCAACTTTTGTCGGCTGTGGCCGACGGTGGGGTTAATGGCATGACTTTCAGTTGACAGCCAGAGCCCCTTGCCAAGATGCACTACGCTAACCAGCGTTTCTATTCGTTTCGTTTTTAAACCAATCACATCACTGGTAGATGACGTGATACGAAAAGTCACGTGATCTACCAGTGACGCGATTGATTTAGGAACGAAAGGAATAGAAACGCTAGTTACCGTAATGCATCTTGGCAAGGGCCTCTGAGCCGTCTGTGGCGTACAAAAGGTTTAGACGGAATTCTACTGCAGGGCACGCTTTACTAGCTCATGATATTGTTCTAAGCGTGTACCTATAGTCATTGACTTCATTTTGTGCGAGTGCCACCGTAGGAGTATCGACGTACGTTATGATACGAAGCGAATTTATACCCACCTCTGCGAACGCAGCGAGCGCCACTGTGGAACTGCAGCTTTAGACTGACGGCAACTAAATTACTTTCAGTATTCAACCAAAGCAAACACTTACGGCCAAACCCTATATTCAATCCGCGGACAGATAAGGCTTACTTCGGGTTAAAATTTGACACTTGCCCATACAAAATGTGTCGAATTTCAATCCGAAGTAAGCCTATCTATCCGCGGTTTGAATATAGGGTTCGGCCATTAGACTGCACAATCTTTGAGATATGATTTTCGGAAAGAAATCAAGTAGGTAAATATATAAATAATAGTTGATTTGATAGTATTGCTTTTAATACTTTTTGGTATAATTTTAATTAATAAATGCCGTTGAGTTCGGCTATGTGTTTCTCAAGAAAAATATTCTAGCTAGTTGAAGATCTGAGGCCCTAATAGACAAGAATATGCATTCGACGTTCGTTATATCTATCCAAAATGTGTAGGATTGACGTAAGCTGTCAGACGGTCGCGTCGAACGCCTACCTCAATTCCATACATTTCGTCAGTTTTCGAAAATCGTTTACCAAGACATGCAATCGCTAACGACTCCCGCTATCAAAGGGTTTATATCAGATTGATGTAACCTACAGTCGTTAGTTTTCATTAAATGTAATTTCGCTAACCCTGCTACTAGTTCTACCTCATTCTACGGCCAAAACGTCATCATTCAAGGACCCTCCCATCATCCGTTCGTGCCTTATACCCAATTAGATTTTGGTTGATTTTTGGGTTAGTAGTCCTATACATAGTTTTGGACTAGGTAAAGTGTAAGTATAATGAATGATACATATTCTAGCGACCCACCCCGTTTTCGTTTGATTGCAATTTATACCTTCTTAAAAACATTAGCCTCCTCCTTCGGCAGTCGGGTTAAAATATGGTAAAAACTACATCAAAATCTATTGATTAGTTTAAATTCACTTAACGGACATATAGACATACCAACATAATGCCCATTAATTTTACGATTTACGATTGCGAGTCTACTTTATACTCATTCCGAATATTTAATATGCGGAAAGATTTGGTTACTTTGGGTTAAAA
Organism: Acleris cristana; assembly: GCA_948252455.1. Lineage (NCBI taxonomy): Eukaryota > Metazoa > Arthropoda > Insecta > Lepidoptera > Tortricidae > Acleris > Acleris cristana. The sequence continues at coordinate 7,611,866 of OX411782.1, read as the reverse complement.
TTCATTTTGTACCAAACGTCAAATTTTTCACCGAAGCCATGTATTGTAATCCTAAGTCTCACTTACGTCAGTTTATTGTCGCGTCCATTTGAACTCTTCTGCATTGTTTCGGCGACGGTTGAACGAACTAATCGTCACAGTAATTACTGATGGGATATTGAGGTGACGTGACTTGATTTTGCACGGTGGCTGACGTGACCGTCGCGGTGATAACAACGTCGCTTATTTTAATTTAATGGTCTGTTATATGGCCCACCATGGGTTAAGCTCGGGGGCCTAAAATATGTAATGCCAGTTCTACACACTCACGCGAGTCGACGCGAGGCCGAGATACACTGCCGTCTTTAAACACGAGACGGACTGCAAAACTTTTATAATAACATCAATGTATCTTGGCCTCGCGACGACTCGCGCGAGTGTGTAGACCTGGCATAAGAAATAGAATGCATCCCCCGTAGTTCTCGTTCTACCAAGTAGCACAGGGCGCTGCGCCTGTAGTTTTGGTTTTCGAACTGCTAACTCTTTCTGGATGAGCCTATGTAGGTACAGTTTGTGAGCACTTAGGTGCTTCGGGTTTTTACTTCTCTCTCAGTCGCTCTTAATAAGAGCATGTAAGAGCGAATGAGTACAAACCCGAAGCACCTTCTAAGAGCAATCGCATGTAGGTATATGCTTGTTGAATTTATTTTATGTCAAACAATTCTGAAAACCACCAAACAAACTCAGGTTTGGCTGTAATAGGTAACTGACAACTGGTAGAGAATGCCTTGCGGCATTAAGTTCGCCTTTTGTATATTTTGTGCAATAAAGATTAAATAAATAAATAAAAGGCTCATGGTGTTTTTCAAGGTATCCAATTACTTGCTATTAACAACAACATTTCTCAAACTGATTCATTTCACAAATATATATCATGTGCAAAACGTTTTTTACCAAATCTAAATATTTCAGGATTTATTTCAGGTTAGGTTAGGTTAGGTTAGTTTTGTTTTTATAAACTTCTGAACAATTCATAGTTTCGGAAAAAACCGGTTTGCAAAATTATGTTTGTAAAATGTTTTTTGTCCAATTACTTGCTAAACAACATTTGACAAACTGAGTCATTTCACAAAATATATATCATGTGCAAAACGTCAAAATTAGTAAGGAAGTAAGGGTAATTTGGATTGAAGGTGAACTAGAATAAGCAAACCGTGGCGAAGAAAATGAAGGTGGACAATTGACAAGTTGGGTTCCGTAGTAAACAGGAACCCTTATAGTTTCGTCATGTCCGTCTCTCCGTCTGTCCGAGGTTTAACTCGGAGACTCTACTAGAAAGTTGTAATTTGGCATAGTTATAAAAGGTTTTTCGGGCACTTTTTTACGTTACGTTTTTTAGATTTGGGGGACAGTCTAAGAAATATTAAACAAAAAAGTGTAGTTTTCGCTAGAGTTAAAGTGTGTGAAAAAATTTTCACATTCAACACACGTTTTCTGAAATAATTAGGGTTCCGTACCAAACTGGTAAAAAAGGAACGCTTATGGTGACACTTCGTTGTCTGTCTGTGTCTCTGTTTGACACAGCAGGTTTTCTTAGCAACTACAAATGCTATCAACTGAAATTTGGCAAAGTTGTACAACTTGCTTGCCCGCATCTGTTTTTAGTAAAATAAGGAAATAAATTTTATTAATAATTGAAAAGGGGTCTAGAATGGGGGGTTGAAAAATGAAAGTGGTTTGATTATAACAACTGGGGTCATCAGTGGGGTGTCATATGAAATAATCTGCACATTTCAAAACTATTCTTTTTTTAATTTTCTTTGATGTACTTTTTGATTTATAGCCAAAAATGTACAAAAAATAACCTCCGAATAATAAAAAAATCTGCAAAAATCGTGACGTTTGGATATTTACTTATATTTTATAGGAAAAATGAAATAAAATGTTCATTATTTACAGATTTTGAGAAATAACAAAAAAACTTAGACATCTGTGTTAAAATTTTAAATTTGTCAAATGGACCTTATTGCATAGAAAATAAAATTCATAAAAAAATAGTATTTTCTTTTGCGGTTACCAAGGGTTAAATACGGAACCCTCGGTGCGCGAGTCCGACTCGCCAGTTTTTATGTGTTAGTGGTAACGGCTTCGGAACCCTACATTGAGCATGGTCCGATATGCTCTTGCCCGGTATTTAATAGTTTTATTGGTATCAATGGCCTTCCACTGAACACGATCACTGAACATTTTCTCAGTCTCGTAACTGATATTTGTTTAATGAATCCTCGTTGTATAAATCAGCCATTGACATGGATGACCTCTGGTGCGATGCAGCTGTACCTACAATAAATGCTGAAACTTAATTGAACGATACGTAAAAAAATGGCACGTTCTGAAATTAGTTTAAATAAACCCATTGCAGCCTATGCCATTCGGTGTCCTAACCTCTACCTTTTACTATACTCTGGTTAATCTAAGATGATGCCTGGCCTGTGAAAGGCGTATTTCGTAATTTCAATTACTATACTCACAAGCGACGTGTTTAAAAATAGACGATTAATTACTTAACTTCCTGGACGGCGTCGCTAGGGTTTGTACCGATGTAGTGTTTATGTAAAGTTAAAGAAATAAGTGTAACAAGTGTGTATATGATCTGTCACATGCATCATCTTAGAATAATCAGAGTATAGTTTTTACAAAAATTAAAAAGATATGTGTAGGATAAGAAACTTAAACAAAACTACCCTATCAAATTTACCATGCTATGATTTGTTTTGTTTAATTATCAATGTCTTGTTAAATTAATTGTAAAAACTCTTGACTCCCGTAGTCTTCAATTCCAAAAACTACATATTCTTCCCTATATATCCTCTTAAAATAATTCGTCACGTCAAAATCAAACCTAATTGTCATCGATATAAGCTTCATTTTAACTCTAAGAATTCAAGCGAAAGTAAAAAATATGGTAGTTGAGAACTTGTGACTACACGCAGCCTTTGTAACGTTAGTCAGTTAGTGCGATCGAAGCGTGCGCGGGCGGTAGTCGCCGGTCGGATTTAAGATGGCGCTTGTTTAAATCGGCGGGAAATCGTGACAGTTGGACGATTCAATCTTGGATTGTACTGCAATTTGATTTGAACGATTAAAATATAATTAAGTGTTACGTTGTATGACAGCATTGGTTTTTGATATTTTCTAAACAAGGTAAGTGGACAAAAAAGTTTTTGTTTTTCCGACAACACAATGAAACGCTACTTTTTGTTTTTTTTCCTAATTTAACGCCTGAGCGGATATTATTGCTGTTAATGTTTTGGTACGATTTGATTACATTCCTAAAGTGTGTAGTTAATTCTACATAATTGACGGTGATTCGAAAATATTAATACGATTTAAGGTGCTATTATTGTTACGGTAGCTAATCACTTCTTTGGCTATTAAATTTATTATTAATTGATTGATAATATGCACTGCAACTGAGACAGCCAAATTAAGATGGTAAACCACATAATTATTTATTCATTTTTACATAATATTATCCTCTTTCCATTGATTAAAACAATTACATTATAAATTACATTAAAAATTAAAAATTAAAACTATGGCACTATTAAGATTAGATTTTCAATTTAAACGGCTGCTCTTAAAATGGAATAGGTAGGTACATAATATATTTTTATTTGACATGAAAATTTTAGTCTTAAATTTGAAAGAGGGTACGATCATGGACTTAAATCATAAAGCATCGCAGAAAACGAGGTTCTGTGATAGTACCTACAAGGTAGATAGTCTGGAGATTAACCTAGGACACTTCATCCCGAAAAGTGTATTTCTTTCCAGTGTTTCTTTTAGAGGGTACCTAGGTAGCCATAAAATCTGTGTGGACGGAGTCGCGGGTAAAAGCTAGTAGGTACTTAGTTTTATTTATTTATGGAAAAGAGTTACTTATCACAAGAGCACACACGCCACCTGATGCTAAGTGCGATCTGTGACCCATAGACATTTGCATTCTCAAGACTACAATCTCAAGACTGCATTCCTAAGGCCCGTATTAATAAACTGATCTCGATTGTAAGCTCGTCTCAAGATTCGTCAAAAATGTCGATTTTCTATGGCTTGACGTTTACTTTGACGTATCTTGTGTCGGACATCTCAGCCAAGGCGAGTTTACGGCGCTAAGACTCCAAATGCGTTGCCAACCCTAAGGACTAATGCCTCTATGCCTAGATGCTAGTAATTTCGCCGATTGTCTTATAAGTAGGTTAAAGTTAAGCGTTAGGTTTAAAAGGATAAAAATAAATAGTATTAAATAGGGATAGCTTCATAATGGATAACGATGAATACGATGATGATTGGCCTATGGGATGAACAGCCCGGGAACGCACTGTCACGGACATTGGTAAAAACTGATGTTGTATCATTTTGTATCGGAATCAGGTGATACGGAATGTCTTTAGTCTAGAGAGAGACAATGACTTTGCACTGAGAGGCAGGCCGTAGTTAAAAGACAGTGTGTGTTCCTTCGATTTCGGATAAATATGTAAATTGAGTTAGGTAAAAAATATTGTACACTAGAGGTCGCCCCCGACTTCGTACGCGTAGAATTAGTTTCTCGCTACTCCCCCCATTTCTTCTATTTTCGGGAAATCCTTTCTTAGTGGTCACTTACATCATGAAAGGAACCCCTGTACCTAATTTCAAGTTTCTAGGTACATTAGTTTTCGCTGTGCTATATCACATATATATGTGCTAAGTCAGGAAGTTAGGTTTGCCTTTTATATATATTAGATATATAGATTAAACCGGCCGAGTGCGAGTCGGAATTGCGGACAAAAGGGTTCCGTACCACCGTACAAATTAAACACTACTTCTATTAATAACTCGTTTCCCTGGAATCCCTCCTAATTTTTTTCTTTTTTACACACGGACAAACGTTACCGTGTGACAGACGGACGGACAGACAAGACAGACAGGCCGCCGCGCACAAGGCACATAATAGTTGCAAGTTGTTTCCTATCAGTTAACCAACTTCTATTAGACACACACTTAACTAATAGTTGTGCCCGTTCGTGCAATCTCTTGACACACATTTGATTAGTTTTTTTTTATTTCGTTGCAACTCCATTACACTAGACTCGTAAAGAATGTTGCGTTATGTCACAGATGTGAGTGAGCGTTACATTTATTAAAAATAGGTTTATATTTTATAGCCGTTTTACAAACTCTACGTCAAGTAGTTTGATATAAGTATAAGTTACACAATAAAATGTAATGTAGTTCTGATAAGGAATTATAGCCAGTTAACTCACAGTTTTTGATTTTCGCACAGTTAATTAATGTTAGGTATGTTTATTACGTCGTTATTATATTTGCAAGTTTTGTAACGTCCATGAACTTTGTGCGTTGGTTTACGAAAATAGACAGATGTTCATTAATTAAAGATTTTATTTATTTTCTGAAGGATAATTTACAAATCATGTTGTCGACATTCTGTTAATACAAGTCTTAATTGCTAAAACTCTTAAATAAAACATGTGCCACTTTTCCACTTTACAAGGGTTTTGGGACAATCATTATAACCAAGCCAAAAGAACCACCGTAACGGTGTTACCTAGCTTTTCCTCTTTCTAATTCGCTACAAGCTTTATCTTTTGAACAACAATATACTAGTTTTTTTGTTTTCGGAATATGTGTTACGAGTATATGACGGATATTACTATATAGTAGGTACAGCAAAAATATCTGACACGTCTATATTACTAGAGGTAGGTATATGAGCGTGTTAGATATTTTTGCGCCCAATGTTGGATAATATATTATTGCTGGTGATTGTACAAACCTTGAAGAAATACAAGGAGTACTAAAAATGGTCAAGTGTGATTTGAGCTCGTCCTATTTCGATTCGAAATCGAATTAAAATCGGAATAAATACCGACTGTGCGGCGGCGGTACAGAACCTTCGGTGCGCGAGTCCAACTCGCACTTGACCGGTGTTTGCAACCGACAACAGTTCTGTCCCACCGCCCTTCTGATTTCTTGACCCTCCTCATAGTCTAAGATCCGAATAGGAGACGACCTTCACCCAGCTGTTTATTCGATAAAAAGTATTTTACTTATATCAAATTTAATATGGTATTAAGTAATATTATGGCGAATAGGTTGACTGAAAATTTAATGAAGCCCACCTACAGAATATGCAAACGTTAGGTTCAATGCAAATTATTAGTACCGACTTAGGTACCTACCCAATGGTTATGATGGGAAAAAATAGTCAACCTAACGTTTGCATATTCTATAGGCTTCATACTTTCGATTAGGTACGTAATTGGTTTATTAAACAAGCAATAGCAATTTAAGAAAAAGTTCAATTTAGTTTTTTTTTTTTAAATTATGGACTATAGTCTAAATATTGGACTGAAATTTTTCAGTCAACCTATTCGCCATATATTACTTACCATATTAAATTTGATATAAAATACTTTTTATCAAATAAACAGCTGGATGAAGGTCGTCTTCTATTCGTCGTACTCCTATTATTATTATTATTATTCGGATCCCCTACTACCAAAGAATATAAGTACCTAGTAAAAATAATCACGCATGTCCGTACAGGGTTTTTTGAAGCTAGAACAGTTTCACTCGGTAGAAATCAGGGCAAGATCGCAACGCGTTGGCACTTGGCAGGCGGCGAGCGTAGACGACGTTCCTTCCGGTACGCCGCTTGTCCTGCATACTGTTGCACATTTGTTATTCAACTGTAGTTGTATTTCCGATGACGTAGTAAAGTAGCCTATCGTAATCGTAAGTAACCTCTTACAGTCGGTATCGTATCATAAAATATAAAGGTCAAAATACATATTGGGTCATAATCATAATACATAATGGCCATACAATACACAATATATACTGGTTTTATTTCTGAAACCGTAAACTTTTCAGGTTCTTTTAAAAGGCAATTGTATAGAACACATTACATGAGGTTACGTTTGTTTTATAACAATCCTGAAAAGGTTACGGTTACGGCTGAAAAGTCTGACTCGTGCTTTGCACAGATTTCTGCCAAAGTCAAAATGTTTATTTGCATAAAATACATTTCTTAACATAAATAGAAAAAAAGATACAATACAAATTCTCTGTACTACCATTGCACTGGTGATCACAGTCTACTTAGAATTTTTACATACATTGCTATAGCACCCGCAGCGCGCTAAGGACAAGTCGTAGTGTAGAAATTCACTACGACCTGTCCTTAGCGCGCTTCGGATACTATATGTACTTAACTATCTATCTACGTATACATATGAAACAAAATCGCTGTGTGTCAGTCTCGCCAAAACTCGCAAATGGCCCGACCGCTTTTTTGTTGTTCATAAATGACGACTGGAGGTACAAGTATAGGAAAAAACAGCTATTTGATGATAAATTGCCAATGTCTTCTATCTATTGCAAAGATATCCCACAAGTGACATTAAGTCGTCCACTTGCACCTAATACAATTCGTAATGCAATGCACGTGAGGTCACGTGCTGTGATGTGATAATTCACCGCACTGTGGTCGCGCCTCTGCGGTGTATCCCGCAGCCTTGTCATTGAGGCGGCACAATGCTGCTCGCTCGTCCATGGACATGAACGCTGGAATTGCCATAAATGATGGCCCTGAAGGCTAATCATTAATTAAACATGAAAAGGAGGAGCTGTGATTGATACTTTAGAAAAGAGCGCCGGTGGCAAGGTGGCTCGTGATAGTGAGCTCAAACCCCTGAGTGTGTAAGTAAGAAGGGTAATTGTTAAAAGATAAAATAAAATAAAATCCTTTGGATCCCTCAGGCAGGAGAATCTATTTCTGACCGAAGTAAAGAAAAACTGATTATTAAAAAACTGAAACGCAATGTATTGCTTTCAATGAAATGCATTCATTGCTAGGTATAGTATCTATATTGCGCGCGAGGTGCCAACACTTCCAACTCAATAACGTGAATACTAACTTGTCAGTTATGTACATAGTCGTACACTATCAGAAAATACTGAATATAGTGATGATTTACGCTTGAAAATGATTTTATTAGGTTCTCGTATTTTGGTCTCCTCATGCATTCTTCAACTCGTTTGATGCGGATAGAAAAGTTCGTTCAATGTAGCGATATAAGGCGGTGCTTATATATAACAGTGGCCGTCTTTTCAGATACTGAATGTAGATAAGTTGTCTCCTTTAATACAAATGGGGAGGTTCAAAAATACTACGTGTTGCTAATGTCGCATTCAGTACTCCAGGAATAAATTAGGTGAAAAATGAATGACAGATGACAGAAACATTCCTAAAAATAAATTTGTCGCAAGCGGCACTCTGTGGCATACCACAAGTTGATAGTCACACGTAACTACCGCGTCCGAAGTATTGTGTCGCCAGCTGAGCTAATTACTGCCGGCTGGAACGAATGTGTTTATTTAATACCGCCATTGTGCGGTTCGAGGTAATTGTCTTCTTTCTTTTGGAGAAAAACAAGAGAGAATAGGCACTGCGTTGCCATGAGTGGGAAAAAGCAAAGAATAAGGCAGTACTTCGGTCTTCAGAGAGTCGAGGGTTAGATGTTACTTACTGTAAAGGTCTTTAAAATTACGCACTTTGCTTGACATTCTCATTTGGCTGATATTCCATTATATGAACTTCTTCTCATTCCATGATCTAAATCTCGTTCACCAGAATAACCTTAAACGAGTACATCTAAGTTTCTTGTGTTGGGTGGGTCATTACCCAGTTATTCATAATAAAGGTTTAAAACTTCACCATTGTTTTCAACAATTAACAGTGCCGCGTCAGATTCGTAGGTACGTCTAATTTTACCTTAAGTTTACCTATGCTGACACAGTTGGTGGGTTAGTCATCAGTCATCATCATTAACGTTTCATGACAATTCAACTAATTTATTACCAGCGTTGCCAATTAGATATTTAACCTAAAGAGCTTTAATTATATGAATTATTTAAGTGCGATCAGCAACTGACATTGTCCTATGTGCTCCTTTCGACCTTCGGCTGTCGCTTGAAATTAAAATGTAACGAATTCAGCCGTCTGCTGAAACGTCAACAAAAGACAAACATGAACTGTCTCCGGACGTTTTAAAGGTTATTTAAATATAAATTAGCATAATTTTAGAGATGTTTTAAAAATGATTTACTGTATTAACATGTATTGTATGTGTTTTTCACCCAGTGCGGCATTACGCGTACTCTGTACCAAATTGTGATTGACTGCGTTGCGAACTTAACCATTGTTAAATCAAATTACCCACGGTCGGGTAGCGCGGGTAAACAGTTGTAATATAGACTCTACTTAGGTGACAATGTAGGTACTTAGTGACAAATTTTGTTCGATCAAACCAAATTTAAGCTTATCTATCTATCTATATATATAAAAGGCAAACCTGACTGACTTATATATCAACGCACAGCGGAAACTACTGTACCTAGAAACTTGAAATTTGGTACAGGGGTTCCTTTCATGATGTGAGTGAGCACTAAGAAAGGATTTACCGAAAATCGACCCCCAACGGGAAGAAATGGGGGGAGTAGCGGGAAACTAATTCTACGCATACGAAGTCGCGGGCGTCCTCTAGTTATAGATATACATACATATATTTACTTTCGATCCGAGAGCTGAATTAACGTTGTTTTCCTCGGTTCAAAATTTGATTAAAACCTGATTATACTTAGGTAGTTGTTTGTGTTGTAATGACTGTGCGCGTGTTGTCATCGTGTTTTTTTTTCGTCTTCATTGTCCTTGTGCACACAATATTTCAGTTCATCTTTGTACTGTTATTTAGTAAATGACATATTTTGTGCCTATTGTTAAGTACACTGATGTACACTGATGTGTGCATCTATTTGATCATTTATTCATACTGACACATTTTTTTGATTTACACAGACTGTACAGTACACAATGTGCAGAGCAAAACCAAAACTGCGGCTATTATTGTAGCATGCATAAGCGTAGACTCAGTGGGATAACAGCACTTTTCGTGTTTATAGGTGTATTCCTTATTATTCTGTGTTAATGGAGTTTTGGTTCTTTCGGTCAAGAATCTCATTCCTAATTACATTTTCAATTAACTTCATAAGACTTTCTAATCGTAACCTTTCGTTAAGATAAGATGACTAGCGTGCGAAAAGGTTACCTATCGATGTTTCGAAAAACTTTTGTCCGTTATTTCGATTGTCCGAAATTTTCATTTGTCCAAAAATCCTTTTTCTCTGAAACCGTTTAACTTTCCTGGATTGTTACAAAACTAATTAACCTAACCTACAGGTTATGTTGGTATAGGTACCTACTTATCTCTTTAAACATTTTGAAAAGTTAATATGGGTTAAGAGAAAAATGTTTTTCGGACAAATGAAAATTTCGGACAAACGAAACAGCGGACAACAGTTTTTCGAAACATCGATAGGTTACTCTTGGCTAGGGCCTCTGATTTTTCATTTTCTTTAATCTCCGCCATGGTTATCGCTTCGAGCGTCGCGGGCGGTTTGGACAACCAACGCACAACCAACATCTGATAGTTTTTAAACACTATAGCTGCTATCCTTGCCGTACACTTCCGCACTATCGACAAAAACTGGGCAAGAGCTTGTAGTGCAGGGTTCCGTAGCTATTATTACAATCACCAAAAACTAACTCCAAATAGGTACCACAAGTCGTGCTACCTATACTTTTCAATAGGCACATTATGAATATTTTAGTCACCTGTTACTCAAGAACCAATGAAATCTTCGTCGCGATGGATTATTTTTTTGTTCGTTGTAGGTATGTGCTTTCATTTAACACATTTCCTAGATTTTTAGTTGGTGATAGAGACAGGTAAATCAGGTTGCCTTGCGAATGTAGTGTGTTTAAGGGCTTGTAGCTAAGTACAGTCGGTGAGTACTTAGAAGGTGCTTCGGGTTTGTACTTCTCTCTCCCACGCTCTTATTAAGAGCTATCGCACAGTACAAACTTACATCTCTATAACTAATCCGTAAAGAGAGAGGTATTTCTTATCAATATAATATGAGAATGCATGATGTGATGTGCTAGCCGCCCGAACCAAATAATAATAATAATATTTACTCTCTCTACTCTCTCTCTATAATAATAATACACACCTTGCCTTTTTTACCAGCACGGATAGCACAAGTTGTATTTTCTCGTTTGTCACTCAGTGCGTCTCTATCGTTACTGACTAGATAGAAAGGGAGATCCGAGCGACAACTAAGTAGCGCTGCGGGCAACTTGAGCTAGCCGCACAGGTTTCAGGAAATCAGGAAAAAGTATAACCTTCCCCGACTTGCTTCTATAGTCTTCAAAAAAAGTAGTTTTAAAATGTACGTTAAGCGTTAAATTGAGATTTGTTATTTTAAAGGAACCCTAAATTCCACTTTTACTGCGTTGTTGTTGAGTTTTTGCAGCTATAAGTTTTTTTCCTTCCTTATTAGTTTTGATTGCAGATTAAATATATATCGTAAATCAAATGTAATATACAAGCTTATTAATATTCTTAAATGTAGATAGATAATCTAATAGATTCAAATATGTACAATGTTTGTTTGTTCGTGTTTTATGCGCTGATAAAATTTGGTATAGTAGAGTCCCAGGGAATGACATAGGATAGTTTTTATCCCGGAAAATAGAACAGTTTCCTAGGAAATAACGATAAACGATAAGAGCGTGACGGACTCGAGTATCGAGTAGGTATTTCACATTTAGGTAAGTCTTTTCTTGTATAAAATAGTATAAACCTAGCAAAATCCTGCAGATGTATCAATATCTTCTTTTTCTGTACATTTTTGATTTATTTTACCAAATATACACCTTCCGTATTTGGTACGCATCACTCAAAATCAATACTATGGCTTCGATAACAATACGATTGAGCCAAAGTGGAAAAAGTGAATTAGACCTAGACTTGTTCCTATTTAACAAAAATATTTTATATATAGAAGTACCTGCTATGTCTGTCAGACGTCTCTACGATGTTTATAATTCTTTGGACATTGTCACGACTATTGTTTTGTAACTAATCTAGTATTGTACTCATAAGAGATTTGAATGAATGAATCACCGAGGCGCTATTGTAAATTCATCGTCATCAATCATAAACTCACGCCTTCACTCCCAGAGTGGGGTAGGCAGAGCCACAGACTCACCAACAACTCCAAAAACTTGTTGATAATTCTGTTACCACATTTTGCACAACCAGGCTAAGATGTTATTCAGTGTATTAGTGACAGGTTGCAAACCCATCGCCTAACAGCACTACACAACCTCTAGTCCCTTAGTCGTCTCTTATGACATCCACGGGAAGACTTGGAGTGGCCACATTCTATACCCAGCACCACACGGCATAAATATATAATATTGTAAATTCTGCATATTTTATTGATAAACCGAACTCACCCACGAACGAGCTCACAGTGATTAATTGAATTGTTGAGAACAGGCTGGGTCCCATATTCGTCCAGTTACCTAGGGTGACGGCACCAATGATGGACACTTTTAGCTGACAGGCACCAGTAATGGACACATCACTCTTAATTCAAAAAATTCGTAAGGTCTTAAATTGATTGATGCAAAACCCTTATCTTATGTAAAATAAGAATCAAGTGTCCATCATTGGTCCTTGTCCATTATTGGTTCCGTCACCGTAAGTTGTGAGAGGAACAACTCATGTATGGACACAGAATGTGTGAAGAACATTTTGTTTACCACATTTCGATTTTCGTTTCTCACTTTAGGAAGTTAATTCGTCTGGGTCTGGATGAACTGGGGTTTAGAAAACAACAATGGCTATTTTTATGTTAAACTGAATAAAAAACTGCATTGAACTTACGACGTCCACTGTCTGTTTTTACTTTGTGAGAAATTTTGGTAAGGAGCGAGAGTCAGACTTGACCAACTTTCCAGCAAGCTAGCCACTATATGGTTAACCTCTAACCCTAGTCTATTCGCCATTTTAACAAGATCCTACCCGGCACAAGTCAATTCCGATTTGTAACATAATATTAACATAACTACTTTCTAGTTTACTAGATGTTTCTCGGTTCTAGAACATGCGAGCCGTTCTGAAACTGGTCGCGCGCAATGCAGTGGGTTATACCGACTAACCTACCTAAAGAGTAAAACTAAAGTTTTAAATCGGAAAATCTTCATCGTTATTAGTTTCTGCGTATCTTGTTAGTTTAAGTTTACTGGAGTCTTAAGCGTGAAGTGGATTGCAAATATATTCTGGGCCTCTATTTTACGGAATAAAACCATATTGTTTGGAATATCTTATCTTACTGTCCATGTTACTATATACCTCTTATTTAGGTACTTGACAGTAATGACTGCCGAGTTAATGCTGTTTCATTGCGCGATTCATGCTTTTCGTGATACACTGCATCCTGCAATAGCTGTCGGCTCATTTTTTTTTAAACAACATGTCAATGGACTGCTACAAACATGTAACATGTCTAAGGCAATATGATTTTTCCCAGTAGAACAGAAGCCCTGAATGTGTGTCTGACTGAATGATTCTTGATTATCATCAGCTACAAAGGCTGCTATTCCCTCGATACACACATCACCAACGAGCTCGACCGCAATCGTACCTTAATCCTGTGTCCGTAAGGCGCAGCTCTGCCTCACTTTGCTTCAGTTTGCTTCAATTAACCTTTCTCAAGATAATACCCGGGTCCGTAGCTAAGATACAACGCTACTGACGTTTTTCTTTTCTATCACTCAAAATGTATGCGATGACAGTTGACCACGTGGTTTATCGCAACGCACGAGAATGTCATCCCATATTAGGTATACCTCCTTTAAAGTATCGAAAGAATTACCTTTAGGTAGTGTTGTTTCTAGAATCGTCTAATTTTGCGATTTGGTATATTCATTTAATGAACGAGTTAACACTTAAACGTTATTTTCTTAATATCAACAAGATTCCGCTAGTCTCAGGCGGCTCTCGTTTAAAAGCGATCAAACAGTCACTACACGTATTTAATAAAAGAACTGGAAGATAAAACGAAGAAAATAATTTTAATGAGTTGGCTCTTGACTCCATAATAATTTAGATATACATTACCAGAAAATTGGTCCTTTTATGTTTATAGTTAAAAGAATTATGCTTAAAAAGTAACTTACCTAAATACCTACCTACTCCATGGTTTTTGATTTTGATTAATTTTGAGTGTTCACTGTTTATTGTATTAAATTTGTATTTTTATCACGTTCTAATTATGGTGTATAACATTATTATTAAGTAAGTAATGTAATGTACTAGTAAAATGCTGTGCACGGTTGTCATCGAGTTGCAAGCTTACGACTATGATGTGTTAAGAGATTTTATTGTTATTTTACCGCTTGTAATTTGTTACGGTGCCTAAAATAAATAAATAAGAGCTAACTTAATTTATCAGAGATATTCTAAAGTACTCTAATTTATACGTGATTTAAATTACTTCTAACGTCACAATTGAGGTACCCATGAATTATTCCCCTTTAAATTGCGGTTTTGTCTTACAATCACTCAGATACGGAAGAGTTTTTTAATTTATACAGATAGGTACTCGTATAATCTGTTGGTAGAAACAAAAAACGGTTAATCTGTATAAACAAAAAGCTTTACGTATCCTACTGCCGGACCAATTAATTACCCGTCAAAGTCGAACATCGGCCTTGATGCAGCACTAGGTAGGAGTCGATTCTATTAGTATATTGTAATGGACATTATGAAACCGTATGAAACCTCAACAGCACGAGACCACGTGCCGCGTTGTATCGTTGGTTGTTTCCGGTATGGGCGCCGATTGTTGCAAAACTATATTATATGAAAAACATCGTAAATAAATCCAGTTTTTTCTTAGAATCGCGTAAGAATGTTATTTAGATTTTTAAAATAAGTAGCATTTATTTTAAGATGTAAATGATTATTTTTTGTGGCCAATAGCGATAAACGATTTGACATACATAATATAGGTTAATACGGGTTAGTTTTTCGCAACTGCACTAACGTAATGGAACCAGTAATCGACAAGGACCAATGATCGACACTGATTCTTATTTTACAGAAGATAAGGGTTATTAAATTGTTTTGTAACACTCAATTTATGACCGTTATGATCTTTGAATTAAGAGTTAAGTGTCGATTATTGGTGCATGTCAGTTTAAAGTGTCGAACACTGGTGCGGTGCCATTACGTTACTACATAATCAAGCGCCCAGATTGCGTAAAAAAAAACTGACATAATACGATAACATTCATGTATTAGTTTGACATCCGGTGATAGATGCCCCTTTAAATGTACAGTCAACATCACTTGTAATTGACCACTTAATAGGTAATTTTTTAATATTCTGGTCTAGCAATGGTATTGTCAAGGTGAAAAACGAGGTCACAATACATTTGACGGTGATAATACATTTTCCTGGAGGAAAACTTAACCATTTTTCGTTTTCCTAGAAGGAAAATGGTTGGAAATCTTCTTATTACTGTGGTTACCGCGCGTAAACGTGATGACGATGACTATCTGCTAGTGGGTATATGTTTTTTTTTTATCAGTGGACAATCTCACACAAATTAACATAGTCCAAACTAAGCTCTAGGCTTGTACTATGGGTACTAGACATAGATAAACATACTTATATAAAGAAATACATTCTTAATACATAGAAAACATCCAAGAATCAGGAACAGATATTCGCACCCATCGCACAAATATTTTCCCGTACCGGAAATCGTACCTGGGGACCGCCAGCTTCGTAGGCTAGGTTACTAGGTACCAACTAGGCTAAACGCGTTGTCAATGTAATATTATCATTAGCTATTTACCTACCTACAATTGTCAGATTGTTTTGTACAAGAATATAATATTACAATTTACAATGCTAAGTACGAGTAGGTAATAATTAAATCAGTGAGTTCAGGAACAAAATGATTTAAGGTATAGTGATACCTATTTGTATTTATAGTTAAAAAAGTTACAAAGAACAGTTACCTATTGACTTTGACTATTTTAAAAATTACCTAGTACCTATTAAGTGACAAATTAATTAGGCAGACAAGGATGAAATAAAACTATTATACCGCCTCTATTTCTTTTACCAGATTTTCAAATGCAGCTAAATTGACATACTCGTACGGTCGCGTCTTAGTAAGAAAAATCACAGTTTATTTAAGCAGACTTTGTGGATTGAAAACACCCATATCTAATGTATGTTTATTTATACGTTACCAAAGCGCTGCGTCGTCAAAGGGCAAATTTGTAATTTAGTATCCACCAGGGGCCGACGCAATTCCGATTGGAAAGGAAAAGACATTGACGCGGCCTTCGACGGTAGTTTCCGTAAGCCGGTCGACACACGAGCCTACTCCTTCTGATCTGAATATACCGCACGCTGTACCTTAACCTTTACTTGTACATAAAGTGTAGGTACATTGAAGTGCAGTCCACACGCACCTTCGGTAAAATAAGGACATGATGTACGATATGACAAAAAGTGCAAGAGTGCCTTTGTCATACGCGTTGAGCCGTTCATTGTAGAACCATGTCACAAAAAGCCAATGATTAAAATTTGGACGTTTACCCGCCCGCTGTGAGTTTTCTGCAATACCCGTTCATAAACCAAATTCTATGTTAGCCATCGATCGCTGCACTCAGGAAGTCTGCAAGCGGTATGCGGCGGCGGCCCATGGCCTCCTGAAATTATAGCATTGTTTTTTTTAATAAATTTAATATTAATTTGAATTAAAACGATTTTTCTTTAATTTTTTGAGGAATTTACTCTATAGTGTACCCTCTATAGTGCTAATAGTGACCCTAACTTCAAAAAACTTTAACCCTTAATTTGGCAATGTTCATCACAGTGAACATACCATAATCCTACACTTTCTTTGTTTGGAATTTGTTTTTATTTTTTTGCTGATTCAAAATCAAAAAGGGTTTGAATTCCCGACTTTTTTTATTTTTGCCAAATTAAGGGTTAACGTTTTTCACTAACACACAAAAAGTAAGGTAGGTACCTATATCTTAAAAAGTGCACCTTAAAGAACTACTTGCTCTTTTCGCCATGTAGTTTCCTAAATAGTACATACTCAGACATACAACATTTTAATATTGGCTTCAACATATTTACCTCTAACCTACAATCTATTAGCTGCATCGGTAGCATTGCACATAATATTAAGCAATAGGCTCCGCGATGTGTAAACGTGCTTAAATTCCTATTAAAATACCAACGTAATACAAGTGATAAATAACTATAAGTAAGGTAGAAGATAAACCTTACCAGTGCAATCTATCTATCTATCTAAATACATATAAATCCATGTAAGTATGTGTATGGGAACATATACATATACTCACATGGATTTCGAAACGGCTGGACCGATTTTGATGAAATTTTCAGGCTATCTTCAGATTACCCTTGCGGTTGATCCTGTGACATTTGGTAGCGATCGGATCAACCGTATTTCTTTGTTTTTATTGATACCTGCTCAAACCCGAGGCTAGTCGCTAATAATAAATAAATATAAGCGGTTAAATCGGACACTAACTAGTTGACCTTGTTCCTAACTAAGCTCTAGCTTGGTTCGTACTGTTCGTAGTACGGGTTTCGTGGTATCTAGTAATCGAATTTGTTGACTGTATTGTAAATAGAAAAAAAAACCAGACTGAAACATTCAAGCTAATCTAACAAATATTTGCCATTGCCTGGAATCCAACCCGGGACCGGTAACTTTGTAAGCAGGGTCAATGTTTCACTACAGACTACAATGACCGATTATTTATATTATAATATAACTATGTATAGGTATAAGCATGTAATAATAGGCTCTGTAGGCTCACCACGTCGTCAATCACACAATATAAACAAACCAGCGCAAACCGCATTTATGATATATGATAGTCACTTGTCTATAATCATTTATTGGTCTAGGGTATGAAGTAAGCTTTGATATCCACGGAAACAAAATTGCGTATCAAATAATTTGTATACATAAGTACTTACCTACTATATTTTTAATGCGTACATTGCTTCATAGGTACACTTAGTGTTCATTACTAATGAACAATCTCAGGTAATACTTTGAGCTGTACTTAATGACATTGGCTTACCAATTATGGGTTATCAGTACATAATTATTTTCCCACAAATAGCATCGGCTAAGTGCCGAGAAGTAGGACCGTTATTCTTAACTACTTAGGTGATGAAGTACACAGTCAAGGTAAATTGTTCAGTGTCGGTCCCCATTGTTGCATTTTTGTACTTTTTACGAGGTTTATCTTTCATCAAAACTCTATTTAAGGGGCTACCATGGGCAGATGACCTTCGATCTGAAGCTCTAAAATTTCAGTTGTTGTTAAAACCTATTTGCATTAACAATGCTGTTCTAAACTAGCTGCAATCTCAATTTTTTTTTTGTCAAAAGGAATGAAATTAATTTTATTAATAATTGAAAAGAAGTCTAAAATGGGGGGTTGAAAAATGAAAGTGGTTTGATTATAAAAAATGGGATGTGATATGAAAGGGCTCAATCTGTACATTTTAAAACTATTTAATTTTTAATTTTTTGTGATGTATTTTTTGATTTACAGCCAAATATGTACAAAAAATGACTGTTCCCCCCCTTATCTCCGAAGTTTATTAATCGAAAAATCAGAAAAAATAGATAATTACTTACTTATTATTTTATGGGAAAAATAAAATGAAGTGTTCATTATCACAGTATTTGAGAAATAATAAAAATCTGTATTAAAATTTAGGCTAGTCAAAATGGGCCTTATTGCATAGACAATAAAGTTCAGAACAAAATGAGTGTTTTCTTTTGTGGTTACCAAGCATGTTATCTTAAATACGGAACCCTCGGTGCGCGAGTCCGACTCGCACTTGACCAGTTTTTTCTGTTTACACGCGGCATACTAATTTAACCCACTGAACTTTTATTTTTATGCCGTTTTGCACAAGGCGCTGTTACGAGGTTTTTATGTTAATTATTGCTAATATGAAATATGCACGAACTTGAGACGTTAACACACCTTGTCGAACCGTGTCAAAACACGTACCTATTTGCGTTTTGTCTAATACGGAAGCTGCAAAATACAATGCATTTACATAAGTTTCTTCACCTTGTTTATGAATGTATAATCGGCATTTATCGGTATTTTAGTCAAACAGAACCTTAGACGGCTCTTTGCCGGCTTAATTTTTATAAGATATACGTTTGGTATTTTTAGCATCTTTGATCTCATCGCCCCTTAATTAGTATCATTATCTATATCTATATATATAAAAGGCTAAACTGACTGACTGATGTATCAACGCACAGCCGAAACTACTGTACCTAGAAACTTGAAATTTGGTACAGGGGTTCCTGTCATGATGTAAGTGAGCACTAAGAAAGGATTTTCCGAAAATCAACCCCCAAGGGGAAAAAATGGGGGGAGTAGCGGGAAACTAATTCTACGCATACGAAGTCGCGGGCGTCCTCTAGTCTATTTATATATATAAAAGGCTAAACTGACTGACTGATGTATCAACGCACAGCCGAAACTACTGTACCTAGAAACTTGGAATTTGGTACAGGGGTTCCTTTCATGATGTAAGTGAGCACTGAGAAAGGATTTTCCGAAAATCGACCCCCAACGGGAAAAAATGGGGGGAGTAGAGGGAAACTAATTCTACGCGTACGAAGTCGCGGGCGTACTCTAGTACATATATAAAAGGCAAACCTGACTTACTGACTTATATATCAACGCATAGCCGAAACTACTGTACCTAGTAACTTGAAATTTGGTGCAGGGGTTCCTTTCATCGACCCCCAACGGGAAGAAATGGGGGGAGTAGCGGGAAACTAATTCTACGCGTACGAAGTCGCGGGCGTCCTCTAGTTATGTCATATTCTAATTACTTGCTACTTATTTTAAATTTAAAGATATTAAAATAACAATTTGTAAGAATCACAAACGAAAAATAAACGTATTTTTTGCATAGTTCGTTTTTTAAAGGGGTAGGAGGGTAGGAGGATTTTCTCAAGATCCTATGTCTAAGTTTTATCTTTACGCTACTTCAATGAAGTATCAACGTAGCACTCTAGCTCTATTTGCGATATGGTTCACCGATACCGCTTATGTTCCAAGTGTTACATTACATTGTGTAAAATTACGTTATGATGGCCGCAGTCCGATCTTCGTCGCTTAAATAAAACAACTATGAACGCCAGTTTATTACTCTTTGTTCTATAATAAGCACCTACCTATATTTTGTCTTCTTGTTTGTGTTAGGTGCCTAGGTACTTCGTTGTCCGTCTGTCTGTCTGTCTGCCTGTCTGTATGTCACAGCAGGTTTTCTCAGCAACTATAAATGATATCAACTTGAAATTTGGCATAGTTGTAGGTATGTTGCTTGTCTGCATTTGTTTTTAGTAAAAACAAAATTAAATTAATTTTCTAAATAGTTGAAAAAGGGTCTAGAATGGGGGGTTAAAAAATGAAAGTGGTTCGATTATAACAAATGGGCCCAATCTGCACATTTTAAAACATTTTTTTTTTTTATTTTCTGGTATGGACTTTTTGATGTACTTATAGCCAAAAATTTACAAAAAATGACCATTTATCACCACCACTTATCTCCGAAGTTTATTTTTTTATCAAAAAATCTGAAATAATCCTGGCCTATGGATAGTCGTTTATATTTTATGGAAAAAATAAAAAGAAGTGTTAATTATTTACAGTTTTTGAGAAATAACCTAAAAAACTTTAAAATTCTGATTCAAAGTTTACGCCAGTCAAAATAGACCTTATTGCATAGAAAATAAAGTTTTTAACAAAATGAGTATTTTCTTTTGCGGTTACCAAGCATATTATCTTAAATACGGAACCCTCGGTGCAGGAGTCCGACTCGCACCTGACCGGTTTTTTTTAAGCGTGTCGAAGACACAGCGCTTATATTTATTAATAAAATTCACAGTAGTTCTGAAATTACCGAAATTTATTAATAAATATTAAGTATAATGCAGTGTTTGTGACGACCTAGAAAAACGATGTTAACTGACAGCAAAGTTCATGGTTGGTCAAATTTCGACAACACTCATGGACAATGGAGTCATGGCCATTATAAAAAAGGATTTCGTTTTTCTTTAATACGTAATACCTATTTTTAGTTTAAGTCGTCTATAATATAGGGCTTTAGAGCCTAAAGAAAAATATTCATGTTTTTTAACTGCTATTAAATAGGTATTTTTTGATTTATAACTTAATTTACATTTGTAAATACGCCACTCTACGTCTGAAAGTGTGATCTTTTTAATTTTAACAAGTAAGTGTTATGCATGCATATTGCATAAATGTCTCTGTCATATATACTATGTATCATATACGTACCTATACCTACTATTAAGCAAACGCGAACAAACAAACACACAGGAATCGATAACATTACCTCGTTTTTTTGAAGTCTTAGTACCTAGGGGTACCTATATGCTCAATTATTTTTATGGCGAGTTTTGCATTTACAGTCGAGTTCATAAATATGTGTACACTTTAGTACCTTGTCTATTAAATGTCATGTTTTAACTGCCATATATGAACTGTCACAGCGATTAAAGTGACTGTACGGCTCCGACCCCGGGCCCCTAGTCGGGTAATGAAGACGTACCTATTTGCTAATAAAATAAACCATCGTCGTGGATCTAAATCGGGCTCAGGATATGGCAGTCCCGTTGCAGGATCCGCTTGTAAATGTGGATATATGGAAACTAACTGTTGCTCGCGACTCCGTCCGCGCAGAACTCGTTTGTTGTTTTTTCCTCAACGTGGCTTTTTAAACTATTTCCTTGCCATAATTTTTTGCGGTTAAAACTGGAAGGTGTATCGAACAGGCAGACCTTGGCCCTGAATACCCTTCCCAGGGGCACTAACTATTTCCATAGATAAGTACTTGTCAAATTACGCCGTGTGTTATAAACAAACAAAGACAAACTAATTCGCATGAATAGGAATTAGTAGGGATAGGTTATGAGAAGCAACAAGTTAATCTATGTCTTTGGTGTCATAAGTCGGCAAGGTTAAACTAACAAGGTTAAATAAATATTAAAAAGTAAGTAGCGCATAATAATCTCATTCAAGTTAAGAATCATTAACTCCGTAGACTCATCAACTCAATAGACATGTTGTAAGACAGATCACGTCACACGTTACATTATAGTCATTAGACGGTCGAATTAGATAATAACACGTTACGTATCAATTGATTCACTTCGCGGACGCCATTAAAATGCAGCAATAGTTACAGCGAGCGTTTAAAAATCAAAAATACAATGCGTCTGTCTGTATGCGTCTATGCGGTAAGCACTATATATTTACATAGTCTTAGTATAAAACAAAATCGCTTCCCGCCCTAGACCTTTTAAACAACGCAACAGATTTTAATGCGGTTTTCTTCAATAGATAGATAGTGTTTCAAAAGGATGGTTTATGTATACATGGAATAGTACCCGGAGCAACGCGAGGGCGGATCACTAATTTGCTATAAAATCAAATGACATAAAACTTTATGCTATAAATTCCGGAGGCCATGGGCCGCCGTATAACGCTCACAGACTCCGAGCAACTTTCTGAGCGCAGCGATCGATGGTCTCAGCAGCACCATGTCATCAGCATGACTGATGTTGTTTGTTGAAACTCCCGTCAACAGAGTATCCCACACCGGTGCTGTTGAGCTCACGGGCCAGTTTGCCCATGTACACAGATTAAAGAGCTTCGGTGAGCTCAACCCACCCTTCCGCACGTGCCGCACTCCACACTGCAGTCTGTACAGGTCCGACAGTGAACCAGCCCACTGAACGACGTTGGAAAATATATAATATTGTCAATATCTAATCGTTTAAGTAAGGCTACAAACAATTTCCGCACTAAAATGATCGCGGTTAAAAGTGATGTGAAACTACCCTCATATTTTTACTATTTCCTTTCTGTACTTTCTTCTGTCAAACTCGGCCTTGTTCTGAAGAAAAGCTGACGGATAACCTATTTTCTACTCTAAACGACAACAAAAAACTAACAGACCTATATGTATTATAAATACCTAAATTTGGCAAGGTTTGTTTTTATAACTTTCGCATTCACAATACGAGTATTAGTAGGATATTTAGCAGGATTGCCAGTGAAGATCAACTTCGAGATTTCTTTTCCGACGGCTACAGTGCTGATTTCATCATCGCTCTCAAAATTACTAAACTAGCTTCCTAGCTTCGGACTACAAATTGACTACGGTCGTAACAGAAACGTCTGTATGAGAGTCTCAACGTTTATAAAATTTAAATCTACATTTCCCAGTTATCTGAGTTTGCCGTTTTTATGAGAAACTTGTTGCCCAGCAGTGGCGACTATATAAATTGCGTTTTAAATGCAGATTCAAGCACCAAGGCGAACCGCACCCGTTAGCTTTACGGCTCCGAAAAGGCCTCGAGCTGTTCAGTCGTGCTAATCTCATAAATAAAGACTCAGTCTCATTGGATGATAACCGCTTTAATATGGATTATTGAGATTCTATTATATATATGATCTGATAATCCGATATTTGTAAATTCTGGTATAGCGGAAATCAGCTGTCGAAGCACGACTAAGGTCGGGACATGTGTCATTACATGTACTTTTTACGCGTTGAAGGTTCAACTTAGTAGTGAACCTTCCTCGACGAGTTTGTGTGCGAGTACTTGTCCTGTGGTCGGCGAGGCCCTGACTCCGATTCGATATTGCTATGATAATCAGTGAATATCTTCACGATCGAGTCAGTGGTGATTAAATAGCGAGAAACGCCACTTAAGGAGAGGACCTTTTGTAAATTGACGACGCGTTGGCCTAGTTGGTAGTGACCCTGCCTACGTAGCTAGCGGTCCTGGGTTCAAATCCCGGTATAGGCAGATGTTTGTACCGTGATGAGCGTGAATATTTGTTCCTGAATCATGGACGTTTATTATGTATATGTATGTATTTCTTTATAATAAGTATATCGTTATCTACTACTACTTACTATATTACCGACGTGTAAAAGAGCCCTCATGTGGCCAAATTACTGAATAAGTATTTAAAATTTTGTTTTTTTTTCTGCAAAATAGTAACTAATTTTATAAGTCCTGTTCCGTCTCTATCGGCCCGGATCGTTCCGATTTCTATTTCGCACGTTCAGATCCTTGACGTACTGTAACATGTAGTGAGGATACTTTTTAGCACTTCTCAGTAAACTATTACATAACCATGAAATCATACGGCCACTTTCTCTGCACCGCTAGAATACTGATAACCTTACGCGGCATTGACGGATCGCTTTCCGCATCGCTCGTTATAGATATTCGCCTTCATTATTATTTACTCTTACCTTCGTCTAATTCTGCCAGTAGGTACTATACGAGCGTGTATATATTTTTAACGAAGATAATACACGTCACCCTGTAGGTTCCTGTATATTTTCTAAAGATTGGGACACTTCTAATTTAATTATAAACAAATTTAATTAAAAATAAATATAAACTCTTATTAACAACCAGGAATCGAACAGAGTTCTTTTTTTCTTGAAATAAGTTCATGTTGTACTTAAAGAAGGATCTCCATACCAAAAATAAGCAGGTGCAAAAAAATACTCGTTTTTGTCTCCTTTTCCTGTTGTGTAACTTGTAAAATCAATGACATACCTACTTACCTAGTTTTTTTGACCAATTTTCCTTTTTGGTCATTTTGATTTGCGACTTTTCCTTGCGAGAACAGTCTACTGACCCAGTCAAATCAAAATGACCAACACAGGAAAATTTATCAATGTGTATTAATTTAAAATACCGAATTAAAGGAGGACATGTCGAAATAGCAGCTTCTTGTTAATATTTGTTAGATATGAAGTATTTATTTCAGGGCCTTTGACATGTTATTATGTATGTTATGGTATTGTTTTTATCGGCTGCCATAACTGTCAAGTAAATAAGAACTATCGTAACGTTTAAAATACGACAACATGTCAAAGGCAACATGGTTTTGCCGAGTAGAATAGAGGCCCAGGGGGCCTAATATGGCTGCGTTTATCGCGTGACAAAATGTGGATAAAACATCTATCACTTTCTGACACGTATATAAGTTCGAGAGTGACGGATGCTTTATCCACATTTTAAACGCAACTACCCTAGGCCCGCAGGTCGATGTTCATATGAATCAGGCTGATATCATCACAAACTATAATTACCAGTGGCTAAATTCTCCACTGTTGCCTTTTCCTACAAATTCAACTGTATTGGTGCAATACAGAGACAGTGTGACTGGCTTTTAATAAGTTTGTACTGCAGTGTTTGCCTCTCGGATCTTTCGCAAACAATCAAACAATGAAAAACATATCCACTTTCTTTATGTTCAGTTTTTATTGGCACTTGACTTATGTTTGTTTTTTGATAATTTGTTGTGCGACGCGAAACAAGGGCGCCCTGCGACTTTGCACCAAACTCGTAGGTGCATGCATAACATAATACTTATTTATTTTTATTACAAGGGTACGTACTTTTCCATGCTCGGCAGCGGTATTTTTTAAAATTAAAACTTGTAAGCAGCAGATCTTGACCGAAACTGTATAGGTATATCTATATCTATAACTATACTAATTCTAATAATTTTATAAAGAGGTCGCATTTTGTGTTTGTTTGTATGTTGGGGGTAATCTTAGGAACTACTAAATCGATTTTATAAAATGTTTCACAAATAAATATCAGAGGACACTATCACACGAATTGACCTAGTCCCAAAAAAAGTTCTAGGCGTTATACTAGACAACGATAAACTTATTACTACTCTCTACTTACGTAGAGAAATACATTATACAAAAACACAGAAAACATCCGGGATTCGAACCCGAAACTGCTAGCTTCGTAGGCAGTCACTAGGTAGGAACCAACTAGGGTAACCTTATAGCCAGGAGCCCTAGCCAAGATGCAAAGGCTAACAACGCTTTTCTTTTCTATCACTCAAAATGTATGGGATGACATTCTCGTGCGTAGCGATAAACCACGTGGTCAACTACAGTACCTATTGTTTTTGTTTGCATCTTAGCCACGGCCCCTGGGGTATCGTATGCACTAAAAATCGTGTACACCTAGCATTTCACATCGCTATGCGCAGATTTAGGAATAAGAATCACCAAGCATTTCAATATTTCCCTGACAAAGTTACGCCCACTCCGGTGCTTACAATACGGTGACGGTACGGAATCGCAGTGACGCGTCGTATCAGCACCGTTTTTGACGCAAGCTCCACACACCAATGCTTAAAAAACGGTGACGGTACGGAATCGCAGTGACGCGTCGTATCAGCACCGTGTTTGACGCACGCTCCCCACACCGCTGCTTAAAAAACGGTGTCGTTGCTTAAACAAACGACGGGGTCATAGTAACAACATGGCGCCGTTTTTGATGTACCATAATATACGCACCGTTAAGCATTGGTGTGGAGGGCATGCATCAAAAACGGTACGGATACGACGCGTCACTGCGATTCCGTACCGTCACCGTTTTTTAAGCATTGGTGTTTGGAGCTTGTGTCAAAAACGGTACTGATACGACGCGTCACTGCGATTCCGTACCGTCATCGTATTTTAAGCACCGGTGTGGTCGCAGCTTAAACTCACAAGATCGCCACAGATAACTATTATGACAGGTATCATTTATTTTCTTTTGTTGCCATCCATAGAGTTTTACCATCCTCCGGCAGGAGGACAAGACACTCGACAGACTCTACAAGTGATCAGGGGCTCTTTTTAGGGTTCCGTACCAAAATAGTAAACAAGGAACCCTTATGGTGAGACTTCGTTGTCCGTCTGTCTGTCTGTATGTCAAGCAGGTTTTCTTAGCAACTACAAATGCTATCAACTTGAAATTTGTCATAGTTGTACAAATTGCTTGCCCGCATCTGTTTTTAGTAAAAAAAATATGAAATTAATTTTATTAATAATTGAAAAGGAGTCTAGAATGGGGGGTTGAAAAATGTAAGTGGTTTGATTATGGCAAATGGGGTGTCATATAAAAGGGAACAGTTTAATCTGCACATATTAAAACTATTTAAAAAAAAATTGTGTTAATTACTTTTTGATTTATATCCAAAAATGAGCGTTCCCCCCTTATCTCCGAAGATTATTAATCAAAAAATCTGAAAAAAAACCTAATGTATAGATAATTACTTATATTTTAGGGGAAAAATAAAATAAAGTGTTAATTATTCACAGTTTTTGAGAAATAATAAAAAAACTTAGAAAATCTGTATTAAAATTTAGGCTAGTCAAAATGGGCCTGCAATAGCATAGATAATAAAGTTCCTAACAAAATGAGTATTTTCTTTTGTGGTTACCAAGCATGTTATCTTAAATACGGAACCCTCGGTACACGAGTCCGACTAGCACTTGGCCTTTACTTGACAATGACCATAACATGTCACAAACAATAATGCTTTTACCGAGTAGAACAGAGCCCTTGTGAAAACATTTCTCCAACTAGGTATACAAACTTCTCAATTAACCTTCAGAATTTTGAAAGTGACAAAAAAATACGAATTTTCGTCCCAAGGTTGCGTCAGTGTCACACAGTATAAGAATGGGTAAGGAATTTTCCTTTCAATGCATTTTTGACGTTCTATACGCCGCAGTAGATTTGCCCGTAACATTATTCAGACGATACGTCGTCGAACTCCCCCAACAAAAGTACCCCTGGTACCATCGCAAGTACCGTCGAGTCCCAACGGTGGACAAATGCTGCGAAGACGATGTCGTCTGTGACTTTGAAGCCAATAGTCAGTTTAAAAGAGACAGGATGGTGGATTCTGAGATCCTCACCATCCTGAGACAGCGCTTCGAAGATTGCATGATGTACGAAAGCCCTGACACCGGGATCACGTGCAAGCACCTCTGGGAGAGGTACAAGGACGGCGAGGAGGCATGGTTCATCAAGTACGGCGATCTCGGAGCATACGCAGATGCGAGGAAGGCGTTCATGAAGCAGAAACACAGAATGGCATATGAGAAAAGGAACGGTGTCAAATTAGCAAGCAAACCGAATTTTTATTGATAATATTGTATTTACATCGTCAGCTCTTGGTTCTCGTATCGGTAATTGAAATGTAATGCATAATGACAACGAAACAAGAAATTGTTATTCGAATTGCTTTGAAGTTAATTAGGTTAAATTCCTTCATTAAAGAATTCTATATTCCACGTGTTTATTTTCTTGTTCTAGTAGAAATCTAGTAAATAGGTTCAGATTGCATGCATTCTGAAATACAGACACCGGAATCGCATTCAACTCTTTTGCAGTACGTATGATGAAGGATTATCCAAAGCGCTTCGTTCAAAAAGGCAAGGATACCTTATTCTTGCAACATGTTGGGATCCTAAATGTCCTTGAGTTTCAGAACCCACTTACTATCAGATGGTATTTTGGTATTTGGTTTCCCAATGATTTTACCGATTAATAAAGGTCATTGCTAATTAGAACCACCCGGCGCCCGACCCGCACCGCATCGCCTCGAGCGGTTGGTAATCTTTATAATTGGATTTGTATGGGCATGCACTCACTACCTAAACTACGTAGCGTCACCGGATCGTCTCGCTCGCGAGGTGTCCACGCGTGGACGGCGAGTGGTCCACTCGATGATAGCTCGTTGCTCGCATGCTTGCCTCACGTGAACCACGCGATGACAACGCGTGGTTTACGCTGGTAGACTGCTTGGAAATACTTTGACTACGCGAGGTCCACTCAGTGACCACGCAAGGCTCACTCGTTGACTACGCGAGGTTCACTGGTGACAACGCGGTGTCCACCCGAGGACCTCCTGTCGACAACGAGTGGACGCCGAGCGACGAGGCGGTGCTATTCGGGTGCCGGGTGGCTCTAATGAGCTGTGACCTTTAACCAACTAAAGGACGGAAGAGGTGAATCCGTACAGCGCAAAGGTACTACTTTTTCATATAGCCAAACTTCAGCAAAAAATCATCAACCAATTTGGATTACCTATTCTTGATTAAAGATGACATTCCTTAAAAGTCATTGATAGCAGAAATGTCTTTTAAATAAACGGATTGGGGTGAATTTCCAAAATATTGTAAGTAATTGAGACAATGTTAACTTTCATCCATTGTGTAATGAAAATAAGCTGTAGGGACAACAATAATGGTTAATTTTCGTCACGCGAAGGAAAAAAATTAAGCACTGGGTACGTACAATATTTTTGAAGACACCGGCTAAATAGATCCCTTAACCACCATTAGAACTACCATAGTGGCATTTGTTGGGAAATTTTGCAATTTTAGAACGAGCACACAGGTCACGTCTTGATGGTTAGTGGAATCTGCGACCCATACACATTTGCATTCTCAAAACTAAAATCTTGAGACTACGATCCTAAGACCGTGCTGTTGAGTTGCCGACCCAGATAACTAAAATGGAATAGGCATGGAGGCATCTATGCTAGTGATTTCACCGACTGTCTTATCCCCACCCCCGAACACAACAATGCAAACACTGCTGCTGCTGTTTTGACTTTGACAAGGTTCTATGGTGGGTCATGGTTCCGTTTCGCCGATTGTAGGTACGTACTTAGAAATATTTTAAACAATTTTTTAAGCGGCTTGCTTCCATCACAAATGCAGCTTTTGGCCGAAAATTCGCCATAAAAACTATGACGATCGTGGTCGCTGCTGGTAGGCTGCCCCGAAGCCAATTATTCACTGCCGGTGAGGGTGACAAACCTGGCATATCTATACTGAGGGCATCAACAGACAGAACAACCAAATATTTATGACTAGAATGATTCCTCAGACGCGCAAGTGTTTGCATTGGGATGAGTGGCAATAAAGATTGTGGTTAAATGTACACAATATACTATGACGCGACATTTTGCATTTGCCTTTGTCACTGTTTGGTACTTTGTCACGCCGTGATTCTGTAGTTTTTCTTACCTATCCATTTATTTATTTCATTTTAAGTTTACTTTTAATGTTTCAACTGAAGTGTTTAAATTTTACCTAGAGAAGAATATTTCTCAATAAACGTAAGTATTTTTTCTTTTTTTACGTGTTAGGATCTTAAATGTTTTTTGCATAACAGTAAGTAGGTACCGAATAAGCATAACCAGTTTCTAGTATCAGTTTAAAAATGTTAAAGTTACATAACATACCTACCTAGTTAGTCGTAGGTATGAAACCATTGTTCAGTATTTACTAAATGAGTATACATTTTATCGCCAAGTCACTAGGTGATTTCCCGATAAATTACTATACTTTATTTGTCTGTATTTGTTTTAAGATAGAGGTTAATGTTTATTTAAATGAATAGAATAGAAAATAAATAATTTATTCAACGCATACACACATTTGAAAAAAAAACACATGACTAAAACAAAAAAACATTTAACATGGCGTTGAAATTGATTGATAGTTCTGTCTCAAAAGATCCAGCAAGCGGTTCCTCGGTAATTTGCTAGATCGTTGGTCTTGTAAGACGGCTGCATAATATTTAATGCCCTGCGAATTGACAAGGTTTATAATTTTCTATCTACGGCTAATTTCAAGTTGATTTAGTCTAAGAAAGATAATAAAAATAAGTGATCGATTATGTGATTGTCCTTCTACATATAGTAAGTGGCCACCTATATTGATGTAATTTTACATTCCTATTCCTATTTTTCTGCCGTAACTTTATTTACATTATGTAATACAAACTAAATAAAAACTAGAACAGTTAAAAGTAGGTATAGAACAGGATGAACCTAACTTACGTTATAATTTTCACTCAATATTCTCAATGCCTAAATAAAATTAATATCAGGGGACAATTTCACACAAATTGACCCAGTCCCAAACCAAACTCAAGGCTTGTACTTTGCTCGTTCACCATGTCATAAAAAACTTCTAGAAAATCATCAATTTTAAGAGCGGTCACGGACAGATCCTGTCCTCAAGTCTTCCTCTTGATTAATATCGCAGAGCTTTTACAATGGTTTTGAAAACAATTTTTTGTCACAAAATCAAGTAGTTTTTTTTTTTAAATCTTAGGTGCAGTGTACGATGGTAAAGTTTTTTTATTTTTAAACTATACGTGTGCATAACCCATTACGAACGAACTAAACCATTGCAAAAATCCGTCGCAGACTTGTTAACGGGGCTAATGAATGGATCACGCTACAATGACGCGGCGTTGACCGTCATGCTCCGGGCACGTGCTGCTAAACGTCATTTAAAACGTGTAGTTATAAATAAAAAGGAAATTGATGTTTTCCAACATGACATTGCGAAATCGCGTCCCCATTTTAAATTTTGGAACTAGTGGTAAAGTTTGGCCCGTGGTAGGACCGTGTCAAGGGTATTTTCGGATCGACATTCGACGCCTTCAAGCATATTTTTCTTGAAATGGGTCCTAAATTAACGCTCGTGGCCGTACAGTCAAAGTCCTCAACGTTCACATGTTCAAGAACCACCCGCCTGTACCGGCAATGGCCTGTGTATATGTACCTATGTTCACATCTTTGACGCGATGGCTGTACTTTCAAGAAAAAAAATAGTGTTATTAATCGTTATAATATTTTTGCTACTATTACCTACCTTACCTTATGATTTTTATAGATAACCCAGAAGTAAAAATAACCATCAAGCTGTCATTGTTATAATGACGCCAATGCTATTATAAAGCGTTTGAATATATGAAATACAAATAGGTAAGTAACTTTGTAAAATAGAAACACCTGTTGGCTCAATATGTAAGCTCTGTTCAAGTGATGTCTGGGTATTGTCTTCTGAATTGCTAGGTACCTATTTATCATTGTAAAATGGAAGGAGCTCTTCAGGCTTAAGTAAATCATCTACACGTGCCTTGAGCTGAAAGGCATTTAAAAGACAATTGACAGTCGACAAGTGTACCTATAGATAAAAGTCGTCATCATAATACTCGTATACGCGGATCTATCTACTTTACATGCTGTGAGGGATTTGCTGAAGAAATAAATAATAAATAATAATAAAGAAGTGGTTACCTTGGCTTGTACTAACATTAATAGACAGATATTGGTCAACCGATATTTTGAACGTCATATTACTTATTAACTACCTACTTACAAAGCATGGGCTATTGTACTTGACCCGCGCAAAGATTCTCACAACGTTAAAAAAAACTGGAATTTAAACAATATCGTTTTCTACCCTATCCCGCTACAGCTATCTCAGTGTCTTTAATGATGCTTCTCCACATTGTAGGTAAGTACAGTCACCACACGGAAATGTTAAGCCACTTGCTACTCTTCGTAATTTATCCGAGTAATACGTACTGGATACACGAGTATACCAGACTAAACCAAATTTGTATTACACGGCCAAAATACGAACAGTGGCAATTGGCTCAACAATCCCGTGTTGTGACTGTATGTAGCTGGAGCAAGTCGCTTTATTAACCACGCTCGATTGATCCCTTCTTTATACCGTTCGTTCAAACGAAGCATATAACCTGCGGAGGTGCCTCAGTATGCGCAAGCTACTTGCACCGCGTACAAGCACCATTAGTCCCATTACATTAAAAGACTAAGGATACACTTTTTACGTAGCAAATTATTATCAATCCCATTATATAAATCTCTTTTTATTACCTAGATGAGCTGCACCAGGATTATCCATGTGCTCCGGCGCTGCAAGCGGCTGGAGGACAGCAACGAGATCGGTTCCACGCCGCTGGCCCGCTGCCTCGGCCTCCTCGACCTGGCAGCGCTGGGCGTCGGCAGCACCCTGGGGCTCGGGGTCTACGTGCTCGCCGGGGCTGTGGCCAAGACCGTCGCTGGGCCAGCGGTGACCTTGAGCTTCTTGGTTGCCGCTATTGCTTCAGCTTTTGCTGGTAAGTTTTAAACAGGTAAAATTACTACAGATCAATAATTACTTATATTGGGACTTGGGACTGGTCTCTTTAGTAGGTTATTAACGTAGGTATATGGTGACCCTGGGAATAGTCTGATATCTTTAGGTACATGTTAGGACGCGCCAGTAAAAATATACTTCTCTATTGATAAAAGTTTCAAAGGTCTCACCACCAAAATCGGTTTTTATTTTTTTTCTTTCAATTTACTTATCCGATTTGAAAAAAAAACCGATGAATTGAGAACCTCCTCCTTTTTTGAAGTCGGTTATAAAACATCGCTTAGACGCAGTGTTATAAAATGTAAAGTAATTATTATCTTAACCTTCCTTAACTCTCTCTTTATTTAAGCATCTCACGCGAAAACTGCCTTTGGTTTAAGAAGATTATAACAATAAAGTTTTGTTTTGGCGTCTGAGTGAGTTGCGCACTTTACGGCGATATTCAATGGGTGTAGTTTAAATTTGTAAAAGAAGTGAATTGGTGTTTTTCACATGAGTCAATTATTTAATTACGTTATAACCGCGCCGCGGGTTTACGAAAGGACAATAAAAAATTCCGCCGTCTTAAATTTGCGTGTATCCAAAAGTTCCGGCTGAGAGGTTCATAATACGGAACAAGTGTGATAGTTAGCCACTATAACTACTTATTTCCGAAAAAGAAAGCATCTGAAACATCTCTTCAAAGCATTGCATTGCATCCTTGGGCATATCAATGGAAGTGAAAGATTTAGGTATTATTATCATCTTTAATTAATCCAGAGACACACTTCCTTCAAACTATTTACGTTGATAAACATTTAAGTAAATGTTCTCTTCCAGGCCTCTGCTACGCCGAATTCGCTTCGCGCGTCCCTAAAGCCGGTTCAGCCTACGTGTACAGCTACGTGAGCGTCGGCGAGTTCATCGCCTTTACCATCGGCTGGAACCTCATCCTGGAGTACGTGATTGGCACCGCCAGCGTGGCCAAGGGCATGGCCAACTACATCGACAGCCTGTGCAACAACACCATGGCTAAGACTATGACGGCGTGGGCGCCTATCAACATTTCCTTCTTGGCCGATTATCCGGACTTCTTTGCATTTGTCCTGGTGTTGTTGATAACGAGTACGTATTTTTGAGTTTCTTTATTATTTGATAAGGTTAAGGTTAATTACTTAAGCGCCAACCAAATCATTGGAAATAGATGCAGTACCTACTAAATAATCAGATAAATCATGTATTGGTAGTTATTCATAACTTGTCCCTTGCATGATGATTCATCAGATCTACATATCATATTTTTGCAAGTAATCGACGAGTATAACGGCCCCTACAATATTTAATAACTTCCTTACAATTGCAGTGCTGCTGGCATTTGGCGTGAAGGAGTCCACTAAGCTGAACAACGTGTTCACGGCGCTGAATCTGATGACCGTCATCATCGTGATCATCGCTGGGGCCGTCAAGAGTAAGTTCCTCATGTTTTCCGAACGGTACTTTTTGAACCAAGTTGTGGCCAAACTGTGAAAGAGCCTACCAGGGCCTACTTACAGCATAAAGATTGACCTTTTCATTTTCATTTAATAGTGTAGCTATGTAGTGAAATTTGTGATTAGTGTTCCGTTTTTACTTTTTTTATCTATGTATGCCAATCTTACATTATTTGTTTAGGTGATCCAGCCAATTGGCGCATCAAGGTTGAAGACATCCCCGAGGAATACCGCAGCGAGGCGGGAGCGGGAGGCTTCATGCCCTGGGGGGTGGCCGGCGTCATGGCGGGGGCTGCCAAATGTTTCTTTGGCTTCGTCGGCTTCGACTGCGTCGCCACCACCGGAGAAGAAGCCAAGAACCCCAAGAGGGATATCCCCCTGTCCATTGTGTTGTCGCTGGTGATCATATTCGTGTCGTACTTCAGCATCGCGACGGTGCTCACGATGATGTGGCCGTACTATTTGCAGGTTAGTTGCGTTTTATTTTCATACGTAATAGTAATTGGCAAATCCAGTAATAATGACTCGTTGTACCTTAGATCGCTTTTGACTGATTTCCTGTATGTATGTATGCTCACTTCATTTGTTTCGATGGTTCTATTGTAATAGATTAGTCGCAAGGAAAATACATTTTCAAGCGCCTTGAGTAACTGTTCCTAAAGTTTCACAATTAGGAATTAGTCACGGCAATAAAAAAATGTTTATCTCTAAGACGCAAGGTCATTGTAGTATTTTCACAAACAAAGACGAGTTGACAATGATATATTGAAAATTTTAATCAACAAGTAAGTTATTCTATGACGCATAAGAACATAAAATGTATAGGTACGGCCGGACGAAAAATACCCGAATTGGCAAATCCAGTAATAATTACTGATTTTCCTTACAGGAAATCAGTCAAAAGAGATTTCAGGAAATATTGAAAGTATAATCTTTACATTACGAGTCATTAATTCTGGATTTGCCAATAACGAGTAATGCGACAGAACGTCTTCACAGTTCAACACCTCAACCGATCGATGTAAAATTTGGTACCTACCAAAGTACCTGACAAGTAACTTAACATGGCTTGGCTATGCATTTTTGAAAGAGCCCTCGGGTATGTCCCACTTTGTTGGAACTTGAGCATTTGCCATAATTTGCAGGACGCTGACGCGCCTTTCCCCCACGTGTTCACGGAGGCTGGTCTGCCCGTGATTAAGTGGATCGTGACTATAGGAGCCATCTTCGCGCTGTGCACCAGCTTGCTCGGAGCCATGTTCC
The DNA here is from genome assembly GCA_948252455.1 of Acleris cristana. Classification (NCBI taxonomy): domain Eukaryota; kingdom Metazoa; phylum Arthropoda; class Insecta; order Lepidoptera; family Tortricidae; genus Acleris; species Acleris cristana. The sequence continues at coordinate 7,576,233 of OX411782.1, read as the reverse complement.
CGCTGCCGCGAGTGCTGTACGCCATGGGGAGCGACGGCGTGCTGTTCAGGCCCTTGGCAGCTATCAACGGCTGGACGAAGACGCCGCTCCTCGCAACCTTCCTTAGTGGATTGCTGTCAGGTATGCCAGCTGAAAAACGTGGTTATTACGACTAACTAGCGATATTCGGAAGTTACTGACTGGTTCGTTGTTTATATATACTAGAGCTCGTGTGGTAGAGCAGTAGTTTAGTAATGTTTTTTGAGAATAAACCAACTGAATTTGGGGTAACTAATTGGCGTTTCAAACTAGGCGGTGCAGAACTGTCTCGTTGACAAATCTCGCTATTTAATCGATTTTCAATGTTGAACTGCTCACAAGCATTTTAGTAGGTAATAAATTACCTGTATTTTTTTTCTCTTACAGCCATCATGGCGGCCTTGTTTAACCTGAACCAGCTAATCGACATGATGTCCATCGGAACGCTGCTCGCTTACACTATCGTCGCTACTAGCGTCCTCATTCTCAGGTAATCTATTCGTAATTTCTTATCTACCTACTTGACCTACCCACCTTCAAACCGATATAACTCGTTTGTTGACTGCACGTTTATCTAAGGGTGTAGGTATGAGTGTAGTTATTCAAACGTAGGAAACGACAGAAAAACAAAACTTACAGCTACAACTAAAACAACCACAGGGGCCTATTGCATCCTACTAATATTATAAATGCGAAAGTTTGTGTAGCTTATATTATAAGTGGAACTCTCTTTCCAACAGTATGTTAGGTCGACCTTCCAATGGACTGCTTGACACAGGATTTTATATTTCCCTTAAATATTAGTAGTTGTTCTGTTAACCTAACCTAACCTAACCTTTAATGATGATATTTGCAGGTACGAGCAGGAACCGGACCTGTCCATGTCGGACATTAAGCCACTGCCCGAGACGCCGTACTCCGTGGCCAAACAGAGCTTCAACCTACTCGGCCTCAAGCGCCCCACCAACCTCTCTGCCGCTATCGCCAAGTCATCCATACTCATACTGTGTAAGTTTAGCCAGAATAATTCAATAGTACAAGTAGAGTAGGCGCACTTCCTAACAAAACTGCGTTTAGGTAGTTTAAACGTGTCTACTGTGTGCTTCTTATGCGTCTTTAATAGACTCGCCATGTGGTTACACTGGTTACATTGTTCCGGTGTATACTTACGTTATGAGCAGACGCCGGAATTTTCGTGGCACTTTTGGGCTGAGGCTCTACTTTGAAATCCGTAATTCGAACTTCGTCTATTGCTATCCCTTTTGCTCCCGACGCGTCACTAATTCGCAAGAAAGTGACGAGGCGATCCGAAGTTCGAATTACTGATTTCAAAGTAGAGCCCGTGTCGTAGTGACTTCTCATTTATCGACTTTCAATGTATATATATCGATATACTAAACTAATAAACAGATAGTTAGCAAACCAGGTAACCAGATAATATGAAAAAAAAGGACAATCTATTTACTCGTATTTATGAAGAAACTAAAGAAACACTTGTTAGCACTAACAAGTATTTTATTTAATCATGAAATTGAAAAAGCAGAAATAGGTAGATATTGTTAGCCGTATTTGGAGCTGATTTTGTAAGATGTTTTGTTCTCCAAGTAAATTTTATACCTATATTTGATTCCATATTATGTCGATTTTCAATTTTCAGCTTCTTGAAGGTTATCTGGAAGTAATCGCTCTTTAGTGATAAGACTGCCTGTTGTTTACCTCTGCCTTTAATCTTCCTTTGAATTTTGTGTTCTGTGTTGTATTTTATCGATGTATAGGTATGGATATCGGAAGTCGATAAATGAGAACGGACTATAGTTATTGAAAAGTGCCACGAAAATTACGGGCTCTGGTTATGAGTTGACTACTAGAGTGACACGAAGATTGATTATACGACTAGAGGCACAGAGGGATAATGTTGAGTAAAATTATACCTTTTACTTGCCAGGCCTTGGAACGCGGTAGTGATAAGTTTATTTTTGGTTTCTTAGTTGCTAACAGACAAATAAGTAGCTCAGTCTACTAACACACTATACATTTCTGACAGACCACAAACACGGAAGAATCACTTAATTTGCTGATCTATTTACAACACCTACCGTTATATTTATGACAGCTTAGAAAAATATCTGAACGAAGTCGTTAAGTATATGCGAATTTTCTAGCATAGTCTAAGAGCAGTACGTCACTTGTCTACATACCTGTGAAATATGTTGTTAAAAATCTGTCATAATATTGTTATATCATCAATAACAGTTAAATATTATGACCGTTTCATTAACAACACTGAGATTAAAAGACTACTGTTCATATGCGTGCGTAATCACTGTGGAAACTCATAGTATTGTTTGTAAATACGCATTATAATGGTGTTTTTCATCGTTTACCTTTAGTAAATTACTGTATACAAGTTCGATTTTCCCTTGCAATATATTATGACAGTGACAAGTGTCAACCTTAGTGATAATTAGATCTCACAGAAACTTTGGTCAAAACTGGTAGACCACTTTCTTAGACGACCGTACTTAACCTTTTGAGCAACACAGACGACTCTGGCCGTCAACTGAAACTCGTGCCACTGACGTCACGTCGGCTACAGCCGTCACAAGTTCAACATTAAACAAGACTTTATTTCATATGAATTAAGTTGAAATTTGCATATCACATTTCTAGCGTGTGTGTGACACATTTTATACTCGATGTAAGGCGTTAAAAAGGATAGCCCGGTGATGTTCGGTTCTCTAATGGTCCACAACCTGTTCCAGTCGTGCTGGCGCTGGTGACGTGCGCGCTGCTGACGTGGGAGCGCGGCGGCGCGGCGGACGCGGCGCTGGGCGCGCTGGGCGCCGGGCTGCTCGTGCTGCTCGTCATCCTGTACCGGCAGCCGCGCCAGGGCACCGCACACCTCAGCTTCAAAGTCAGTATAAATACTTTTCCGATTCAGTTCCAAGAACCTGTGCTATCACTGGTAGATTGATAGATTCTGGGCCCTCTCATGATGAGAGATAGTTTGGGCGATATTTCGGCTCCAAATGGAATGGTGCAGGTTATGGACATAGCGTGAGCGTAGCGACTTGGAATTTTCTGAGTGCAGACTTACTAGTGCTTGATAGTAAACTTTGGTTATTTAGATTGTATGTGAAATTTCCACCCTTTTTTTCAATTCTCATATGCTCAGGAAGGACTTATTCTGAATAAAAGTGCCGTCAGCCTCATCTGCAGATTAACTTTTAATTGATATGATTGAAACTATAATTTGATACCCCAAACCTTCTTCTTATTACCTGCAATGCTCTGAAATATGTCTTCGATTCACTCTGAAGAACTAGTTCCAGTTACCTATATCGTTTCATTATGGACTCGGACGAAGTTGTCTACAACGAGAATCGTGCTAACCCCCTCCCCCGCTCCGCAGGTCCCGCTGGTCCCACTAGTGCCTTACCTCAGCGTGTGCATGAACGTGTACCTGATGGTGCAGCTCGACTACCAGACCTGGGTGCGGTTCATCGTGTGGCTCATCATAGGTAAAACATATGACAGACTGCAGCTGTTATGCGGCCTTACCTTATCCAAATAGTGCCCAATGACCCAATAAGGCGATAACACAGAACAATAGCCGACTTATTCCCTTAAACCTTAGACTCCTCCGTTCTTTTAGGTTCGGATGTCAGTTCAGTTGCCAGTTTGGCTCGGTCATTTCATTTGTTTACCTATTTTACATTTTAAACTTTCATTTTCATTTTCATTTTCAAACTATTACGTGACTGACTGACAGACACGATTTTTTTTACAACATATTTAATTTTAATTGTAGTATTAATAATAAGATTTTATTTTTCAGGTTACTTAATATATTTCTTCTACGGCGTTCGAAATAGTGGGCTCAACGAGACATCAGTGGTGGCCACGAGTAATGGGAAAATCGAAAATAAGCATCAGGCGACCACGAAGTTCTAAACGCAGAGGCAGGAAAATAGGGACCTAAAATGTTCGTTTTTCTAGTACCTAGTATAATACTTTCGGGACCTAAACAAACAATGTAAAAAGTATGAAATTATGAGTTAAATATTTTTTTATCTGTTTCATTAATTTTAAGTAGGTTTTTCCTTCTTATTTTCGTTTGAAAACTAAAAACTATCATATATTTAACCTTTAAGTAAGTACCTAAAAATTAAATAACGTTTAATCCTTTTCGCATCTTTTTTAAAGAAAAAAATCTAATGCAAACGGGTTTAAAATATATGATGATCGAACGCTCGACTTCCTGTGTTGCTAAAACCACACACACATTTTTGTCTTTTTGTCTACAACCTGAAATGTTGAAATGTTATAATATAAGCTGCCACATCGCATGTATTAAATATATTGTTGTATGTTATTGTTTAGTTATATAGATAATTGTGCCTGTACTGTCTTTAATGTTGACTTTACAGATAGTATTTATAAAAAATAGAATAATTATATTAAGCTGGTCTTGACGTAAAACATATAACATGACTTTATTAGAACCGTTTACTTGTATTCTGCAAATTAATTAAATTAAATCGGAGTTGATTATTAACAAATTATAATTATTATTTAAATGTCAATATTTTAGTGAACATATATTTTCAATTAATATTAGTAGGTGTAAAATGTATATTTTGAACACCCATCCTAGCTGTCTTCGAAATATTGTACTTAGAGCGTGATGTCTTGTTCTAATTCGTTCATAATAATTTTATCTTGCCATGTAAACATTCCATAATTGTAGATAACTCAACTTTGTAAATACATTCCTCTTGCATTTAATTTAAATATTAGTTTACAGTAGTAGGACGAATCCACACATGAAAAGGGAAGTGGCTATGAAACTGTTTCTCCTTTAGGGACGTAGTGTAGAGAACGCATACCTGCCGTTACACCAAAGAAGGTGGCTAACTGCAATTTATTAATAATCGAAGCATTATACAGGATGGAAAAAACGAACGCCACATGGACGGCAGCTACCTTAAATATTGGAAATAGCAAATTCTACGCAGAGGAGATTTACTTTTATGTTTGACGAATTTTCAAAAATCCATAAATGCAAGATTAATTTATAAGTAGTAAATCTCCTTTGCGTGGGATTTGCTATTTCCAATATTTAAGGTAGTAGTCCTTGTGGCGTTCGTTTTTCCACCCTGTATACTCTATCGGTAACCACATTAAATTAAAAAATGCTTCTACTATTACTGTGCAGTTAGCCACCTTATTTGTTATTAGGGCAGATGTGTATATGCGTTTTGCAGTGACTTCAAGAATTCCTTAAATAATGACATATTAAAAAAACAGTATAACCAGAGTATTGATAGTACTGGGCTGTCCATCTCCGTCAAGTTCTATCTGGCAGAGTACTTTTAATACTCTGGTCTTACTGTAAATCATTAGTTGTACTTTTTCCTCATTACATCATGTTTATATATTTTTTACCCCTTGACATAACCTACGTTCCACAAACTTCGACAAATAGCAGCTGTGAAAATAACTACCCAATTTAGTATTTAAGTTGTCATACGTAATATAATATGCATAATGAATGATATATTATAAAATCTAAACGGACTTAGACACCATGTAGATTCGTAATGTCTTATAGTTTTTGCTGCCTGTAGTTTACATTCGGATTTGAGCCTTTTCTGTATAATAATAGTTTCTAAAATGTTTAAAAAAAGATTTCATTCAATTAAAAGTTTTTTTAATGGATTTTCAAGCGTAAATCATCCTTGCGCAATCATTAATAATTATTTAGAATTGTATTGCTTGGTAAAAAATATTTGGAAAGTCAAGATTAACACTTCAACTTAAGTGTAAAACTCTTCAGTAAGAACAAGGTATTTATTTATTTTGTAATGAGGTGATTGTGATAGTGCGTGATAGTAATGCTAAGGTTCATGTGATTTTTAACTTATAATGCGTGATTAGTTTTAACTAGAGTAAATTAACAAACTGTGATTTGATAAAGTCGAAAATGAAATAAACTAATTTGAATTTTACATATATTTTTACTTTACTCTATACTCCGTTCACAAACCACGTAAACAATCCAAACCACGTGGTATTGTTAAACAGCCAATTAAAACCGTTTTATCGCACTATGCCGTATCAGTGTTCTGCTTCTATTGGCTGACGACCCGACGTGACGTGACGTGACGTGGTTGTTCTGTTTACATTTTTTTAAGTACCTAAACAAAACAACAAATGGTGCGCCCCGCCTCGCCAGTCAAATTGACTTGGCCCGGTTGCGAAAATGTACGTCAACTTTTGTAGCAGTTATAGCATGTTGGTAACTAGATAAAACACCGAAATTATTCTAGAAGCACTTTATTTTGTATCCAAATGTCAATACATAACTGTAAATAGTAAACAAAGAAAAAGCTTAATTAAATAAAATAAAAAGTAAGTACATTCAAAGTTAAATAAGTACAAAACGTTATATTCTTATAACGCAATATTTTCTCTCATAACAAGTAAAAGAAGTATGTGTTTCGCAAGGTCAGACAAAACGCCGAGAGGGTAAAAATACCGTTCAGATATTTAATATAGAGGTTACTATAAAGTTTTGACGCCTTTCAAAAGTTTTATTAAAAACAGAACTATGTTCTCAATTCCAGCTACTTAAAACAAGCTTTAAATTTTCCAAATCATTCATGATAATGATTACTAATGAAACGTTTTTGTTTAGCCCTAACACGTGTTAGGTATCACTTCTGAGTGTTATTGATATGATAATTATGATTGTCTTCAACATTTCGTAGTACTACTTATGCGACTAGCCAATACGTTGTTATCAATATCGACTTGAGTAATTATAATGATAATTTTGTAATATCCTTACTAACCTTCAACCTTTAAATTATAATTACTCAATAAATAAATACATGAAAAATTAACTTCGCTGTTTCACAGCCAACCTGTTACATAATACTGGAATAACTCACTTTTGCTTACTTACTAAATATTTAATTTCTACCAAAAAATACGTGATGATTTTCAACACACAGGCTCAACTATTAAAAAATATCTTCAATATTCAAAATGTGAATCAACAAAACGGCAGCCATTTCTTAAATGCTATTTCTCATGTCAACTTATTTAAATACGCCTAGACAACATATTATAAACTTAAATTAAATTACAGTTCATTATAATAAATAAAACAATTATAAAATACTTTGGCTGTCTAAATTAGGAACATAATACAAGAGATTTTTTTGAGATTTACTGAATAACTTTACTCGTACCTATCTCATCATACAAAGAATTGGGTCATCACATACCTTCTGTAGAAAGGGCATTGTACTTTTAATAGCATAGTTGAATCACAAGACAAAAGAAATTCAGTCTTCCATTTGTGCATTCATGTCGAAAAAGTGTTTGATTTGATGACAGGTTAAATTACAATATACTTAAGTGCCAATTTTCTTAGATTTTTAAAACGTTTTTTCTATTTTACCATTCAATACGCACTTCGTCTATATCAGTTTCAAGCAAATACAGTCCTTACTTTTTTTTTCTATCAGTAATTGTGTCATTTTTTACTCAGCATTTACTCGTGACTACCCGCGTACTTTACAAAGTACATGAAAATCAATCAATATCAAGCGTTAATCAGAATTGAATAATGTTGCATTTATAACAAAACTTCTTTGACATCTAATTTCTGGTGACTGAAAATTCTGATGCACATGCTATTAAAGTTAGAGGTCGAGGGAATCCTTTGTCAACTGTGGCTAAATGCTGGATATGAAAGAGACGACGGTACCAGTGGGGCTGGTGCATGGCTCGGGTCAGCCCAGCGCGTTGTGCGCCAGCAGCGCCGTGTGCGAGTCGCCGCGCAGCGGGGCCAGCGGCACGTCGGGGCTGCGCCGGCGCTCCGAGCTGTGCCACGCGCCGTACGTCGCGTAGATCAGCAGCCCTGCGCCACCACGGGGATACATTATAATACACAGATGTATACCCACCTAAGCCCCACCATACAACCAAATTTGTCAATGGAATATGAATCTATTTTGAATGAAAAAAAGTAAATTTTCTAATGCAACTGACCAGCAGCGATCCAGACGGCGAAGCGAACCCACGTCATATAGTCCAGGTTCAGCATCAGGTACACGTTGATGAGGATGCTGAGCCCCGGCAGCCACGGCACCAGCGGCACCTGAGGAAAACATCGTTGGAGTGACCTCAAAACCAGTTCACCCATAAACAAAGTGGGGCCCGTTTCACGACAGCTCGTAACTTGTATTACAAGTGGAAGTCTCTTACTACTCGTCGTTTGTCGATGTTCAGGCTCTACGAGGTCACAAATAATATATACAGATCAAAAACATTACTCTCCTTCTGGGGCAGTTGAAAATAGTGGACTCACCGAGAAAGCCAGCTTCTTCTCGGAGACGGGCTGGCGTGAGATGAAGAAGAGCGTGGCCAGCACCAGCGTGGAGCCCGCCACGAACATGGCGAGCGGGCCCGGCCGCGACCACAGCTCCGCGCCGTACGCGTTCACCGTCCACATCATCATGAAGCACCACACGCCTGGGGACCGGAATAGACTATGAGAGAGAATTGCAAAAAGAACGATATCGACAGGATGTATAAACGATAGAGATTCAGTGTGTGTAAAGTCTTCAAACTGCCAATCAATCAATCAATCAATCTTGCCACTTGTATGAACTAGTGTTCACCAATAGATACTGCGGTACCTACTGAAGTAGTGCTCGTTACGCTCGTACTAGTGACTGTTCCACGACTCTATGGTCCCACTGGGACCACTAGTGTCTGTATTATCTACATCTAAATACCCAGAGACGAAGCGGTACCGACGCGTGCTCGCTACGCTCGTGCTAGTAAATGCTCCGCAGCTCTTAAGTTCTGACTGTTACCACTACATCTAAATAAATAAATAAACATCTACCAACAGACACCGCGGTAAAAAGAGCAACGTTCGCTACCCTCGTTTTAGTGACTATTCCACGCAGTGCAAGCTGCTGTAACTGTTCCCTTGGAAAATGTACTACTCGGTCTTGCTCTGGTCAACCCTGCACCCTTCCGGGGTCTGCACCATAAGCCTGGACACCGCTGGCACCACCCTAGTTACAGCACGTACCACGGGTCTCTGACTGCGACCGTTCGTATCGGCCTTGTGACACATGTACCATCAGAGCTCGTGGTGCCGACTCGTGTGTACCGACCGTAGAGCGTGACGAGCGCGGAGACGGCGGCGGCGCTGAGCCGCGAGGGCGCGGCGAGCGCGTCGGCGTTGACGAGCTGGCGCAGCACGCCGCGCGCCGACAGGCTCCACGGCTCCGGCGCGCTCCGGGCAGACACAGACCGCTCGTACCTGCCAAACGCCGAGTAACACATTATAAAACAGTCGTTTTTCTGCTCAAATACTATAAACCGCTAATATTGATATTGCTAACGGTATCAGAATACCATCTATAGCGTAACCGCAGCGTGAAAACAATTCTATAATAAGCGTTGCCAGGATAATAACAATTCTATGATTATTATTATAGCATTGTTATTACCATGGTTACGAGCATGAACAATGTCAGTGACGGTGTTTGGTGATCAACTGCCATCTGAATTATTTTATTTACCTTTTAAGAACAATTTAAATGTGCACGAAAAATATTTAATTCATTACCATAAAATTAACTTTATTAGAAGTAATAATTAAGAAAAAACAATAAAATTAATTAATTCAATTGTTTTGCAAAATTGCGATATGGCGGCTCTACAGACTTACTTAAGAGATACTACGGCGGCGGTCGTGGCGAAAGCCATACAAAAAAACAAAAACAAACCAGAATAGTTACAGGTTAAGACGCACAAACCAAAGCGGTTATTACGAGTAATTAATCTTTGCTACTGTCAACTAGCCTATTATTTTCAGCTTTGGCTATATTTATATATAGCCATAGCCGAAATATATATAATAAAGTCGAGGAACAATAGACCTTTCTAATGAGGTAAATTTAAAGTTACCTAAGCAGCAGCACGCAAGAGGCGACCATGGAGTAGGCGAGCAGAGTGCCGATGGACATCATGTGGATCAGCTGTTCCAGCTCGAAGATCATGGCCAGGGTACCTGCGGCGTAAACCCGTAATGCTTTATAACCTAGTCGATAACCAGTGAATATGCTAAGGCGTGAGTCCAAAACGCAGTGACGGCTTTTGGAGTTCAATATTTTTTAATTACAAACGCCAAATATAATATCTTAACTTTACTAGCATTGGACACAAATATATCAGACATTACTGAATGTGACTGATTTTTACAGATAGGCAAGCTTCTAATGAACGTGTGTCTAAAGCTATTGAAGCCACATTGAAGTCTAGGTGTGTTACCGCTTTTACTACTTCCGTGAAGGCTAGTCTTCCCTCCCTGTTGTGATGTTTATAACTTAAGAAGATTAATGACTTTGAATTCCCATTCACACGAGGACCCCCCTCGCTACTGCCCGTGAAGCAGTCTATGAGAAAAGCACATACATACCTTTCAAAGCGCGACAAATGTTTTACCCTTAATTATCCACAGCGCCATGATGCCAGGACCATCAATATTATACAGTACGTCAATATTATCGCGAATTTCAAAATATACGCATTTACTCTCGTGATACTGTCGCATCAAAATTTCTGTGATAAGTATCGCGATAGTCTATCGGGCCCCAATAACCCCGCTGGAGGTGACTGAGCCCGTTCCCAGTATTTACCGGTGAAGAGGCCGGCGACGATGGTCCCGACGAGCGGCGTCTGGTAGCGCTCGCTCACGCGCCCCATGAACCGGTACAGCAGCCCGTCCGACGACATCGCGTAGATGATGCGCGGCAGCGGGAACACCGCTCCTAGGAGACTGGACCACACACGGGTATTCATTGATATTGATAAGATCATTCTTAATAAGCACTGTGCGCTTGTTCTAATAAATTATACATCGTATCTTGATCGTATCATCATTTCTCATGTAAGTGAATTTTGTAAATTCTTTATAAGAATTAAGTTGTTCGTAAAACATATTGAAAAAAAATATACAGTCAAGTGCGAGTCGAACTCGCACACCGAGGGTTCCGCATCGCAGTAGATTAGATATTATTATATTCCGATTTCGAATCGAATCAGCGCGAGCCCAACTCACACTTGTCAATTTTTCAGTATTTTTTATTTTTCTTCAGGGTTCGTCTTATAATCATACCAAATTTGACGCTTGTATGTTATACCGGTAAAAAAACGTTTTTTGGACCCCCTTTTTATTTTACTTTCTTTATTTATTTCTATTTGTTATTCAATCCGCCGTACTTATTGCTAAATATGCTGCAAAAAATCAACCCGCTATATTGCGGTTCAAAAGACACAGGTCTTTGAAGTTAGGACGCTCGAACAGCCGGACGGACTGACATTAAAAATTCCAGTGTGTTATTCGTTTGTTCCGTATTTACAGTTCAACGGCCCAACAAATCGATGAGTTTGGTATAGTTTGTCCGGGCCCTTTTTATCCTGGTAAATAGGAATGTAGGACGACAAAAGTACGACTACTAACTGGGACAGTATTTCGGCATTTCCTTTCTTGCGATTCTATTTCGCATCATTACGATGGGTTTCTGTGGTAAGTTAAAGGTTAGGGCGTTAGATACCCGTATCAAGACACGTCAAAGTAAACGTCATAGAGCCGTATTTGTAAATCAATAGGAAATATTCATCACTTCTTACAGCTTAATTTTTTTTTTTAATAGCTATAAACATAACCAAGATATAAGCCAACAAAGATTTGTTCCTATCTCTTTCTAGCAAAACAGAATTTAATATGGAGTTTATATGGCCGACGTGTTACATGCTTGTATCAACCGTATTTTGTTGAGAATGCTATTTAAAAAATCCATGCATATTCCCTATTACGAGTGAAATGCGTATCTTAGGCCGTGTCAGAAATGTCAGATTTGCTTCTCAAGACGGGCGTCTCACTCAAGACAAGTTTGATCTTTGGCTCATCTTGAGACTCTTATACCACTTAAGATCAGTTTAAATACGGCTCTGAAGTCTAGGGTTGTACCTGGAGCAGAGCGCGCAGATGGCGCCGACGCTGACGGCGTACTTGGCCCACGGCCAGCCCAGCTGGTCGTACACGAACGGGAACGGCGCCTTCTCGTCCTGGGGAGACGACACACTACACTTGATAGTTGTTAGTATTAGCACTAGAGTAGGGTTCACATGGGATTCACACGTTTCATTTTTAGTTTTTACTGCAAAAGAGCGCCAGTGGCCTAGTGGCGTAAGCGGTCACCAGGTTCCAATGAGTCTTTATAACTTAACTACATTACTCAATGCTCTTACGGTAATGAAAAACATCGTTAAGAAACCTGCACATTCGAACAGCTGAGTGTGTAATTGCACAAAAGATCCTAAGGGGTTGAAGTGTATAAGAAAGGGTCCACTTGCAAGAAAAGATAAAATAAGTTTGAACTACAATTAATAATACAGCTGCAGCATAAAATAATACTTTCACTCTAAAGCCCACCTTACTAGATTTATAGTTATCCCAATCTTACACCAAATCACCCGCTTTATCTAAACCTTTTTCTTTTTCACCCATAATATTATGTAAGTCTGTATTCTGGATCGACGAATTTGTTATAAAATAATGAGTTTCGCCTTTATTTTTATGTTACAACACCAACTTCATACCTCAATTAGGCATTACAATCAAACAAAACTATTACATAGATAAAACCCCTGATATAATGGTGACCACTTCTTTTAGAGTTGATATTTCCTCAACGGCCCCAACGATTTTCCAGCTAAGAACCACGGCTAGAAAACCTGCTTTCAATTTTAAAAAACCAAACCACACCCCCCTGTTTTGGCGTTGGGGATCAGAAATATGTTCAGAATCCGAACCTGCATGTAGTAGGGCATCATGAGCGTGAGCACGGAGGAGACGCCGCAGTAGGCCAGGAACACGACCAGCAGCGAGGCCACCACCGCGAACGGGATGGTCTTCTGCGGGCGCCGCGCCTCCTCGCCCGCCGTCGCCACGCAGTCGAAGCCTGGGCACGACCATTATACAATATTTAGCTAGTTCAATGGAAGAGCTATTTATTTTTCAAATCGATTTTAGAACGCGCTGAGGAAAAGGGACAATAAAAAAAGTTGCTAAAATAGATCTTTTTTTTGAAAACTTCGCAAAAGTTTGGATCTTAAAAAAAATCTACCGAGACCAAATTGGTCTCATTTCGTTCGACTAATACAAATAAGGAGGCAACATCTCCTCACCGATAAACCCGTAGAAGCAGACAGCGGCGCCTTTGATGATGCCGGCCACGCCGTAGGGCGCGAAGCCGCCGCTGCCGAAGTCTTTGGTCGGGTGCTTCGGCACCTCCGACGCGGGGATACGCCAGTTCTTGGTATCCGCTGTAAGGAAACAATTGTTTTAGCATGCCTATTCAGTAAAAAAACTTTATGGTAAACGCATTCTTTCTTATGGCTGATTTACATTGGTCGAGCAAAAGATGCCAGCAGAAGAAAATTGCGTGGTTGCAATAGTTCTCGCCTCAAACGTGAAAACCAAGTCGTCAATGTAACTCTACTGGTATGCTTTTGCTGGACCAATGTAAATCAGCCATTATTCTCTAATTTATAAGGAGTAGATATTGAAGATTTATGTTAACCTGTAATGTATCATCCATACAATGGAGATAGCTTGAACCCTGGAAAAGGACAGAGACAAGGACTTTTTTTCCCCGGAAAAGTGACAGTTAACGAGGGAATAATGAATGATAAACGGATTTCTCGGATGGAGTCGCGAAGAACAGCTAGTAATATTATAAATGTGAAAGTTTGTGATGATATCTGACAATTGGGGGTGAATTCCGCTACCGTGTATTGGGGCGTTTGAAAGATTCAACTGAAAATAGAAATACAGTAGCGCAGTGTGCATTTACGAGTACAAAACCTAATTCCATTATTATGCTCACCTTTGAAACACCCAGAGATGATGACGAAGAGCACCACGCACAAGTTAACCCCCGTGCAGAAGTTGTTGAACTTCGTTGACTCCTTCACGCCGAACGCAAGACCGACTGCAAAAACAAAACCAATCGTTGGTATACCCAACTGTACCCACATAAATAGAAAATACATGAAATTTTGTGAACCCTTGAATACATTCACGCAGTTCTTATATGCAATGTACGACGATATTCAATCTTATTTCTGTTACCATAGAAATAAAGTAACATTATGTGCCACTGGACCATTTCGTTATGGGACATACATATTAAAACTACTGGACTGGGGAAGCGAAAAACAACTTCCTCGTAAGGCCCAACGTCCTAAATTTACGAGTAGGACATGTGTCAATATGACTTTTGACTTTACTCGACCGACACAAGATTCTTTCTCGAACTAACGAATTTTGACGTTGGCTCTACGACGTTAAAGGAGTCTTTACATTCCCCGGGGCAACAGTAGGCCTAACCAGACGCGTTAAATATTCCGAGTTCAAATCAATCAAGCAACAATAGCTGCCTATTGAATCCCATCAGTTCGCACATTGTTGATGAACAGGGCGATATTATTTAACACTTATTATAAAGAGCAAAGGTTACGCACTAAGGCTGTTAAATCTAATATATAAAATTCTAGTGTCACATTGTTTCAACAACACTCCTCCGAAACGTCTTGACCGATTCTTATGTGTGTATATTCAGTAGGTCTGAGAATAGGACGGAAAAGTTATTTGTTATACAAGGGGGGAAAGTTGTATTTTACCTGCGAGTGTTTCAACACACGAGACGTAAAATAACTTTTTACACCCGTTTATAACACAAAACTTTTCACCTCACTACAGCGAGGGAAATAAGAAAAGGGGTTTGTACTATCAAATATTATTTATTTACCTCTTTGTCAATACAATAATTTTGATTAGTAGTGAGAAGTATTAGTTTTACGTTTTGTTAGCTGTCAAATATCACTTAAGCTACCTTCAAATGTTAAAACTCTTTCTTCGCATGTGGATAAAAAGCGTTTTTCTCAATAGATATCAAACAAACAAAAAGGGCTTTCCGAGCTAGTGAGACAAAAAGTATATTTCATAAGGTTTGTATGAAAAAAAAATCACACCCGGGCGACGCCGGGCGCGTATAGCTAGTTTATTTATACACTTTATACGCTTCAATATTTCCTGGAAAGCTAGAGTTTAAGCACTGCCGTTGACTGACTTACCTGAGAACAGCATGATGACGGAGAAGGCGAAGAGGTCCGGGTAGCGCGCCAGGTGCGGCGAGTCCAAGGGCATTATCGCCTGCAGGTTCGTCGAGATGGCCTTGTCCAGGAGAGAGTCCAAGTATTCGCTTAGAGCTTTCACCACTGATGCGGCACCTGGTTCCGAGAAGTACATATTTTACGACAACAATTTTGAAAGTTATCTCTAATTATAACTTCCGTCCAAAAATATGATAGGGATGGGTGTCAGTAAAATACTCTGTTTTTTATTTTTATTTAGGAACTTTAATCGTTTTATTAACTATCTAACGTGGGATAAAGTCCTATTCATAGATACCCCACACATAAAAGTCCGTCAAGCGATTTAACCAACAAGAGATCACAAAGTATCAGACATACAAAAATTAGTAGGTACCTAACTGTCAAACCACGGAATAGAAAAAACAGTGGAAGTGGCATGAGCTTTGCTTAGTATCAGACCAGGGGCTCGTTTCTCAAAGCGTATTAGGCTAATAATATTAGTGTTTTGTCTCGTAAATAAAACTGAAAAATGAGACAAAACACTAATATTATTAGACTAGTACTTTTTGAGAAACGGGCCCCTGTTGTCGCAAATGCTCAAACTATCATAAAAACAACACGCCACCATGGAAAATGTTTTGGTGCGGCTATTGTTTTTACACTCCAAAATAGCACAATAAGGCATGCTTCTGGATTTATTTCCTATTTTAGAAATATCGAAATATCGAAATATCTAAATAAGCGATCGCGGCAAAAGTATGGTAGGTTATGCGGAACTCCGGCTAACTATGCCACACGTCGCACGCCCACTTGACACTTCTACTGTTTTTTTCTGTTCTGTGTGTCAAACTGACTCTAATCTCACCTATAATGTACTCCAGTATAAGATTCCATCCGATGATAAAGGCGATAAACTCGCCGACGCACACGTAGCTATAGACGTACGCCGAGCCGGCCTTCGGCACGCGGGCTCCGAATTCGGCATAGCACAAACCTGGAGAGATAATTATAATATAAAACCTCCCTCTTGAATCACTCTATCTACTGATGAAAACCCCATAAAATCCGTTGTGTAGTTTGAAAGATCTAAGCGTAGGTACAGAGGGCCGGACGGCGGCGGGAAGTGACTTTGTTTTATACTATGTAAAACAGCCGCGTGGATTATCTAGTCTTATAACATACCTGTTGATTTTAAATGCAAACAAACCTTAAATGAAACTGAACAGTGTTGATAATCGTCACACCGTGACGTCAATAACACCTGCATAGTTTCTGCATAGTTTACAAACGCGATAAAATACCTACGCATGTAAAATTGCACACAAGCTGTAGGTATATTGAAGTGTTTTTTTAACTGTAACTTAAAAAATATACGCATATTTTGGAGGAAACTTTTTAGCTAACATTGTGCCAAGGACATATTTTTACATCCTGCAAATGAGTATTTTTACGCATGGCCATGGTTTGCAGTCGAGAATGTTCATACATTTTTATTTTTAATTCATGCTGAAGAGATTTTATTTTCCAATTTAAAATAAAAAGTACCTACCACAAACTATGAAAAATAAAATACAAAAACACAAAAATGTAGGAGAAAGCAAGTCATTGAAAATGCACTAAAGGCCGCGTCTATCGTCTCACGTACTGAAATAAAAAGTCAACATCAACAATATCATCGTGTTGAATGTTGATCCCGTTAGTATCGCTTTTGTTGATATACCTATTTAATCGAAAGAAAACCTGGATTACCTACTTACTTGCTGACGTAGCGTACGAATTATTGAAAATTGTAAACACAGCTGTATTTCAAAACAGTGCATACCTTCAATAGAACTCTGTTCATAATTTATCTGCTTTTTAACACAACGTGGTACGTTGTGGTACTTTCTTTCAATAATTCTGAAGATTTAGTTTCTGGTACAAATTAAAGGTGTACTGTGTGTCTTTGGAGGCAGTCAGCTCTAGCCTAACAGATAAAATGTGTCACTGATGTGATGACCCGACGTTTCGTCTCAGTCTACGACCCAAGATTCATGCATGAATGGCCAGATAAATGTCAGTCAGTACTTACACTCAGAACTTACTAAAAACTCGTCGTTAGTCAGTCGAAAGTATAGAATCTAATTCTTGCTATAGTCAATATAAATAAATAGTAGAACTTCAACGCTTCGACCACAGATAGTGTCTATCAAACTGTCACGGTAAGCCTATTTTACTTTAAAATACCTACTTCCCTATACTTAAGTTATCAGTGTTATCACTCTACATGGGTAGACCAGGGTATACCAACAAGTGGACCGCCGACACGGTTAAGGTTGCGAAAACCGCTGAATGCAAGTGGCGCAGGGCTGCTCGTCCTGGTGGCAAAACTTGCGGGAGGCCTATGTCCAGCAGTGGACGTTCGGCTAAAATGATAAGGTCAACTCACTCACCAGCAAACACGCTGGCCACGGCAGCGAGCAAGAAGGATAATATCACCGCCGGGCCCGCGTAGTTCTTCGCGACGTCCCCGGCCAGCACGTAGACGCCGACGCCCAGGGTGCTGCCCACGCCGAGCGCGGTCAGGTCCAGCGCCGTGAGCACGCGCGCCAGCCGCGCCGCGCCCTCCTCGGCCGCCTTGCGCCGGGACAGCACGCCGTACGCCAGGCGGACGGCGCGGTCGGCGCCGGCTTTGATGCCTCCTGTTACACACGGGAGTAGATAAGAATCAGAGGCCCAAGAGTACTTTCAAAATCGAAGTTACGTTAGCT
Source organism: Acleris cristana (assembly GCA_948252455.1). Taxonomy (NCBI): domain Eukaryota; kingdom Metazoa; phylum Arthropoda; class Insecta; order Lepidoptera; family Tortricidae; genus Acleris; species Acleris cristana. The sequence continues at coordinate 7,558,207 of OX411782.1, read as the reverse complement.
CCATTCTCTCAATTTAGTCTCGAATGACGAGTGACAGGGTTTCTGCATCCGAAATTTCGAATTTTGTGTTGCGTTGTAACCATCCAGTCTACAAAAGCGCTCATTCTATAAGTATTTAGGTACTAGATAAAAATCCCCGATAACTCTTCAAACACAACCTTTTTCACCAAACCTAGCTAAGAACCACCCTGATAATAAGCTAACTATATTTTTTTTTTACTTGTTTGAATCGGTTCATCCGTTTGGGATCTACGATGCCACAGACAGATACACGGATACACATACAACGTTAAACTTAATAATATAACACTCCTGTTGGCATTGTGGGTTAAATACCAGATGAAACTCCAGGACAGGATAAAAATAACAATAACTTATGGGAAGTAATTAAATGGTCAGCAGTTATTAAAATTGATCAGCAAAAAAAATCAGCAGTTAATTCATTTGGGCAGCATAAAAAGATTTGGGTGGCAATAAATAAAAATCGGGCTACAACTCTTTGTTCAGCAAACAATTTATAAACGGGTAACATTTTAAACAATTTCGATCAGCTTTTTTTGTCATTTGTCTGCCTAATAAACAGTCGAGCTGCAAAATAATTATTTGGGCAGCAAGGTTTTACAATTGGTCAGCAGAGAAAACATGTCTGTAAGCAGTTTAATTAAGAGGTATGCATATTAAAATAATGGTCATCTATAATATAGAAGTGGATTGCGTTAAGTTTGAAAAGTCAGCAGTGTTTACAAGTTAAGTTTTGTCACACAATTTTTTATCACAATCACACCCTAGATTAACCAAAATTTGTATCATAAATATGAGGTAGGTTAGGTTAGGTTCGTTTTTATATCAGGCCCGGAGGGCCAGAACAACCCAGAAATAGGAGATCCGCGTGAGCGGAGCTCCGTCGACTCTGTTAAATTTGTAAATTTGATGGTGGGTTTGGGCTGTGTGTTGCCGGCACGGCAGTAAATTTGTTAATTACACCTTTGTGTACACAACTGTACCCAAAAGTGTATCTATTAGGAAACACTGCATTGGTATTTAAAAAGGGGATCTTTAAGGAATAAAGGCGAACTTTTTTCAAGGGTGTATCTGCGAGGAAAGTGTGCCCTAGAGGAATAATTCTATATAAATTGAATAATTTACAACTAAAGAGAGTATATTTGAATGAACTTTGTAATAGTTGCGCCCATTTTGTTGATGACCAATTTGATTTTATTGCTTCCTTTTTTCTGCTGGACAAAATGAATTATTTTGCTTACCTTCTGATTGCTTACCAAAATTTAATTATCTGTGGGTCGTTCAATGCAGCTCAAATATTTAATTTGCTGACCAAAATAATTTAGAGCAGCCCAATATGTCATTAATTGCTGACAGATTTATAAATGTTTGCTAACCATAAGTTGCTTACCAACTAGCTATTTTGGCTGACCAAATACATATTTCTGTTCACCAAAATGAGAATATTTTGCTGACCGGTTAATTGATACCCATAACTTATTATGAATGTTTAGGTTAGCAATAATATAAGTACCTATTATCGAACATTGGGTGCAAAAATATCTGACACGCTCTTATTACCTAGTACCTCTAGTAATAAAGACGTCAGAGGATATTTTTTAAAGAACTGAATGATGCTTGTGAAACGTCGCCGTAAAATTAGAAGACAGTTACGAGATTCTACAATAAGGCCCCACTACGCAAAACTAGATAACTTAATGAACGCATGGCATATTACAGCGTTATTGGAAAACTCCAATCATTTTCCGGGATCCGAAAGCATTGCGTTACCTAGAGTACCTTTGAGCTACGCCTTTAAGAGGTACTGTACACTACACAACGCAATACTTACCTATTAACTATTAAACATAAGTAAAATTCGAATCTAAAACTATCTTTGTGTACAAAAAATCGTTATTAAACCGGCATTTTTTCCCGACACTAACACATTTTCACTTACGTATAGCCCACATCGCAACACAACTGTCCTGGAGGAACGACCGAACAACAATCCTGATTGGTCGCGCAGACCGTTTAGCAATATCGGCAGCTTATTAACTCAAAGTGAATCAAAGCGAACTGCCTCGGAACAGAGGGTACATTGATTTGAGTAGCAATTACCAGTTATAATGATATTTGTGACGATAAGAACTAGGTACATATGGAGATAGTGCCTACAAACAAAACTAATATACCTATGCCTATTCTTAATACGTGCTATTTCTGACTATTGCTGAGTCGGCTAGCAACAGATCTAGTAGTGATTATTAGCCACTTATTTGACACCATTTTACCTATAAGCGAATCATGTTTTGCTGATCGGAAAAACGTAATGAATTACGATGTCAAATGAGATCACCCATATTGGGAGTTTGATGTGTTTCTAGGAATTCTAGTCAGCATTGAAGTCATCAAACTTTTCTTATTAGGTTATTCTTATTAGAATAAAATAAAAAGGACTCACGAACAACTTTTAAACAAACTGAAACAGTTTATGAGTCTGTCGTTGTAGGAGTTTTATGTATTGAACATCTTTGACCACTTCTGGCAAGTTTATTCATACAGATCACTTAGTACAGTAACTTATGTCTATTTCATAAAAAATAATAAAGGTTGAAAAACAATTGGTTATCTATCACTATCATTATGTGTTAGAAACACAAAAATAACCGACGACCCTTGATAGCTTAGCCATACCATATTTGTTTTTCCTCTAATTATTGTCTAAATAAATAAATGAAATGTCTTTATTGTTTTGTATAGCGTTACTGATTAATAATAGCCAGAAGTACTGATGACGGTTTCTTTGATTATTAACTAATTATCGTTTGTCTGTGACTTTGACTTTGTCTGCATAAACCTACTTTTTCGTTTTTCCCTTTTTGTCCTAAATTATGACCATTTTACAGGTTACCTGTTACCTATCTATCTGAGAACCGAAACCTGTTTTGTCAAGTCTAATTGGTCAAAAATTATTTAGCAAAATATTGCTCCCCCTGAGGCCCACTATACTAAAAACGGTGATGTTTGGGAATAGGAATTTAATTCTATCAGCAAGGAAATAAAGTTCAATTACCTTTGTTCTTAAATATCATTTTCATTTTTAAAACAAATGAAAATTAAGTTAATGCTTATTAAAATTTAATTTAAAACTAAATTGTTTGTATTATGTATCTCCTATAGCACACAGGGTCTCACGAGGATAAGCTTATTTTTTCGAAAGATCAGATTATATCTTCAGTCAACAATAACTAAAGGTGGAGTGGTGGAAAAATTCACTAACAATATGACAACTAGACAAGGGTTGTGTAATAGATTGGAATCCTATGCTATGATAGGAGACGATATGATAGGAGTTAGTTCCTGAGCCCAGTGTGATCATGAAATAAATATTTTTGAAGTGAATGAAATAGTAAATTTACAATGAGTAAAATTTTATTATTATAAGTAAATAATTCTCTGTAAAAGTTCAACTGATTTTGATGGAAATAGAGAAAAGGAATTTTTCAGGTAATTTTAAAGAAAACTTCATTTCAACCCCAGATTCTGTTTCATTTAAGTGCTTTAATTAAAAATTATTATGTTACCCACCCAGAACAGTTCCAAACCATATCTTTTGACTAAAGAGGAATTCCCAATGGAATGCAATTTGATTACACAAAAATTTAAATTATTTACTAGTGGTTAATGCTATTTCTTTTTTTACTTAAGGTCAATGTGGCGAAGACTATCTGCAAGGCAAGCTCGTCTACACGCTATAACATCTGTGATTGTATAGGTACAAAGTTTAAGGCTTCAGTAAAGCAGCATTTCGTTCTAATTCAAACACACTATAGTAGATGTTGTAAGGGACAATAGCTACTTTGGACGGAAGTCAATATTACCTTCAAAATGAGAAAAACAAATCAGATAAGTGAATTGCAATGTTATTTCAATGTACTTAACATACATAATTCAATGCCATGAATCATTTTATTGATTTACTTGTTTGCATGTGTTTTATCTATACTTATTATGTGTTAAATTACTACCAGACAGACTTCCCAAAACAATGTGGGAGGACATTCTACTGGTCGAGTTTAAAAAAAGGCTTAAATTCTACAGAGTTTTGATTACTATGGCCATTTTAACATATTAAAGTCATAAATTACATTTATTTTTATTTTACAGCGCCATACCGGGTATCCTAGATTAAAAAGTTAATCTTGTTTAATCCCACTAAACTTAACTTTAAATAAAGTATGCCGACTACCCAACATTGACCTTATAACAAAATTAAATGTAGCTAACATCCTGCAAAGTAACATTTTGCAATGAGATCAAATTGAGTATTGAACTGTACAATTTTCTGGGATAAACAATACCTCATGTCGGCCTCTAGGTTATTAAAATATACCACTAGGTACATTCCTGCGTCAAATTTTATAGTTGAGGCATTGAACTATGACGATGACACAAACAATCCAGAAGAAAGAAGTGCATCTAATTGTTTTGCTTTAAACATGCCTGCGCATGCATATTGCTTCATGGTACAGTACAGATATGTAAATACTTTTTCAATTCATACATATTGCTGAGTAGTACAAAGTTCTTAACCTTCTAAAAGTTCTAAAATGATAATATTATATCTATTTATAGGGTTATGATTGTGAGGAAATACCCAAAAGGGACCGCTAAAGGAAATCTACAATCTAACTTCTAATAATTGAAAAGTAGAACAAACTTACCATTTTCGAATGCATGCCTGACCCCGTGCTGTTGCTCTGGCTGGAGCTGCGTAGACTCGTAGCTAGCAAACCCGTTGCCTTCAGGAAAAGTCATTTCGGTAATTGACACCGAGTTAAGTAACCTAAATTAGTAATAAGTTTGAGCAACCTCGCGGCATAAATAACAAATAATTTTAAAAGCGATTATCAAAGTGTTACCGCAATGTTTAAATAGTTAAAGGCTAACTACAACGCGTATTTTATTAGTTTATAATCATTTTTAAGATGCCGAAACACGCACCGCACCGCAGGTAAAATTTTGACACTACTGTACTGTCAGATCTGACGTCAACGACGTTTGAGTTGAGCCAAGAGAAAGGAAAACGCTGTGTCGATATCGATAAGTATCATTGGAGTGGAAACCATGAAAAAGGAATACTTTAGTGAAGTTTTTAAAATACTTTGACACGTCCATATAACAACCCCAAATACAAATGAGTAGTAAACTATGTTTATGTTTTTTAAATACTTAATTGTTAAGTAAGGAAATCGTAAAAATCACATCACTATTCGGTCTAAAAATAACACTAATAATTAATATTATGTTTTCATTCATAATATATTTATATCATTAACATAGGTTAGTAAAGTGAAAATTATATGTTAAATAGTATAGCTACTAATGTTATAATTATAAATACCAAAGTTGGTGAGTGTGTATGAGTAGGTATGCTTATTAATCCTTTACGCTGAAACGGCTGTAGACCGCGGAACTCTCTTTCTAAAAGGAGTTAGAAAGAGACTTCCGGTTGCAATTAGTAACTTGAAGCTTTGTGAAACGGGCCAGTCGACGGACTACGATGTAATTTAGAATGAAGATAGTTTATACCATACATAAATAATAATGAAAAATCACTGTTTCTCTGGGATAGTCAACGCAGACAGTAAAGTAACATCTTCTATTTTGAATATCTTTCTATGGTAATCTCTACTTTTCGTTGAATTTATCCCTTTAATTGAACTAGAAGCAATTTTCATAATTATCACACCACATGCACATATTAGTTAAAATTTTAAACAAAACAAAAACAATTTTCAACCTGGCTTTGACAGTTGTAAGCTGTAAAATATAGGAAGGCCTAAAAAAAATCTATCGACTATTCAAGTAATAGAGTAAACAATGTACGCACAGCCCTATAGCTGTCAAACGCAACACGAGGGTGACGTTGCATCATAGGCTGCGTTCACTAAATTCACAGATGAAATGTTCGGATTAAATGACGCTACATTTGTCGTTGGATGCTCAAATTAAACATTACCCTTGAAGTAATTCTACACATATACAACGTGTCCCAGAAACCGACGTCAACCCGCCTAGGGCTGATAGAGCAGCTAAAAAGCTATCGATTTAACCCCTATGTATGTTCAGCGATTTTTACTAGTTTAGGAGATATCTGAATTTTTGTAATTTTCCCCTATGTTCATGTCACAAAAAATGATTAATTTTATGTTTTATTTCATAAGTTTTTCAGTGGTATTTTACATAATTAGAATCATTACGAATCATCGAAGTTTTTAAACCTATTTTTCCGTTTTTTTTATTTAATTTTTCAAGTTATGACATAAAGTTTGTTTTCCATACTAGGTGTCCCAATATTTGCTTTTCACTTTGTATGGAAAAAACAACTTTATGTGATTACTTAATTTAAAAAAAACGGGCAAATTGGTTTGAAAACTTCGCTGATTCGTAAACGCACTCGTTCGAATTGCATAGTTAGATCGTATAGGCGCGGCGGCACGTATCGGGCACAGTGAGTAAAGCCCTAGGAGTATTTGACTAAAGGCACCCGTTCCCACAGAGGCACTCCATCTAAGTCCTCAGGGTTGGCAACACATTTGCAGTCTTGATTGCCATCGTAATTTTGCAATCTTGAGATTGTAAATGTCTATGGGCTTCAGAGTCCCTTACCATCAGGTGCAGTGTGCTCGTTTGCCTTTTCCATGCCATAAAAAAAACCTTATTTTCAATGGAATAAAGTGCAAAAATGAACACTGTGAAAATAATATTGTTGTTTGATGACGTCATAAATGTTGACGTTCCAGCGAATAATAAGGAATAAATACGTCATGCTATTAGAGGACATAACAACGTGGGGGAGGTAATTATTGGTGTTGAATGAAATAGTCTGAGACTTACTGTGGCCGTGGTGCGGCGACAAAGGACAACGTCCTACCTATCGCGATATGTGTCACCAAGAAGTTCGCTGTAAGTTTCGCACATTCAGGCGAAGAAGATGGGTAGATATTAAATATATCGCATTGCTGACGGTAAACTGTCGCTACATACATTAGCCTACCAAAAATGTTAAACACTTTAGTGCACTGTCATACATAAATCACAATAAACTTCTTATAAGCGAGACAATCAATATGACAATGACATTCACGATGACCAGGTTCTAAGTAAGGGAACATTTATATTCGGGACTGTCCAACGTAGCTCCATTCAGTTGCAGCCGTTATAATATCGCCTTAACTTCACCTTCACTTCACTTAACCTTCACCTTACTGCATTATAAAAGTGAATACATCTTTTGTAGTCGACTGTACCTATCTATACATACCTATACGACGAACATAGTATGAAAGCAGCACATACCGTTAAAAAAGAGAAGGTGCATCCTACATTCATACATAAAGGTAAGACAAGATAAGATTACCATGGTGCAACTTATATTAAAGGTGGTTGGTATCAAATAAAAAATGAAAATTGTTCATCTCTTTAATTATAACGAACGAGAAGTAAACAATTTCATAGCATTTTGTAAATAGGATAAAATTCGTAACGCACGACACAAACGCGAAATAATTTATATATTACCTAGTACCTATTGAATAAGTACATGTTTAATACATTGATATGAGTTTTCTTTTACATCGTTTTACCTTAAAGCTAAGGAGGGAGATGTCCGATATTCTGGACTTCGTCATCTCATCGTAGGTATTTTCAATCCAAGATTCTATGTATAATAACGATTTAACATTAAATAATCGCTGTCAAAACGTACCTATATCATCAAAAATACGGCTTTAAGTACTATCCGTGTTAACCTTGACCTTGAGTAATCAAGGTACAAATGGTGGCTAAACCATCATCTTTCTCAAAGTAAAACTTTAAATTATCTATTAAGATTGCAAAGACGGCATGAAACAACCTTACCTACCTATATAGAGTTTGCTCACAACGTTAGGTTGGGTTTGGAAAATAACTATACTATTGGGCGTTTCCCAAGTTCAATGTAAAATCAAAAAAAAGGTAGAGTTAGAATACTTAGAATCGCTTACATTTTGATGTTTATTGCGACGGCAAAAGTCTCTCTGTGGACCTTGAATAAACTATTATTATGTCCTTTAAGACGACATGCGTCAACCTCTCTACCGAAAATACGCTATTAGGCTCGCTTGCACGTAAATTTCACCCTAGGTTAACCCCGGGTAAATTATTAACGAATGTCAGATTCATATGAGAACTGTCAATTTTAACGAATTAACCTGCTAACCTAGGGTTAACCTGGGGTTAAATTTGCGTGCAAGCGGGCCTTAGTGCGGACAAATGACAAGAGGCAAGTTAGTTGAGAGAGACTGGGACGCGAGCGCAACGCTATCTGTACCGATCTCACTACTTGCTAAGTCATATACCGACATGATGACTTACTTTTCTACCTAAAGGTGTCTGTAACATAACTATTCCAAATATGATTGTGTTTTCCCGACCCTACTTTAATTATACTTATTATAAGATTCGTTTCCAGAGTGTAGAAATAGCTTATAGAGGGTTCCGAAACGCGCACAGCTTGAAGTAGCACACCATTTGGGGGCCTGTTAACACAAACAATGATTTTAAAAGCACGTAATGAAATAGTAATTATTGGAGAGGAGGAATAAAAGATGAATATAAAGGGAATTGAGATATATTCGTCCAGATATGTGGCCTGCCACCCTATGGTTGAATCCCATTTGTTTACATTTACATATCATAAAACTATGAGGTCAATAAAATTTGAGTTCTACCGTAGTTTTGCGAACATATACTGAGCCATCCAAAAGAAAAATACAGTGTGAGAGTATGAAGTCTATATACTATTATATAAGTATCTTTTAACTTTGGTCGGCAGTATATCTACTTGACTGACTATACCTAGTGTACCAACGTAATACCAAACAAGGTGGCTAAATGTAATGATTTAAACGAAACATTTATACTCTGTTGGTAACCACAAATAACATATATACCTACATTAAATTTATAATGCTTATAACTACTATTACAAGGTATGCAGGTCACCTTGTTTTACGGCAAAGTAGCGTACTCACGTAGCTTTTACCACAGAATAAGTAACTTTTACGTAAACTTTCGGAACATAATCAGCTTATAGATGTCTATCTTACCTACGCCCCTCCCCTTCTTGGTCTTCCAGCGCTGCTGCGGCCGCGCGCGGTCAGACTTGGCGAACCTCTTTGCCAGGCTGTTTGATACTGCGGCCATGTCAATAACCTGCTGCTCCTTGTGATTTCTGCCAAAACATTAGTATATTTTTCGCTTTACTTAAAGGGGATTAATGACCGGCACAGGGCTCCATACCAGGGGCACGTTTTATAAAGCTACAAGTTACAATTTTACAGGTCTAAACTGGCAACATTGCTCAAATGGCTGGGGCACGTTTTATAAAGCTACAAGTTACAATTTTACAGGTCTAAACTGGCAACACTGCTCAAATGGCTAGTCGTCATTGGTCGAAGTTGTGTCAAATGGAAACTTGTAACCTGTAAATTGTACTTTGTAGCTTTATAAAAAACAGGCCACTGGTCGTCATTGGTCGAGGTTGTGTCAAATGGAAACTTGTAACCTGTAAATTGTAATTTGTAGTTTTATAAAACAGGCCACAGGAGTTAAAATTAATTATATGTATGTACTCACCTGCGCTCTGCCTTCCGTATCTCTTCCCCGAGCTGCGACTTCAGGAGCCGGTACAGCAGCAGGTCCTGCAGCCGGGCCGCCTCCGCCGCGTTTACCTGGACGTCGCGACGAGGGTCCGCGTCTATGTTGTTGTTCTCCTATAGATACACATAGAAGATATAAATATTGTAAATGTTTGAAAAGTTAACAACTAAAACCCGACTGGCGATTAATAGTAGCTGGGTGGAGTAATTCTGGTAATCAAGTCACTAGGCTAATTAATGCCTGCTCACTGCTGTTAACCAACTTTGCAGCTGAACGCGAACACGTGGTAAAATAGAGTAAAGTACCAGGATGTTTTTTTTTGGTATTTTTTCTAAAAATGATACTTATCTAGATCGATTAATCGCCCCCGAAACCACCTGCATACTAAATTTAAGATAAATAAGCTTGATGGCGCTGTACCTGGTAGGTCATCTCGTTGTCTAGTTCGGCTGGCGGCACCTCGTCGTACAACTCGATGGCAGCGGCCGTGGCCAGCAACAGCCATACCGCGCTCAGCTGACTCATCATTCTAAAACAAAATGTAGGTAACCCTTAGCAGTGATGGTCTAAAGCGAGGCCTGGAAGGGGCGGCCCCGCGCCTGGGGAGCTTCCAAAGGCTCCAAAAAAGCAATTATCCTTAATCAACATGCAAACCAGGTCAACATATGTTTAGTAAGTAAAAGGCAGTTTGAAATTTAAAATGTCCCTTTTGTACAAAACACCGGGGTGTCGTGAATGATCGCGATATGCGTGAAAGATTTTAGTGAGTGATTTTTAAACGAAACAATTATGACTGGGTGGTCCAAAATAGTATGAAGAAAAATAAAGTATATCAAATCATTCCTCCACATAGCTTATTTAACTTATTTTTTTTACTATAAATTAGTTACTTATGTGTCAAATTTTAACATGTTAAGTGGTCGTTTACGGCTCGCCCAAATCGTTTAGTTTATGCTAAAAAGATCTCAGTCTCATACAAAACGACATCTAGTCAACTTAGCAAAAATAAAAAACAGAGGTAGAATATTCTTTGCCTACTGCTGCAACTCAGAATACAGTGTCATGATCTGTCCAAAGACTTTCTTATTCGACAATTTTATTAGATGTGTGAAGCTCTATACATTTTTATATGAAACAATTTTAACAGTATGGGCGACCTGTAAATTTTATTCAATTGCAACAAAACTTGGTACCTATAGCGTATTTTCGTGTATTATGAAATAAAAAAAACTTGAAATATTTATGAAAAAATTTAGAATAGTGAGTTTGGTGTGGTTATTAATGGGTTGTAAGTTGTTTATGTGATGTTTGTGAGGTGAGAGCACAGACCTAAATTTTTTTCGCTACGCTAAAGAACAATGAAGCGCGGGAAAGGGAAATCATAATTATTTTGAACACTGCCCGTGAGGGAAAGAGACAGACCGCTAAGTAATTTTATGTCATTGTTTTTTCTTAGTAGGTACGAGGCCATTGCGTCCCGCTTGCTTTTGTGGAAGTGGAAACATCGTTTTCCACAAATTAATTACCTACCCATCGCGCAGTCAAAGGTGTAATATGTATAGTGTGTGGTAACAAGAAGAAATAACTCCAAAAAATACACGTTTCACAGGTAAATACGATTTTTTCTTTGAACTCTCTCGAACCATTTTTTGTTAAATTAAATTTCTATGCGTACTTAATCGAATATCACAATTAATAAATAAATAAATAAAAAAAAAAAACAAGAACTCGACTATCTGTAGTAAACATTTCTCTTCAAAATGTTTCATTCAAAGAAAACATCGCCGTGTATTAATTAAGGACTCGATATATTCTAATGAAAAGCATAATTGAAACTTATATTGATCTCCGATTAAAGCATTATAAGGAGCAAGTTGTTAAAGTTGAAAAGGGGAAACTTTATGAACACACTTAATCAAAGTTAAGTCATTCTATGTTTTTTGACAAACAAATTAATAAAGTTTTAAACCTTGTGTGACATGATACATTTGGGTGTGGTGTTTAAAGTTCACTAATCTCCCCCCCCGAACTTTTGTATGGAAATTAGCTATACAGGATGAGCAATTCAATGCGTCAGTAAATTCCGAAAATATATAAGTAATCGAAAGAAATCGATCATATCCTCGAATGAAAAGAATAAAAAAAACTGTATTTAATGATCGATTTCACAACCGGGGCGAGGACGGGAAGGGCCGAGCACAATTATGAAACTAAAAGCATACACTCCACCAAATTAGCACTTTATTTGCCTCCGTTTTAAGCGAAGGCAGGTTAAACTCTATGTCAAATGACGAGTGACAGGGATGGCGCTAACGTAACTTCGAACTTCGATTTTTAAAGTAGGGCTCCAGATCTGTGTATTACATATAAATTCTTATCATTGACTGCGGTTACTTGAAAATACTTATATACTCGTATTTTAAACATCTGTGAAGTATCGCTTACTGTCGAATGCGTCGTTAAACTAGTGGTAGGTAAATTAGCTGTCATCCCCGCAGAGTGAAAACCTCGTAAGTGCAGAAGAGATAACTTTTCAGGAGGAAGAAAAGCGTGAACTTTGTAGAAATCAGGACATGCGGAGTTTTCTTTCCAGAGTGCAGTACCCAATAATTTTTATTTCATTTCATTTCACATTTAATAAAATAGTATTTGCCACTATTTTGCCCTAGACTCTACGACGACGTTATATCGAATTGGTGTTACAGAAAGCCAATAATAATATATAATGTTAACATACGATTATCCCATGACTTAAAATTACTTTATTATGCCTGGGTTAAACGTTAACATTTATAGACCGTAAAGATACGTATTCCAAGCTGTAAAGATTTCCTCTGTTAGTTTTCTCCGACCGAGAGACAACGCTCCTCGCGCGTAGGCACCATTAATGACCACACTCATAAAATAAAAACAGGCTGTAGGCGGCCGATGCCACGATAAGACACTATTGCCGATGAACCGTCCGATAACACTAGAATATATTGTACCTACATTGTTAGAGCAAATTGAGGCGTAACCCTGGATTGACCCCGGGAAATACCCCCAAGCGTTTTCGTCGTTACGATGGGTGAGTTACAATTTATAATGTACTTAAAGTCGAACATATAATATAAGTAGCTGCACACTTTAGTGCTTTGTCACTTTAACGCCATGTTTAAAATGTTACTTAAAAGGACTCTAGCTGTACCTATGAACTTAGCTTAGTTTTATTAACTGAATTACTAGTTACCTATATCGAGATAAAATGCAACCTAATGAATAAGATGCACTTTTATTTATTTGCAAATTAACCTGCACAGCTAGCACATGTTGTCCGCGACTTGTTTGTCGCTCGGATGTCCCTTTCTATCTAGTCTGTAACGATAGAGACGCACTGAGCGACAAGCGAGAAAATACAACTTGTGCTACCCGCGCTGTTGCCTAAAAGGTTTGAAAATACAATCATACATACGCTGTGGGATGATGGGTTGAATGCCGATGTCAAACAAAGATTAATTTGGTATTTGACAGTGTTGTTTAAAGAGTCCCTTAAGATATCAACCTTTATTTTGCAGGCTTTATTCTGGATTCCTAGTGAAAAAGGGTACAATTCGCCTTAACTTGTACTAAAAAGCGGCCAAGTGCGAGTCGGACTCGCCCATGAAGGGTTCCGTGAAAGGTAAATTGCGGTTTACGATTTATGACTTATTAAAAAAAAACTACTTGCTAGATCTCGTTCAAACCAATTTTCGGTGGAAGTTTGCATGGTAATGTACATCATATATTATTTTTACATTTATCAATCTTATTTTAGAAGTTACGGGGGGGGGGGACACCCAAAAACTATTCAGTTTAGAAAAAAATAATATTAGAAACCTCAATATCATTTTTGAAGACCTATCCATAGATACCCCACACGTAGGTACGGGTTTGATGAAAAAAAAAAATTAGTTTCAGTTCTAAGTATGGGGAACCCCAAAAATTTATTGTTTTTTTTTCTATTTTTGTATGAAAATCTTAATGCGGTTCACCGAATACATCTACTTACAAAGTTTCCATAGTATAGCTCTTATAGTTACGGAAAAAAGTGGCTGTGACATACGGACGGACAGACGGACGGACGGACAGACATAACGAATCTATAAGGGTTCCGTTTTTTGCCATTTGGCTACGGAACCCTAAAAAGAGTATACATAACCAGCGTGTTGCATTTCATTACATAAATCGAATTGTTTTTTATGATACTGTCGACCATTACTGTCAAGTAAAGAGATATCGTGACAATACTATGACATATCAAAATCAATAAGGTTTTACCAAGTGGAAGGTTCAATAGACCCAGGTTTAAAACTTTGCGCTAGTTAGGTACTAGTCATAAATACTAAACACAACCTAAAATTATCAATTAAATCAATACAAATTGTACTTGACTTTCATCAATACAATGTGGACAGGAGTATTCTATATCATGAGATCTAAATGTAAAACACGCGTTGCGTTAAAAATATGCAGTAAATTGTAGTTTAAACAACTGAAATACTTTATTTTCCTAAGTAAGTAAGTAAGTATTAGTTACTTAGTAGTTAATATCCAACGGCCTACGTCGTATTATGAATGAGTTATTTGATTAAAATACGATACTATTTTACTGTTATTATTTTTATTAAATGACTACAGCAGAAAGGAATACATTTAAATACAATTAAAAGTTAAAACTTAATTAAAAGTTATTTAAATGAAAATAAAAGTAAGCTACTCAAATATTAAAGATGTAAATATTAATCACCGCTATAAAAAGAACACCCCCTCTATTTTACTTAATTAATTGCCCCAAGATTGATTGATTTACATTACAACTCCACAGTAAATGGAATTTCCTTTGAACTAACTTCGGTTATGATATGATTATATGTATAAACAATACCCTACTTTGATGCTATGTGGCGCTACTTGTTATAGAGACCAAAGGAAATGATTTTCCAGCTAATTTTAACGTGAACAAAGAAATGGGGTAAACCTTAATTAATTTTCATGTGAGTAGGTTTATTTTGAGATGGCAATCTCCGCCCTTCGATTGCCTCACCGGTAAAAGCAAAACTTTTGCCGGAGTAAATCTGTATTTTATTAATGAATATGTTCCCCACACAGACGATCAAAGCATGGCATTTAATTAAAATCGAGAGTGACGTCAAAGTAGAATAAATAAATAGGTACTTCGTACTTTGTAGGAGATATAAAACATTAGGAAATCATAAATAAGTATTAGTGGACTGTCACACAATTTTATTTACTATTCCTAAATCAAGCTATAGGCTTGTGCATGGGTACTAGGATGGATACATACATGTATAAAGGATTATGTACATACCTATAGAAAATCTCCAAGAATCAGGACAGGGACCGCTTGTAACGAGGTTGTTAGAACCTCCTTTTTTACGTACCTTGCCACTCTTACATTTCGATCTAAATCTTTCCAAATTCAAAATTGTTTATGACCTATTCGGATATCGATCCTTAAGCTCATTCTCTAGAAAATTTCAATAGAACCAGACACGGGATCTCGTGTCTGAGTACCTTACCTTCATTAAAATAATTTATTACTTATATTATTATTCAGTTATATTCTTGTAACTATATTTTCGGAAATAAATATTAAAACACATAAGTTATTAAAAAGTTATTCATTTATTATCAACTACAATACTACTCCTCTGTGTGGGTCTCAGCGATACTACCCTATACCGTCAGACGCTATATTCATAGACCACTAACAAGGCTAAGCTCATCGTCGAGTAGCTTCGAGATATTATATAAAATACGTACAGACATACACGGCCTTCAATTCATAATACGTTATTTAAGTGGGTATTAGAAAGAGTTAAGAGAAATTTAATAATGGTTCTGGTTGGCTATTTCGCATACTTGCTTGGATTATATTCTTATAATCAAAAAACAAACATCTCGTAACCACTTACCTATAACTTTTGTCCGGTTGTGGTTAATTGTCTGTTGAAAGCGTATTCAAGTATATTTCTATATCTTAGATTTATTTAAGCTTAGTTTTAGTTTTCAGTTATGGCTTTATACATCATGTATCAATTATTTTATGTCGTTCGTCCAATAAATAAATATTAAGTACAATCATTTAAAAGCGTTTTGAAAGGTTTAGTACCAATTTCACCAAACGATGTTAACCACTTAACACCCGATTAGAATGTTAACAGCTCTCAAAATGAATGAACTAACAGTCTATTAACATTGATTAAATTTAACATCGTATGGTGAAATTGGTACTTAGTACCTATTCGTATCATCTCGTCACTTGCTAATTAGACCGTTTGCAATTTGAACGACTTAATAATAATTGATTAGACGAGTTTCTTAGACCGCTTACTGCCGTAGACCAGTTGCGTTTTAGACGACATGATACTAAACTAACCCACTAACTAACTAATTTAATAGGTAGACTAATCCTTGTGTTGTCCTTCGGCTGATGTCCATTATATAATGCAAGAGTAAATACATAATACAGAGTGTTACTGTACTTTTATTAATTACTATTCTTTCACAAGCAACAAATAAGTTCAGCATTCTTTTAATACCGCTGTCACATTATGAATATTCAGAAACCTCATGGTCGTGCAATGTGTGAGGATTGACTTTTTATCTCCTAGTACTATATGCATGGTGTAGCTAATTAATGTGTGTTCAAACTTCTATTTTATGTGCCTTGTGTAATTGTTGTCTCTGTTACCAAATAAACAAACTTCAATCTTCTAGAGAAGATAGAGAGGATGTTTACCTAATTACAAGCACTCGCATGTTGCGTATCACAATCCGAGGGCTTATTGTCTAACGCACTCGCAATTTTGTATGCAGACAAGCCTCCGATTTTCAAAATGAAAACGATCGTGATTCTTGCGAGTGCGTTAGTTAGACAATAAGCCCTCAGTTCTGTGACAATACAGCTTAATAACAGTCGAGTATACAAATCGCTGCTTATATACAAAAGCTCCACAAATTAAAAACAAATATAGTTTGATTTCAAACTTAAAATATAGTATAGCATTCCGAATTTAAATGCAACACAAACACATTTTGATTTGTGTCGCTTTTGTATTTAAGCAACGAAATATACAGAGCCACGGGGGATAAATCTATGCGTATATTTAAAAATAACATGTCTCTAGATAATTAACAGTGACCGGAAAAGGCAGAATGTACTTAAAGTTCGGAAAAGGACATAATATAGAGTGGTTACCTACAACCGGGTAAAATATTAATGTAGTTTTATTGAATTCCGGATTTAAATTATTCATTTTATTTCTAGAAAAAGTGTTGTAGTAGGTATTATGTTTTCATGATTATATACTTCATACTTTCGGACTCCTTGTCTTGGTAAAATTCAATTTTTGGGAAAGTTTTCTAGATTAAAGTCGCTCCTATAATGAAATAATTTAAAACAGATGTCAAAATAACACCCTTTTGACAAAAGAAATGAGTAAACCCTTTAACTACAGACTGTCATAAAATATCCCGCATTTTAAGTAAATCTACGTATATTTAGCATTACGAATAGTACCAGAAAAATACCGGAAATCCGGAATTCCATTTAAATTAATTAATATTTTATCCGGTTGTAACCACTCTATATTATGTCATTAGTAAATTTGCTCTGCCTAGTCCGATCACTGATAATTAAGGTCCTTTTTGGGCTCATTACAAACAAGCCTCGTAAGCAAGTCATTCGGCTAACTACCGGTCTGGTAATTGGGAGTTTAATGGTGCTGCTGAGTGTCCCGCGTCACCCGTGGGAGAGGGCATTACTAGGGTTGTGCGCGCTCGTTCACTGAGCGGATCGATCCAAACTAGTACAATCACTCAAATGTACTAATTCGGTCTTTTAGTTCTTTTATTACACTAGTACAGGTCGATTCACAAGAGTTGGCACGAATGGATTGAATGAGTGAACGAAAGTATACAAGTTTGTAAAATAATAACAGGTTTTCGGTTTGAAATTCGA
The DNA here is from genome assembly GCA_948252455.1 of Acleris cristana. Classification (NCBI taxonomy): domain Eukaryota; kingdom Metazoa; phylum Arthropoda; class Insecta; order Lepidoptera; family Tortricidae; genus Acleris; species Acleris cristana. The sequence goes on along the minus strand of OX411782.1, from coordinate 7,540,497 downwards.
ACATCGGTTCAAAGGACGGCCCTCACACAATGATAGGTGACATTAGGTACTTTCGTTCAATCCATTCGTGCCAACTCTTGTGAATCGACCTGTACCTACACTGAAAGAAACCCGTCTGTTAATGTTCCTTATTTGTGCTCCTTTGACCGGATGAGTGGCCGGTCGGTCATTCATTCGGATCGCTTTGCTGTCAGTGCCCTCCATGCTCTGTTCGGTTCTAGCTCCGCGTGTACTAAATGAACTAAGAGCAGAAACTTTACGGAATAGTTCGTTCTAGTACAGTGACGGGAATTCATTCTTTTTGGCTTTTAGTACATGTACTACACAACCCTAGTAGCCTAAGCAACGAAGCAAAATCAGGGGAAAAAAAGGAAAAAACTCGTGTATAAGCGAATTTTGGCATAGTTTTAGGGAATGGTGTTTTAAACCACATACTAAAAGTACACATCTCCTGGATTCATTGTGAATGCGATGCTCACCTATATTTATATAATTATGGGTGAGCATGAGTAAAATCATATCTATAGTAGGTACATACTGAAATATTAGTTTATATCTATTTAAGTACCTACCGCTTTTATGTTATGTATAGTGATCAACAAGCTGGACTGAAGATTCCGCAGTCAAACTGTGTAAACAGTTTTGTGGAACAATGCATAAAATGTAAACTTTGTGTTTGTTTTAATAAATAAATAAATAATAATAATACTGCCGGGTGGGGGGGTGTAAAGGTCCCTTTTTTTAGTTTTTCGTAAATAACTCGTAAACGATGGCCCATAACAAAAAAATATCCATAACGTAATTAATTGGCATAAAATTCTCTACACAAAAGACACTAAGTATACATTTTTGCTCTGGGATCAATTATTTAATGAGATATGGAGGGATGAATGATTTCCGAAAGGCCATTTTCGGGTTTCTATTGTAAGTCGGCCCTTACATCAAATGGGCTCGGGTCTTTTTTGTGAGTTCCTCTTGTTATGAAGAATATTTATGCTGAGTATCAACATCTTAATAGTGACAGTTCTCGACTTATGATTTTTTCATGTTTTTTTTTAATGTACTGTTTTTCGGGATGTATTCAAGCGATTTGCTTCAAGTTTTGAAATCATGTTCTTTTTATAGATTTGCATCGCCTCCCAAAAACAAATACTAGTTGTCATATACAAAAAAGAAAACAGAACCGATTGAATACAGAACTGGCCACACATATTGCTGATGTTTTTTTTTATTATTTTTTACTGGGACCCTATTACTAAGGCTACGCTGTCCATCTGTCCGTCTGTCCTAACTTACAAGAGCTGTATCTTTTGAACCGTACAAGGTTAATACCGGATTATTCTTTGTCTCCAGAATTTGTGTGGCGAACTTCTTAACAAGTAAAATTAAATAAAAATATCAAAAATAAAGGCGGTATTAAAAATTTAGTTCTATCGTTAAAACGTTAAACCATATACAGGTGTCAAATTTGGTATGATTATAGTACACATCATAAAGGAAAATGACAAGTAATAAAAACGGGTCAAGTGTGAGTTCGGCTCGTAATAAAATAATACCTACTGAAAACAAATAAAAATATACATCTATTTAAGATTAGAACATACAAAACATAAGCACAAGTTAAAACAGACAAAAATATAACATGGAAACTAACATACAAAGGCGACATACTGTCGGGTTTTAAAAAACCTTGCTTTTTGTTAGACTCCTCTATTGTTACCACATTGTTACTCACCGCTCTCTCGTCGCTACTCAGCTACGAGGGGCTAAAACGCTGCTACGTATATCCTGCTACGTGCTCGTAGCGCGTAGCATTATTTTAGTAGAGTAATTAAACTTTCGATTCCCGCCTCTCTCTTACTATCGCCTTTATCACGGAATATTGTAGTTAATTACAAAAGACGAATCATAAATAAATAGATTAATATCAGGAGACCTAAGCTCTAGGCTTGTACTAAGGGTATTAGGCAACCATAATAGTTATTTATGTAACTGGTATATAATGAAGCCTCTTAAGGTACGAGAGCCGAGGTTAGAGCGCGAGCTTGCGAGCGCTCTAATTATAGGCACGAGTACCTTAAGAGCTAATTATGTACCGTTGCATACATAACTTTTTCTACAAGCTTAGAATGATAATGACAAAAATAAACAATCACTAACTTTTCTCGTATCCTTCACTCGATTTTTCTGCTAACAAATTACTTGTTAGCAAAGTCATTTTCATTATTCCGATTGGTGTTAATAGTTTGTAAATTTTATTGCTAAATGTTTACAAATTTCATTCAAATTTTAATAGTTAGGTACTAAAACAGTTCTGACAATTTATTATAAAAGTTGGAAAACCAAACAAAACGCCATTTTGTTGATATCCATATTGAACGTAACCATGGTAACCAAACAACAAATCGATGGATATTACTCATCTATTTTTAGTAACTTAATAAAAATGTAATTCTAAACACATATTTAGTCTCAAAATTCATTTTATTTTTTATATACGTAATTTTAATTGGTGTTAAATGTTTTTAACGGTTTATGATACAAATTATTAGGATGTCAAGTGTTAACTAAACGCCAAGACTGACATCCGGAATGACCGTTACCATGGTAATAACAATGCTATAATAAATTATACAACTGTTATTACCATAGCAACGCTCATTATATAATTGTTTTTACTCTTCGGTTACCTTATAGGTGGTATTCTGACACCATTAACGATATCAATATTACCGGTTTATAGTACGCGAGTAGAAAAACACACTTATACATACATATAGAGAAGTACTCGTACTTAAATACATAGAAAACAGCCAAGACTCGGGAACAATACCTACTTGAGTTCATCACACATATTTGCCAGGAATCGAACCCGGGACCACTAGCTTCGTAGGCAGGGTCAATACCTACTAGTCTAAACGCGTCGCCAATATAATACCGTTGATTATTAGCAGTGATAATTTTAATACTACTACGGAGTCCTGTATGAAAGTCTAACTTACACTTGACCAGCGCCTCTATCCAACACGGTAATAGTTATCGTGTTTGTCCTGTTATCGTATTGTCAACGTTTTGATAGCTCTTATTTTCTTGACAGTAATGACGGCTGACGTCATAACAATACCATAACAGGTAAACTACGATATCGTTTATACCGTCTAAAATAGAGGCGCAGGGTTAATATGTAGTAGTATGTTGAAGAAAGGCGGTAAAACCTTATCGCCTTTGACATGTTATCGTATTGTCAACTTTTTGATAGCTCTTATTTACTTAACAGTAATGGCGGCCAAGTTAAAAACAATACCATGACAGGTTAAATACGACAGCGTTTTTATCGCCTAGAATGCCCTGCTCTGTGTTTGTAAATGTCATCTATAAAAGTTGTTTGTTGCCTGTGGTAATGGCCAACTAAGTAATCGCGTCTAAAGCTGATCCCTTCGGTTTAATTGTTCGTGAAACAGCGGCTTGCAATCAGGCTTACGTTCATTTGTTCAGTGGGTACATTACTACCCTCCGTTATTAGAAATGCGTAGAACATTATTGCATATTTTAAATTATAATTCAACTTAAGTTTATATTCCATTGTTGTTATGTCAAAATATAAGATGTTAGGCTATCATTTTTGTTGTCTCGCCGTAAACCGTATTTTACGCGTTATATGGTGTTGCCGTGTGGTGCCGGGTTTAGAATGTTGCCAACCCATGTCTTCCCGTGGATGTCGTAAGAGACGACTAAGGGACTGCTGTGTAGTGCTGTTAGGCGATGGGTTTGCAACCTGTCTCTAGTACACTGGATAACATCTTAGCCTGGTTGCGCAAAATGTGGTCACAGAATTATCAACAAGTTTTTGGAGTTGTTGGTGAGTCTGTGGCTCTACCTACCCCACTCTGAGAACGAAGGCGTGAGTTTATGTTGTTATGTTATGTTATGGTTTGTATCACCTCAACTTAATTTAAATCGATGTTTGAATGTGAAAAAGTAGTTTTGTTTGTTGTTCTTTTACGAAATTTTTGATGGATTTATATACATGGTACTTTTTATCTTGTAAAATTGACCATTTTCTTAAAAGGTACCTAGAAGCATATTTTAATATGTAGGGATCAGCTGATGCCTGCGTTCCGTTAACTTAAGGACATGGGGTCCATTTCACCCTAAACTATATTTTTTATATATTTATAAACTTCCAACTTAAAATTATAAATGCGTTTTTTTCTTTTAGTTTTTTACTCTTTTACTCCTTCACGCCCTATACCCTGGATAACTTTATACCTTTATAGTTCCCGAGGGAATAACGATACCTAATTGAAATCTACGCGGACAAACTCGCCGGTAGAAGCTAGTTAACCATACAGGCCAAATTATTTATTAAACCGCATAATTCTTCATTTATGTTATCGTTTCATACTAACAAGTCTAACAACGCAATCTTTAAATAATCTCGTTCCCTTTGAGTCTAAATTGCGGTTTATCTACCGCGTAGAAACTGCGTTACAGAGCAATATCAACCAAGCTCTGGCGGTGCCGAGCAAAGAACAAAGACTGCGTAAACGGTGCTCTTAAAAATTCATGAATTTTACAACGTACCTATTTAAAAGAGTAGGAGATTATTTCAGTACTAGAAAATGCCCGCGCTTTCGTAAGTGGAGAATTACTTTCCTGCTAGTGCAAATTACCATTGGGATTGATTTTCGAAGATATTATCTTATTCCGCCCCTAGAGTACCTAAGGGATATTTACTCCTTCAAGCTTCTAGGTCCAGAGGTTTAAGCTGTGCGTTGTCGGTTATAGTCAATCAGTCAGTCACTCAGTCACGGAGGTGTTTTATATACCTGTGGTCATACACAGATTTAGGTTACTGTCTTTTCTGTGAACATATCCGCAGTTAACGTTTTTAAGGCCTAAGGCCATTATCATTACGAATCAGCAAACGGGTTTAAAAACTTCGCTGTTTCGTAATGATTCTATTAATGTAAGATACCACTGAAAAAATTATTGATTAACAACAGATAATAAACTTGCCCTTCTTCCTTTAATACCATTAAGGAGACCTTCACTTACTTATTTAAACCATGGCATTGTTAAGAAAGAAGTGAATAATTTATAAATGAAAAATTTCAACACAGAATTCAGGCGAGACTCGTTTTAGAGCTGGTAACTTTTGATTTGCTCAACCAACTTTTATGAAATACGGAATTTTATGACGTCCGGAATACAACTTTTTGAATTACACACGGACAGACGAAAAATAGAACACTATCCCACCCCTCATTTTGTGTGGAAGGTTGTAAATACAGCATGATGTTTCGCTGGGGAATTAACCAAGCCCTAGCCATAGGCTGCCTCTTTGGTAAACCTTTAATTAAACATTTTCACGTGTTAATTAAATCCTACCTTTCTTGTGCAATAACAAACTTAGACCGTGAAAATTAACCTTTGTGTACAAGAACGAGCATAATATATGCTTAACCACCAGTTATTTTTAATTAACCTAGTGTTGTTTTCCATAAAACAAGTGCTTATGTAATTTTTTTATTTCCCTTTTACAATGCCATCAGCATGAAATCTTGAACTTTGAAATCTAAGTAAGTATAAAAAACTTATAACGTAAACCTAAACTGAATACAGAATAGAGAGACAAAAACGTCACTCAGAAAACTGGGGCTCTACTTTGAAATCAGTAATTCGAACTTCGGATCGCCTTGTCACTTTCTTGCGAATTAGTGACGCGTCGGGAGCAAAAGGGATAGCAATAGATGAAGTTCGAATAACGGATTTCAAAGTATGGGGCAGTGTGCCTGGAGGTGCTGTTGTCTTCAAAACGGCTCTCCCCGTCGAATGGTCAATCGAGTGCGATAAGTCATACGAGAGGGCTCACTCGACCCGGTAAAGCGGGTAAACTAAGAATACACGCCCTTAATTTTTGTTGTTATGCTCTGAAGAAACAAATTCAACTCGCCGATTAATAATTGGTTTGTCGACTACAAGAGCCAGTTGTAAGGGTTAAGGGCGAGGGCGAGCGAGTTGTTTATCACTTCACTGCCTTTATATCCTTTCTTATTATTATTTTATATTTTTTTAAACTAAACACAAAATTGAAATTATACTTAAAAAAGGTGAATTTAATGCCTAAGCTTAAGTAGTATTTTGAATTTTTGTTTATATAGGTACAAGTATTTTGAATAAACTGTCTGCGCCCAGGAATTACAATACTTTAAGTATGTTACCTTAAGGCACATAACGATTATCTATCTGGCAACACAATTACAATTTCAATCAAGCGGTTCTCCCAATTCGTTTCGGTGGACTTGGTATTCGATGCTCTTCTAGCGTGGCACTACCAGCTTTCCTGTCCTCCGCTTATGGTTCGTTGCCTCTCGTCAGTATTATCTTAAATGTCCCACAGATACTTGACGTTGAGATTGCGAACCTGGTGGAGGCCAGGGATGCTTGGTGTGAGTCGTGTCCCGGAGTGGATATGCCAGTCAAGAGGCATATCCAAAGAGCATGGGATACTCCTCGCCTCATATCAATTCATACATCTCTCATACAAAATAGTCCGGACGATTCAGATCGCGCCCGTCTTCTCGCTGTCTCTGCAGGCGAGTCAGGTCACTGGCTCCACGCTCTTCCTTCCCGCAATATAGGCACAGTCTTGGACCCAAGCTGCTTGCGCATAGCAATAAGCTTGCGGGTTGGAGCTAGAATCTGTGAACCTCATACTTGCACGTGCGGGAAGGAAGTGAGTGAGCTGGGACGACATGGCCTTTCATGCTTTAGAAGTGCCGGCCGTTTGTACCGCCATGGCACAATTAATGATCTGATCCGTCGTTAACTTGCCACTGCCTCTGTACCAGCTGTCCTGGAACCAGCAGGTTTACATAGAGACGATGGCAAGCGACCAGACGGAGCTACATTGGTGCCGTGGAAACTGGGTAGGGCACTGGTGTGGGACGCGACGTGTGTTGACACATTCGCCCTGTCCCACGTCCAGTCAACCCGTAATCGGGCCGGTGCAGCAGCTGATCAGGCCCAAACCATCAAGCGCCGCAAATATTCATCATTATTAAATAATTATGAATTTGTGGCGCTTGCAGTGGAGACCATGGGACCTTGGTCAGCTGATATGAAAAGCTTTATTAAGGCCCTGTCATCCCGGCTCATAGACACCTCCGGAGATCCTAGAGCTGGTGCTTACCTCTCCCAAAGGATTGGGCTAGCTATCCAGAGAGGTAACGCAGCCAGTGTCATAGGGACCATGCCGCGAGCGGACCTGCTAGAGGGGGTGTTCTTTTTATAGTGGTGATTATTATTTACGTCTTTAATATTTGAGTAGCTTAGTTTTTTATTTTAATTTAAATAAGTTTAGTTTTAACTTTTATTATATTAAATATGTATCTTTTTATTAATGATTTATTACAATAATATTTATGTGCACAATAATAGAAATAGGATATCAATATATTTCTGCAATGACACGCGAGTATTTGTTTCTGGGTCTTGGATGTTTTCTATGTATTTAAGTATTTAATTATCTATACAACAAGTTATTTTCATCAGTGTCTCGTGCCCATATAGAACTAGAGCTTAGTTTTGGGCTAGCTCAATTGGTGTGAGAGTGCCCCCTGATATTTATTATTACTTATTACCAAAGATATGTAAAAAAATAAAAAAATACCGGTCTTGTGCGAGTCGGGCACTAGCACCTAGAGTTCCGCACCTACGTCTTATTCGTATCAAATATTAGAACGTCACAAAAAACGTAAATGCCATTTCCATAGTTTTATCTTTTTGCCTTTAGTTTATATTGATTATATCCCACGCACATGCAATTTGTGTAATTTTTATATTAGGGAAGTTTCTGAAATGCCAGGTTGTTTTCCTTTGCGTTCCATGTTAATTACCTAAATATCTCAAAAGCCATCGATTTTTTAGTGTTTAGTTTTTACTGCCGAAATAAATAAATTTGTCTGGAAGCCATTTCAGTGGAAAAGGGTCTTTCCTGACCAACGGACCTACGACAAACAGCTTGTGAACCAACCCAGTCATAATTTTATAACGGATTTTTATTATTTTACTTATTTATTTAAACTTATTTGCACAAAATACAATGAAGTTCAATAGTATTTTTTACTGAAAGGAACCCTGAAAAATATATACCTAATATTAAAATTTTCTCGTGTTGATTTTCCAGTTCCTACAAGTTTCCAGGTGCGGCACAATTAATTAAAAGAATCAATTAATTAATTTCACAATAGGAGTTTATACAAACCCAAGTTGACTTGGCGCCGTAGAAATGATTTTCAATTAAGAACTGTGGCACTAGATAAGAAGCATTCTAGGATCGTTATCGTTATAGAAAATGTTTAGGTTTGCCATGAGCTGCCAGACCGTCGCGTCGAGCCCTTACATTTTCTGTTTTCTAAGATCGTTTACATCTTGCGTTATGTATTTTGGCTAGGGCGATACGTTACGTTGCTAATGAGGTAAGAACATATGACATTGTTGAATTGTAGACTAACTTCTACGGTTGCCTTGCGTGGTTGATCGATCTATTTTATAGTTGGGTGATAGGAGTAGAGTTTCAGGAGATCAAAAGTTGTCATAACGACACTAGGTTGATGGAACCAGTAATGGACAAGGCACCAGTAATGGACACTTTTACAGAAGATAAGGGTTATTCATTTGTTTTGCAACAATCAATTTAGGAATCGTATGAAATTTGAATTAAGAGTGAAGTGTCCATTACTGGTGCTCGTCAGCTAAAAGTGTCCATCATTGGTGCCGTCACCCTACGAGTACTTAATTACGAAATCAACTTTTTACATAACACAACATATTTAATCTACGCCATATCCCGACTACCCAGCTTTAACACGTTCAGTTGGCTTTATAAGTAGCTGCACACTTGTGTACCTTGTCTCTGTAATGCCTTTGACAGATTCGTTAAGCAGGTCAAACATGACTTTAAAGTTACAAAGCGCTAAAGTGTGCAGCTACTTAGGAGGTCGACCGTACCTAGTGCGGGGTAGGGTGTCTTTTTTAGGGTTCCGTACCCAAAGGATAATAAAAGGGACCCTGTCACTAAGACTCCGTTGTCCGTCTGTCTGTCTGTCATAAGGCTGTATCTCATGAACCGTGATAGCTAGACAGTTGACATTTTCACAGATAATGTATTTCTTGACGTGACATGCAACGTCGTTTTGAGTGGTGGAGCGCAACTTCTTGAATAGAAAACGGTGATACAAAGCGATAACGATAAAAATATTTAATCGTTTCCTTCTTAGACAGGCAAGGTTAAGATTTGCTTTTTCACCGAATCAAAAAAGGAGGAGGTTCTCTATTCATTAAATATAAGTTTGTGAATGTCTGCTTGTGTAAGAAGAATTAAATGCTGATTGGCACCCAATTTGGTTTATTATAAAATTGTTTTTGTTCTAAATGAATTTCCCCTTGTATTTCATTTTATTATCATTGTTTTGTATTTTGCATCTAAAAGTAAATGATTTTATTTCATTCCCTCAATTTCTTTCATGATCAGCGTACGTACATTTCAGAAACTTAAGAGTTCCTAGTTAGGAAGTAGTTTTAAATTATGCAAGTAATAAAAGTTTTCTTCCACATGCTCGGAAATGTTAAACTTACTGTTGTAAAATCAGCCCGCGAAGTTCTGAGTTCCAGGTACAAGTAAAATTTAAAAAAACAAAGTTATTATTTACCAACGGCAGCGGCTGCGAAAATGTATGAAATTTCATTACGTACCTGGTGTTTTACTTTTTAAAACCATGTTTGGACTAGGATAACTATCTCCAACACTCTCGTGCAATCAAAATTCTTCCTTGTATATTTTATTTTTTAAATCTATATATATAAAAGGCTAAACTGACTGACTGACATATCAACGCACAGCCGAAACTACTGTACCTAGAAACTTGAAATTTGGTACAGGGATTCCTTTCATGATGTAAGTGAGCACTAAGAAAGGATTTTCCGAAAATCGACCCCCAACGGGAAGAAATGGGGGGGAGTAGCGGGAAACTAATTCTACGCGTACGAAGTCGCGGGCGTTCTCTAGTGTCATATATAGACTAAAAAGTTTTACAGCGTATTTAAAAGTGTAGCAAATAGTTTGACCTTTTTTAATAGAAATTCATAAGTAAAGAAAGTAAATTTCCGAAATATTAATAAACGCGTAATAAATGTTTCAATTTAACATATATTTTATTCAAATTGAATTTATTTAACGCTTTATTTCAGTTATATACTAAATCGTACCTGTTTCGAATGTAAATGAAATTATGAGATTTATGAGTAACGTTGACGTTGAATTTTGGGACTGTATATTTATTTATTGCTAACAATTGTGTAAAATTTTCTCGCATTGTTGGAAAAAACACAATACTTAAGCTTCAACCGGGAAGGGCGGTGCTGGACTCGTATATAGCTCTACTCGTCCCGCAACAGCCAATAATTTCCCGGTCTCTGCAGTAATGTTCTATTACCCAATTTGTGTTTCCATCAGGACGTTTTGCGCTATGTTATGTGTATTGTGAATCAATCAGCGTCAGTGCGTACCGCAACTTTTTTAGCTTTTAGTTGTTAATGTGAAACGTGAGAAACTCGATTAAGTACGAGCATGTTTCAAAACGTTGACGATACGATAACACGTCAAAGGCAATACGGTTTCACCCAGTAATCAGAGGCCCTTGCCAAGATGCACTACGCTAACTAGCGTTTCTATTCGTTTCGTTTTTAAACCAATGCGTCACTGGTAGATGACTCGATACGAAAAGTCACGTGATCTATCAGTGACGCGACGGTTCCAAGACGAAACGAATATAGAAATGCTAGTTAGCGTAATCTTGGCAAGGGCCTCTGCATAGGTTTTAGAATAAACCCACCCCAAGTTAATATTTGATAACACTGACGAAGCAATAGGAGTTTCACATAATATAAATAATACAGATGTTTAGTGTTTACCACACGTAAAATAATAATACACTTGTTTAAAACATGCAATTGAAAATTGACTGCTTATATTCGTAACATGTCAGTTGTAACATTTTCAAGATCTAAACTAGTTCCATGGCACAACTTTAAATTGCTTTGCATTGTTTCCTAACAATGTTCTAATGGTAACTTACGTATTTAATTTTGTATATGGAATAATAAAAATTCAAAAATTCGCGGTCTAGGTTCTCGACCCTTTGAAACGCGCGCACCAGGCATACCACAGCTTTTTAAACCTATCACTTGCAGTTTAAAACTAAGAGTCTCCATTATACTAAAGCAAATTCTGTAAATTTATAAACAAAATTAGTACTTTACAAAAGCTAATCAACAAGAGGGGTTCATTCATTACCAAGCTCCCGCTTTTTGTAAAATAAAACCATTATAGAGTCGTTAGCACTAAACTGATAGTAACTAATATCTTAGTAAACAAGAAGATTGGCTCATTATCCGATAAACATGCTACGCTAATGATTGCACACCGCTTAAAAGTTCTTAAGAACAAATGCGCAACGTATGTAGTTCTCGTTAAGGTAAAAGTTTTCAATGATAATAATTTTATTTTCCAAGTAACTCATGAAGCATAATATAACTAGTCTAACGAATTCTAGCGTTGTAATAAAGTTTAATAACCAGCGTTAATTGCACAGAACAGAAAAAACAGTAGAAGTGTCAAGTGGGCGTGTAACGTGTGGCACAGTTATGCGGAGTTCCGCATAACCTACCATACTTTTGCCGCTATCGCTTATTTAGATATTTCGATATTTCTATAATAGAAAATAAATCCAGAAGCATGCCTTGTTGTGCTATTTTGGAGTGTAAAAACGATAGCCGCACCAAAAACATTTTCCATGGTGGCGTGTTGTTTTTATGATAGTTTGAGTATTGGCGACAACAGGTTTGATACTAAGCGAAGCTCATGCCACTTCCACTGTTTTTTCTATTCCGTGGTTAATTGACTTTCACCAAATTTTAAAACGTAAAAAACATTGTCAGATTTTTTTTAATATAAATTTTGAACTAAGTACATACTAAGTAGTTATTTTTATTTATAGCCCGTGTGGTGCCGGGTTTAGAATGTTGCCACTCCATGTCTTCCATTGGATGTCGTAAGAGACGACTAAGGGACTTAAGGCTGTGTAGTGCTGTTAGGCGATGGGTTTGCAACCTGTCACTAATACACTGGATAACATCTTACCCTGGTTGTGCAAAATGTGGTCACAGAATTATCAACAAGTTTTTGGAGTTGTTGGTGAGTTTGTTGCTCTGCCTATCCCACTCTGGGAATGAAGGCGTGAGTTTATGTATGTATGTATGTTATTTTTATTTTAGATAAAACGCCGCACGGGAAGTTGTTGTTCTTAACAATGTTTTGACTTTGATTTGATTTTGCTGTTTCTTTTTTGCATACCTACTTTCTGGGACCTATTGTTTTTTTATACAAAAGACATCAAACATCAACACGTCTAAATCTTACGAAATGTTTAAGTAGTAGAAAAGAGATAAAAAAGCTGCGCCCTTACTAAACTTATAAGAATTATAAGTAGATATAACGAGTCGCTTTTCATCTGAGCCCCTTGAACCTTTTTTGGGTTTTTTTTTAGCGTTCCGTACCAAAAGTAAAAACGGAACCCCTAAATTGAGACTTTGGTGTAGGTCTGACTGTCTGTATATAACAGCAGTTACTCTCAGCAACTACTAAAGCTATCAAATTGAAATTTGGCGTAGTTGAATAACTTTCTTACCCGCATTTATTTCTTTAATATAATTGTTAAAAAAATAAAGTTTAGTTACTTTATTGAAAAGGGGTCTAAAATGGGGGTTGGAAAATTAAAATAACTGTATAGCAAATTCCAAATCCATATTTCCCTTAGACGCACTTTTTAATTAATGCCAGTAAGTAAATAACAAAAAAAAACCGTTCCCCGACCCGAAATATCTGGAAATATCCAAACTTATCCCACCTTATATACTAATATCGTACTAAAATTTTAAATGCGAAAGTTTGTGTGTTTGTTTGTTACACTTTCACGCTGCAACGGCTGAATGGATTTGGATGAAATTTGGAATGGAGATAGCTTATACCCTGGTTTAACACATAGGCTCTATAATAACTCGGAACATATAAAAGTTCCCCAGAGAATAATGACAATCAAAATGTAATGATGACAAACAAAATGTCGCGGGCAGAGCTATCTACTCAAATAACTATTTGAGACTAAAAATATAAGTCTGTATTAGTTTTAAATCTAGACTCAAGAGTAAACACAGATTTATCTTCTTGCAAGTGACAAAAAAGGTTTACCCTTGTATCGCCGACACTCATTTCACCGAATTTTCATTTAATCGAATTTTCATTTCATCGAACTGGCATTTCCACGTGCAGGAGTTATAATTTTTTGGTGGTCACAGGTCTAACCTAACCTAACCTACGTAATCCATGCTTATGATAACCTAAAACAATAAGGTTTGAGCAGAAATTAGCTTTCGATGAAATGAAAATTCGATGAAACAACGCATTCTTGAGAAGAGTGTTGGTGATTCAAGGAGCACCCTGACAAAAAAACTTTCCCTCCGCCTGCATTTAATCTAATTTTAAGGTAATAGTTTCGAGTCAAGATCGAACGTGCGACCTCTGTTCTAAACAAAGAGTAATGACTTTGTCGCAATAAGTTTACTTACCTGTGTTAGTCAGCGACCGTCCGACCGGCCCGCAGTCCCGAATCGAGCAAACTGGCGCGAGCCTGTCTCACCCCTGCTTATATACCATTCGAGAGTCCACGAATAGAGCTCATAGCACGTCATAACTGGGAATATTTTTAGTTAACAAAGACAACAATATCAGTGCAGGTATGAGCGTCAGAGGCTTAGAGTGACGACTCGATTTAGAGCTGCAGCGATTGCCATCAACTTATGAACCAGGGAGTTTTGCTGTCTTAAATACCCGGTGCTCTTAATTGCCTTTAAAAAATATTCTGAACAGATGTATGTGTAATTGCACAAAAGATCCTACAAGGTCCAAGTAAAGTCAATTATTCTAAAAATTTACAGTGATGTTCATCTTTACACCGTTTTGGGCCACTCAAAATTTTAACTAATATCTAAAGAATTATGAAATTACACAAATATTTTTATATTTTATCTTTATATAATTAATCTTCGGTCTTAACTATATATAAATATCATTTTAAATTTTACAGTATTTTTGATACTCATTTCGACCTAAAGTGGCCACAAAAGCTACTTCCACCCTACCGGCTGTACTCAGATTCACCTAAAGGCCCCCAGAAGGGCTTTTGTCTAACGCACTCGCAATGGCAACCGGCTTCAAAGTGGAGCAATTGTTTTCATTTTGTATGCAGACAAGCCTTCGATTTTCAAAATGAAAACGATCGTGATTGCGAGTGCGTTAGACAATAAGCCCTCTGGCCTTCCCTAAGGAAGGCAATGATTTTTCATACATAAGTTTGAAAAAGGAACGAGTTGACTGTCTCTAAACGTTTTCGAGTAGAGCTGTAACACCGCTTGTTCTGCCTAACGGCAAGAGGGTGTGCTAAGTGCTTTTTTCACTTCATATTATTTTGTTATTTTAATATTTTTAAATTATATCGACCAATTACTAGTTACTTATGATAACAAATGTAAAAAACAAGTTCGTACTTCTTTCCATGAAGCATTAAATAATAAGAAGCGAGCGGACCGCCAATATTAACGTCAAATAGATCTAGGTACAGTCGAGTTCAAAAAGATGTGTACACTTTAGTACCTTGTCAGTTTCCAATGTGACATTTTATATATGGCAGTTTAAACATGACATTAAATAGACAAGGTACTGTGTATACATCTTTTTGAACTCGACTGTACCTAATGTAGAACAACATTTAGGTAATGCGTATAGTTAAATGATTAAGTAACTTTCTATTATGCTTATAAGGTGAGTAAGGTTAATACTCCAGATTACCGTGAGCACTTAATAAGTAGAAGTTCGTAAGCTCTTGGCATACAATAAGAATCTTGACTAACACTATATTTAGCCGAAATAACGTGTTATAAGATGTTGGATATGATATGCTACTTATATTATTAATTACTTACGTGTATTTTCATAAAGTGAATGAGTATAAGGGTCGTTCTTAAAAAAGTGGCACCGCCACCTGTCAATAGGTCTTTCTTAGAACTTTTTTTTTATAAAGCGTCATCCATATAATTTAGTTATCAATTCATATTAAAAGACACTTTTTGAATAGAGGCCAAATGCTTAGATATAGAATTAAATTATATTAATAACCATAAAAACAATTTGTAACTACGTTTTGTCGCTCACCTGCAGTGTCCCAACGCGAGGCACTCATGTTTCAAGTTAATTAAAACGTAAAAATCACCAACAAAACGTAGCTTGAATACTATTTTTTACTTACACATACACTCAAGATTTAAAACTGTAGTGTTGAATAAGAATACTATACTTATATTTCGAATTATTTGAAATTTAATTTTGTCCACGACAGTTTTGGTCGCTCACCTGTCATGAGATAACCGCTACCTCTGTGATTATACTATCTCGTCTTACCTGCCTTACCCCGCATAATTCGAGACCTACAGTCCCCAGCTAACGCTGTTAGAAGTAACACGTCGTCAGCGAGCCGTTCTCAAAAATTATAAACATAAAACTTACGCGAGCGGGAGTTTGTAATGGGTACGTAGTCGCTATTCTGTCTTCCATATTTTGATAATTGTTTGACTTATTGTATTTATATTAATTTATAGCACGTAAAACATGGTTTATTTTTATGTGAATAAATATGTAGTTCCTTAACCAAGTACTTAACTAGTATTGATGATATAACTGTCATTTTGTTCACCTGTCTAAAAAAACAGGTGAACGACGTTTACGGCAGGCGAACGACAATTGTTTAAAAACTGATATTGTAAACCAAATATTTTTGTGGTGTTAATGTTTTTTACCCGACTGCACGAAGCAGGGTTGTTTTCCGAGCATATGTATGTACGTATATATGTATGTAACACCCTGTAGCGTATATGGTTCACCGGATTTCAACATATGAGATGCCGTTACGCTCAAAAGGTAAATAAGGTGTGTTATATTTTATAAATAATTTAGATAAGGAATGAAACGAATCAAAATTATTCAAATTAAGCACTTTTTGCTAGTTTAATGTAGTGTTTATTTAACAATTTACTTAACTGCACCCGTTGTCGTTAAACTGCTAACAGTTTCACTTTATTTGTACGTATTTGTCACCAACCTGCCCCTATTATCGATAACCTGGTTACAAATAGTCATTCACCTGCCTACCGCATAATTCAAATACCTGTATCTTCTAAAATAATAAAATAAATCACTTCCCTCCATGTGATATCGATTACACGATAAGATTTCTAGCGGTCTTAATAAATAAAAACAGCAAAATCGGAAAATTTCTGAAAAATGCAAAATTAATTCAGCGGTGCCAACTTTTTGAGAACGACCCATAATGTTATACCTTTCATAGGGCCATAAATAAAATATGATAGGGCCAAAAAGTTGCTTTTGTGTGGTAGATATATCAAGTGTTTTAAATACGCGAGTCATTTCATTTTATTTGGCAGTAAAAGAAGAATGTCGATTTTATATGAACAATATAATAAAATAACAGAGCCCCAAGACAAAATGCATTACGCCAACTTGCGTTTCCATTCGTTTGGTTTTTAAAACAATCGCGTCACTGCTATATCACGTGACTTTTCGTATCACGTCATCTACAAGTGACGCGATTGGTTTAAAAACGAAACGAATATAAACGTTAGTTAGCGTAATGCATCTTGTCTAGGGCCTCAGGCACTCTATTCATCTATTTTAGGATCAAATACGATAAAATTTGATAGTATGAAAAAAATGTCCAAGTGCGAGTCGACTTTGCACACGAAGGTTTCGTACTATTCTTATATTCCCTTTAATTTTTAATTTAATTTAAATGGTTAAACTCAGGGCCTCCCAACCTTTTGTGCGTCGAGCCTCCCCCAAATAATAAGTAAATAATATGTTCATCCGTCCTTTATTTTTTGGGATGAAATTAAACGCACATTAATTTAGCATTGACTGATGACATCGTGTTGTGAAACGCCTAATAACTTATTGAGATAACAATCGATGTGTTATTAAATTATTTATGACGTTATATTTAGTATTTTCGAGTTAAGGCATGCCCCACTGCCACTGGTTGGGAACTCCTGTTATAAACACACTATCTGAAGAAAAAAAAAATCTTTTACAATTAGGAAGCGGAATGTGGAAATTTAGTCGCAATTTCTTTTGCGTTCTCCGTACGATCATCGATTACCACAGAAAGTACTTATACTCTGTAATTAAGATAAAAACTAACCTAACCAACAAAAAGTTGGAAAACCCCCGACATTGACATTTCAAAGTTCAATACTTCAAAAACGGCTGAACCGATTTCGATATAAAATGTCTAAGAACCACCGCTAGAAAACCTGCTTTCAAATAAAAAAAAACCGCATCCAAATCGGTTCATCCGTTTAAGAGCTACGGTGCCACAGACAGACACACACACACACACACACACTTACACGTCAAACTTATAAAACCCCTCTTTTTTGCGTCGGGGGTTAAATACTTTTAAATCGAACCACTAGCAACCTCTTAATCCTGCAGATAATGTGAGTACTTCCAAATAACGATTTTCATTCGGTCCCTGATGACTAAAATGATGTAAACAGAGGTTTGAATCGTGACATGACATGCGACCTTATGAACACTTAATCTCGGGAGAGTTTTCGTTTCATTAGGTTACATAAAGCTTTCTATACATTTTAGAAAACATATTTTTTTATATCTTGAAATTTTAATAATTGTGCACATGATTATGACGATACGACACAGTTGGCCGAGTTGGTACAGTCATCAGCAATAATATTATCCAACATTGGACGCAACAGTATCTGACACGCTCTTATGCCTCTAGTAATAAAGGCATGTCATAGATTTTGGCGCCCGTTGTTGGATAATATATTATTAGTGACTGTACCTAGTCACTAGGTGGGCCTACGAATTTGCAGACCCGGTTTTAACTGGCGACTGTATACATTTTGTAATATTGTACTGAAAGTTTATTATACTATATAAGTATGATTATCGTTGTCTAGTATTAGTCTATAATAGTATGTAAATACTAGCCTAGATTTAGTTTGGGCCTAGGATCTAAGGTACACATTTTAAAGGCATTTTCACACACTTCCTCAGTTCCGCTGTTCGTTACATATACCCCTGTGTGTAGCACGCTTTTCAACACAATTTTACCTCATTTCAAACCTGAAATAGGATCTAACTGTAACTTATTTTACTTAGAGAGAGGTTTGGATTTTTCCTCAAATATATTTCGACCAATAATTACATTCATTTGGTACGAGTAAACCAATAAGTATACGAGACGTAACACTCACCTTACAACTAGCCTTTTTGACGCAGCTTTGTCTGCCTGTCCGTCTAAATACAATAAAGAAATAAAGAAAAAAAATATGATCACATTTAATTAGTAGTAGAAGTAACTACCTACCTCTTCTTTCAAAGTCGATATCTCTTAAACGGCCCCACCGATTTTCATGAAATCATTCTTAGAACAATATTGAATAAACTAGGGTGACAGAACCAGTAATGGACAAGGACCAACGATGGACACTTGATTTTTATTTTACAGAAGATAAGGGTTATTCATTTGTTTTGCAACAATCAATTTAGGACCGTATGAAATTTGAATTAAGAGTTAAGTGTCTATTACTGGTGCCTGTTAGCTAAAAGTGTCCAAAACTGGTGAAAACACATTACGTTTCTTAAAAAAAATGCATCCTTATCGAATTATCCTTTTAGAAGCTACGATGCCACTGACAGTCACACATATACGCAGACACAGATTACCAGCATATTCTTTTTATGACGAAATTAAATATACAATAATTTAACATCATACTTTGAAGTTGAGGTCTAAATCGGTCCCTTCTCCCTTCCCCTCCCTACAGCCACAAAATTCTATTGCAGACAATTATAGCGTTCAACATGTACACTTACAATTGTGATATTAAAAAAAGTGCTACACACTTTAAAGGTCGCATCAGATGACATTTCAAGGTCACGGTTAAGCGCTCCCGTTTATGATGATAGCCGCTAAGAGCCTCTTAGCCTTGAGATGTTTTACTGTTTATAGAAACACAAGTTCAAGCGCTCCTAGCGTTCCTAGCCACATAGCGTTTTCGATCCACGAAGACGCCCCCGCCTGTCAAACTGTAGGGAGCACGAACTTATACCTTCTACCAAGTAGGTAACGCTATCGAGAAAATGGTGAACTGTCCTATTGTTGGCCACCTACCAATTGTTGGCCCCATGAATTTTAACCTAAGGTAATAGAGACGATAATTCAACTATCACTAGGTGCCAGTAACTGGTATTTTAGAGGCCAGTAATTAGGTGTTTTACCCTACTTGGCGATTGGTTAAAGCGCCCGTTTCCGTATTTAATACTAAAATTTGGTAGCAAGTTGATATACTTACGTTGACTTTTGTATCGTCATCGAGTACCTAGTAGGTACCTAAAGATGAAGTATACGTAAAATAAAACTTGAGTCTGTTGTAGGGTTTCGTGCTACGGATAGGTTCAGAACAAGTTTTCGAATAGGAAAGGCGATTCGAAAATGTGACGTTTGATATTTTCTGTTCGTTCCTTAAATTCCTTACGGCCAAACCCTAAATATATTCAATCCGCGGACAGATAAGGCTTACTTCGTGTTAAAATTTTACACTTGCCCATACAAAATGTATGGGCCTAGAGATTCCAAATATGGCACGTAGGTTTCTAATGAGGTCTAGGGGTGCACTAAGAAAGGGGTTTCCGAAAATCGCCCCCAATGGGAAGAAATAGGGAGAGTAGCGGGAAACAAATTCTACGCATACGAAGTCGCGGGCGTCCTCTAGTAATAAATAGAATTAATAAAAAACAAACAAACACACTTTATAAACTTAGTTTTAGTAAGGAGTGAAGGCACAGAATAAATATTAAGAATTCTTCTTACCTAATCTGTGGTAAATAATTTAGTAACGTAACCTACTCTGCCCTCCTAAGTCAATAAGCGTATCTCAAATTCAATAATCAAAGCAGTTTTAATTCTATTCTTCTAGAAATGAGGTTGATATAACTGCAGTAGATTTATCTGAGATACTGCCGAACCCTATATTCAAATCAGCCTTACTTTTGGTTAAAATTTGACATTTGCCAATACAAAATGTGTCAAATTTTAATCCGAAGTAAGCCTAGAGTCTAGAAAATGAAAGATGAGAATGAAAAAATATCTCATTCCCATCTCTAATTTGCCAGACAATCTATGCGCGGTTTAAATATAGGGTTCGGCCGTTAAGAGGGCGTCTCTCGTCGCTACGCCAGCTGTAGCCGCGGCTCGCGCTACACACGGCTACAACATTGTCGTAGCATGTAGTGAATTGAGTATAATCACTTTTGTTTTATTTTTTTACACAACTGTTACACTTTTTCCTTTGAATTAAACCATAGTACCCACACTAAAGAAAACTTTGACGATTTTGCCGGTCGGATTTTATGTTAAACGTAAATGATATGATATAAATATGAACTTATGCGACAAAATACGATGTTGTTTTAGTATTTACTACGTCTTTAGCAAACAGACACAAATACTCAATTATAAGCGCGCTATTAAAGCATATCACAATTAACCACACTTACATTTTAAGATTAACTTGCATTGGCTATATTTACGAGAATGTACATTGTACCTACATCAATCAACAAAATGGCAAAAATCTGTTTTTTTTTAACTTTGCTTAACCGCCACAATCACTCTGAAATGAAACTATTTATGTCGACGCATAACCAGTAGCGTACCATTTGTACTCTTATAATAAGAATGTTCTAGAGACAAATTAGTGCCGAAGCTTCCAGTATTTCTAAGTATAGGTATCAGAGGCCGATCAGTCTAACGAGAGTAATTTAGTACTCTAAAGAAAGTAATTTAGTGCTCTTCCTTAGTTTTTGCTCGAACAGGTATAGCCCGGGACTATAAAGTGAGCGCTTACACTCTGTACCGGTTAAAACAATTTAAGTTCAATTCTGTGTTTAGCAAAGTAGAACTTAAAAAACCGTTATTTTTAGGTAAGTATATTTTTTTGCGCGCGACTTTTAACTTGCACTCGTTTACCGTTATTCTCGCGGGAAATACAATAAATTCCGACATAGAAAATGTTATACATAATCATCTTAATCTACTTATACCTACATGAACTACCAGTGAGCAATAGTTATTTGTTATACAAGGGGGGAAAGTTGTATTTTACCTGCGAGTGTTCATTTGAAACACGAGCTAGCGAAAGGATTCTATGATTGACCACGAGCGAAGCGAGTGGTTCAAAAATAGAATCCTGAGCGTAACGAGTGTTTCAACACACGAGACGTAAAATAACTTTTCACCCGTGTATAACACAAAACTTTTCACCTCACTACAGCGAGGAAAATAATAAAAAAAATGTAATATCAATTATTATTTATTTTCCTCTTTGTCAATACATTTTTTTTTGTATTTTTTACTCGATGTAATTCATTAATTGTGATGTTAAAAATTCAGCACTTTTAACGTTTTACGTTTTGTTATCTGTCAAATATCACTTAAGCTGCCTTCACTAGGCTGTATGGATCAATGTCCTTTGCCTTTTCCCTTGGGATAAAACAAAAGAAAAAAAAATTAAGTTGCCTTCAAATGTCAAAACTCTTTCTTCACATGTGGATAAAAAGCGATTTTCTCAATAGATATCAAACAAACAAAAAGGGCTTTCCGAGCTAGTGAGATGAAAAATATAATGCTTGATTGCAAAGCTAACATCCAAATCCATTATCTATGCGTAGATTTTTCCTCACCTGACAGACTTGTACATTTATTGTATAGGACGTAGAAAAAAAGTTACAGTTTTAAGAAATTAAAGTAATAAAAGTTATGAAGTTATAAAAGTTGTGTGAAGATACGAGAGCTGACTTTAAAGACTTCGCTTATACAATTTCCAGACCGGGTTTTAATTATTAACTCTTATTTATTACCGTCGAGAACTTTCTAACGTATAACTATTTGATTTCTTAAACGTAAAATAGTAGGTTCCTATTATTAGTAGAATAAAACGAAGACGAGGACGAAGCGCTGGCCTAATCGGTAGTGACCCTGCCTACGAATTAAGCTAGCAGTCCTGGGTTAAAATCCCGGTAAGGGCAGATATTTTAGTGATGAGTGCGAATATTTGTTCCTGAGTCATGGATGTTTTATATGTATATAATATAAGTATATTTTTCCCTATATAAGTATTTATATCGTTGTCTAGTACCTACCCAGAGTGCAAGCCTAGAACTTTGTTTGGGACTAGATCAAATGTTGTGACATTGTCTCCTTATATCCAGAGAGGTAACGCAGCCAGTGTCATAGGGACCATGCCGCGGGCGGACCTGCTAGAGGGGGTGTTCTTTTTATAGTGGTGATTATTTTACATTTAATATTTGAGAAGCTTAGTTTTTATTTTAATTTAAATAAGTTTAGTTTTAACTTTTAATTGTATTATATTAAATATGTATCTCCTTATGTTAATAAATATTTTATTATTTATTTTCCGTGCGGTTGCCGGGTTAGAATAGTGCCACTCCATGTCTTCCCGTGGATGTCGTAAGAGGCGACTAAGGGAGTATAGGCTTGTAGTACTGTTAGGCGATGGGCTTGCAAGAAGAGGTGGAAACAATGAAACACTTATTATGTCAATGTATGCCCTCGCCGGAGTAAGAATGAAAATCCTCGGTTTTGGCTACCCAGAACCAAACGATTTCAAGACTCCACTATCCGCTTTCTGGAAGGGTAGGAGGCTGCATTAGATTAAACGCTAAACAAAAAGAGGGGTAATTAAATTACACAAAAGATCCCATAGGGTCGAAATGTATTCGCAAGGTCCCCACCAATAAGATAAGAATAAGACATTTCAACAGTGGTCTTACCTCCGCACCGGAACCAACAATGAAAATACTGCTATTTGACAGCATGTAGTTTACAGAATAAGGGTCAAATCACACCGAGACGCGACGCGACGCGACGCGGCGCGCACTTTTTTAATAGAGCGACTCAAAATATACTTTATTTACTACACGAAAAGGTACACATTTCATTGTGAGATTAAGAATACGGTATACCACGCAGCGCTGCGCCTCGAGACGCCTCGCGGCGCAGCGCGGCGCATCGCGACGCAGCGGTGCATAGTCGGCACGAGCGGCGTGCGAGAGCGGCGCTGCGCCTCGCGGCGCCGCGCGACGCAGCGCGTCGCCGCGAGGCGCAGCTTGAGGCCGCCGAGGCGACTTTTCTGTTTCTACTATTTCCGTCCAGTAGTCCACAGAGTACTTAATCACTAGGTTTTAAGAGTCGGCACTCTCAAAGAAGCCTCGAACCGAATTATGAACGTACTTTGTACCAACCCACAAATACAAATACGTAGTAACTTGTATAATTATAATCTGTGCAAATACTAACAACCACACGTGCTGCGGTGGTTCACTATTTATTTTTGTTCATTTTGAATATAAATTGGATCATGCTGTCAATTTCACTCCAAGCTGCGATTTATTATGTAAAAGGGTTTTATTTAACCTTTTCCGAATGATGACTCGGTAGTGCTATTATGTCTTTGACAAGTATCAAACTTATGTCAAACTTTCAAATGTCAGCAGAAATAATTTTGAAAAATCCGTTAAGTTTAGTAGTCGATTAGTTGTTTGGTGGTTTAAAAAATACTGTCGTGCAAGCTTCACAAGAGCTATTTTTACAGTTATCTTAACTACCTAGTAAGTATTTCTGTCTGGTTGAATAATTATTTTTTCTTTAGAGATAAGGCGATGATCCAATTGGGTTTAAGTTCCAAGGAAAAAGGATACATTTCGCCCAAAACCAATTAAAAACCATTAACCTTACGTATGTATGTATGTTTGTGCTGAATGCGGACGGATTACGGTGGAGAATTTTTTAATCATGGATCATGGATTAGGCAAACGAGCACCTAGCCCAACTGATAGTAAGTGGGATCTGTTTACCTGTGACCCATAGGTATACTTTCACATATTCAAGAGTCCGTCAATCTGTCCGCCAATTTGTCCGCCTGTCTATTCGTCTGTCTGACCCCGTGCCCATCGGTCCGTCTGTTCTTCCGTCTGTGTATGTACCTATCTATGTCACACTTTTTGCAAAAACTATCAGACACAAACCTGTCATTTTGTACACATATAGTTTTTTTTACACTGCGCTCTAACTAATAATAATAATAACAATAATAAATTTAATACTTAAATTTATTTCAGAGAAAAATATATATGTAAAAGTGTGACCTAAAAAACTAGGTTCTCAATTCGTCAAGATTGTTGTTCTTTTTAAACAACGTCAAAAGAGGATGAGGTCCTCAATTCGTCGGCATTTTTTATGTTTATGTATGAATATACTCGTATTACGCATAACATTTTACCTTGTGAACCGATTATGATGTTATTTTAAAAAAAGATTCATTTTTAGGGTTCCGTAGTCAAACTAGGAACCCTTATAGTATCGTCATGTCTGTCCGTCCGTCCGCAGCCTAGCTCAGAGACGCTTAGTACTAGAAAGCTGTAATTTGGCACGAATATACATATTAGTCACGCTAACAAAGTGGTAAAATAAAATATTGAAATATTTTTTTATTTTGGACCTCCCGTACACGTAACGTGGGGATGTATTTTTTTTCTTGTCTTCCTCATAGTGTTGGTGTCGTTGGATTTGTCTTTCAAAAATATT
Organism: Acleris cristana; assembly: GCA_948252455.1. Taxonomy (NCBI): domain Eukaryota; kingdom Metazoa; phylum Arthropoda; class Insecta; order Lepidoptera; family Tortricidae; genus Acleris; species Acleris cristana. The sequence goes on along the minus strand of OX411782.1, from coordinate 7,515,613 downwards.
GCGGGTTTATACAAACTATTTTTCGGTTAAGGGATCCGTTTATGAAAAATATACCTACTAAAATCACCTGACAGCACCAAATAACTTTAAAGAAGTAGAGAATTAATTCATACTTGTTATTTTTGTGATTTTTGTGTAGTAACGGCTTCGGAACCCTACACTGAGCATGGTCAGACATGCTCTTGCCCGGTTTTGGTTCTTAAGAGTTGGCGTGATCTGTCGATGGGATCCATTAGGAATCGACTGAACAAATATTATACAGTCACGTACAGTTTTTTTGGTATTCTTAGTAAGCATTTACATTCCAAAAGCATCATTTGGTAAAGTGGAATTGATGATCTAAACTAGAGATGACCATCAAAACTTCAATCGAATGGAAAATAAGTATTTCACTGGTAGCAATGAGAAATCAAATCTTGGTATATGAAAATTCTTTTATTGTTTTTAATGTAGGTAACTGCTGCGCGACGACGACAGTGTCGCCAAGCATAGGAAATTGTACATAACTTATTGGACAAAAACGTTCTTACCGTTCCCAGACTGCCTAGTCAAACCTTTCGGACAAGCAGGTTTGATCCAGCGATCGAAGTTTTGATAGGTTTAAGTTAAGTGTTAAGTTATGTTATACTTATAGTCTTTCAGTGGGCGTGAAGGGCCAAAGTACCGATAAATCGGAGCTCAGCAGTTTCGTAGCTCCGTCGATCTCTAGCCAGCACAACTACAATGTAATTTTTGTCGGTTCGTCACCAGTATTTAAAGTAAATTCTGACATATCAAGTAAGTACACGGACGTGATCTTAATCTTTCTTATATTTTATTTTACTTAATAAAAAAAATGCAGGAGGGTCTATGTTTTACCGTAGGTATGTATTTTCTTTTTAAACCGACTTCAAAAAAAAGGAGGTTCTCAGTTTGACCTGTATGTATGTTTGTATGTATATAATGTATGAATATATGTATGTTTGTCCGCGATTATCTCGCGTTTGGCTGAACCGATTTTGATGCGGTTTTCAGAAAATTATTTGTTACACTCAGGAGGTTTTAGTTATATACTTAACCGACTTAAAAAAATGGTAAAGTTGTCGAGTCAAAATTTTTTTTTTGGTTTTATATAGTATACTTTCGAGGTTGGTCCCATTGTCACCAAATCTGAATCTGATGTGAGGATCCGTGAGGAATTGAGGGAACTCCTCAAATATGATAGGTATGCATACATACAGCGGCTGCAGCGATTTAAGTAGGTATTTTTTTTAGTAACAAGTCCAGTATATGCATTCAGAAAGTAACATTTAATTTTGTTGAAGTGGAACTGATGATGAAGGCCACAAATGGCTACCGGAACTCCTCAACGGTACCTATTTCAAGGGTGGTGATAAGATATCTCGATTAAGATAGTTGAGCAATTGTAACGAAGAATACCTATTTAATTGTTTAAATATGACTAAGTATGACTTTCCCACGGCGTTGCTTGCGGCGTGCTTAAAATGTAAGTATGAAAGTTTCATATCAACTAAGAAGTGGAACTATATAACAGCTTATTATGATCACTAACAAGTACAAAATAAAATAAAAGTTTTGAAAAAACAAAAAACCGCTTTCAAAAACGCAAAAAATTACTTCTTTTAAAATGGTAGGTATAAGTCAGTCCAATTTAATATTTGGCGGTTTTTTTTGTGTATATTTTATTCACCGATTTATCTGTAAATTATAAATAATTAGACTGATTTTGAAAATGGTTTTTTTGTTTCATAGGGTATATACTTCCGAAGTGAGCGATGAGGAGATCCGTGAGGAAGTGAGGGAACTCCTCAAATATTCGTATAGCGATTTTGTATTTTTAGTACCTAACAAATCTTGCATTTTCATTCAGATAGTATCATTTGGTGAAGTGGAACTGAAGTCGATACTCCTCAACGGGGTTATGTCCCATTTGTTCCATGGAACTACGAATTTTGTATTGAACATTACCTCATAGTTCAATACAAAATGCGAAGTTCCATGGAACAAATGGGATATACCACTCAACGGTACCTATGTCAAGGGGGTTTGTACCTGATTCGTCGTCTTCCTGTTTCGTCGAATTCCTTTTTCGTCGGATTCCCGATTCGTCGTATTCTTGTTTCGTCGGAATTATATACATATAATTAAATACGTCGAGCAGTAAACCACTATTTACTAAATATGAAGATTTAATGTGACACGTATGACGGCAAATATGTTGCCGTTACCCACTAAAGGGTTATTGGGTATTTACTTAATATATACCTTGTACTAAAATGAACTTTGTTAACCAATAAATAGAAATCACTTTTAACATCGGACTAATAATGTCATTGAGGGATGGCATAACCGATTAAACCACAGAATCCGCAAGAAGCCATCCCTTTTTTTATTCATTCAGTTACTGAGGACCGAAGCGCAGTATCAAGATATATAACCATCCGAAAAATGCAACTACATTTTTCAAATGTAAAAAAAATACGCAAAGCAATAGACATGCAAAAATATCAGCAAGAAAGAGCAATCGTCAAGAACTTAGTTGAAAAAAAAAAACAATTTTAGATTTCTTGAATAGGCTCTATATTGATTTGATTAGCGTTTGTGTGTATACGTTTGCTGTTAAGTTTTGTTTGAATTTGTAAATATATTTTCAATTGATATTAAAAACAAATGTGAAGTCACGGTAATTGCATAGTTTCATTTCATATTGACATTTCGACGAATCAGGAATCCGATGAAACAGGAATACGACAAAACAGGAATACGACGAATCAGGAACAAACCGTCAAGGGTGGCAATAAGATATTATCTCATTTAAGATAATTGAGCGACTATAATGAAGAACATTTAATTGTTTAAATATAACTATGACTTTCCCGCGTCGTATTGCTTGCGGCGAGCTTGAAATAAGGTTCATATTAATTGAGAAGTTATGATCACAAATTTATTTATTAAGTATTAAAAAAAAATATTGAAAAAACAAAAAGCCGCCTTCAAAAACGGAAAAGTTACTTCTTTTTAAAATTAGGGGGGTTAGGTCAGTCCCACTGAAGTCAGCCTTTGGTTAAAAATATTGTGGCATGCTCGTTTTTGCGGCCCGTTTCACGAAGCTACAAGTTACAAATTACAAGCGGAACTCTCTTTCTAGCAAAAGGAGTTAGAAAGAGACTTCCGCTTGTAATTTGTAACTTGTTGCTGTCAGCTTCGTGAAACGGGCCTCTAGTGTCCCGAGCTCCGCGCGCTCAAAAAGCGGAGTATCCCACGGGCCTTTCAGACCCCAACCCGCGCAAACGACTTGATTTGCTTTCCACGACCTATGCACTTACTCCTACACTTTTTAACCGACGAAAAAAAACGGAGGAGGTTCTCAAGTATTTTTTTTTATGTATGATCACGCACAACTTTTTACAGCGCAGTCCGATTTAAAAAAATATTTTTGGTTTGATAGAGTATACTTCCAAGGTGGTCACATAGTCACCAAATTTGAATCTGATGAAGGGATCCGTGAGAAATTGAGGGAACTCTTCAAATATTAAATGCATACATATAGCGATTTTAGTATTTTTAGTAACAAATCCAGCATTTTCATTCAGAAAGTATCATTTGGTGAAGTGGAACTGATGATGAAGACCATAAATGGCTACCGGAACTCCGCAACGGTACCTATTTCAAGGGTGGCGATAAGATATCTCGATTAACATAATTGAGCAATTGTAACGAAGATTAATTATGACTATGACTTTCCCGCGGCATTGCTTGCGGCGAGCTTGAAATGTCTTAAAGTTTCATATCAACTAAGAAGTGGACCTACACTTATTATGATCGCTAAAAAGTATAAAATAATATAAATGTTATTTTAAAAAAAAACGCCTTCAAAACGATTTTTTTTATGTATGGTCACGCGTAACTTTTTATGTACATAGTTGTCTGATTTCAACAATTGATTTTTTATTGGATAGGGTATACTTTGAAATTGCTCCCATTTAATTTGGAACTCCCCCTCCCTCCGTCAATGGTAGAAATATAGGGATTATGATAGTTGACCCCATGATTTTTTATCTGTGAACCGATTATGTTCAAACTTAGCACACATATGTAATTCCAATGACACTACAACATGACGGAGACTTGATGTTGATCTGATAACTGAGACGGAAGACAGATGAGGGAACTCTTCAACGGATTACAGAGCACTCGTGATTTCTCTTATTCATGCATCTTAATGAGAACTTTATACCTAACTTATGCATGATGCACGGATTATGAATGACTACCATCGAGGGTCGATGATGATGGGGTTTGATGATGGAGTTGGAAGGCTGTCGAGGGAAGCCCTTATTTGTTTATTAATCAGAGTGTAACAAACCTATTGCGACGTAATTGTGTGTAGTGTGTCAACCTCTCAGTTTCTGCATTTCTGCTAAAGCTCGGTCATCGTGTGGCTTTTGTAATACCTACCTTATTTCGTTCTAAGTCAGATAAAGCAATACCTTTAAGTAGTTTAACTATACTAAGTGCAACATAAACCTGCCCCTTGGCAAAAAGTTTCTTTCCGAGGTCGATTACAGCTTTATGAAGTGTAGTTCCCATGTTGTTGTTGTAGCTAACCCCATGTGCTTCTGTTTAGTCCACCAGAGTAAATCTCTTTAACCGAACAATTGTCCTCGCGTGTGATATCCATGGACTTGTTTCTCTCTTAAGTGGATTCCGACATTTTAAATAGATCTTACTATAGCTGGGGTATTTTATATTATGTATTTTTCATTTACTTAGCGGTCCCCCGACGACGTGTCGACGTCGTCGAGCCAGGGCTTTTTTTTTAAATTAATTCACGCCTTTAAACTTCTACAAATTAACAATACGACTACAGCTAGCAACGTCTCTTTAAAGACATTAATAATGTTGGAAGAGATGGAACTCCCGAAACTTATATTTATTGAGTTCGATGATAAGTCGAGTGGTAGAAGCTTTAAAGAAGATAATGGATGGGTTCCAATGCGGCCACAGAGTTTAACTTTCCAGGACCTCAGGGTATGGCAATATTGAACAGCAAACAATAAGAAACCAAAACGAAGTTTTTTCTCAATAGTATTTAGTTTTACAGTTAGTCATAATTTTCATTGACGACGCGTTAAACTAGTTGGTAGTGACTCAGCCTACAAAACTAGCGGTCCCGGGTTCGATTCCCGGTCAGAGCAAATTCCTGTGGTGAGCGCGAGCATTTGTTCCTGAGTCTTGGGTGTTTTCTATCAGATTTATAAATGTTTGCTAACCATAAGTTGCTTACCAACTAGCTATTTTGGCTGACCAAAAACATATTTCTGTTTACCAAAATAAGAATATTTTGCTGATCGGTTTTATGATACCCTCTAATTTTAATCTGTCCCATAAGCAATTTCCAACCTTAAAGATGAAAATTTAAATAAATGATAGCGACTAAAAGCAAAAAAAAGACATACTTATTCCACTTGTTTAGCGTAATCTCATTAAATTAAGAAGAAAACTTAAATGGTTTTCCTTTTCATGCGAACGGTACAACCACTACATATGCAATTCCACGCTCTCGGTAATTCATCTATAAGAAACGATTCGTATGGGGCGACTATCACCTACGTTGCTGCAGTATGGTGCAGTTACGCTCTTCTGAGTAAGCATCCTAAGGCAGGCCCTTAGTTAACAAAGGCTAACAGGTTGGCTAGCACAGCACCGTGACCTATGCTTGCTGGTATCTTTTGTGCCGACCTGGAGGATTTCTAGCAGGACCACCCGCGGAGGAGAGAAGAGTGTGGGCCGGCAAGGAATGCCAAAAAGGAATCAGATTCTCTACTTTGAAATCCGTCATTCGAACTTCGTCTATTGTTATCCCTTTTGCTCTCGACGCGTCACTTATTTGCAAGAAAGTGACGGGGCGATCCGAAGTTCGAATTACTGATTTCAAAGTAGAGCCTCAGGAGATAGAACACCTATCCGTACCCAATGCAGTAGGCCTGAAATGGTTACCAAGGATAAAGTAGCGCGTATTCAAGCGGAGACTGTTTAATATTTGTATTCAAACTGACAGTTTGTCGGGATTTTTCACTCCGCGTTAGTTTATCCTTGGAAACCTGGCTAGGCCCGCTGGAACTTATTTGTTACAGTTGCATCATGGAAGAATTTCAAAGGCTCAATCTGCGAGCATTCATTCGGATTGACGGCACGTGGACGGCAAAACCTTAGAAACTTGGCGACACTGTGGGACCGCAAGCGGTATTCAATCGAGAAGAACGCATTGTTGGACAGCCTGAAATGAACAGAATTGCTGCGCTACAATATCGTTAATAGGGTATTTGACAACAGTGAAAATAAATTATTTTTTCATTAACAACAGTTAAACATTACGAAAATACTAGGAAAATACCAATCTTTCATTTATGTTTGCTATTTTAAGATTTTTAAATTCATAAAATCAATTTTCATTGTGACGTCACAAGTCAGTAATCCCTATAAATTCCATAGTAACGGAGCGTTTTTGATGTTTCATAAAAAGAAGCTGATTTGACTTTAGGGTGATTCTTCAAAGCCAGGATTTTCGATGTCCGGGATTTATTTCTAATAAATAGTTGAACTTCTTATCTAATTGAGTCATTAGTTGATTGTCGTATAATTGTACTCTATATATATAATAAAAATAATTAAATTCCATTATTCTGAATTCTCTGTCGCGTCCGCTCCCCATTTTCTTGGAAGGATCTTGTAATATCTATATCTATATATATAAAAGGCAAAACTGACTGACTGACATATCAACGCACAGCCTAAACTACTGTACCTAGAAACTTGAAATTTGGTACAGGGGTTCCTTTCATGATGTAAGTGAGCACTAAGAAAGGATTTTCCGAAAATCGACCCCCAACGGGAAGAAATGGGGGGGAGTAGCGGGAAACTAATTCTACGCGTACGAAGTCGCGGGCGTCCTCTAGTCTTTCAATATAACTATTTGATCATTTTCTAAGTGAGTAAATCAATAAAACGATAATTGTTTTATTCATAAACTTAATGTGTAAATTTTAAATATGTTAATTTTCTTAGAACTGAGAAAATAAAAGTTGTCCGCACAAAAATCTGATATCTCTGTCGCGACATTTGTTCGACTCCATAGCGCCTAAACAGCAGAAACCTCTGCCCCCGCGCAGGCGGTAGTTAGTCGTGCGCCAAACGTGCTAGGGAGTGGGAGTTATGGCTGGTCTGCGTCGATCCGGAGTTATTAAGGTAAATATGTGATGCCTCTGATTATGATTACTCTGCTTAATTTTTTTATGTTATTATAACATAACATAACATAAACTCACGCCTTCATTCCCAGAGTGGGGTAGGCAGAGCCACAGACTCACCAACAACTCCAAAAACTTGTTGATAATTCTGTGACCACATTTTGCACAACCAGGCTAAGATGTTATCCAGTGTATTAGTGACAGGTTGCAAACCCATCGCCTAACAGCACTACACAGCCTTTAGTCCCTTAGTCGTCTCTTACGACATCCACGGAAAGACATGGAGTGGATACATTCTAAACCCGGCACCACACGGTTATGTTATTATATGCTGTGAAAAATCAAAGTAAAGCTGATTAAAATGCTTTCGGTAATACTTATCTGTGGTATGTACGATAACCGTGACGTGCTTGAGTATGATCTGTAATTGACACTTTTATTTCATTTTCTGACTCCTCTGGTCATAAAGCCATATAAATCAGAAATTAACATAATTAATAACCCCCGACGCAAAAAGAGGGGTGTTATGAGTTTAACGTATGCATTTGTGTATCTGGGTGTCTGTGTATGTGTGTATCTGTGTACCCGTCTGTAGCATCGTAGCTTCTAAACGGATGAACCGATTTTGATTTGTTTTTTTTTGTTAGAGAGGTGACTTAATCAAGACGTTAGAGTTTTCTTGGGTAGGTTTGATGAAAATTCAAGAAGTAGCTCTGAAAGTAGGGGTTCCGATTTTGTCTTACTTTAACTTGGTTACCTAGTTATAGACTGACTGTTGAGTTCCTTGCGGCGCTTCTTCTCAGCAGTAGTCTCTTGCGAAGCGCTGGTAGATTTTTGATGTGTAAAAGTGGCCGTGCGGCCTACTTACTGAATAAACATCTTTTATCTTATTTTATACTTATTTGTAAATTTACAAGTCGTAAATAAAATTACACTAAGCACTTTTGTTTTTATTATTAGATGAATTTTTAGACAATAAATTAATAATTTATTTATATGATAAGAATATATGTTGATTTGCTATAGTTTATCTTTGATTAATTAAACTTCTTTGCCCACTGTACTACCATTTTGCATTTAACTACTATAACTTTGATCAACTTCTGATTCCTCTGTCATCTATTTCTGATTCCTATGGACATGAAAATTTAATGGCATATAACTTTTGAATAGCTTTGTTAAAAAGAGGGCCTAATTTATATTTATGTTTGTGAAAGCAGCACTGCGTGGTGTGCTCTACAGCTGACAAGACGACTAACAAACGCTCTCAAAGCTAGGAGCACATGGTGGTGGTGGTGGTGGTGGTGCTCACCCGACTCCTCTCCTCCCCCTCTTCTCCCCCTTTTACTGTAACAGGGCGGTGCGGTTCCCCTTGCGTCGCGCTGAACAGCTCCCGGCATCCCCATCTAAAAACCCTTGCTGATCCAGGGCGGTGCGGTTACCCTCGCGTCGCGCTGTGACCAACAGCTCCCCTATAACAACCCCTTGCTGATCCAGGGCGGTGCGGTTACCCTCGCGTCGCGCTGTGACCAACAGCTCCCCTATAACATCCCCTTGCTGATCCAGGGCGGTGCGGTTACCCTCGCGTCGCGCTGTGATCACCGGCTTCCCTATAACAACCCCTTGCTGATCTAGAGCGGTGCGGTTACCCTCGCGTCGCGCTGTGACCAACAGCTCCCCTATAACAACCCCTTGCTGATCCAGGGCGGTGCGGTTACCCTCGCGTCGCGCTGTGATCACCGGCTTCCCTATAACAACCCCTTGCTGATCGGCCGTTTTCTCGTGGTCCTACTATTTTTGTCCTACTAACTTTCGACGGAGCCCCGCCCAAGGGCGGGGCTCCTGCTTCTAGGTGGTTTTGCCCTTCGGGCATCTGAAGATACCTAACGAACCTAACCTACCTACTTTTACAACCACAATTAGTATTTAGTGATCAAATCTAGGTTCACTTTTTGACTAGTAGGACAAATTAGTAGGACCACGAGGAAACGTGTAAAATCAAATACCGTATTGGTCAGCTCAGCAGAGAAGTACTGTTTTTTGAGAAAGTTGGCACTGAAGCAGATCGAAGCGAGATCAAGGCCTATAAGAGATTTTACTCGCACTAAGTAGATTGGTTATTACATTGAAAATGGGGTGCGCTTCAATGAATATAAAAACATTTTGTATAATTTAAAAAGATAAAAAAAAGATAAAAGACATTTATTCAGTAAGTAGGCCGCATAGGCACATTTACACCTCATTTAACAACATAAAATTTCATTTAACTAACCACGAAAAGCATAATGAACGTTAGCATAAAAACCTATTGTATAATTTTATCTGGCATACGATCGAATAACATAACACTCATTTAGGATAACTGTTATTTTCTTGTTATTATGCATTTTAAGTCAATTTCTTCTAACTAGGTTAGGTTAGGTTAGAACTTAATTTATAAACATAATAGTTTTTGCAAATTATGCATTTCGTTTTATGCATCATGACTATTATATCGATGGTTTATTATGCAGATTGAAATTATGTAATTAGTGTTATGTAAAATGATCATTAGACCATTTTTTTTTACGCTAAACATTACACACCCTTGAAAATGATATATATTGTATTACTGGCTCACGAGACATGAAAAATACAATTATTGTTTCAATATCTGTTTTTTATTTTTTGCCAAATTATTCTTACTAACACAATTTCGGTGCAAGGGGCCCTTCAAACTGGAATTTCCAAAATTTGGTTTAAAATTTCCTTAAAAACTACAATATATTCCAAAATCCGGTCTGAAGGCTCCTTTGCATGGAAATCGTTGTTTATTATCGGACCTGTGGCCCGTTTCACGAAGCTACAAGTTACAAATTACAACCAGAACTCTCTTTCTAGCAAAAACAGTAAGGGACTTCCGCTTGTAATTTGTAACTTGTAGCTTCTTGAAACGGGCCTCTGAGGGCTTATTGTCTAACGCACTCGCAATCACGATCGTTTTCATTTTGAAAATCGAAGTCTTGTCCGCAAACAAAATGAAAACTATTGCTCCACTTTGAAGCTGTCTGCGATTGCGAGTGCGTTAGACATTTTGTGTGCAGACAAGCCTACGATTATCAAAATGAGGCCGAAAACGATCGTGATTGCGAGTGCGTAAGGGTGGGTTTAGACCAAGCGAACGAACAAGAATTCTATGGCATTATCTCTTATGTTTACTTTGAAAAAATAAAGACAAAACATGTTCTAGAGCATTTGCTCGTTTGGTCTAAACCCACCTTTAGACAATAAGCCCTCTGGTTGTGGGGAAATAGCCGAAATAGAGCTCAACACTATAAATATCGATAGCATCTAAATATTTGCGGCACATCCTTATTAACAGAAACAGCTCTGCGGTCAAATCTGTATATTGAATTCTCTGAAGTTTGTTGCGTTGGTTGGTAGTAAAAGATATTTTAGTCCGTGTTATATTGTAGCGTAGTGGACGCGGCAGGACGGGTGCACGCGGCGAATAGACACGTTCCGCTGCGCCGCGCGGCGTCTCGCTGCGCAGCGAGGCGTCTCGCTGCGCAGCGAGGCGTCGTGCTGCCAACGATTTTACGATGCGCCTCGCGGCGTCGCGCTGCGCCGCGCGGCTCCGCGAGACGTCACTGGCCTCTACGGGTATCGTCGCGTCGCGTCGCGTCGCGTCTCGTCTCGGTGTGAACTGACCCTAAGGTGGTGGTAGCGAGCACAAGGCCGTACCACAACAATAACTTTGTCTATTTATTATTTTAATCAATCATGTTATGTGTGGGAATGTCGTAATCTTAGGATAGCTGTCCAAAGTTAGTTAGGCCTCCAAACTGATCGGTACACTCTGAACGTGCGGATAGGATCAAACTACGAGTTTTCTTCACAAAGTTGCTATCCTTTAAGCCCACTGCTGATAGTGATATCGTCGGTGATACGCAATACAGGCGTAACGAACAAATTAAATAAGGTGCAAAATGCACCATAGCAAGTAAGTCGGTAAGGTACATTTTGCAACATATTGAATTTATTAGTTACGCCGTATCACTTACGATATTATGAATTGTTACAGCGCCAAAACGTCATACCTCGCGTTCCTACGTAAATAATAATACCGTTCTGAGTCCAAGTATATTAAATATTATATTATATTAAATAGTATCACCAAACGATATTAAATGGTAATAATAATAATAAATAATAATAAATGATTTTTTATTTACCAACAGAAAACAGTACATTAGGTTAGTATAGTTAGTTAGTAATACTCAGCAACACTGCTGGTTTCAATCATTGTTAATCGACTGTTAAATTGAGTAGAGTAAATCAGTAACTAAAAAATCAAAAGTATAAAGCCGGGCTCCTTTCAATCGTCCATCTTCCCTCCTCGAAGGTTACCAGACTCCCTTTTCTTTCCTCTCTCAAAATTTGTCCATCCCACCATTTTTATTTGTCACAGTTTTCTGTCAGGCAACCTTGTTATTCTGCAAGAGGTGCCAACACGCAAATATATACACACACAGTGTTACCGCAACGCAAATTGATATTAAATAGGTTGACACTCATCAAACGTTTTAGAACACTCTCCACTGCACGACAGTACTACGGGAATTTTCAATTCGCGTCAATTATTTCCAAATCTTTTTCCCATTTCACTGTTAACCGCAGGTGCTATATAGTTGTGCAACCATGTCTAACTTGTAACAACTATGACTTTCGTCTTCATTGCAGTGCATTAATTCCAGCCCTCTTACTACACTCACTCACTGTCTACTATATGTTGTAGATCGGACTCCGTCGATGCTATCAGTACAGGTTGTTGATATTGCGTCCATTGATCTTAACACCGCACTCAAGACCGGTTAGTACCTCCGAGTAGAGAATGAACGTTTAATGTCAACCTCGTCATCTATGGATACGGCTTCTGGTGTATTTCTACGATGCTGCTGTCTTCTCAGTATATGTAGTAATTCTTCAGCCTCACTGTAGAACTCCTCCATCCTGGTCTGATCCATCAGCAGTTGGTGCAAATAGAACCGTGTTTATAGGCTTGCCTTCTATCGGCAGAATTAGGTTTCTATTTGATTTGGCACAAAGGCCACCTTTCCTTTTTTCGAGCTAATTATCAACTCTACCTCATATTTATTCCATGAGTCTTCAGAGCCAGCGGGCCGATTATGGACGTGTTTATCGTCGTAGATGTGGGCGAGAATGATGGAAGCTTTATCCACCGCGATAAAGGCGACCATAATACGGGCCCAGAATATTACAAAATTTATTTGTCATCTAAGTGAAGCTTTCCAGTACCACTCCACCTTGTCGCTTAAACCTAAAACATCTATGTTTAGGCATTTCATTTCCTTCATCACGCTATACACCTTTTCAGGGCTTTTAGGACGCGCACATTCCATGTTCCTAACCTAAGATACCGCCCGGGGATTTTTCGCACCCCTGTTCCTTCCAAGGAACGCCGGGCACTCGGGGCCGAGATTTTTCCATGAGTTAATTTACAAGGGAATAATAGTGCAGTGGTTTCCCGTTGCCCTCAGCATCAGACATTTTAGAAGTTATTTAGACTTCAAGGTCGCTGTAGCCTCTTCTAACCGACCGACCAATCGATTGGTTAGGCGTATGGTTATACCGCCATTTCTCGGTTATCAGTTATAAATAGTGCATTAGGTATTAGGGTGGTCCAAAAATCATTTTTGTTGTTTTTTTGACCAGGGCACCCCCTTAATTTATTACTTCCTACTACCTTATTACGATACCCAAAATATAGCTTTCTAGTTTAAGTGCAAAACGGTGCTCAAAGGACATTAAAATTTATTAAACATATTTGTTAGAGTTAAAATTTTCGTTCCAAACGTCAAGAGGACTATTGAATAAAAAAGCCTTAAAAGCATTTTTAACATAAGACTAGGATTAAAAGTTTAAGTACCTACTCGTGAGTGCCAAAGTGCTAAAATGAGTAAGTTTCTTACATGAAAAAAAAATGTATTTCGAAGTTATTTATATTAAATATGATTAAAAATTAAAATAGATAACGTTCAATTACCTACACGAAAATGTTCAGTAACAAATTTCCGGATACATCGGTTTTTGAATATTCGCAATCCGGATATGCAAACTTTGAGGTCGTTGAGCACCGCCTTATCCTCGACATAGAGAACTGAAAGTTCACATAGATTCGTTTTGAAACATAAGTAACCAAATAAGCGGGTGCCGTGACTTTTAACTGCACTTTGATTTTTTCCCATACAAACGTGGACCACCCTATTAGGTATACACCACACCTTTCAATAATATGGAGTTTCAATATTAAATTTCCTATTTTCAAAGGTACATACTACAGACACCTACAGACAATAGTCATGAGTAGACCAAAGGGCACCGCAGACTATGTAATAGTTTTTTCATACAGACTTAGGACTGCAGGTAAACTGTTAGTGTATGACCTTATACTCGAATAGGATTCAAATAATTATCACTCGTAGTCATGAGCATTGAGCATTGTGTTCTTCTTCCTTCCGTTCTTGTGTCTTCGCTAAACATACATTCCGCAGCAATGTACTGTTGACCTGGACAGGCCTGTTCGAAAGTTCAGGCAGCTTGACTTCAGCCCGGTGAGCGGCTTCGTAGACGTCATCGAGGAAGTGGTCGTGGCTGCCCAGCAGCTCGCAGAGGATCTTCAAGGGATGCCTGTTAAGAGATAAACTGCTATGTCTCATACAGATATTACCAAAGATTACCAAAAAACAAGGGGATAATCTCACACAAATTTACCAAGTCCCAAATTAAGCATTAGGCTTGAACAATGGGTATATTCTGACAACGATAAACGTAGTTACATACTTACTTACATAGAAAACACCATAAACTTAGAAATAAATATGTACCTATTCGTGCTCGTCGCACAAATATTTCCCCGGGAATCGAACTCGGGCCCCCTGCTTCATAAACAGGGTTACTATCAACTAGGCTTACCGCGTTTGTATTACAGGCATAACTTTATTTATGTCTAGTTATCTCTTTATCTTTATAATTATCATTGCTAAGTTAGAAAAAAAAATAAAGCAAGCTTTGAAAACCCGATTGCATTTTTCATGTTGTCGTCGGTATATCTGTTAATAATTGACATTTTGCCATTGTTATTATTTCAATTTTAACAGTTTAGGTATCCTATGTCACCCGGGATGGTGAATGGATTTTAACGATAACACACACATAAATCGGGTCAGGCGTTTAGAAGTCATGGTGGAATAAAGAATCGTACATACATACATGAACCCTGAAAACATTACGCTCCTTTTTTAGAGTAGTAAAAATGAAAACAAAATGAATGGAATGAAATGAAATGTAGGGTAGGATAGGGTTTTTTACGTACTAATTGCCACGGCTACTTTCGGAGCTGATTACTCTTAAACCGATTACAGCCGCATTGAAACCGGTCCATCCGTTTGGAAGCTACGTAGCCAGTACGAGTATCAACCGAGAAATAGACGACAGACTTAGTTTGTAACAAGCTATGGATATCCATAGTACAAGCCTAGAAGCTTAGTTTGGGACTAGGTCAATTTGTGTAAGATTGATCCTGATATTTATTATTATTATTTATTAATAATTTTAAATCTTAGTTCACAATGTTTGAAAATTAGAAATGTATGTATACTTACATATATGTTCATTTTGTAAGTTTTTTTATACATATTTACTTTCCCCAACGGGAGAGGTGTAGTGTTCGACGCCGTACCCACACTCTCGCCAATAATTATGTTTCCCTGTTATTTTTATACCTACATAGGTAATTGTTATATTATGTACTCACGTATCGTTTTCTATAACGGCAGGGATGTGTATTCCGACTACGTCCGGGTGCAGGCACGTGATCGGCAGAGAGTATACTCCATTATCCGAATGCACTCCTGTTCGGTCCGCCTGTCAAACAATATACGTAGGTAAGATTGTAAGTTTCGTTTATTTTTTAATATTTCTTTTCGAAACAAAAGTATCCATCTTTAATTACTTATGTTACTTTATTAACACGCTGCAGAGATTCGCCGATACTTTTCTAAGGCCAATAATTATTTTCCGACTGTCTACAAACGTCATTCATTATACCCCCAAATTGAGGACCTGGTCACTTATCTATGACCTAATATCTTGGTCAACGTTATTTAACTGCCTTCGACTTCAGTCTCATGATTTAACTCTGTTATACTTATTCGGTACGTGATCGAGAAGTAAAATTCCTTACATGAACCGCTCCATAGATAGCTTTAGTACAACTTGAACTTGTGAGCGTCCAAGTTTCCGATCCGTACCTATGTAAGGACGCAGACGGTAAGAAAACATTGGCTGAGGTATTTTTTAATTAATTACTTTATTTGGTCTACCAATAGCTATTACAATGCTACATTTTATACAAATCATAAATAAAATAGTTAATGAACTAATTGTACAGCTACTTAGTTAACACCACATGCATATAAAACTAGGTAAGCTAAATGGCGTTAAGTTAAAAATAAAAATACGTTTAACCAAAAGGTTAACGGAATATTAAATTTACTGACAGAAATTTTTATTCTTGGAAGATCCTACAAATCCTGAACGAGAGTCAAAATGCATATCACGCTTGCTGCGGTTGTCATCAGACGTAGAACAGGTGAGTCGATGCTAGTGAAAGTTCTACGGAATGGAGGACATTGGGTTAAAGGCGTATTCCAAGACACTATGAACTAAAGAATAATAGAGTTTTGTTTTCATTTTTATTCTAAATGTGGGACCAAAGTTAAGTTTTTGTCAAATCCATGGTCTTTTATTTGGTTTAGTTCCGAATGTCATCTATAGAATTATTGTATGTTAACGGAATTACTCAGTGTTAATTACCGCCTATACTTAACATGGAAAAAGTTCTTGGAATTCGAGTTTAATTAGTTAGGTAGAGATTCCCTACAATTGACTCCCTGTACGAAGATAATGTTCTGTACCTCAGTGATGTAAATCTTAGGTTTGCCCCGCAATGCGGAGGGCTGGTCTGAGGTGAACCAGCGCAGGAACCGTGACTCGTGGACTCGCTGCCCTTGCACCCTCAGCAGCCCTGATTCGCTCGAATTGGACAGCACCACTATCGCCACAGCGCCGTAATGGCTAAAGTCTCTGCCGAAAACTAAAATAAAAAAACGGAATTGTATCGTCTGAATGATTGATAACGCTATTTTGGGAGCTTTGCGAATATGATAAGCTATTGTTACTAAAACGAAAAAGAAACATCAGCTAGGTATGTACAATAAAAGGCGACCATTGCGAGCAAGCCAGTTCATCATGCATTGAACCAGATTCCGCTCGGTGGACGGGTACATTGTTTGAATAAATTTAAAAGAACTTCCACATCAGTTTTTGACCAGTGGAAAATTATATCATAATGTATGCAAAAGTACTAACATTCTGTCAGCGTATTTTCCGTCGCATCAATAGAGAGGCCAATGTGCACCTCTGCGTGAAAGCGATACTTCCCAAAGGATTCCTTGAGTATCTGGATCCTTTCCTCCCTTTCTTCGGAGTTTGCCAAAATTATCATGGCATTCTTCTCGAACCTGAAACAAATTACATTCACTTTTGAACCTAAAGGTATAGGCAGCAATTTTTTAAAGGAAGATAATGTAAATTTTCCAGTCTTTAAATTAAAACCTTTAACATTTTCTGATTTCAAATAACAAATGGTTTTATTTTAATACTATTTTAAAATATAACGATCAGAAAAGAATAAGGTTTTAAAAGACTCAAAAAGGTGCGCTCAAATAATAACTGACGTTATCGCGAAAAAAACTGTTGGTAACTAATTAATGTAAAATTTGAATATTTTTTTTTAATTTGCTTTCCTACTACCTACCACTCACGAAACTCGTCACATACCTTTCTAGTCCATATGTGAACCGACCCCGAGTGCTTATAACATTCTGTTTGCTAACCTCAAAACCCTCGTGGTCCTCTTCATCCGCCACTCCTACTCTATCGGACTCGCAAGAACTGCAAGAGCTATCTTGAAACGGATAAGAGTCCGTTATACTTATTATGGATTTAGTACCAGGAACACATAATCGCCTTTTTGTTTTTGAAGTGGAACAACACAATAACCTTTTAATCGAATCCATATTTGATTTGCCTCTTTTTATTCACAACCTAATCGATGCTACGATTATTGGTGATGTAAAAGTTATGTTTCTTATCGTAAGACACTGCTTATCATTATCAGTGAGTATGATACCTATAGCAGCACTTTGTTTTAGGCACACTAGTGCTCATTTCAATAGCCACGAACGAAGTCGCGGCTCCAATAGCCTACCTACCTACTTAATACCTACTACATAGATTGTCGTGACCATGCAACGTCTTTTATCGATTGGAGACAATCCTTTTTAAATTTAAATATGACCTGAATAACATAATCCTTATACACGAAATCAATTGATCATAATATTACTATTTATTGCCATCATGAAAGGGTGTTTTTAACAGTGTTAACATTTTTAACAGTCGTCGTCGTCGTTATACATATTATAACGTCAATCTTCATTTCGGTGAACAAAAATGCTACCGTAAT
Source organism: Acleris cristana (assembly GCA_948252455.1). NCBI lineage: Eukaryota > Metazoa > Arthropoda > Insecta > Lepidoptera > Tortricidae > Acleris > Acleris cristana. Next base: position 7,497,772 of record OX411782.1, on the reverse strand, counting down.
GATGCCACCAAGATGACGACAATTAAGTATTTTTAAGATAACTAAGTAAATATGCGTATTTTACGCAATAAATATACGGCCGATTCGCATATAATATTAAAAGATGAACTGAAATAAGACATTGTACATTCTTATTATAGTAATCCACGGAAATAAAGACTTAGCTCGACAGAGTCGCAATGCTCGGCAACAGCTCGTCCACTCTACTGAATTTTATTTTATTTTATGACCGAAGCAGAACTAATTTAATGTAATGTTCCACTCAATAGGATTGCAAAGATGGCGGTAGGTTAGTCGACTAATTAGATAACAGCAGGTGTTTGATCGGTATGAATTAGTTGCTAATCGTGGGGCAAAGACAAAATGGTCCTCTGAGGGCCCTGCCAAGATGCACTACGCTAACTAGCGTTTCTATTCGTTTCGTTTTTTTTCAATCGCGTCACTGGTAGATCACGTAACTTTTCGTATCACATCATCTACCAGTGACGCGATTGGTTTAAACGCGAAATTTATTTTTCCAGCTATGGTTTAAAAGAGCAGTGTTTATAATGTTATGCCTCGTTAATTTTATCCTGTCTATCACTGGTTTTTTTTTCAAGCCTTGGGACAACTAAAAAAGTTCTCTAAAAATTCATTTAAATAAGATAGTAGCTCTGTCGGTGTTCGTTACGTCTTCATTATAGGTATGAGCTTCTTTATACGTTACCTACCTTTCAAGTTCATACGTGAGTCGTGCTCTGGTTAAAACCCTCCTGGTGCTAGCTCGAGCCGTTCCTGGCTCTGTCCCGGTCGCACTGGCGTTATCAACCTCTTCGTCCGTCATTGGAAAAATATCTAATTTCTCATTGTCATCATATGGTAAGCATCAAGTGAACGTTTGACCTCCCTAATACGACGGTGTTTTGGAAGAGGGGTTTTTGCTAATTTGTTACAGTTACCCATTGCAAAAACCTTACATCAAGATGTTTTCAAGAAGGAAGAATAGTTTAATGAAACTGAACTGAAGCTCGTTTTCTCCTCTTATAATTAATGGTTAATGCGTTATTATTGTTTATTTACTGCGCTCTAAACTCCAAGTAGTCTTTCAGAGCTATCCTACTCCACCACAGATCGCATTGTATTGATTGGTCTCTACAGATTATGCGGGAACTCAAAGGTGGACACGTAGAAAGCGTTTCTTTAGGAGTTGCAGCCACTGGTGATCTCCTTGGATATGACGGAACGATGTCGTCTGCGTCAGTGAAGGTTGGTTTAATGGTATTTTGTGGATTTAAGCCGGTTGTTCTACTTCTTCTTATTTATCTTATCTTGCCTACCATCGACTCGATAAGGGCCTTCTTGCAGAGGCGTTTTTAGTATGCGAACGCGGCACAGCGCACCACCTATGCTCTCTGTGCGTTTGCGGCCTTAAGTTAAGGTGTATCATTTCAATTTAAAACGGAGAAGATCTATTGACTAAAGTTACGAGTAAGTAATGGAATTTAATGCAGATCTGAGTGAAGATGCGGGCGTTGGTTGAGGTTACTGCAGATTATTGGGGTAGCAAAAGTTCTCCGAGAAGTCTGATGCAATAATGACCGCAGAGTACGTATGAGGTATGGCTTCTACGGTATAGTTAGTTGCAAATCAAGATCCAATCACTATAGACACTTCACTTGTACATATTTAGTTTGATAAGTTTGAAGTACGTGTATGTTTTACGGTTCATAAAGTAGTTATTTATTATTTAAACCAAAGTGAAAATACGAACACTCGCGACGTGAGCTGACAGAGAGTGGCGGAGTGGAGAGTGCTCTGAGTCATTATATTCTTTGGGCATGAGTGTACGCGGTAACCGTCTCGTTGGAACTGGCGTCTGGCAGAGCCGCGGCGCGGCGCGAGCGCCGTTGCTAGGCGCGCGGTTATCAAATTTCGGAACTAACCGGCCTTGCGCCGTGGCAAGGCCTTGTGGCTGAGGTGGATGGCACAGTCTCAGTTACAAGTTACAATATCCTATTAGTAATCGCAATACATCTTCTTACGACCCAAGTCCATATCGCCTCTCACTTTTGGATTTCTTGGTTCTATAGTATCTATTTTCAAACTTCAATGATAAAGGTAGGTACAATTAACATTCAAAAACAAAATGAAATAAATAAAGAAGATAAGTAGTACAAGTAAAAGGTGTTTAGGTGGGTTAAAAATTTCAAATATGTTTGACCACCTTCTGTACTCCTTCTGTATTGGTATAAGTAATAAATTATGGTTGTGCTGGTGGTGGTGGTGGTGGTGGTGGTGGTGGTGGTGGTAGTAATGGTGGTGGTTGGTATTGGTATTGGTATGGTGAGCATATTACTTACTACAAGAACGAAATTAAGACAAACGGGATTCAATAAAAAAATGTTTTGCTGTTACGGTAATTTACTCACTCAGTGATAGATTATTACTTACTATTTAAGTATGTATCTAAAAAAATAAATCAATTTATTAAGTTACGTGAATAATGCCCACGAACTGTAACAGTAACTGTAAGTTAACCTGTTAGTGTCACTCTGCGCGCCTAGCGAGACATTATTTTCCTCGAAATCGTAAGGCCCGTTTCCAAGTGATATATCTACATACCTACCTATATGCCGACGGACATACGTATACGCACTAATTTAGCTCACTTACACTATAAGTACCTGGAAGACTGAGCGCCGCTCAGGTTGAAAACGAATTTTCCGGTTTCATTCAGGTTTCGGGCCACCCTACCCTAAGAAGCTTAAAGAACTACCGAAGCGACTAAACAACATATTCCATTATGTAAATAGACCTGAGGGGCTATTGTCTAACGCACTCGCAATCGCAACCGGCTTCAAAGTGGAGCAATTGTTTTCATTTTGTATGCAGACAAGCCTTCGATTTTCAAAATGAAAACGATCGTGATTGCAAGTGCGTTAGACAATAAGCCCTCAGGGCCTCTATTCAAGACGGTAAAAACTATATCGTTTTTGACCTGTTATCGTATTGTCAGCGTTTTGATAGCTCTTATTTACTTGACAGTAATGGCGGCCGAGTTAAAAACAATGCCATAACAGGTCAAATACGATTTGGATTTTACCGCCTAGAATTAAACGTTCCTTATGAATTTGATTTGGTGACACTAAAGTCTTTATTGTGATAGTGTGATATGATAACACTTGCACTGGCTATATACACTATATGTATTTATTAATCCTGTTTCTTAGGCCTTCTAACCCGTCACCCACGGCGGATAGCCGGGTAGCCGGCCGTCGCCCGAGCGGCCCGCGACGCATATATGCTGTAAATTGCTGTGCTCATGAATGTCCGGGCGGGTGAAAAAACGAAATTTGCCGATATTATAGGAGGTCGATATTGTTTTTACCGTGTTAAATAGAGGCCCTTTTGAGCAAGGCAAACAATAACTATGGTGACAGAATCCAATTATTATCAGGTGGCCCGTGCGCTCGTCTGCTTTCTCCAAGCCACAGAATGAAAATAGTACAATAAGAGTCCATGCCAAAAAATCGCCGAAAAATATTTACCTGTCCAATTCATAAGTAACTTGTGCTCGGGTGGTGACTCTGTTTGTGCCGTGGACAGCGCGCGGCGTGACCCACTCGGCCATCTCTGTCACCGTGACGCTTTCCACATCTTCATCCTCATAAGGTAGAGCCGGTAAACATTCATACTCGAGAGATTCTAGATTGCTATAGGCCGAGGTCAGAGAATGACTGGTGACTGTCTCGTATTCAGAAACGTAGTGTGGACGCGACCAACAACAAACCATTTTTTTATTAACGGATATTGGCCACTCACTAATACCTGCCTCGTGCTACGTATCGTGCTCAAGCAACTCGATATTCAAATGATTTTTTTTAAAGCACAAACTGCACGCGATTTTTTTGTCACTCGGATCCTCTTCCTACAAAGAGACGCGTTCACTGAGCTTCAAGCACTCGCACTGCACTAACCGTGGCGCCACTTAATTATTGTTATTTTATAATGACTCACTTCATGGTTTGTTGAAGCGTTTATTTTATCCATATTTCCACTAAAACAAGTACCAATGGCGAACTTAATGCCTAATGGTATTCTATACCGTAGACCAAATACTTAATCAATTGGAAATTATCACCGCACAGGACAGACGGAAAAAAATATATAATCTATTTTAGCACAATAATGTATTATTACAATACGCTGCGTTTCAGCTATCAGTAACGCGAGTGTTGACTTTTGTTTTTGACACGACGCCATTCAAAAGGTTAACCTACTTAACTCTATTGACGGATATATCCGTTACAGTTGACGGTGTGAAATAATCCATAAGTACTTACCCGTAAGTTTGAAATTAGAAATTCTCTTGCATTGACATGGTCCTTAGAGTTAAGTTAAGGGTTCCACAGACTAACAGTTCCTGGGCCAACATTGTTTTTTTTATTAAAGCTTCGGCTACAAGGCCGTCGGCTTAAAAATAAATTTAGGAATACATATCACCTAAAACTTGAAATTTACCTATTTACAAAACAAAACACAAATCTAAATTAAAATAATACTTACTGAATACTTTATACTTACAACTAATCTCATAAACGGACACCGAAGAGCTGGCAGTAGCTCAACGAATTAGTTTAGCCATTCAACGGGGAAATGCTGCCAGCATCTTTGGAACAATGTCGCAGGGCCCATTCTTAGATTTCATATTTTAGATTATATTTATATCTTTAGTCTTAGATTAAATCTTTTTTAATTTGAGTTTTATTTTCAGTCATTGTTTTGTACTTCATGTAATTTTATGTCGTTTTTCAATAAATATTCTATCCTATAAACTCAATTCTTTAACAAAAGTATATTAATACTATACCACAGATAATATCATGCTTTACTTTCCTTAAGGAAACTTTTTGTAACATCCAAATGTGTCATTAGGTCCAGTCAAAGGAGGCTAGATTCCAGCATTTTTTATTTTGTGTCTCCGGGTTAAGGTTTACGACTAACGTTATTTGTTCATACAGATTGTATCATCAGAGGGCTTATTGTCTAACGCACTTGCAATCACGATCGTTTTCATTTTGAAAATCGAAGGCTTGTCTGCGTACAAAATGAAAACAATTGCTCCACTTTGAAGCCGGTTGCGATTGCGAGTGCGTTAGATAATAAGCCCTCTGGTCTCGGCCTGACCTGTCAGTGCGACGCCTCACTGAAAAGTCCACCATATGCTTGCGTTTGACCGGGACGGCATGACGATCGTCACCACTTGTTAGTCAGCACCCGTACTTAGTAGAATTTCGGATTTCGGCCGACTGACCCCGAACTGTTATCTAAAACCTGATAGTGCGCGGAGAGCAGGGCCTCTATTCCCGGCGGTAAAAAATATATCGTATTTGACCTGTTACGGTATTGTTTTGACGTCAGCCGCCATTACTGTAAGGACAATACGATAACAGATCAAAGACGATATGGTTTTTAGCGCCCTGGACAGTGACAATTTTAAAGCCTGCTGTACGAATATCGCAGTCAGGCTTGAATAGTTTAATCTTCTGAACGCCTGATTTCAAATACAAAATGTCTCAATCACACGCCAAATGTTTGAAACAAAGTCTCTTTTAATCTTGAACTTGTGACGGCTCTAGCCGTCGTCGCGTCAGTGGCACGACTCAGTTGACGGCCAGAGCCGTCTGTAGCGTTCAAAAGGTAAATGCGTATGAGGGCTTCATCGATATTGTATGTATGTTAACACTATGTATACTGTATATATATTGAACGGCATGCCGCATGATCAGACTTAGGACTGCAGGTTTAACTGTTAGGCTGTCTATCCACTAGGCAGCGGAGCGGTGAGCGAGATAAAATCCACGAATAGGAATGCTTCATTTTCCTAACCTCGCTCAGCGCGGCTCTCCTATTGGTGGATTTTTTTCCTCGGACACCGCTCCGCTGCTTCGCTCCGCTCCAGTGGACAGGCAACCTTAGTCTGGGGGACCCTTTGCAATTAAAGTGAAACACGCTTATCATGTAAAATATTGTATTTAATACATCACAAAACTCATGGCACCACATAAAGGCACATCCGAACTGCTCACAAACAGCTATATACATATTACATAGTTAACCTGCTGGACAACCACTCAGTACTGACCTATATCAATAAATTATTTCATAATAATAGCAGATTTGTACGTATTTTTATTATAATAAATGGGCGAAATACTGGATTAAAATTACTGTGTTAACTTAAATATAGTGCATTAATCCTTTCGTATGCCTGTCGGAATGTTTATATTTTTATTCATAATGGTATAATTCAAACCGATAAATTTATGAACAAAATACAAAAAGATAATGTACGTTTGGTACAGATCCATCACTAGGCATACAAGAGGTTAATCCTCGAAACTAAACAGAAAAAACGCTATAAAGTATAAAGGTATTATTTAGTGGTTTCACTAGACGGTTGGTCGGTACACTTAGTTTGTTTTTCAAATTTGAATAATAACAATCACGTTGTAGTGCATGCAATTTTTTACCCAAAACGTTTGTCAGTCTGTCGTCGCCTAGCGCCAAAACAGGTGAAAATTGAATCCTTTTTTCAAAGACAATATTTAGAACCCAATAATTAAATATTATGAAAATTGGATGCCTAAAGATATCAGCTCTGCACCGAAGTCGAGGGTTGGCTTTCCATTTTTTAATATATTGTATTATATAATTTAACTGACACTTATGAACATATTGAATAGTAGACTTACTCTAGGTTATAAAAGACTAGGTTAACTATCAAATATTATTTCATGACGTTCCTACTTTGTGCGCGACTGGCGACATCTAGCGCCAGCGCCTAGCGGTTAAAACGAACTAAACGAGCTATTTACAATAAAATACTTTTCAAATTTAAATTATTAAATCAAGACCTAAATAGTAGGCATAATACAGAAATAATTATTAATTACACTTAAATTATCCATCTATCGAATATCAAAATCATCCAAAAATATAAATTGCTGTTTAATAAACAGTGATGGGAAATAGGTGAGCTAATTTACCTAAACTTGACGCATATTCATTCATGCGTGAGTGAGATGGGAATACATTATTGAATGAACATGCATCAAGTTTAGGTAAATTAGCTCACCTATTTCCCATCACTGTTAATAAAGCAACTGAAATCATTATAATTAACTAAAATCTGTTTAAAATTACAACCTAATTTATAATTCATAACAAAATCGTGAAATTACTCCACGACAAAGGACCGTAACATGCCTCTGCCTTTATTCCATTTTGTATTTGTCCATCTTCCTTCAATATCATATTGTTGACGTGATGCCAGTTTTATTTAATGGACAGTAAGTGGTACTATAATGTCCACAATATTACGAAACAGAAACAAGGTGGGCTAATATAATGGGGAAAAGTGTACATGTTTTTTGCCGCTGTCGTCTGACGGTTTTACTTATAAATAAACAATCAAATTCATTTATTTGTCAAACATAGGTTAAATAGAGATGTTCCAATATAACAATGTACCATGTCGACGCTAGAATAGTGAGTTTATTATCGATAAAACAGACAGTTTACGGCAAGCGTAATGCATGGAGGATCACTTTTAAAATTACAAAAAGTAAAATTAAACAATTCATGTTACGAACCCGCGAACTTAGATAAAACCTACCCAATAACTAATCACTTCAATAAGTTAAGGACACCTAAATCTAACTTAACAAATCGTATCTCACTTACATATTCGGACTAAAATAGTTCATAAAGGCACAATAACGGAAGGGCTAGATGAATTTTTGTTCGTGGAATTTAGAATCGCAATTTATGCCAAATTATATAAATTACGTTGATAGATATATCGAATTTAGAGCTTGCTCCAAATTGAGATCACAGTATTGATATGAACTCATAATCAGTTGACAGTCCTGGGGTACTATTATATTGGTAAAGTAAGTGTTACATTGAGGTGATCTCTTTAATAGAAATCATAGGGTTTCAAGTAAAAAAAAATCTAGTGATACTCATGTACTTCTTTGCGAGCTAGACTGTCAAGTAATGAAGTAAAATCTACATTAACTGTGGAGAAAAAATGCAATCTGTAAGGAAGCAAAATCATATAAATCTTTAAAACATCTGACTTAGTATTATTTTGTTATTTTATAAGTAAATTATTAGCAGAACAGAAAACTAATAAATATTATCATGAATGTATAAAAGAAAGCTGCCGGCCATAACCAGCTCCGTCAAAACGAATCATCAGTGGATATACTAGCGCCATCTATTCATTCCGCTCATTACAGAACTGACCTATATTGTTTTGCCGAACTTTCATTAAATACCAACGAATTACAGTGCAACCGACTTATCTAACTGGATACATGGAGAACGTTAGTTTGTTGTTAGATAACACGTTAGACTGTGTTAGTCGACAGCGATGTCACCGCCCGTACATCGCGCCACACGAGCGTTGTTGATGCGTTGCGTCGTTGAAACGCTGTGATTTCAACATAGAGCGACTCAGGTATTACAACATATTTATTTCGACGCTTCGTACGGTATGTTGTTCTAATTTATATGTAGAACAATGCGGCGGCGACGCCGCAGCGCACCGGTAACGCTCGTGCGGCACCTCTCTATGTCGGCGGTACCGTAATCAATTCCGGACGTCGAAGCTAGATGAAAATTGAACCGTGATCATTAAGGCTCCGGCACACCAAACGCGTGGCAGCAGCAGCGCGTAGCGTCGCGTGGCATCAGGGAGTTGTAAAACAACAAAACAAATGGAATCCCGGCACACCGAGACGCGCGTGTGCGGCGCGTCTGCCACGTGTTTGGTGTGCCGGAGCCTTTATACCTGCCGCAAGGACCCCGTTGACGGCTCATAAAAATGTATATTTCACTCGTTTCTTTTTACAACTTTTTACTATAAACCTAATACCGTGTCACTACAAATCTTACGGAGACGTTCAGTAATTTTAGTTTATATTAGTTGAAGAGTCGAGTGTTTTAAATTATGAAATACGAGGGTCGCAGGAAACCTCAAGCCTCAGGTGTATATATACGAGTATGACATCGAAAACATAGCTTAAAAAGAATGACCGGGCGATGCGCGCACGGGAGCTACGCGCGCGCGGAGGCGGGGTGGTAGGTGATGACGTTGTGCGCGTGCGTGAAGGGCGGGCGCGGCGGCGGCGCGCCGGGCGCGGGCGCGGGCAGCTGCAGCGCGCGCGCCTTGCCGCCCAGCGTGCAGCGCGTCGTGGCGCCGCTCTCCACCTCCACGCACAGCTCCGCCCCCGTCAACCTGCACACATACATACAATATTCTATTTAGATACACAGCTCCTCCTAAACCGACTAGAAGACCTATTGCGCCATCTCTCAATTTGTTTTAAAATAGTGTACTCCAAACGGACGATAACACGGCGAAGTAAAAGTGTCACATCTATCAGTAACGAATCACATTTAGCTGACGATTTCAGACACACTATACGCTTGCCGGTCAGAGGATGCTATCACATGCTTTCACCTGCTAAAGGATGTCATCGCATGATTTCAGCTGGGTTACCTATCGATGTTTCAAAAACTTGTCAGCTGTTTCGTTTGTCCGAAATTTTCATTTGCCCGAAAATATGTTTTCTCTAATCCCATTAACTTTTCAAAATGTTTAAAGAGATAAACCAACAGAACCTGTAGGTTAGGTTAGTTTTGTTTTATAACAATCCAGGAAAGTTAAATGGTTAAAGAGAAAAAGGATTTTCGGACAAATGAAAATTGCAGACAAACAAGATAGAGGACAAAAGTTTTTCGAAACATCGATAGGTGTGGAGATAAGACAACAAGAATTTAGTGATAGTAGTGACATAGTACTCAAATGTATATGAGCCATAGAACCATCATCAGCCTTCCCCAAAAAAGTGTTGAGTGCGTCGTGACTTACATGTTGTGCCGGTTGGCGAGCACGCCGACGAGCTCGCCGACGAGGTCGTGCGCGGCGACCAGCCCCACCACCAGGTCGTTCTTGGCGCTCGGCACGCTCACCACCACCAGCTGCACGTCCGAGCTCATCACGCGCACGGCGCCCACCTGTCAACACACAACTCTATTAACTCCGAAGTTTTGTCGTCCAACTGTTTCATTTTTCCGCAAATTCATAAGTTAGTTTTTTTCTGGAGCCTTTTCAAAATATTTAACATTTTTTATACGTCAAAGATATTTCGCCAAAACGGTAGAAACCAAAATCGGATATCCGACTCTTAACTTTTGAACTATTACACCAATATTAATAAATGGGGTGTAACTATAATCTGTTTCATCTAGGATGATTCCTGTTATTTATTTTATTAAGAGTGTTACTTTAAAAATTGTATACCACTGGGTCCTGTAAAACAGGGCTTCCTAGCTCCGGATCCAGGACTAAAGATAAACTGTACTTAAGTTAACTGCCAATAAAAAAAAATGATTTGTGGCAAACGTATTTCGTAGTTTCAATCTAGAGGTAGGTACTTAAAAATAGGCGATTAATTATATAAGTTCCTGAACGGCGTCGCTAAGTGTGTACAAATGTAGTAATGATGTAAATTAAAAGAAACAAGTGTAATACATGTTTATATGAGCTGTCACAGAAATCATCTTAGATGAAACAGAGTGTAGCGACACAAAATCTTACCTCAGTGATTGGTGTAGGTTTCTTCAGGACCTTGAAAGTGTTAGCGTCCAGCTTGTATACCGCCGAGTCAGTCAGCATCAGGCAGCGCTCGGCCAGCTTGTTGTGCCGGTTGAACTTGTGCACGCGACACGAGAACAAGGGCTTGCCCACCTGGTGGCCCTTCTGCAACGATGACACCGCTGACCGGTACAGGGCTGGGGAAAATTAACAGGTTATTATTGTTGGATAAAGGCGCTTGTTAAGCGTAGCACTGTTGTGATAATAAATAAATGTTTTAAAAAACAAAAAACCTCCTTCAAAAACGCGAAAAATAACTTCTTTAGAATTGTAGATACCTAATAGGTTAGTCCAACTGATGTCGGCTTTTTGTTTTTTAAAACATTTATTTTATTTTATACTTTTTAGTGATCATAATAGGTACGCTGTTACGTAGTCCCACTTCTTAGTTGATATGAAACTTTAAGTTATTTCGCGCGCGCCGCAAGCAACGCCGCGGGAAAGTCATAGTCATATTTCAACAAGTAAATATTCTTCGTTGTAGTCGCTCAACTATCTTAATCGAGATATCTTATCGCCACCCTTAAAATAGGTACCGTTGAGGAGTTCCGGTAGCCATCTCTGGTCTTCATCATCAGTTCCACTTCACCAAGTGACACTTTCTGAATGCAAATGCTACACTTGTTACTAAAAATACTAAAATCGCTATATGTTTGCATACAATATTTGAGGAGTTCCCTCAATTCCTCACTGATCCCCTCATCAGATTCAGATTTGCTGACAATGGGACCAACTAGAAAGTATACCCATTCGAACACCGAAAAAAAATTTCAAATCGGTCCAGTAGTCTTCGAGTAATCGGGGAACATACATAAAAAAAAAAAAAAAATATTCCGACGAATTGAGAACCTCCTCCTTTTTTTTGAAGTCGGTTAACAAGCCCATTGTGCTATTGTAGGCTCTCGACTATCATACGCTATCGTACTATAAGTACGTCCATTTATAGTAGATTTAATGGATTGTGCGTGTGAACCCTAATTAGCTAATAAATACTATGCTGACCCTTTCAGTAACAGGCAACGGAATCACCACCGGTCTCTAGGATAAGTGTCTCCCTATGTCTAGTCTTTGTCGAAGTAATAAGAGCGAAAAAATACAGAACGCTTTTTCTGATTGGATTCAACCTTTAGTGACCATAATAGTTATAGATAACTGTCATAGTAAGTCTATGTAATTAAGTATTTATATCGTTGCCTAGTACAAGCCTTTCTTAGTTTGTAAGTCAATTTGTTTGAGATTGTCCCTGATATTAATTTATTCATCTACATCCATATCATAATTTCCCTATAATATGTTCAGAAACGATAAGCAAAAGGCCTATTAAGAGACCTGTATCTGTGGTTGTACTTTAATGTTAACATTAAAGTATCGGTTATCGATGTGGTTGCATCTTAATGTTCACTTTAAAGTACTGTACGCATAATTAGGCATTAAAACACTCGTGTGATCTTATTATGAAACACGCCTTTCGGCTCGTTTCATAAAACCACACTCGTATGTTAATGCCTCTCATTATGCACCAGTTACATAAATAACTATTATGTAATCGTTTTATAAGTATGTGTTCCAATGTAAGTGAGTTACCCGCTTTAGGATTGTAGTTGTCGTCGGCCAGGTAGTCCCCGAGCCACTGGCGCGCGGCGCCCCACTCGCGGCGCCGGCCCTTGAGCGCGCTGGCGGCGCAGATCTTCATCTTGAGCTGCGGCCACTGCGCGCGCGGGATGGGCTTCAGCGTCTGGAAGGCGCGCCAGCGGCGGTACGCGGCCTGGATCAGCTGCGTGTTCACGCGCCGCGGCGGCGTGGGCCAGTGAACGATCGTGTTGTGGTTGCGTTTCAGTTCCGATTGGATCTCGGCTATGTAGCGCCGGTAGCGGTAACGTCTGGGAGCGAAATGTTAAGTTTAATTACCGGCTTTTAACCTCCTAGCGCCCCTTATTCTTCTCACAGAACAATACCCTTTAGTAGCGCGTCGCCCAGATATTTTTCCAGCTTTAGATATACGGGCCCAATGTTCCTGTATAGGAACAAGATAAATTCCTATCCAACTCCTTTAAAAGTTTAGGATGCATTGCTGTAAATGAAGGCCTTGAATCATGCAAAAGTTCCATTGGGCGTTTAGTACTAGTTTTGTTCTTGCTGAAGAACACTGGGTCGTAAGCTAAATATAGGAAAAATAGGCCTTGGATGCTAGGAGGTTAAATGACTCAAAAAATCTTGTTACAACTTTAAGTTAACCATCAGTGTATTAGAAGTCAAGAAACAAATTTTAGAATTAGCATCTGTCACATGGTTGCGTCCTGCCGTTTGGTCACGGTGAACGCAAATTGTATCATGTGTGTATAGTTTTGTGGGGGAAGTTATGCGCCACTGCTTAATTTTACCCACATTTACGAAATCGTGCAACATCAAACGTCCATGTTTTGTTTTTTGGTGTATTGTATTTTATTGTATTAAATTATATCTATGCATTTTGCGTAACGCTCTACGAATAACTATACTACGACTCACTTCCACGCGTTGAATATGACAGTAGCGGCCTTCATCTTCTTGTAGCGCATGCGCGCCAGCGTGCCGCGCCACAGTTTCTGCAGCAGCACCACTATGGACGGTATCAGCTCGGCGCGCGCGGCCTCGAGCCCGTGCAGAGTCTTAGCACTCCTGTAAACCCACAGTAACAACATAAATCACAGAACTAAAGTATATGTATTTCTTGTGCGTTACAGCTAATTTTTATACGCCCGGTAAATGCGCATCCCACACGCAAAATAATACGTACGAGTAGAGCCACGCTTATAAGCGTCAGTCAACCAATATTGTGAACTAAAAAAAAGAGCGTCTAAATGTAAAAATACTTCTGCTACGTGTAAAATAAGCAGGACGAGGAGAAAAAGAACGAGTATGCAAAATAACCTGGCAGTAAACTTGAAAATGCCGTGTATACGTTGTCTGAGTGTATATTTAAACACCTCCAACTCCAACATCCTCACAACTTCCAACACAAAGGGGTGATAGACGCTACTTCTTCCTCCTCAAGGTCCTTCTAGGAGCTATTGCACTGTATGTACGTCGCTCGCAGCTGCGTACAAACCCGTTTCCCGCTACACCGGCCGCCTGTAGCCGCAAACGAACTCGGAACGAACCTCGTTCGAACGAACGCGGAAGCGGCGAGGTGCGGCGTGGTGAAGCATTTTCCTATGATAAAACCACCTTCGCCATGCTTTGAGCACGCTTTTTAGCATACGACTGCGCCGCCTCCGGTCTCAGTGCGTCTGCGGCTTTAACTTCGATGCCTTGTCCCCACTCAAGTCTATCATCTCGAAGGACGTTGAGTGTGTTTCAGCTTTGCTTTTTTTTGTTGACGAACCCTTGAAGTCGGCATGTATTTATGCGAACTCCCCTTATCCGCTAACTCTTTCAAACTTCATTACCCTCAACGTACTCCCGTACACAAAACTGGACAGCAACTGACCTGATGAACAGCTTGGTGTGTCCATACTGCACGTCGGTAATCTGCAGGTCCTTGAGCAGCACGAGAACGGCGTCCTTGTCGTTGTTCCCTCGGAAGTTGGGCCACGTGTACTGCGACAGCATCTTGTACCGCTTCAGGAAGCGGTCGTAGCGCTGCCGGGACGCGAACCCGGCGCGCCGGACGCGCACGTTCTCGACTAGCCCGAGATACGCCACTTGATGACGGACCTGTGGACATACATACATACATTAAATGACGCCTGTTTCCCAGAGGGGTAAGATACCACTTCTTTCCACTTGCCACGAATCTGAAAAATGTCTTTCACTTCTTCCACATTGATACATCGAGTCATGCATGTATGTCGGTTTCGGAAATAAGCAGCTTGATTTTACCCGTAAAAGTAGAGAAGTCAGTACAGGACTAAGGCACGCCCCGTCAATCGAATTGCGTCAATATACCTACGTTAAATTTAGTAATGGGGCACAACGTTTAGACTATAATATGCGCTTAGCAATCGGGCCAAATCACAAGATATGGGACATAATCTCAACCTAGGATTTAATAGATGTTACATTGCTTCGCAGAGGACTTAGTCTGTTAGCACTTAGGTGCTTCGGGTTTGTACTTGTCTCTCACTCGCTCTTAATAACAGCGTATGAGAGCGAGTGAGAGACAAGTACAAACCCGAAGCACCTTTTAAGAGCTATTGCACTGTACAACGTTAACTTTGCTCAGGTTTCCGCATATTTTTACACAGCTTACCAAGCTTGCATACTATAAAGAAGCACATACGCGTTCTAGGTACTCTGTAAAAACTGGAAAACGCTTATTAACGTTATTGGCAGTAAATAAAGTCCAATTTTGTATGTAGCACTAGTTGTTGGGAAAGCAGTAAACAGAATAACTATAGTAAATAGAGTTTCAAATGCACTGACCAGCTGGTCGTCCCAGGTGTTGGGCGTCTGCAGCGGGTTGGGCTTGACGCAGCGCACGTAGAACGGCTCCTTGCTCTGCAGCCCCGTCACCAGCGCCGCCATCGAGTTGCGGAACAGCGTGGCCGCGGACGGCGGGCGCTTTGACGTCTGATCAGGGAAACAGATGTTAGTCTGCGAGCTTGAACATGATCATTATAAGTGTTTAAAGTATAATAAAAACTCCGCACTTAAAAATTAAACTCCTAATACGAAACAGTAAACACTAAACAAAAGTAAAGAATCATCAAACCCTACCTCGAAAATAGGAACGGAACAGCAACAACATATTCGAGGGCTATACCATAGAATTCTAAGTAATTAAATAACAACAGATCTATTGACATTCACACTATAAGGTTCAAAGTTGAAGAGTTTCTAATTAAATTCATTTATCTTCGAGCTAGTCTGTCAAGTGGTAAATCAAAGTTATTTAAACACCCCATAACAGTCACTATTGCTAAATAACGTCAATTTTTGTTAATAACCCACAAATACCTTTTGTATGTTAGTCCCTCCCTCCGGCCACATGTCCGCGAGCGAGCTGTTCGTGGAGGAGTGTAGCAGCCTCTTCAGGTCCTGCCAAAGTGAGTCCTTGTTCTTATCCATGAAGCCTGTGACCGCGTACGTCACATCACCCGCGTAGTGACTAAAATAAAAAAGTAAGGGTTAGTAGGGTGACGGCACCAATGTTGGACACTTAACTCTTAATTCAAAGATAATAACATTATAACTTGATTGTTTCAAAACAAATGAATAACCCTTATCTTCTATAACATAAGAAACAAGTGTCCGTCATTGGTCCTTGTTCATTACTGGTTCCATCACGCTGTTGACATGAAACCATCAGAGAGACAAGATAAAGAAAACAAGATGTTCCTAAAGGTGCTGCTACTCGGGCAACTTTTAACGGCAATTTATAGCCGGCTACAATAGCCGTCTTATTCTACTTCCGTGTGATTGAAAGCACATTTAAAGAGACGTCCATAGATTGCCGGCTGGAAATTGCTGTTAAAAGTTGCCCGTGTAACTGCACCTTAAGGCATTTACCAGTCTTCCATTTATGGAAACATACACGGTGGGGTCGGTGGGTCTTATGTTGTACTTTAGAGATGATCTATTCTAGCTATGACTTAACGCAACTATAGTTGTTCACGCATGCGTAATAATCAGTGATCGTTATCAACGTCCACTTTTCGTAGCAAAGTATGGTTGACAAAAAAACAAATACACAAGTATTTAAAACAATATTAAATTTTTGAAAGATATTTCAGCCTTATATTGGATTCACTTGGTAAATTGACGCTATTTCCGTATTTATTGTTTAAAAGGTTTTCCATTTAAAATTCCGAAATTTTGGGTTGTCAAGTTTTAACCACGGTATATTAGAGTGAATCCTAAATTCAGTCAAGTCTTTGTTGAACTGTTTTTTGGTGTGAATCAGTTTTCATATGCCGGTACAAACTAAATAAAGAGGAATGAAATGTCGAATCTCATAATTTACAAAATAACTTACTGTCTTTGACTTCAAAGAGTAGCTTATTTTATTTAGATGAGATTTTGACTTTAGGTACTTATTTATATTGTGTATTTTGCTTTTAATATGGAGATTGCAAATAGTACATAGCGTACCTTCGTCCGTCTATATAAAATCCGGGTATTGTGTCAAATCCATACTGTGAATGTAAATACTGTGATCATACGTGCACTTTATTAGGACTCCACTTGAAAAACTTGAATATCAACTCTAAATACGATGTGCATTGGATTATTTAGATTAAAATAAACACTACGCGTAATGTAATTAGAATTTCAACTATAGTTGTATTTTTATGACATAAATTAATGACATTTTCACGTATATCCTTTTACAAATATATTAGGGCGGAAAAGGTTTTGAACCGTAAAGAGTTATATCTAGAGGTGTAATCCTAAGAAGGTAAGTAGGTATTTATTTTATAGTTAAGGACAAAAGTGAATATTCAAATGTATTTGTTTTTTCTGCCAACCATACCCTTTGCTACGAAAAGTGGACGTTGATAACGATCACTGGTAATAATATTTTTAAATAAACATAAGTTTGATTTCGTCAAGGGCGGAGCTCCAATGAGTGAGTAGCCCGCCCTTAGGGCATAAATAGGGCTATAACTTACAAACCCTACCAAGCTTCTTTATAATTTGCGACTATTATAGTCTTCTCGTGACCTTGAACTTTATAATTCAATCGAAACATCGAGGTAATAATTAACAATATTTCTTTGTCCCGTTAAACACTATATGGCTGCATTAATTCATTATTTCACGATCAGCATCTTAATGAACCGTTTTCGCACTGACGAAAGTGGTTTTGGTTAACGACGATGTCCGAAATAAACGAAGAGGTAATTGAAAGAACTCACGTGACTTTGAAATCTACGCCGTGCTTTAGTTTTTTGTCGGTGGGCGCTAGTTGGCGCGACGTGTAGTGCCCGTGCGTGCAAAGCCGCTTGTCCATAGCTTCAAGGAGCTGCGTGTCGGAAATCTGTAAATACAAATAAAAACTAAATAAATTTCATGTCGCTCGCCCTTTCATCCTAGATTTACGTATCGATGGACGTGGGACAGTGACACATAAACAGTGATCGGAATAGGCAGAGCTAATTTGCCTAAACTTGATGCATGTTCATTCAATAATGTATTCCCTTCTCACTCACGCATGAATGAATATGCGTCAAGTTTAGGCAAATTCGCTCTGCCTATTCCGATCTCTGCACATAAATTAACCCAGTACTATGGGTAGTAAACAACCAGTTCAGAAAAAGTAATTGGGTTGTTCAGTATATTGACATCATTATCAGACGTTTCTTCCGATGACTAACTGATTAGCCTAGGATAGGTCAATAATGCATAAATAGTAAAAAAAAAAATATTGACAGGGTGACAGATGCTCCCTTTTCATGTTTTGAGATGGCTTACTAGCATTTTAATAAGTTAGTCATTGGAAGAAACGTCTAATAATGATGTCAATATACTGAACAACCCACTAACTTAAAAGGAAAGCTTAAAAGTACCTTAGTGGGGTTAAGGCAAGCTTCATCCATGATCGCAATGATGCCTTGGTGAGGCGCGTCGACCAGCTCGCAGATGACGCGGTTGTTGAAATACTTTATGGGAGTCCACTGGATGCCTTCCCGGGCATATTCCTCCTGCTCCTGCTTTAGCACCAGCTCTGAGAAATAATTATAATATCGCAATAAACGATATAGTCCTCCTTATCGTTTCCTACACCGTGACCAAGATCTTCTTGAATGACTTGCAAAGCCGAACTTTGTTTTGAATACCCGGTTACATTGGGGACAGAATAATTGTCCGCTGGTGTTAAATTTGTAATTGTAGGATGGTTTTTGACGAGCTGCGCAGTACTAACGTCGCAATTAATTAAGTCAACAACGTATTAGTATTTATACAACAATATATTAATATTATAATAGTTCAATAATTTATAAACAATTCTCTAATACGCAAGCGGCATGGTCTAGAATAATATGTACTAGTAAATTAAACAAGGCTTTCTAACCCTGTTGATGAACGACTTCGTTTAATAATAAGTAATATAGACATCAATTGTTTAGGTATTCTAATTATAATATTAGACTTCCATGAACTTTCTATTTAAATACAACTGGCGCAGTCGGTAGGTTCCATGTCATTGTATTCGAACCTACGTACACCGTGTTTCTATAATAGAATAACTATAAGCAAAATGCTGCGGTGTTCAACGCAGTCCTTACCAATAAACAGTTGCTGCAACTTTTCATTGCAGTAATTGATGCAGAACTGCTCAAAACTATTCGTTTCGAAGATCTCGAAACCGTAGATGTCTAACACGCCAATCAGCGTATTTTTGTATGTGCCCGCGGGGACCTCTATTGCTCTATTGATCTGCAACAAAGATTTGACCGTTAAGTATATTTTTGCTATGACCACGGCCAATTACGTTATTATATCCCAAAGATGACATAATTAACACCAACGCCATCTACCGCTCACCTGCTGAACTATCCAGGTAAACAGCCTGTCGTACGCCGCCTTGGCTAACGCGAGCCTGGTATAGTTGGCATCCGACAATGAATGCTCCTTGCTGACTAGCTCCCCGCCGGCAGACAACACGCGTCCCGCCATAGCCCCTCTGAGGGCCTCCTCAGACACTCCTAAAGCTGCGACGCAGTGTTTGACAGGCCCACCGATCTTTAATTGGCCGTCTTGCGTTTCTGTAAACGTTAGCTCGCCCTGAAAGTAAAATAAGAGTTAACTTAATAATATTAAATGAAGATATTATTAAAATATCAGGGGACAATCTTACACGAGTCTTGTACGTTTATGCGTAAGTCAGTTTGACTTACGCATAAGACTCGAGAGCAATTTATGTGGGCTCATAACATAAGTATTTGCCCATACCGAGGAAAACCGGGACCGCTCGCTCGACGGCAGAGTCACAAGAAACTAGGCTAATCGTGACGTCATAGGAAGTTTAAAATATTTTAACGATACAATAGCTTGTACGCAATCTTATGAACAACTAACTATTCTTGGTAAGTAGATACAACTATGAGTGTGTGTAAATGTAGTTTACAGAATGTAAAGTGATTGCAAAGTCCACTCTAACAGTTAGTGTTACCAATTAAATTAAAAATCTTAATATATTTTTAATCGGCTTCAAACATAAAGCGAGTCCGACTCTTCGACACAAAATATTCCGTCCCATTTTTCTTGTATGGACTAATGGAGGCCCTCTTTAAAATTTAATTTAATTGTATGATAGTGTACCTACATAAAATTCGCAGAGAGGTAGATATTGTGTAGGCATAATAATACCCTTTGTCAAATCATTCCCGCACCGAAAATTTAGTTTAATTTTTTTTTTGTTATAGCGGCAATTGCAATACTCTGTGAAATTTTCATCTTCAGTCCACTGACAACAGATGGACGGACGGACGGACAGCGTGCAGCGGTTGGCGCCATTTGTGTACGGAATCCTAATAAAAATAGAAGGAGGTTCTCAATCCGTCGAGTTTTATTCGAACATAGACTCACCAGTAATATTACACCAGCGACGATTCTCCAAATATCGTCAAGCACGGACTGCGCAAAGCCCAAGGCATTAAAAGCGCTATTTGTAGCGGAGTAAAGCTTCGAATCCTGCGCCGTCGCCCGTTCACTGCCAAGAATCTTGTACTGCGCGTTTGTCGTTAGACCGAATTTTTTCGTATGCGGGTTGTTTGTACTTAATAACTGTAACAATAATGGTTTATGATATGAGTTAATACTAAATAGAACAGATAAGTAACATAGGTACTCATACACTTCATCCAAATAATATGAGCAAAGCAGTTGTTGAAGGCAAACGAAACCCAGAGATAAATGAATGGATGTACAAACACATGCCTATCACTTATCGAATTAGACCACCTATCAAAAAGTACTTGACCAATTATATTGCTAGTTACAATTAAATTTAAATTAGGGCTGATTTTTCAATCCCCAGATAAACCATCCGCAATGTAAATTTTAGCTCCGTCCTTTTCTTTCATATGACTTCAGAAAAGGATAGTAATACATAGT
Organism: Acleris cristana; assembly: GCA_948252455.1. Classification (NCBI taxonomy): domain Eukaryota; kingdom Metazoa; phylum Arthropoda; class Insecta; order Lepidoptera; family Tortricidae; genus Acleris; species Acleris cristana. The sequence goes on along the minus strand of OX411782.1, from coordinate 7,477,023 downwards.
ACGGATAGTTTTATCTGGGGATTGAAAAATCAGCCCTTAGATCAATAACTAAGGTCCAAATTGATGTACCTACAATTAAACTCCGTTGAAAACCACCTTAGGGCTGATTTTTCAATCTCCACATAACACTATCTATCAGGTAAATTGTAGCTGTGTCCTTGTCTTTATCATAAAAAAGATAGGACAGAGCTACAATTTATCTGACAGATAGTGTTATCTGGAGATCGAAATATCAGCCCTTAGAATATAAAATATTACCATTATACATTTAGGTTTAGGTTTTATTTAGAGCTTAGCTTGTTTTTTTGCCATCCTCATGCCTTGTCCTCATCCAGTGAAAGAGATCCCGTATATGGATAATTTTGCCTTTGTACTTGACGCGTCAATATATATTTTTTCAAATCACAGCGATAAATTGTACATGACCTTAGTTTAAGGCTAAGAACATTTCGATTGGTTGTAGAAATTGAAAAGTCATACTATAAATAAGCGGTGGCGGATAAAGAGTAAATTTAACTCGCAATCTTCTCTAGTTTTTAGAACAGTTAACTCAATTAACAATAGGTACAGTCGACTACAAAGAGATGAATCCACTTTTTCACCTTATAGCATTGTAATAAGGTCCAAAAGTGGATACATATCTTTGTAATCGACTGTACATCTTACGCAAAATGAATGATCGGATAGGAAATGCGACGGAATCGCATCATGTTTGAAATTATCCGAGACATTGTTTTGACATGCGGGAATACGGAAACGTGCAGTTACGCGACTAGGGGACGGCATTGCAGTGCAATTTGTGCACGTAACTGCACTACGGCGAATGCACCTGCATATCATGGCTATCATGGCGATTAATTTAACAGTAAAGATATAGTTAGGTATATGCTCACTAAAAACCGAAACCGAAAACCGGACATTTTACAACTACATTGCCCAATGACGTGTAAAAGGAAGAGATCGATTTATTAGCACAGCTGTTCCATTAGTGTTTATAATCCGCACAGACCCGCCTTGCTTGCTACTATATTTTACATGCTTGCTACTATATGTTATGAAATAAATAAACATCGAATAATCTATATTTTTAACTACTGATCTAAAGTTTAGTTCTGAGGAAGACATTGTACCTATCATTGAAAAAAAAAAACAACCGCCATTTCTGAACTGCGGAGATATCGACCGGACGTACGTCCGTGTTAAGTTTCTATCATGCTTGCTTATAAGTTATAATGTTTACTCCAAGGCTCCCTATCCCCCTTAGGTATTTATAAATGCACAATAAAGCCATTTTTGGTAAAGTATTCTTTGTCTCTTTCTGTCAAATTCAAATGTCACAATGACAGATAAGAACAAATTATATTTTAAGCACTTTAGCTATAGCGCGTTTATGAATAAGAGGAATGTCTAGGTATAACTAATATCTCAAGTTAACGGTGGTTAAATAAAATAATAAAAATTACAACTGTGGCACGTTCTAAGACGTTAAAAATATGTTTATTCTTTTATGCCATTAACAATAAGGAATATCTATTATAAAAAAGTTAAAAACCAGAATGGGATAAAAAACCAAGCAAGAAACGAGATGGCGCCTTAAAAAATTTAAGAACCTTGTTGACACGTTTCTCGAAAACAACGCACGTAACCTAAGAATAAACTATTGAAATCTATTCTCTAGACATGAGAATAGAACAAGAGCATAAAATTACCGATTTCGTTGCGTATTTTTTCTACAATCACGTAATGAAATCTCGATAACATTGACCATTTGAACCGTCGCCGGCCATTGTTCGGAAATGTTTCGGCTAACGTTCGGATCGGTGTGTCACTTAATAACTTACGGTAGGGTCTCCCTTAATACCTTTACGTTTGTAGACGCATTTGGTCTCTAAGGGGCATATACAGTACGATCCGTCGGTTCGGACTGAAATCGAGCGATGGATTGTACGTGTGTGGCAATATCGCATCAAAATTTCAATATAAGTATGAATCGTCACGATATCGATCGTATATGGCGGCCTTAATAATCAGAGGTCGGAATAGGTAGTGCTTATTAACCTAAACTTGACGCATGTTCATTCATGCGTGAGTGAGATGGGAATACCTACGTTATTGAATGAAGATGCATCAAGTTTAGGTTAATAAGCACTACCTATTCCGACCTCTGCTAATAATACCTTAAGCCCTGCTTAGACTGTAAAACCACGGTTTGTGATTTAAGAAATGGCTTAAAGGGGTGCTCCGTCTCTTTCGCATAAGTGCAATACGGAGCTATAAGTTTCGATCTGCTATTGAAGGACTGCAGGTTAAATTGGTTCGTTCGTTTGGGCACAAAACAGATTTCTATCTATCTTCTTTTGTGGTTTGGGACAGGTTTATAGCTTCGGCAGTCCGACGAGAGTTATTAATGTTATTATGTTCTCTGTGGAAGGAACAGTCTCACTTCTCTTCTCTGTGGCTTTTATATGGTATTTGTTTTTGTTTCATTCTATTAGCTGTATTTCGAGGCGTTCGCAAGGAGCGAGTGTCCGTTCAGGGCCCTTAAACAAATTGTATTTATGACAAATGCTAACTAAACGCTTTTAGCAGACTGGCACGGTCTAACGTGAATGATTTATAACTGTTGAAATTTAAATAAATGTAAATGAAAATACACCTTTTGTACTAAAAAATTATTCTATTATCAGTGAATAGAGTTCATTTTTAGTATGAGGTGGCCAGTTATGGAACGGTAGCCGCAGAGTACAAGAGGTTTTAATTACTGAGTTTCATGTTGACATTTTAATACTTAAATGTATATGAAGTATTATACTCTTTTTTATTTCCATATCGTTACGTTGCTAATCAGGGCTCATGAACATAATACAATTGTAACAAATACATTCATTTAATTCATTCACGCGGGTGGAGCCGCGGCGGGCACGTCTAGTTTAATCATATATTTGACGTAATAGCTGTTTTAATAATATAATACTACATGTACGAACTCGTCAATATTTAAAATATTTAATCGTATTTATTTCCCCACTATTATATTTTTCTTGGAAAATGGTACCAGTAACATAAACAATATTTTAACGTCTATCGATTTACAAACACGGCATTGTTCCTTAATCGTAGTGACACAATTCACTAGAGTCAATCACGGTATTCTGATTTTCAACAATTGACTATCACGGTTCGCAGTTGAGGAAAATAATTTAAAAAACTTTTGAGGAAAGAATTCTGAGTTGGAGTCAGGGTTAACCTTTATGAGTTAATCATGTGTTTTAAGTCATAATTTAAAAAAAACTAACGATTAATCTCACACAAATTGACCTAGTCCCAAACTAAGCTCTAGGTTTGTACTATGGGCACTAGACAGCGATGAACTTACTACTTAATAAAATCCATTATTAAACTCAATTAATAAAATCCAAAATATATTTTTTAAATTTATGAATTATAAATTTAAACTTAATTCATGGGTCAGTGACAGTATCATGCCTGAGCCTGCAGCTACGCCGAGACCACAAAGATCAGATATTTTTGGTCTCACGAGTAATATTTTCTACAGATGTCCAAGTTTCCGTACTTGAACTATAAATTGATCTTTTTGCCATTCCATTCTGTCGCATGAAATATGATAAGAATTCCTTCCTTGTTAAAGCGTGGTCATTTGGTCAACCTGTACCAAAAAGTATTCCCATATCGACTTGTTTAGTATGAGGCTAAATCAACGCCACATGTCATTGTATTGTTGAAAGTTTTTTTGTTTTCCCTTCATCATAATCAAAATGTAGGTATAAATGTCATTGTTCATTGTATCAATACATTGTACTTTCTTAAAAATTACATGACTATAATTCAGTATTCTCAGAGCAAAGCAACTTTGTTTTTATCATTAATTCATTAGTGAAAACTGTTTTGGCTCATGCATGTACCTATATATTAAGCAAATTCGTATTTCTATCCTGAATTTTTAATTCTAAGCTGTTTGTTTCCATAAATAAATACATAAATACATCGCAAGTCATAATGTATTTGTTAAGAAATTTGTACTTTTTAGGTAAGTATATTATTAATCAAACCTAACTTAACATAATCTTATACTTTTCATTTGACATCTAACCTAACCTTTTTTTTTTGTCCCGGTGGAAATGACGGGGGCCAGGACGGGTTATGTCCGACTTGCACGGACTAAAACCCCCGGAGTGTTACGCCAATCGCTTTAGGAGGGGGCTACGGGACCGCTATAGCGCCAAAACGTAGCCCCCCAGTAGCGGATACCCTTTGGGCTCGCCTTCCGGCGGGGGCCTTTATAAGGGTCCTCGCCTACTCCGCTGAGGGCACCCTGGAACACAGCAGGGGCCTTCCAGCTCAGGACCTTTTACTGCAGGTGATAGACCCCCCGATCCATCACCCGCAGGCCCCCGTTACGATGGCATGCGGTTGACGTAAGCCAACCGCCGCCGACCCAGTCGCTTGCGGCGCATTGGCAGCGCTTCGGGATCAGCCTCACGCTGCCGCTCCGCTGCTTCCTTCAGCGTCATTACTATGTCGCTGAAAGTCGCCACCGCCTCCCACGCCTCCTCGCTGCCAACCATGGCTTGCGCCAAAGCAGGCAGCGAGAGGTCCCCGCCTCCTACCGCGGACAGCGCCGCTCGAGGCTCCGCCCAGGCTGGACAGATCTCACGCGTGTGTCGTGCCGTGTCTGCTACACCTCTCCACAATGGTGGCACGCCGGTGACGGCTCCCTGTTCGCCACCTCACACAGATATTTGCCGAAACATCCATGACCGGTTAATAGCTGTGTGAGGCGGAACGTCGGTGCACCGTACTTTCTTTCGGCCCAGTCCCTAAGGACGGGTCGAATAGCAGACATCTAACCTAACCTAACCTAACCTAACCAGATGGCGAGGGAGGTGCGGAATAATTAAATTTTTCTTTGTTTTTGTCACAAAAAAATAAAAAGGGGAAAATATTATTTAGCATCCGGAGAGGCGCGACGCAAAAAAGGTTGGGAAACCCTAGTTTAGAGGTACCTCTTTTTGCAGCCCTAACCTCCGGTAGCTCGAGCCTTCGCCCGCTGAACACTGACAGCTGAATGTTTTTACTGTTTTACTTTTATATAAAAAAAAACATTAATAAAAATAAATATAAGTTTACATGATAAAATATGAATATCAGAGGAAGAGGATACAACAATTGATCTTGTGCTAAATTAAGCTCTTGGCTTTTGTGCAGTAAAATGAAGTACGTGCCTACTTTTTCGAAAAGAACTGAACATAAAAAAATCAGATTCAGATTATTTGTTTCTCAATGTAATCATAAATTCCTTGCATTTTATTGGTGTAACTTTAAAATGGTTATAATATAAACGATAACAAACGACTTTGCCCCTAGCTACAAAGTCGCAAACTGGATAAGGCTTTCACCAAATCAGTACAACAGCTGTATACTTATAAACTGCATGCCGACTGCAGAAACAATTAGCGGACGGGATGCAGTATTGACTGCACTAAAACCAACCACGATTCGTGACTGCAAACGCAACTGAAATGCAACTGTAACTGCCTTTATTTAATCCTACGACCATTAGTTAGCAAGCCATGATAGATTTATTTAATTAGTTAAGTGTTTCTACACTTTTTAAGTAAATACATTAAACCGTCAAAGAAAGTTCAGGCGACAAAAGGAATTAAAAAGTCGCTACTTTCACCGTATATTTAAATGCTATCCCAATTCAATTGTGTTATTAAAAGTTTAGGCTAGGCCTCGAATTTCTGTTTATTTTTTAACATAAGGCTTAGATATGGATTATGCTTATCGGTGATAAGAGTCGGCGGCGTTATCGACTATATCGCGTGACTCATTTGCCAAATATTACACTGTTTTCCGTTTATGAATAATCCTGTATTTACTCTGCGTAAACTTTAGAATAGGGAATCATGGAGATCAAAGGGAGAGGCCTTTGCCCAGCAGTGGGACACTTATATAGGATAGAAAAAAAAAACTTTAGAAACATCCAAGTTCGCAGTAAAAAAGACAGAGTTACATGATCGCTATTATTTCATCTTTTGACTGCTTGGGACTTGAATGATTTGAAGTTCCTAATGCGCTAACTAATTCGTCCTAACAGAGGCAATAGGGGACACACGCGTAACACCCGCATGAGAAAAGCATGTTGTATTCAACTTTTTAGTTACCATACAACGTTGCCTTGCCTGACATGATTTAACACACGATTAATTCAATCTAAATGCTAAGTAATAAATAAATAAAAAACAATAAGAAATAGCACCTTCAATGTGGGCTTTTAACTTATGCTTAACTGATTTGGCATTGATAAAGCAGGGTCTCATGGTGAAAGATCGATAAAACACCTCAACCAAATTAATGAACGCTCAATCGCGTTTGCTTCCAGTCCAATTTAAAATCCAATTTAAAAAGCAGAAGAAGTCAATAGCATCATTCAGTATAGTGACTGACCTGGTAAAACGCATGGAAGTTCCTCTCGCCTGGCTGCAGGCCCACGACCCTGCTCTTCTCCAGCAGGTAGTTGCTGATGTGCCCCCCGACCGGGTCTCCCTTGTAGTCGAAGTGGATGTCCATGTATTTGCCGAACCGCGACGAGTTGTCGTTGCGATTCGTCTTTGCGTTACCGAACGTTTCCAGAATCGAGTTTGATTGGATTAGGACGTTTTTTACTCTGAAATATATAGGCTTTTCTTAAGAAAGAACATCTTGTTTATGACTGTAAAGGGGTTTTAAGTATTTACCAAATGTTTTAAAAATCTGACTTTCCGGAACGAATGGAAAAGTATAGGTACCTAAGTAGTGTCTTCGTCAAAGGTATTATTCAACTAATGATCATTTTAAATAACCGACATTATTTTATGTATGTATAGATCCAAAATAATGTTCGTCGTATAGATTTGTACATACAAAAGTATAATTATAAATAAAATTAACACTACATTTTGTAAGTGTACTTCATATAAATACTTTTTGTCTTTTGTCATTTCAACATCCAAAAGGTTTGAAAATGTTGAAATCATATTGAGCTCTCTTAGTGTTAATATTAAATACTGTTAATCTGATTTAAAGACTAAATTCTTGAATTAACTGTCAGCAATAGCACACTTTAACTGGCTTTAAAATTGTCATTATATACATCCGTTAATTCATAGTTGTACCTACAGATTAACTAAACTGCACTGACCACGACGCTGAATCCATAATGCTGAATCTATATTTGTGTACATTAATAAATTTAATTTTATCTATAACCATTAAAAGTGTTTTTTAAACTTGTGACGCCACGCCATACTTTAGAATCGTTTTAAGACATGATAAAAAGTAGCTGCAGAGATGACCACAACGAGTCAACATTCCTATTGCAATTGACATGTTCCTCTGGCACAAAACCGAGACTTGCTGACTACAATTTGTTCCGAATAATTTCACACCACTTCACACAAAAACGCACCCTCCCAATCCAACCAATACCCGTTTACTCACCTGTCTATGTAATCCCTGTGGACCTGTGTTGTGTTGGCTGCGATGTACTTCATTATGAACTTAGACGCCTCCGTCTTTCCCGAGCCCGATTCTCCGGATATCAGGACGCATGTGTCTTTTCCCTGGAATTACAGTTCAGGTCAGCATGGTATCAAGATGTTATTATGAATGTACACCTACGGTAAATAAATGAATGCTACAGTCGGTACAATAGGGCTCGAGTTCACGTTGATATTGCACATAGCTGCTCCTTTGGTCTTGATACTCTTAATATAGTTTTATCAAGTTAAATGAAATCTACGAGACAGCCTCTTGTGTATTAAATTTAAATCAGACCTTTAGTTCACTGACACGCGAAAAATATGCAAAAATGAATAACCAAACTCACGCGTTCATACAACGTAAGATACCACTGAAAACCAAAACATGAAATTAATGATTTTTCGTGACATGGATATATGGGAAGTTACAAAAATTCACATTAAAATAATCAATATCTTCGAAAGTAGTAAAAATCGCTGAACGTACGGGTTAAATCGAAAGCTTTTTAGCTGCTCTATCCAGCACTCTTAGTTTTGGCGTTGGTTTTTGAGACACATCAGGGTCAGTGCGAAATTTAACAAGTCTTAAAAGATCTTCTAATGAAGCTCGTAATTTGTATTGCAAAAATTCAAAGACGTTCTCGCTCGATGCACCATACGATGGTGTTAGACGCCTTGCAATGACCCTACCAGGCATTACAAATACTAAAAGGTGTCGACGCCTGAAAACATTGCTAGCTCTTTACGGTGTGTAGTTAAAGTATTTACGAGCCGTTTTGGCGATTTGTTCGCCGGTTGGGTGGTCCTTCACAATGAGAGTTACGGCACATGGCAGCGTTTACGAGTGCGAACAGAGCCTGTCCTACAATGGAAATGCCATGAAATTGCCAACGTTGTCGACTTACTTAGCTAAAGGCAAGAGCAAACTCCCAAACGCAAAACTGTTTCCTCTTATTGTATTGTTTTCACTATGGTATGCGGAAGCTTGTGAGGCAGCACATGATCGTTCCGCATGGAAAACTATACGAGCCCTTTATCCCAGCAATAGGAATAGATGATAATAATGATCGATGCACCACTAAGAGCAACGCCGATGACGACATAAGCAGGTGTAGTCTATAATATCTGATAGGTGAAATTAGTTCTATCCGCTGTGGCTTGAAAAGGAATCGCAACATGACTGGGTTGACTTGCAGTTATTGTACTAACAGCATCACTGACCACTAGTGAGCCCTATTGCAAGGTGACAAGATTCACGGGTCAGTTAACTGCGTTGTACTACCATATCCTGGTTACGGCACCAATTCAAATCACTCTGTATTTCTAACTCCCTACTTCAGTATTTTTAAATGGTTGTTCTTATGACATTGAGGCCCCCTTCCACATCAAGAAAGAGCCAACATTCGCTAAAAAACCGGTATCGGGTTGGCAATTCTTCTGGAGTTGCCGGTGTTCAAAAGCCTCCCAGTTTTATAAAACAGATAACTAAAACACTTTAATACTAACTTAACTATAGGTATAACACTCGTTCGTCCAGGGATGTATAGCATTGAATTCACGAATGATATCATTTAAAGTCGCCATCAATAGAACTTGCAAAAGATGTAAACAAAACAAAACGAACCAATCCACCATGATTACTCGATAATCACGTACTTTTAAAGATCAAGTGAGGTCTTTGCAATGGTTTATACACTAGATCATTATTTTCATATTAAGTTTAAGATGAAATTCATTACACGCTTGGTGAATATTTGAGGTTATGTGTCAAACAGTACATAGTTCACAAGTTCTATTGACGGCGACTTTAGAAGCGGGACGTGGGAAAAATAGAAGTTTAAAGTTATACTAAACTGCATTTGTAATAAATAAATGCAAATAGAAGGTAAAAGGCGGCCGCAAACAGATGGAACTAAGAGATTGCAAACGTGTTATTTGGGCAGCGTAAAAACGGTTTTTATTGCTGTCGACGAGTTCAGGTTTGACTTCCCGTGCGACATAAAACTTGGACTTTATGTTGAGCCTCATTCAAGCATATAAATCTAATGATGACCGTTCCTGTCCATTCAATGGTGCATAAAGATGCCCAGGCTATAAACTGCACCCAGTAGTTACAGCGCAGGCTAAACGCCTTTTGGTATTCTTTCTAGGTAGTATAGTATTCAGCCAAGTAATGAGCTTTTTCTAGTAGCGAGAAATACTTATCCCAATGAATTTTTATACCTTCTTTTAATGGTTGTCTAATTGCCGTCCGTCTAGATGAGAAAATTAATTTGATTCACGGCAAAAAACCATACATATTGTTTTTACATGTTTATTTATTCGACTAGAAGTATGTTTACATTAAAGGTTATTGGTGAACATGAACATAATTAACTGTTTGGTTTTAATTAGTATTGAGTTAACCGTTCACATTGCATTAAAAAAAAATATATTACCTACATGACCAAGATGACTAATAGTACCTACATAATAAAATAAAACAATACATTATCCTTAAATAACATTAATTGAATGAGGTTTAAACAGGAAAAGGTAACAATTTTGCAACTAAGTAGTAAATAATTCAGGTACCTAATCAAGCAAATTTTCCTAGAAGTTTATTAAACCGCTTAAAATATATTTTTTCAGATTGAAATTATTTTTAGCCTCCTAAGACCCACCATACAACGAAATTTGTCAATGGAATATGAATCTACTGCGAATGAAATAAAGTCAATTTTCTTATTTGATCGAGAGTTCTAAAAACAAAAGAACTTGTACTTTACTTCCTTTGCGCTAGATCTTTATTTCAATGGCAGTATTTTGTACTATTTTTAGTACAAGAACCCTCAGGAGGTTAGACTGGATATTCCGGCTAAGTATACCTATGTATTAGACCAATGCTGAACAATTCACCTCTCCATTAAAATAAAAACATTTGAAGTCTTTTTAAACGTCTTCTTACGTTTTATCACTTTTATTAGAACAACTATGTTTTTAAATAAAAGAGGTGAGTTCAATCCGGTCGACTTCTATTCTACAATAAACAACCTTGGTGCTCAAAAGCTATTGTCGTAGGTACTTACGTAGCAAAAGTATCTGGTTACTTTTGTGCTTTACAATTAACTTTTTCCTAATAAGACTGTGTTTTGTGGTGTCCTTTTCCAACATCCTTTACAGTAGGTAGAGGAAAGCTAGATCGTAATAAGGCACTCAAATGTAATATTTATATGATATATCTATCTATGAATATCTATGCTTAGGTACTATATTTTTTACCCCACTGCCAGGAGGGCAATGTTTTTGACTTTGTTATTTTCGTTAAAAGTGAAATTGGTGGAAAAAAAAACCCCTTGCAAAGAATTTAAGTAATTTAAACATCTGTTAACTAAATCAGATTTAATGCTATGAAACTAATATTATTTGTATAAAATTATATATTCTTCGTAAAATTTATTTTCTTTATTTATTAGCATAAAATCTCATTTAGTTACAGTATATTTAAACTACTTAAAAAAATCAAGTGCCCGTTTTCTTTGCAAGGGCGTTGACATAGTGGTTGATATACATGATAGCTAACATTATATTGACGACATTATCCAATAGCAGTTGAGTTTTTAAGGCTTGCTTTTTTTGTAACACTTGTTTGTTTAGGTACTTAAATAAATTTCAACTTGAGAACATCACGTGGATAGTTCGTCAGCCAATAGAAGCAAAACACTGATCAATACGTCAAAGTGCGATCAAACAGCTATGATTGGCTGTTTAACAGAGCCACGTGGTTTGATTTGTTTACATTGAGTTAATTACGTAAACAAATAGAGTATACCGATGCAGTGCATAAACATACGACATCGTGTTTTGTCGGATTAGTTCGTATTCATCTTGCTTTCTCGATTAGCTTATCGGTGGGTACTAAAGCTGGCGGAGAAAGCATGATAAATACCAACTTTCCCGACCAAAAACAATGCCGTAGGTTTAATCACTAAGTATATCTTTAAAGCCGCAAACGCACTGAGAGCTGGGTATTGATTCTCTCAAACGCAAAGGTGAGCGAACGCAGGAGTGAAGTCCAAGCGGCGAGTTTAAGTAGTCCCGTCCCGTCAAAGCGAGCAAAACACATTTCAGCGCGTGTATTCAATTTGGCAGCATGGCTTCTCGAACGTATAAGGCTGCCTAATTGAGAATGCACGCGCTAAAATGTGTTTTGCTCGCTCTGACGGGACTACTTAAACTCGCCGCTTGGACTTCACTCCTGCATTCGCTCACCTTTGCTTATGAGAGAATCACTACCCTGAGGCGGTGCGGTGCGGCGCGTTCCCATACCATAAAAACCGGCCAAGTGAGAGTCGGACTCGCGCACGAAGGGTTCCGTACCATTATTTATACAACATTAGCAAAAAACGGCAAAAAATCACGTTTGTTGTATGGGAGCGCCGCTTAAATATTTATTGTATTTTAATTTAATTAATTATTTTTAAACTGAATATACAACTAAATTATTGTGTGAATATTTCAAGCGTCTACCTTTTGCCGTTATTAATATCGAGCAAAAAACGGCTATAAATCACGTTTGTTGTATGGGAACGGAATGGGTCCCGTTAAATATTTTTTTTCTGTTTTTAGTATTTAGGCAATAGAAATATAAGTATCATTTGTGAAAATTTCAACTGTCTAGCTATTACGGTTCATGAGATACAGCCTGGTGAAAGACAGACAGACGGACAGACGGACAGTGAAGTCTTAGTAATAGGGCCCCGTTTTTACTCTTTGGGTAAGGAACCCTAAAAACGCCTACGCCACGCTTTGGGCACGCTTTTTAGTATGGGAACGCGTTGCAACGCGCCGCCTTCGCTCAGCACGTTTACGGCTTAAGAGATTCCATGCACGCCATATTTTAATACTCAGTCTATACAAAGATGACTTGTTTAATAAGATCAAAATATATAAAAATAACATTTAAAACCTTTTCTTGCTTTACGTACCGTAAATAACATTTCAATAGCAACGCCAGTGGAGCGCATCAAAACATCGCGCACCCTTTACACCCGTCACGCAATATGGTGCCCTAATAAACCTAATTACTTAACCTTTTACACGGCCCCCATTTTACAATCCCTATTCCACCAAAACAGTGCGAGTTCAATTGTATCCCCCTTACTTATAAACGTGGAATAAGCTCGGAATAGTTTATGCCATGCTTTGTCACTTTCTGTCAGATGCAAATGTCACAATAACAGATAAGGACAAAGCATGGCATAAACTATTCCAAGCTTATTCCACGTTTATAAGTAAGGGGGTAAAAGGCAATTTGATTTGAGTAAAAAATAATTAGGAAAGTGGACATGCACTTGTAAATACTTGCCTATTTTGCAACATATGGGTAAGATTCTTAGCGAGCTTGAAGTGATGATTTTTTTTGTCATTCGACTGCAGATCAATCTGTATTAGTATATAATGTTTTTTGACAGATAATTGTGTGGATTACATTCCTGATTTTTTGTAATGTTTGGGTGAAATAAGCGCAATTATTGAAGACAATACTGACGCTGGAGTTGAGTTGTGACTCTGTCTGAGTCTGTGTGGATTGTAGGTGTAAGAACCTCTTGTGGAGAACGAACACTTAAGGCTCCGGCACACCAAACGCGTGGCAGCAGCGTCGCGCTTTGAACGCGTGCACGCGCGAGTTGTAAAACAACATAACAAATGGAACCCCGGCACATCGAGACGCGCGTCACGCGCGCTGCACACGCGCCGCACACGCGCGTCTCGATGTGCCGGGGTTCCATTTGTTTGTTTTGTTGTTTTGCAACTCGCTCGCACGCGTTCTAAGCGCGACGCTGATGCCACGCGATTATTGGTGTGCCGGAGCCTTTAACATTGCTACCGCCAAGTTACCTGTTGTCGAAGCACCCTCTGGCACGCGTCTGCCACAGCAAACACGTGAGGTGGCACCTCGAACATCTCCCGCCCTCTGTACTGCGCCATATGCTGGGCATTGTAGATGTCCAGCGTTTTGTAAGGGTTGACTGACACGAGCACCTCGCCGATGTATGTGTAAATCTTGTTGTGTTGAAATCTGAAATAAAAGGAAACGTTTAGTTTGATGGTCACATAACTGGCGGTTATTATTCCCGGTTAGGGGTTGGATTTCGAAAAAATATTTCTTAGAGCTCTACTTCAATTAGTTCTTTTAGCCGTGAGCGTTGTCTGAAAAGGCGTAAACGCATAGAGCGTTTCTTATAATATATGACACTGCCTTCGCCACGCTTTGTCCAGTCTGACATAAAATAAAATTTAATTTTTAGGAATACAGCTGTCGCACCGCCCCGCGCCGCGCTGCTGCCGTCTCTGTTTGTGCGTCAGCGGCTTCTTTCATTAGCGGCCTTTAAGCGCAATTCACACAGAGGGCGGATTGTGCGCGGGAGCGGGCGTATTGTCGTTACATTGCTCGTAATACACGCATTCTCCGATAGGCCTTCCCACAGAACGCACAATGTAACGGCAATACGCCCGCTCCCGCGCCCGACCCGCCCTCTGTGATTGCGCATTATTTACTATTTTACTTTATTTACTATTACACTTTTTACTATTTTACTATGACAGTTGCATTTACACGTACGGTTCGGAACGAAGATTGGAACGGCGCGTGGCGTTTCCCGCGGTCCGAACTTTACGTGTGCAGGCCGCTATTCAATCAGTAACGGAATAGTTTCACAAGTATAAATTCTAGATCTGTGTTTTCCACAATCTTTCATATAATCGGTCGGATCATGGCGTTTACTACTACTTTAGTAAGAGGGACATGTGACATAACCTGGTTATGTAACGTGTGACATAACATCGTTGCATTCAACTCTTGCATTGTAACGAATAAAAACTGATTTACGCATACGTGAACAATTTTTTATGCCAGAGAACCAATATGGGACCCATTAAGTTTCAAAATAGTATTTTTCACAATCGTGTTATAATAGAGAGCTTTTTAGTCGAGTACCGTGTTTAGGCCACGAAGCTTGCTGAGTGGCCTAAGTAAGGTACGAGATTAAAAAGCTTGATTATGACACTATTGTGAACAATACTTTTTGTACGAGTTCATTAAAATTAATAATTTAAGTCATTAATGCGAGCTTATAAGAAAACGAAATATCGTAAGTACTATCACCACCACCGGCGTCCGTAATGTTGCAGTACTGTGCTGTGATTGGCTAACTAAATACCAGCCAATCACAAAGCGTAGTTTTATTTTATACCCTGGATACAGCAGCTAGTTTAAGTAGATTTTTGACAGATGACGCGACGCTACTACGTTCCGAAACGCCATAGATTGACAATTTTGTATCGGATCGAGTCTCCTTAAACAAGGACACATATTATTGAAATGCGAAGTTCTATTTTCAATTTTTTTTCGGTTGTCTGGAGCGTATCGAAATACCTAGTTATTTAGTTGTTTCGGAATTAACATAGACTATACAACGATGAAAAGAGTGGCGTTGCAGTATTCTCTATGAAATCTTAATACACAGATTATAATCGACGAGTACAAAAATTCTATTTCGATGCTCGGTCATCACATTCGGTGCATTTTATCAAATACCATACACGTGTGACAAACCAAACATATGAAGACTAGGTACTAGGTACTGTCTAAATTTTCAAAAAACACACAAAGGTCTAAGTCTTAATGATTTCTACACCAAGTGATTTATGACAAATATTTTTTGTTTTAATAATTAATATCTCAGTGTGTATGAAGTTTGCTACATTTTCCGCGTAAAGCTTTGCCAATGTCAATGTAAACTCTAGTGGATTAACACAGATTTCTTATTTAATTAGCCACAGCAAGTTTAGTGGTCCTCGAGGTAATAATAAATCCTTATGAAAACCGATACTCGCTCGTACCAAAGGCCAAATTGTCGGCTACATGAAATCATTCCATGAGCGTTGTTTTTGATAAGTAAAATTAGGTTCTTCTAAATTAAGTAATACATGAAAAATAATTAAAAATAACCCAACGTAAAGCGTTAGTTATCCCTACTAGGTACATATCGCACGTTATCGATTAAATTACCAGTATTATACAATAAATACATTGGATTACTTCATAACATAACACACATTAATCTTAAGTCCACCATTTTTTATAGTGCAATAAAGTTTTAATAAAAAATATATCAAAACGTACCTATAGGTAATTTATGTTTTTAAGGTAACTTCCGACGCTGTCGCGGAAAGTCACTTGAGCTTATAGTTTGCTGATTCCGCTAGTAGCTGCGTAGACAGCTATAATATTTGAAGTTGAACCTACAACCTTTAACAAGCATTTTGCAATACAACTGAGCTAGTTATTTTGAGTTAGTTATTGAACCTTATTCTACTGGGTAAAACCATATTGCCTTTAACATGTTATTGTACGATTGCTCGTAGGTATTAACTTCACACTAATGGCTGCCAAGTTAAAAATAATTTGATAACATATCAATATTACCCATAGAATAGAGGTTGTGGAACTTGTGGATCATTTTAAGTTAGGTAGTTATATCGTTGACCAAGTAAAGTGTTTTTTGAACACGATTCTTTTTCATCTTTTTTTTAATAAATTTATTGCAGAACCTACAAGTTTAGGACTTGTTAAGAAACTTTCTTGATAATCTAAGAGATCCGTTAAATGAATAACTCAACTACTTATACATAACATACTTAATGCAAAGTATTTTCACTGTTTAAAGCATGTTTTATTTTCTTTGCAAATCTTTTAATGTTGTAGGTAGTTCCGAAACCGAAAGTGGCCAGTATAACAATTATAACAACCGAGGTGATTTAATGGAAACAAGCAAGCATGTCTAACGAATTTATATTTATACAATTAGTAAAAAAATACGGTGGTCAGTGAGTTTACCCGTAAACCTTAATTTTACTTTGGTTATGGATTGACATTAATTAAATTAAAAACCGTCTAACTAAAATAACAACAGAATGTTATACCAACTAAATTAAGTTGTTAAATAAGTATTATCAAACATAACTTGATAAAATAAAAATCGCATTATGGCTTCGAATCAATAAAAAAGCCATTTTAAACCATCGCGTGTACCAGGTAATCATAACATAACCATCATCATAACCGAGAAGCGGCGAGCATTGACCCCCGAACGTGAATCGCGAAGATAAATCGCGGCCTCGGAATAGCTCGAAATGTCTTTAGCTTTTAGTACCCTGGTAGCTTCAAGTACTGAATACCTAGTATACAAGATACGAATAGGTAGTATACACACAATATTGTAATGCTGAGTTTTATTAGAAACTTCACTAGTAATGACTCGAAGTGTCTATAACTTTTAGTACCCTGGTATATTTAACTAGTACCGAATGATACTAAGTATGAAATGAACACGTCATAGTTAGACTTTACTGCTGAACTATTTTAATTTTGAGTTAAAGCTACTAATGCTGCGACTACTGCAGTCTTGATCCAAAAAGCGGCACGTGCACCCTTATTACCATTAGTAAAGGAAGATTGTAAGTATTTGAGAATCGGACTACACTCCAACTGCAAGCGTTTAGAAGAAATAAGAGAATGTGAAAGAAAGGCAACACTTTTTTGTATTTAGTTTAGAGTGTTTAGACTCAAGATAATAAATGAAATGCAAAAAATAACTTCTTTTAAAATGATAGGTATATAGGTCAGTCCAACTGATGTCGGCTTTTGGTTAATGAAAATATAGTGGGACGCCGACTTCATACTTTTCAGTGATCCTATTTATGCCGTTATGTAGTCTATGAAACTATAGAACAATTTTCAAGCTCGCCGCAAGCAACGCTAATATTTTAACCTAAATGTGCTTCGTCGTAGTCGCTTAACTACCTTAATCGAGATATGTTATCGCCACCCTTAAAATATGTACCGTTAAGGAGTTCCGGTGACAATTTGTGGTCTTCTCTTCATCATCAGTTTCACTTCACAAAATAGTGCTTTCCAAGAGCAAATGCACGAGTTATTATGAAAAATACCTGAATCGCTATAGGTGAGCCTAAAATATTTGAGGAGTTCCCTCGATTTCTCCAAGATCCCATCATCAGATCCCGATGTGTTGACAATGGGACCAACTAGAACGTATACCATTTTAAGTAAGTAGTCATTCAAAGAGAGATTTTTTATTGCAGTTTGAGGTAACCATGTGTCTTAAATACTAAAAGTTTATGAACAAGGGAATCTCTATAGACTTTGGTGGAATAAGCTTCGTACATGAACATCGTCAGCGACGAATTAACTAAAGTTGTCCGTAGAACTGCCCAAATCGATCGAGTAATACTATGCTAATCGATACCAAGAGCACGATGCGCGATGACGTCACCGCCCGCGCGGGCGCAGCCGGTTTGCAGTTCAAGATCATGAAACTGGAGGTCAGAGGAAAAATGCTAATGGTGGCCACGGCTTATTCATGTTAGATTGACCAACTATAAATTTTATATCTTGTCGCTACTAGTCTGTTATGGTTAAGCATGTTTGTTTTTATGTTCTATTGATTGATTTTGATTATTTAGAATGGATTCTGCGTGGGATGATGAAACGGAGCCCTGATATTTAACGAAAACGTATTATTTACTTACCCATTGTTAATAAAATAATAATATTCGTGTTTTGCTTTCTGACCTCAATCACATCACCCCACGTAGGTAATATAATATGGCTTATGCTTTCTTAATAACTGCAGTACGTAATCCACAATAAACTTAATTATGACAGAAATTATAACGGTATCTACACGATACGAAACGACACGTTGATGGTCTGATCGTCTATAATCGGCACGATGATCGTGCAAGCATCCACACTATCATCACAGTATAGAATTGACTTAAGCTTACGTCAATTCTATACATTTTGTCAGTTTCGAAAATAGCTAACGTTAACGTTATGCATGTCGCATGTCGTCAAAACCCCCTGTCTTCCCAGTCGAACAGTAACCACTACCCCAGACGATCAACAGCGTATGATCACTATCCATTACCTCTGACAGGTTGACAGCTGTTCACCTCACAACTTGTATCGCGTAAGGAGTTCCATACTATGAGTACGATGGTCGATGAGTCATAATTTTGGCTCGCGTCGTGTTGACTCACCCGTCTATGCGATGCGTACTGACGTCATCAATCGACCTTACAATAACGATAACGAATATATTTATTTCCATTCCATGTTTTTCCTTTACGAAATGACTAACGAAACATCACGTCAATAATTATATTAATTATTTTAGACATGAAAAAAGCATAACAAGCAAGAGACATAGGTTGGATTGCATGTTAACAGTTTCAAATTGAAATGTTCTTCAAACGCTATCTATGCCAGATCCTTAACATATCATATCGTAGATAAATTTATCCGAAGATAAAATACACTTGGATAACAAAACGATAAGCAATTGTGTTAGGAAACTAAGTAATATCATCAAACTTTATAATTCAAATCTTTTTATACTTGTTTCATTTGGTTTTGCGTTAAAAACCCAATTTGAAGGACCAGCAATTCTATTTAAAACCCGTCCTTCAAATAAATATAAACATAAGTCCCCTATGCATTTTACATTTAAAACCTTTTTCAGGTCATTTGTTACAAGCGTAAAATCGTCCCTAATCGTAATTGTGCGTAGGTAATTCATTTAACAAATTTAGTAAAACGTAAAATAGATCCATAGACAGACTTTAATATATGGAAACTAGAAACCTTAGCACGAAGACAATGCCTGTAAAGTAGGACTCCCAACTCATAACATTTTCCCTAATGCAATCAACTCGAAAATGCAATCAACGTACTAATTGCATTACCGCCAAACGAGCACGCGACCGTCCTTCGCTCGGCACACTTTCTAGGAGTTGCAGCTAGTTAGCATGCAGGCGGCGTGGACCATCGCGGTCACCGCCGTCCCCGCCGCCCGAAGTCTGGACGACGCCAGGATGGTACGAGGGGCTATGGTGGTAAGAATGGTAACTATGTATGTGTTGACATTGACACATGCATCGTGAATCGTGAATACAAATATCCAAATAATGGTGACTTACAAATACAACGTTTAAAGTCGGGCTAACAAAAAATTAATCGTTCTAAAACTATTTTTGCTTCCTATTATAGAAATTGATGTACTTAAGGCTTCTGTTTACGCCCTTTCGTAGAACCCAAGTTGCAGATCAAAGGGACAGAGACAGATTATAATTTCGAATTCTTTCTTTCTTTTACTCAAGAATCACCCTCTGTCTCTCAATGTGTTTTTTTATTTAACTAAAAGGTTAAAAAGTTTTCTTACATAAACGTGTCACGGAAACAATACTGCAATACTTTACAAACACTAACAAAATGACACAAAACACCGTAACATCCGCAGGCAAAGCCTACAAATCTCCGAGCCGGCAATAACATGCCCACCAGAAACACTCAACCAAGACAAACACTCACATATGCGGCTACGCAATATGCAAGCACATATGCGGCTAAGCAATATGCAAGCTCCATTGACCAAACCAAACCCAACAACCGCAAACTCATAAGACTCATAACGTGATGTTTGGTCTGAACAGCGAGGCTACTTCCGCGTGTCGCCGGCGACCCACATGGAGGTCAAAGAGCCGAGATTAACGTCGTCCAATAAACTTGGACTATTGATTGTTTCTCTATAAACCATAATTAATCAAATACCCACGTGTGAAGGTTTTTACGCTACCATGAAAATCAGTCAGGTGCGAGTCGGGTCACGCACTCATGGTAGCGCGTGGGTTGGGTTCCGTATACATTAACCTTTTTTAACGAAACCAAAACGTAACAAGAAAAGTACCAACAAACTGACCTCAAGACCAGTGGCCCCGAACAAAAATGGTCAAAAACTGACCCGTTCGTGTCAAAGGAAGGTCCTCCATTTCGTTAATTTTCGTGAAGTAAAAATACCGGTTTCGTCGCCTATATCTCAAGACTACTCAAGAGCCAATCAAATTTACTTTCTGCCGAAGCATATATTTAGACATATATAGTAGGTACGGACAAACAGACAGAAGGACAAGGCGAAACTATAAGGGTTTCTAGTTTGACTTTGGTTTGGTTTGGTTTGGTTTGGTTAGTGTTCACTAAAAAACTTTGGTACTTAATTCGTTCTAGGTCAATGAAACCGCATGAGCTATAACTCCCAAATTAGGTACCTACTGTAGATATATTTATATCCTAAACGTGTGATATAAGCAGTAAAGTATATTAGTATTACGTACTATGTGTTTTACTATAGACGAAATATGTTATGGCTATAACGGTAAGTTGTTCCATTAACGCATTTGCAGCCCGTGACGCTCGTGATGACGAAAGAACACGTTAATGACATTTTCATGTGGATTGTGCAAACTTAGGAACTTTTTGAAAAGGAAATGTCTTAACAGTTTTTCTAATAGCAAGGGTAAGTGCGGATCTGAGACCTTGGGAGAATGCAAAATTCTGAAAACTAAAATCACAAGACTGCAAATGCGTTGCTAACACTAAGGAGTGAGATTAAATGCCTCGCTGCTAGTAATTTTAGCGGTGGTCTTATCTCCACAGCGGAACACAACAATGCGAACACTGTTGCTTGGCGGTAGGTTAAAGTATAAGATGGTGGTAGCGAATAATCTTGGCTTTGGCTCCCACAAACACGACGGAAGCCGGTGGTTATTATTAGGTTACCTATTCCTAAAAGGCTGCTAGGTATATGCAGCGAAATACGTTTTTATTCTGCCTATCTATGCTACTTTTTTAATTCATAATCTTTGATTCTCAGGAGCCTTAAATAAATTCTAAATACTGATTGGAGAAACGTGGAAAAAGTGGGGGAGGCTTTCCCAGCAGTGGATCAAAACAGGCATTTTAAAAACAGGACCATTGTGATTCTGAAAACGATTACCATTTGCTTTAAGACTGCGCCGAGCAAACGTCGACCGTCCAGTGGCGCCCTCATCACTATTATTGTGTTTTCTAATTAACCAAAGAATTTCCTTGCAATCGGACGATGCTTTTTTGTAGCGCAAGTAAAAACACAATTTATGGGATACGTAACAAACTTTGATAACAATTACCCTATGAGTAGTCAGCTTAACGGGAAAAGGTGGCCACTTTTTTCCGTTAAGTTGATAACTCAAAGGTCAATTGTTATTAAACTATGTGATATGTCCTATAAGTTGTGTTTTCATTTGTAGTACAAAAATGCACCGTTCGATTTCAAGAAAATACTTTATTTTGTTAGAAAACACAATAATAGTGATGAGGGCGCCACTGTACATCCGGCGTACGCTCGGCGTAGTCTTAACCTAGTGTTCCAGCCAATTACACGAAAAAAAGAGAAGCAGCAGCAGTTGAAAGTTTTTACAAAATGCATACGTTGCACTTGGCGCCACGTCACGTGCGGTGCGTGTGCGTTATTCACGAAATGGTGGAATTCGGTGAATAAAGCCCAACGCGACCGCGCCGCGGCAGAAATAGACGCGTATTCCTGGCCCACGCTCTCTGCCCCCCATTCACCCGGGACTAATAATAATATACGATTATTATCGAAGGTAACACCCGTTTGTTTAGTTTAGCAATATTTATAATCCTGAGGAATGTCGCACCGCCCTTGCTGGGTCTGGTGTTAGCCTGTTTACAAGTGGACCTCCTAGTTTTGAGTACTACCTATGTTTTAAAGCCGCGTCCAAAATGGGACCGCTACTGCGCGGGTAGCACAAGTTGTATTTTCTCGCTTGTCGCTCAGTGTGTCTCTATCGTTACAGACTAGATAGGAAGGGAGATCCGAACGACAAATTAGTCGCGGGCAACTTGTGCTAGCCGTGCTGTTAGCATATGAAACTGTCCTGCGAGCACACGATTGACGAATAACACGGAGTAAAAAGCAGTCGCCTTGGTCAAAATCTCTCATGGTCTTTGACCTGTTATAGTTTTGTCAACGTTTCGATAGCTCGTATTTACTTTACAGTAATGGCGGCCAAGATAAAAACAATACCATAACAGGTCAAAGACGATATGGTATTTAACGCATTTATGGTATTTATTTACGACAATCCTTTTTGAATTGGTAGTTTTTAACCATAACAATAGGCTAAAACAATAATAATAATCATATTTTACCTTTTGCACGCTACTGCCGACTCCAATTTCACGAGCCACAGAGACGAAAGGTCATAATTGTGCCGACGCAAATGAATGAACCTTAAAACAACCCACTGACAGTAAAGGTCCGTACAGACTACGTTAGTAATTTAGTCGAGTAGCGAGTATTTTAGGAACTAAATGTGTCTGAGCAACGAAAATTTAGTCGAGTGGTATTCTTCTCGACTAAAACACAACTAAAATACTCGCTACTCGACTAAATTACTAACGTAGTCTGTACGGGCCTTTAGGCGGCACGAAAATCCGTTGACGTGACTTACCGACTGTGGCGTACAAAAGATCAATCTTGAATTTAAGAGTAGAAAATGATATTAAATTCCACTATCTAAAAAAAACCATTGTGCTTCATTC
Organism: Acleris cristana; assembly: GCA_948252455.1. Lineage (NCBI taxonomy): Eukaryota > Metazoa > Arthropoda > Insecta > Lepidoptera > Tortricidae > Acleris > Acleris cristana. The sequence goes on along the minus strand of OX411782.1, from coordinate 7,453,971 downwards.
CAGGGATCACGAAGAGCTATAGTAAAATATTAAACATCACCTTCACAAGTCCTTCCCAGTAGTTACGTAAGGAATTAACGCAATGACGTTGAGGACGATCACTCAATTTCCCTACTGGTAACAGTGCATCAACTCTACTTCCGTTCACCACGCAGCCATCAAAGAGTGCGGCGACCGTATTCGGAATAGTTTGGATGTAGTCGTGACTTGCACATGTGCTGGTGACCTCAAAAAGTAGAGCGCGCCTTAAGGACAGATAGGGTTGCCACTAGTGCTTATAATCTTAAAAACACCAACCATAAACAAGAAAGATAGTTAAAAGCTCTCTATAGCCTTTCGTTTCGGTCTCCTAGGGTATTGCTGGAGTAGCGGTAGAGGCGGATCTGCCTGAACTATGAAAGTGCCGTGATCTCGTCACTCGAGTCGGAGGCCAAAATTAGCTTTGGGTCTTTATGACAACAAAGTAAGTATAGGCTTTGAATTCTTCCGTGATGACATAGTGGAAGACGAAATTATTATCCCGTCGCAGAAGTGATAAGTAAAACAACAAAGACAAAATTTCGAAAAAAAAATGGCTGTAGATTTGTGGGGAAAAAGAGTGCAACAACCCTAACTAACCTCAAGCGTAGGTATGAGGAGGTCGCCGTCTCGTATTCAAAGAAAACGCCAGTCCTGAATAGAAACGCGGCGTCAGCTCCGCGTACAGACACCGCTGCATTTCGGCTACAAATTGGTGAATGTTCAAATGATTTTATGATAATATCAATGAACTTTAGTAACTACTAGTAGACTTTGATTAAAGATGAATATAGGACAATGAGCACTAATTATAAAATGCAATGTAAGCACAAGTAAATAGGAAAGCAAGATACAGCCACCACATGTTATTCAGTGTCTGTATTTCAATTTCAATATGTTTTTGATGACAACTATACGTCTGTAGCGGCTACACAATAGGTATGTACCCTTTCATAACTACACTTTCCACTCATTAACACTCTATACCTATATGAATATAAAATAAAGTACGTTTCCTATACGTGAACCTAAGAACCCTGAACGTGGATATAAGTTTGTTGTGTGCCAATGTCAAATCGTAACCAAAAGTAACCGCGTCTATCTGCGCTCCGAATATTGGGAACGAGCATAACTCAACCCAACCGATTGCATCTATCCGCTGAGAAGAGCGTATCTTAAGGCTTTAAAAGTACTGATAACACGTATCAAGTGCGTCTAGGAGTATGTGTTGTATATCCGCTGAGCTGTCACGTCCTGTGCTGTAATCTAGTCACCGACAACCACTAGTTCAGACGTAACAGGAAAGAATGCAAACAGGTGTGTCACTATTCACTTACCAGGCGCCTTTACAAGTGGTTTTACGATAATCGGCTAATGGCTGTAGTCATCATTGCGTCATCGAGACTAGAACAGATGATTCACAAGACTGTATACAACATTGACCCGGTTGAAATAATACATTGAGAATAATTTATTATAGAGCATAATGCTACTCTTAACATAGTATGCGTAATTGCGTAGTTGTAGGAGATGCAAACATTACAACGTTATAAGCATATACATTAGTTACTACATAGAAGCCCAAACGTGAAGCTCGGGTTATGAATGATTGTTTCCAAGGATGACAAGTCGACAGACCGATTTCCAAAAACTGAATCTTCATTAGAAACGCTTATAAAGTATAACATACATACAGGGATAAAACATGTCCTTGCGTTACTTTGATATATAATAACAGTGTACTGCGTTGAGATACATTGTAAACATCAAAATAGTTACCTTTTTACCCGACTGCGGCGGAGCCCAAAAGGAGGGTTATTGATGTGTGTAGATATACTCGTACTCACATACATATTTTATACACATTCCTTATGTAGAAAGATAAATTGAGTAAGTATAAGTAATTGGATTAAAATAAACCTAGGCGTGATTTTTCTTAAAGCTCTAAGCTGTCGTTGTTGATGAAAAGCGTCAAACAAATATTAACAGATCACGCTCAACATTCTACCTATTTCAAAACCCTATTGTAGTAAAACAGATGTTGAATCTCAACCATTCACATTTAAAATAAAGTATCTCTGTTTATTTTTAAGATTTCGTTTTTAATCTTTCCAATCGGCTAACCAAGCGGTATTTTTTAAGAAAAGTCGGAGTTAAAAATACTCGTATGCTATTGCAAAAGGGTCCACGAGTTTGACCCACGGAACCGCGGTCGTCGACCCCGCCACTTGCCGCTCATTAGAGTTCGCGAGATGAGAGAGACAAGAGGCACTCAAGTGTTGGTGCTGTGCTGTCTTGAGCTTATCAACTTGACGCATATAGGTCGTGACAGCAACTGAGACGCTCTACAGTCAGAAAACATCGAAGAGTATGACACTAGCGGTCACTTTTATTGGTGATACAACACGCGTTTTGTATCTACCAACCACCAATCAACCGCTCAACTATAAATAGGTACTTACTTACCAAAGGATAAATAAAGATTAAATGAAAATGAAATAAAAGTTGAGGAATAGAAAATGTATAGGCTCGTATATTTAAAGTTTAACCTGATAAAAAATATAAAGGCCTGTTTGCTGTCGGCTTTTTACTTTCGAGGGTACACCCCGCCAGTGTGCCCCAAATTGTAGAAGATCTCTCAGTACATAAAATAAATAGTAAATAAAGATCAGGAGTCAAACCCACAATAATAAATTGTCCTAGACCCCAAACCTAAAGTCGCCGTCAATAGAATTTGCGAACTATGTAAACAAAAACAACGAACCAATTCACCATGATTACCCGTCGAATCACGTACTTTTAAAGATCAAGTGAGGTCTTTGCAACGATTTATGCACTAATACATTATTTTCATATTAAGTTTAAGATGAAAAAACTATTCATTATATGTTATTTTTAATAAAAACACGCTTGGTGAATATTTGAGGTTATGTGTCAAACAGTACTAATTTGTTTAGGTACATAGGAAATTCTATTGACAGCGACTTTACACTACAAGCCTATATAATAGAGCTAAGTTTATTTATCATTGTGTGAGTACTATAGGGGTACCTACTAGGCAATAATAAACATACATAGGTATGTAGAGAAATACAAAGAAAACATCCAAGAGTCAGGAATAAACTCGCTGAGCTAGTTAGCTTTGTAGGCAGGGTCACTAACAACCCTACATTTATCAAGCATAAGCAAAAATCCCACTGTCGTCATGGATGTATGTGGAGACGACCATGTCCAGCAGTGAATGTCTTCCGTTCCGTCTGATATGATGAAGATGACTATAGCTATAGTCCTCTTATGAGGGCCTTTTTGGTATGGCAACAACGTTTCATGTCTGAAGTACCTATAACTTCAGTTTATCAATAAATATATATCAAACATAATGGCTTGAAGTATTTGTCGCCAAGTTGATAGCTGCAGTCTAGTGCGATACCAAAGATAAGATTATTATAAAAGACATTGGTAATATTATTCAATGTTGCCACTTTAGTCTTATGTGACTGGCAACAATAGGCCTTCATAGCTGAATATTATGATTAAATGATTAATAAATACAAATAAATAATTGACTCGATGTACCTTCGTTGGAACCACAATAAGTAATATGTAAATCGGTCTGCCATAGAAGTAGTCCTTTGAATCATCGTATGACAAGTGATATCATCATTATTTATAGGTATCAGCTCGCTCTTGTACACTTTTTGCATTTTCAATTGATATTTTACCGCAGCCTATGCTGTCCATTGAGAAAATAAAAAATACGTATGGTCCTTCGACGATCGAGTGAAAGCTGAACGATTGGGTCGGACGGAACAAAGGGAAAATTATTTTTACATATCCTCGGACAGCAAACGGACAAACGTTGGAATTTTAGTGATGATCTAAAAACAAAATAACAAAAATTCTCCGACTCATATTTCTTATTAAGATGCCGTATTAATTAAACCACATGGCATTATTATTTACAAGCAAGAAGAATTACTTCACCGTGTAGCGAACAATTACGCGGGCCATTATAGCGACACGACTTAGTGGCGTCATCGGGCAACTTTGACAGCGTGTCGTAAGTCATAAGAGACACATACACCATACTTAGTTTCACATTTGCATTAGATATCGAATTTACTTCAGCAAGACATCACAAATAACCCTTCAGAAACTCTATTAAATTCCGATAATACGTTAGGTTTCAAGTCCAAGGTTAATTTCCATAAAATAATAAATAGACTGGCATGTGACGAGACAATTTGGTTTACTCATCCACACATACATTCACATTAGTCAACATTAAGCTCAAAAATATCTGACATATGATTAGGTATTTCCTATTTGCCATTAGCGCTCGTCAGATAGTATTTTGAGCGAAATGATCGACAGCATATTTTAATTCTGGTGACTCCACAATCGTATTGCCAATCTAATTGTGTACTGATCGCAATCGAAATGGGCTTGTATTTAATTAAACAGCTATCTATAGTCAACACAGAACCTAATTAGACAGATATTGTGCGTGTTTAATTGGATTAGACCATAATGCGTAGCTTCCTACTGTTTCTCTTCACCATTATTAAATCCAGTTCCATATTCGCAAAGATTATCGATTTCCGTATTTACAAACACCTCCGTTCGGCTCACGTGTGTTTGTTGTCGCGGGCGTCCGTGACTCACGGAACCGGCGTCTCCGCCGTCATTTGACCTTTGTTGAACAATCAGAGCGCAAAAAATCTAAGAGTGTGAAAAAACACCATGGAAAATGTATACAAAGATAGGTCACGATTCTTCACTTCGTAAGACATTATCATTAGGAAAATTTCTATCCGCTCAAATCCGCTGCAAAAATAAACCATTCGGTAGAGGCATATTAAATAAGAGTTGTACTCCGTGTAGAGCTGCCGTTGTGTGGGTATAGAGTTGTTAAATTAATGTCAGATGTTACGGTCTCACAATTGCCTGGTAGTTTTAAGTGGAAAGTATGCCTGCCTACTTTATCATCATGCGTAGATCTTGTCAATACTATCGTGTACTCGCCACTTCATAGACATTTCTTTAGCAATTTTTACAGTTACATTTTTTACTGCTTGCTTTGCTTTAAAGTCTGTGACCTTTTTGCTGGACAGAACATTGCTCTTTTATTTACAAGCTGTCGAATCAGGGTTTTAACAACTTGCTTTTATTCCATTGTCAGAATTTGATCATCAAATTGTGATCATGACAGATGCTACACTTATTTTATCATGGAAAGATGGTCCATAATCGCGACAAGTAGATTATTTTATCCGACTGTCCAAGGTAATGTTTTTCGAATGTATTGTATGAAAGAATGTATGCAATGCATGTCTGCTTCTTCCCCCTGTAGGCTTAACAGCTTGACGGATTTTGAAATGAGGAGAATATGGTTGGATTGGTCTTGAATGTTTTTATGGCAGGTTCATTTAGGCTATATTTTTCGCTATCCACGTGAATAGTTATAAACTAAAATATCAAAATACTGGAACTATTCTACTGGGTAAAACCTTATTGCCTTTGACATGTTATAGGTAGTATTGTTTTTAACTCGGTCGCCATTACTGCCAACACAGAACAGAAAAGAAAAACAGTAGAAGTGTGAAGTGGGCGTGTAACGTGTGGCATGGTTATGCGGAGTTCCGCGCAATGCGCGCAACCTACGTCAGTTTGCCGGGATCGCAGGTGCGTGAAAATTGTGCGAATAATATTTCTAAAATACGAAATAAATCCAGAAGCATGCCTTATTGTGTTATTTTGGAATGTAAAAACGATAGCCACACCAAAATCATTTTCTATGGTGGTGTGTTGATTTATGATAGTGTAAGTATTGGCGACAACATGTCTGATACTAAGCGAAGCTCATGGCACTTCCACTGTTTTTTCTATTCTGTTGACAATACGACAAACAATATGTAGGTACGGCAACATGGTATTACCCAGCAGCATAAGAGGCCCTGGCTGGTTAATATTGGTTGTAATAATAACATATACATATTAGTTTTATAATTAAGCCTCGACCAATCAGGCACCAACCACATACCATCACGTGTTAGTATAGTGGGTTAGGTAGCATTCTTCCGATAATGCCGGTGATAAGTAGAAGTCATTAGAGCAGGTAAACGTGACCGCTCATCGGTTATCTAGTTCCATCTAGGTACTTACTTACCGCGTTCAATATGCAGTGAAACTATACTATATACCTAGTGAAAAGGTACCAGCCTGTCGATATAATATAATATAATAGACAGCAGTAATTAAAAAGTCGACAATACTTTGATAACAACCACAAGTGAAATTACTATGAGCATAGAGGTATTTTGTAGTCCTTAGGGTTGGCAACGCATTTCCAGTCTCGACATTGTCAACTTCCCCAGGGCATCGGAGCCGACTCACTATCAGTTCATTTGTGAGCTTGCTTGCTTTCCTTAAATCCAAAACATACAAAAACAAACACGAAATTGCGACTTGGGTCTCCCGTTAATAACTCGAGCAATTTCTCAAGTGGTTGGTAGTTACACATGCCAAACATACACTTTGGCATTGTGGCATAGGTACTGCTTCAGTGCAAAAGTAACTGAGACCGAGAAAGAAGTCCCAGAAAAAGAGTTCTAAAAAAGTTCCCGGCGCTGTAAGGTTACAAATGCTACAATTATCAGCACGCTGTTGAGTAAACCCTGGTTGACATGCTCTTATGGGCAAGTCGTTATAGGTATGTACCTTACCTACTATGTAACGAAACATTAGCCTGTTTCGCGGTGACCCTGCCTACGAAACTAGCGGTCGCGGGTTCAAATCTTGGTAATGGCAGATATTTGTGTGATGAGCGCGTAGGGGTCGCCAGTACATAATCTGGGGTTTTTATCTAGGTATTTAATTGTTATTTTATAGAGATATCGTCGACACTACCAGTTAAGTTACATCTCTTTGTATGCCCTGCACCCCTGGCCCTTCACGCTTTGCTTTTAATATTTCAGGCGTAGCTACCTACTTTGTAAACAGCGCATTTTATGACCACGAGGACAATGGATCTTTCCCAGTAAGACATACAGAAGACATAACTACGGAGTGAAGCAGTTACGAATCAGCAAACCTTTGTCGGTGCCCCGTGCCGCTGTGCTTTGCGGCATTTAAACTGCGGCGAAGTGTATGCTTTTACCGGTTCAGTTATTAAATTTATACCTGGGTGGGTACCGACAATAGACACACGATAGGTCTGCGGCGACCGCAGGATAATGGAATCATGTTCTAGTGCGTTCGCGGCCTAACTAGTAATAATAATAAAAGCACAGTATTTAGACGGGAAAGGTATATTACCTGTCTAGAAACTCCACCGTTATAAATATTTCTGTCCTGGGAAATATTTTTTTGGGATATTAGAAGACACTTCTTCTGGAGACGCAAAGGCACTTTTAGTGGCAAGAGCCATTTTAGTGTTAATAAATGTAGGTATATGACAATGTCCTATCTATAAGACCTCACAGGTAGATGACTAACAAGCTAAGATAAAGATATTCCGTACAGAGAGCTTATACAACGATTAAAGAGGTACAGCCATTGCAAACAATGAGCATGAGGAAAATAATGAAAGGACAGACGCAGTTAGAGGTGATGTCACTGTTGCCTGTTTACAGCCACTCAGTATAGAAAGGTGTTATCTTGATACTCCATAACATAACACATTTGGTCTTATAATTAAAATTAATTGTATGCTAATCTTTAAAAAACTTGCTCAGTTGACGTAGTTATAAATTACCTATAAGCTCTAAGCATCTTTTATCATTAAAGATTATACCAACTTAATTGATCATTATTTTTAAGGAGAAGGCAAATTAGCACACTGGCCACATTGGGTCTGAGACCATAGACATTTGCTATCTCGAGATTTCAATCTTAAGACTGCAATCCATAGACTGCATAGGCTTTTTTCTGGGTAAGCGAGTACCACCCTCGACCTCACTTAACATCAGGTGAGACTAAGGACAAACGCAAACCCATTTTGGATAGCAAAAATAAATAAAATAAATGTGTTGCCAATCATAGACTAAGATGAAATGCCTCTAAGCTAGTAATTTCACTGGTTGTCTTATCGACACACCCGAAAACAACAGTGTGAACACTGCTCCTTGGTCGTAGGAAGGATAAGGTGGTAGTAGTGACCCAGACAGACCCTGCACAACCAGAAAATAACAAAACAAATAAATTAAAAGTAAACTTGGTCAGTTTTACGGAGACAACAAACCAGTTGTCCCATGACATAGATACCATTTAAAGCTAATGGACTATGAAACATCTGTGATTCACTCTATGACTTCACATGCCTAATCATATTCAAAATATTACACTTGCTGGTATGTTTAAGAAATGTTTTTATTTTAGGATAGACATTAAAATGTTAGAATTTTAGTTCAAGTAAGAATCATGATTCAAATATTTAAAGTAAGAATTATGATAAAAATAAGTAAAAACAAAAACAAATGTAACATTGGATGCAATTCCAACACAAGATTAAATATTTTTAACAACTTAACCATTTAGCTGCTGCATGAATTATTTATTCAAGTGATGACAGCAAGGTCACTGGAACACTTGAGTGTGACATAAAAATGTTAATGAGAATAACATGTGACCATGTCTAAAAGCAACTCTCTCAAGCCTCATTTTGTACAAAACTGGCTTGTGTAAGGTAATAATTTAACAATTCAGTAAATAATGAATAAACTTAACATAAATAAATAACTACCCAGCTTATCCTTAGGCACAGGGTCCACCTTATGCTTTAAGATTAGTAAGCAGAGGTTCTAGATGTTAGGTAAAATTGTTGTATTGTATTGAATTGTATTATGTGTAGGTGTGATGTTTTTTTAGAGAAATAAATATTTATAAACAAATTTAATAATTTTATTTCAAAGCACAGAATGTTTATTTATCATTTAATTATTATGGTGACTGAAAATTACATAGTTAACTAACTAGCAAGAAGCAAATAAGTATTATTTTCAAAATTTGCATTAAGTCCTACAAATATTTAGTTTTAAATCTCATGGTATATAAAATGTAAACAAGTGAGTTTTGATTTATAATGGTTCCAAAGCCTCACATCTGCCTTCGCTACGGTAGTTCGTGAAGGTCAAACAACAGCAAACAATATACAAACGTGTACATAAGGTGGGACACCATGCATATGTTATTCCTCATTATTTTAAAATGTATTGTATGGTTTGTGTTTTGCTTTTGTCAAGGCACGGACAGTGTGGACAATGTATCTAAGTGGATCGGAGAGAATCCCACGCACGGCGCCGTCTAAACGTGAAAAAGTCACACTTACCTCAAATGCAAATTCTCGATAAATTTATCTGCAGTCAAATTGTCCAAGAGCACGAAGTCGGAAACGCCGACTTCGGGTTGTGTCGCCATGGCCACGAAAACACTTTACAATCCATACAATGTTTAATATTCACAGTTTCACACACAAGTTTCTTTCTTTACGTATAAAATGTCAACAAACCGTTAAAATTAAAACGAGTAAAACACAACTTCCCCCTTCCAACATTTCATTCAAACTGACAGTTTTTGAAATGATTTTAGTAGGCGAGTAACACAACACATGGGTAACATTATGCAGTTGCCAGCGTCAAAAAAAGTACATTTAACTTTGTTTTATTTCTATACTGAATTTATTAGATTCATCTAGATAATATATGTAACCATTTTTTGTCCTATTTTAAAATAAATTTAATTACTTTAACTATTATTTTTTTACATGCCAATGGCAAGAAAAAAAGAATGAAGACCGATGACCGCCGCCGCCATTTTCCTTGTTGTAGGTGCCTCAAATGTCATAATAATTTCAGAAAACTCATTTTATTTCAGTTTTTAAGTTATTTTCTATACTTAATTAACGTCTTCTGCTATATTTTATTGCCATTACGTTTTACTCGCTACGCGCATCGTTTCTCAGTTTGGAGTCATAGTGTTCTATAACATCGTCATTTCAAGGATGCCCGATCTTGGTGTTCTCCAATGAATTGTGAGGATCTTCTTTGTAAAAGGTTGCGGGTGTGCTTTACACCCACGGAACGCCTTGTTTGGTGCGTGTGGTTCTAAACGGGGTTATTTTGTTTGTTAGGATTGAGTGGAGAAGTGCTGTAGTGGTGTGTGGATGGAACAATGGGTGACTCGCCAGGCGTGGAATGGCTGCCGGCGTACAGCCCGGGCCCGCCGCGGCACAGCCCGCTGGGGCCCATCCCGCGCTTCCTGTTCGAGGGCGTGCAGCCGCTCGGGCTGCTCGAGAACAACAATAAGGAGGCTGACCTCAAGGACAACCCCAACAAGATCAAGCACGCGAAACCCGCTTACAGGTACTGCTGTACTATTTATTACACAAATTTTTTACACTAATTTGATAATAGCAGGTACAACCCATCTATATGTATGAAACTGTTTAAGCTAAATGGACCTGTTCTGATGGGTGTTGCACCTCCAAACTTATGCTTTGCACTCTACTAAGTATTCTAGAGCCTGTGATTATTTATGCAGATATTAGGTCAATAAATTTGCAGCAAAATAAGTGGTAGAGAGTGTGTACTAAGATTAGTAAGTTAATTTCACTTATTAGTACTAAAATGGTAGATTTATAGATTTGTCAATTTTACACTAAACTAGTTGTCCGCGCCCGGCGTCGCCCGGGTGTATTTTTTTTTTCATACAAACCTAATGAAAAATAGTTTACGACCTATTCTCAGACCTACTGAATATACACGCAAAATTTCATAAGAATCGGTCGAGCCGATTCGGAGGAGTTTGGTTACAAACACTGTGACACGAGAATTTTATATATTAGATTAAAATAGTCATTATTAAATCCCTTACCAATGTAGTGCATGTGCGTGTTGCAGCAGTTTAAAAATGTGTTGTTATACCTAAATCAGAAACACCCTGACATTCCGCCAAAATGGAAGGGTGGGGAGGGATGGTAGTAAAATGTAGCCAGTGGTAATGATTAAGGCATGCTGCTAAGAAAACACTTGGTATGCTATAGAAGCATGTAAGTTTTCCTTGAATGAGTAATAGTCTTAGATGATTTCCGCTTGTGTTGAACAACAATTTGATGTTTCCTAAATAAGCAAGGAATACTGTGACGCAGTGGTTCACAGATCCTTTCAAAAATCTGAATGATCAGTAGAAGAGAACTGCATGCTAGGTTAGGAAAATTTATAATTAGTACAGGCATTTAACCTCTCATAATTTTATTATGCCTAATTTTTAAGGAACTTTTGTATTTTTTAGTACAGTGTTGTGTATGGAATAAATATCTGAAGAGACTTGAAGGCTGTTTTTAATGCTGTTTTTTCTGTTATGCCAAATGATTAAAACAGGTCAACAGGCATAAGTGGCACCCATCATACGAACCAATTTCAGTAACCAGAGATACAGTTTCAGACAGTATCTGGAGTGCAGCATCAATGTCAATTTATTGATTGGTGTGCATCTTTTATGAGTTTTAAAATTAAAATTAGATTCAAAATATTTATTCAGTAAAGTGTACACCTATTAATACAGTAGTCAAAAGGATCAGCAACATGATGGTCCCTTGGATTGGTATGCTTTCTGAACCAAGGGATTAGCATGCCTCCGCTCTGCGGTATGTTTTCCAAGCCACTACACCAATTACACAAAAAAAAAACAATAAGTTGCTCTTTCATATTGAATTCTTTTGCTGGTTATTTTTTCAATAACCAAATCGAAAATATTTGAGTTATCATTATAACTATTCTGTTGTTTAATTTTAAGTAGTGTTGTTAGTTAAAATGTTCAATATAAACTTGAACCAAACCAAGACACTTTTTTAACCATAAACATAAAACCACCATGACAGTAATTGCCCTTGTTTTGTTATTGTTGAAAACCTATTTACACACATATTTTCCTTGTTTATTTGGCTAGTTATACAGGCAAGAATACATTTGTGAATACTTTGGAATGTTATGAAATAAATCACAAAGGACACAATTATTTCTTTGTATTCTTGGAAGACATGTACAGTCAAGGACTTTAATTGTTATGCCACTATGGAATCCTATCGCATAACGTTAATCATTAAATTTGACGCAATTTCTTTCATGTAGTTTGACGCTGTCATTATGACAGGGTTCCATAGTGGCATAACAATTAAAGTCCTTGACTGTACCTAATCATCCTAATCCTAGCAATGTGCAGTATTTGTTGAGCTACAATACAATACATGAAATCTCATGTAACATGTAACAGTTTCATTGAATCCATAATGTGTTAATTCTCACTGTAAGCCATCCAAGGTCTTTAAGAAGAGGTAGGTATACAATGCTCCTGTGTATCTAATGCATCCATTTGCCACAATTAAAAATCCTCAGGACTGATTATATCTTCAAGAGACGTAATCAAAGAGGATCCTGCAAGTTACGCTGGCAGTGGCAACAATCTATAACTGTTATTTAATCAATCAAACACACTAATATTTTTTCCTTTTCAGCTATGCCAGCATGATTCGACTTGCAATTAGCAGTTCCCCAAATGGAAAGATGACACTAAATGAAATCTACACATACATCTGCAATGCTTTTCCCTACTACAGGGAAGCTGGGAAGGGATGGATGGTAAGGCTTATCTGTTTAAAAAAAAACAATATGTGAAGACAATGACATATTTTGTTAATATGTAAATCATTTCACAAAACAATGCTACAATAGTTATATTCTGGCAGCTAGTTTTTTTTAACACAGTTTTACATGTTAAGAATTTAGAATAGTCTTATGTTATGGCCAAGTTTTTATGCAATGTTAAAGCGCAATTCACACACGCTGCGGGACGGGTCGGGACCGCCGCGCCCGCCGCCCGCCACTACTATTACTACTAGTCCTTGGTCGTAATAACATGCATTCTCCGATAGACATTCTCACAGAGCGCGTTGTAAATTCAACTCTATATACTCGCCATTACCATCCGATCCCGAATGCCCGCCTGCGCACCCGCGGCGGGCCCGCCGCGTTTCAGCGACGCGCCCGTCCGTCGGGGCCCGCCGCGGTTCGGCGCTATGTGTGAATACAACGACCCGCGCGGGTCCCGCGATGAAAACGACATGCTCGGCGTGCAGTGTGAATTGCGCTTAATCGATTCGGTACGAATGGCATGACAGGCGTGTCATCAATTTTTTTAACTTGTGGCGTACCTACTACACGAGAGGCTTGCCATTTTTAAATCTATTAAAACTTCTTCAAATTAAGTTTCAGAATGGTTTACCCAGAACAAAACTATCATGTAGAACAAGCTTGTAGCGTTCGTGTCTGGATGGATATTGTTTAATTTTAAAAGCAACAGTGGTTAACCAACCTTTTCAAGTCGCATTATTTTTACGACTATAACATACCACCTATTCGGTGCGGATGGCACGACAGGCGTGTCAACAATGTTTTAACGTTTGACGTATGAAACGAGAGGAGTGTCATTTTAAAATCGATTAAAACTTCTTCAAATTAAGTTTCAGAAGGGCTCAACCCAAACAAAATTATTATTGTTTGTCACTTAGAACAAGCTTATAGCCTATTTTGGATATTGTTTGAAAAATTCACTTTTCAAGTTGCATTATTTTTACGACTTAAACATTACTTATTAAATATTATTATTCATTAAAAATCTAATCATAATAAAATCTTACAACAAGATTTAGACTTAACTTCAAACATATAATTTTCGAAAATGGAAGACGCAACGAATCGGTTAATCAATATTGCAAGATTACCTTCCACTTACAAAAACTAGAGCCCAGCACAAACCGGCAGATAAGGATTAGGGACAGGAGAGGAGCACAAGTATAGTGGCATGGCGGCAGATACCGCGGCGTTCCAGCGGATGCTGTGGTACGCTGGCGGAATATTTAACTGCGGATCATAAGGGTTTTTCCTCATCACTCTCATCAGTATGCGCTGAAGGGCATAAGATCCTCTAAGATGCTCTCCCCGCCTTCCGCCGGGCCTTGAGTGTTTACCACACAGCCGGCGGCGCGGAACAAGGGCGCGACGGTGGCGTGGCGCGTTCTTGGCATGGAACCTAACAAGGAGTTGTAGTGGTGTGTGGCTGTCACTTAGATCACGCTGCGTCGCTCCACGCTATGATTACGCCTGCGCTGAGCGACGCGACGTGATATGTGTGACGGCCTGCGTACAACACCTTGTTGTAAATTAACAAGAACGCGCCACGCCACCGTCGCGCCCACGACCCGCACCAAGCGGGCTATTTGGCGAACGCTAAGTAGATAGACGTATAAACTGAAAGGCTAAAATAGTACTCAATATTAATAATCCTTGACTTACTGCCAAAATAACGAGTAATGTTCTTTAATTCCAGAACTCAATAAGGCACAACCTGTCGCTAAACAAGTGCTTCATGAAGGTGGCGCGGAGCAAAGACGACCCGGGCAAGGGGTCCTACTGGGCCATGGACAGCAGCTACAAGCTGTCGGAGGTGACCCCGCGCCGCCGGCGCTCGCTGCGGGTGAGTATCGCACTGTATCAGGGTCGGATATATTTGCCATCACCATTTTGTCAATCTATTCTACTCTGCGGGCCTATTATGGTCGAGTATATCGACGTGGATAAACGTGGAACATCTGTCACTTTCTGATCATTAGGTACGTTTGAGAGTGACGGATGATCTGTCCACCGCGATAAAGTCGACTATAATACGGACCCTGGACGCAAGGACGGCTATTGCAAGACCTCACACGAAACAATTAGTGCGGCGCGCCTCCCAAAGGGGTGCAGAAAGATCGTAGGGGGGAAATTTTTCCGTAAAAAATAATCCGGTATGAAAGTAAATAAATAGAATAAAAAAAGCCTATATTTCTTACAGAATCTAGGTTTTCAAAGTAGTGATGTTAGTAACATAAAACATAAAGTGTATGTTATAATAACGGAAATCTCGATGCCATACATTCTGTGAAGATCTTTTCTGTAGAATGTTTTGAATATATAATTTAACTAAGGCAAGGGTGAAGTTGATAAAGTGCTATAAATCCACAAACACCCACTTTTACGTTTATTTGTCCAATGCGATGCTTGTTTGTGAATTGAAAACCGATATTGTTCCACTTGTGCTGCATTGGCTTCTTAAGCAAGCAGTCTTGGTTGTTAGCTTCCCTCTGCCTTCGCAGCTGGGCCCTACTATGGATACTAGTGTGCTGGTGGAAGTGGTGGTGTACATGAGGCGATAATATCCATAAGTAGTTAGTTCCTAGAATGCAGTATCAATTGATATTGTTCGATATCACACTATCTGGGTGCGATTTCTGTTGTTTCACTGATAAGATGAAAAGTATTTATGTGGTTACAGAATTAACAAGTTTTTAGAGTTGTTGGTATTTCCGTAGCTCTGCCTACCCCACCCTGGGAATGAAGGCGTGAGTGTATGTATGTATTTATGTGGGTTGTTGTGTTATTTCTACATATATTTTGTCTCTAACTTCCCCCGACGTTTTTTATGGCTTAGGGAAGGAAAACGAGCACACAGGTCACTAGCAAAAGGGGTTAGAAAGAGACTTACGCTTGTAATTTGTAACTTGTAGCTTCGTGAAACGGTCCTCTGATGGTAAGAGAGATCTGAAACCCAAAACATTTGCATTCTCAAGACTACAATCTAAAGACTGCAAAGCGTTGCCAACCCTCAGGACCAAGATGGAATGCCTCTATGCTAGTAATTCCACTTCTTGTCCCCACATCGATACACAACAATGCGAATACTGTTGGTTTAAGGATGGTGCGATCCGCATAGACCCTGCACAAGGTCCTACGACCACCTATTATAAACGGGTATATAACTCAAACTTTCCCAAAGAAATTCTCTAATTGGTAAATGACCACTGGTTTACTCGAGTATAAAATTGTAGAATAGATACATCCCTAGTATAGTTATTCGCGTATTAATTCAAGTTTAGCCGAATCCACCCTACACACCACTCGCTGTTCGCGCCGAATGCGTATTACACGCGAATGCTCTCAGTGCGGACGCTCCTTTAGAGACAGTGATTTAAATGGATTGGTATTAATCTTATCTTTGAGCTATATCGATTACTAGCTTTTATATCCGTAGATAAACTGAAGGATGTCTTCAACGCAAATTAGATTAAAAAAAATTAATGTCTTTTTAATTTAGTATGTCAAAAGTAAGAAATATAAAATCAGTATTTTGCAAAAACTGTCAAGTAAAGTGCCATAACAAATAATAAATTAGTTATTGCGTACAAACCTAGACAAAAGACTTACAGAAATGCATACCTGTAAGATTAGTACGATTTGTCGTTCATTTTATCATTAACTAATGTTTCTAACTTAGGCGCGCACTTCCTCCCAAATTGGCATTGTTAGTTTGCGTCAATGTGCGTAAAATTAAGAAGTGGACTGGATTGAAAACATACAATGGGTTGTATTAATAAACTGATTGTTACTGAGATGATCGTCTCAAAATGCGGTAGAAATAACAATTTTCTATGAGTTTACTATATCGTATAATACAAGCATCTCAGCCAAGAAGAGAAGTTTAAACTAACCTAACCTAACTTAACTAAACTGCACAATAGATGTTTATTAAATTCTGTAATATCAGTCTAAAAGGATGTTAGACGAAAACATTTTCGACTCAACAATCTTTAGGACAAACAATCATTACGCGATGCGACGGGCTCCCAACAAAAACATGTAAAGAAATAAATGAGTAACCTCCAAGAGTATACGCGTGGCATAGTTGATTTAGTAGTGGTTGCGTGGATGTAGATGGCCCCGTACAGCCCCGAGTGCAGCTCCAACAGCAGCGGCGAGGCAGGCGCGCTGCCGCCGGACGCCGCGCCCACGCCGCCGCACACGCCCACCACGCCCACCGACCCCGCCGCGCCGCCCGCGCTCAAGCAGGAGCCCGACGCAGGTACGTCCGCCTGGCTTCTCTATGCTCTCACAACACTATAAATCTATCTATGTAAACACTTTATTTTTAACATCGGTAGCACGATTTCGCAAGTGTTTGGTTATTCTCGGTTTTAACAGATTATTGATCAAATCTTTTACAGATTCGAAACACACTGACGACGCATTATCAGCGCTTATGAACGAGGAACTAATAACAGACGTGGACATTGGCGATGGTAAGTAGTTCATCCTGTTAAGAATACAGAGTAAAGTCGCCTCTTTACCAACTTACCAACTAAAATAGAATTATTTCAACGTTCTCCGGTGGTTTATAATAGTAAAATATTTTTTCCTTCTTATGCTCTTAAAATGTTACTTTAGTCTCTGTACGTCGGGACTAAAGCGCCTTATTAGCCTCCAGGGACTAAAGTTTTTTTTTATTTACTTTGGAATCTCCTAAACAATTAATCACGATATTTGTAAAAGGATGATTAACGTCATTTTATAAGTGATGAAAACTGTGCAAAAGTATGAAAAGAAACGATTTAATTTCGTGAAACACGATTAATGATTATTGATTACGAATTTGAATCTTTTTAATTATACTAAGGATGAATTCATTTTTTTGCATTTATTATGCATGGTCCAATTTTAAAAATCTTTTCAAGTTTGAATCTGTTGGCTAAATTTGCAAGCGTTTAAAGAGTTCACTTTTTTCTCTAACTTTCTTCACTTTTTCACCCTAAACTCCGAACAGCGGCCGTCATTTGTTTCAAACTCTTTTTTGCCGAACTATACTGTATCTTACACAGTGTCCTACGTAAGCGCTTTACGTACCAACCTGTAGCTACGCGTATCCGACTAACCCTATGTAAGTCTCGTCGGAGGCGTCGTAGCATCGCGTCGCTTCTTATTCTGTCGCGATTCGCTTACGTGAGACTTTGTAGTACCGTTTGAGTGAGTGGTCGTAAGTCCTGGCGCGTGTTGCAGAGCGGTCGTGGTGCGGCGCGCGGCGGCACGTGTGCGCGGCGCTGCGGCACAGCTCGCTGACGGACGACTACGGCAACTTCGTGGGCTCGCGCGGCGACTGCGACTGCCCGCCCGACCCCGCGCCCGCGCCCGCGCCCGCCCCGCCGCTGCCCTACCCCTACTGGTCCGAAGACTTATAACACGCACACATGGTATGCTAACCTGCCGCGCGACAACACCAGGACCTCCCGACCACGGGACTCTTTTACCGAGGTCAGATGCGAACCGATCTAGGGCGACTCGTTCGATCGCGTCATGCCCTCCACGTATTGACAGTCCTAGTGGCCGATGTCACTCCAGTTCAGAAAGTCCCCGGACATCTTGTCGACTCGTCCTCTTAATTAATTATAATCGAAGTGAAAAGTACAGAACGGGCGAGCGGCTCGTACTTTCGAGGACGATTGTTGAGATTGAAAGTTAAATGTTTGTTGATCAAACGAAAGCCAGTAAGGCGCGATGTGTATAAAATATGTGCTTCGAGTAAAAGTGATTTCATTCTACATTAATTTTTAAATCGACTCGATGTGCAATGCGATATAATGCAAATTATAATAATTCTAATTCACCAAGGAAAATAAGTTCAGTGACTATTGTAGATTTTAATCCCTTTTTCTAGGCACATGAATTGGGAGTGTTGGCGTCTGTTATATTATAAAGATATTCAAAGCGCAAAGGTATTCGATCTACGGTTAGAAGCAAAAATATTGCGTGTCCCGTGTTCTTGAAATTTTAATGGAGATAACGTAATATCAATAATAGGACGTAACTTTTAAAACCTATCAAAACAGGCACTGAGTATTTTTGTTTTTGCCGTTGATATTTTGAGCGACAGTAAATATGGGCCAGTTTTCAGACGAATAATGTGTGAAGATCGGATCATATTTTTTACGCTAACCTTTATTCACCGCGCGCAATTTGCCAGTAGACTAGATAGTAATGTATGTAAATTTGCAAACCGATGTAGAGGTAGACAGCTGACAAACTCGGTGTTCCCAACTGAAGTGTGTTCGAGCTCACTTAAAATGTTGCTAGAGTTATAAGAATATGTAATCGTAAAGGATAAAGTAATTTAAATGATAATTTTGTAACGGATTGATTGGACGGGGTTCAGACAATGTAGACACGAAAACCATCTAGGGTTATAACTTTAAATACGATGAAATCGGTATTAGATTGATACTTACTACTACTACAATTAATTTGAGTGAAAATGAAAACCTTACTATATTCAATAGATGGCCGCCTTCGTTCATCAATTACAGAACTACAATTAATTGAATATATAATTGGTGGATTGCTTTAATCTAGTGATAAAAATAATAGCAAAGTACTCCACTTGTTCGGGAAGTCTTCGGACCCACATGCCGTGCCTAAAGTTGCGGAAAACCGATGGAAGCAAGCGGCGCAGGACCGGGCCTTGTTGCAAACCTTTGGGGAGGCCTAAGTCCAGCAGAGGACGTCCTTCGGCTGAAATGATGATGATGACGCTTAGACTCAATACAGTCAACAACTCCCTTCTCATTACCTGAACCCTGCTCGTAAAAGAGATATTTTTCAGTAATTTACAATTGTTGTTTTTAAAATATATGCCACAAAATAAGCTATGGACATCACCAACATATCTGCCAATTAAATATGATATGATAATTAAATTTAGATTAGATGTAGTCGTACCTGTACTTAGGTATATCATATACATAGTTATTTGTTATATGTATTGTATAACAAGTAAAATGGACCATAGTGCATAACGTAACACAGCATGTTGAGCGCAACGGACGGCTTGTATCGGGGCTCAGGACGTAGACAGTAGATCTCTGATCGCGAGTACTTATTGTTGTCAACAACTTAAGCTTGACTTGTTTTTTCGGGAACATACTAATAATCAGGTTGACTGCTGTCGACTGTGTTGACCGAGTAAAGCTTGGGTTTCGTAAGGCAGCAGTGCGGCTATATAACTTTGTAGACAAGATGGCATGGCTTCCTGAAAACGCCCTTAATTAATGCTATCTTAGAAACCACGCCATCATATTTACATAGCAATAGTTAACCGCTATGTTATGCTCCACAAATAGAGGTACCGCTGGTATCGCTACCCCAGGAAACCTTAGCTATACTGCCGGAGTCGTGAACTCCTGAGACTCGATATAGAATAAGAAAAAGAAGTAACAGTATTGGAGCCAGATTGGTGACGTACAGATCTCAGAGTGACCAGTATATTGTAATAAATATATTAGTTATTTTAATAATATATACATGCATTAATTCTATTATTTTACTGTGCATAATAACAGAATTCAGGTTTATTTAATTGTCGAGATGGTAGTACATAAAAAAATATGAATTAGTTGGTACGAATTTATTATTTAATAAAATATAAAATAAAATGTATGTAATATTCATGTCGCACGTATATACGTAAAATGCTTATTAGGTATCGCGTAAATGGGGCCTATTAATAAATATGTACTTATATGTATAAATAGTACTTCAGTACCCGCTTGTCCGACTTAACATTTGACGTCCCATTCTTTTTACATGCAAATATATATTTCTGAATTGTATTAGTGCCATATGATTGGGTTAGAGCGGCTGTACGGACGGGCACGTAGCAAGAAATGTCCCATATCTTATTAAAAATGTGTTCAGAATTTTTTAGAAACTATACATTATTACATAGTTGTGTACATAGCATTATTTAATGACGCGGGATTATTTGTGTAATAGATAAGATATGTTTACAATGTATTATTAGTGTGCTGTTTTGGTACAGGCTGCACAGAAGATGATTTAAATGAACTGGTCATTTTGCCACTTTTGAGGAAAAGTATGTGACTTGATTTATACGTTGAATCGTTTGTACTGCGTCGCAGCTTTTCCTGCAAATGTATGTTGTTGGCTGTAGCAGTCAAAAGTTCAAGAAATTTATTATGGCACTATGGTACTTTCGTAGTATATTATTATTTTAAAAACAATTGAATGCCAGTGTATCCAGTGCTTAATCAAGATAATTATGGACTGTTTTTGATAATTAAGGACTTAATATTGGTTAGCGAACGGATTTATATTTTAAAGGTAAAAGTTGCTCTACAACGTATTGGTTTTTAAATTGGAAATTACATTCCTTATTATCTATTATTTAAAAAATACGAGATTGTTTATTTCGATTAATATTATTTTTTTACGTCCCCGTGTTTTAGAGATCAAACATATTTATCTATTTTATTTTATATAGGGTAGTAATTAATTGTAATCATTTGGCATTAAGACGTTTTTGTTTGGTGCATATAATTGAGTTGCCATCTTTT
Organism: Acleris cristana; assembly: GCA_948252455.1. Classification (NCBI taxonomy): domain Eukaryota; kingdom Metazoa; phylum Arthropoda; class Insecta; order Lepidoptera; family Tortricidae; genus Acleris; species Acleris cristana. Next base: position 7,432,685 of record OX411782.1, on the reverse strand, counting down.
GTTTGATAGTATTAATTATTTTCTGTGATAAATCTTTTTTGAAAAAAAAAACACTATGTGTTTCAGTAAAGAAAAATATTTTTTTATGAGTGCATAGAAATGGGTGGTCCTATTTTACGAGTAAACGTATTTTGGCAAGAGCGTCATCAGCAGACCTAGGAATATACGGGGCAAAATTAAATGACAGCTAGGGATTGCCTATATCGATAAACGCAATTATCGATGCTTTTCCCAAATACTATAGTTTGCTCAATATAGGATGATGCCTGTGACAGCTCTTATACGCACGTATTACAATTGTTTCTTTAACTTTACACATTTACTACATTAGTACAAACCTAGCGACGCCGTTCAGGAATTTAAATAATTAATCACCTATTTTTAATTGCTTCGCTTGCGAGTGTAGTAAGTGATTGAAATTACAAAATGCGGCTGTCACAGGCATCATCCTATATTGAGCAAACTATAGTGATCGCTCCAAGTTTTATTTATAATAATAAAATTTTATTGAAAGTATGCAAATGAAACAAAATAGATAAGTACTTTTTTTTTTAAAGAATTTTTTAGCGTTCACTCTTTATCATATTTTATTTACTCCTAACAAATTCTGATCGTTTATTTTAACAATAGTGAATGGGACAGTCATTCCGAAATACACAATAAGGAAAAAAATATAATGATGATGAGTGAAGGTTAAAAATCCTTTTAAAATAAAGAATAACCCGAATTATGTTGCTATTTTGTTTCATTTGCATACTTTCCATACAATTTTATATTTACAAACAAAACTTGGAGCGATCACTAGTATATGGGTAAAGCATCGATAATTGAGTTTATCGATATAGGCAATCCCTAGCTGTCATCTAATTTTGCCCCGTATATTCCTAGGTCTGGTCATCAGACATTGCTTTGAAGGAGCTCTGTCGATCGACGACTACTCGCGAAGTAGGATCCTAGATCTATAATGGTATTTTAATGGACTAATTTGGTGTATATTTTGTGTTGCGTTAACTCACTCCGCCTATCCGGACACGGCGATCGTTCGATATACTTTGTCTGTAACCACGATAGCCGTATAATTTAAGCGTAGGATGTTCTACCTCTAAACAAATCATAGTTGATGTACAATATAATATAAACTTTTAACAAAACTGCGTATTTTCATTTAATAAAAATCCTACACGTCAGCCCCAAAACGCAACAGCAGCGTTAAAAAGTAGATCTAATATAAAATTATATAATGAATTGTATTATGCTCCAGCTCTTTCCCCCAGGACACTAGCATTCTGCAAAAACGTGTTCTAGTTGAAAGAAAATGAAAAAGCATAGTATAAATAGAAAAGTAGTACTTCTCTGGCCCGTTAGGGCTTTGTGTTACCTATTGCCAGTTGGGCGCTAGGGTTCGATGCGCGTCGCTCGATACTTAATAAGCACGCAACCAAACGCGGCGACAGAACCTCTATGTCCGTTCTGTTTTGGGCTTCTATTCCCGGCGGTAAAAACCGTATCGTATTTGACCTTACCGTAATTAGTACTTTCATGATGTAAGTGAGCACTAAGAAAGGATTTTCCGAAAATCGACTCCCAACGGGAAGAAATGGGGGGAGTAGCGGGAAACTAATTCTACGCGTACGAAGTCGCTGGCGTCCACTAGTATAACAAAATCAATCATGTAAAGTGGCCCATTATAAACCTGCCTACCTGAAAAGGAGGGTTAATGTTTACGGATGGAGTAACTGCCATCACCATGCCATCACGCATGTTAATTATGATCGATTCATGGTTGTTAGGTATGATAAATATCTAATCGAGCCACGGTAATTTGCATGGCTTCATTTGATGTTAAAATTCAGATGAACCGAGAATACGACGAATCTGGAACAAATCCTTTTTTTTTCTTTATTCGGAATGTCATACATACCGACACAATACTCACAACATCCGACGATTTATCCGAAGAGACACTTCCTCGCTTACATTGACTGATGACTGGATTCCACGTAGTCGATAGCCTATACCCATCTTCTCTGTTAAAATTTCGATTCTTTTGAATAAATACGCAATAAACCTTCGAGACACGAGGCCCTTCGGACCGCGAGAGCGTAAGCTTCCAAGTCAACCACGCCTTAAGAGTCTCCCCAGACCTATCGATGCGGAATCGGCTTGAGCCGGTAAGATTAAGTTTTATGTCCATGCAATAAGAGCGAAAAGGAAGTCGCTCCGTACCCAACGCCGAATCAAGCCGAGCCGAGCCGAACGACGCCTTTTTCACTCTTACTGGCCCGGTATTCTAGGTGGTAAAAACCATATCGTCTTTGATCTGTTATCGTATTGTCAACGTTTTGATAGCTCATTTACTGGACAGCAATGGCGGCTGACGTCAAAATAACAGGTCAAAGACGATATGGTTTTTACCGCCGGGAGTAGAGGCCCAGCACGGACATAAAACTGTTTCTTACCGGCTCAAGCAGATTCCGCGTCGATAGGTCTGGGGAGACCCTAACGCCGCTTCTCGAGAGGGCCATGAGTTGGTCTGAATATTACTTATACTTGGTATATATCGTGAATATCGCGATATATGAGGCAAATAGGCTGTAATATCTAGAACTAGGTAAATAAAATAATGGTTTGAAATATCAACAACTTTAATTATTGAATATATACAAGAACAATATACGTACAAGAGTTAACAAATATTAAATTTTGTCGGGTGGCGCTAGCACTTGGCGGTGAGAAAATGTAATCCGGCTTAACGGAAATACTGCGCTACGCTCTAGACAATATGGTCCAAAACTCGTTACAATACAGTTTACTGTAAAACTACGTCAACGACTAAGGCAGGTATCGTTCAGTTCAAAGTTACAGCCAATTATGCTAGCTCACTATAATCGAAAAAGTACATAGGATCATCAGCGATTCGTTGATTACAAACAATACATTGATTTATACATAAATCGAAACATAATTAAAATTTCTAAATTACTTTATCGCAACCGTAAATACAAAATTTAGTAACAATAACTTAACACGATTTTGACACCAAAATGTACTCCGGGACTTAACATTATCTAGGAGTCGGTTCTCCACATTGCACGAAAGAAATCAGATCCTAAACTACTGCGTACATACAAATAATAACAAATATAACACAATGTTCCCTTCAAGCATTGCTTATTGTCTCGTTGCCCCTTAACGCAAAGCCCGTTGATTCCAGGAACCATGGCATTTCTCGTGGGATTAAAAATATTTCAAAAAACACGTCTTGAGGAAATAAATAGGAAGGCAAGGTCATTGATTAGTTCCTGAGAATCAACGAATTCCCAATTCGTCACAAAACCTCGTAATAGAGTAACTATAACAAACTAACATTACACCAAAATTAGTTTACGGGTCATGAAAAAAGTGCTAATACAAGTTGGTTTACAGATATTTCTAAACAGGCTTATGGTACGGAGTATGGTGTACAAACAAACAAACAATGTAGCACCGCAAACTGATACGTTTTAAATGGAGTCGCGTAGGTAACTGCGTATTGACAACAATGCATTACACACGCAGACCATTCAATTTATGGAACCAGTATTGGACAAGGCACCAATAATAGACACTTGATTTTACAGAAGATAAGGGTTATTCATTTGTTTTGCAACAATCAGTTTACGACCGTATGAAATTTGAATTAAGAGTGAAGTGTCCATTACTGGTGCCTATCAGCTAAAAGTGTCCATCATTGGTGCCGTCACCCTAGGCCTACTTAAAAAAACTTATAATTTCACCCCTGACTTCAAAGGCAATCAAAATAAAAAAAACTGCCCGGTATACTGGACTGAGGGACAACATTGCAAGTATAATAAAAAGTAATAATTTAATATTTTAAAATCTAAGTCACATCGGCAACCGTGTCAACAGAGAAATTTACATATTCACAGCCCTAACACTCCGGGGGACCCCACCAATTGGCCGGCGTATATACAAGCAACCCAATAAGAGACTTATTTATTTACAACGTTATAATTTACCGTTGTTGGTTAATAAAATTAAACCGCGTGTAACTTGGGACAAGATATGATATTGCATACATAATCTTGTAATTGTGGGCCCGAGTTGTTATTAGATAGATTATCTCGAGCAAATGAGCATCCCTTTATAGACTAGTGTGAAGTGCGCTGGCGTTCTCGCTAGCATCCTATCACAAAAAGCGGTTCTCGACGTGTGGCTCGCGGATTCGAAGCGACAGACAAGGAACTGCTAGTTCATAATTATTCAGCCCATACAGTCCAACGACTTCGAATGCCGGCGGGGACACGGCAATACATGACGGTCTCGGTACAACCAAACTTATGCGAATAAACACGTTAAGAAAATCACGAAGAAACGAAACTACATTAAAAGATTTAAAAATCACATGTAAAATTGAACTCAAACTCATAATTGACAGAGTTAATTTAACAAAATAGAAGTTATTCTATATACAACCTAAAATTTGTATCTTTAATTAGAAAAATATTGGTTATTTTAAGCAATACTTAATGTAAAGCGGCATCAGCTGGCAAAGATTTAGTAAAGTGATATAAAACATATTTTTTATTAATTTTCTTACTGTGCAGTCAGACTTCATGTTTCGCAATATGTAAAATATCTTGTTATTCGAAACTATTCAAAATCTAAGGCTGACTGCGGCAATATATCAACTATCGGTGTTACTTTTTGTATACATTTCATAATTATAGTTAATATCTACAATTGTCAACCTGTTCCATATCCATCCACTAAAAGTGTAATTTATAAGAAAACTAGAATTTAGTTTCCTAACAACGTAAAGTGTTTTCGATGCTATGGGATAGAATTCGTCGTCGTCTGAGATCGCGCTGTCTGATTCCGCCTGGCTCCCGAGCGGATTGATGCGTCCTGTTGAAATAAACAATCATGGATTTCCAAAAACTTTCAATACGAATTGCTTTTTTACCCGACTGTCTGTAGGAGGGTAATGTGTTTATCAGCCTATATATGTATGTTTGTTCCTTTGTGGCGCTCTAGAAACTAAACGCATGGACCGATTTTGATGATGTCAATTGATTTGTCTTAATCTTGTGAGTGTCACTAAAGATATGACAGTAATAAAAATTCAATATGGCGGCAACCAGACGCCATATTGTAAAAAGAAAAAAAAAGTAGACGAATTATGACAAGTGGGGTACCGTTGAATAGGTATTTTAAAATCACCTGTAGGTTTCTTTCATCATTCTTCATTTTAAATGATCATTTAGGATTTATATTATAACGATTTAAAGTTGGTTAGCAACAGTCGGGTTTTTAATAGCTTGCGTTTTGTTATGTTATTTTATCTTGAACGTGTGTCGTGGCCGACGGTGGCGTCAATGGCACGACTTTCATTTGTAGAGCAGATTGTGGCGTTCAAAGGGTTAGAACAAGTTTGGTGCGAGTGAACACATACCAGGCCCTCAGAGCGAGTCGCGGTGCCACACCCAGGTGCGCTTGGTGTGGTCGAAGCGGTGCGCCAGCCACTGCGCCTGCAGCAGCTCGGCGCGGTCCTGCGAGAGGTACAGCGGCTTGCCTCGTCTGTAACACGTCACGTCAGCCAAGTGAACCCCGCGTCTTTTATATTCTAAATGTATTTTTCTTTATTTCTTTTCCAAACAATGCCCTGGTGATCCCTTTCATGTAGTACTCCGTTCCGTTAGCTTCTAGGTAAAGTAACTGAATCGCGGTACGCTTGAGTAATACAAAATAGCAGGGATAATTATAATTTCATAATTCCTGAAATTCATGATTCAAGAATTAGGAATGCGCGATAAGTGCCCTAATCGCGCATTCCTAATTTCCTATGTAGTCTGCATTGTTTTACAGAAACTTCGTTGTGCAATTCGTCAGGATTTACTTGTTATCTGCCTTGTAAAGTCGCGGTATGAAAAGATTCATCTTTTTTGAACCTTAATAGGGAGAATATAAATGACTTTTTTTCACAGCGTCAACGAAAGTCGAGTTTTTTTTTAATAGCTATAAAAATAACCAAGATAAGCCAACAAAGATTTGTTCTTATCTCTTTCTAGCAAAACAGATTTTAACAGGGAGTTTATATGGCCGACCTGTTACATGACGTCACAGTGTATCGGATCTCTCCGTCTAATTGCTGTCTAATTAGCAGTTTAAAATGCTTGTATCATCCGTATTTCTTGGCCGATTTTAATTTTAATTTCACAATTAGTGATCTCTTTTACGGTATTTTCAAATTTTATTGTAAAATGCGATCGAAAAAAATCATGCATATACCCTATTGAAATGAGTCGTCAAGTGACGAAACTTTTCATACCGCGTCTACTATACTTTGTGCCAACTCAAATACATTTGTTAACATGTATGTAGGATAGTGCACTGACTTGAGATCGCGGTCCTCCTCGTCGTAGTCGTCGAGGTAGAGCGAGCCCCACAGGCAGGCGCGGCGGCCGCGGATCACGATGATGTACGTCGACGTCACCACCAGGAAGATGCCCGTGCCGCCGCCGCACTCCATCGCGTGCTGCAACACATGCAAATTTAAAAATAACCAAATCGAAAGTATATGCCACGTTGGTTTCGCTCAAAATCAAAATCGCTCGTCATCCATGTCGCACACACTTTAGGGTGAGGACCAAAAAGTTGGTACTTAGTTAAGCGTAATTAAACTAATTAAGCATACAAACAAAGAAGGCGAAAAAAGTTCAGTTGTGCGGCGAAAAGTATCTTGTCAAATTGTATGGCTAATTTTCGTCGCAGTTAGCATGCCCAACTTTTTGGACATTACCCTTATGTCGAAACCCGGTTCGACCCGAGCGCGGAATAAAATGCTACCCCGCGATGGCAACGTGCTAATGCAGTCGTTGAGTCCGTTGGAAGGGAAGTGTACATGAGTAGTGTGTGGTCGTTACCTGCACGGCCTCGGCCACCTGGTGCTGCCGGCAGCAGGGCTGCTTGAGGCACACGAGCGTGCCGCACAGCAGGCACACGGAGGCCTCCTTGGGCACGGCGCCGCACTGCAGGCACACGCGCTCGTGATAGTACGAGAACAGCCTGTCGTAGTCGCGCGGCAGGGTCAGCAGCGCCGGCGACCGCCACGCCACGTGCAACGAGCGCAGGATGCGCCGGACCTGTACGAATAATTCATATCACGTCGAGCTTTGATAGTATTTTTTTTAATTGTATTAACTCTGCGTGTGAGGCATGCGCCGAGTTAGTGCTAGGCAAATAATATTAACGCTCAGCATAGTTCACTCAGCTATGCTATTGCTGGATTTTCTTTTCGTTTATCGATCAGTTTTCCCGCTACGATCTGGTAGAAGATTAATCTTAAAAAGCTTTTATAAACATGAGAACTAGACAGTATTTCTGGTAGTTCAGCAGGCAGCCAGCAGCTAGTGTGCCAGAGTGCAATATTACCGCGAGTCGCCCCCCCCGGGCGGCCTGGCTCAGCCGGCGGGCGGCGGCGCGCGCCAGCGCGGGCGCGTGCGGCGGCAGCGCGGCGTGCGCCGGGTCGGGCGCGCCCGCGGGGCACAGCTCCAGGTAGTCCAGCAGGCAGGCCAGCTCGAGCTCCGCGCACGGAACGGCGGGCAGCGCGCTGCCGAACATGTGGTGCCGGAGCAGCGCCGCCACGCGCAGGAACGGAAGCAGAAGCTCGTGCAGCTGAAAAATATTCATTGCTGTTAGTACAACTATATTGGTTTACGAAACGCTTGGACGAATGACTCTGGCGACGGCATGATTTGCGTCAAACGCTTCGCTTAAGGCTTAAAACCTGGATCCGTAATGTTGCAATACTATAGGTAGTAGTAGGATGAATTCCAACACATCGAACATAATCAGAGGGCTTATTGTCTAACGCACTCGCAATCGCAACTGGCTTCAAAGTGGAGCAATTGTTTTCATTTTGCAGACAAGCCTTCGATTTTCCAAATGAAAACGATCGTGATTGCGAGTGCGGTAGACAATAAGCCCTCAGGTGGGTGTGTCGAGGTCGGGTGCGGCACGGACCTGCCTCTCCATGTGGTCGACGAGCGCGCGCTCGCCCGGCTCGGGCTCGTCCTCGGTGAACAGCTCGGAGCCGGCGAGCGCGACCAGCAGCAGGCGCGCGGCGTGCCGCAGCCCGGGCGCGTCCGGCGCCGGCGCCGCCAGCTCCGCGCGCCCCGCCGCGCCCACGCACGCGATCAGCTGACACACGATCTGGTAGTACGTGAGCGCGTACAGCGAACTCACTATGCACTTGAAGTGCTCTGGAAACGAACAATCATTGATCCTTCAATCACATTATTATAAGTACTGGAACAGATGGACTGAAAAAGCAACCCGAACCGGACAGTTTAACGCCAATCAGACAAAATCCATTCCCTGTAATGGGTTAGAGTGGGCTGAAAGGATAGATGAATATATAGAACGAAGCTGGAGGGAGGAGGATGACTATAATCCTGGATTAACCCCTCGTTCAATAATTGCTAGTACGGGGAAATGTAGTTAAAAGCCTAGAACTGATCGAGCATTTTATAAGTAAAGTCTGTTTATTTTTTTTATTTAATTTTACATGATTATCAATTTTAATTTAGATTATCAATAGTTAATTTGTTTTTGTTTAGATATTTTCCAATATGAATTGTCACAGACTGTAGGCACTAGTTGTGATAAAGGTGTGATGTACTGACGCGGGTCCATGTAGGGCGGCGCGGGCGGCGCCAGCAGCAGCAGGTGCATGAGCAGCGCCAGCGGGTCCCGCAGCAGCAGCGGCACGGGGCGCGCGGGCGCGGCGGGCACGGGCGGCGCGGGCGCGCCCGCCGGCTCGGTGCTGGGGCTGAGCTCGGCCCACGTCTCCGCGGAGCCCAGGTCGCTGGCGGCGTTGATCACGCGCGCGTGCGTCCCCGCTACCACCATTAGGGACACTGCGGGGACATTCACATCTCGAAATTTAAGGGTTTTCAAGTGGTGAGCACGTACCAAAATACCACTAAAGCGAATTCCCAAGATTCAAGTTCTAAAATTTTGAAAACATACTATAAAAAAAATTCACCGTTTTTAGTCAGTCTTACATTAAATAAGTAAAAAAAAAGATAAAGCCCGGCCGTTAAAGTCATGACAGGGTAAATTATAACTTCAAATCGAATAATCTGTATATAAAAAAATTAATCCCTGTTTCCTTTGGTCACGTCATAAGTCGAGAATAGCTCGATCGATTTGAATTTATTTTTTATTGTGTTCGTAATATTCAGAGCAAGGCCTGTATGAAAAAAAACACTCGGGATTGACTTCTTATCGGTCGGACACTACATTTATTGGCACCTGGTTAATGCAGGGTTGTTAGTATGGGTTTAAAATAAGATTGAACGTGCCGTTAATCGGAGGGGTGTCGACAAAACGATTGTTTACTCTTTTTAGAAATCGCGTAGAAAAATTACTAACATTAATTTCACATGTCCCCATACGAAAACTTAAAACCAATGCGCTATAGAACATAATCATGAAAGACCAAAATTAGCGAAGACACTTTTGCAGTGTCCGTTACATACCTATGCAGTCATTCCTGGGCTTATATCTCGGTCTCGCCTCAGTCGCGGAGGCAGCCGGCGGCTCCTGGGTGACCAACGAGCCGCCTCGTTGAATCAGCTCGCACTCGAGATTAGTGCGCACCAGTGACGTCACGAACGTAAAGATGGCGGCGGGCGAGGAACCGTAGCGCTGTCTTAGCTTGCTACTCGCCGTTTCAGTCATGTCCTCCATCGCTTTGTTCATAGCTTCCGAGAGGGCGGTGGAAGACTGCAAAGAAAATCATTGTTAGTAAAACTTATAGTTTGACGGTTTGGGTAGTTAGGAGAGGATTCGAGCAAACTAAGGTACATTTATTAAGACATTTTTAACAGTCGTTAATTTTTCCTATTTTGTTCCCATGTTTTTCTATAATTTTTATTAAAATGTTATGCAACTAGATCATATTTTTAGTCACTAAAAAAGTACTCGTACTTTTAATTGAACAAGTTAGTAAAAAATTTAATACCCTAAATGAAAAAATTGCTGAAAAATTCGGTAACATAATAGGAAAATTTACTTCAATCTGGCGGTTTCTACAGATGGCTATGCTATTATATTATATAACTATGTCGTTATACGTCATCTCAGCCAAGTGGATTTATATTATTAAGATTATATCACACACCTTTTTTTTTAAATACTGCGAAAAATAACATCATGCGCGTATCCATGGCAATAACAATGCTATAATAATTATAAAATAACTGTTATTACCATGGCAACGTACATTATAGAACTGTTAACATGTTTCGGTCACGATATAGGTGGTATTGTAGTAATTTAAGTGGACTGACGGTGTCGGGCTGGGCGGGCTCGCGCAGCAGCAGGTCGACGGCGTGGTGCGGCGGCGCGGGCGCGGCGGGCGGCGCGGGCGCGGCGGGCGGCAGCGGCAGCACGGAGTTGGCGAGCTGGCGGCACACGGGGCACAGGAACTCGCCGCCCGCCACGTGCAGGTTGTGCGGCCGCGCCGGCGCCGCCAGCGAGCGCAGGTACGCCTGCAGGCAGCGCAGGTGCAGGTGGTGCCCGCACGACGCCACGTGCACGCCGCCCTCCAGGCCCACGCTCACGCTCAGCAGCCACGACTCCTGGGAACAGACACATTTTCAACGACGTCCAACGTTGGCGACAATCTACCCTTTATTATTGAAGTTCAATTTTGAGACTGTGTTTAATATTATTAACAATTGTCTGATATTTTCTCGCATCGTTGGAGAACTGCGCTTTACGAGCTTCGGCCGGGAAGGATGATAGCCGGACTCGTATAATAGCGCGACCGAGACGCAATCTATACTCGTCCCGCAACGGCCTTTTTCCTGGTCTCTACAGTAATGTACTATTAATGTCAATGATGTTTTATTTAATTCTGACTTTCAAGAGTTAGAAATAAACAGTACAAAGAATTATCGAATTTTCACTTTTCATCTTCTTCGGGGCCATCATTTACTCAAAAGTCATACCCTATTTTATTAACCTAACAACGACGGATGACAGGAAACAATAGAATATACATGGCGTAGCGTATATGAAGCCCGGTGAGCTAAGTTCTAATAGAGTTTGCAACATAACGTATCGGGGTGTGAGGTGTGGGGTGTACCTGGTCGAAGTGCTGCTGGAAGTCGTCGTGCAGGCGGTAGAAGTGCGCGGCGGCGGTGGCGTCGCGCTGCTCGGCGAGCCGCGCGCCCTCGCGCTCCGACAGCGCCAGCGCCGCCGCGCCGCTGCCCGCCGCGCGCCGGTGCCCCAGCACCGACGTCGACTGTACACCACACATACATTATTGTTTATTAAACATGTACCAACGTTATATATATAAATTAAGCTATCAACTTTTAAAATTCAAGCCAAAGTATTGAACACCCTGCCGGCAACAGCAACCAGATGTCCTCCAAAAGTAGGAATAATAGGTACCTACTTAAGGCAACTTTATCGGCGTAATTTAAATGTATAACCATGCCAAATTACAGTTTTGTAGTACTAAGAGACTTTTAGTTACACCGCGGACAGACATACAGACGGACATGGCGAAACTATAAGGATTCCTTGTTAACTACAGCACCGTAAAAAAACACGCATAGCACGACGATCGTGGCTCAGAACCTTTTACAGAAACCACCGTTAATAAGCCAAATTGTACATGCTATTTGTACGAAATATTAGGAACTGATTGCGTATCGAACCGCACGAAAATCCACCCAGATATAAAGCTAGTTATCGTAATCGTAATAGTCTTACGGATCTGGAACGATGACATTGGGGTAAGAAAAACAGAGAAAAAGAAGCTAAAGCGCCTCACGGTCTGATCCAGGAGTCGGGACCTACCTGCAGCAGCACCACGAGCCCTATGGGGTGGTCGGGGGTGCTGACGGAGCTTGTGTTGCAGATGACGCAGTCGTAGTCGGCGGGCGCGTCCAGGTCCATGGGCTCGGGCTCCATGCGCTGCATGGCGCTGAGGAACTGCTGCTGTCTCCGCTGGAAATCCTTCATCAGCTGTTGTTGGCGCTCGCGCGCTCGCCGCGATCGCTCCTCCTTCTCTCGTCGCTCTCTAAAAATATTGGAGTTGAAATAACACTACTTTAGCCTATACGTATATTAAGTATTAAACTCACAGTTCTTGAGTCATATTTTTGGTAACAGTAACAGAATACATGGAGTCGCTATTTCCTAATTCTTATACACATACCACCTTGATAACCTTGATTTTGTTCTCAGTATTTTCAAGTTAAAAATTAAACTAACGACATTTTTAGTTTGGTTTATCCATCCCTACTAATATTTGTTTGTTTGTTTGTTACACCTCACAGATTCACCATACAAAAATTCAGTGAAATCGGTTCAGCTGCTAAATGAATTAATTAATTTTGACATATGACAATACTTACTGAAGGTCAAAATCAAGGTGGTAAGTATATAAGAACCAGCTTCAGCCCGCGACTTCGTCCGCGTAGATTTCGATTATCGTTATTCCCTCGGGAAGTTATAAATTTTCTGGGATGAAAAGTAGCATATGTTTTAATCCAGGGTATGAGCTATCTCCATTCCAAATTTCATTCAATTCCGTCCAGCCGTTGCAGCGTGAATGAGTAACAAACTAACACACATACACACACACAAACTTTCGCATTTATAAGAAAAGTATGATTAGAAAATAGCGACTCCATGAATTCTAGAACCACGGTAAGCTACCAAAAGTCCAAAACCTAATTATATCAACAGTGTAGCTGTGGACCGACTACACCGATTGTGACCAATTTGTTGGGTGGTTACCTGTTCCGCTGCTCGGCCTGCCGTTCGCGCTGGTGCGGCCACAGCGAGTGGCGCACCTGCTCGATGGCGGCGGCGCAGCGCGCGTCCAGCCGCGCAAGCTTGCGAAGTGTTTGCCCGATAAAGTGTGGCCCGTCGCCTGCGAACAATCCGAACGCCATCAAGCACAGGAAATGTAGGAATTAACGTGCGAGTGGCGCTAACACCAGCGCAGTGTTGCATTTTTTAATGTCAACGAGAAGGGAAGTCAGCATTCAGACCATCTGATGGTAAGTGGAATGCGGCACCCATAGACATTTGCATTTGCCAACCCACAGGAAGATGCCTTTATTGCTAGTAATTTCACCAGTTGCCTTATCCCCGCACCGGAACACAACAATGAGAACACTGTTGCTTAACGGTAATAGTACATAGGTTTAACGCGTATTTTGTTGAATTAGAATAAATATTAAAATGGTGCGCCTCAGTGCGAATCAGCAAAAGCGGGGCTTGATGCGAGGTGGTACCCTTTGCACCCGACCGATACGATTGTAAGGGCTTTAGATAATTTAATTAGAACCTTATTAACTAAAAAAAAGCGTTCGTTATTATTGCGTATTTAACTCTGACTACCAGTTAAAAAAGAGACAAATGTAAAATCTATTAAGAAGATTTTTATAAATACACCAATGAAAATATTAGCAAAATCAGTTCCTAGGAATACGAGGCGTTAATTTAACCTTTACACTACCCTAGGCTCAGGCGTAAAGGGAATACACCGATCTATGGTATCCTATTTTATTCCTCTTGTGTACTCACCGATTGGTTCGTCGATTAGCGGCTCGGGCTCGTCGAGCGAGAACGAGTCGAGTCGGCCTGACAACTGCGAGTGCAGTTTCAGCAGCAATGAGATGATCGACTCGTTCACAGCGATCGAGTCGTCGGTCGATGTATGGAGTTGCACCTTAAATAAATAAATCCGGGTGAATATCTGATGACTGCACTTTAATTTTACAGAAGTTTTTTTTAATATAGATTATAATGATTTGATTAACAGGCAAGTGATATACTCAGATGGTACTGGGTTCGTCAGTTATAGACACATCATTTGTCGTGAACAAGAGTAAAGTATCCGCCAGTATAAGAACCTTCTATGTTTGTCAGATGACAGAGGTAAGATGCAAGATGACATAGAAAAGTGGGTTTTTACATAAGGTCCGTCTTCCTGTTCAATTCCTATATCAATACAAGCCTAGGACACAGTTTAAACTGTAGTTCGTTTTTAAAACAAGGGTATATTGCGCGGCTTACATGTGTGTGTGCCTTGACGTTACGCGCCGCGAGTCACTACAAGCAAACTCAAGACGTTGGACCGAGCCAGTTTAGTTTCGTGCGTATTAAATATCCAGCTACACGCATCGTCGTAACCCTAGCACCCGAGTTGCAATAGGTAACCACAACTCCTAAACGGCCGAAGACGACCTACTTATCTATTAAAACTTTTTCTAACGTACCATGGCGAAATTTACTGAAGTAGTTATATAGCTAAGTACCTGCGTGTTGTTGGACGGCTGCGGGTCTGCGCAGGGCAGCGCGTGCGCGAGCGGCGGGGAGTCCTCGCGCAGGCTCACACTCCACTCCGGCGCCGTCACGTCTGTACAAAACGTTACATTATACCTCCATAGAGAAGGTGAACTTTTATAGACCAGGAGAACATGCATTGTTAAACGCGTTTTTGTATAGCTATAGTTGTGCGCTATACTCGTGCCGTTCTAAAAGGTAAGTTTAGACACATTTTGTGGTGATGTGTTTGAGGCATGTTTGAGGTTAAATTTGGTACTGAGTTGACGTTGACAGCTATCAAAACGGGCTTTTAGAGCGGCGCGAGTATATCCAGACCCATATAAGATACTAGCTTCTACCCGCGACTTCGTCCGCGTAGATTTCGATTATCGTTATTTCATAGAGAACTTTAAAAAAATTCGAGATGAAAAAATGCCTGTGTTAATCCAGGGTGTAAGCTATCTTCATTCTTATCCATATCCGGCCAGCCGTTGCAGCGTGAAAGAGTAACAAAATAACACAAACTTTCGCATTTATAATACACACACACTGGCCGTCCATGCCGCTGCCGCTCCGAGTGAGTCTCCCTGGGTGTGTAGCGACTGACCGTATTCGATGGGTATGATGGCGGGCGCGGCGGCACTGGCGGCGAGCGCCAGCGTCATGTCCGGGTGCAGGTCCAGCGCCATTGGCAGCGCCAGCGCCTGGCTGTCCATGCTGCTGCCGCTCTGAGGGGAACACGTCGCAGTTACCAACACGACCATAGTAACAAGAACATAAAAAATCTATATACAGGGTGCTTATTTTACTTAAAGAAAAAATATTTGCAAATTAAGTGCCAGAGGATTCTTTTTGTAAAATGTCTAGGTTATTTTTGAAAACCCGGTACAGTCTATAGTATTTAGTCAAATAAAACTACAAGATAAAAAACATTATTTCCCTATCTTTTCTTTACTCAAGATGTTTCAAATGGCTGCCTCTTGCTTTTTATGTATCTTACGGACTCGGAGTCAGTTAATGACGATTAAATCGTTCTTATAGTGACAGTTTTTATATACACGTTTGAACAAGGATCGAGTTATTTGTCTCCATTATGTCTCTAAAGTACCCACGGCACCAACGACAAGGCGCAGAACGCGGGTAGCTTTCTCGCTCTAGTGGACGATATTTCTGAGCGACAGAAAGGGACAGGACATCATTTAAGTTAGTTAATTTTGAAATCAAATAGGTACCTCCAAAGCCATTATTTGCGGCGCGTCTCCGCCTGCATCCGATTGGTCATCGGGTTCCGATAAATTTCTTACCATCTGCAAAACAAAACATGATTTTTACACATTTCTCTATTTCTATAACGATGCTGTATCGCGATAGTAGAGATGCAGAATCGTGTTTACGTGTGCGAGGGTATACGACAATGAAAGCTTTGTAAAATCAGACTGTAGAATTTACAAAGCTAAAAAGATGCTAACAGAATGGTTAATTCTGAAGGTGTTTTTAATAATTATAATTAAAAAAGTTCTAAGCTTTCAATTTAAATTCTAGCCACTCCTAAAAGTAATAATACTTGTAAGTAATTGATACTAACGTACGTAAAATA
The DNA here is from genome assembly GCA_948252455.1 of Acleris cristana. Classification (NCBI taxonomy): domain Eukaryota; kingdom Metazoa; phylum Arthropoda; class Insecta; order Lepidoptera; family Tortricidae; genus Acleris; species Acleris cristana. The sequence continues at coordinate 7,416,724 of OX411782.1, read as the reverse complement.
ACATAATGGTGGTAACGGTGTACACATTTAAATAAACGATTTTTATTTCTGTTCACATTACGCTACTGAATCGCTGCAAAGTCACCGTTTGCGAACTCCCTAACTCTGTATCGTATGGAAACCAAGTAGTCCGTTGAATGTGGCAGCTGGTTTACCTCCAATGGCGGCGGGACGGCTAGGGCTGTGCTCATGGCGGATATCAACGCAGACTTCATAGGTGGTAATCTTGCTGTCTCCGCTTCTGAGGGTTCCCATTCCGTGTCACCTGCGGGTGGATAATTAGGGTTTTAGGGCTTATAGTTAACATATTTTCATAATCATATTACTAACATTAATATTCATTATTATTTTATAATTTTTAGAAAAAAAAAATTACCTATCTATAAATCTGAACTTTTTGTGATCAAGTTTATTAAACTAATATTATATGAATTTAAAATTATACTATGCAAGGTTATTAATGCCTGAAAAACAGGATCGTCTTAGTTCAGGAACATGTGTAATAGTATTAGTTCTGTGTAGACATAAGCTAGCAAGCAATGGTGTAATATGCAGTTTTAATTTTAATTTTGGAAGATCGCTGTAACCATATTACTGCGAATAAACGATTTTTGAATTGATTTGCTATAATTTCCTTGGTAGATTCAAATTCCCACCCATAAAATCTTCCTGTTTGTAGTATGGTGGGCATTACCAGCATAAAAAATTTTACATGGTCAACTTTTTGTTGTTGTTATTCTGTCCCGTAAATTTACGAATGATAGAGTTTCTTAGAAAAAATGTTATATTATATCGCCGGATTCTAGGTAAAACCAACTAAATGATCATTTTTGTAAAAATGAGTTAAGTATACCAATCGATTCAGGATTTTTTGCTCTTTCTACTGGTAAAACCGATTAAACGGTGTGGCGTCACGTTTCAGAGATACTGAGTGATACAACCAACTAACCTCAAGGTACTTACAACACTTTAAGAGGAAATAACGAATATCTGTATTAATTCTACACGTTTGATTTTTTTTTTGGTGGTAAAAAGAAACATCTAAAATTAATTCGTTTTCAAAAAGATGTTCTACAGAACGTTCAATAAAATATTCACACGGTAAAAACATGTAACCGTGTTAAATTTATTTTAGCACTAAGATTATTACAGACAGTTGGCCTCAGACCTACTGCTAATGAAAGCTATATGATGATAACACTTTTTACCTGACTATCCTCTAGTATACCCACCAATTATTGACAAGAAGTAAAAAACACTAAAACTGTTTGGAAGCTTTAAATTCCATAAAGCACACTGTATTTTGGGCACAACTCAGGAGTAAAAACGAACTATCTGCGCACAACTGGTATTGGCGCAAGCTTGTCACAACTTGCAGGAGCAATTTAGTGGTTTTATTCTTACGCATGACAGGGACGCGTCTTTAGCTCCCAGGGATTTTATTATTATTAACAAGTTTGCATTGCATAAAATGATTTTACAAGTTAGGAACCACCTCCCGGGTCGACTAGCAATAGTATAAGTACTTACGCTTTTAAAGATTATCAATCGGTCATACATTAAGATGCAAACTAGAGACCAGCCATCTCTGGTGTTTGTTAATTTAATTAGCTATTTCTAATTTTAACCACCGACTTACGAGAGGGGTGTTATAAGTTTAACCCCTTTCTCTGTCTGTCTGTATCTATGTCCGTATGCGCCAACGTAGCTTAAGAACTGGTTTTGTGTATGATTCACACCCATCACTTAAAAGTATTTCGGGTTCTATCATGCCATATACAAATAACGACGAGGAAGATAATATAAAGTAAATTGGAAGAGATCTTTTAAAGGGATAAGTCGCCTTCCCTGTTATATTTTTTTGTCTATTTTATAAGTTTTATCTCTTTCGTTTGTACAATAAAGTGTTTACGTACATTCATACATATTACTGAGTTAAGCATATCATTTATTATGATGTGACCACGAACTGAAAACGAGAATAATTGGTATCATATTATTTATTACGTACAGTTGAGAAAGGTCAGTTTATAAATAAGTATTTAAGTCTTTATTAAATACCTACTTACAAAGCCCGCGAAACTACTGATCTAAAAAATAAAGGGTAGTCCCCATAAAAGAAACGTTTTTATTTCAACACATTTTGGTTTTTGTTGTATCATGAAAATGGTAAAACATACAAGCGTCAAATCTGCTATGAATATAATACAATCCCTAAAGAAAAACAACAAATCCTAACACCCTAGGTGCGCGATTTTGACTAGGTAGCACGTGACCGGTTTTTTCATTAGTGCTTACGTAAGTTTATTAGAACAGATTGTTTTGAGAGAGGAAGGCTTAGGTAGGTTCATAGTATAGTCAAATTAGTAAAAAATATGGAAGTAGGTCGTGTAGTCGTGGTAATTTTGGAATTTTTAGAGTGCCCAACTAGATGCTTTCCCCCGTTTTGCACCGTTTCTTTTATGTACGGAAGGCCTTTACTTACTTACCTAAATGTTAGGTATAAACTTTAAAGTTTAGCCACGTGTAAAGAACCCTTTGGTAGGTACATAACGTATCTTAATTAAAAAGGTGTGTGTGTGATGTATGAAACTCAAGTTTTTTTGTTTCTTAGATTGCGGCTCGAGGATAATTTAGTCAGTTGATGCAAACTTACATGCTTTTTAAATCATTATAAACGCCCATTTTATTTTGCACAATCTAAACATGGCAGTTATTCCAAAGATACTACATTCGCACTTTATAAAAAAATAAAAAATAACGGGAAGTTTGTCAAATGTAATCGCAGCGAATGCAAGGCGATCGTGGGTGGTAGGATGCATGATCCCGATAATAATGCCACTTTTATGGGGTGCGAATTTAAAACAAATCAAATAAATACGATTGTGACGATTTTCAATAGTTTTAAAATTTCCCTCGGAGTACAAAGACCGTTAAACGTGGATAACTTCTTTCCGGGGGTCTCATTCCGGTGCAAATTTGATATTGTACTTATATATATAATTTTACTAATCCTCAATTTGCATCGCGTTCTATATTTTACCCAGAGCCGCAATGGCTGAAAGTAAGTTTTTATTTATAAATGTTTTTTATTGGATTAAATTAAAAATCACGTGCAAATGTAGGTAGATTGAGATGGATAAAACGTATGCCAAATTGTTAGTTATGACATTATATGGTTTTCAATCAATTGCACCCCTTTCCCCCGCGGAGGGGAGTGAATTAATTAATAAGGGATTAATTAAAGCTTGATTTTTAACCTGTACAAGCAATCAGAAATGTTTTTATCAGTTCTTGGAGCTATTTCCAGTTAAAAATGAAATTTTATCTAATTTGACTATACTAAAAGTCGCCCTCCGCACCGCGTCTGTCCGTCTGTCTGACCATGATCTGAACACGATTTATTTTTGCTTTTCTGCTACTTGTAATTTAAAAAAAAGAAGACCTTATTTTTTTCTCAATTTTCTTACTAAAATGCTTGAGTTAATTCATTTTCTTCAAGTAAATAGTGAAGTAAAACCAACTATTTTTTATGTTTTTTGCAAATAACTTTAAAACTTAAAGTTCTTTTGAAGTCAATATCTGTTAGCCTTAAAAGAAAAATCAAACTAGCAAACCTAATTACTCTCAATTCGCTATAATATTCTTTATATTGAAGTTATTAGCTTTTTACTATACAGGGTGTCTTAAAAACCTTTCAACATATTTGGCGGGGTAATAGTTCGCACGATTCTGATCACGGGGGTATGGTTCATTTTTGTTTCTGTTAAAGTAAAAAAAAAAGAAGGTTTAATTATATTCATCTTGTTACTTGATGTATCGCAGCCGATATCTTGACCTTGACATTTTGGCGTTGATTACTATACTACTCCAAACGCTCGTAGTAACTAACGTCAGAATTCCAAGTTCAAGGTCAATGACCTTACCTACGTTGTTTACATGGTATGTAAACAAACAGTTCGCTCCATGTAAACAAAAATAAGTTAACATTTAAAAAAAAAGATAACTTTTAGTGCAACTTACTGTATTTTTATTTTTGCAATTTGAACACTAGCTGGTTTTAAATGTGAAATCACTAGATCTCTTGCTTCTTGCTTCTTGTTCATGCTTTGCCAAGGCTGATAATATCGTCAGTCTTATATTACTGTCGAGATCTAACCATTTACCATTGTTTCCTGCTCTAAAGTGGCCCATATAACTGGTTTACAGCAAAAATAATTACGACTAAAATATCTGAAAGTAAAATAATTTAACAATGACATCTAATGACAGCCATAAATTCATAGACAGACATCTAAAAGTTCGGATAGACATGGATTGAACGATCCGATTTTAGTGCTCTCCGTATTGATCCGTAATGCAAAACATTTAGTCGATGGATATAAAGGCCGTCGCATAATTGATTATAATTATTTATAATGTAACACTTACCATAGAGAAAAAAAATACCAACCTTTCCCAGGCCATGGAATCGATAAACTTACGTAGTACAGCGCGATAGCTCTTAGGTGCTTCGGGTTTGTACTTCTCTCTCACTCGCTCTTAATAAGAGCGTATGGGAGCGAGTGAGAAAAAAGTTCAAATCCAAAGCACCTAAGTGCTCACAGACTGTACATATTTTGCACAATTAGGCTAACCTGTCATTATCTTACTCGTTTTTGCAATAGGAAGCTTCAAGAAAATGCCGTGTTATAGCAATAACCGTGTAAGAGTACAAAAAATCCAATACAAGATTTGCGAATTTGATGTGTTTATGGCATCAAAGATTAATCCTATTGCCAAACCTGCATCCCTGATAGATTTAAATCAAAGTGGTATAGCTCATAGAGTACTAGTACAGAATCTGAACTATATTATGAACTTTGCACCAGCTATTCTTCTCTGTTTTAGATTACGTATTTCTTAAGAAGAAATGAAACAAAAACTAGGCTGTTTTTTCTTCTTCAAATGTCACGATCGCAACGTCAAATTCAACGTCGACTCTGACAATGGACCTCTCTTGGACTTTGAATACAGATCAGAATAAAATTATGTCCATTGTAATAAATTAATATTATTTATATTAAATAAGTTTAAACATCGATGATCATGTTGCCAATTTCACTCCGAGCAGTAGTAGCGACATAATTTTTACCCTTTTGGCTAAGCTACCATGCCTACGGATAAAAAAATTGGTCCTAATAACGGTTGTTGCCCTTAAGCCGAGTCCGCTGCGCCATGGTATCGTGTTTTTCTAACACCTAACATGTTAGGTTCTCCCTCCGCAGGCGAACGCGGGGGATATCATCCATCCCCCGCGGCAAACATGTAAGGGGCCTTCTAAACGGGCCATATTTTCACTGCAATATGTGGCCGGCAACTATTAGTGTCCCTGTCTTACTCGTATGTTAGAGAAAGACACCAATAGTTGCCGGCCACATATTGCAGTGAAAATATGGCCCGTTTAGAAGCCCCTTTAAGAAAACACGAATAACATTGCGCAGCCCGGCTTCGTGTTCGCTCTATCCTTGTCCTGACTAATTTCCTCTATGAAGGACACTTTTGTATGGATGTTGTACTAAATTTATTTGTTCTTATTAAAAGTCATTGGGCAGGACGAGGCTATGACGACAGACTAACGATGACGGCTAGTTTGCTTATTTATTAGTAGGAGCATGACAACGAATGCAACTGTTTGCCTATGTTGATCGAAATTTATGAACAACTAGCGTTTGACAACGAGCTCTGCGACTCCGTCCGCACACAAGTCAAGTCGTTTGTCGCTCTTCCTCGGCTCTTTATTGTAACATCTGGGTACCAAATTTCACAACGATCGATAGGTGGTAAAACCGTGAAGACGTACTCACGTAATAAATCAACACAACTTCGAGTAAAAAAAAAAAAAGAAGTATGCAGATAGCTCGAATCACCGAAATGGCCATAGGATAAGTAGGTACATTACAAACTTTTCATTACTCTAAGAAACTTATCATGTACGAGAAATTATACTGTCAGATGCGATGAGGAGCAACGATAGTAAGTGATAGCGATAGATAGACGTAATGTGGAGAAAAGGATCTCCGTCGACACTACTTGATTTGAAATTAAGAGCTCCTATTTCTGGGTGGTTTGGCCCTTCGGGCCTGAAACCTTCCTACGTATTTACATTTTTAGCAAATGAAAACGATCATTTCACAATTTGTCCTACTAGTAGAACTACGAGGAATAGGTCTCCCTCTTGGTCCTACTAATATGTTAAATCAGTAGGACCATGAGAAAACACGTCATATATTTTCGGCATAATCCTGATTGGACAGAATCAGCTTTGGACAGAATAGTCTTATGGCAGACCATGTATTAGACAAATGAAAAAAAAAGTCATATGAACGATTTTAATATTACATTGTAACTAACCTCGAAAAAGCATTTTTACAAACAACAAATGTGTCACGTGTTACAAATGATAGGTAATAAAATTAGTACCTAGCATTTAGTTATTTTTAATCATACAAATACACACGTTTACTCTTGGTCCTAGGGTGATGGAACCAATAATGAACAAGGACCAATAATGGACACTTGATTCTTATAGTAGGTACAGAAGATAAGGGTTATTCATTTATTTTGAGATAGCATCCATTATTGGTGCCTTCAGCTAAAAGTGTCCAACATTGGTGCCGTCAATTGTATCAAAAGTGCACCTAGATTTGATCACGAAATACTAATTGTGGTTGTAAAAGTAGGTAGGTTAGGTTAGTTAGGGTTCTTCAGATGCCCGAAGGGCAAACCACCAAGAAACAGGAGCCCCGCCGAAAGTCAGTAGGACAAAATATAGTAGGACCACTAGAAAACAGCCGTGAATACTACTTAAAGCCATACAGTATTTCATATTTTGTGGAACTGTACTTCTGCCGTAAAACGATTCTGTCCAAAGCCGAATCTGCCCAATCAAGATTCTGCCGAAAACAGATTCTGCCGTACACCGCCGGAGGGGATTGGTGCTTTGCTAGACCTATTTGAAATAAGGTTGTAAGTACCTTACCAATAATAATTATCAGGCGAAGACCGGCCGCTGCGCAATTTTTAACCGACTTCATTTGCGTGTTAAACGGCGTTATACAAAAAATATGTATACTAGTATACCACCACCACATTCATGGTACATACCACCGTAGATCACAGGTGCCCTTTACGAGGCCTCTTACTACAGCGGTTTTCTTGATCATTAAAGTGAAATTGCACCTAAATGTTACAACTCAGTCGCTACCTTTAGCGATTTAGCTAATTGCCATATCATAGGTAAGTACCTAATAGTGGCATATTTGTTATCAAATATTAAGTACCGGATAAATAATATCTGTCAGTGTACCTTTATCAATGGAATTTTATTAATTGACGACGTGTTGAATAACAGTATTTTATTTTGTAAAAAGAATAGTCATTGCGATAATTTCAATAGTTTAATGACAATTAATAACTCTAATTGGAACTTAGGTCTACTCATTTTATATCGGTTATAACTTATAATTTGACGGCTCACATACGGTGTGGAATAAAACCGGTTTTACAGTCCCTGCTATAAATAGGTAGGTATGTACCTACTTTGGTTTTACAGTACATTTCCTTGACTGCACAGTCAAAATAAAAAAATATGTTTTAAATTCTCATGCTCTTAAAATGTTACTTTAGTCTCTGCGTATCGGGACTAAAGCTCCTTATTAATCTCTAGGGATTAAAGTATTTTTTAATTTTCTTCGGAATAGTACATTACTTAACAAGGGCTGTAAAAGAAAGAAAGCCCGAAATCGCAGGTATTTGAGACCCGCGCCGTAGGCGAGGGTTGTAAATATGCGATAGAGGGCTTTCTTTTTTACTGCCCGTGATGAGTACACAATTTTACGTCTTCACCTGGCCACAATGCGAGTTTTACCGTACGCGCAGCGTGCGATAAAACTCACATTATGGCCAGGTGTTACGTAAACCCCTAAACATCCTATCACCGTGTTTGTGAATGAAGGATTATCGCCATTTTCAGTGATTTTGCATAGCCAATTTTTAGGGCGTGGAAACAACACCTCAAAATGACAACTGTGAAAAATATTATTAATTAAAAACAAAAAACCGCCATCAAAAACGCAAAAAATTACTTCTTTAAAATTGTAGATACCTAATAGGTTAGTCCAACTGATGTTGAAGAAGTTGTTTTCTATATTCTATATTCTTCGTTGCAGTCGCTCAACTATCTTAATCGAGATATCTTATCGCCACCCTTAAACTAGGTACCGTTGAGGAGTTCCGGTGGCCATTTGTGGTCTTCATCATCAGTTCCACTTCACCCAGTGATACTTTCTGAATGCAAATGCTAGACTTGTTACTAAAAATACTAAAATCGCTATAAATAAATAAATAAATAAAATAAAATCAGTTTATTGCAGACAGTGTCCATATTTTGTTAGTAATTACATTAGGCTTAGAAAGATATAATTAGTAGGTAATTATTTAAAACGAAACCGATATAGCGATAGCTATATGTTTGCCTACAATATTTGAGGAGCTCCCTCAATTCCTCACTGATTCCCTCATCAGATTCAGATTTGGTGACAATGGGACCTCGGAAGTATACTCTAACAAACCAAAAAAGAATTTAAAAAATCGGTCCACAATTGACGGAGTAATCGGCGAACATACATTTAAAAAAATAAACATACAGTGGAACGTATAACCTCCTCCTTTTTTGAAGTCGGTTAAAAAATATTTAATTATATTAAGGATGAATTCATTTTATAATGCATGTCCAATTAGTTTTAAAATAGGTTTCAAGTTTAAACCTGTTGGCTAAATAAGCAAGCATGTAAAGCGGAACTTCATTAAAAAAACGAAAAGAAAAAACCGCTGAACAAATTTTGTAAGAAACTTTCTTATAATCAATATTGTAACTTTGTATAGAACATCGTCAGTGCCGGATTGAGCAAGCACGGGGTCCGTAGCAAATTCTATAAAGATACCAGTTTTGTTTTAGGTTACAGGTTGTGGCGGGCTCTTTTCCGCTACTGGACGGCTTAGATATGCGCCTATTTTGCGTTGGGGTTTGTTTTAGGTTATTCTGCTGGAGAATATCGACTGGATTATTCATCCTATCGTCAACCCTGATAGATATGAGTACACGCATACTGATGTAAGTACCAAAACAGGAGAACGTCTACCATACTAGCATTTTAGAGGTTAGACGTGGGTGCGCGGGGCCCGTAGCATTTTCTACTCTTGCTACGTGGCTAATCCGGCACTGAACGTCGTTTTTTCAAAGGGAAAAGTAGAGTGTTTAACGCGAGACTAAACAACCATAATGACACCCGAACTATAGCCACCAGCGTTTCGCTTGGGTGGCTAAACACCTCGTGTTATTATGGCTTATTTTAGTCCCTTGTTGAACAATCTACTATTGTATTTAGCACCTTATTCAATTTCATTAAGGTAAACAGTGTAGGTATAAACACTTTTTGACAAGTATAATATAAACATCGAGATGTCAGTTGATCACCAAACACTATCACTGTCATTGTTCATGCGTGTAAGCATAGTTATAAGAATGCTATGATTATTATAAAAGAACTGTAATTCCCACAGCATCTGTCATTATGGAACTGTGTTCACGCTTTGGTTAGGTTATAGATGGTAGTCTGAAACTGAGCTATTAAATACCTTGAACATAAAAATTGAATGTATTGAGCGTAAATCCAAAGTTTATATCACATTTACTGACATTAGTGCAAAGTAACATTTGAGCTTTAACCGCAGATGATTGAAGACATTTCGTTGTATTTATGGTTAGCGGTAAAAAAATATCTTGAAACGCTAAGGCTACGCCTTTATGTGACATGATTTCTTTGTTACCCGTATTTAGGGTGACTTGGCAATCACGAGTTTTGATCTTTCTAACCATTTTCTATCAAGTTCATGAAGTAAAAAAGTAAGTTAGTATTTCTATTCCTATAAATACTTACAGTAGCCTACATTAAACTAAGTTTTTGACCCAGAAATAGTTTTCATCTTAAAATTGTTATTATATTGATGAAGAATTACGCCAAACAAGTCTTTATAATACTTTTACAATCATGATTTGAGAAGGATAACACAGCTTGCTCTGAATGTGATTTTTGAATAATTCCAAACTATTAGGTACTAGTTATGGGTCATGGGGCAGGGAAAAAGAAGAAAAATAAAGAAGAAATTGTGTGGGGAAGAAAAACATAATAAAATTGAAGAAAAATAAAAATGAAGAAAAATAAATAAGAAGAAGGAACTATGTGGAGAAGAAGAAGAAGGCTACAAAAATGGCTCTACGTGGCTACCGCTCCTTGCAATGCAACACTCTGCAGCAGAGTACGTGTGTAGCCGCACTTTGCGCAGAGTGTTTGCATCGCTGCGAATAGCCTCGAAGGCCGAGATTATGCGGCCTTCTAATTCTTCTCCACTTTCTACTTCAGACTGTTTACTGTACACGAGGTCTTTTACCCTGCCCCACAAAAAAAAATCTAGCGGTGTGAGGTCAGGGGACCGTGCCGGCCATGGCACAGGTCCCCCTCGCCCGATCCACCGCCCACCGAAGCGTGCATCCAAATGCTGCCGCACCACTCGCCAGTAATGGGCGGGAGCGCCATCGTGCTGGTAATAAAGCTCTCGCAGGTCAGCGAGCGGAACCTCTTCCAGCATTTCCTCGAGTCGGCCCGTGAGGAATTCTAAATAGCGCGTCCCGTTAAGCCGGTCTATGAAAACCGGCCCAAGGACGACACCATTCAAAATTCCAGCCCACACGTTCCGACTGAAGCGATGCTGGAAGGAGCACACTTTCACTGCGTGGGGGTTTTGTCGAGCATAACGATGCTCGTTATGCATGTTGAAAAAACCCCCGCGAGTAAAAGTGGACTCATCCGTCCACAGGATGTTCCGCTCCCGGTCCTGCAAAAGCCACTCACTAAAGCGAACCCGCGCTGGCAAATCGGGCGGCAGCATTTGTTGCACCTTTTGTAGGTGGAACGGATATAAATTTGCAGATTTTAGGGTGATGTGGACAAAGTTTCGGTCGAGGTCGAGAATGCGGCTGGCAGCACGGACGCTTTCATTGGGGTTCTGTAAGAAAAACCGGACCACGGCGTCTATTTCATCTGTATGACAAAATAAAAGTAGATTAATATAATTTAAGTTTATCCATAGATATCATAAATTAAATGTTTTAAAAACCCACTTCAGTGTGCCTGACCTATTTATTACCCACCATTTTATAAGAAGTTTTTGATGGCGGTTTTTGTTTTTTTCAAACATTTTATTTCATCCTTTTTACCTTATACTTTTTGCTGTTATGTTGTCCCACATAGCAGTAATATGACTTTTAAAACTCACCGCAAGCAACGCCGCGACGAAATCATAGTCATATATTAAACCATCGAGATATCTTATCACTGCCCTTGAAATAGGTACCATTAAGGAGTTCCGGTGGTCATATGTGATCATCATCTGTTCCACTTTACCAAAAAATGATACTTTCTAAATGCAAATTCTAGACTTGTTACATAAAATACTAAAATCGCTATATGTATGCCTATAATATTTGAGGAGTTCCCTCAATTCTGATGGCAAATACCTGATAAACATTCAGATAGGCTAGCATACAGACAGACAGATAGAAGAAATTGGTTGGTAAAAAATCGGTTATCGCTATTTTCTTGGAAACTATTCAATTTTTCGGGAAAAAAAGCGTATGCTATACAGGGTGGAAAGTTAAGATCGGGCAGCTACTAGATCCCTTGCTGCTACGCGAAAATGCTCTTAGAAGACCTTTACTAACTTTTAAATAATGAAAATCGACATTCACAGTAGTATACGAACTGTATGGAAAAAGTTTTCTTTGTTTTGTGGGTTTTGTAGTACACCTTAGTTGGTCCCAAAGAGTGTTTTAATCCTTGAAAGAAATGGGACCGATTGGCATTAAAAAAAAAATTTACTCAAATTTGACGATTTTCTCGCTGACTGTACATTTCTTCAGCAATCTGTGAATGTCGATTTTTATTACTTAAAAAGTTAGTGAAGGTCTTCTAAGAGCATTTTCGCGTAGCAGCAAGGGATCTAGTAGCTGGGTAGTGATTATTTCAAAAGCAAAGGTGAGCGAACGCAGGAGTGAATGTCCAAGCGGCGAGTTTAAGTAGTCCCGTCAAAGCGAACAAAACACATTTCAGCGCGTGTATTCAATTTGGCACCATGGCTTCTCGAACGTATGGCTGCCTAATTGAGAATGCACGCGGTAAAATGTATTTTGCTCGCTCTGACGGGACTACTTAAACTCGCCGCTTGGACTTCACTCTTGACTTGCTTTTGAGAGAATCACTACCCTGCCCTTACTGTCCCATTTTAACTTTCCATCCTGTATGTCCTTTGCTGACTCAAGCTAGCATACCAAAATTCATTGAAATCGGTCCAGCGGGTGAGCCGTAAAAGCGTCACAGACAGACAGATAGACAGATCAAGTTACTTCCACATTTATAATATTAGTATGAATGGATTAGATTATCCATGTTTGAACATAAGAAGGAAGAAGGAAGGTTTTATAACTACAGTGCGATAGCTCTTAAAATAAGCTTGAGGTTTGTACTTTTCTCTCAATCGCTCTTATACGTTGATCCTCTGTCTAAAGACAATAACAGTCTAGTATTTTTTTTGGCAGTTATGGTAGTCCCGTTCAGCTACCAACACATGATATCTTATAAACAACGACACAACGCATTTGGCGCCGTTTTACAAGACACTTAAAATATCAAATGCACCTTAATAATGACGAGAGTTACGAGGAAAATTGGGCACGAACTGGCACCAGCGCTGTCAGGAGCTGCTGGCTGCTGACGCGCTGCGCGCTTCATGCCAGCGGGCCTAACACTATTTTATTCACTTCCGTCCCTTTAAGAGCTCGATTTAGGTACGTACGGTTGCTTAGGAAACGGTGCAGTCACGACTGATTTAGCATCAATCAGCGCTTTCAGTCTTACGCCACACTTCACCACTGGGTAGTAGCGCGTACGTTCAAAGCGCACATACATACAATGTACCCCTGTTTAAAGATGTCCATTTACCGCACAAATTATAGACAAAGTTTAATCTATTATGTATCGTACATGCGTATGCTTTTTTCACAATCAGACAGGTATTTAAATTAAAAATAAAATGCTAACTCAAACATAACGTTACCTTGGGTGTGGGAACTAGGTCTACCGGCGTCGGTACTCTGGACTCGGTACGACGCCGATTCCCTAACCCTCTGCGCAACGGCCCTGAATGTTTGTCCGCTTGGTGTCCGGTTTTCCTCAACGAACCCCCTGGCAACGTACATTCGACGGGCTGCCGCCGCATTCCCGCCAGCAGCGTCATAACATAATAACATGTTATGGAACTCTCTATCGGAATAGTTTCTATACGGCATGTTAACCTATAAATTGTTTAATATTAAATTCTATTCATTCGTATAATATTGAAAAACTCGTCGTAGCACAAATAAATGATTAAGTACCTACCTGAGACCGACCGAAATAAATTAATATTTTATTATAAATAAAATCCCTGCTCTCTTAGTTTAAGTTCAATTTGACAAGGTTAGGTTAATTCTTCGATTATATGGCTTTTGTCCAGTGAGACAATTTGGCCAGTGTTCAGACGTGTTGAATAATAGAATAAGTACAAACATAGAATTCTTCCGGTAACCTTCATGGAGGGAAGATGGCCGATTGAAAGAAATCGGAGTTTTTACTTTTGATTAGGGCGTATTCGACCAAACTGGAATAAGGTCTTATACCTAGATTAAATGCCGAATTTGTATCGACTAATCTCGGAGTAAGTCTTTGGTCGAATCGGCTCTTATTCTATTTACTGATTTACTCTACTCACTTGGCACTGGCGAAATCACTGCGAAATACCGCGGTGAACCGTCATTCGGTAATAAAAACCAAACTCGCGTTGAGAGGGTTCCGTAAATACTTTTTTTTTTATAGAATTCTTATAGATTTTCTTGTAATTTACAAACAGCAAACTACATTCCGTATTTTTAAAAAAATTTTAGGCTCAGTTGCTTCGGAGATCAGCGGGGAATAGTCTTATAAAATCAAAAATATTTATTTTACAACAATAACAAAACGAGATCCTCATAACGAGCCCTTTCATTTGACATCTGACACAGTAAGGTTTGCAAAACTTTTTTTTTAAATTTCTTAATTTGTCCCCAGTAAATGACCCCTATTTAAAAAATAAACATTTACTTTGCACATCTGTGTTTGGGTCATCAATTTACATATTTGTACCAATTTTCAACTCAATCGGTCCAGTAGTTTCGGAGTAGATTGGCTGTGACAGACGGACAGACAGACAGACAGACACACGCACGAGTGATCCTATAAGGGTTCCGTTTTTTCATTTTTGTACGGAACCCTAAAAAAGAAGAAGAAGAAGTAGGTACAAGCATAGCGACCTATTTGTAGTTAAACTTCAACATTAGGTGTTTGTTTGGCGCCGACTCAAAATTATTTATTAAGGTATTAACATTAGTGTAGGAGCTTAATTAGACTTAAAAGGCCCTGTTTTATTTTTTGCTTTTCAGTTTTCTTTCTTCGGCGGTTTTTTTTTTTCACTTTTCAGTTTCTTTCTCTGTTAATAGATACTTATTCTTTGATTACTTACTTTAACTATTCATTGTTTCGCTACAAAACACAACCGTGTCTAAACAATTCATTCCACAGACGAGTCTCGTGAAGTTGCTACCTATGGGAAGAAACTTCCCGATAATTTTGTTCCAAAAGATGTGAACAACTGCGGTGGTCTTTTGTCTGAGCAAAAATTAGCTACCGAATCCCGTGTCATGCTTAGGGGTAACATATTATCACCTATAACATTTATACCTGTGGGCCTCGTCAATGGTGTTTATTTTTGTTTCTTAATTAGTGGCTTTCACTCCTTGTTTTAACCAGGGACCGGAAAACCCGTTCGTTTGCTTAAGCCGTTCGAATCGATATCCCCTTCATACGATAACCCAAACGTTTCGGTAAGCCTTTCATCGGCTTAGCCGTTCATTACGATAGCCCGTTCAAGCCGGGTAACCCGTTCCGTAACAACCGGTAACCGCTTACTGAATCAGATGTTTTCGAACTAACCGCTTATCGTTCGGGTTACGGTAACCCGTTCCATCCCCTCTTTTCTCGCACTGCACGCGACGTGGTATGTGTAAGAACTAAAATATCTTAACAGGTTCAATCAGCGCAACAAGGGGTAACCCGTTCGCGGCTTATTGATAACGGTAGGAGTTTAAAAAAAAAACCTTTATTTTATTTTATACTTTTTAGCGATCATAATAAGTGTAGTTCGACTTCTTAGTTGATATGAAACTAAGACTTTTCAAGCTCGCCGCAAGCAATGCCGCGGGAAAGTCATAGTCATAATTAAATGTTCTTCGTTACAATTGCTCAATTACCTTAATCGAGATATCTTATCGCCACCCTTGAAATAGGTACCGTTGCGGAGTTCCGGTAGCCATTTGTGGTCTTCATCATCAGTTCCACTTCACCAAATGATACTTTCTGAATGCAAATGCTGGATTTGTTACTAATATGCCTTTAATATTTGAAGAGTTCCCTCATTTCCTCACGGATCCCTTCATCAGATTCAGATTTGGTGACAATGGGACCACCTCGGAAGTATACTCTATCAAACCAAAAAAGATTTTTTTAAATTGGATCGCGCTGTAAAAGGTTATGCATGATCATACATTAAAAACCGGTCAAGTGCGAGTCGGACTCGCGCACCGAGGGTTCCGTATTGAAGATAATATGCTTGGTAACCGCAAAAGAAAATACTCATTTTGTTATAAGCATTAGGTAATAAGGTCGATTTTGACTAGCCTAAATTTTTATACAGATTTTCTTAGTTTTTTTTTTATTTCTCAAAAACTGTAAATAATGAACACTTTATTTTATTTTTCCCAGAAAAAAATAGTAATTATCTATACGACAGGATTTTTTTCAGAATTTTTGATTAATAAACTTCGGAGATAAGGGGGGGAACGGTCATTTTTTGTAAATTTTTGGCTATAAATCAAAAAGTACATCACAGAAAATTTTCAAAAAAATAGTTTTGATATGTGCAGATTAATACCTTTCATATGACACCCCATTTGCTATAATCGAACCACTTTCATTTTTGAACCCCTCATTCTAGACCCCTTTTCAATTATTAATAAAATTAATTTCATATTTTTTTTACTACAAATAGATGCGGGCAAGCAAGTTGTACAACTTTGCCAAATTTCAAGTTGATAGCATTTGTAGTTGCTGTGACATACAGACAGACAGACAGACAGACAGACAGACAGACAGACAGACAGACAGACAGACAGACAGACAGACAGACAGACAGACAGACAGACAGACAGACAGACAGACAGACAGACAGACAGACAGACAGACAGACAGACAGACAGACAGACAGACAGACAGACAGACAGACAGACAGACAGACAGACAGACAGACAGACAGACAGACAGACAGACAGACAGACAGACAGACAGACAGACAGACAGACAGACAGACAGACAGACAGACAGACAGACAGACAGACAGACAGACAGACAGACAGACAGACAGACAGACAGACAGACAGACAGACAGACAGACAGACAGACAGACAGACAGACAGACAGACAGACAGACAGACAGACAGACAGACAGACAGACAGACAGACAGACAGACAGACAGACAGACAGACAGACAGACAGACAGACAGACAGACAGACAGACAGACAGACAGACAGACAGACAGACAGACAGACAGACAGACAGACAGACAGACAGACAGACAGACAGACAGACAGACAGACAGACAGACAGACAGACAGACAGACAGACAGACAGACAGACAGACAGACAGACAGACAGACAGACAGACAGACAGACAGACAGACAGACAGACAACGAAGTCTCACCATAAGGGTTCCTTTTGTACCATTTTGGTACGGAACCCTAAAAAAATACGCGTCGACTTGAGAACCTCCTCCGTTTTTTTTTTGTCGGTTAATACGTGCCCAATGCACCCCTACCTCCCCTACATACATACATAAACTGACGCCTTCATTCCCAGAGTGGAGTAGGTAGAGCAAAAAAAATGTTGTTCTGTACTACATTTGTTTTTGTTATTTAACTACCAAACTAAGTAGCGGCTTCTACAACATACCTATACTCCAAATTTCATCAATAAATCTCTTGTAGTTTTAGAGTAAAATGCCTGTAACATACAGACGGACGGACGGACTTGACAAAACAAGACGCTAGTAAGCACTTAACACAAGCATTACTTACTTATTTTAGTTTTCTTAGCTCTATTGCGAGTTTTCTTAGATATAAGTATCTTCCTTGAGCTGGCTACTGCTTGCAATTTCTTAAGAAGTAAGTACCTAGTTACCTACATCACTTCTTCCTTCATCAACGTGATTTATCGATTTGCGTTCGTAGGTTGTTCTATCTAAGTTCCTTGTGTAAAATTAGCTAGATAAGAATAATAGTTATTACAAAAAAAAACATACTGAGGTACTTACTTAAATTCATTTTTGCAATAATATTCGGTGATTTTGTCACATTTTTCAGAGGTGAAAATTCTTTGACACGCTGTCAATATCATAAAAAAGGTTTAGGTTATATAATTTATAGCTGCAGCTTATCGTTTATTCATTTAGGTTGCGTTAGACTAATCTGGAATAAGATCATATTCCTAGATTAAACGCCCAAGTAAGTCTCGGAGTAAGTCTTATACATTCCAAGTTTGGTGAAATGCAGACTTAGAATTAAAAATAAAGGTACCCATTTATTTAGTTAAGATTAATGTATTTTACCCCTTTTACATGCCATTGTGCATTAATAAAATGATAACAAAACCTCTAAAACTAACTCCTAAAATTCCAGCGAAAGGAACAGAGTTATTAGCACTTATAGCAGTCAGTACGAAAGGGACATGACTATAAGTTATGTCCCTTTCGTAGCCTGGTAGGCAGTTGTCAGTTTTGAGTTCGTTATATTGCCTCCATGCAACAAGCGTGCGTGTCTAGTACTTAGGCCGGTAGAGACCGGACCCTGTGGCCAGACCAAAGAATACTTTGTAATCAAGGACTTATTACTCAAACTGGACTACTGATTACTGCATAGAATAAGAACATATAAAGTCGCCGTCAATAGAACTTGTGAACGATGTAAACAAATTAGTAGTTTGACACATAACCTCAAATATTCACCAAGCGTGTTTTTATTAATTCATCCAATTACTTTAATATAGAAATCTAGGCCAAATAGTAACATTTTCCTGGTTGTAAGGTAAGCAATCGAAGTTTGCATAGTGATGTGAAAATTTTTCGATATTTGCAGATTTCCAAAAGATGAAAACCTAATTGGATACATTTTGCGAATACGAGTAAACCGAGAAAATCATAAACCTAAAAGACGTAACAAGGTCTGATCCAAAAAAAAAACATCCCGACTCTTTTTTGCCGAGCGTGCAAAGAAAAGGATAACATGTTAAACCCGATGCCGTACCTAAAGTCAGGGTCAATGGAAATGGCAAAAGATGTAAACAAATCAGTACTGTTTGACAAATTGTCTCAATATTTTCTGCAAACAGTTTTTATTAAAAAAATTCAAATAGTTAATGGTTACCCATTTTATTTTAAACAGAATGTGAAAGTAACGATCCGGATTGGATCCAATTGTCCAAAAGGACGTGATTAATGTGATTATGGAGTAATAATGTTAATTTGGTCCGTTTGGTTTTGTTTACATCTTTTGCCATTTCTATTGGCCCCGACTGTATGTTCATTGTATGTACGCAAACATTTTAGGAGCCACGACTAGGTTTCAATTCCCCTGGACCAGAGAACTTCAACTTGACTTTCACCAAAACGGTTAATGATCTCTTTATAATTTGCAATTGATTGTTAGCTCCAAAATTGCAAATAAAATATTGTTGAAATTATAGAATATATTCTTTATTTAAATTATCTCTCTCCTTTTCTTTCATATAACAAAAAGTTTCTATCAAAATTTTGCTTTCAGGACATGCTTTTATAGCCGACTGTAATTTTTTATGCAATGTCATCATCTGCCTATCAAGGCCAAACTAACGATAACGCAACATTCTTTACGTTTACCCACCAGCAGATGTGGTTGTGGATGTGGTTCGGTGGGTCGAACAGATCCTGTTACCAATTTTCGACTCCATCATCACATCTGCTAGCCAATTGCCTAACTCACTCGCAATCGCAATCGACTTTAAAGCGGAACAATTGTTTTGATTTTGTATGCAGAATTGTAGACAAGCCTTCGATTTTCAAAATGAAAATGATTGCGATTGCGAGTGCGTTAGGCAATATCCCCTCGGGTCTTTTAAATTATAATATTGCATCATCATCGAG
The DNA here is from genome assembly GCA_948252455.1 of Acleris cristana. Lineage (NCBI taxonomy): Eukaryota > Metazoa > Arthropoda > Insecta > Lepidoptera > Tortricidae > Acleris > Acleris cristana. The sequence continues at coordinate 7,397,266 of OX411782.1, read as the reverse complement.
TATACATTTAGTACGGCTATTGGGAAAATCGGCCGTAAGACTCTTAGAAAAAAATAAAATGTGAAGTTGAATCGACATCGATAATGATTCTCGACTCAGCAACAACACTGGCGTTGTCAGATCCAATTCAAACCCTGTGACAACATGTAAGATAACGAAAGAATAGGTACCTAAAAGCACATAATTTTCTAACTCCTTATGAATGCCATAAATAGAAAAGGTCTTCTAAAGGTTTCTATGCTACTACTTATTCTATGGATTATTTATTGTGAAGGAGAAGACACGTTACATGTAGTATGACGGCATCCTCGCTTTGCACCCTCGGCTCACACAAATTAACCAAGTCTCAATCTAGTCTTGTACCTAATAATGTATAATAAAATAATTAATGATAAAACATCTTTAAATAGCTTCGAAAACATAAAATAAAATGCTAGCTGTATTTGTTTATGGTTTCTGAAAAACCCGCCGGAATGCAACGCCACCCTAGTGCTTTTGGAACATCTGAGTGAGACACAGTAATCGGGTTTGTCGGTCTCACTTGAACTAAGTTTTCTTGGTTCCCTGTCATCAAAGAATTTGTAACCGCCTTACTGGCTATAACGGTATAATTTTGATTAGCAATTAATAGTTAGTAATCGATCCAGTCTGAATATAAGATCCTTGTGCGTAACTTGTTCTATGGACCAGACTTTCAAGTGGATAGTTTCCCGTTCAAAATGCACACAATGTGTTTGCAGACTTTTTTCCGGTGTCGAATTTTGGCAACATGATCCAATTTTTTATCAAAGTATTGTAGTGTCACCACGAGATGACCTCTTCTCAGCATCTTCTTACTAAGCTACAAGTACTAAGTTTTATCTTTCTTCTAGGATAAGAATTTCATTCAACAACGTGTATGATGCCAGCTTTAAATGGAATTCTGATAAAACGTAACGTGTAAGGACGATTTTATTTTTACAAAAGAAATCTTAAACCTCCTTGCACAAAGAGGTACAAGATTTAAAAAAAAACTTTGTCAAATTGTCAAAGCATACTCAGACTTTAACGATTCGTTTTAATTGTTGTGCATAATTTATTCGCAGTAATCTCTGGTAGACGCAAATAAATAAAATTAATCCATGATTCATATTCTCGTAGAAGAAGTTTAATGTAAAAGTGATAGTGATAGTGTGATAGTGATAGTGTATTTTAGTTGTGTACGAGACTGATGAGTAAAAATCGTAATCGTAAGTTTCATATTTAAATTATTTCAGACATAAGCCCTTAACAGAGACCGTCTTTTCGTTCATATTACACAATAAAGTCTCAGTTTTCTAAACCCCATGGAGCATTTGACCATGAGTAGAAACATTTTCCAGTTTGTTTATTTACAATACGTTGTGACACATGTTATGAATGAATTAGTTAAGATGGGGCACACTGAGAGCATCATCAGGAAGGGCGATGACAAATCAGTCTGTAACTCAGTCAAAAATTAACTTAAAAAAAAAATACCAATGTAGGGATGATCCAAATCATCCACCCTACCTACTGTTAAAAAATGTTGAAAGGTTTTTAAGACACCCTGTATAGAGGTAAAACCAACTAAAATGGGGGACCTACGCGGAATAACATCTTTTTCATGGACTTCTATTACTTTTTTGTACATTAAATATAATCCATCATAAAAACGACAAATTAATATTTTAGTAAAGCTAAGTATGATAATCTTATCTCTATTGGTTTAATTTTAATAAAAATGAAAAGTTTAAAAACGCTATAACTCAAAAGTACAATTTTTGCAGTTAATTGGTTTTACCTTGAATCCGGCGATATACTTTTAGCACACTCAGGAGAAAGGCTATAAAAGAATGTGTTTAATTGCAAATAACACAGATTTTTAGTGGATTGATATCCTTTGACATCATAGTTTTAAAGAGTGACGCAGGAGACGTCACCATGGCAACAAGTTACAAAGAAAAGTTGATTGACCCTAGGTCCGTGCATGGTTGTAAACGTGTGCAAAGCTATTGTCGTGTATTGTCGCCCACATGTATGTATGTGTAAGCGTGTGTGTGTGCATGTATGTGTGTGTGGGCAGGCGCGCCAAGACGGTGCGCGCGTTGTCGCACACCGAGCCCGCGAACGTTCAGTGTATATGTATATGTGTGTATACTGACTGTCGGAGTGCTGGCTGTGCGCGTGGTGCGGGTAGACGGGCCCGGGCGCGGCGGGCGGCGCGCGCGGCGGCGGCAGGCGCGCCACGACGGTGCGCGCGTTGTCGCACACCGAACCCGCGAACGTTCAGTGTATATGTATATGTGTGTATACTGACTGTCGGAGTGCTGGCTGTGCGCGTGGTGCGGGTAGACGGGCCCGGGCGCGGCGGGCGGCGCGCGCGGCGGCGGCAGGCGCGCCACGACGGTGCGCGCGTTGTCGCACACCGAGCCCGCGAACGTTCAGTGTATATGTATATGTGTGTATACTGACTGTCGGAGTGCTGGCTGTGCGCGTGGTGCGGGTAGACGGGCCCGGGCGCGGCGGGCGGCGCGCGCGGCGGCGGCAGGCGCGCCACGACGGTGCGCGCGTTGTCGCACACCGAGCCCGCGAACGTTCAGTGTATATGTATATGTGTGTATACTGACTGTCGGAGTGCTGGCTGTGCGCGTGGTGCGGGTAGACGGGCCCGGGCGCGGCGGGCGGCGCGCGCGGCGGCGGCAGGCGCGCCACGACGGTGCGCGCGTTGTCGCACACCGAGCCCGCGAACGTTCAGTGTATATGTATATGTGTGTATACTGACTGTCGGAGTGCTGGCTGTGCGCGTGGTGCGGGTAGACGGGCCCGGGCGCGGCGGGCGGCGCGCGCGGCGGCGGCAGGCGCGCCACGACGGTGCGCGCGTTGTCGCACACCGAGCCCGCGAACGTTCAGTGTATATGTATATGTGTGTATACTGACTGTCGGAGTGCTGGCTGTGCGCGTGGTGCGGGTAGACGGGCCCGGGCGCGGCGGGCGGCGCGCGCGGCGGCGGCAGGCGCGCCACGACGGTGCGCGCGTTGTCGCACACCGAACCCGCGAACGCAGCCAGCAGCGCGCGCCCTGACACCACGGGTCCACGCGACCCACCCTCGCCGCCCGCGGGACACACGTCGCGCTAGATAAAAAAAGATAAAATATGTTTATTCAGTAAGTAGGCCGCACGGGCACATTAACACGACAAAAATCTACCAGCGCTTCGCAAGAGACCACTACTGAGAAGAAACGCCGCAAGAAACTCAACAGTCAGTTATTTTTTAAACATTGCTTATGATACAATTAAAAAACTTAACCTAGCATTATATACAACAATGAATGTAACAAAAAATATGTACATGTATATATCATGCGTACTTGAACAGGAAAATGTGTCAATACTCAGAATTTCTACAAAATAGTAAATATAAAAAATAAATAAAAATTAAAAATTACAATCGCTAGCAAATACAATCGACACATTCAAACAACTAACAAAAACGCTAACGTTAAAGCTCGATTTACATTATACAAGGACAGTGAACAGTGACAGTGGACAGTACAGTAGTGTAAACCGATCGGACAGTAGCGAGTTAAGGTCTCTGCCCACTACACCGTACCATACTATAACCGTACTACGAACGTCCGCCTAGAATCTCGGCCTTGATGTAAATGACCCTCGCACTATGTGTTCTCAGTACTCACGTTGTGCTGTTTAGCTCGCTCGGCCGCCAGCTCGGCGCCCACGTCGAGCAGGTAGACCGCGAGCGCGAGCACGTGGTCGGGCGGCGCGTGCGGCGCACTCGCGTCCGGCGCGCGCCGGTGCACGCCGCGGTGCAGCACCGCCAGTATCGCGCCGTGGAGAACGCCTGAAACAGACGCCACGTCAATACTCTTCAGGAATCGAAATGATGATCTCAATCTAGATAAAAATACACTTTTTCGGCTCGGAAACCGATTAATATTTAAACCGGTTTCGGTCATTGACCGAAACCTGAATCGCTTACGGTTTGGGTTGGGGTTACCGTTTTACAAACCGGGTAATTGCAAAACCGGTTTTTCAAAAATTTCGTTCTGTTGAGTGAAGTTAACCGGTTAATTTGAACTTGACAATGCAGTGTAATGTAGATAGAGCGACGTATGCCTTCTCTTTTACACAATAGTTTCGATTTTAGTGATTTTACGTTACGTTACGTCACTCGAATTCGACCGCGTGGCTGGCTGGGTGGATCATTTTTCCGTGTGAGTCTGAGTTTAACCGGTTAATACAGGTTTATAGCAGTTCAATTTCGATCTTCCTGTTTACCAGTAACCTAAATAATTTAGACATTTTTAAACCGCTCCTTTCATTAAATTTTGGGACTGTGTTTAATATTATAAACAATGCTGATATATTTTTTCGCATTGTTGGAGAAAAGCACTATACAAGCCTCAGCCGGCAAGGGCGGTTGCTGGTTGTCCCCGTCTTTGCAGTAATGTACTGTTTATTGCGACGTGGCCAAACTAAACATGAAGTACTATACCTGAAGCGCATAGAGCCCTCGGGTCCCCGGCGGCGGGCGGCGGCGCGGCGGCGGCCCGCAGCGGCGGCCACAGCGTGGCGCCTTCGCCGGCTTTACTCGTGCTCGCCAATCCCTCCGCTTTCTGCTTCTCGCGTACGCTGGGAATTTAAGACAAATTCAGTACCTAAATTGCTGGATAGAATACATGATATTCATTTTTTTTCTCATATTTAAGTAGATGTAGATGCGACATACTGTTATAAATCTAAAACGGTACTTAATCGCGTAAAAGTATTATATACGACTTGACATTTCGATCGTGTTGCAACGGTCGTGGTCAGGAGCAGACAAATAAGTAGTTGTTTGAAAAAAGCCTTGTTTTAGCAGCAATAGATAAAAGGTGGTTGGTTGGTTGGTGGTTGAACTTTTAAATAAGAAATACATTATATATTGTGCAGCATAAATACATGATGTGTGTACTGAAACAGGAATAATAACATTGTATTTTAAACACTGCCGAAGAGATTTAATAACAAGTTACATCAAACAAAATAATGCCGCTATACCAGGAAGTTATATGAGAAGTGATAATAACAGAAATGTATTGAAAACTTACTATGCCGTGAACCGTTCCATAGAAGCGTGGAAATCTCTTCTATGCACGGCTCTCCGCAACACGTGCAGTGGGTCGTAGTACTTCTGCCATACCAGAGGAGTTGGTACGAAAAGGCCTTGTTCTAGGTTCTCTGAGCCGCGTGGAGGTGGTCGATACGTTGATAGCTGTAAAGGCGGAAACGTTTAGTATAGTCCGGCAAAAAAACCTTGATGTGGATGGAACTAGGTACAATACTTTTGCACAGTCGGCAAGTCACGTTTATACAAAATTCTAATGCCGCGTATACCCAACGGACAGAGACTTCAAAATAAACTTTTATGACCATTTACAGTAATAACAGCATACTGCCATCCACCCATACCTCTTTAAGTACGGCTTTGAAGTTTCTAGTATGTGTTCCTAGTTCCGATGGCATCGGTATCAGCTTGAGCAGTTGAGTATTTATTGTCTACAAGTAGCGGCCAGGAGCATGCTCACTTCCAATCTTATCTAGTTCAGGAGTAAAAAAAAAGTTTCGAGGGAAACTTCTAGCAATATCACACTACCACGATTAACCGGAGGTCCGTTACCTCTTTAATCACGGCCTCCAAGATCCTGATGTGCGTGTTGCCCAAACGCTCGGGCATCAGCTCGAGCAGTTGATAGTGAGTCTTAATTCCAGACGCCTGCTATGCCCCTCTTATTCACGGAAAAATAAACTGTAACATTTCGGGGAAAACTTCTAGAAATATACCGCCAACGCTATCTATCGGAGATCCGTTACCTCTTTGAGCACGGTCTCGAAGTTCCTGGTGTGCGCGTTGCCCGACCGCTCCGGCATCAACTCGAGCAGCTGAGAGTGAGTCTTGTCTCCAGCGGCAAGTAGCGTGCTGACTTCCAGCCGCGACTGCGTCAGCTCATCGTTACCTATCCAACATAAAAAAAATACGTATAGAACTATACATTAATTATGTTAACTATCTAGAAAAAAAACGAAATAGCTATTTTATGTCTTTCATACGTTCTCATTCGCAGTCATTTCCGACATTGATATTGTCATGACTCATGACATTAGAAGTGGAAATTCATATCAGAATATGCAATTTATAACTGGAGCGACTGGCTACTCTTGAGACAGAGCTCAATTAACAGTCGTTTAATTCCCCTAATCAACACAACGATTAGTGTATGATGAGTTGTATGTTACCGAGATTAGTCCTCGAGGAGACGAGGATGGCGAGGAAGGTGAGCAGCCCCTCGACCATGGCGTCCTGCTCCGAAGCTTGCACCGGCGGCATCGGCAGCATGCTCAGCCACTCGCGCACCCCGAACCTGATACATACGGAGATAAAGTTACCACTGGAGTCTTTCGAAACGAATTTTGGTATTTCCCTTGCAGTGTCGGTTTTTAAGTAAGGTTGTGTATCAGATTCTTTGGAAAGTATAGTTTGTATCAGAAGGGAGAAAGATTGACACAGAATCATCATCATCATTGTCAACTTTACGATAACTTACATATCAATGCACATATCCAGGAAGTTATCGGCGGGTAGGTGGGCGGCGCAGATCTGCAGCCAGTAGATGTCCATGTCGACCATGGAGTTGCAGAAGTTGGCCTGGATGTAGGTCATCGCCTGGCCCTTGATCTGGAGGCCGTTGCGAACCCATATCCCCGCCAGGATCTCGTAGAATAGACTCTGCGGAGAGAGAGAGTTTAAGATTAAACCTAAGCTCGTATATAATTTAATGAATGAATGTATTTTATTGCCCTTAACAGTTGACTTTTACAGTAATGAAAAAATAAGCTATTTAGGCTGTACATCTGATCAAGACAACCTCAATTATTAATTTCCAAGTTTCTAATTAAATTCAAACCAAAGCTCGTTTTGACGTAAAATAAGGAGAAACAAACAGCCTTTTACTATACTTTGGATAACCCACCTTGCTTCGATATCGTTATCACACTATTGACGTTATAAAAGCCCTCATTTAAGTATTATTATTGTTTTGTGTTTTGCATCAAATAACCGATATTCTTCTTCAATAAAAGTTGTCATAACAAGACCAATACGATTACGAAGCAAGATGTTACCATGTGGACATGTTAGATTTAGCATTTTAAACCGATGATTTCTTTTTCCTAGGGTCTCTCTTCCACATTGCGAACATTAGACAGCTCTTACTGTGAAATAAATAGAAACTATCATAACGCCAACATATGATTGCCATATCGAAGTAAGATGGGCTAAACAAAAGTAGAATAAAGCCCATATACCTACTTCAAAGTAAGCATTGGCCGAATGCATATTATCACTTAGGCAGTGATGCGGGCAGGATTGAATCAGGCCAGACCCCTTTATACGAAAACCATTGAGGGGAGTTGAATGCATCAAGTGCTTTATGACAGCTATATGCTCGGTCTAATACATCATTTTAAGGTGATGGTACCATTTTTACGGGAATCTATTAGCCGGTAACAATTGCTGTCTTACTCTAATTTTGTGTATTAGAATGCGACGCCCGTACTGTGGAAGGGCAATCATTGCTCAAATAAATACAATACGCGTGTTAATGCACCTTTTTATTAGTAGTTGCAACAACCAGATTAAAGAAAGGATACGTAAAAAAACAATGCATGATGTCAGCAGAAATAAATTATTCCCAACCTACGGAGGACACTATTTACTAAGTACATAGACAAAGACAAAATAAAATATTTGATTAAGATTACTTAGTAAATATTTATCTAATTACAAAAATCTATACGCATTTACACTAAATAGATTGATGCTGTGTAATTTGAAGGAAGGGGCATATTATTTTTCTGCCCAAAAACAGTTTCGCAGCTTGGCAGATCTTTGTATCAAGATTTTTTAGTATAATGTTACATTACCAAAACGTACATATTTCTAAAATAGTCATAAAAATATGTCATGACAAAAACTATATGGTAAGTAATCTATCACACCACATTATACGACATAATTATATAACAAAACTATTGTTAGAAGATATCTCCACTCCACTATCAGATCACTACTTTGTGTTTGTTACACACTGGCAGGTATAGAAATATAAAACACGTGTGGCATTTAACAAAAACCCCTGTCCGTAAAAAAAACAACAAAAAAGAGGGTGAGGAGTGCCAATACAAAAGGTTTGTTGTCATTACGGCGGGTGGCGGGAATTTACTTGGTAGTGTTGCTATGTTACACAATTTTTGCTGTTTTCGTTTATTTTTCGTTTTTTTCCGCGTAAATGCGAATCATTGTTTAATTTTTTTTATAGAAATTGGGTTTGCTCTTGACTAACTCTTGCCACTTGTTAAAAATATGTACAAGAATGCCGGTGATCCACACTTCAAGTCACAATATATCTTTAAAAAAAGTTGTAACGATTATATCATGTAAGAGTTTTGCGCTAAATAGTTAAACTCAGTTTTAGTCTAAAGCTCAACTTAATTGTTTTATTTAATTAAATAAACAGAGCTATAAATCATGTTTTTAGATTAAAACTATATACATCTTTTTGGTGCAAGTGACCCTTTATAAATCCGTTTCATAAACACATTTGTTTGATGTAAATATAAATAGTTAGCCGCATAAACGCAATTTATTAAACAAATGTAATATAAGTGACGTAATTTACCATGTAACTATAAGAAGCGCGTAACTCCGTCAAGTAAAACAAGAACCTACAAGTGCTAAACCTAAAGCTAAACCCGTCTATACAGTTATACGGAATCGCAAACGCAACTTAACCGGTTTCTAAATATACAATTTTTTTAAATAAAGAAAAGGTAGAAAACTTTTTTTTTAAACAATAAGCCCTAGTTCTGGGTGTTTTATAAATGCGCGCTGGCCACCCGGCGACCTCGATCGCAACGCGCCAGTGGTCGCGCGTCCTCCGCCATGACTGTTCGACTGTTGCGCACGCTTCTCGCGATTTTCGCTTTCACGGCATGCGCGAACGGCCTAGTCGACGATGCTCTTGACGTTATACGGTTAGGGAAGGAAATCGGCGAGGAAATTTTAAACTCTTGGGATGTTATAGGCAAGCCTTTTAACGCTTCCGGAGGAGTAGAGCTACCGATTATTAAAAGAAAGGAAAAATTGATATTGGCGCGTTTAGCTCAAGTGTCACGTGCGATTCAGCGGTTGGAGTTGGGGGTGGAGAAGACGGCTGCAGTGGCCGAGTTGTTAGCTAAGAGCGGGGGTCGGGGGGCTAGGCTAGAGTTGAGGCTCCACGAGATGGCGGATCTGTTGAGTCGGGTCGCGTCAGCTGACAGGCAGATGAGGGAGTACGTGAAGCTTCAGCAGGAGTTGGAGAGGAGCACGTTGGAAGACTTCGGGGAGTGGTGTGTATCTCACGACCCCAGCGCGTTGCCCGGGTTGTTGGAGAGGGTGCATGCCTTGGTCGCCCCGGCGCATACTCATTTGTTGGGGCGAGGGATTCTGCAGCTTGTGTTGGAAGATTTACAGGTTTGTTATTGTATTCATTTAGATTTAAAACCGTGTGGCGGTTGCTGTTCATGATACTAAAATTTACTTTCGCCAATTACCGGTAAAACTATAAATCTACCGTCCTCCGCGATGTTATTTAAAAGAGTGAATATAGTAAATAATCTCCCGTGCGTATAAAAGTTTGTTGACATTTACGTCGGATGCGCATTCTGTACTCTGACGCACATTCCACGCGGTTTCCCGGTATAAACAAACAAAGAAGAATACTTTGTTACGGTAAACAAAAACGGTTCATTGTCGATGCAAGCCAACAATTGACTAATTTTGTTACATAATTGTATTTTTCAATTTAATTCCTGACTGGTCATAGGCAAATAGGCAACATCAAATTACGTAACGAACCGGAATGGCGCAAAGACTCGGAAACGGGTTCAATAGATATATTTGAACAAGTATATTCGTCTTTCTCGAGAGGTTTTTTGTGAGTAGAGATAAAAACCAACATAAAAGCATTCATATTGGGGCGTAATATTAACATGTGTTATTAGTTTTTACGAGCGGTTGCCTATTTAAGGGTGAGAAAGTGTATTTTTATAAGTGGTACCTACGTATTTAAACTCAACGAATGCTTTTAGAAGTTATCTATGACACGACTTAAATCTGTTACTATTACAGTTAACAGCACATACAGTTCTTTGGGTTATTAAAGTGTTATTTAAAATCTACTTTTCCGTCTAAGTTCAATGCCCGCAGTTTTTTCAAGTATTTCTGCTGGGATATGCTTCTATGGGATATGAATATCTACCCACATATTATTTCTTGTAAAAAAACTCAACTTTCCCGTCAATTTTGTACAAGCTGGTTCACAATATTTTACTGGCGACGGTATGCTACCATAATTAAAAAAGAAAACTTAACTTTTTCCAAATGGTGCAATGAACACAATTACACTTAAGCTGTTTGTCTATTATCTTATTATACTCCATTAACGACAATCTAGAATATATCATTAAACAAATAACATTACAATTAATGGTCCAAAGTCCATTATCGTATTTTAGGTAAAAATGGAAAAAAATATCAAAACCTACAAAGGACATACGACTTGTAGAAATCAAACTCTGGCCCTTCAACTTTGTCTTTTTTGATTTTCTTTCTGATTGCTAACGAGCAATCTTAGATGGAATGCCTCTATGCTAGTAATTTCACCGGTTGTCTGATCCCCACACCGGAACACAACAATGCGAATACTGCTGCTTGGCAAAAGATTAAAGCATAAGATGATGGTAGGGATCCGGACGTAACCTGCACAAGGTCCTGCTACCACTAATGGTGCAACCTATATTCAAAACCGTGGATAGACGTACGCACCATAAAACAGTAAGATCACTCGGGGAACATTTACAGCAGATCATTTTTTGTTAACTAGATAACATTCGCAATATGGGGACAACGAATTACCTATCAGACACATTATTTATTAGTTTGCCTACCCGAGACCTCAATATTAAATATCCCGTTAAAATAACTCTTATTTAGTTCACCTCGATTCCATCAACCAAATACGTTTTCTAACGCCTTGCATTACGTTGAACTCGTAGAAAATACACCGTAAAGCGACATATTAGCGAGACAATGCCCAGGCGCCAATGAGATCAATGAGTCAACGAGGAAACTAACTGTTAAGGATGACTCACGGGTCAGGAAACTTTGTTTATTGATCAATGTGAGATTTTGTATCGGGGGCGACGGTCAATTGGATTTTATAGTATGGTGCAGTCAGGATATAATCACCTTGGCATACTTTATTTATAATGAGCTACTTTTGGCTACGTGAATAGGTTCAGAGTTAATATTTCCTTTGTTTGAATGAAACATTTCATCACATTAATAAGAAACTCTCGTAGTTAGGCTAATAATACGGTCTAGATTAAGGGGTAAATAAAAAGGGTCTATACTAGGCTAGGGGAGTCAAATTCTTTAAATATAAATATATAATTATATTATTATTATACATTTTCTCTTAACTAATGCTAGTATATTTTTTTACATCGTGTACTTAGTTAGTCCAAGAAGTTATTTAGAATTAATATTATTTAACAGCATCGACATGCTGTTTTGCTAGGCAACACATTTGCAATTTGTCAACGTACGGTCACAAAAGGTTAATTAGTGACCCATTTAAAAAAAAAAAATATGCTAGAAGTCATCAATGTCATTTGGAATTTATAGGAAACTCAACCTTATCGTTTTAAAATGACAGATTGACTTTGGACCTGAGTTTACAAATTTAAGTCTTTGACTGTATGTATGTGTAATCTGACATATAGGTAGATATGATGAAATTGACAGACTATCGATCAACGCGTAGCCTTCATTTTTTTTAGCAAATATTCCTTGGATACCCCAGGGGTGCACTAAGGGATTTTTTAAAATTCATCCCTTTACCCCTTAATTCTAAGTGAACGAAGTCGCGGGCGTCCTCTAGCCTGGCATAAAATCATTGTTATTACTTTCAAATAATAGATGAGGGTATATATTTTATAATACAAAAACCCAAACAAGCTACCGTTACGACTAAACGAAAATGTTTTAGAGCTAACAATTTCTGAACGATGTTATCATAACATGCTTTAATTAAAATATCTTTGACATAATATTATGTTTCACAGGAAGTTTTTAAGTAACTTATTTTAACAATGGTCATACATGAAAGCATAAAATACAACATATTAATGTGGGAAAAAAATGCGGACATCCTTGTAGTCATCATCAATTTACTTAGTAGCAACACAGATTATAATAAAGAAGTAAAACGCATATTGGGAATTCGATGATAATTTTGAGTGGCCCCCTGCCCCGTATTTTACCACCCTGACAACTACAAGTGACAGGTGACGTTTCAGTGTACATAGGTGCAGATTATATTAATCCCACTCATGTGAAAACTTGTAACTCTGCAATGTATACCGAATAGTCACCTGTCACCTATCAATGTCAGGATTGTGAAATAGGGGGCTGGTCTAATTGGTTTATGACAACGCCCCTACGGTTATGACGTGCATATTTTTCTTCTTTATTTCGTGTCTATCATAGTATCATTGTACAATGAGAATAAACGTTTTTAAATTGTAATACGGATCGTAAATTTATTTGCAGTTAGAAATTTACAATTATAAATACCTATGCTTTAACTGGTCTTTTAAAGAAGGAGTTGATATTACGTTCGAGATTTTTAACATATTCAAAGTAATTAATATCAGTATTTAGAATCTTGATTAAAAAATACAATTTCAAACAGATGCCTACAATTAGAGGTTCTATTACTGAGTTTAACTGACTGATAACAAACTGACAACAGCCGGTTACATTACGTTCTCCGTAATCATTGCAACCAGATACAATGAGTGCTGAGAACAAGGGGACATTAATTGGTGCCACGAGTGTAAGCTACATAGCTCGGGAATGAGTACCTACTTCTGGGTCAGTACGAGTAGATAAAGGTTTAGTAAACAAGTTAATCATAAGGTTATTTTCAGTCACTATTACCATCGAACATTCAACATCAGAATATCTGAAGCCTCCCATAAATATTTGACCTTGTGCGGGGTTCGCTCGAATCTCTACCACCGCTTACCAGTTATTCTTCACTGTGCTTCCGAGGTTGTACGGAGGAGGTGGTTACCGCTGATAAAATTAGTAGCAATGAGGTTTTCCATCTTAATTTTTATTAAACCTTAAGATTGCTTTTCAAGGTTTGCGTGCTAGTTTTCTTTTCTCATAGGTACCTACAGTCAAAGGTAAAAATAAATATCCGCACAAAGGTGCAAACTATGTATACATAGACCTTATTGCCATAGTAATAAGGTTTGTGTACATATTTTTTAGACTTTGGGGTGTATACATATTTATGCCCGTGACTGTACCATAAAAAAACAAACGCGAAGGATATTTTTATATACCTATCGTGATGTTAGCGTCTCGCTTCAATTATGATAATTAATTGAAAATGCTGATAAGTAATACTTATGCATTTTATTTATACCTTCACATTGCTTGGGCGTTTCTTAGAAAGATTTTATCTAAGGACTAAAATTAAGAAACTTTCCGCTGAGTTACGAAAATTAGTCTTACATTTATATACTACTCTCTACGCCAATTAGCAGTATCTCAAATTCAATAAATGAAGCAGATTCAATCTTCACCGGTTAGTATTATGCTTGCACCTGCTACAGGAGTTTTCGTCTGAGATACAACCATTTGTCTTATAACAGTATAGCTAATTTTCGTAACTAAGCGGAAAAGTTAACGTTTCTTAATTTTAGTCCTTAACTAGGTTCAATATTTCTAAGAAACGTCCGTTTATCTCGCACACAGTTCATAATGAAGTTAATTCAATTCACTAGGCAAAATTCTTGGTATTCCTAAACGGAAGTGACAGTATCGTACACTGTTTATGGATATCTACTCAAACAGCAAATGTTTATTTTCGCCAGAATATTTAACATTGTAGTGAAAACATTTATCATTTTTAACAACACTTTATAACCCAGGCTATTTAGGTCATTAGCTAAAATTATTAATATGTAATGAATGATACAGATAAACGTTTACTAATGAATAAACTAATCAGCGCCGATGCATACTTGTGTAAACAACAAGTCTACAATAACGATCCAAAGGTACGTATCATTAATAAATAATCAGTAGCTAATATAATACAATTAAAAGTTAAAACTAAACTAGGATTATCTAGCAGACAAAAATGCATGGCCTAAACTCGAAAATTAGTCAATAATAATTTGTTCAAATGTAAAACCTTTATCTTGTCTAGGGGACACTGTTGATGTAGGAAAACATGTCGAAACTTTGTTTATTATTATTTTTTTTGTTTTTGCCTTTTTCTCCGTCTATATCTCTCCTAATATTTTTGCCATGTTTTCCTGCTGATCTACACATGATATTTGATATTATATTTAAATTAATATTTATAGCTTTATATAATACTAGACTAAGTTGTATCATTGTAATAGGAAATATGGTTAAAAAAATGACTGACTGCTGAGTTTCTTGCGGCGTTTCTTCTCGGCAGTGGTCTCCTCTTGGGAAGCGCTGGTAGACTCCTGACGTGTAAAGGTGCCCGTGCGGCCTACTTACTGAATAAATGACTTTTATCTTTTATCTTTACTTATTTAAATTAAAATAAAAACTAAGCTACTCAAATATTAAAGACGTAAATAATAATCACCACTATAAAAAGAACACCCCCTCTAGCAGGTCCGCTCGCGGCATGGTCCCTATGACACTGGCTGCGTTACCTCTCTGGATAGCTAGCCCAATCCTTTGGGAGAGGTAAGCACCAGCTCTAGGATCTCCGGAGGTGTCTATGAGCCGGGATGACAGGGCCTTAATAAAGCTTTTGTTGAGAATAAATTGCCTATTTGCATTCGAGTTCCATGTCATATCATACCCACCTAAATACTAGGTAGTAAGTATGAGTAGGGAGTTTTCAGTTTACTTTTTAAAATAGGTGATAAATATGAACCTGCAGACTTATCTTTCAAGTCTAAATCGCACGATAGACCGTGAAGGTCGCGTTAGCCTAACAATTGTCACCACGCTCGGGCACGATTCCTCGAATTCAATGGACAGAACGGAAATACGCAAAGTACTTTGGTAGCATAGCATTACCTAGAAATTTGGCGATATTATACAGCAGGATTGCAGGATTTATTAAATGCAGGTTTTTTTTAAAATAAAACTGTGTCTCCTTTACGTAGAATTTGCGATTTCCAATATTTAAGGTAGTTGCCGTCCATGTAGCGTTCGTTTTTCCACCCTGTATCCTATTAACATTCGCAACAAAGTGTACAGGGACCAAAATATGTTATAGTGTCAATAATTAGTAAGTATTTATATAAAACTCCCGAAATATAATTCTGCCCTCCTAAAACAATAGGCATTATGTCAGATAAGACCTCTGTAGCAATAACGACCTTAATACTAAGATAATAGAGTTAAAACTGCTTTGGTAAACGAATTTGGGATACTGCTTATTGGCTTAGGAGGGCAGAATTGTGGCACCTACTTTCAGAGCTGATATATCTCTTAACCGGGCCAACCGATTTCCATTAAACCTGGCTAAGAACCACTCCAGTTGAACAAGTTTTATATTAAAACACGATTAAATATAATCGGTTCAACCTTTTCGGAGACGAAGACACACACAATACACACACACACGTTAAAATCAGCCTTTTGGTTGCGTCGGGGGTTTATTTTAATAATGTCCAGGTCTTTATGACTTCTTGAGGACGAGATAGCCTAGTTGGCAGTGACCCGCCTACGAAGCTAGCGCTCACGGGTTCGATTGGCATTTGTGTGATGAGCACGAGTATTTGTTTCTGAGTATTGGATGTTTTCTATGTAATTATTCATTTATTTCTCTTTATAATGGTAACAGAATTAACAACCAGTTTTTAGAGTTGGTGGTAATTCTGTAGCTCTGCCTACCCCACTCTGGGAATGAAGGCGTGAGTGTAAGTATGTAGGTATGTATGTATAATTATTTATATCGTTGTCTAGTACGTACACATAGTACAAGCCAAGAGCTTAATTTGGGACTAGCTAGGTCAATTTGTGTGAGATTGTCCCCTAAAATTTACGATTATTCATTCTATACGATTGTAACATAATTGTTAGAATCATATTTCTGCGAGCTGTCAGAGTGTCCGCTTCCATAATTTTTGTTCTTATCTGTGTACTGAAGGGTGACTTGAACATTATTTTATTACTATATAGCGTGCTGGATCGAATTATGACGGTGTATAGCAATGAACAATTAATACGGCGCGCGTCAAAGCGCTTACGCCATAGACCAAGAGTACTTATTCTGTGCCAGGATAAATTGTCGCTTAATACGCGCGCCATATTAATTGTGTCCTGCTAGGCCAACAAATAAATTGGCAAACGCAGTCTTTTAAATGCCACTCTGTATAACTGGGTGCAACTGGTTTTGTTGTATATGTAATATGACTCAAAAGTGCAAGTTATCTCGCTTTTCTAATTAGTCACCTGCCTACTTAAAGCATGCGTATACAGCATAAAACCTGTTCTGAGGCCGTGGAGACTTGCCTAGCCTGTAGAAACAATGAGTCATGAGGTTGAAAACCTTCATTTAAACAAAAAATTGAATTATGATGACAAATACCTGAGAAGAAGGAAAATTTGGAATAAACTGTTTAAGGAGAAGATTCAAAACGCAAGAATCAGGATTATTAATATCTTATCAAAATATTTGCAAGTTAACCGTTTGTGTCCGAACAGTAGTTAAAGCACTACACAAAAATAATTAAGTACTTCTTATTATTGCCCTGATAACACAGAAGTGGTCACTCTAGCACGTTTTGACCATCAACCATTTGTCCACGTGGAATAAATCAGTCAAGTTGTACATTGTGTACCTAGGTACTTATTTGTGAATCGCACATGTATTTATGATAAGATTCTTCCACGAATACGATTTTAAGGCCGTTATACACTGCAGTTTTATTATTTATATAATGTTATACCTACTTATGCCGCAGTAGGCAATATGAACGATGTACCTAGCCTTCTTTAGGGGCACCACTCATCATCAAAGGGCGCGATTAAGTGAACATTTTTAGCTATACTTGCAACTTGAGTAATGCGGTTTTAAATATATTACATTGAGGCAAAATTCTTCTATCTTAAATAACTATTACAACACTAAAGTACCTTGTCGTTTTCACGCCTTTGCCAAATTTATGTAGCAGTTCGAGCATAACGTTGAAGCGACAAATTATTTGATACTGGCTGTATGCTAACTTATCAATTTCCCTGACTGTACTGCTTTATTATAGATATTCCGTGGGACGGCTATAAATTATCTACTTTAGTAAAATATTACAAATTTTTAGAGTTGTAGGTAATTTTGTAGCTCTGCCTACCCCACTCTGGGAACCGAGGCGTGAGTTTAGTTATGTATGTATGTGTATGTTTGCGTTCCAGTTTACTTAGGGCCTGTTTCACAATCTACAAGTAAATTTATGTTCAAGTGTAAGAAAGAGAAAGGGCTAAATTTATGTGTCAGATATGCTTTACTTGACGATTATGAAACAGGCCCTTATACTAATTAACTTCGAGTTAATTAATGACTCTGATCTTATTGAAGCAAACCCTTGCAACCATTTACCACTAACCGCGCCCGCCTTCCACTGGTCGCGGTGGAAAAACTTGATAAGTCACCATTGTAAACTGAACTGAGTCCATACAGGCCCGCTCCACTCGCAGTGGAAGCCGGGCATCGTTGTTTAACCCTACAGTTTACAATTTACCTTATGTCTTCACTAAATACACTTTTTGCAAATGGAATATTTTAAAATGGCAGATTATCTTCATTATAAATATTACTCTGGTTATTATTTTTGTATTAGAACAACTTTTACCCTTATTTTTACAAGGCTTATGCATAAGTTAACAATTTCACATGTGGTTAAACGGTGACTGATCTATGGCATTGTGTACTATTGATAGCAACAACTGTTTGAACAGCTGCCCCGCGCATGTGCAATATGCATGGGTGGGATGTGGTAGGTTTGATAGTAATGGCAATTTTGAAAAATTAAAAAAAAATAACCTATCTAAAATTGCATTTATCGCTGTGTTAACATAAATAAAAAACATGTGATTTCCCGTGACGTCATACACAAAAATAATAAACAGTTCTTGGAAGCCACTATGGGAAATCCAAGTGTTCTGCATGAGAATAACGCGAATGTTATCTGAAGCAGTTTAAAAGATACTAAATTTAAATTCCAGGGAATTCCAGGTTCAGTGTGGCAATATTTAACAACTACGTAATAAATAAAAATAACTTAAAAAGGCTATATGTTTGAATCAAAACTGTTAAACACGTAAGTAATAAGAATGATCTGCACTATAGCCGCGAATTCGTGATTTTCATTCGAAATGTCAATCGCGAAAGCCCTAAACTCAATTCCTTAAAATAACTAGTCAAGTGCCAGTCGGAGTCGCGTACCGAGGCGTGCGGACGAATGCATTGACGGACGGACGGATAACGAAGGCTAAACCCTTTGGGTACGAAACCATAATAAACAATGGAGACCAATAAACTTTTTACGATTTAGACTATTAGATGCTAAGCTGTGGGTATGAGACAGGAAACATCAATTAAGAACCCTCAGGATTAATTAAACAAGGGGCATAACAAAATACATTCGAAGCGTGCGAGATGTAGTGCGGGAGCCGCTGACAACGTCAGCTGACACGGTCGTTTATAATATAAACAAGTACACATAACAGCTGAAGCAGTTATAACCTGAAACCAACCTTAACGCTCTAAAAATAAGACATAGGTTACGCATTAATATGAAGCGAGTAATACGTGAAATAATGAAGCAGTAACAATAATAACAGTAGGCTGTTGCAACGTTATCTGTGCAATCGCGACGATGCAAAAGACACTGTATTGTTGTTTGATTAAGGGTCAAGGCGGTGGCGCGGTGTGATTGCGCCGAGTTAACAACATTATGCGGGCCGGTGATGGACTATGATATCGATAAAGCGGTAGATTTCACTTCGTTATTTTGATCAACGGTTTAATCATAAGTTATTTATTGTAAACTTCCGAATTTAACTTCAAAACAAATATGACTTAAGACAACTGAGTGATAGATCAGCTATTTGGTTTATTTACACAAAACAAGGATAGCAAGAAATAATTTTGTGTACCTATCAACAGTATTTTAGCAATTACTAAATATAAGTAAAAAATGCAGAACGAATAGAATGCTAAATAATTAGCTTCATGTAGGTACAATAGATTTTTATGAGTAACTCCAAGCTTGCGTATCCTACCTAAATCATAAAACAATTAACCGTGATCACTGGGCACTGGCATGAACCAACAAGGCAACTCATTGCGGTTTATTAGCGTGTATAGTGTTTAGCGACAGATATCGCGCGGTCCCATCCCTACGCCGCGTCCCCGCTCGGCCTGCGGCCCCGAGCTTCAGTCAGTGCTCGCCAGTCGCTCGACGGCGACAGACCACGATGCGACTCGTTTCATTCTTCGCGCTGCTAGCCCTCGCGCTGGCCGACCTCTCACCGGTCGACCACGTACGAGACGAATTCTACGTAATAGAGAAGGAGTTGTGGGGAAACGTGACCGATCCGGAATGGAGAAACGCGGGTCTAGGTGGCGACATAGAGTTGACAAAGAGTTTTGACGCGTTCAACGATCGATTGGATGCTCTACCGGTGGCCCCCCGGCCGCCTTTGGACTCCTGGCTATGGATGAAAGCGTCGGAAAGAATGGCTGTCATCGACGGACTGTACAGGACTTTTTTGGAGTTCGTGAAGAGGCAAGCGACGCCGGGGACCGTGCCGGCGCCGGTCCGCGAATGGTTGGACCTGGCTGAAGTGGTACTGATGGACCCGAAGTTATCAGTCGCCCATGCTGTGAGCAAGCTGGATGAACTGCTGGAGCACGGAGACATGTTTAGAGCGTCCTTGCAGGTACAATTAACATAACACGAGACGCGTTTAACAACATACGAGCCTCAGATACATAACTTACATTGTATTATGTAAACATACTCATCTCTTACAAAAGGGTTCATCTTCAATCGCTGCAAGGCCCTATATTTTGAGAACATCGATACACAATTACTGCAATACAAATAATGCAGGTAGAATTAACACGTAAATGTCGTACACATTATACATACTGTTGGCAATAACAAGCGGAATTTGAAACTTGACTCTTGCGGAAGAGTGTCAGTGACCTGGCTTTAACAATCGTGTTTATAATTCCGAACAGTAATGTGCTAATATTCGGGACCCGACCACATGAATTAATGTGGATCTCGTGTTATGAAAATACGGCACATTATATTGGCCGTTGGCTTTAGCGAGGGAGTCATCAGCCGTGTAGGACTTACTAATTAGGGTAGGGCCGATTATAGTAAGCACTTTCCCAGTCGCTAAAGTACCTACTTTCATAATACTAATCAAAAATCTATTGACTTATATACCTACGCCATCTTATTTCATTATAATGTAATCATTACAACACACACATCAATATCTAATTTTGATTATAGGCGGGCCACTTCCATAAGAATGTTTTAATAGTTTTTTTTTGTTTTGCAAGCCTGTGCAGGTATAGTATTATAGTACAGTAGTATAGTATGAAAAAATGATTGTCAATTTCACAAGCATAACCCGCCTATTTTGTATAGAGTATGTGTCACTGAGCAAAACTTAACAACAATGCTGATGAATACAGACACAACAATCTCATGACAGTGTTTTATTTGTTTAACTAGCAACTACGTGGATAATGTTGATTTTATGTTAGTATGTCATTCTGGTGTGTCAGACAAAGGCTTTACAAAGCATGAAGTTAATAAGAACAATAAAATTATCTAAACGGTAGTGGAGTAAAAACAATAACATATTCGCTTTTCGTTTGAAACTAACTAGTAATTTAAATCGTGTTGACGACTTAATTAACGGTTAGTTCTAATTTGAACACTTTAATTATGCAAACATATGCATATAATTCGTTTGCGTCAGTATAGTTCAAAAACATTTCATTCTATCGGTGTCGACCCAATTAACACTCTTTTTGCGCATTTTATATAATACAACAAAAATAAATCAGATATTCCGAGAGGCACGTTCGGAGCAAACATTGGTTGCCGAACAAAGAATCACTCACAATTACTCACCGATATAAGAAACTGATCTTGTCTAACCTTTTACCCGAGATTGTATAAGTTTTTTCAAACTTAAAGTTCAATTGCGACCGAGTTATCTTATTAATTATTCTAGTGTAAAACGGCGAAAGAATATGACTAAAGCACTATTAATGTGGATAGTCACGGAAATGTCACTCTTTGTCTATTTGTTTTTTTTTTACAGCTCGAATAATATATATAATAATAATAGGGATGGGTGTCTTTGTCCTTTTCTGTTTGTGCAATACAAAGTTTACATACATAACATACAGTAAGAAAAATTGAACGACGTACCTTTTCGGTCTTGTCACAATGTGAATAAAACATAAAAAGATACCTCTTTCAGTTTTCCTAACTGTATATAAAAAGGGAACTTAACTAAAAAATAACTACCAAAAATGAGATCGTCTCTTCTTGCTTTTCACTAGGCTTGCCGCCTTCATATTTGAATGTAAGAAACAATATTATTTTTACAGGAGGAGCACCCAGACTTGTGCGAGCTTCAAATGTCACCACACCAACTCGTCTACGATATGTACAACACCATATCGCTGACTGAGATCAAGGGATACGCTATGATGCAGTTCTCTTGGATGCTGCTTAAGATATATGGAAAAGGTAGTCTTACAAATTTGCATTTCCGCTTTACCAAACCGTCAACTAACTTTTTCTCAATACAGATTTATATAATGTCCAAGTAGCGACGCGGCACTGATTCCTTATAACCACTATTGCAGTATCAACCTTGAACCCATTCACTCACATCCTTCTTCCCGTCACGATGTAAATAAGCGAAATATCCTCCGCTCATGACTGTCATTATCACGCTCGCACACTCGGTGCAAAAGGGGGATGGGTTGGTTCTAATCAACCAGATAGTGCGCTGAACCTACGTGTGTGTATAGAAAGAGGTATATTAATATTGGAAGTGTATATTATGGCCTCAAGGGTTGGCTACGTTCTTATCTTGTACAAGTCCTGTAAAAACATATATATATATATATATCATTAAACTGGTACTGAATGAAGAGTATTTTCCAGGAAACTTTACAGAGGAAGCTAGCCTGACGCGCCAACGATACGCCGAGCGGTCTTCAAAAACTGCAGCCGCCGCCAGGTCGGCAATGGCAATGGCAAGAAGAGGCGTGTACCGATGTGACCCAACTCAACACAGAGAAGGTAACAATCACAGAAATACTACATTTATTTAGTGGTTAGTCAGTTCAGAAAGATATAGGGAAACAATAACCAGCCGGAAAAGTCATCATACATTTTTTGTTCTACCTACCCATTAAAGTGTAAACAATAAAGTTTTCCTTACTTTATTTAATAAATTATAGTATTGGCATTTAATATTACTCCGTTGCAATTTCCTTTTCCCTGGAGATATGTATAGAACTAGCAATCTAACAATCTTCCCTTTATCTATTCCAGGTGAAACGTTCGCCCAAGTGACCCGTTTGCTCCAAGGTTACATTGAAAATGAGGTAGACATGAACACTGATGGCACCTGCCGAGACAACTGCGCCTACTACACCTTGGCGAAGAGGCAGGGCTGCTTCAAGGACCAGTTCTGTGCAAAGCAACCTGCTTGCAACGGCCGTATAATAGACTGCCAGTACATTGATTCTGATATGTGGGTGTGCCCTGCTGTAAGTTCACTTTGAAATTTGTAAGCTCAATGTAATGCAAGAACTCAGCTTATCAAGACAAACCGCAGCATACTGTTGCAACAACTACATTAATAAATAATCAATAAACTATTTCAGGGTCGCAACAGCATCAGACGGTACGAGTGGATCGAGTACGAGAACGGGCGAACCCTCGGCAAAGTAGGCAGCTGCACGCGGGGAACGACCAAGGTGAGAACAATTTACGGCTACTTGGCACAAATGTTGAGCATAACTCAATCACAACGGCCCAAGTGATAAATGTTTGTTCAGCTTATCTATTTGACCCGGGAGTAAAACCGGGTCATGAGATTACGAAGCAAATGGCTATATTGAGTCAATCTTAATAGCATTAAGTTATACAACGCAGTTAGAATATAAGTAACTTAAATTACCAGGATATCCCACTACATTTAAAAAGTAGTGTCAGCGTCCTTCCGTGTCGGGCAAAAGCCAACATGCTGATATTTTTGATACGTAAATTTAAATCGCAATAACTGACAGGTAAAGAGTTACAGGTTGATTCGTGGTGGCGCTGGCTATTCTGGCACTGTTCGTACTGCATGTGCCTCTGTGAGGAAGCGACGCCAGACTCTGACCGGTACTTCAGTCTCGTGGACGCGACGTCTGACGTCAAGAACAACAAGTTAGTCCCTTGGTTCTGAGGGACATCCGCACATGTTTGTTTAGTGTTGAGTTAGCAAGTGCTTACAGTTTTGAGGTATTAAATTACGCTATACCAAGCCCAAAGGAAGCCTACTGACTGCATTGGTGTTTTTCTAGCTTTATTGCAAGGCAAATTTCAAAGCCGGTTTTTAAGAGACACGGACACTCAAGGTGTAATCTGAGTGCGCTCCTACTTAAGTCAAGTTTCAAAGAGTCTAATCCACTTTTTTCTCCCAAGGTCGACTCGTGGTGGCGTTGGACCCTCCACCACTGTTCGTACTGCATGTGTCTTTGTGAAGACGATGCCAGCTCGGCTGAACGTTTCTTCAGCATGAAAGAGGCGGTCGCAGATGTTCAGAAGAACAAGTTAGTCCAGTGCATTGCCGGCGGGTTCCTATAACGAGGATAATTATTTGGATTTTTAAGTATTACTGTCTTTGATAACAACATTAATGATGTGGACGGAAACGTAGTTACAGTGTTGGATTGGTAATCACACTCATTAATATAGCTGGTTGCGATATTTAACGATTTATTAACCTTAAGAGAAAAGTGCATTAGTCCAGTCATCAACTTGGTTCAACTAAGCATAAACTATTTCCATTATGAAGTGTGGGCGCGAAGGCGAATTCAAACACTTAACATGTGTCTTCATTCATCGTTTTCTGTATTTCAAGTTTGAAATGTACAGAATTATTCAATTGAACTTAATACTTAAAAAACCTAAGATTGCCGAGTTATATGAGCCGGGCTATAAACGGAATCGGGTCACACATGGTTTTCGATTTACAAGTAAAAGGGTTTAGTGGCAGTCAAGATTATTAGCATCGGTTTTCATAGCTTTGGGTTCTTCAGCTTTGGGTCTTATTTCTACTAACAGCATGGACGGAGCAAGATGTGCGGGTGTCCAAATTTTATTACTACTATTTCGATTTTAATATATATCGCCTGCAAAACAAACAAATACTTACAAAAACACTTCTGTTTTTTAAAACTCTTCTTTAAACGAGAGCATTTTTTTTTTCTTTTTTAACTACTATGGTATAAACACTTTGTACTGATGTCCGTAAACACCGGATGAAACTATTCAAGCCTAGATTGTCACTATTGTCAGGTACCATTCCGTCTGATTATAACAAGACATGGATAAAAGTTTTGCAGTCGAGACATCAATGCTTGATACTAACCATGTTTAAATTTTCCAGGGTTGTAACGGGTGTAAGATTGGTGAAGTTAGGAAGGGTGTTCCACCTTCAGGTCACTGAAGGTTTACTTGGCCAGCGAGGGTTAGTGACCCCCGGAGACTGGGTGCCGGTCGCTAGGTTTGATCCTTCAGACGCAGGCATCACGGAAGGAACGGATTACCATACACTGACATACGAGCAGAGAGCTATAGATTTGGATGAGCTGGATTCGCCTTTTGGATACGTCTTGACTGGTGTTAGGTAAGTCTTTTTTTGTTATTATTTAAACAGTTACTTATTCCTTGATCCATCTATACGCTAGTTAATAGAAATCGTGCTTACAGTCGGCTAATGGAGCTTGAGTGAGCTTAGGAATTGCACAATTTGTACTAGAATTCTTTGTTGCGCATTACGTCTTCCTCTAACAAGTTAGAGAGACGTAGGTACAAAGTAATAGGACGAGAATCACGCTGAATCTCCAGCTGGAGATCTTTGTTTTTTTTTCGATGTTTGACTATGACTGTCAACGAAAACCTATTGTACTTTCTTCAAGCCTAACCCGCAATTATTGCTTTTTCCAGGTTCGGTATGATCGGTGCCCACTTGCACTTCGAGATCCGCTCCACGCCGTTCAACTACACGACCGGTCGCCTAGCGCCGGACCGAAGCCAATGGATCAGTAACGACAACACCGAAGGAGCAGAGCTGCCCAGGTAAAAATGTATTCTCAATCTGGTCAAGCACCCCATTCATTCTATAAAAACTGAATTTAAAAGTAAGTCTTGACTGCATTAACATGCACACGTTGTATGTTGTATGATTATATAAGGAAGTATATTATTACTGTAATATTTAATCAGTATGTACGTGTCCCACTACTGCAATTATTGTACATCTAGTGTAATGTAGGTATCATTAGCTACACAACTTACACTAATTACTTCTAGTAGTCACGACATTCCAAGTGACTAAAACGTCCTTGGCTACATTTGTTCTGCACAGCTGTAGTAATTTGGCTTAACGTGTGTTATTGACGTTATTCACGTGAGAATAAACTCCTAATTTACTAACTACACTTTATACGTCCATCAACTTGCTTTAAATATCTAAATAAAAAACCATTTAGTAGCAGGTTCAAATTTTCAAATACTCTTCACGTTTGATTTATCAAGATTGCTATTAGTTTGATGGCGGATTTAATAGCGTTTCTTGAGAAAGATCGAAGATTGAGAGTTGTGAGTTGTAAATTATAAAAACTTACTCAGCCGCAGTATAATCTTTCTTAGCTTCAGTTATAATTATCTGTGAATCTGTTAAGCAGTATTCTGATTCTGAATGTTAGATATCAATCATTTCATTAAATACGCATCCAAATAAACTCTTGACACTACAAAAAAAAATCTTTGGTTTTAGATCGCGTCTCGAGTTGTACCGGCCAGACATACCTACTAGAAGCCAGACGCCCATGCCAGTGGACTCCAAACACGACCAATATGTGGAGTTCGTTAATACGGACTTTGAGGCTGACGCCGCTCAGAGCACTGTGCCGTTTTTGGATATACAGCCCGTGATGCCAATGAAAGGTAAGCTTACATGTCTCTTGTTAAATTGATAGGTGTAACCAATTTTGTTCGATGGCAAAGCCAGAAAATTTACATAACAGACAGTTCTTTAGTTGTGTAGGATCGTTAAGTATTTGTATAACTTTACAAGCAGTATATATTTGGACATGTCACATAGGTACTAATCTATTCTGTTGATCTATTTCCTTTGCTTTCAAGTTCAGTTCCCTATGTGCCTTTCAGAAATGTAAAGTTCTCATCGCCAAGCGCGATTCGCGATACAAGCGTGAATCTAAACCTGGTGTGTATATACGTGGATATTTTTCACTGTCAACCATGATGTATTTATCCGTAGTCAGCTGTAACTGTGGTGTACAAATACCCAGCATTGGCGTTGAAGAGTTAAAAGAATCGAGCCCTGACTAAAACAATATTAAACTTGTCGCAGGCGCTTCCCTAGCGAGCGGAGCGGGCCTGATCCACCGCGGCACGCGAGGCTCTGGGGGCTTCATCGCGGTAAAGATGTTCACGTACGACTTCTCGAGGCACGTGCGTGCCGACCCCCCACCCCTCACCGAAGAACCAACCGCGTCTGAATTCACGCCCATTGTCAATTAGAATAACTTCTATGCCTCGGGAATTGTCAGAACTATTAGGTTTCTTTCGACAAATATTTGGTCTAATTCGAAACTGTTGTGTCTAAATTAGAGGTCTAAATTTAAGAATTACGGTTTCGAATTGGAACCCTCGACACTTTAGTTTAAGATGAACCATGATAGAATTACGCGGTGGAACAACACAAATTATGACTAGGGTTGCACCAAGTCATTATGGCATAGTGTGCTGCTATACTTTAATTCATTTTGCAAGATATTAAATAGCAGCAGAATATTTGTACTCATTATTAACATAAGTTTTTGATAGTAATAAATTTTCGTAATACAAAATAACAAATACGCGTTTTATTTGTTTTTTTACCCGAGAAATCGTCTTTTGTTTCATATAATATGTTGGTTTTCAATTGCATAATACTAATATTCTTTATACTAGTGTGGTAGTAATATGGTATGAAAATCCAATATTACCCCGTTTTGTGTTTTTTTTTCAAGTCTAGATGACTGACTCAATCAACTCCCTGCAACGCGCACGCAAGTTGACCCTGCGAATCGGGGCGACTTCACCTTCTGTAAGTACTCTCGGCGAGCAAACAAAGTATTTAAAAAAATGCGTCTGGTTGATAGCGCGCTCTTTCTTCCTTGAGAGAACTCGAGGGTAAATAAGTACAGATAACTAAACTCCCGTGTTTTATGTCCCGCCGTGCCTTACTCCCCTTAGTGTATAAACTACTTAATACCGTAAACCGATTTTTTATAGAAACTATTAGACAAAATAAACGAATAAAAATATGTAATGATCAACTTTTCTTGATTGAGACCTTTAGTTTCCCATAAAGAAAAAAAAAACACCATGATCAAAGTT
Source organism: Acleris cristana (assembly GCA_948252455.1). Classification (NCBI taxonomy): domain Eukaryota; kingdom Metazoa; phylum Arthropoda; class Insecta; order Lepidoptera; family Tortricidae; genus Acleris; species Acleris cristana. The sequence continues at coordinate 7,369,368 of OX411782.1, read as the reverse complement.
AAACTAAAAATGGGTTGATACTTTAATACCACTAAATATTTGAATGGATATCCCGGTAAACCCGCTAGAATCAAGTAAAATTAAAAAAAAATGAATGTTATTCTTTTTTGATATCAAAAAATTCACATTTGTGTAGAGTGGTAGTTACTATCAAAGTCACCCCGTAAATCAAAGTAACCCTAGTTTACGGTATTCAATAAACGTAGCAGTTTTAAATGTCAACCCACACATTTACTTGTACAACCGCACCGCTGTCAACCGTACAATTATTCACTTCATTGGCCCATTAAGTAAGTTAAAGTGACAACCAGCGTCAACCCCTGCAGAACCAAAAACAAACAAATGGCTACAAATCAATATCCAACGTAGACATGGCATAATGATGAAGATATTACTTGAAAGAGGCAGAAACACCAACACACTTGATGTGGCCTCACGTTCCTGAAACTGAACTGACCTGGACCCTGAGCGGGTGGAAGGCGAGCAGCGCCAGCAGGTCCGACGGGGGCAGAACCTCCGCGGCGCTCACGCCCAAGGTCCTCACGCAGCAGCACAGGAATGCAGCCAGGTACCGGTGCAGCGGGAAGTGGAATGACGCGTGCATCATTTGGGACTGGGGAAAATAATCTTATAAGTATAGCTTAAAATACAGTACACTAAAATTGGTTAGCTTCAATTCCTGACTATTATGAATGCGAGTGTACCACTGCAATACATGAGCACGCTGTGTAGCAGTAGCAACTTTTTATGAAATTTTACAGGAGATTAATGGAATGAGTGAAAAGCGATATCTATTTCTTTATTTTTTTATATTTGAAATGCAAAGGGAGTGAATACTGAGATGACGACTGACGGGATGTTTGGAAGAAAGTACTGCGCAGACCCCACATGATTGGTATACGGGCAAGATGATGATGACGGTGATGATGATGATGATGATGACGATAGATAAAGAGCACACAGGCCACTTGATTTTTCTGAGGATCATAGACATATCCAGTTTCAAGATTGCCTTGTTGAAGACTAATACAAAATACCAAGACACATCCGGTATTATCAATGCTAATCATAGTAATCATAACCGATAAAGCCGGTGAATACATTCTAAGTTATTATATTTCTCGTGACTTGGTCGTGACGCTGTCATTAGAACTGGGTTCTATGATGATTCAACAATTAAAGTCTTTGATAGTACCAACGGGGTCAGTTACCTGCGGCGCCCTAGGTGTAGTACAGTGAACATTGTCCAGCCACTCCTGCAGACACGAGGCGGCGGCGGCGACGATGCGTTTAGCGAGCGGCGCGTGCGCGGGCGCCGTGAGGTGAGACAGCACCGACCACATCGGGTACGCCGCCGCTTCCAGCTCGCACGAGAACGCGGCGTAGTACGAAGACGGTTCGAATTCTATGTGCCCTTCTGTCTCGCGGAGATTCACGTTCATTCCTGTTGGAAAAGTAACCATAAAACGCCTATTCCTAAAAACGTGTGCATAAAAAGTGCTGGTAATCAAGTCACGTATCAAAGACAGATTGTTCGTCGTTCAGTTTTTCTTTGTAGTTATAAATTAATTAGACCAGGTTACTACGAGGCAAAAAATCACAGGAAAACTGCTAGATCTGCTTTAATATGTCAACAAACGAGAGCTTAACTTGAAGGCTAACATTTACATATTTCTCACGAGTATCTTGTTACAGTTGACGAAATATAATATGCACCGATTCGACGTAGCGCTAAGACGAATCGATGCAGATTCTATTTCGTCAACTATACGTTTAACATAACATCTCACCTTGCAACATCGACAGAAACTCGAACCACATGTCAACTAGCGCGTCATCCTGCAGAAACACCAGCGCGACACTCTTATGCGACAGCACATTATTAAAATCAGAGACAAGCGGCCAGTAACAATGTTTCTCCATCAGCCTCTTCGTGCAATCGATGACAAAGTGTGAATTCTTCTCCGGGTCGTGTAATGTGTTCTGTACTAGTATCTTCCCCATCATGAGCCGTAGGGACAGGATCATGACGTGGAGAAGGTGGAGTTGTTGGACGCAGCGCAGGGCGAGGGCCTCGTTGGAGAAGAGTTGGACGGACATGTGGACCACGCGGTTGGACAGCGTGTCAGGGTCACCCGCGGCTTCCAACACCAGCGGGATGCGGGCGTAGTGCATCACAAACGTGCGGGTCAGGTGTTCCTGGGGAGGATAGATATTTTTGTATTATTCTATGATATTACAATCGGTAGAGAAAAGCTAGTGAGATGTTAAGCATGGAATTGTGAACAAGTGAAAGAAGCAGTGGGACTTTTTACACGTAAATAAATTTTCTTTCTTTCTTTCTTTTAAATAGCAACTGATGACAGTCCGTCATGATTACAAAAATCTGTGTAGTATGGTAGATTATATTTGTAATAAATCTCTCCTTATAATATAGGCTCCGTTCATAAGTATGTTTGGCAAACTTATCATTTTACAAACTCTTATTTCGCAAGAACGAATCTGTAAACATAGGTTAGGTTAGACAATGTCTACAAATAAAACTTAAAATGCTGCGGCAGGAAGTACCTAATTGTAAAATGAAAATGTGTAAAATGATACAGATTGCTAAATGATGAGTTGGTGATAAAGTGAACCCCTTATAGAACAGCGTAGTAACTCTTTACGTATATATTAAATTAATAATAAACGATTGTGTATACTTAAACACGTGTCGCGTTAAGGGTATGATAAACATTTAGAATAGTCAATATCATAAATAAACACGAGGAAGTGTTCAATGTTTATGTAAACATTTAAATAAGATTGCGACCTTCTTTCATTTGTTTGGAATCATTTCAAAACATAACCGTCACATTTCTTTGCTGTTTCTGAGTTTTGGATTTATATAGGCCACTCTCTGTATGTACACTCTCACACTCTTTCGTGACTAACTGATAGACCACGCACAGCTTTAGAATTTGGAGGTAATATTCCTTGGGTACCCTACGGGTGCAATGAGAATGAACCTTCGAAAATCAACTCCCAAGGGGAAGAAATAGGGGGAGTAGCTGGCGTCCTCTAATCATTAATGCTACCTGAACTTTATCAACCTAGCAAAATTACGTTTCCTCGTAATATAAGGGTTCCTCATTGCTCACCTTGTAATCTTGATCGGGGAGCATGTTGAGCAGAAAGCAGACGACATTCTGCGGGAACTCGTACTTGAACGTCCAGAATATGAACTCGTCGAGGAGTGTGTTGTGGGTCAGACGCGGTGCTAAAGCTGGCAGGTGACGATATCTAAAAAAAATAGTTTGATACTTAAAAAAAAATATTCTTTTATAATATCGATGATATAATGAATGGTTTAAACACCAGTAATATAAGAACCTTTACTGATTTATTAACATGTATTTATTTCAAGTTGAGGTGTGTTCCAGACAATATAAATATCAGTCAATATTTATCGAAAACTATTTGTTGGCGAAGTCGCGTGGTGCGGCGGTTCTCAAAAAAAGTGCACAAGGCTAACACCCGTATTCACAAACGTCACTATGAGGTCTCACAGTGCTCACGAACGCATAGGGTGGTTCGAATTATCTCATAAACATAAGGTCAGTCAAAGGAACCAATCACAAAGCTATATTGAACGCAGTGCGTTTACTCAGTGAAGGATACCTTAAGTATTGTTTGTGAATACGGGTGTAAAATTAACAACGGTAACTTTTCCAATACGTCACGTACGTTGTTATGTTACACATGTGATTACCACAAAATTTAAACTACTGGGGTGATAAGTGCCTGCCGATGAAATAAACATCCCGCTAAGTGATAGTGTTATATGAAATGGTTAATATAATAAGGAAAACCATTTTCTTGAGGACTTGAAATAGAACAAATATTGAATACAAATGAAGCTTTGTTGTTAAATTAAATTGCAACGAGGAGTACCGAGTATCATGAGTATCGTGACTCACGGTATGACGAATTTAATGTTTCTTTCAATATGAATGTTTAATAACAAGCAGAAACTTACTCGTCAGGCGGTTCCGGGGCAGGGAACGAGTCTAGCGCCTTCTCGTACATTTTGTTGGATTCCGCCATGTAGCAGCCATACTCTGTCTCGGGGAAGGGCGGCTCAACCAGGTTTCTGTACATCTATGGGAAAAATACATTACTACTTTAAAACTCGGGTAGTGAGTAACGAAAGGATATGGTAAACAAATATATTTTAGAAGACACCGGATAACGTATGAAGAACAAGTATTTAAGGTCTTTTAGACAGGTCGAACGATTACTATTACGATATTCATTGCATTACGGAACAGCTGAGACTTTACACAAAACCTGCCGTTGATTACGCACAATATGTAATTTTACCCCTTGTCTACCGTACATTCTCGCACTTCACTTGACATTACTTTCCAAATACCTACTGGTCTTAAATTTCTCACATTTGACATGCGAATCAAAGAAAATATTTGCACAATAATAGCTAAATGAAGAGTCGCCATATAGCACATTCTGCAGAACATGTAAACCTCACCGAAACTGTAAACAGTGCATCATTTGAAACGAACGATAATCATTTATTTTTGTTCTATGTAATAATTTTCGCATTTAGAAACTTAACCAACACAATCTTATTGTTTGTACAAGCCGGCGGTCTCAGCCACAAGCCTCATGCAAACATGCGGTTTGCTTTTAGATAACTTTTGTGGCCGGATTAAGACAAAACAACTCGGTAGTGACTCAACCACGGCATAATTTAATATAGGTATGTTACAAAAATACCGCAACTGCAGTAGCTTATTTGCCACGAAGTAGTAAAGTTGTCGTTAAAACGATGGGGACATTTTTAATGTGTTTGCAGGACGGTATGGTTGCCTTATACATAACCCTTACGCCTTATTCACGAATTGTTACGATCGTGAGGGTTGTTGAATCTTAAAATGTTGGATTATGTTTAATGTGTTGCAGGGTTTTTTTATTAAATAAATGTTGTTAGTTTGAGTTTGAAATATAAAAGTTCCTTTTACTATCGGTTAATTACATTTTCGGATTCTAGATTATAACCCAGGGCTCAATATCTTACACAAGTTGTATAAAAAAATAGAAAACGTTTACATCACGTTGTCTATAAGTACTATAATAATGTAATATACAATGAAAAAGAGCGGATTTCGCAAGTCTGATTATATGTGGAGGGTAATCTGTGGAACCTCTGCACCTTTTGGAATATTCTTTAAACATTACGTCAAAACTCTAAGTCACAGTCAACAAATACATTGAATGCCCAACACACAAAAAAGATGCATAATTCCAGTTGGACATAGGCAATTTTTTATTACGTTTAAACTGGAGCTCAGCGAGTGTGGATCGGTGTACATCATATTTTAATATGTCAGTTGTAACTGCCATAATATACTTTCCCTACTAACCTGAGGATTGATGAGAGCCTTGGTCATGGCGGATCGCATCAGGTCTCCCATGTTGTTGAACTCCATCAGCATCTGGACGTAACCTTCGCACTCTTGCACTGCTATGCGATAGCTGTTGGACGTGGTTTGTGTAGATGAGCTGAAACAAATATAGAGGTTAGTTTAAAGGCAGTCATGCTGGAATAAGGTGCATTGGGACATATTTTTGAGATGTTGCGTTCTCCCATGTTTGTACATTTGACCGTACATTACATGTCTGTTGTGTTTCAGTGTATGTTTGTATTTGTTATACAAATGACGTTATAAAATAAATTAAGTTTGTTTTTGTTTATCATCAATGACAATTACAGCTTATAAATTATTACTTCGGTTAAAAAAGAGAGACGTGACACTGCTACTGTAGTGAGTTCACCTCATGTCCAACTTTACCAAAAACATGACTGATTATATGTATCGAGTCCACCAACAATTAATCAGACATTTTATTTAGAGTAAAACAATGGTTTGCGGATGTTAGATGTACCGGTAAATTATGGTTTAAAACAAAACGTGTTTAATTGTTGATGCGATCCTAAAAAAGCCATTTAACTAACAGTTCATTAGGATAAAAACGTTTTTATATTTGTTGTTTAGTGAATACTAATACTATAATATTTTATTAATATCGTAAGAGTAAGTACTCATTCGTCCAAGCTCAGAAACACTTCAAGTGTAGTTATAGCCTTAGCACAATATCGAAAATCAATGCACTTAACTGCTAACGATGAGACCCCTTCAATGCCTGAAACCTTAAGTGCAGTTATAAGATTTCACTTGTTAAGAGGATAAAACTCACAACTTTAAAAGTATATTGTATAGAAGTGGTATTAATTAAAGGCTTGTGGTAGCAAATTTTACACAGTATTTATGTATGTTTGTACGTGTAACTTCCACGTAAAAATAACATTCGGTATATTTATGTCAAAATTTTCAATGTATTTTATATTTCTCCCCGAAATTCTCTCTGTTTCACATAACTGTTTCCCGCGTACATTATTGTGGCAAAGTAATGTCGAACGGAAAATGCAGCTTATAGTCAAAAGGGAATGAATATAACGAGATGACAAACCACAATCAAAATAACAATAATGCAATTTATCTGCACAATGCATCTTTGATATGCAATAAGTTACTGTTTTTAGACAGAGGAAGAACAAGACTTAATACATAAATATACTGGTACCACGATAACGATATACAGGTAAGTAACCAGCATTGATAAATAAATAAAGTAAATAAATAAATATCAGGGGGGGCAATGTCACACCAATTGACCTAGTCCCAAACTAAGCTCAAGGTTTGTACTTTGGGTACTGGACAACGATATAAATACTTATTTAGAGAAATATATAATTACTTAAATACATAGAAAACATCCATGACAGAAACAAATATTCGTGCTCATCAGACAAATATCTGCCTTTAACGGAATTTGAATCCAGGACCGCTAGCTTCGTAGGCAGCGTCTCAGCGCGTCGTCGAATATAGATCATCTATCAGCCTAACCCATCTGATGACGTCCAACACTGCCTTTTCCTACTCACACGTCCAGAACACGTTTACCCCAACGGTTATCGGTTGACCAGCTCAATGCTAATCCTGCTTCAACTTGCTAATCCCTTGAGGTATGCAAATAACTTTGGCTCTCAAGGAACTGCACGATCAATTCAATCGATTCAATTGATCGATCGTGTTTCGGTCCTATTATCCTTGACTGTACTAGAACGTAAGTATGAAATATTCATAATGCATTAAAACACAACTCTGCGTCAGTTTTATGTTTTCATAGAGGAATACACATTCTGATTATGGAATTTCCCTTAAAGTGAAACTCAATGGTCGACGAGTTGTTTTGAAATAGTTTCAATTGAGTACAACTTGATATTCGTGACGCACAAAGGTTTAAAGTAAGTTTTCAATGGGATCAGTTGCGAAACAAACATTTCCGTTATAAATATTTGAAGAGCCATAACAGTAGTGTCTCAATTGCCCTTATCTATGAATATAGTGTACACTTGAGGTAATTGAGATGCCCAAATGAATACATAGTAGTAGTAGCTAGTTGGCGCACAACTGCGAGTATTTAATTTATGAATACGTTTAAATGATAGATAGATAGATAGACCAGACCAGTGCACTATTACCAGTACAGTTAGAAGTACAGGGGTTTGCTGCGGTTGCTGCGGAAGGACGGTAGGCTTGACCGTACGGTCATGAACGTTAATATGACTCATTTCAAAAAAATATGTTTGAAGTAGTTAATGTCATTAGAGATGCCAAGTCATTTGTAACTTATAGTAAAACCTTATTGTTGAAGAATGTCAGATTGACTTTGGACTTAAGGTGGGTCACAAATTTAAGTCTTTGAGTGTACCTGTTCTCCCTGAAGTGTTGCAGCAGTCGCAGTATGAGCCGCGGCATCATGGCCTCCGCCACGCACATGAGCTCGGCTGGCGCCGTTCCGGGCCGCGGGCACTTGTTGCCATGGTTGCTGCAAAACCTGGAACCAGAACAATGATTCATGAGTTTATAGAATCCGTGAATACGGTTCTCGATAAGTTTGAAGGCTATGACGAAAAACAGGCCGTAAGGAATTCGGGTTATGACCGTTTGAATGTCATACATAATAATACCGTGAGCCCCTGAAACTAGACAGAATTAAACAACGTATTTCTAATGGTAAAATACCCGTAAAATGCATGCTGGGCTATGTTTAGTGCAAGGTTCCGTCACTGTTACTACAAACACAAAAAACTATCTCCAAATACCATTATTATTAGACAATCAATTTATTGAGGAATATAAAATAATTTATAGAATCTAGCGTTGATTTTAGATTGTATCTGCCATTTTAAATGCGAACAAACCGTTCAACAACAGTATCTATGGGTAAACCTGTCTGGTCCCCCGGCCCACGGTTTCGATTTCGTAATTAGTAGTGAAATAATTAACCCAATCGACCATCAGATCACCATTAACGCCTGATACCAAAACTAATGAAATCTGTAGAGTAGAAATCTGTCAAAATATACGCAAACATAGGACAAACGACAGCATACGTCAATCCTATACATGTCTCTGTTCGCAGAATGCTAACGTGCAAGAGGTCTTAAAAATTATTTCAGGATCGGGTAAAGTCGGTAAGACATATAGAGCATAAGAGAGCAAGTGGGAGAGAAATACAATACAATTAAAATCCAGACACCTTTAACAATGTCAGAAATAAGAATAGCCAAATTACTTAACTTAACCCTTAATTTGGCAAAAATAAAAAAAGTCGGGAATTCAAACCCTTTTTGATTTTGAATCAGCAAAAAAATAAAAACACATTCCAAACAAAGAAAGTGTAGGATTATGGTATGTTCACTGTGATGAACATTGCCAAATTAAGGGTTAAAATATACTCGTAACGTCTAATACCCTCAGCAACTTTATTCTTTACATAACTTACGGTTATTTTCCTTAAATTATTTGAAATTTAAATATTGAACTTTTAAAATAGACCAGAGATATACAGCCTAATAACGTTTTCCTTAATAACATGGAATTAATTCTACCATTCCCTGAACAGCATCCGAGAAATGATCAAGGCCGTCGCGAAGGTCTAATGTCAAGTCAAGTTCAACCAGCCTCTATCTCACTTTGGCATCAATATTATTATCCTTCATCTCACTCTGAATCCTAGAGGTCCATATCGACCAGTGGACAGTGTAAATATTTCTTTGTATTGTTTCTTTACATCCGACAAGTTTTTTTGCCTAGTATCATATTTTACTTCGACATTTTGTAAGTTAGTGATGGTGTGTTGGTAACGTAGAAGGAGCCAATATTGATATGGTCTTAATGGTAAAAACGTGGAAGAAACAAATGGTATGTGTCATATTATATAAAGAAAAACATGCGAGTATGATGGTAGATGGTACTTTTTTATGAAAATCAATTTCTATCTTGTTTTGTAAGCTTTTGGATCTCCAATAAATCATACATAATTAAATGCTTACCCATTTTATAACATTTTTTTTAGATATAAAGGATATCGATACTAGATATTAAATAAATTATTTGTTTGTAAAAAGATAGCAAAACTTGTCTTGTATTAAGTGAAACTTAAATCATTTACCTCCGACAGGCTGTTGCATCATGTAAGGTTTATTTTTATGTTTAACGTGATGATGATGTCTATTTATTTTGATGTCACGTCGAAACCACTGGACTGTCACACAAAGTTTATTCATCCTGGAAAATTGCCCAGTCCGATGAAATAGCGACAAACAAAACCCTACGCATAAAAACCCACGCAAATTCTAATAGGTACCCTAAGATGAAACCTGATGAGTGATGGATGGGTGTACAGCATTTATTTTAGTAATTTAAGCCTATAGATAATACTTATACCCTAACCTAACTAGAAAATAATAAGCTAGTGTCTAATGGATATCTAGAGGCTGAACTATTAGTACTCCACCTAGCTCAGCCATCGCTAAGTTAGTAGTACGGCGCGAATACGTCGGCTTAGGTTTATAAAAATCAGTATAAGAGAAAAACAAACAATCAGTCGCGTCCTTATCGACCTCGCTCAAGGTCTAGGCCGAGCCAAGTTCAAGTTCAGAGCATCTAATCTACTCGGCACACAAAACCACAACTCGACCTTAAACAACACACAGTAGAGCTAGTATTGGTACGACTACGGTTCCAGTGGTATGCACGCGAGGCGACACAATGGTTTACCGCCTGCATAAAACCCACAAAGAAGTTTTATAGGGAATTCATTAGAGCATGGAATAGGAAATTAAAAGCTTTACCATGATTTAAAACCACGTATAAAGGGCGAAGGAATTCAGATTTGGTTTTGACGATGTATTTATATAAACGAAACTAAAATCGGCTTCGTAAACGAAAATCTTTGAAGGTGTGTCAATTAAAGCAGGTCTTTGTAGCAAGGCCGCTCCGGGCCGCTGCACCCGTCCAAGGCAAAGGTGAGACTAATCTTAGCATTTGGCTACAACAATAACAATGTAGATTACATTTTTGTACCCGTAATCACTTAGCTAAAATATACATCGCGAGCTTCAACAAATTCAAGCCATGTATGCAGAATAGTTTTTGCAACACGGCCCTTTGACTTAAAGCCGTTGAGCACATAGCTATGGCTTGCAGAACCTTAAAAAGATAGTTGGGCAAAGGTTCCCCCTAAAAGCATTACAAAACGTACAGATCTGGTGATTACCATGACATTTTGTCTGTTCATTTGTATTCAGCATTGACAACCGAAAATAGCCCGAATCACATTGTCGTCTTTAACAACGAAAACACTAATCTGAATTGCATATGTATAGAGTTTACGGTGTCATGATAACCCTCGAGTTTAAAATAGAATATACCGAGAAACAGCAGTCATACAAATAGTCAAATAACACAACCACAGTGTCAACGCCATATTTATAAAGCGCGTAGGCGCAATCCTGTTCCTCATACAAACGATGAGACGTCATTTTTGTAAATCATGCATGTGACGTCACGCTGCCTACGACGCGACTAAATTTGGTCGAGATCTAATACGACGGACGGGCTCTCATATGAGTTATGAACTTATGAGTTATGAAGTATAGAGTTGAAAACTAGTTACAATAAATCACGCTAGTTTGGATGATGTATTTTTATGTGTAGTAAAAATTACCGCATATTTGTAGTTTAGTGACTGTGAGCTTGATTCTACTTAAAACAAGTTTTGGTCGGCTAGTTTTTGCAGCAGAATCGATTGTTATAAGCTTAGGACTTTAACATACGTATAATAAAATATTGCATCATTTCACTTCCTTTAATTAAAGGCAGTTTCAGTAAAGAGGATCGTTACGAGGACGCTTAAAATCGCGTAGCTGTGTGTGTGCTTCATTCCAAGGATTTTTCCATGAAAAGGAATAATAATAATCATAATATCTACAACATAATAAAAATCGTAAAAATAGAGCTAGGTTAAGGGAAGAGAAACGTTAACGCATTTTGAATGGTTTTATTTTGCTTCGCAATCCTATTAACAAACAAAACTAGCTAGATATAAGAATTTATGTATGTCTCTAGTCCTTTTAAGTAGATTAAACTACAAAGTTTTCCAGCAATCGTGTAAGATAGAAAACTTTCAACTGGATCCAAAAAGCAATCCATCCCACTTTATGTGTAAATTAGTGAACAGGCATTTAATGTCGCATCATTACGTATTATCATATTAGTCGGTTGTAGGATTCCACCAGTTAGGTAGGTAGGTTCCTAATTAAAGTAATGAAGTCACTATACAGCGCGTAAACAAGTATTAGCTTCTAGTCTCTTTGGCAGTTAGCCACGCCGCCTTTATGTCTGCACCATGACATTTGCAAGTACACATACATACCTACTCTAATAAAATAATAAAATCGTCTCAGTCTTTTCCAAAGGTTGCTTTGATTTGCTGTTTATAATATTTAACTATAGCCCAATATAAAAAAAACACTACTTCTAGATACAAACTAGACCACCCCATGACCAAATCGACGAACATATCAACGAACAGGACCCGTAGTGAAGGCGTAAATAAGACCAAATCTAATTATTTATTGCGGAATTTGTACGAGTATAATAGGAGATATTTACTGTAAAACAGATGTATAAGAACCACCGCTTTACATATGTACAAATACCTACGTGTATGAGTGCGAACACTCGTTACCGCCGAGGTTAACGCTAACTTCGCATTATCACGAATAGTCAAATACGAGTACAGCTACAATATCTAACTAGCTTTTGTGGGACTAGCCACCTTAGGTCTCTATGCTTCTCGGACAGCTTTGGGGCCATTGGAAAATTCTCCAATGTTGCCCTCACGCTTTGCCGTACTTCGGCCAATGCATATTTCATAGGAGCACGTAGTGACACTTTCCAGAAGTCGCATTGAGGAGAAAGCCAGAGCACCTAACTCTGGCCGCTTGCGACTTCCAGTGCCGCCCTGTAAAAATCAGTTGATCCATCTAGACATGTAGCATTCTCCTAGTTAAACTCACCCGTCCTCCTTCATGACTGAGTTGTCTCCACAGTCGCACGCGCCGCCCGCCTGCGACAGGAACATGTTGAAGTCGTGCGTGGAGTGGTCGCCGCGGTGGAAGCACTCGCGGCAGATGGACATGCAGGGCGAGATGCCGCACGTGCGGCATCGGTATGCGACCACGCGCGGTATCCACACCAGACCGCATTTGTCATGTTTGTCGTAGCTGCGGACTGCGGACAAGGAAAGATCTCGGTTAGGGGGTTAATTCGTATGATCAGTACGTCTAGCACAAGTTGTATTTTCTCGCTTGTCACTCAGTGCGTCTGTATCGATACAGACTAGGACGGAGTTCCGAGCGACAAACACGTCGCAGACAACTTGTGCTAGCCCTCCTGGATACCGGCAAAGTTGAATACGAAATATGAAAATACCTACCGTAAAAGAGATCACCAAAAGTGAAATTAAAATTAAAATCGGCCAAGAAATACGGATGATACAAGCATTTTAAACTGCGAATTAGGCAGCGATTAGACAGAGAGATCCGATATGCACTGTGATGTCATCATGTCAACACGACGGCCATATAAACCCCATGATACATTCAGTTTTACTAGAAAAAGATAGAAACAAATCTTTGTTGGCTTCTATCTTGGTTATTTTTTTAGCTAATTAAAAAATGTTTTTTCTCAACTGTTTTTTACATGAATCAGCTTTTATTGTACCTGTGAAAAAAAAGTCATGAATATTCCCTATTAGAAAAATGATGCTAGTGTCTTCATTGACATAAAAGTCCCACAACACCCTATTTCCAAACAAAAAGCCAACGCTCTCTGACTCTGACACTTGGCTTATTAATAACAGCCAAGCAGACTGCGGTTCTCAACCTTAGGACAATAGAATATGCGAAAATGCTACAAAAAAAAAAACCGGTCATGTGCGAGTCGTACTCGCGCACCGAGGGTTCCGTATTGAAGATAATATGCTTGGTAACCGCGAAAGAAAATACTCATTTTGTTATAAGCTTTATTTTCCAGGCAATAAGGTCGATTTTGACTAGCCTAAATTTTTATACAGATTTTCTTAGTTTTTTTGTTATTTCTCAAAAGCTGTAAATAATGAACACTTTATTTTATTTTTCCCAGAAAATATAAGTAATTATCTATACGTCAGGATTTTTTTCAGAATTTTTGATTGATAAACTTCGGAGATAAGGGGGGGGAACGGTCATTTTTTGTACATTTTTGACTATAAATCAAAAAGTACATCACAGATTTTTTTAAAAAAAATTGTTTTAAAATGTGCAGATTAAGACCTTTCATATGACACCCCATTTGCTATAATCGAACCACTTTCATTTTTGAACCCCCCATTTTAGACCTCTTTTCAATTATTAATAAAATAAATTTGCATTTTTTTTTTACTACAAATAGATGCGGGCAAGCAAGTTGTACAACTATGCCAAATTTCAAGTTGATAGCATTTGTAGTTGCTGAGAAAACCTGCTGTGACATACAGACAGACAGACAGACAACGAAGTCTCACCATAAGGGTTCCTTTTGTACCATTTTGGTACGGAACCCTAACAAGCTATTGATAAATACTCACCTATCTTGCATTCATCATTAGAATCTAAACGGATTCACACCTGCTTAACCAAAAGTACCTCTCCATCAATCAAACGTTAACAGACAATTGATCAAAACTAATGTGAACAATGATTGATCGTAATGACTTTGATGTTGGTTCGAAGTCTGAGTCTGTATGAGCACTGGCAAGTTTATAGTATGGTCAATTTTGAAACCATTTATTGCACTCGGAGAATTTATTTATTTTGGGATCTGTTAGTTTTTAATTCGTAAGATGCAAGATATTTGGAATGGTCCACAGCAGGACTAAAATCCTAAAACAGCATGCCATGCTTTGCAAGATTGTTTTTATAGACATAAATATGGATACCTAAATGTAATTTTAAGTGTACCTACCAAGGTGTTAACTACAATTAAATTAACAATCGTGAGTCATTCTGTGTGTATACAAGTCAAATAATTAAAACTCGATTTCCCAAATGGGCAGCTCTACGGCTTGCCGGTACATTTGAAACGAATAATCTGGTCATCAGCAGCATTCCAAGACAACTGCACAGGTTGGAATTAAGTATAAATGATAATAGAAAAGAAGAATGTCGTGAATCATGAAGAAAATAATGTACTCTTATTAAGTAATTTAATTATCTACTTAACTTTCTCGTTAACTATAATATTTTCTGTTTCGATGTTTGTAGTTATCATAAAATCATTTACAGGCACTAGACAATACAGAATAAATTACTCTAAAGAGTCATAATACTCATAATGAAATCGACAATCAGACGGCCGACGAAATTCTTTATTAGATATAGCGAAAGTTTTATCATGTCCTAATGTAACGAATGTGATTATATTCGTCAATTTATTTGATTGATTCTTTGTCCTTCTTTTACGACGGACCGCAATGCGACAGGGACACAACCGGCCTGTCACGAGATTTCTTAAGCAAAGGTACACTTAATTACGCATGAGCTCATTTTATTCTCTACATTCTATCTCGTACGATTAGACAGTACTGAAGGAATAGCGAACTCTATGCGAACGGTCGGGGGCAAAACCCAGTCAAATATAATGTGTATGATGTGCCCGATTCGCGATGAGCGAAGAAATCGCCGCGTCATCCCGTATAATTACTAAAGAATCATTACTTCATTGTGTGTCCAGATACGTCCAATCTCACTCAATTATAAAACGAATGGAGAGCTCTTTCGTCGACCAAAAATGAACTCGATTTTATAGAGATAGCTGCAGCTGGATAAGCTACATAAAAGAGTTTTTAAATAACGTCATTAAGACTAGGCTACTTTATTACCATATTAATTGACATAGACTAGACATCGTTTAATACGGTATTCATTATAAAACACGATTATATCGTTATACTTTGTTTCTTTTCGTTTAAAGTTTTGAAGAAATTAGAAGATTAACAAACAAAAAACCGTACCGCCGCAGAGTAGGTTTTATTATTTCAATTTGAATTCGATTTCGAATCAATCAGCGCAAGCCCAACTCACACTTGACCATGTTTTTGTATTTGTTGTTTTTATTCAGGGTTTGTAATATAATCATACTAAATTTGACGCTTATAGGTTTTACCGTTTTTACGAGAAAACCAAAATAAAAATATGTTGGAAAAATACGTTTCTTGTTTGGGGACCCCCTTTATTATTTCACAGTCTAAACTTTTTAATATTTTGTTAGTGTTTTAAGGGCCTGTTTCACAATCGACAAGTAAATTTATCTGCCATATAAAGTTGGCTCTCTCCTTGCCTATTTTCAAGTGTAAGAAAGAGAAAGGGCTAAATTTATCTGTCAAATATGCTTTACTTGTCGATTGTGAAACAGGCGGTAAATCTTTTTAATATTTGTTAGTGTTTTAAATATTACGGTTCAAAAGATAGATACGGACGGAAGGACTTAGTTAGACTCCCTTCAGGCATGGAATGGAATGGAACCCTAGAAACAAGTATTTTATAAATATTGCTTAGAATTTATAATTCAATCGAGATTTGTATTCAAATCCTAAATTTAATTAGGCGAAATATTTGATTTTACGTCAAAATACACAAACGTGCGCAAACATTTCATCAATTATGTACGTAAAATATAAGCATAGCCTTTCATATGAATAAATCTATCCAAAGAACATGTTAAAATCCTCTCGGACAAAGCTATTCGATATGTACCGTAGGTAGTGGTACCGTCGCATTGACTCGAGTAAGTTTAAACCCACTGCAATGCGGTTTCCATTTCTTGTGGTATTGTATTAAATTTACATTTCCAGAATTGTAAAGATATTTACATCTGACTGGCGAACACTGTGGCTTCCACACAAATGTACCTGGAGAAATATACGGACATTCAACGTAATAACTTTAACTAAGTCAAGTGATCCCTATTGAACCTTGTCATTTTAACAACAGGTTTCAACTGCCATACAAAATTGCCACACGAGTGAAAGCGATAAGGTGCTAAAGTGATCTACATATGACATCGACTGTCTTGCTAGACATAATGCATGCGACATATTATAAGGTTTACCGTCTACAAATAATTCTAAACTAAACTTTCCAGGTCATGTATTGTAACTATTTGACTCAATCAGTCTGCCACGCTACCTTTTAATATAATATGACCGTAACAAAAGAATTGAAGCAATGAGAATCCATTAAGACAAACAAAGCCTTAATCAACGGCGCATTTAAACCGTCCAGCGTGACATGCCGGGCAATTCGCAACCACTAATCGAACAAGTGAAGAGAAATAAATCAAAATTGTCATGAGATGAGAACAACTAAAGTAAAAGCAAATTATTTTGCTTTGAAAGCAGAGTTAATGAGTAGCGGCAGATTTTAAGATTAGTTCGCCAACTTTAATTGTGCCTGTGTAATGAATTGTGACCTTGATCAATCAATTTAAAATGGACGCACAATAGCTTGTGCAAAATGGTTTGTTCTAAGATTAGCCGAAATCGCGCATTTGGCTGCAGATCAAGAAGATAGGAGTATTTATAAAATAGCCATCTTTTATAATTACACTAGCTTTGCTCACGGATCCACACCAACATTATTGGGGTTATGCTACAAAATCTTGAAAAATCATGAAATATTTATGGCAATGCTTCACGTAAGGTGTGTACAGTACACTTGTAGTCATACAGTGTAAACATGCCAAATTTTAAAAACACAGCAAATACGCGTATATTTCAGCCAAGAACGTATGGTTACCTAACACATTCCAAACGATTTCACATTTATGAAAGCAATAGGAGAAAAACACCTTTTCACATCACATTTTAGCCTTTAAATAAGTAGGCTGACGGCCTCTTTATTTTTACGTCTCTATTGTCGGACTTGTAACGTAAGTTTTTTCAGATCCTAGATTTAGGTATTGTAGTAAGACTACACTTCTATTAGCTCACTTATGTAACGTTACATTTGTATTTTCTTTCGTTGCTGTATGTGGTGATCAAAAAGAATGCGCTAAAAAATTTGGTTTTTTGCCTTTTGGCAAAATTATATTTGGCCCCGGGTGGTGCCGGGTTTAGAATGTTGCCAATCCATGTCTTCCATTGGATGTCGTAAGAGACGACTAAGGGACTTAAGGCTGTGTAGTGCTGTTAGGCGATGGGTTTGCAACCTGTCACTAATACACTGGATAACATCTTAGCCTGGTTGTGCAAAATGTGGTCACAGAATTATCAACAAGTTTTTGGAGTTGTTGGTGAGTTTGTGGCTCTGCCTACCCCGCTCTGGGAATGAAGGCGTGAGTTTATGTATGTATGTATATTTGGCAAAATATCGTTTCCCAACCGTTTCATTTGCCAACACGTTTTTTTTTCTTTAACTGTAAATATTGTAGGATTTTTATAAAACCTAACCAATAGGGTTCTACGAATACGAAATAAATACAGAAATATTTGCAGTTACAGAAAAAAAGCGGTTTGGCAAATGAAACGGTTGGGAAACAATACATTTAGCCAAATAATTTTCAGGCAGGATTTTAAATGGCAGGATACAGATTTTTTTAAATCATTTATCTTGATACATATCTACAACTGTCCTTAAAACAATTTTGTGGGAAATTAACAGTGTGTTTAAATTATTCACTTCTGAAAGAAACTTAAAATAATCCAACCCACGCAGATGTATTGGTGCTTAATAAATCCATCGATTGATGAATCAACACGATTTATCTCAGCCGTAAATTCACAAACGCAAATTAAAATTAAAATGTGCGGCCATTAATTTAGTCAAGAATTACGACTCGTGTTTTGGTCCTCGCACCGCCAGAGTCATTCGTGTGCGCGATTTATCATTCTCGAAATAAATTCAACAACACTAACTGCTTCCTTTTCCGTGGGTGCTTCCATAACTGGTAACAGAAAAGGTTCGCAAACGGCTTGGTCCACCGATTTAAAAACTGAAACCACTAATTAATGAATATGTGCAATTAAAGAACACATTACGCAACATTAGCCGATTGCGACGGCGATGCATCAATTAGCTCGGCGCGAGCGCAGCCACAAGATAGATGAAGACAGAAGGTATGCACACGCTATTAAGTTAATACGAAAGTAAACAGTATCCAAAATCCATTAAATAATCTATTCTGATCTAGGATCATTGTATTCCTTCATTTGAATATCAAATGATAATCTTGCTGCAGCAATGCAGTACCTACGTTGCCATGCATTTTGCTTGTATCGTTGAGTATTGACCTTTTTCTCTTATCGAGCATTTTTGAGGTACATACATATGTATTTGTTATTGTCATTATTGATTAAGCATTGCCGACTGTTTTATTAAAATTTTATTACTAACTTTATGTTATGAAGTAAGAAACGGTATCACGCTTTACTTTTTTAGCCTTTCAATTATCTCCGTATCAAAAAAAACTACTTGTCCGATCATATTGACACGAAAGAAAGCATGACACGATTTCGCACTTATTTTTATTAAATTTAAAATATTTAGAATTCTCTAGCATCTTCCGTCGTGTTGTTCTACTTTAAACATAATGCAACATTTTTGCCTGGTTGCTTTTAGCAATAAAAATTGTTAAGGTACACACACGCACCTTCTGTTTCAACCTACATTGCGACATTATGTTCGTTCATTGTACAGTATCGGTGGTTATTGCCCCGCCGTCACGGCAGCGCATGTGTTGACATTTGCTTATGGTCAGAGCTAACCATTCGATGTCGACAACAAAGGTTAATTGGAACCGAGATCGTTTAGATACCGCCTTTGTCCTGTCGATTTGACGTCTGAAGATAGTGCCTAAGCAAACCTCTTGGCCCCAAGGGTAGTATATTCACAGTATTATTGACAATATAATGTCAACCATGTGCTTGAACTTACATTTAGAGCTCGTTTTACGAGCCTAAGGCTAGCTCATATTCTATTATATTGATTATAGGTGTGCTCCGTGTGGTTTAATACGCTATGAAAAATGGATAAAATGGTCAGAAACGGATTTTGCCAGCGTATTCAGAGGTAAGGCATGGCGCGGTTATGGTTATTCCATTCCAACCTATCAGGCTTAAAACACACATTTGGATTTTTCTGATGCGATTACTTTCGATTCTTAACGTCTATTGATATCTATTTAAATACAAATTGCTCAGGCGCAATTTTCAAATGGCCGAAGGTTAATCGTGGCTGCAATACCATAGTTTTTGTTTAGTTTACGTAGATTGCAATGTATCCCAGAGGCGGCAGCAGCAAGTTACGACGCAGCAAGGTATCTAATGAATCTTTTTTTTCCGTATGAGAGGTACTTCAGATAGTCTACTATTAAGTTAACTCAAACTTATTCTATTTATTTGCACATACACAGAACAAAAAAATATAACTATTAAGTCCATCCTACTAGGTAATAGTATAAATACGAAAGTAACCCTGTCTGTCTTACTGGCTGTCTGTCTGTCTGTTAAGCTTTCACGGCTAAACCGCTGAACTGATTTAGATGAAATTAGGTATGGAGACAGCTTGAACCCCGAGGATGGACATAGAGTACTTTTTACCCGCGGGTCGTGATAAAACTGATAAACGACTTCTACGCGGACGGAGTCGCGGGTAACAGTTATCTTCTATATACAGGGTGTAACATTTAAATCGGTCAGTATGGGAAAGTCTGAAACTATAAGACATACGAAGATCTGTTCTAAGGAACCATATCATCGATTTTAGCAACAAGGGCAACTGCATTCATACATTTAAAAAAAAACTTGTACTTAGCTCGGGAGTCGAACCCGGACGTTTTGAAAAATAATATTAACACTATTTCTAATTAGATATCGACTGTGTAGGTCTTAAGCAGTAAACAGTACATTTTATTATTTTAGACATCATGTTTCATAGTAACATTTACTGCTTAGGACCTACACAATCGATATCTAAATAGAAATAGTGTAATGTCCGGGTCCGATTCCCGAGTCGAGTACAAGTTTTTTTTTAATGTTATGCAGTTTTCCTTGTTACTAAAATCGATGACATGGTTCCTAAGAACAGATCTTCGAATGTCTTATAGTTTCAGGCTTTCCCATACTGATCAATTTAAATGTTACACCCTGTATATAAATAAAAGAAGAAACTGACTAACATATCAACGAACAGCCTAAACCGCTGGGTCTAGAGATTCCAAATTTGGTACGTAGGTTCCTTATGAGGTCTAGGGGTGCACTAAGAAAGGATTTTCCGAAAGTCGACCCCCAACGGGAAGAAATAGGGGAGTAGCGGGAAACTAATTCTACGCGTATAAAATCGCGGGCGTCCTCTAGTTATTGTATAAAGATATCATCACCTCTTATTTCACCGCCACTTAGACAAGTTATTTTATGAAACAAGGTACCTATCTAGTTTCATCTCGATTAGATATTCGCACGGCGTGTTATAAACAGATATTATCCGCAAAAGAACTGCTCTATCTTTATTTTGTGGACACGATCTTTAAAGTGACTAAACATTTTAGAAACTGTCTCTTCCGTGGTATTAAATCTGTCAATTTCTGCTATTATGTTATAGGCCAAAATATTAAACTAAATATTTAAAAAAAAAACAGTATATTTCGATAATAAGTTTTGTTTTCAATAAATATTTTTGGTCGTTGACTCATACCGATTAATCTCAATTAAATTCGTATTAAATCATCTAAAACCCATGCATCATTCTTAATTATATACTTAAGGTCCTATGCCCACCCAAAGCCAAACCGGAACACTTCACCAGTCAACAGTCAACATAAATTGTGAAATAGCTAACGAGTAATAAATACCGCATGACCGTCTTTACCCATCAAGATAGTATAAAACAAGAATCTATTTCGAAGCCGATTAAGAACTACAGGTAGCAGGTAAAAAAACTTGATCAGGCCAACTTGTTTCTTTACAAAGGGGTGTATAAATAAGGAACGGGAAGGGGGCGAGCTCGGCACGTGTCTGCGGATCAGCTGTTGGCCGGGGTCGACGAACCACGCGCGGACGAAACAAGAGTCAATGCACTGGACGAGACGACAGGCTCTCCTGGGTTAGGAGTACCAGAGTTATAGAGGCAATGACGAAGGTAATGTGAGGAGGAAGGTTATGCGGGTTCAATGTATAATTAACCATTATTATTATGTAAATTTGTAGGTCACTTAATCGCTGTGAACAAGCCTTGTTTTTCTTTAAGGATTTATGTTGTGTCATATTGTATTAGATATTGGCGTTAGTGTAAAATTAATATTTAATCATTGCCTCCGAAACCGCAATTCCCAGGTCAATTTCGTTAACGTCCATAACAAACAATCGGTGAATTACCGTTGCCTAGTTATAAGCTGCATCACGTTTCTCATTCTGAATCCGAGTCTAAAATTTTTAGTTGAAACCTAAGGAGAACAGAGTCAACGTCATAAAAAAACTCAAATATTCATGACGGAAATTGCACTTCACAGTAAAGCTAACAAAACCAGTTGTTAACAAAAACGAGTTACATATCAAGGACTTTACACAGCGAAGAGCGGCGCAGGCTTTGATTCGTAACAGGAAAATAACAACGAAATTGCTATATCGTAATGTTAATAATTAATTAAACCGCCGCCAAACATATATAATCTTAATTAAATAGAGATTAGCATCGTACCTTTGGCAATTTATCAATGATGCATACAAAATAAAATATAATGTTAGATCCCTTCACCAGTTGGTATGCTATATCAGAGCGGTGGATGGGTCATTTCGGGGTCATAGCATGATTGACCAGCCCAGATCGTAACTTTCCATCAGCGGAAATTGTGGTCCAATAGTTGCCTAACGAAGAAAAACTATCCGAGACCGCAGAATGCTACAAGTTACAACGTCTATATCAATGCTATCCATATAAATATGGCTATTGGATAACATATTAATTAATATAAAAATGTTAATTCATTTAAAAATATTAATTATAAATGCGAAATTAAACTCTGTCTGTCTTTCCGTCTGTGACGCTTTCGCATACTGCTTAACCAATTTCGGTAAGCTTGGTATGGAGATAACTTAAACCCCGAGAAATTCTACGTGGACAAATTCGCGGGCAACAGCAATTATATTTAAATAGAGAATAGTTACCGCAATTTCGTATTGCGAATGGCCGTTTCGAGATTTAACACTAACTGTCCTCAATTATGCTTCGATCGATTAAAATGCGACTCGGAGACCATGGCACGATCTTTTGACATCAATAACTATATCGTGATTCCGTGATCG
Source organism: Acleris cristana (assembly GCA_948252455.1). Lineage (NCBI taxonomy): Eukaryota > Metazoa > Arthropoda > Insecta > Lepidoptera > Tortricidae > Acleris > Acleris cristana. The sequence continues at coordinate 7,346,577 of OX411782.1, read as the reverse complement.
CATTGACATTCGATTTGACACACGGCCGCGACAAGCCGTTGGGTCACCATTACAATGTGTTATAAGTACAAGTCAGTGACACACAGATCAACAAACTGCGCTGAATCAGAGCTTGGATCTGCGCGTGCGTTGCTCCGGGCGTGAAACAGGAGTTTTGACGGAGTGCCGATTGGATTAGCAATTAACAGAGACCTTGACTTATGAAAAATAATCCCTTTATATTGGGTTGTGTTGTGTGAAACTTTGCTCTTATATAGAGTATATTATATAAATATAAAAAGGAGAACGTCAAAATTAAAGTTGATCAGATTAACTTATAAGTATATGTTTTAAATGTTATTTGGTAGGATGAAGACGATAATGACAACTATTATCAATTTATCACATACCTAATTAGAGCGTACAAGTTAAGAAACTTATCTGGAAACCAGAGTAAAGTTTATGCTGGAATAATCCGTAGCGAAGCAAGGATACAGGGATATATCTACACTATCTACACTATCATTATAAACAGGAAAGATTTGATTGTTTGTTTGTTTGTTTGCATTGAATAGGCTCCGAAACTACTGGACCGATTTGAAAAATTCTTTCACCATTAGAATCCCACATTATCCCTGATGAACATAGGCTATGTTTTATTTTTCTGCGCGGACGAAGTCGCGGGCAACAGCTAATACCAAGTATAAGTGGTAATGGTTGCTGTCTTGTCATATAAGGCCCACCACCATCTTACCCATTAACCTATCGCCATGCAGCATTGTCGTGTTCCGGTGTGCGGATAAGACAACTGGTAAAATCACTAGCATAGATACGAGTCATTCCACCTTAGTCCTCAGGGTTGGCAACTCATTTGCAATCTTAGGATTGCAGTCTCGTGATTATAGTCTTGAGAATGCAAATGTCTATGAATCTCAGACCCATTTACTATCAGTTGGCCTGAGTGCTAGTTTGCCTACTCCTTGACATAAAGGAGATTAGTTAAGGATAGGGAGATCAATCAATCGATAGGGAGAAATGGGGTCCATCGCATTATTATTGGACTTCGACAAGATGCTCTCAAATAAAATAAAAACCTGTGGGTTTCTCAATTAAATAAATACTCCGCAACATCCTGCAAACGTGTCTATTATGTCATGCCGCATATAAATAAAGCTTCTCTATCGATACGGAATCAGCACGTAATCAAGCTTTAAATCTTCGAGATTAAAAATGCAACCGCATTTTAACTTGCAGCGGGGAACGATTACCGATCGGCACTCACATAGAAAGTTCGAGGTGTTTTTGCCCTCAACCCCGATTGCCGCGTAAACTATGCGCTTGATTAATTCCTAGCATAACGCACGTTTTTGCCAAGCGCGGCGTTAGATAAGGCGCCAATCCAGATCCATTGACGTCTTAAAAATATCTGATTTTATTTGTTCAACATGGTACAAAATGGTGAACAGCGCCACCATTCTAGGCAGTAAAATCCAAATCGTATTTGACCTGTTATGGTATTGTTTTGAACTCGGCCGCCATTACTGTCAAATAAGAGCTATCAAAACGCTCACAATACAAAAGCAGGTCAAGAACGACATTGTTTTTACCGTCATTACTGTCAAGTAACGTGGACAATACGATAACATGCCAAAGGCCGATGTACGGTGGCGGGTAGAGAAAAGTAACCCCCTATGCATAGAAATTACGTAGCAAAAGGGGTTACTTTTCTCTGCAGCTGACTGTACGTACTGGTCATGGTTTGTTAAGATTGACAACAATAAAAATTGTTTGTGCCATTGCAGTAAATAGAGAATAGCTCTGGCATGTCAATAATTACGGCTTTTTATTGCCAGAGACCGGCATAGCAGACAGACGGCCCACCTGAAGGAAATCAAAACCAAACCAACCTGATGGGAACCTAAGTTTAACTACCGGCCCTTATTCGGTCTTTATGGCATCGTGCATCCAACATTAGCGTGGTTTCGCGGAGGCGTAAAAACGGGCCTGGCGCGTTAGGGCTTCCGCGAGAAGTCTAATCGACTTATCCGCATATATAAGCCTTCACGGACAGCTAGATAAATAGAAACTGTGTATTCTCCGCCGCCGCACAGACAGGCGAGTGATTGTTCGGTGTTTTAGCCGCCGTTGTTCTCATCTTCGTCTATAGGTACTATTAATATTATAAAGAGTTAAAGTTTGCGACGTTGTAGGGGGTAATCTCTGGTTGTACTGAACCGATATTGAAATTTCTTTTACCAATAGAAAGCCACGTTATTTGTGAGTGTCATAGGCTATATATTTACCCAATAAAAGTTTAATTGGCCAACGAAGTGGGCACGGGAACAGCTAGTTCCAAATAAAGTTGAGGACGTTCTCAATTCGTCAGATATTAACCGATTATAAATGATGACTTTTTTCATGTGTAAAGTTTCAATAACTCAAAAATGGTCCCACGTAAGTTTCATCACGATCTGTTCATGGGATCCATGGAGACTCAGTGGATCTCCTTATAATTAAGAGTCTGTCCATTTAATTATTTGGATTAAAATGGATAATTATTATAATTTTCGTTTATTCTTCGAATACGTTATTATTTTCTTTCTTGTCACCCTAGAATAATATCATGATGAGAAAGTTTTTGTTGATCGTTAGATAAGATGTTCGAATGTTTCTCGTTCGCGCATGAATTCCTGAACGGATTTGCATTATTTGTCCATTGCCCCTCCCGATTTGTATACTTATATACTTTTTGCCCCGATAAATTAAAAATGTTTTCTTGACATGGCACCTAATTTAAATATAAATAGAAAGAATGCGAAAAATAACATGGCAAGCTGTTTAGAATGGACTCACAGTAATAATAAATAATCTGCGGTTTACAAAGCGTTCGTAAAAATCTTAGGTTGCACAGGCGTATTGTCTTTTCAGGCAAGACTTATTAGAAAAGGATCGACGCTTTTACCTTCTCTATAATCGCCAACTGACACGTCACGCAATTTCAATAAATCTGACTTAGAAGCGATAAATGCTAAGATTATTCATGGTCTAAGCTCATTCGAAAATTCATTCATCTTTAAGCATCAAACAGAGGGTACAAAACTACCTATGTTATGTACAGTCAAGGACTTTAATTGTTATGCCACTATGGAACCCTGTCATAATGACCGCGTCAAACCACATGAAATAAATCACGCCAAAATTAATGATTAACGTTACGCGACAGGGTTCCATAGTGGCGTAACAATTAAAGTCCATGACTGTACTCCTAAGTATAGAGTAATGTTTGGTATATCACCTCTGCTACCACCTATACTTAAATACTCATTATAGTATCGTCAATGTTATAATAAAGAAGTGATCGTTAGCGCACACGCAGTACTCGCACGCAGAGGCGACATTAGATCTATTACACCTTATGTTTAAGAGAGCTAACGAAGTAAGTACGGCATCATCTTGCATTGATACCTTTTAATCTTGTCTTATTCGAGAGGATCACATGATCGTAAGCGAATACCGCCACCGTCCGCACAAAGAAAATATTTATATATGCATACTATACATATAATATACCGAAAGGTTTGCAAGAGTGTTGTATCCTTTAATTTTAAGGAAAAAGTACAGATGGGTGAATTGAAAAAATATTGTACATAGTTAAGGGCTCAATTAAAAAATCCTTAACAACCCTTAACTATTTCCTTTGTGTAACAAAGATTAGTATAATCATATATGGATAACTTTCGATACACAAACGAAAAACAGTGGAAGAAAGTTAACGTTATCTCAATTAACTCCTTAACTATGTACAATATTTTAGCAATTTACCCAGTTAATAGGAGGAAAATTGGAAAGGAAGAGGGATTTTGACCCGAATTTGGGTTACCGTGTGATGGCAAAATTACTAATTCTACACGGACAAAGTCGCGGGCAGAAGTTTGTACCTATACAATAAAGGGAATCCGGTTTATGAAAATAGGTGAATGTAGTGAACATTTTGAATATATCGACCGACACTCATAATTTTATTAACACTTTTCGTTTAATTTTACCCGTACTCAGGTCATAACTCATACCATCACTAGCCAGCTCGATAATGACAATTTAATCGTACCGTCATCCATCCCCTTCTCTCGAGCATAATTTATAGCTTTTATTTTGAAATGGAATTACTCCCTAGAACATAAGTCTGTGTTGCAATATTATCTGTATAATTTGGGAACCATTTACATAGGCAATAAGGCGTAGTCTTCGTTTCTCAAGTTCTTTATGTCCAATCAGGGTACCTACCACTTATTAGCAGAGTATTTACGATTTAACGGCACGAGCCTGGTAAATTGCTTCGTCAGTTGGAAAACACGATTAACCCGTGAAATGTTGTCATATATAGATACATATGTATTACAATATCAAACTCTGTTATCAAACTCTATAGTTCGAACTCTGGTGTGAGTTCCAATTTTAAATAAATCTGTAGACTACTTACGCTGGACACGTGACGGGTTAAAGAGTTAACCCACGCGGGAATCTTTATGTATAGCTTGATTTTAAATCTGTTTCTATTCTAATTGTAAATATGACAAACCTATCAAGGCTGATGGGGATTGATATTTCACTTCAGTTATGTGATCGTGTCGTGTAACATCAGCAACATAGTTAACTGGACATTTGTGAATCTTGTCACAATCACAATTACAATAAGGCTCACTAGTGGTCAGTTAATATTGATTCTATTTGTTCGCCAACGATAGGGCTACCAACAAATATATTTGTACTTTCTTACACTAAAGTAAATATGACCGACATGACCGTACGTAGCTAGGTATTGCCTGTATTGGAGAGCTAGGCTAACATAACGCCACGCTACGTGTTAAAAGCCACTAGCGTACTTAACCGCCAGAATTGTTTAAATTTTGAACGCGTCCGAGGCGAATTCGCTATATTATGTTTGTAGAGATGCTCGTAAGAAATTCTTACTGTCTCGACTGTATAATCAAAACAGTTACCATAGCTAGTCAAATCGCTGATTCTTGATCTTGATTACACAAATCATTTTCTAGCAAACATTGTGAACCCTTACGGGTCGTAGTCGTAATTTATTTATTTAAAGATAAAATTGTCAACGATTCAATATGTTAGGTTAATAAGTAGTAGCGTCTGGGCCAAATCCCGTGTCAGACTCCGTGTACAGTTCTGGATGACTTTGTATTTTGTTTTGAGTGGTGACAGCCCTAGTCTGTTGAAGACTGCCACCGGCTGTGTGACGAAGCCTTACCTGTAACAGCCTGTGGAACTTGATTCTATCGGTGTCAGAATTCGCATATTTGGCATGTGGGTCAGTCAGGGCGATGACATTGGCCGGCATAAGGTAGGTATGCGTCACAGTAATTGGCGGTTGGAAGGTGACGTCACTAGAAACAGATGGTTATTTTGCAAGATGTCAGGAAGCTGTAGAAATTCTAGTTTATTCTTAATACCTATGAAGCTATGAATTGTAGGTAAGGAGTAAAGTCAGTTATAATTTTGAGAGTTAATCATCGAACCAAATGATTAAACAGGAACGATGTTTGCACAAAAGGCAGTATAAAATTCTAGAAGATATTGGAATATAGTTTATAATGACTTAATGAGTCATAACCAGACAAGGCTTACGACGACACCTGTTTTTCGCGGCATTGGTTACGAAAATGGGCAAAACAACTGCTACAGAAAACATGGATCAGTCACTTTAACAGACTCTTATCTACTTTAATAATGGAATTACAAAACCAACCTTTGTGTTTCACAGTTAAGGTTTACATTGAAAGTAACATAAAATGGGTCAGTTAAACAACACTCATTTTTTTTAAATTGCAATTTCAAGAATGTAGGAATGTCGTCATTAAGTACAATTTCACCTGTTATTTAATTAGGTAACATCATGTTCATGAGTTTCCTTCCCTTTCCTTAATGGCCTTTCTCTATTTAATCATAAGAAACATAAAAGATCTTATTCTTTGCGTGTTCACCTACTGCAATAGCTGTAAAAATACCTTCAGGTTTGTACCTCTCACACTTGGTCTCATATACCTACTCTTGTGCAAGTCTAACTGACTTTACCACAACCTGAAAGACTTCAAGACCTCTTGCACTGTATCAGCTTCCAGAGGCCAGAGGTTATAGCGGCCAGTCTCTTTTTGAATGCTACATTTACTTTGACAAAAAAGGTTTCATGGACTTCCGACAAGAGCATGGCTTGATTATATTCAAATCCCATCTACACGCGAAATAGGCGCAAGACGTAGAAAACGAAACCACTACAAATTGCAAAAAAGCACAATCATAGACTCATACTTTAGCCGCTTACCACGGAACACCAGTGCCACTGCTGAAAGAGCTGCGGGGCTCAGGCACTCTAAATAATCAGACCTAAAACTGGTATTTTCCAAACCTCTCTTATCAATCAAATCTATCAAACATCACTACTACATTTTCGTGTCAAATATATTTCGAAAAAATCAAATGTATATGACAAGGTTCACTAATGTTTTACCAAATCATCATTTGACAAACTAACATTTTAGAAACTTTCAATTCGCAAAGACGTACTTCCCGCCACATATTTCATTTTATTTTTTGTGATCATTAATCTAACCTAACGTTTTTAATTAGCCCATGTAAACTATGTAATATGGTAATGGTTTAAGCACAATTCAATTTTTGCAAATTGAAAGTTTGTAAAATGATATAGTTTGTCATATGATGATTTGGTAAAGTCAGGATACCATATGACAAACATCAGTCATTGTCATTGTATTTTCACCAAGAGTGGTTTTCATCAAAAAATACAAGATTAAATACGAGATTACTACCTCAAAATAAACGTGAAGACAATGATTAAGTATATAAATAAATAATATGACAATGCTCATGCTCAACCTTCAAAAGTACACGAATATGGAGTAATAATGGTAAATTGATTTGTTTATATGAATGACGGAATGAAAACAAACAATTTATTATGAACTAGTTCATAATAAATTGGTGATAACTCTTTATGTCAAGCAACTGTGGGTTTACCCTTAATTTTTAATACTTAACTTAATCAATAAATAAACATAATGTTTCTACTAATATGGTATAAATGTGACAGTTAATAAACTGACCTTGGCTGAGAATGCTGAGATGCCCGTCTCAAGACACATCAAAGTAAATATCAAGAAATAGAGCTGTCATTTCTGAGGAGCCCTGAGATTAACATTGCAGCTAAGATCAATTCATTAATATGGATGGCCTAGATAAAGATGAACTGTTGAACACAGTGCACACTGATAGTCCTTATTCTGGGAAACCTTAAAGGAAACTTTCATATTTCCTTAATGATAAATGAGTTATATGCATTGTATTGCAGCAAATGCAATCTATAAAAATAAAAATCACTTCAGAACAGCTTGACTGATTCTTTTGTTTTGTTTGTAATTGTCAGGACAAGATTTGTATTAAAGAAAAAAACCCCGGTTGTAAAATGAGAATCAATATTATACATCTCAGATGATGATTGATTTCACTTAACTAGCTTCTTAATCTTGAAATATGTCTGCTTTGATATATTTTACGTGTGTTTCAGTTGTACATTTTGGAATGCACAAAAAATTGGTATTCTTACACCTTAATATTTAAAATAAAATTAACAAAAATATGTTTTTTATTTTTAATGAATAGTTAAGTTTTTGCAGTTATCATTTTTTTCTCCAGGTCCGGCCATGTATATTATCCCATCACACAGTTTTAAAGACAAAAATGACAGATACAGGATTTTGTTTATATAATTTGTAGTTACAGGTTTTAGTTTTATAAACTTGGCCATACCTGCCTAAATTATTTAAGATTTTTTTTCATTCAAATCAAAATATTAATACTGTTTATTTATTGTCTGTTTACAGCAGAAAGCATCATAATTAACGTAATGGAGGATGATTATCTAGGTACATTTAGCGTTAATCAAGATAACAAGGAATGTTGTGCAATAAAAATAACATAGTGACAAAAACAATGACAATAAAGAATTGTTTAAAATTGTTTGTTTAATGGAGAAAGAAAGCAAGAAAGTAAGAAAAACAAACACATACATAACAAATAACAGATTAACAAGTACAAGAAAAAATTAGCCAGGATAATATGCAAGTCCACTGTTGTGTACATAGGTACCACTTTAAAATCTTACAATAACATTTGTTTGTTAGTTTGTTTTACTTATAGGCAGGTAGGTTTCACTACACTGGATGGATTATAGAAAGATTCACGATGTCCAGTAAAATCACCAAGTAGAATGCCCCATGTACAAAATTAATAGGTATGGGATCCTACCAGGTGACTTACTGGACATCGTGGAAAGATTTGGCATTTAAATAATTCCACAAAAAAAAACTACTTATAGCTAACAGATGTTCATTATGTAAAATAAAGTACATTTCAGTCCAGAGCTCAAGTATGCCTGTTCTTATGTATAAAAGGTTAACTTTTAACAATATAAAACTATGTATATTATATAATCTGCTAGAGCATTCTTATAACACATTACAGTTTGGCAAAACCAATACTTAGTCAGAAGCAGTCTGACCAATTCTAACTTTATGATTGAACTAAATGAAAACTGCCTGTTGATACACTTTCTTCCATTTCTTTTGCATTTACATTCTACGCTGTTATTGTGTGTGGTGTTTTATAGCAAACTCTCAAAATTCAACATTTTCTGAGAGATTTTTTTTGTTTTTAAACCTATTTTCAAGGGAGATCCTTGAGACCTAAAAGTGTCATTTCCACATGATTTTAGATTGAACAAAAGAACAAAGAAGATCTCCCAAAAACAAAGATTATTGCCCCATTTAATAATATAGTACTGATATTCAATGATATCTGTTCTAGGTACCAAGAATCAACGCTACTTGAAACAGTAATGAGTTCCTTGATCAAATATTAAAAATTTGTGTAAACAGAAGGATGTGTATGGTTAGTCTAATCTCTAGATTGATTGTTTCTAGTTAATTATACTTTTTACTCATTGAAGCTTTTCTTTTATACAACTGTCAATGACATGAAGGTGTATAGCACATAAACTACATGGGAATTAAGAAAATTTATTTTAAGGAACCTGCCAGTAGTTTACTATGTATGATAAGGTAAATAAGATAACAATACCTAAGTTCACAAGATGGTTTTATAATAAAAATTCGCACAAAAATTACGAAAGCGATAATTAGCTTTAGTAATGTTAAGTAACATTATGTTGCACAAAACGACGCAACAAATTGGTCATAACCTACAAAGATAGAAATAATTGCAGAGTACAGTTATTTAGGTTGAACTTACCGACTGCTGCAAACTCGTCCGGAGTCCTCCCGCCGGCCAGCAGCCAGCGGCACCAGTCGATGGTCTCCCACTCGTCGATAGCTTTACTGGGGTTCAACAGAACATCCAGAAGCGGACCAAGGTGCTGCGGGGATCCACTCGCACAATCCGCGTGGATGTACGCAGCTGCACCTCTCTTCCCCTTCTTCATTAACACTTGGGCCGTAGAACTCGACATTTTGACACTTTAAATACACCAGCACAAAATGTACACATAAGCCACCGGATTATTTCGGTCACTCACGGAAGAAACACCATTTCGAGTTTTACATAAGGCAATGAACTGTGGCCCGTAACGCTCCCGCGGTCGAACATGGTGCGGACACGTAGGGAGAATACCACCGGTTGGAACTCGCGAACGTGACAATCCAATGATACATTTACGACATAAGTTTCAAATAATAATAACTTCTATTTATTTCACCGAGAAAATAGGCTTTACAGAAACAACTCGACCTTTCGTGTTTTTTTTATTGTTGCCGTATGGCATGGCAACACTTTATTGTGGGTTTCCACTGGAAAAAAAGGTTTAAGAGTACGTTATTTACACAGTTCAATAGTTTTTACGATGTTGGCCCCGCAATGATAAATAGGTATACACAACAAAAAAGAAAACTAAACTTTGGAATAAGTAGGTATTCTCTTGGAAATATTTACTTTTTCATCTTTGTTTTATATTCATTTTTCTTAACATTTAAAACCGTGACTCAAATATCTGAACCAACACATAGCCATGGACCTACAACTTATAATATTATTTGCCTGTATTTAAGTTAAATAATCATTCTGCTATATTTTTTATGTAGGTATGTTTATTAGCTTTTAATTCAAAATGATATGTATCCGAACGGATAAAAACCGGTGCGTTTATCCAAACGCAGCTAATGTCAGAATAAGAATTCTCTAGTTCAGCACATGGCGTGCTATTTTTCTATGTTTCGTTTAATTAAATAAAAGTGAATTAAAAAGAGTTTAATGTATTATTTGCGGTGTCCTGAAGGGCTTAGGACACTACAAAATGGCGACGATGGCAAATCTTTGTCAAATAAAGCCGTACACGGAAGGTGACGATGTGGACTGCTTTTTGGAGCGGGTGGAACAATATTTTAAGGCTTACGACGTTGCAGACACGAAACAAGTATCTACATTGTTAATGTTGATAGACGAGAAGTCGTACAAAACTATGAAAAGTATGTTTCATCCCACATTGCCTAAAGAAAAAAGTTACACTGACCTTGAGGCAGCTTTGAAGTTACGATTTCGTCCAAGAGTGTCATATTACAGGAAAAGAGCAGTTTTTGACAAAATAGTTAAGAATGAAGGTGAAAGTGTATCAAAATGGTACGAACGAGTGAGAGAAATAGCTGCTGAGTGCGAGTTCGGCACAGAGTTTGAACAAAGAGTTAAAGACAAGTTTGTCACCGGTATTAGATCGGGTCCGATTTTTGAAAGGTTATGCGAGGAACCAATTACGAAGGAAATAGCGAATTTATTAGACATTGCTTTAAACAAGGAATCAGCATTGCTCGAGAAACCAGACAGTGTCTGTGTTAATAAAGTTAAAACAGTAGAAAAGAAGGGTGCTGAAAGCAATGTTCTATTATGCATACACTGTGGCAAGTCAAACCATTCTTTTGCAAAGTGTAAATATAAGACATATAAATGTAAAATATGTGGAAAAATTGGACATTTGGCATTGGTGTGCAAAAGTAAGCCTACACACACATTGGAGGTGCAAGAAGAGGAGGACGAAAACGGGTTAGTGGACATTTTCACTGTTGAAGATTCGGTGTTACATGTTAATTATGTTGCTCCATATTTGGTCGAGTGTTATATGGGCTTAAAAAGTTTAAATATGGAATTAGACACTGGTGCTGCCGTTTCATGTATTCCAGAGGATATATATAAAAATATGTTTTCTGATTTCCAGCTTCAGCCAGCAAACTGCGATTTAAAGACATATAATGGTCAAATTGTCAAGCCTTTGGGTAAGATTACTGTTCCCTTAAAATGTAATAACAAGAAAATAAATTGTTCTTTACTGATTGTAAAAGATGGATGTAAATGTTTGTTTGGTAGAGATTTAATAGAAAAATTTAAAATAGAAATCAAAAACTATATTCCAGTAAACTCATTACAAAGTGATATTGTTCCAACATTAGATTCTGTATTACAAAGATTTACTGATGTTTTTAAGCCAGAGTTAGGCAAAATTGAAGGTGAAAAAATAAAGTTAGAATTGTTAGATGAAAATACAAAGCCCATTTTTCACAAACCAAGACCCATTCCACATGCCTATAGAGATAAAGTTGATAGTGAATTGTCCAAGTTAGAAAAGGAGGGTGTTATTACCAAAGTTGAGAATACTAATTGGGGCACACCTTTAGTACCTGTTTTAAAGGAAAATGGGCAGTTGAGACTATGTGCTAATTATAAAATTACTATTAATAAATACTTGAAAGATGTTAACCACCCTTTACCTAGAATTGAGGACATTTTTACAGCGTTACAGGGAGGTGAAAAATTCACAAAATTAGATTTACGTAATGCTTTCAATCAATTAATCTGTGATGAGGATACTGGAAATTTATTGGCATGGTCGACACCTAAAGGTATTTATAGATTAAATCGATTACCCTATGGAACTAAACCAGCGAGTGCAATTTTTCAAGCAAAACTTGAAAAAGTATTGCTAGGGGCTAAAGGTGTTGTTAATTTTATTGATGATGTGTTAGTAACAGGGGCAAATGACCAAGAACATTTTAAAAATTTAGAGGAAGTTTTGAAAAGATTTCAAAAAGTAGGTATTCGATTAAATAAAAATAAATGTATGTTTTTTCAAGAGGAGGTTAAATATTTAGGCCACATAATTTCAAAAGGGGGTCTTAAGAAGGACAAATCTAAATTGGATGGATTAATTAATGCACCACCACCTAGTAATGTTACTGAGGTACGGTCTTGGATTGGAATGGTGAATTATTATTCTAAATTTATTCCCAAAATGTCGTTAAAATTAAAACCACTTTATGATTTATTGCAAAAAGATACCAACTTTGTGTGGTCTAAAAAGTGTAATGATAGTTTTGAAATGATAAAAAAGGATATAGTTTCTGAAAATACATTAGTTCACTTTAATAGAAAGTTACCAATAAGATTATCATGTGATGCATCTCAGAATGGAATTGGAGCAGTGCTTAGCCATATTATGCCGGATGGTTCGGACAGGCCAATAAGTTTTATTTCCAGAGTCTACAGAACTGCAGAAAAGAATTATTCAATGATTCACAAAGAAGCGTTAGCTATTTATTGGGCAGTTCAAACATTCTATCAATATCTTGTTGGAACGAAATTTGAATTACAGTCTGATCATAAGCCATTGCAGGCTTTGTTTGGAGAAAATAGAAGTTTGCCACAAATGGCAGCAGGCAGACTGCAAAGATGGTCACTGTACTTAGCAGGATTTGATTACACATTCAAACATATTAAGGGCACAGATAATGTTAAGGCTGATTGTATGTCTAGACTGCCAGTTACAAACGATGTTAGTATAACTGAAGCTTCAATAGCTAAAGAATGTGATTACATAAATTTTGTCGAGGAGCAAAATGTTATTGATTTAAATATGGTCAGATCAGAAACAAGAAAGGATTCAACTTTGAGTTCTGTTTATAATATGATTAGATATGGGTTTCCTAAAAATGTTACTGATGAGTCTATTAAGCCGTTTTTCCGAAGAAAAGATGAGTTGTATATTGATCAAAATGTAATTATGTGGGGTTATAGAGTGGTTATCCCAGAAAAATTAAGATTGAAGTTGCTTAAAGAATTACATGCAACCCATGAGGGCATTGTTAAAATGAAGACAAATGCCAGATCTTATTTCTGGTGGCCTGGTCTAGACGATTGTATTGAAAACATTGTAAAAAATTGTAATATTTGTATGTCAGCACGACCAGAACCACCAAAATCAAATGTAATTCCATGGCCAAAGTGCAGTTTTCCATATGAAAGGGTTCATGCTGATTTTCTTGGACCAATTGACGGCAAAATGATTTTATTAATTGTAGATTCGTACTCAAAGTGGCCTGAAGCATTTATAATGAAAAGCTTAGAAGCTAAGTTAACTGTTGAAAAATTTAGGGAATGCTTTAGTAGATATGGTTTACCATATATTTTGGTAACAGATAACGCAGCAACTTTTTGTAGCAAGGACTTCTCAGAGTTTTTACAAAAGAATGGCATAAAACACCAGACATCTGCTCCATTTCATCCTGCTACAAATGGTTTTGCTGAAAATGCAGTTAGAAATTTTAAATCTGGATTATTAAAGGCGTTGCAAGAAAAAAATAATGTGTCATTTGAAACATTAATGAACCGTTATTTATTCCATTACAGAAATTCAATTCATAGCACTACTGGAAGTGCCCCGGCAACATTAATGTTTCAAAGAAAATTGAGAACTAGATTAGATTTATTATCCAATAGAAATTGTTCTAAAGAGGAAAAAGTAAATAATTGTGGAGGAGAAAGGAATGTGACATTTAAAGAAGGGGAGAGTGTTTATTGTCGAGATTACAGAAATCCAAATAAAAAACGGTTTGTAAAAGCTGTAATTGAGGAGGTCTTGGGAAAAAGAACTTATCTTTGTAAAATTATCGATGAAGAGTTAGTCTGGAAAAGACATTTGGATCAGATAATAAGTTGTTCTTCCCAAGATAAAAATAACTATCACACAAACAATAAAAGTGATTATGACTTTTATGAAAGTAGCAAAGAAAAAGTGATTAGGGACTCAGATAATTCTAAAAACATGCAAGTACAAAATGAGAATAAATTACCAGAAGATAATGTGCCTGAAGATTTAGATACTGAGATAGGGACAGAAAACAATGATGTCACTACAACTATAGTACCTAAATCTCCAGTGGAAAGTAAAACTCCCCAAACATGTAGTAAAGATAATGTAATAGTTAGGAGATCCTCAAGAATAGTAAAACCACCCCAACGTTTAAATTTATAAGGGGAGTATTGATATGTATCCGAACGGATAAAAACCGGTGCGTTTATCCAAACGCAGCTAATGTCAGAATAAGAATTCTCTAGTTCAGCACATGGCGTGCTATTTTTCTATGTTTCGTTTAATTAAATAAAAGTGAATTAAAAAGAGTTTAATGTATTATTTGCGGTGTCCTGAAGGGCTTAGGACACTACACAAAATGACTTTAAAAATACGTCCGTCAGCAAATAAAATCGTACAAGTTAAAAGACTTGACAGACTATAGTTTATCACGAAATGCATAACGACTTCAATATTTTTTTGGATATTATGGCCCCATCGATCGGTGCGATGATTCCACCAATGACTGGATGCGTTTTGGGGTCTGCAGTCCGATCAAGCATGTTTTGCCTCCATCAGTTTACTAAATTATGACAGAGATTCAAGATACTTGATCTGAGGCTCTACTTTAAAAACCGAAGTTCGAAGTTACGTTAGCACCATCCCTTTCTCTCCATTTAGTCTCGAATAACGAGTGACAGGGATGGAGCTAACGTAACTTCAAACTTCGGTTTTCAAAGTAGGGCCTCTGACCGCAGACCGCAGAAGGCATCCAGTGTGGCAAATCCCTAACACCAAATACTGCCAGTTGACCGTTGATCTTTTACGGTAGAGGCATTTAGGTAGTAACGAAACAAAAAAAAATAAAAGCGAATATTTAGTTCCACCTCACTCATCTGAAAGATATCTTATGGATTAATTTTAAACAAATTTTAAACAAACACATCTTTAGATATACCACAAGCAATAAACCTCTTTGCCATAAGTTACTTTAGCTCCATCTCTGTCACTCGTTATTCGACACTAATTCGAGAGAAAGGATTGGGGCTAACCTAATTTCAAACCTCGATTTTCAAAGTAGGGCCACATCTATGGCCTCAATACATACCGTTTATAATCTGTGGGCGCAGCCCACATTTGGCATTACTCACAGATTATAAATAAGGGTCTACCTACGTACGTACATTATTTATTATGGCGGACATGACCATGACATGACATATCCTATAATCTGTGGACATGGCGGTGTGGTTTAGGAACATGTGATATTGTGGTATTTATTTTCCGTCGTCTAGAAGCAAGCACTAGGAAATCTATCTAAAACGGATCTAGGAATCTATATAAAACGGGTCTACAAGTGTTGAATATAATTATCATAGTTACGATTTTATTATAATATACGTTTAATATTGAAACATAAATCAATATGGGTGAAGAAAAAAAGGTTATGTTTCACGAGATGGAACTCGACGACAGGATCATAAAGGTATTTACAGACTTACAGATCTTTAGATACAATGTTATAAAGAGGCTTTAAGTATCAATCTTTTAATAGCGCTATATATACTATTTATAGGCAATAGCGCAGTTAGCATGGTCAGAGCCTACATTGATTCAGCAAACCGCAATACCCCTTTTACTGGAAGGGAAAGATGTACTGATGAGAGCTCGAACTGGTTCGGGAAAAACCGCCGCGTTCACCATTCCAGTCATACAGAAGATTTTGCACTTGAATAATACTAGCAAACATCAGTGTATACGGGCCTTGATATTATCGCCTAGCAAGGAGCTTTGTGGACAGGTGAGTTACATATTTCAGTTTTTTTTTATGCATGTAGACTTTCAATACTGCCATACTTAAGCTAAAAAAGGGTTAACCCTCATTTGGTCGGTTTTGAGTTAATGATGCAAAATTACAGAGCGCAAAATTCTCTACATTTCGTTCTAGGAAACATCCTTCTATCATTATTAGTTACGGAGATATAGATTGTCGGTGAACAGTTAAGTGACACAATTTTTAAGATTTACTTAATTAGAAATTAGTTAAACCACAAAGCTAGTTTGTAAGAGGGCAAAAGGCTCTTAACTTCATGAAAACTAGTTATTTTTATATAATTTGCTTAGCTAAAATAAAGTTATCTATTTATCCTAGACTTAAATTAAGTCAAGGTCCTTTAACTCTGATAATTTATAGCTAAGCAGTGCTGAATAACTTCGAATACATTTTTTGGTAGACAGTAACACGAAATTACTACGCTAAAAATCGGTTAAGGTATGGTTAGCCCGGTTTTAGTGCAGTAATTAGCCAACATTAGAAATAAAATGCTTAGCTTGAATACAAAAAAAGGTTTCAGGTATTATATTTGACAATCATTTCCGATAGAAATTATGCCACATGGTAGGAGTAAAAATTAGGTACTTTTGTCTCTAAGAAAGTTTGCTCCATCTTATATAGTTTTTTAGAGACATCAATCCCCGCCTTTTTTGACGATATCTCAAAATCGACTACTTGGGGTTAACCCTTTTCTAGCTTAAGCACGGCAGAATAGGCTGTGCTTCTTCTTCTCTAAAACACTAAATTTTACTTTGAAATCTGTTTACCTGACTAAAGCACTACTTTTGTGGTCCTCTAAGCATTGTTCAATATTCGTGCGTAACATTCGTAATTAATATATCTAGAATAATCTTTGACCAAATGATTTTTATAATACCTAAATTAAATTTTCAGATTACATCAGTAATAGCAGACCTAACACTCAAATGTGCCAGAGAAGTGCGCTGCATAGATATCTCAGCAAATGGAGATATGCAGACCCAGAAGTCATTACTCTCGGACAAACCTGACATTGTAGTAGCAACCCCATCCAAAGCCCTGGCACATCTAAAAGCTAATAATATGAGATTGAAGGATGATTTAGCTATGTTAGTTGTTGATGAAGCAGATCTTGTGTTTTCCTTTGGATATGAAGATGAAATCAAGGAATTGTTGGGGTAAATATGGTATAATCTGTGTCAATTCAATACGATTGAATAATATGATTGTGATGCTATTTAGTGATAAGATCACTCTCTGATTGACTCACTTTGTAACTTTTTTAGGGTTCCATACAAAAAATGAAAAATACGGAACCCTTATAGGGAGTGATCGGAAATAGGTGAGCTAATTTACCTAAACTTGACGCATATTCATTCATGCGTGAGTGAGATGGGAATACATTATTGAATGAACATGCATCAAGTTTAGGTAAATTAGCTCACCTATTTCCGATCACTGCTTATAGGATCACTTGTGCGTCTGTCTATCTGCCTGTCTGTCTGTCGGTCTGTCACAGTCAATTTGCTCCAAAACTACTGGACAATTGAGTTGAAATTTGGTACACATGTAAATTGATACCCCAAACACAGATGTGCAAAGTAAACATACAGGGTGGGAATGAGTAACCCGCAAAATTTTAACCACCGATTCTAGAGCCTATTTGGAGTATTTAATGTGGTATAACATGTAGTTCAATATCGCATAATTTCTGAGATTTTAATTATTTAAAAAACAATTTCATAGTTAATTTAATTTGAACTCTGTCACCTCAACTTAAAGCTTATTTACTAAGAAATTGATTAAATTAATTTATGATGTACATTGAGGATATTACTACTTACAACATGAATCTTTCTTAGTAAATAATGCTTTAGGTTAAGGTGACAAAAGTGTATAAAGAGTTCTAAAGTTTAATGTTATTTTACAGGCATTTACCAAAAATCTACCAAGCAGTACTGGCATCCGCGACTCTCTCGGATGATGTCCTGAGCCTCAAAAAAATTGTCCTTCGGAATCCAGTGACGTTAAAACTCGAGGAGCCTGAACTAGCTCCGTCATCGCAATTGCAGCATTACCATATTTTTTCTGAAGAAGACGATAAAGCGGCCATCTTGTATGCGCTGTTGAAATTGAACCTTATCAGGGGAAAGAGCATAATTTTTGTAAGGACTGTAGATAGATGTTACAAGTGAGTAAAAATGTTTCAGGGCTTTGACACAGCTAGCGTCTGGCAGTCCATTTGATGTGCCGTAGAGGTTACTGCTGTGTAGTTAGAGTCATACATACATACAAACATTAAATCATGCCTGTTTCCCAAAGGGGTAGGCAGAGACCACTTCTTTCCACCTGCTACGATCTTGACAAATCTCTTTCGCTTATTCCACATTCATACATCGAGTCATGCATGCACTTTGGTTTCGGGTACTTAAAATTCGGCTCTTTTCCAGTAGTAGTTAGAGTCAAGTTTGATTATTTTAAAGTGGATTATAAGTTATTCTGCAATTTTATCTTTCCAGGCTAAAACTATACCTAGAACAGTTCAAAATCGGGTCCTGCGTACTAAACTCGGAGTTGCCCGCGGCGGTTAGGTGTCTCTCCGTAGACCAGTTCAACCGCGGCCGCTACCAGATCATCGTTGCGTCTGACGAGAAGGCATTGGAAAAGCCTGACGGCGGAATACTGCCTATTGAGGAGAGGCAGAAGAAGAAAAAGGTAAGCCCTAAGACTTCTGGGAGATGTTGATGTGTCATATTTTCAATGAAGGCGCAGTAGGGTAATAAGGTAATTCGCATTTCTAGCCGGTCAAAAAATTGAAACTTTAAACCCACCGCAGGTAGCAAAAACGAGTACCCACCGTAGGTCAGGTAATTCCTGAACAATGGATAACCATGCCTCACTCCCTAGTTGGTCGTCCTTAAGAGTGCACGTTTCGCTTAATGACATTATTCTGTAGACTACGCGTAATTTAACAATTAAATATTAATAGAAAATAATAATGAGAAACGAAAATCTAGGTAAGAATACATACTTCTTTTTCGTAAATTTTATGCATTTTCTTTAAATTTACCTAAACAATCTTTGGATTCTAAGTCAATTCTTTCTATATTCATTCATCAACTGTATATCATCCCTTGTGTAGCGTACAAACATTATTTGTTTGTGCAAGAGAATCTAAACGCGGACGGAAGTTGGCCATATGTAGTGCTGCTAACTGGCTGAAACGGTTGCTTGGAACCGGTCTCGGTATACTGGGGGTTAGGATGGCGCGTGTTTTAATGAAGTTTATTCTGTAAGACGCACTATTACAGGTTGTGATTTTAACAGCGTTTCCCAAGAGACCACTCCAAGACACCAAGAAACTCAACAGTATTATTACTGTTAAAAGAGAACGGATAGTATTTTCATCATCATCGTGTCAGCCGTAGGACTTCCAGTGCTATGCAGCCTTCGTCAATCTCCACTATGGTGACGGCGATATTGACTTACCTACAGTTAATCATAATTAAGTACGCCGTACGCCGTTGTAGTGAGGTTATATTGTTGCAGCAAACGTCTAAACGCAAGCGTGACAAGGAATCGGGTGTGTCACGTGGTATAGACTTCCAACACGTCTCCAATGTCATCAACTTCGACTTTCCGCTCGACGTTAACTCATACGTGCACAGAGCTGGTCGAACGGCGAGAGGGAAAAACTCGGTAAGCAAATACTACGCTGTAGTATAATTGAAATGCATAACGCTACAAGTTTACCATCCTGAAACCATAGTATTAATAGAAAAGTAGTTCGTCTTCGGCCCTTTAGGAGTTTCTGTTACCTATTGCCGCTCGGGCGCTACTTAATATATAAAAAGGTTGAGGACCTTTACTTAAATAAATGATTAACTTACTTACTTAATTTGTCTTTAGATTATTCTTAACCATCATTTATAATTATAACTGTGTATTAATTTTACAGGGTTCAGTTCTCTCATTCGTGTCCATAAGAGAGAAGCCTCTCATGGATGCGGTGGAACAGCATCTAACCAACGGGTTCAAGACACAAAAAGTTTTACAGTAAGATTATCATATTGATTTTAGCAGGTTAGATCAACTGTCCCTCACTGTGTGTGTTCATAGGACCTCGAAGCTCATAAGATTTGAGATTAATACGTGCTGGAATCTGGAGTCATAAAAAAAGAAGTAGATAGTGACAGTAGAAATGTTAAATAATTTGAAATACAATACGCAGAAAAATATACAAATACGCAAGAAGCCGTCTTCACATGGTTATATTCATATTAATTCTGAATGACTAACTTATTTCAAATTTTGCTATTGTGGGTCCATGTTTAGTTGGTTCTATTGGTACAAATGTACATACCAACGTAAAACATTTGTCATACTCATGCCGAAACACATATTCGCAGCGCCAAGTATAGTGCCACTCTAACAGAGCACTGTAGGTGGTTTTTGTTGCGTAATAACTAATCATCCAATACGAGTATATCACCCATTCCTGTTTAGAAAGTACGAGTTCGCCCTGGAGGAGGTGGAGGGGTTCCGCTACCGGTCGCGCGACGCGTGGCGCGCGGTCACGCGTATCGCCGTGCGCGAGGCGCGCCTCAAGGAGATCAAGCAGGAACTGCTCAACTGCAAAAAACTGCAGGTTGGTCTACTATCTGTTGTCATGTTTGAGGTGAGGACTGTTGATGTGCAAAGCAGGAAAATAAATCAATATCACTTGACCAAAAATACACCTTTTGTCCACGAAGCACGCCTGACTACTTAACCTTTTTTGAGCGCCTAAGCCGGCAAATCACGTAATCGGAAATTCGTGGCACTGAGACGCGAAACGTCGGCCATTGCCGTCAAACTTCATACGACACAAGCAAGACTGTGGCGTCTGAGACACGTCGTATTACTTCGCTGCTTGGCGTTCAAAATGTTAATTTTACATACTTGTTACGATATCGTGAAACGTTAAATTAAGTCGGAGGGCATGTCTTCGTGTTTTTTTTTATCAATAATGGGTTTGCGTCTGACCTTAGTCTCACCTGATGTCAAGTGACGACGAGGTCGAAGGTGGTACACGCTTACCCAGAAAATGCCAATTCACTCTTACCTTGAAAGGTTATAAACAAATGTTACATAATAGCTCGTCAAAAAAAAAACAGACAAAGACATCCTTACATTATTTTGATATTTTAAAAATGTATTTCGTCGCGATACATGGTAAAATATCGAAATAATGTAAAGATATTTTTGGTACGCGTCCATTTTTTTGATGTGTGTAGTTGTCGCTTGTTGGTTTTCGTTTATTCAAGTCGGCACTCGTCAAATCACAGAACAGAAAAAACAGTAAAAGTGTCAAGTGGGCGTGTAACGTGTGGCACTGTTATGCGGAGTTCCGCATAACCTACCATACTTTTGCCGCGATCGCTTATTTAGATTTTTCAATATTACGATATTTCTAAAATAGGAAATAAATCCAGAAGCATGCCTTATTGTGCTATTTTGGAATGTAAAAACGACAGCTGCACCAAAAACATTTTCCATGGTGGCGTGTTGTTTTTATGATAGTTTGAGTATTGGCCACAAGTCACAACAGGTCTGATACTAAGCAAAGCTCATGCCACTTCCACTGTTTTTTCTATTCCGTGGGTCAAATACGTCTCACATGATGAACACCTAAATAACATATCACTTTGATGATCTGACTAATCTTCTCTCTGAACATCTAATACACTTCTTACTACCTACCTCACATCTTCCCACCGCTCACCACCAACCTTCTTACAGGGTTACTTCGAAGAGAACCCTTCAGATCTGGCCGCTCTGCGAAGGGACAAGGCTCTGCACACTGTGAGGGTTCAGCCCCAACTGGCCCACGTGCCTGAGTACTTGCTGCCGGCGGCGTTGAGGAGTGAGGAGCCCGCGGAGACCGAGGCGGACGCACCGGCACCACAGAAGAAGAGGAAACAGCAGGGGAACTTTGGGAGTGCCAAGAGGCATAAATATCAAGTAGGTTCTGTGATCTAGCCTGACGAGACTCAGCAGCAAAAATAGGTGGACAATAAACAGTTCAATTGTTAAGAGAATAAGAGCGTGTATAAATAATTTCGAGCTCTGCGATTCTCCACCTGCTTCTGCAGTTGACTGTATCCCTGTTGGTGGTTTTTCTAAGAATTATTTTTCTCTTATGATTGAATAGAAGCTATCTCAGATGCCGCTTTTGTAGGCCTGACGCAAACACTGCTAACGATGTGGAGCTAAGTCAATTTGTGTGAGATTTTCTCTTGATATTTATTGATTGTTTCACTAACTAACTTTTTCCCACAGGCGCGCCAAAGCAACCCGCTCCGCAGTTTCGACGTCAAGAACCTGAAGAAAACACCTGCGACGGGTGACACCTAACACTGTTAGTAGCCCCATCCCACAAAAACAATTTTATTATATAATATCCTAAACAAATTAAATATATATTTGTTTCATGCAGAACCTACCGGTGACAGTGGCCGCTCTCGACTTGGTTAGTATGAATAAAGGTTAAGTTTTATGAACTTGTTTCTTTTTTATTTATTATTTAGATTGATTTCTGCTACTGTTTATTAGATCCTTGTATTTTAACCTCTCGGTCACTTATGTGCAGGGGTCGGAATAGGCAGTGCTTATTAACCTAAACTTGACGCATGTTGCGTGAGTGAGATGGGAATACATTATTAACCTTTGGTATGCCGCGACTGGCGTAGTGACGTTATTGCTGTGTGCCGCGAAATATCTATGGTTACGTAGTACTGCAGCTCAAGTTTTTAATATCAAATATCTCCAAAACTACAAAATGTACTTCTTATCTGATTTTTGTATTTAAAAGGTAGTGAATTAAAGTTTTTATTATTGCTTAATTGAGTAATACATCATCAGTAGTATATTTACTGGAACTCATTATCTCCAATGATTAAAAACGCGGATCCGCGTTCCCGATATTCTGAACACATTCATAAGAGTTTAGGAACGAAAATGAATGGTTTGTTTTGATTGGTAGATAACTTCACTCAATAAGAATATGTTCAAGCAAATTTCGACTTAATTGGTATGTAAAGAGTATGGAAAAATGAAAAATATCGCATGGGGTCGTTTGAACGCTGATCCGCGTTCCGGCAGTATGACGGGATTCCGTGGAGCCACGTTCCGGCATACCAAAGGTTAAATGACGATGCATCAAGTTTAGGCTAATAAGCACTACCTATTCCGCCCTCTGCTCACGTGATATCAGGGCGGTGCTCTTGTTAGTGAAAGTAACCTTCAGCTACTTGTCCACTTTACCTCTTCATCTAATATTATTTTTATTCCTAAATATCAATAGGAACTGGCATTACGGTTCTGGTTCTGCTAATCGTGTGTTAACATAGAAAAAGAACGAAAGTTCAATGAAAACTGAGGAGTGGCGATGGACCCTTTACGTATTGCGGTAGTAAAACAAAGAGAATATTACCACTACGTGATAGGTGCGACATGCTTGTCCACAATTACATACTGTAGTTGCTATTAAAGCTCCCACAAACCGGTTGTAATTTTTCGTTCTGACGTTTGGTGAATACTTCTCGTTTAGTTCACATCTGGACATGACCACCTCGCAATTTGTGCCTTGGCATGCCTTGGCTGCAAAAACACTTCTGCTATTTTCCGTTATGGCTTGGTTGTTTTTTCTTTACCGTACACAGGCTAGGGGGTTATTATGACATAGCTATGCAGTTCATTTTACGGTGAGTGTAAAGGACAGGGCTATAGCAGTTATATAGCTCTGTCCTTTTCTCTCAGCATAAACTGAACTGCATAGCTATCTCATAATTACCCCCCTAGTCAAATCAAGAAGTGGTCAAATGCAGATGTGGTCAAAACAAGCATTAGTCTAAAAAAGAAGTGGTCAAATCAAGAAGTGGTCCAATCCAGAAGAGGTGAAAACCGGAATAGGTCGAAAAAAGTTGAGCGAAAATAATGAATAAAGAACTGGTTACGGATCATATCGACCTAGACGATTACAGAACTTGACAAAAACGAGTGAGACGAGCCTTGGAGTCACAGGTTATATCTTGTATAAATTAATAATTTATCGGTTTCTTTGTTACGATGGTATTTTTTGACCCGGACATTCTTCGCGGGGAATTGGGTTTTAGGTAAGTACTTATTCTTATGTCATGGACACTCATTTTATTGATTGTCTCACTTCATAACGGTGTCATTCAGCAGCCGACCGCAGACGGCAACGGCAGACGTCACTACTGGTTTTTATGTATTTCTGTGAAATACCTTCCTTGGCAGGCGTCACGACGCCTGCTGCTCGACCCAGTAGTGACGCCGACGCCTAACCGCCTCTGCCGTTGCCGCCAGCTGCGTAGACACCTTAAGTAGTATTATTTTATTGAAATAAGTATAGAGACTTGGGATGTTACGGAGCTTCGAATCCGGTATACTACCTACTCACTGATGTCGAACCGCTTTTATACCGCCAAGTCAGGAAGAATCCTTAGTCACAGCAGAACCTGTCATACGGAATCGATTTAAAGTTCAGGATATCCTAAAAACAACAGTACCTACTTCAGTAGGATTCTGCAATCACCATCATTTAGACTGTCAACATGGTGATAATAAATAATAAACCATAAAAATTACGATTTTGGGGGCCAAAAGCACGTGCCTAGCAAAAGGAATGACGCTATCAAGTTTCGCTGCGTAGCCATCCTGTTTCGCTACCAATACACTACCACACTACCACTAAATTTCTTGAACTGTTTATCTTTGAAACCGAAAGCCTTTGCTTTCCAGTGTCGTGTCGTTGTAGTTCTTGGTCCAACTCGAACATATTTAGGTAGTTGGTATTTTTCAGAATTCAGAGGATAATTATCTTTTGCTTGACGTTTTATTGTTACCAAGATGATGATGTTGCCTTTAGAATCTCAAGGAGCTGAGCTTAAGTATAACTTATAAGCATTTGTTTAGGACCGCGTAAAACGCTTGTCCAACTACCAAAAATTGTACGCACGACGTACCCAACTAGGAGTAGTCACAAGTCAGCAAATTCCCACCGCAGTGCAATGGTTGGAGCCGACCTGGGGCAACCGCCTTGATGATCACGGTATACCCTGCGCAAGGTTAGTATGACAATTAAATTTCGCTTGCGCCTTATATACGGCCGTGGGAAAATTTTAACAGCGCGATCTAACTTTTGATATAGCGACATCTGTCGGGACTAAAGGAAGCTAAGGCCGTTTTAGGAAATATCGGTCTTGGTCACAAACAAGGTGAGTCATTTCGTACCTACACGGTTGTGCATTGATGTCATTTTTCTAAAATCTGGGAAACCTTATTCGATGCAAGGCAAAACGTACCAATTCCATGGACTACCTAAGCGGTTGTAGCCCCTCTATGAAGGAAAGATACGTGCCACAGACGCCTAATTTGTGCCATAATCCGAAGATGCAATCTTTTTAATGAATTCCCTGCCTAATACAACCTAACAAAACCTTGACAGTGGATCAAATGAAACGTGTCACGGGTCTGTCACTTACAACATCACATCAACAAGTCCCGACGATCATGTTAACTTACGTAACATTATTTCTGTTAAACGATATAGCCCTAAAAATCCCTACAGAAGAATAAAGGTACACAAACAAACGATATGTTCAGCTACAATATCTTCCTGTGAAATAAACTGTGATGTGGTTGGAGGAACTTGGGTCATACATACAACATGAAAGTTCCGAGGTAGGTTGGCATAAACAAGTGATGTCTCTAGTAAATCAGACGATTTGGGAATATGATGAAGCTTGAAGCCTCATAGCTCTTCGCAGTTTACAGCCGAATTCAGACCTCGGTTTTTTAAGTTAAGATGTGGTAAAAGGGTTTGTGTACCTAAATGCTGTTGTAGCTGTTTTCCAAATAAGCTCAGCTCATCCGAATCTCTTAAAACAATGAATAGGTATGTACCTCGATGATATCAAAGGAGGGTTTAACGATTATATACTCAGGTGCCTCATCGATTTAAACTACATTAAACTACAATGTTAAAATCCTGTTTCAAAATGCAATAACAAGTCTTGTTTGTGCCTTTGAAGTCAAGATGTTCACATATTATTCATTTCAACCTGCCTGTTTATTCATTTTTAACCGACTTCAAAAAAGGAGGAGGTTATACGTTCCACTGTATGTATTTTTTTTTTTTTTTTTTTTTTTTTATGTATGTTCACCGATTACTCCGTCAATTGTGGACCGATTTTAAAAATTCTTTTTTGGTTTGATAGAGTATACTTCCGAGGTGGTCCCATTGTCAGCAAATCTGAATCTGATGAAGGGATCAGTGAGGAATTGAGGGAACTCCTCAAATATTGTATGCAAACATATAGCGATTTTAGTATTTTTAGTAACAAGTGTAGCATTTGCATTCAGAAAGTGTCACTTGGTGAAGCGAAACTGATGATGAAGACCACAGATGGCCACCGGAACTCCTCAACGGTACCGATTTCAAGGGTGGCGATAAGATATTTCGATTAAGATAGTTGAGCGACTACAACGAAGCACATTTAATTGTTTTAAAATGACTATGATTTTCCCGCGGCGTTGCTTGCGGCGAGCTTGAAATGTCTTAAAGTTTCATATATCAACTAAGAAGTGGGACTACATAAGCTTATTATGATCACTAAAAAGTGTAAAATAAAATAAATGTTTTAAAAAACAAAAAACCGCCTTCAAAAACGCTAAAAATAACTTCTACTACTAGGTACTTAGTAGTGGGTACCTATCCTATTAGGTTAGTCCAACTGAAGTCGGCGACCACAATACTTTCAACAAAAAGCCGACTTCAGTTGGACTAACCTAATAGGATAGGTACCCACTACTAAGTACCTAGTAGTAGAAGTTATTTTTAGCGTTTTTGAAGGCGGTTTTTTGTTTTTTAAAACATTTATTTTATTACTTCTTGAACTAGTCTGTCTAATGCAAAACCGACTCTGCTCGGCTAAGGCCGGAGAGTTTATGGTGAAGCTAACCTTACCCAACATAAAATGTTAACTAAAACACCATTCGCCGTAGAAGATCTTCAACTGAACCTCAGTAACTTGTAATTTGGTACCGAGTACTTTCGATATTTTAAACTTCGAAATGTATTTACCTAGTAGGTAACGGTCAATATATTAGATAACTTTCGATTTCCAAATAGTTGTATAACATACCCAACAAATACTGTCGACATTTAAAACATAGGCCTTATAACGGTTCGGTTTAATGAATTCTAATTTTCGACATTTTGAACATCGTAATCGTAACTTCGTACCCATCTTACTTACTATTTGGTGTGATGAAGGGTGAAATCCGTAAACATACTGACTGTTGACAACACGAGCTATAGTTATTTGCCGTGGGTTGCAGGCGCTGGAATGGGCGAAATGCGGCTCGAGCTCGGTGTCGGCGGCGCCGACGGTGCTGTGGGCGGCGGGCGCGGCGGCGCTCGCGCACCGGCTGATCGGCGCGCTGTTCCGCCGCTTCCTCTTCCGGCGCGTGCCCTGGTGGGAGGTGTTGCTTCAGGTCAGGCGAGCTGAGTGCTCCGCGCGTCTAAACGTTGCACAAGACAAAACCAACAATCGGACTGACAGGCCCAGAGTCATTAAATCTTAAAATTGTTCGGAACTATATCTAGTTTCTTAAAAACTTCCTTACGTAGGGTTGCAAAGTGGGTACAGTCGAGTTTATAACTATGTCACTTTAGTACCTTGTCTATTTAATGTCATGTTTAAACTGCCGTATATAAATTGTCACAGCGATTAGAGTGACAAGGTACTAAGTGTACACATTTATGAACTCGACTGTACGTCTAGTGTAAAAACGGCTTACTCACACATTATGCATATTTTGATATTTTTATGCAAGAGACCTTACTTAATCGATTCTCGGCGCGAAATCTGTTAAGTTGAAAACTA
Source organism: Acleris cristana (assembly GCA_948252455.1). Taxonomy (NCBI): domain Eukaryota; kingdom Metazoa; phylum Arthropoda; class Insecta; order Lepidoptera; family Tortricidae; genus Acleris; species Acleris cristana. The sequence goes on along the minus strand of OX411782.1, from coordinate 7,318,613 downwards.
TTTTATACCCGATTTAATGGCGATCCCTTGACCCTTGTTTCAGACCTGGTAAATCTTAAATGTCCCAACGGATTTTCCTCAAACCTAGCTGAAAAACACTAGATCATACTAGAAGCGGTCGATCTGTTGAGCAGCACATGTAGGTACATATGTATACAGAGTTTGGAGGTATCTATCTCTGTTTGCATTGAGGGCTAAAAAGAGACCAACTGAGCAATAAACGATTATCGGCGCGGGATCCGTTATGTTAATTAAAAATGTGATGGTTTGTCTTGTCCCCAGCACCTCTTATTCGTGTGGATGGTTATATACAGCGTGCACTTCTGGGTGGTGTTCGTCAGGATCCTTAAAGTGCTAGTTGACTACGTCTACGATGAAGTGAGTAGACCAGAGTCCTCACGGCGTCCATACTTTATGTTACATGATTCCACGGCAAATCCAATCGTTTTGATGATTGGGTTAGCTCAGGAAATGTGATCAGTTCGACTGTTATTTACATCAAAAAGTAGGAAACAGTCGGGAACCATATTCTTTTATTGTACTTAGACGTTGACTACACAAAATATTCACGATTATTGATAGGTGATTAATATAGGATTCCGATGAGACAAAATTGATGTTAATTTTAGTGTTAACCTTGTTGTTCACTGCGAAGAGTGCTAAAGACATGACAAAGCCACGTAAAAAAAATAAAAAGAAGTATCGCAATGTCGCGGGGTTAGGGCCTTTAGCACGGTGGCTTTGCGTCAGCGATAAGTACCTATTGAAGTAAATATGCGACAAAGTCGCGATGCCTGTTGTATACCCACCCGACAGACAGTGAAGAAAGGGACAGAGAAATATGATTTCTGTAACATATCTCTTTTTCACTGGTTGTACGTACGGCATCCTTAGCTTAGCCTATTATTTTTCTTGCCAAAATGTTTGTTTTAGACCTTAAATAATGTGTTCGAGGAACCAGTACCCGCGCCTGAAACAAGAAACCTGCTCCAGCAGTGGGCAGTATGGTTCTGCGGGGCCCTTCCACTAGCTGTCTACATCCATACCAGGCCGCGGCCAGAGCCGGCGCCCCTCATGATATGGTACCCAGAATACCTTTCGGATATTTATGAGCCATTGCTAGTGAAGGCTCAATTTCTGCTGGAAACGCTGCAGCAGTACACGCGGTGGGTGTCAAGTGTCCTTTGTGCGTCTGCAACATTGGGCCGCGACCGAAGGCGCCGCCGCTGATTTTAATCTGGTATTGTATGATTATTGATTATACTAACAAGTATATGAACGCCTTTGTAAGGCTATCGTAGCTTTTGTAAAGGGTGATTAGCATGTTGGCCCAGTGTGATATTATTCTACGCAATAATTTTCTATTTCCTAAATCCTAAAACTTCACCTTTTGGCCCTTGATGCAGCCAAGGTAGAATTTCCCGAACCAACAGGCTTAACTTGCCGTATTTGACCATATGGCCATGTACCCTTACCATGAGTTACCTTACTCGCTGACGAGTTGAATACTCTGTCCCTCCGAGGGACTCCCTCGCACTCTATAAGAATACTGTATTCGATTTTGCACAGAGCATTCGACTCGCTAGCAAGTGCGGTAAACGGTAACTCATGGTAAGGGTAGGTACTGGTGCATAAGCTTACGCCCGCGTACGTTAAAGTTATTCCTGGTTGAGTTGACCGGTCGCTTGGATGAGTAGTGATTTGTTTCGCTTTTGCTGCCTAACCCTCTTAATTCAATCAGTGTATAACTCCAATGTGTTACTTTCTTTCCTTTGCCCCCTCCAGGATAACGACAAGCCCGTGGCAGCGGCGCGAGATGGGCCCGTACGGGTACTACCTGCAGCGGCCGCCTGCGCCGGCCTCGCCCCCCACCCCGCGCTTGCTGCGCCGCGCCTTCAGCGACTCCTACGTGGCCGCGCAGCCGCCCAGCAAAAAGAGATACTCTAAATCCGTCTGAATAAACCTATTGCCATTCAGATTTTAGTTTTATTACAAGCTAGGCGACCCGGCGAACTTAGTACTTACCGCCTCAAAATGTTTTTCTCGTATTTTTTTCCGATGGTTTAATACCTTTTTGGGGCCTCTGCTTCTGCAAATCCAACAAATCAAAGGTCATATAAATCGGTCCAGCCATTCTTGTTTTATATACCTATATAGAAATTGATAAAGTGAAAACACAATCGGTATTCGCTATTGGTATTCCATTCCCGAACCGTTACGAATTGCCTCACAAGATCGATCGATTATAATCGATTGGTAGATAAAAAATCTACCTCTCACTGCTTATTCCACTGTCACTCCATAGGCGGGTTTAGGTCCCCGACTAGTGGAACAATTGCTATTTAATTTTCATTTCAACCAGGGAACCATAGGGAAGCTGGAACGGTCGACCTTATAAGTAGCTGCACACTACATAGTAGTAATTATATTCTCTTTGCACTAGCGCTTTGTCACTTTACGTCATGTTTGAACTGCTACAATAATCTCTCAACGGCAATAAAGTGACAAGGTATAAAAGTGTGCAGCTGTAAGGCCCACTGTACGAGGTTTATACGTTTAACTTGTAATTACAAGACACTAGAATCACGAAGAGCAATTACACTACCCCGTTAGTAGAACATAGTTATACCACGGATTTGCTTAGTACGCTTTGCCCGATTTATAAACCTCTTTACCTACTTAAAATGGCTACCTTTTTTCAAAAGAACACTCTATATAACCTTCATAGAAACAATAAACAATAAACAAACCATCTAGTTTACAATAGGATAGGTACATGGCAATATGACAATTTCATGCATAACGTCAAGTAAGGAAAAACATAGAAAAATATAATGTTAATATCGTAAATTACGAGTGATGTCGGTTCAAAATGGGTCGTAGATTCGACGACTACAGACACATGCATGGAGGGAAAATTAAACACAGGTTGTGTGAGTACTTTTATTTTATTTTTATGTGTACTCAGTAGGCGTGTCCAGGAATGTGAAACACCATGTGTTTAGCCAAGTGGTAGCGAACTCCACATTACTTAAAAATTCTACAGGATGGACTTTTCCCAACTAGCCAAAGTGAGTCTGTAATTAATGTACCTATTACTAATCTAGCTATCTGTAATTAACAATCAAGAAGGAACATCATATCGCTTCCTGCTAACGCTTGTGTCTCGACTATAGGCATACAACTTAACTGAGAGCCTTCTTGATATTTTTCGTACTTCACCCCCGCAGCTCATGCTGCCCCCAGTGGCTTTACTATACCAATTGAGGCCCATGGCAAATTCGTCGGATAAGGATCTTCGTTTCACTTTAATTCAAAATGAAATAAATACTAGGTTCCTCCTGTGCTCACGTCCTTTAGGACCGTGCCAGGGGCTCGTGGCATTTTGCCCGCACTGCCACTCTTTAGTTACGCCACTGCTTACCTACGCTTATAGTCGTTATTATATGTCTCTTTTTAGGGTTGAACGGAGAGTGTGTTTTACTATGGCCGTTATGCCAATAAATAATAAACAAGGCCTCGTAAGTCCTGTGTTTAATAATAGCGGTCGTCCTAACTACCGAATGGCGTTTTTCCTCGATATTGTACCTCTACGGTGGTACGGAACCCGTCGCGTGCGAATTCTACTCGTACTTGGCTGGTTTTGTGTTTTCCCGTTCCCGTTATTGGCAACAATGAAGATCGGACGGGTGTTGAACGTAACAATGACGAGTGATACCTAACTACACGTGCACTTTTAAGAGTAGTCGAGGATAGAACACTGCCCCGAGGTTGAACAAACTAGCGTCTGTGCATTCGCAACTAAGCTAATTTCGGTCCCATTTCGGCCACGTAGCCGTGTTATTAAAAAGAAGATAGATTGAAGAAAAAGAAGATAGAAACAAACATTTTTTTCACAATATGCAGGTATCAAGTAGTGATACCAATTTACGGGAACACCCAAATACTTCGAAATATTTTATTCCGAATATTCATTTTTCTGAAAGCTATGTTATGCTGGAGCTATTTTAGATTAAATGCATAATTCAATTGCTACAACTAGGTTATGCGAGGTTTGATTTAAAAGCAATACCAAAAAAATAATTCTTCAATCATAACATTGCATTCGGAATTTTGAAACATCGGAATTTTGATCAATTCGCAATTATGACTTTTCAGAGTTATGTAGTAAGTATACTTATAGTATACCTACTCCAATTAACTTTATTGCAGACTTTGTGCGAATCGCATCTCGAGACTATAGCAAAATGGTTGAGCTGTAACGGAGAGCCGTGGGGCGTGGGGCCCACGGCAGTGTTCGCCAGCGCCGCTGCGCTGTTCCTCTACAACGAGCTGGAGGCCACCGTGCTCAACGCGGGCGACCATGCGCAGCCCACGCTGCTCGAGAAGACTCTCATTGTAAGCTTTTCTACATTCGATGACGGGTAAATCACTGAGGGCCCTGCCAAGATGCATTGCGCTAACTAGCATCTCTATTCGATTCGTTTTTAAACCAATAGCGTCACTGGTAGATGACGTGATACGAAAAGTCACGTGATCTATCAGTGACGCGATTGGTTTAAAAATGAAACGAATAGAAACGTTAGTTAGCGCAATGCATCTTGGCAGGGCCCTCTGAAAATCAGCGTTACAGCACCTATGCCGCAATACAATACATGCTGAGTGGACCCCTATTGGTGTCAGGGTGATCAAGAACGTTTGAGTTAATAGGGAATACGCATGAATTTTTTTAATCGTATTTCTCAACAAAATTTGAAAACGCCGTAAAAGAGATCACCAAAAGTGAAATTATAATCAAAATCGGCCAAGAATTACGGGTGTCACAAGCATTTTAAACTGCTAATTAGAGTTATTAGACAGAGAGATCCGATATGCACTGTGACGTCATGTAACAGGTTGGCCATATAAACTCCATATTAAATTCTAGGCCAAAACTTATTGGTAGCTATTCAAAAAATGTTTTTTCATAACTTTTTGGTACATCAATCGAAATCAATCGGCTTTTATTGAAGCTGTGAAAAAATATTTTTCTTTCTTTTTCTTTCTAAATCTTCTAGAAGATCCATTTTAGTAACGATAGGCAGGTACAGCAGCAGTATTCTAGATCCAATCTGCAGGGATTTAATTGTAAGGTCTACATCATAGACTCTGTTGGATATACTTCGATCGTGTGGCATTTTTTAATGAGTTACCCTTTTACAGATCTAAAAAACGATTTAGATGTTACAGTGGATAGATTAGGTCTAAAACATAGTGGTTATGTTATTATTTTGTTACCTCCGGTGACTGTCTTCAGTGTACCTTTATTGTTTAAGAACTATTTCACCTTACTGCATTGTAATAAAATCCTAAAGTGGATATATCTCTTCGTAGTCGACTGTACATTCAGTTTGCTTATCATTAACAAAAAATGTTGCGTTTACAGTCTACAATGGTGCTTGGGATGCTAGCGCTCATGATCCACCTATGGGTTTGTGCCATGCGATTTTTCCAGTATTACTTGGACACCCTAATAAGAGATGTAAGTAGCATAATGCTTAACACAGTCACGAATCATTTTCTTTGCAATCTAATCTAAGAAAAAAGATGCGACGCATATCAAAATAATATTGTATAAATAGGACACTTCTCATTACTTACAGATAAGTAAAGATGAGGAAATCTAGAAGCACCTCGAATAGGTTGAGAGATTTTTTGTTAATGAAGAAATATAATCTTCAGACTTGTTACGAATTCAGAATTTTATTCGATGTAATGAAATTACCGAAAGAAGCAGCTAGACAATTGCCATGCTATTAATAGTAATAAGTTAAAAGTAGTGCGTGATTTGTTTATGCATCTGAAAGACCAACAAAAACAAATCTGTTCGAGCTTATCTTAGGGTCAATTCACACCGAGACGCGACGCGACGCGATACTGCTCGCACATGCAACTCAAAATGTACTTTATTTACTACAGGAAAGGTACACATTTCATTGTGAGAATTCAGAATACGCTGCACCATGCAGTGTTGAATTCATCGCTTGGTGGCTTGGTGGTGGTGGTCGCACGTGCGCGCAGCGTCGCATCACGTCGCATCGCGTCTCGGTGTGAATTGACCCTTAGGTTTCCTTCAATTTTCAGAGCCCAAATGTACTCCTTGAAATGACGACAGCGGGGCTCCTTGGTGGGGGGCAGTCGGAGATGGTGGCCCTTGGCCCCCTGACCCGATTCCTACGGCAACAGCAGCCTCAGATCCACATCACCATGTGCTGGTTCCTCTCACTGTGCTACGCGGACTATGTCAGGAAACATTACTGTACCAGATTCAACATGCCTTATTTGGAACAGTGGTTAGTATGCTAAAGAGCTCATAGTGATTTGTCGGTAATACTGTACTCGAAAAATATGAAGGGTTTTATTAGGCAATTAGTTAATTATAATTGTTAGAACACCCCGATTTCAAAAATTACAGCTATTTAGAATTTCAAGATGGTTGGTATGACTTTTAATTATTGAAATATACATTGATTATCCAAGTCAAGCTTGAAAGGTTTAGACTGATGAAGTCTGCGCTCCGCCCGGCACTGATCTAGCTCCAAAAACCCGAAAGCTAGAGTAGAGAACTGGAGTAGAGCTCCCACGTGATGGTCCTTCGACCTCGTGAAGGTTGCGGGAACCCGGTAGATGTGGGTAGCACGTGACCGGTGGTTATGGCGATCCTTGGGGGAGGCCTATGTCCTGCAGTGGACTTTGTTTGACTGGAATGATGATGATGATGAATACCAAAACCACTTATTTTATCGATTAGGTTCACAAATTAATACAGCTACTAAACAGGTATTCGGCCAAAACGGCAGAGACCCGTCCCATGTGTAGATTCGTGCGTGTATGTAATATTTTTGTCCCTGCGGTTGGGGGCAGGCAAGCGGAGCTGCACGAGCGGGCAGCGCGTCGCGTGCGCAGCACCATGGAGCGAGTTAACAGCTTCGTGGGGCTCGTCCACCAGCGCCTGCGAGGGTTCGCTCCTCCGCCGACCATTGAAGCGCGCACGTAATTATACCCGAATAATCGGCACATCATGTGAGCCCCTGCCACTTCAAATTTTACCACTTCAACATACAATTTGGCAACGTCGCATTTTTTTTAAATCGGTACTGTCGCGATGCGCGTTTCAAGAGAACTAGGAAGGACACGAGACTAAATAATGGAAAAGAGATTCCTTAAGGAAGGAGACCCTTGAAGTAGCCTATTTAAGTCGGCTATAATTTAAATGCTCGTTCGTACTTCAATAGCTTTTGTGTTTCTATAACCGAGCGGAAAAAAGATGCGACAGTACTGATTGTCAGCTAACTGTTATGCTACCTACTTCTAAATGCACTGGTTTCCTATAAGTGGCATCGGCTCAAATTATGTTACCTAAATAGCATCGTAACACTTACTGTTATGAAAAGTGCTAAACAAAGAGAAGCCTTGAATGAAATACACACATCAAAAATGTCCAGGGATAAAATATGTCCCTACGTTATTTTAGTTTTTAAAAGTGTTGCAATACAGAAGTAGTATACTTTGCAAAATATGAAAATAATTTAATGATATTTTTGATGCCTAGACATTTTTGGTGTGTGTATACCTAAGGTGATTAAGTATAACTTCTGGTACCATTCTTGCTAAAACCGCTGCTGATTACGTAAATAAGACATTGGGTTTGTAACTGACGAAATACCTGGTACAGTCACCAGCAATAATATATTATCCAACATTGGGCGCAAAAATATCTGACACGTCTTTATTACTAGATGTATAAGAGCGTGTCAGATAGAGACTGTGCTTAAGTTAATCTCGACTGTAGTTTAGCAAATATTGCAACTAGTGACTGTTGCAAACTTCTCGTGACCACTACTATTCCATCACCTACTGTCGAAATGTAGCTTATTGCTGCTACGTATTGGGTGCTTCGTGAGAAATACATAGGTAGTTAATATGAAAGTTCAATCAATTCACTATTTTAACATAATCTTTATCTGCGTACACAATGTTTTACTGACAGATCATCAGTTGATAAATCGATACAAGGATTACAGTTCAAAAATCAGTCCCGTCGTCTGACCAAGCACTATAGACAGGTCTTAACGATATAACTCGTACAGTCAGCAACGAAAGTTGCCGAACAAAATTAACGTTACAAAAGATACTGGACGCTTTAATCGTACATAAGTTACTGAACAGACTTACAAATAAAATTCCATTTACATCATGCATTTTCAAAAGTAGCTATACAGTATATTTCTAAAAGTGGCCGGACATTACAATTGCAAAAGTGGCTGGATAGTAAACTTCCAAAAGTTGCTGGACAGTATACTTACGCCCAAAAGTAGCCGGACATTAATTTGATTTTTGAAGCTGACTGTACCAAACATGATATTAATGATTTACCTTATTGCCTTTGTTACTCATGTGTATTGATAGTCGGGCTTATCAAAAATTAAGTCCTATGAGGTTCGTATAGTGTAGTTAAAACATGTGAGTTAGGTAAGTTGACAGAAAACAGAGATTAACTGTAGATATTTGGATAAAATTTTAGTGTGATTTACATTCATTTATTATTTAGATTTCGTAAAAGGTTAACGTAAAAGACAAACAAAAAAACAGATAAACCGGAGTTGAACGCGCACACGAAATGTTCCGTATCATTATTGTATTTCATTAAATTTTGGTTATTTGTTGTTTTAGCCGAATAGTAATACAAACACTTACGCGTAAGCGAACTTCAAAAACTGACAAAAGCAGCATGCATTTAGATAAGGGTCACAGGTAAATTATGTATCCAAATATATGTGCAGCAACGTTTGAAAAATGAATGTACATCGACTTTTGGTATCTCCAAATGTCTTTTGAGATTTATACACAGCCTTAATGTATTTAAATATATTCAGCAACATTTGAAAAATAATGTAGGTGCTTTTGGTATTTCCAAATGTCTATTGCAATTTTGGATGTGTTCGTGGACTTTCGTTGCTGACTGTACATGTTTAGGAATCACGTGATAATGTTTTATTTGTACATAATTAAAATGCACTGTGAGAACAACAAGTTTTCACGTACCATTTTTGATAATGGGCTGCATAACGTAAGAATGAAAGGTGTTGGAAGTATTGGAACACCGTTTTTTACAACGTTCGTAACGGTCCGTTTCCAGAGTTCCTTAATCTTTGGTCAGTCACAACAAGTCTAACTCGGTCCGTTAATAGTACATTATTGCCTAGGCAGGGAAGTAGGCAATTGGGGGCCGAGTATTGGTTTAAACGGACGAGCTTGCGTGTAAAAATACGAAGCCCGCAATTGCCGTTCCTGCCAAGGCAAATATAGTGCTTTTCCCAAAAATCGCAAGAAAAAAATTGTGTTGTAGTAAAATCTTCATCGCTTGAACTTATTTTTTGAATTGCATACAAACAGAAACTTCACGTGAAAAAACCATACTCTTTACCGCCATTTTGTTTATGACAAGGAGAAACGCAACTTAAAAAAAATATGCTATTCCACACACAGATAAAAAAGTTATATTTCGAATAAAATTTAGCCCTCATTAAATAAAAACAACGTAATTAACTGCTGTTCTGAGGTCAAACCAAATGATACTGTCATAGTTGTTTTATTATGGCCCTTTTCACTTTTTAAAAAGTTACAAACTAGACAGTAATGAAATTTGAATGCAACATTGCGGGCTTGTGTAGCGAGCCCACATTGTTTTTTTTTTAATTTGAGAACTCTCAGTAAACTATGTACTTCGCGTCCAAATATGTAGATAGTAATGTCAACTTTTCCAGGCATTTTTGAGAAAAATATTATTTCTACTATATGAGCGCAAGAAAAGCCCCAAACGTACTTTCAGAAATGCTAAAACAACTGCATTTTTTATGTAGAGTAACTTAACCAATGAGCGACAAACGAGCCGAGAAGAAGTTATGCTTGTCCTCCTGACCATGAATAAAAGAGTGTTTGGTCATCTTTTTAGCCAAACATGTTACGGCCCAATTGTTTGTATGTTGCCTGCATTTATTGCTTACAGTTGCCTTTGTTGTATACCTACTATAGGCAGCGTGTTGTTCACTAGAGTGGCACTTCAAGCAACAAACAATCCTGTTTGGACCTTGGCGGGATCGAGTCGAGTAACATGGCCCGCTGCGGCAAGCGCGCGCGGACAAGTGCGACGGAGCTCTACCCCGAGAGAGAGATGTGTCTACATCTCGTCGGGCAGCCAAGCAACAGTACTGCCGATGCCATAGACAAACTCCGCAATTACATCAAGGTACGGACGTTGCCTATATCTTATTTATACATTATCATTTGCCAGCCACTTCGTCGGCGTAGAAGTCATTACATTACTATTCCCCGGGGCCAAAACTCCAATTTACCGGAACAAAAAGTTCCTGTATAGCGATAAATAAACAACTTTATAGGTAAAAAGGGGTACGTATTATAATACCGAAGTTCAAAAGACCGAATTTCATAAGGCCTATGAACGGAAGACCGAATATTAAAATGTCGAATGATTATTTTACCGAAAGTTTAAAACCCTTAAGTTTGTTTGACCGAATGCCTGAAAACCCGAAAACTTTAATCCCGAAGACTATAACCCCGAAGACTATAATCCCGAAGACTATGATCCCGAAAAATTAGTTAACTACACCTGAAATACCTTCGGGTCTGCTCCGGCGCTGCGGGAAGTGCAACCCACCCGCCCTTGCGTAAGAAAGCACGGCGTCTTCGCTCGCCTTCGCACCTTCGGCTTTTTGGTCGCCTTCGGCGACCAGCCTCAGCCGCTGCGGCTCCGTTGTTGCCTACTCTTTCTTACAGCGAGCGGGCGAGGGTTGCCCTCCCTTCGCGCCTCCAGCTTTTTATATACACTCTAGGGGTAAGACAGACAAAGACCACGTGGAGTCGGAGCTCAGCCAATTCGGTAAATATTTTTTTATCTTTTTTCTCGCTCGCTCTTGTCTCTTGCCTCTCGAGAGGCTCTTGACGAGTGTGTACACCAGTTATCAAATGTAGATATATTCATCTTCGGTCAAACGTACTTTCGGGATTTTAAACATTCAGTCATTTGAAAATAGGTATTTTAAGCTTCGGTCAAACGTACTTTCGGGATTTTAAACATTCGGTCATTTGAAATTAGATATTTTAAGCTTCGGTATATCGGGTAAGTATCGGCATTTTGTACTTTCGGTATTTTGGTTTTCGATGTATTAATCGTCGGTATTTTCAATGTAGGTATTATGAACTTTCGGGATTATAATACGTACCCGTACGAAGTCGCGGGCAACAACTTTAATAGTAGTATATACCCAAAGCACTGAGCATGGTTATGATATTTGAGTAGTTGAGTCGTCGTCTTTGATCCATTCATCAGAATCAACGAAATTATTCGCGTTTTCGTTTATTTGCGCCTAGTTGAGAACCTCCTCCATTTTTTGAAGTCGGTTGATGGAATTAACCTTCTTGCTCCATGTTACAGGCGACGCGCTGCTCATGCAGCACTTCTAACGCAAAGTCCTCTCACACCTCCACGCCCCAAGAAACAACCATAGTTTGACGACAAGTCCTGTCTCCGAACGAATATTTAGGCCGGTCGTCCATCAAACAGGATCGAACTTTTATAAAAGACAAGGTGAAGAAATCGGCCAATATTAATTGGTAACTTGCCGTGTCTTGTTGCATTTGTGCAACCCTTAAATGGACGACGGGCCTTACTCAAGACAAACTTTAGGTACAGTTAGCCCTTAAAAAGTCTTTTGGGTTCGGGTTAGACTCGCTTATGAGAGGGAGTGAAACATAGTACAGTCAGCTGCAGAGAAAAGTAACCCCCCCTGCATACAAGTTTCCTAGCAAAAGGGGTTACATTTCTCTGCAGCTGACTGTACAATACCGAAGGATTTTTAGAGCTGTAGCACGCTGGTAAGGCCTACAATATGCGTACCGTTCCACAATAACAAAGTATTAGCTTTTTCATTATGCTTAAATGTACTTTCAAATTGGTCTAATTCAATGGCATGTTGCAGGCTTTATGAAGTAGAGTTGACCCTATATTTTTGTATGGTATGGCCATTTTAATTAGTAGTAATCATGATTAACCAAGTGGTGTTATGGCAATATTACTTGAACTTGTCTAATAAATATAAATATGAATAAATTAAATCAGTTATAGTGTTTTATTAATTAACTCATATTTGCTTGGAACTATGTTTTTGGGCATAACCAATCAAGATAGTTAAATGCATATTATGCTGTTGAGCATTTTCGAATCAGGGGCTTGTAATGGGTTACCTAACTTAAGTTCGAAAAACGTTTGTCCGCTGTTTCGTTTGTCCGATAATCCTTTTTCTCTGAAACCGTTTAACTTTCAGGGCTTATTGTCTAACGCACTCGCAATCGCAATCACTTTCATTTTGACACTCCGAAGGCGAGTCCGCATACAAAATGACAACAATGGTTCCACTTTGAAGTCGATTGTGATTGCGAGCGCGTTAGGCAATAGTGACACTGGATTGTTATAAAACTAACCTAAGCTAACCTACTGGTTCTATATGGCCCGTTTAGAAGCCCCTTTAAGTTAAATAAAAGCTTGTATGAAGTATGCATGGTCAGTCTTATAAGTAGCTGCACTGTTTAGTGCTTTGTCACTTTAATATCATGTTTGAACTGCTGTTGAATTCGACGCACCAATGTTTAACCGCCCAGTCATCCCGTCAGCGGGCCTAGTATGGCTGCGTCTATATCGCGTGTTAAATGTGGATAAAGCATCCGTCACTCTCGGTCTTATTTACGTATCGAGTGCTTCTTTAGACGTGTGCGTGCGTAGCGAGCGCCGCAGTGGAATTCCGGCTTAAAGGTAGCGGAGCGATGTGCGAGGAAAAAATCGACTAATGTAAATGATTCATTTTCCTAGCCTCGCTCAGCGCAGCTCTCCTATTGGTGGATTTTGTCCTAGCACGCCGTACCGTTACCTCGAACAGTTGCTGGTGGATGCTCGCCCTTAGACGGACTCTGATTAGGCTTAGTGGTCCCATTACTCTTGCCCCACAGCTCGACCACGAGTCCGGAACCCCGCAGAAGTAGGTAGGTTAGGTTCGTTATAGGTACCTTTAGATGCCCGTAGGGCAAACCGCCCAGAAATAGGAGTCCAATGACAGTGGGGCAAAAAGCTGGGTAGTGATTCTCTCATAAGCGAATGCAAGAGTGAAGTCCAAGCGGCGAGTTTAAGTAGTCCCGTCAGAGCGAGCAAAACACATATTAGCGCGTGCATTCTCAATTAGGCAGCCTTATACGTTCGAGAAGCCATGCTGCCAAATTGAATACACGCGCTGAAATGTGTTTTGTTCGCTTTGACGGGACAACTTTAACTCGCCGCTTGCACATCACTCCTGCGTTCGCTCACCTTTGCTTTTGAGAGAATCAATACCCAGTGCGACCGCGAGTTCGGGACCGCTGAAAAGGAGTTTACAATATAAAACGATTTTGTTGAAACAAATGTCAGACTCGCCTGCAATGGCTGATGCAGGGCGAGTCTACGCATCTGCTTGTTTATTAGTTTTATTACTAACACACGACACGGTTACAGGCTCTAACACGACAACAATACACACATTTAAATATTCAAAACGACCAAACCTTAAAAAAACATTTAAAATATATGCTTTGTGGGTATATGAACATTTTTAATATTTTTTTATAAAAACACCTAAAACGTACTAATGTAATACTACTTGGCTACCCTAAAACATGTATTTATTACTTGTGAACACGCTACCGTCTTGAACATACAAGATATTATGTTATATTTGTATAACCACGACTCTACCGATTAAGATTACGAGTAGGTACTTAAGACGCAAGAAAATCTACGCAAAGATATAATGTTTATATGTTAAATGTTTACGAGCTATTTGCCTAATTGCCTATTAAGCCAGTTAAGAGATTCAATTAAGTTGGAATATATTTTAACCTCATTACGCTACTCAGTATAAATATTGATTAAATTATTATGCCGCACACTATATTATCAACTAAACTTCTCCTAGGTTTTTTATCGTTGCGATAGGTATTAATTTTCTACTTATACATGAAAAATATTTAAATATTTTTATTACTCAAATCCTATATGCTGTTTTTTGCACACGACTATGTTGACTAGATTTCAGTAAGCTATGTATGTGATCCCATTAAACTTCATTTTCATATTATTACACATATATATGTACACCGACTAACATATAGTAAGTAGTGCTAATGAAACATTTTCATATTCATTGCCCGGGAATACGGAAATGTCCATTTATACACTGTAGGTACCTATAGGATATTTAGAATAAATATGTATATAAGTTTTATTTAATTTAGTAATATTTACAAGGGGTTCGCTTAATACGTTTCATACAAAAGCGTTATATATATGTGTCTCAAAAGAAGGAAACATGTACCCGCACAAGTAGTTTATAGTCTTTCCAGCATAAGTTCTTATGTACAATATATGTTTTCTATATCTAGACATAAATTTGAATTACTATTCGATGTTTAACATAGCTCTGAGTAACATAACATGTTCTATAGTACTTTAATAAACATAGACTACTATTTTATTTACAGCTATTATGTCTCTTAAATGTTAAAATGTAGTAAGTACTTATATATATCACATTTATAGTGAGTTAAGATGAGTAGCTTTAGTATTCATATTAGAGAAAAAAAAACGTATCTATATGATAAAAAGGTTACTTAAGTTTATTCTACGTTGGCTGTAAAATTTATACAAAGCTTGATTATCGATATAATAATATTTGGTGTTAATATGTTTCATAAAAAATAAGCATGTAACTTGCGCGTAAAAGTTAAATATCATTATGAAATGCGTTCGTGATCTTGGTCTTTTCATTTAGATTAACCCGTTAATCAAAGAAAACCTTTTTGTCGAAATTCTATTTCTTAAAATTAATGAAACCACTGCCATTTTCTGATACACCATGGCTTTCCTACTAGCGTCGGCAAAGTCATTCGGGTACTAACCATGCATTATTAATATAACTGTATTCGAAACAATAAAGCATCCAGTAAGACCCTGTCCAGACGGAGCGTGAGCATTCGCGCGTAGACACTCGCGCGTTCCCGAGGTACTACTCGTAGCTACATACATCCCGTCCTAAAGAACCAAATGTTACTTTCTACGATTCACGCAGCTTTAGCATTTTTGAAGCCTCGATCTTTAAACGAGTGGGCTTTCCATTTGGACTTGGATTAAGAGGCCACATGCTGCCACTCCCAAACATGAATGAAAAGTGATAGTTTTATGTGCTTCCGCGCGAAGAACGTGCGTTTGCGTGCGCCTTGATGGCAGTGTGAAATTTAATTAATTGCTGTTTACTTTATAACCACTTCTATCATTAAAAAACTCGTTTACCAGCATTAAGAACTTATAAATACTCAACTATTAAATTGAAAATCATTGTTAAAGATTGTAGGGTTTTGAAGATTCAGCCAATAACGTGCGAAAAAGTGTCATTCAAAGATAAAACTATCGAAGAAGAAGTTTCTAATCGTGTTTTCACGTTTAACAATATGATCAAGTTTAATATACCGTAAAACGGGGTAAATAGGAACTAAGAGGTAAATAGAGACACAACCTAAAATTAAGCATATGTTACTAATTATAACACTGAAATAACATAAATAGAACGAAACGTTATTTTTATTTAATACATGCTCTTATTTGTAACAAGTTATGCTTCATTTTAGGTTGTGTTCCTATTTACCCCTTAGTTCATATTTACCTCGTTTTACGGTATCCAAAGAACAGAAAAATAGGGGTTTTGGTTACTGAGATCCAGATCGCGGAACTCTACCGACTTTATCATATGTGGCGTCTTAAGCGCCTACTAAGGCTCGCACTATCACGCCCCGTTTCATTGCACTTCAAATCAGCCGGCATCACACGAGCCACTCGATGGTGGGTGTGGTCTCCCGCGGCCTGGTGTCCGGCGTGGGCCAGTCTTCCCGTCACAGGCTGCATAACGTCGCATCCGCCGGCGGTATCGTCGTCTCCTCCGGATTCTTGATGGTTTTAATACGCTAAAAAACAAGAAGGTAAGTTTTCTCACCAAAGTTGTTAACTTATAACCTTTTACCGCTAAGTTCATAACCGTATTTTTTTATAATAATTAACGATTTACTGTCATTAGATACAAATGGAAAATCGTCCACTTGAAATGACCATTCGGCAATTGGATCAAAGTAATAGTTCCTATCCAAAGCGAATTTATTCAAAATGTAATCGTGCTGAAAAATATTTATAACCAAATTTATTTTCGTTGTAAATTAATTAATTATGTATGAACTTATTGTAAGCAATAAGTGGCTAATAGTGGCTTTAAGTTTAGGAACTCTTCCTGCCATACTGGAAGCCAGTCGGAAGCTTCTTTATATAAGTAACTTGTAAAACTACAGTAAAAGCCAAATTTAAATCTAACAAACACTTACGTGCATAAAGCTCCCTGGCGTGATGAGGAATTTGTAGACGATGTAGACCGGGATACAGGAGACGGTGGTGCCGGTCATCACCCAGCCCACGGTGATGGACCAGGCCGGGTAGTGGTACTCCCCGCTCAGCATCTCCTCGTGGGCCAGCAGGGAGAACACGAAGAGGACCAGGAGGAATACGGGGCTGCGATACCAATTAGGGACTAATATAACGACACTATTTTACATACGTTGATGCAAATGTGCAACGTCAATTGAGATGGTAGGGCGCGCCTTCGTGGATAGAAACAACGGGGATGAAATTGTGAGGCTGCTTTTCCACCAGAGCTCTGTGACGCCGCTATATAAGTGGTTCACGATTCGAGATGCTTAACACAGCCTAATATATATAAAAAAAATATGTTTAAAATACAGCACCATCACCAATCACCAACTTAGATTATAAGCGTTATTCAAGTAGGTATGTTTCCTTTTAATACTGAAAGTTAGACCGTTAGAGTAACATCACCAACCAACCTAAATAAAGAGAAGAGGTTGTAAAGTCTAAAGCTACAAGATAAATTTAAAAAATGTCGAGAACCTAAAAGGCAACCTTATTGATATTCATCATTATCATAATTTCAGCCAAAAGACGTCCACGGCTTGACATATGTATTCCCCGAGGTTTGCCGCGAGGACCGGGCCTACGCCGCTTGCATCCAACGGCACAACAAAAATCCATCAATATCCACTGATGTACCTAATAAATGTAGCAGAAAGTCGGTAGATTGTTCTCGCTGGAAATCAAAGGGGGAGGCCTATGTTTAGCAGCGGGTGACTACGGGCTAAAATGAGGATGACCCACCTGATGTAAGACCAGCAGGCTCTCCAGAAAAACCCTGGCGTGTGGCCCAGCATGGTCCGGATGTCTTCGGAGAAGCGGTCGACGCCGTACACCCAGCAGACGCCGGCGGCCTCAGCGAACACCACAAACAGGATGGCCAGCCCAGGGCCGTATACGTTCAGAAGGTCTACTAGATAGACGCCGCCCTAGGAGAAAAATGATTTTAGTCCATAGTCCACATGATGGTAACCCATCATTTAAGGAATCTTACTTTATCGATAAATAATAATAAATCATCATCATTCATTCATTATTTGTATACTTTCATCGAATTACATTTCATCAATCGCAAATTTCTGCGTAATGATACTTACATTCGTTGAAAGGTGAAATAATAGGTAACCTCACAACCTCCCTTACGTCAAGTCAGTGGCAGGTTACGGCCCACTACAGTACTGCCGTGACACGCACAACTTATCTATCTTTAAAACCGGCCAAGTGCGAGTCGGACTCGCGCACGAAGGGTTCCGTACAATTATCTATACAACATGGCAAAGAACGGCAAAAAAACACGTTTGTTGTATGGGAGATCCCCTTAAATATTTATTTTAGTCTGTTTTTAGTATTTGTTATTATAGCGGCAACGCCAACAGAAATAAATCTTCTGTGAAAATTTCCACTGTCTAGCTATCACGGTTCGTGAGATAAAGCCTGCTGACAGACAGACAGAACGCCCAAAGAACGTTTTACAAACAAAAGATGACCGAAACAGAATCACGCGCCCAATATCGGCGCGTTTACATAGTGGTTACGCGTGTATCTCTTCTAGTTAACTCCACGTTAAACGGTAAGTGACAGCGTCGCGATAATTAGACAGAGAACACAAGTATGGAGAATGACCGACGTTGGTAAGGTTAAGTTTGATTTACAACCGATAACAAAAATTTAAGTCTTCTATTAAAACACTGCATTCGAAATTATGAAAATGCGTGAAATAGACTATTTGGAATTATGATTTTTCGGAATTATGTATTGCCATCTTTCGTATAAATCTTGTAACCGAATTACTTTATCGAAGTGGTAAATACAATATTTGACTTTTAACAAGGTAACCTTTTTGAAAGCCCCAGCCTATACTGATGGTATCTGCAGTTATTTATAGAATCTGGTAATTAGCATCATTTTGTTTTACTCACGTAACCTTAGCTAACGATTGTGTCAAACAAAGTTTGAGAAACGCTTGTATTATAATATGAGAAAGTAGATTAAGTACGTACAGGATATTTAAAGAAAGAAAATCCACTTAATAAATGACCTTTTTGTTTCAGTTTGAGGAAGGATTTCGACTATCGTTATTTCCTCTGGAAAAGTAGCATATATGTTAATCCAGGGTATAAGCTATCTAAGTTCCAAATTTTATCCAAATCCTCCCAGTCGTTGCAGAATGAAAGAGTAACAAACTAAAACACACACACACATGCATTATATTATTGCCCTCTTACTAATAAACGTTGAGTAACGGTGGTATAGCTATACAATATTTTGTCCTTATCTATCATTGTGACATTTGGATTTGACAGATAAGGGCAAAACATTGTATAGCTATACCACCGTTACTCAACGTTTATTAGTAAGGGGGTTATAGTGGAGTTACTTAAACTTATTTTTTTATCAAAAATCATGACTTTAATCGCATAACAATGTAAGCAAGTACAAAATATAGCTGTGTACTTATTTACCTATTCTTAAGTAACGCTCATCTTTAATCTCAGCAACCCCAATCTCCACTAAACAATTCACACCCCGCAAATAAAAGGGGGTTGCGATAAATTACCCGCTATCAGCGCATTACAATAACTGCATAATTCATTCGCTTAAGAGATGACGCCGGCGCGATAGGTGAATCGCGCTCTTAGATGGATCGTGTCCAATAAATTGTTTGGCTGGTCAAAAACCGGCGTTTATTTTCTGAACAAATTTAATGCTGAGGTGTTATTCTCTTAAAACGGACGATTAATTGAGCGAGCGAAGCTATACGAGCGAGTTTTATAAGCTACCTAATTGAGATTGCAGTAATGCAAGCCCTAAAAGGTTCTTTGTACACGCTGATGTGACAACTCAAACTCGCCGGTTTATAATTCATCGGCCGAATTGAAAAGCGAGTTGCTTAAGTGAATTTCCGACCTGCTTATACAGGGTGTCCGGGATATAGTGAACAACCCTTGGACAACCTTACAGGGCTAGATAGATCAGCTCAGGAGTCTTGAAAATATGATAAATCATGTTTAGTAAAAGTCGCACGGAAAACGAGATATCTCAACTTTCAAAAATTTTGGAAATGCGGTATCCTAGTCCTCCATTTTCGATGCCACGACCGCAGTTATTAGAATTTTTCAGTTTCGTTTACTGTACCTAAAAGAAAGCTGATTAAATTTGCGTTAAGAATCTAAATAACGAAATTAATAAATAACTAGCAGTTTTTTAAATTTTTCCAGTCAAATTTAAAGTTTAAGAATCAGAGTTTTTCTTCCGGTAAGTTTGACATCTCACAGTGTAAATAAATGTAGTAAAATCTATAATACTGCAAGATCCTCATTAATCGTTTTGGAGGTTTTTAAATATCCTTCCTTAATTCCGTTTTTCGATGCGGTGATCAAATTTATTACTGTTAAAGAGGGCGTGGATAATTTAAGCTCATTATAGCAGGACTTTCAAGTAGGCAAAGAATTTAATAAGTTGTTATTAACTCCAGCGTAATGAAATAACCAATTGTGGTTATAAATGAATAAATAACTTTCGATGATTTTTATAATAGGGAGAGGAACTTAGTAGGGCTTAGAGGGCTTGTAAGTTATAAGGCAATGAAGTGGAATATCATTCTATTACGCGTGAGGGGAAGGTAGGAAAATGCTTTGTACGTAAAATAATAAATTGGAAGACGATGTCGTCGTAAGCCTTTGTTTTTTAACGACATACTCTCGAGATGAATATTGTTTTTTATAGGTGTATTACATAAATTACCAAACAGTTTTATTTTAATTGTCTTAAACAATTATTAGTCGTTTGAGACTTTATGATTGAAATTGGCTTTTCTGCCTTTTGAGATGATCGGGTTTTAGGTAGATAACAATTTTTTGCTTTGATTTTTCTAGTAGCCGGTTTTTCACTTTTTGGCAAATATTCTTCGTTGGTGATAGTACGCTACCGCGTAACTAACTATAAGGAGTCAAATGAACCTTAAGAAACAAGTCTATAAAGTGTTTTTTGGTGTTATTGAATTTGTTAGGTACGCGTTTTTGCACTATAACCGACGTCTTGTATTTTTATTGCCAAACCATGTTTTGGCAAATCCAGTGACACCAATTAAATACTGACCCTTTTTCTGTTATGCATGATAGGTAAAGCTACGGTAGATACATTTTGTATTTATTTAAACTTTATTTTGATTTAGTGGTGTTGGGAACTTGTGCAGGGTCCGTCCGGGCACACGCTATCTTATCCTTCAACCTACCGCCAAACGGAAGAGTTCGCATTGTTGTGTTCCCGTGTTTTATTCCATCTTAGTCCTAAGGATTGGCAACGCATTTCCAGTCTTAGGATTGCAGTCTTAAGATTGTAGTCTTGAGAATGCAAATGTCTATGGGTCACGGATCCCAGTTACCATCAGGTGGCCTTCGTGCTCTTTTGCCTTATGACATAGCATAAAAAAAATGCTTTACTATTTACTACTATACCTACTTTTTCTATTTCTATTTTTTTCCTATTTTTATGCCATGTGATAAATCAACTTACATAAGTGGTGGTGGGCAGGGCACAGATGTAGATTAGACACAAAAGCACTGCCACGAACTTCTCACGATGTCGCCCCAGAGCTCTGGGGTACTCATCGCACAGTGCAGTGGTCACCGCTTCGAGACCTAGACAGATATAAACAAATAACTATCGCAGGTCACTCTATCAAAAAACTATTTAAAATTTCCCGCATTATAATGGCGATTTCTTCTTTGAGAGCCGATATATCTTGAACGGCCCAACCGATTTTGATGAAACCTAGCTAAGAACCATCCCATAATGAACAAGATTTCGTTGAAAAAAAAAACCCGTCCAAATCGCCCATCCGTTTGGGAGATACATACACACACACACATACACAATACACAGACACAGATACGCAGATACACAGACACACGCATATACATATTAAACTTATAATATAACACCTCTATTTTTCTTGGGGGTTTAATAGGAACAAGTCAAAAACTAAAAACATTCACGTTGCTCTGTATTCCACTTTGACTTTGACAATAATTAACACTACACATTTGTACCTACTCGTGAGTAAAGTAACACCTATCTCACCTCCAAAAGTACTGTCTAAGCCGAGCGTGATAAGCATCAGGAAGAAGATGATGGCCCAGAAGACCGAGCCGGTCATGGTGGCGATGGCTTCGGGGTACACGATGAACACCAGCCCAGGCCCCTCCAGCCCTACCTCCTCGATGCTCTTGTTCTGAACGTGCGCCATATACCTTGGAGAACAGTTCTCATTAAACCCTCAACCCTCATGTTCGAAAAGTTAACATTATTTTCATTTTCTTTTATGTATAACGATCTACTCGGTTCCGCAGTGATTTCGCCAATGACAAGTGAGAGTATAATCACAATCAGTAATGAGAATAAATCAATAGTAAAAACCGGCCATTTCTCAATCGGCCATCTTCCCTTGTCGAAGGTTATCGTATTCTAAACTCACTTTGCAAGGCCACTCTGAGAGTAGCCATGTCAACAATTGTTTTTTGTATGTACCGCGAGGAAACTTTTATTTTGTGTAAAATTACCAACATACACTATAAACTGAGGGCTTATTGTCTAACGCACTCGCAATCACGATCGTTTTCATTTTGAAAATCCTGATTGTCTGCATACAAAATAAAAACAATGGCTCCACTTTGAAGCCGGTTGCGATTGCGAGTGCGTTAGACAATAAGCCCTCAGGTCTTGGTAAACCTCCACCATCAGACGCCGTTATCGTCGTCGTCATCGTTGTATGTTTACCTTTTGAATGCCGCATTACCTGCCGGCGCTAACTTTATGACGAGTATGAAAAACTCATTAACAGCTGGGCGCTCGCGACTTAAAAATCAGTTGACGTAAATTGCCCGCTACAATTTAACTATTTTACATTTAAAAGTCTATTAGAACCGCCGTACTCAAAGAAATTTTACAAAAAATTACTTGTTCCTTTTTAAAATTTGTGACTGAAAATTGTCACTGAGGAACAACTTAATAGTCATTAACTGACTCTGACCATGGCCGTAAGTCAAGTAATTTGACGTCAAATCCGGTAAAGTTGTCATAATCCTGAAAACTTCCAAACCTTCTCCACTCACCCCAAAACAGAGAAGATAACAAATCCGGCCAGGAAACTGGTGAGGCAGTTGATGGAAGACGTGACGAGCGCGTCGCGGTAGCAGTTGTTATTGAACTTGTTGTAGCTGGAGAGCGCTAGGAGGGTCCCGAAGCCCGGCCCCAGCGAGAAGAAGATCTGGGACGCTGCGTCGATCCACACCTGTGAGAATATGTTTGTAAACTGAGAGGGTCTATTAGATGTGGAGATGTAAGAACAGCTCTTTAAACACCTATTGCTGAAGCCTATGATGTTTTAAGCACTAGATAACAACGATCAACAAAACGCAATGCTACTAATCAAAAATATTTGTATCGTTATTAAACCTACGCCAAGAGGTGGAGGAAAAATTATATTGATAATAATGAATGGCATGTTTTACAAATTCTTGCATTCTATTCAAAAAAGTAAAATGTATTGTGCTTTGGTACAGCCATTGATTACCATGAGTTTCCATTATTTTACAAGGATGATGACCTTGCCATACCTTAGTGTTCTTAAGCTTGTGCCACTCAGGAGTGAGGTAGTATCGGATGCCCTCGGTCGCGCCGGGGAGGGTCACGCCCCGTGCCAGCAAGATCAAAAGTACCACGTAAGGAGCTAGAGCGGTCACCCACACCACCTGCAAATCGAGAATCTTAAACATGCTGGAAATTTATAATAATTGATTCAGCTGCCTAATGTTTCACTTAAAGAAAGTAACTTGTTGAGCTTGATGGAAAAGTTAAAAATAAAGTTGAGAAAGATTAAAACAGACCTTGCCGGCGCTCCGGACTCCCTTCCAGAGTGAGAAATAAACCAGCACGAAGACTCCGAAGACGCAAAGGGCCAAGGAAGGCTTGATGGGGCCCATGTAGTCCAAACCGTTAGAACGCTGCTGTTCCAGGACGTTGCGTCTGCATTAAAAACAAACGGTTTAAACTATTTTTTGAGAGATTTACCAACTTAATAACTAAATAATCTTCACAATTCAAACACCCGAACCAATAAGGATCAATAATTTCAATTTGATTTTGATTGTAGCTTTTCTATTAATCAGCAACCCAATCTTGTTTTATTTAGGTTCCACATATAACACACTCAGTTACCTTAACGCACCACCAACGCCTATCAAGATCACTAATTTTAATTTTACTCGTAAAAGCAGAGGGATGACAGAAGCTCACCGTAACTTCATAATAAGAACAACTTAGTGAAAGCGTAATTAATCTTAAAATATAACATTAAATTGATACATTTTAGAAAATAATTCACTCAATACAGGTAGAACTAGATACTTACTCGAAGAATTCTTTAGCCGGTGTAGAGGAGTTCGGATTGGTCTGCGGCGAGGTGACGGGGGAGCAGAGCGGCGTGTTCCACTCGTTGTCGCAGCTGGTCCAGGGCAGGACAGAGTTGATGGACGCCAGCGAGGCCACCAGGTAGTACACCGCCCAGCCGATGATCGTGTTGTAGTACATGCCCATATAGATGTCGATCATACATATCGCGTACCCCACACCTGTGACAGAAGGGGGTGCCCGTTATTTCCCATATTTTTTTTGGTCATAATGGCATTGTTGACATAATCATTAATAGTCATAATTTTTATATCGCTGGAACCGTAAACTTTTCAGAATTTCTTAAACATCTAACGTGTAGACATGGTCACTGGTCAGGTTAGGTTAGGTCTGATGTATAAAAATCCTGAAAAGGTTACAATTTCATAAAAAAACACCTTATGACTTGCGATAAATGACTATAAATACATTTTGACTAAAAATAATTATGCCAGACGATATAGACCCGATAGAAGGATCAGATCTGACCAATGATTTTAGAGTTACATAGTTATTAAATTGTCGAACTATGAGAAAGACCCATATTCATGAATTTCATGATGTAGTCGAGAAAACTATTGACATTTCTTTTACTAGATTATTATCGTTTTTTCTGTTATTTAAGGTAAATAAGAGTAATTAAGTGTACCTAAGGGTAGTTAGTCACGCGGGCATGGGTAAATAAAACTGTGGGAAACCCGTCTCGCGCTTGACCAATTCGAGTTTTCTGATGTCATTATAATTTACAGTCTATCATAAACCTCCTAGAAGTGTAATTTTTATTACAGGTCAGTTCAGTTAGTCAGTTTAAATTTCAGCAAATTATGGAATTATAACCAATGAATAAAATGACTTGCTTCATAAATAGCATTGCAACGGACAGACGCAAAAGAAGGATTAATAGATTCAGTACCAGCAGTCACCGCCACAAAGCCCCACAAATACCTACAGACGCAAAAAACCGACAAGACCGGAGCGCCGTCTCGAGCTTTGAATCGGACATGTCATCGATTCCAGTCGCAAAATGGAATTAGGAATAACTACAATCAGAGCTATCAACTAAAGTAACTACGGGATAGTTATACCTATATTTAGGGCATAAATGAATGGGGAATCATATTTTTAAAAATTAATGATTAGTTACTTTACTTTTATTATCTAATTTGTAGTGGATGTCCAAACCTTAAACCGAAAGATGTAGGTACTGAATTAGTTTATAAATGCGCCTAAGGGATCAAAATGACCTTAGTTCACCCTTGCTGGTTGTATTAATTTTTTTTATTGTTGTCTTTTACAAATGTTATTGTTAAGTTACATTGAAATATAACTAACATAACAATAACAAACATCGTTTATAAACCGAATAAGATTCACAATTATGTACATATTATACATGTACAACGGTATTTATTTATAATGAAAGCAAGGGGTCTTCAGACATAATTATTATAATTTTCAATGTAGGTAAGTAAGTAATTACCGCTGCCACCATGTAGTGAAACACACGTCAGTTAGTACAACACTGTTTATTAACATAAAAACATAAGCGGGTAGACGGAGGCATGTACCCGCCAGATTGTAAATATACTACAATTATGACAGCTCGATATTTTCAGACTGTGACGCGCTTTAGGCGAGAAGCCGAAATGAAACAAATTCGATCATCACCTAGACAAAAGTTCGAATCCAACGCTTTATGAACTAATAACAAATCCACACAAATCCAATTAGGCATCGCGCGGCATCAATTTGCGCGCGTAAACTTGGCATCAAGTTTTGACGTTTCTCGCGCGCCATCTTGGAATCGAATCAGAGCCATCTGTCGGTAATCAAATGATACTGCATCGCGTCCGGTAATTAGTTTACAGCGAGATGCGCGATAACAGAATCTAATCAATTCGTTGACACAGTTGGGTAGCAGGCAGTAGGGATACACGGATAATACTGAATTTAGAACTGGATCAATCACTTTTAGGGTTCCGTACCCGAAGGCAGCCCAACGGGACCCTATTAATATGCCCTACGCTGTCCGTCCGACCATCCGTCCATCTTAACTTAAAGATCTTTTAACCGTAAAAGATTGCGTGTTATTTTTCAGAATGTTATTACGGCGGGTTTACTAAAAAATAAAAATATATAGCTATAGAAAGTGAAATAATAAAGGGTTAATTTTGTTGTGTCGTAAAAACGGGTAAAATATACAAGTTTTCATTTGGTATGATTATAGTAAAAAAAGCCATGAAACAACAACAAATACACAAAAATGGACAAGTGTGATTTGGGCCCGCGCTGATACGATTCGAAATCTAATTCAAATATGAATATAATAATACCTACTGTGCTGCGGCACGGAACCCTCGGAGCTGCGCAAGTCCGACTCGGAATTGTCCTTTTTTTTAAATCATGATGAAAAGTTGATATGTTTAGTTAAGTAATAGTTGCGAGTGTTAGAATGGGAATTTGGGCGATCCGAATCGCTATCACCAAGCAGTAGTGTTCGCAATGAATTGTTCCAGTTTGGAGGATAAGACAACTGGTGAAATAACTGGGTTGGCGACGCATTTCCGATCCCGAAATTGCCAATATCCATGGGCTTCAGAGCTCATCCAGTCACGAGACTTTAGATCGAATAAACCATTAGTGAACTATTCGAGTCTTAAGTCTTAATTCCAGTATTCGAACCTTTAGTCACACTTGAAGGTTCAGCCCCAGAAGATCATTTTAATTGCGATTTTAAAGTTCATAAAAATTAGGGAACACGACCTTGAACTCAAAGCATTACGGACCACAGCAGGGTGATAATTCTGATAATTGTGACGATAAGCGAATAAGGGAGACGTACGCGTCGAAGATACGCAAACTGCGTGCTTTACGACTCGTTTTACGATTTCGGCTCCTTTCAACAGCGGCCAGAAAGAATTTATAGACCCATAGTGACCTATTTGATTTGTTAATGTACCTACATTTAGGTTATTTATTATGTCACTTGATAGGGTAATATTTCAATGCTAAATATGCGTGATCTCAGTGTAAATACCGAATGATGAAGGTTGTTTTATACCTTTTGTGTACATTTTGGAACTACCAAATTTCTTTTATTTAAACTTACTTATCTACTGCATATCGTAATACAGAGATGCTAAAATCGTCAATTTACAAATACTAGAAAACTTTCCAATATATATCTACCTATTTTTGAATAATTAAAGTGAAAACTTCATTAAAATGTTGCAAAGTTGGTTGCGAATTCGTTTGTAAGAAAATCACAAGTTTTTTAATGGAGCAAAGACTGTGATTGGTCAAATTAGACCGCCTGTAACCGAGGGGACGCTGGAAGCCAATGGATCACGCAGAGGGCAAGAATCGAAAGATTATTTTCTTAGTAGGGGCACAAGTATTAAAAGTAAAATGACGCTCGTAAAAAAAAGGTCTGAAATAACAAAGTTGTTTCTAATTTTTGACAGATTAACATGTTCGCTATTTTATCAGGTCGAATCAGATTGATATAAGTACCTATGGTAAATTCCAGTTAAATATTTTTTGCCGCCATAAAAGTGTGAAACTGATTTATACTCGTATTTACTACTAGGCAGATTAAGAACCAATTTCACCAAACGATGTTAAATTTAATCAATGTTAATCGACTGTTAGTTCATACATTTTGATAGCTGTTAACGCTCTAATCCTCTGTTAATTGGTTAACATCGTTTGATGAAGTTGGTATTTAAGGTAGTTTACTACTATACTTCCTATGGTAGGGGATATGGTTAGGTTATTGTAAAATTTAAAATCAGGGCTAATTGCTCAGATAATATTATTTTTAAATATGTCCAAGTTCTAATGCAATTAACTGATTTCTATTTCTTAACCCGAAAGATACACATCGCACGAAAATATATAAACCGTGCACGAAAGGTATAGGTATATGGACACAAAAAAAAAAAGATTGACATTTGAATAAATCCATTAACGAGTTTTTTTTGTTAATAATCATGGATTACACGTTTTTTGCTGTGTGTACTACTATGAGACATAAAGGAGTCTTCTGTCTTATGCCCCACCCATCATCAGTCATCACACCAGCTCTTTGGTATAATATTTTTTTATAAGTGAATCCAACAATCAAAATTAGAAACTTCTTACATTTATGTAAAATGAAGCTTAAACATAAACGTGTTAAAATCGAAAACGACACAACGCCCCGTCTGCTGCTTCGTCCCTTAAAATCTCGGAAGTCATTTAGTCCACGCGAAGAAATACATGGTGTTTTTTTCTTTTCCGCTCGAGGCGGGCGAAGCACCCTGCCAATATTTGCGGGACAGATTTAACGGGAGCTGAGACCTCTAGGTATAGATGTATGTGCACATGTATACTCTTTCAAATGTCAGATGCTGGGCAAAACTTTTAATTCAGGTTGTTAGCAGTGTTTGCAATTGTTAGTAAGTGCTGTAATTTTTCCTGAATTATATTTTTAATCTGTATTATATTGTATTTTTGTTCTGTCATTCATACACGCAGCAAGGAAAAAGAGAGTGAAAGTGTAATCTTTAGATTTCGAGTACAATTGAATAATAAATGACAGGTATTTGCGCTATCAAAACACGCTTATTCGCTTGGTGTAAAAAAAAAACCAAAGAAAATAAAATCGAGACACATCTACAGGACAATTGTCAGATCATTCCAACATTCAGCGGCCATCCCATGACACTAAGATGGACTCTCCTTTATAAATATACAAGAGGCAATGCTTTTAACGCGAAGACAAACCGGCACTGGTTAAAATGTATGAATGCAGCGATGGACCCCGTTTCGCGTTGTGGGGCACATTTGTTTGGTCCGAAGACGATTGGCTAGTCGAGTGTTAGAGGCTTGAGTACCTTTTAGCATTTAATCTTTTTTAGGAGTGCGAAATCTAGGATTTATTGTGATTTATCATGTGTGTTAAAAGAAACGTACGTTAGGAAATAAATCGAATCGAAATGGTTACCATATGACATCTTAATTAAACCATCCATAGGAAATTGGTTTTTAGTTTAATTCGTCAAAAAGCTGACATATAGGTACCATGGTAATAGGAGTGGTTTTGGTAACAGAGTGCCGTCATAAAATTGAAAACCCCCTGTATCAAAGCAGTTTCAGTTATTTTATTTCACTGAGTTACACTTTAAATTTGCCATTTGTATTTAATTTTATAGATTTATCGAGTCTAAACTCGAAATACTTTTGATGTGTACTGTACACTTAGGGCCGAGTTCACCAACAATTAAACGGACGGTAAGCAGTTTAACGGTTGTCAAATGTATTGACTAACAGCTGTTTAAGACCTTACCGTCTATTAAATTGGTTGGTGAACTCGGCCCTTAGAAGCCGATATTCAATGCGAATACGATTTGAAAAGGGTCCTATTCATTACGCGAGTACCTCATATACTTTATCTATCAATACCCTATTGGGAGCCATTTAAGAAATGAGATATCAAAGTTTGTGTCAGTTAATTTGAAGGTACCTAATCAGTGTTTATTGATGACTCTGATTGTATATTTTAATAGTGATCTACTTTTTCATATGCTGATGAAACTAGCATTAATGAAGGCTATCTTGAGAGGTCTTTTGACCATAAATAGTTCTGACTAAAACCTACTTGATGCGAATAAATTTGTACAGTGACATTATAAATCAAATATCAATAATACCTAGTGTCCTAAGGATTTGATTAAATGACGAATAGAAGGATCGACCACACCGATGCGTAAAATACACGTACGGTGACGTCGCGTACACAAAACAATGGGTCATAGTAAGTAATTACATGGCGTCAATTTTGATAGACCGTAATAGGCTATTTGACTAATTTTAGAAAACCTTTTTAAATGATTCTTTATTTCATAAGAAGCACACTACATTGATATTTCCGTGACATTCTACTGTATTATCAATAAAAATCTATGTTAAAGTTTAAATTTTCAAAACCGCGCTTAAAACGCTGTTTCTATCATGACGCTGGCCATATGACAAGTGTGACGTCACACGCAAGTAAACAATAAAAAATCATTTGAAGAGATAATTATGCCCTTATGATCTGTGGTTACTTGCGTTTGACGTCACCAGCGAGTAACCACAGCTACAAAGCAATCACATAGCGTTCCTGCCACAGATAAAATTTCAAAAAATATAACTTTTTTTTTGTGTAATTTCCAAAAAAATATACATAATTTAGTTTAAAATAAAGGGAAATATGTTGTTTTACGCTATTATCTAATAGGATGACCACAATTTGTAGTGTATTTTCAATGTTGTCAAATAGCCTATTGGCGCACCGTTAAGCTCTGGTGTGGTCTGGGCGCTCCCTTGATTGGTTGACGGTACAGTCAAAGAAACACCGCAGAACCCTACCGGCAAAATGTAACATATTAAATACAAATACATTTTGATGACAGTACTTCTTAATATTTTAGGAGGGGATCAGTCATCCCCATAAGGCCTGTATCAACGAGCGATATTTCTCACAGAATGTCGGGACAATGCAGTCCCTCGGGCGATACAATCACTTAGTGCGTTCGTTATTTACCGCGGTTTCACTCACAAAACATTAATCGGGAGGCTAGAGGATAGCCGCGATTTCGTACGCGTAGAATTAATTTTCCCCTATTTCATTCCGTTGGAAGTGGAAGAATTCTTTCTAAGGGTGCCCAAGGAACATACAAGTCGCTATGTTCAGCGGTTTAGGCTGAGCGTTGTCTATCAGTCAGTCAGTTAGTCATGAAACAGTTGTATATGTGTTTACATAAGTGAGATTATCTTTGCGTATACATTTTTTGTATTTAAAATCGTTTTACGTAAACTTTGTTTTTTTATGGTACTTTGTTTGCTCGATGACTTTATAGCTTAGTGCTTGTAATGAGGGGTTGCCAACTCGCAATTAAATTTGAAAAGGTAACGAAATCCAGTAACTTTGAACACTGGTATTAATTAATTCCATTTTTACCAAAGCTTTGATTTGTTTTTGTCGCCACATAAAAAAACGAGATTATACTACAAGTAGCTCAAGCACGAACATTTAAATCATACGTCACGTTTTTCAATCTTCTGTACTATTCGAAAAAGTGTATAAACATGAATAATTTACATGTCTCGCTCTAAACTAATTTTTTTACAAGTAATATAAAAAACCTGTCAAGTTCGAGTTAGAGTCGCGCACCGAGGGTTTCGTACCGCAGAGTATATTTAGGTACAGGATGAATTGCAAAAATATTGATAGTTAAGGGCTCAATTAAAAAAGGGTTGTTAAGCCCTAAACTTTTTCCTTTGTGTAACGAAGATTAGTCATTTATAATCATTATGTAGATATAATTTTCGTTACACAAAGGAAAAACAATTGAAGAAAGTTAAAGTTATTTCAATTAACTCCTTAACTATGTACAGTACCCCAACGAAAATGTTAAGCACTTTAGTGCACTGTCATAATAAACTTCAAACTGAACATCAAATGACAAGTATGACAATAACAATGGCAGTCACAATGACAAGGTTCTAAGTATGCTCAACATTTTTATTGGGTGACTGTACAATATTTTTGCAATTCACCCTATAGGTATTATTTTTTTCCAATTTGAATTCGATTTCGAATATAATCAAAAGGCGATTCTTTAGAATTCGTTTTATTTTTCAGGGATTGTAAACCTATACCTGGCGCTAGTATTTATAAGGATTTACTGATACAACAAAAAAAAACCATTTTAAAAACAATAGTTTCGTTTTTTTTCTTTCCTTACTAAATCCGCCGTAATAACACATATTCTGAAAAAAAAACCCGGTCAAGTGCGAGACGGACTCGCGCACCGAGGGATCCGTATTGAAGATAATATACTTGGTAACCGCAAAAGAAAATACTCATTTTGTTATAAGCTTTATTTTCCAGGCAATAAGGTCGATTTTGACTAGCCCAAATTTTAATACAGATTTTCTTCGTTTTTTTGTTATTTCTCAAAAACTGTAAATAATGAACACTTTATTTTATTTTTCCCAGAAAATATAAGTACCTAATTATCTATACGTCAGGTTTTTTTTCAGAATTTTTGATTAATAAACTTCGGAGATAAGGGGGGGGGGGGGGGGGACGGTCATTTTTTGTACATTTTTGGCTATAAATCAAAAAGTACATCACAGAAAATTTTCAAAAAAGAGTTTTGAAATGTGCAGATTAAGATCTTTCATATGACACCCCATTTGCTATAATCGAACCACTTTCATTTTTGAACCCCCCATTCTAGACCCCTTTTCAATTATTAATAAAATTAATTTCATATTTTTTTTACTACACATAGGTAGATGCGGGCAAGCAAGTTGTACAACTATGCCAAATTTCAAGTTGATGGCATTTGTAGTTGCTGAGAAAACCTGCTGTGACATACAGACAGACAGACAGACAACGAAGTCTCACCATAAGGGTTCCTTTTGTACCATTTTGGTACGGAACCCTAAAAAACAACCGCTATCTACTACAATTCAAAGGTTATAACCAGGGGTCGGATTTTTCATCGCATGGTGAGATGAAAGAAAACTGTGGAGTCGATATTAAAGCTAAATTTTATTTCATATTCATACTCATTCATTTAATTAAGAACGAAATTAAATTATAAATAAAATAAGTCATATGAGTAGTATTATATCGTAAATAAAAATAAAATAAAATATTACTTTTTTTTACCGCAACAAAGTAGTCTGAACCAAACAAAAGATTAACTAATTTGATATAGTTACAGGGTAAATGTAACCCTTTACCAAGCAAAAGGCTTAACACTTCCCAAATCATACTACACAAATAATTTTAATTATATTCAGTAAGATTAATTTTCGATTAATATTTTCGATCTGTCAACCTGCACAAGGGACAAAAGTATTACGGGACTAAGAAAATTGGTGAGTATGAGTATGAATATGAATTAAAATTTAGCTTTAATATCGACTCCACAGTTTTCTTTCATCTCACCATGCGATGAAAAATCCGACCCCTGGTTATAACTCTTTAAAGTTAAGACGGACGGTCGGACGGACGGACAGCGTACCTAGGCATATTAATAGGGTCCCGTTAGCCTCCCTTCGGAAACAGAACCTTGAAAACAGCCAGTCGAGTTTAGACCTGTTGAAACATTTTTCTGGTACTGACCTTTAAGCGCCGGACAGATTCTCTTCCAGAGCGTGAGGCAGCCGCAGCGGTGGTACTGGCCCAGGGCCAGCTCCATGAAGAAGAGCGGCAGCCCCCCGAACAGCAGCATTATGCAGTACGGGATCAGGAACGCGCCTGCAGAACAACCCCGTTTACCAACAGCCAACCCACTTGACCAAACTTACAGGTCAATGGGATTCATATTAGCTACAGTGCAAAAGCTGTTACGATGACCTTCGCGTTTGCACTTCTCTTTTAGTTGCTAACCGACTTTTCCCGAACCTGTAAGACCCGCCATACACGGACTGCTTTAAGCTGTCGTTGCTATTGGTCGATTTGCAGTTTCAATGCTCTAAAAAGTCCAAACCGACCAATAGCAAAGAAGTGCAGTCGGTTCCCGACTTCTTAAAGCAGT
The DNA here is from genome assembly GCA_948252455.1 of Acleris cristana. Taxonomy (NCBI): domain Eukaryota; kingdom Metazoa; phylum Arthropoda; class Insecta; order Lepidoptera; family Tortricidae; genus Acleris; species Acleris cristana. The sequence continues at coordinate 7,284,977 of OX411782.1, read as the reverse complement.
CCGTGTAAGGCGAGCCTAAGACTATTTATGAGCTGCACTGTATGCCATATACCTAAATTGTGATGGGTTACCTCGTCGAAGTAAAGAGTTCTGATGGCCCTGCTTTAAACTAATCGCGTCACTGATAGATGTCGTGATACGGAAAGTCACGTGATCTACCAGTGACGCGATTGGTTAAAAACGAAACGAATAGAAATGCTAGTTAGCGTAGTGCATCTTGGCAGGGCCCTCTGAGGCCCTTCCCTTACACTCGTCATTAGAAGCTAAACCGACAGAAAGGAATAGAGCTAACGTAACTTTTAACTTCGATTTTCAAAGTAGGGCAAAACAATATATAGAATAAAATAACGCACTTAGACATAAAATAGAGATGGTAGATGGAGAAAAACGTTACCACGTTTTACAATATTTCAGAAATCGCCCGTCACTACGGGTGATACATAGGGTGACGGCACCAATGATGGACACTTTTAGCTGACAGGCACCAGTAATGGACACTTCATTCTTTATTCAACGGTCGTAAATTGATTGTTGCAAAACAAATGAATAAACTTTATCTTCCGTAAAATAAGAATCAAGTGTCCATCATTGGTCCTTGTCCATTACTGGTTCCGTCACCCTACTGCTTATTACTTCACGTATAAGAAAGATCTCTTACTGAACATCCAACACCAACCATCAGCTGGAAGTTAGCGTCGCCATGCAAACTATACAAGAGATATTGGATACTTTGATCCCTCTTTTGAGCTATCTATCAAAAACTCTTTGCCCAGGCACAATGAAATTTATTCTTGAATCATCTTGCTACTTCTGGATCTAACTGTACACTGACCTCCTCCGTTCTGGTAGCAGATGTACGGGAACCGCCAGACGTTGCCCAGGTCGACGGCGAAACCCACCACGGCCAGCAGGAACTCTGCCTTCTTCGCCCAGGTCTCCCGCGGCCGCTCCGGCGTCAGGGACACCACCACCGAGCGGGCCTTTGGGGCCAGCTACACACCGAGGTTTTGACGATGGTTAGTGAGAGACACATGGTAGAAACTACTTGTGGATAAGTTTTATTGACCTGTAAGAATTGTGTGTGTGTGTGTGTGTGTGTGTGTGTGTGTGTGTGTGTGTGTGTGTGTGTGTGTGTGTGTGTGTGTGTGTGTGTGTGTGTGTGTGTGTGTGTGTGTGTGTGTGTGTATGTGTGTGTGTGTGTGTGTGTGTGTATTGGCTATTGTTATCCTGAATGGTTTACCCTTGAAATATCGAAACTCATTTCATAGAACGTTCCGTTTCACGAATTTTCATTATATCGACAGGTATTTCCACGTGCAGGAGCTTTATTTTTTGTGGGCACAACTCTAACCTAACCTAACCTACGTAACGAATGCTTAAGATGACCTGCGGGCCTAGTATGGTTGCGTTTATCGCGTGACAAAATGTGGAAAAAGCATCCGTCACTCTCGTACTTATATACGTGTTAGAAAGTGACGGATGTTTTATCCACATTTTTTCACGCGATAAACGCAGCCATATTAGGCCCCCTGGGGCCTACGTCTTAGGATTGCAGTCTTACGTTAGTAGTCGTGAGAAAGCAAATATCTATGGGCTCCAAATCCCATTTACCTCGTGGCATGTGTGCTTGTTTGTATACTCCTATCGATAAAAAAAACTGTCTTACCGGGGTGGTGGCTGTGGCGGGCGGGGGATCCGGGGGCATCTCGTCCGGCGGTTCGCCGTCCGAGCGCCGCTCCGGTGCCGGACTCTCCCCCTAGATACAACAAAAAATACCGACCTTATATAGTCAACAACTTTAATTGTGAGCACCTATACAACCCTGTCATAATGAAGATGACAGCGTTAAGTCTAAAGAAATAAATTACGTCAATATTAACGATTGTCTTTTTGTTGACCGTACAGTCTCCAACTTCACTTGTTGAGCCATCTTAGAACCCTGTTGTAATATATGTCGGATTTTACACATCATTGGCTTTCTGGGACAAGGTTCGTTAAGGCGCAACGTCATTTTTAGTAGGATAGATGCATGGCAATTGGGAACTGTGTGCGTTAATTTAATCTAAAAGGCTTAGGCTGGCTTTGTTATAGAGCCCAACTTGCATCTGTATTGTATTCATATTATTGACGTTATAGTAGCGTTTAGCTCTTACTGTGATGTAAATAAGAGCTACTATAACACTAAAAATATAATGACAATTAGAAGTAAAAAGTTTAATGTTTGAGCACAAGCGGCGTATTAGTAATTGGCAGTAAGTGCTACGAGACGTAGTCAGCGTAGAGGCTTCGTAGCCGGTTCGTAGCACGGGTTGTTTTATTGCAGTTGCATTGTTGCAATACTTGCATTCAAATTATCTTTTTGTTATAAATCACTTTTACTTTCAATTTAAATCCATACAGCAGGGGATTTATTCTACTCTGTAAAACCATATTGCTTTTGACATGTTATCGTATTGCCAAGGATTTGATAGCTCTTATTTCATCATAGTTATAGCGTCCGAGTTAAAAATAAAACCATCCAAGTGCGAGTCGGACTCGCGCACGAAGGGTTGTGAACATTAGACATTGCCGTTATTGATATCGAGCAAAAAACGGCAAAAAAATCACGTTTGTTGTATGGAAGCCCAACTTCAATATATTTTATTTTGTTTTTAGCACTTGTTGTTATAGCGGCCACATAAATATATCATCTATGAAAATTTCAACTGTCTAGCTATCTCGGTTCATGAGATACAGCCTGATGACAGACAGACAGACAGACGGACAGTGGAGTCTTTGAAATAGGGTTTTTACCCTTTGGGTACGGAACCCTAACAATACGATAACATATCCAGAAGCAATATGGTTTTACCGAATAGAGCTCCAGTCACGTCTTCTATAAAACCCTATAGGGTGATGAAACCAGTAATGGACAAGGGACCAATTAAATAATGGTCTCTTGATTCTTATTTTACAGAAGATAAGGGTTATTCATTTGTTTTGCAACAATCAATTTAGCATCTTATGAAATTTGAAATAATAGTAAAGTGTCCATTCCTGTCAGCTAAAAGTGTCCATCATTGGTGCCGTCACCCTACCATTCGGCTACAACTAAGATTCGGCATTTATAAACAAACTAATTTTAGCAACGCAAATAACTAACTACCATAACCATCCTACCCTCGTAAGGCTCAAAGAATCGTTGTTTGCCGAGGTATTCGTCGTCGGTCAACACGTGGCTGTTGACGCACCGACAGATTGCCGGATAAACAAAAATAATGAACAGTGACCCTTGCGGCCACAGAATACTGAAAACAGATAGTCCACACTTTTTAACCGTTTTAAAAATCATGTTGGTTACTTAAGAACGACGCTAGAGTGGAACATCCATACATATTAATATACATATATAAATACATACATAAGGTTTCGAATTACAATTCCCTTGCTTCGTCGTAGTCGGGTAAAAAGAAGGAGGTTCTCAGTTCGTCGGAATCTTTATTTTTATTAGAAGTGTTCAGCACAAACATACGTACATTTTTTTTGAAGCCGGTTGCGATTGCGAGTGCGTTAGACAATAACCCCTTTGTATTATAAGTGGTAAAAACCTTATCGTCTTTGACCTGTTATGGTATTGTTTATAACTCGGCCGCCATTACTGTCAAGTAAATAAGAGCTATCAAAACGTTGACAATACGATTACTGGTCAAAAACGATATGGTTTTACCGCCTAAAATAGAGGCCCTGGGCTTCTGTGACACTTTATTTTAAACCATAAACCATAGCGTTATTATATTGCTAACATAACAATACCTCTTATTCACTAACAAAACAACATAAAAAGAACCAGGCCCTAAAACCGTATCACAATGGTTCTTGTAAGTATTACTTTCTACAAAGTACCAAAAAAAAATGCTTGAGTAACGTTTACTTTCAAAAAATAAAATAGGTAGAAGCAAATAAACATTTATATAAAACAAAGTCAAATACTTTCACAAGTGAGCTTTTTTCTTTTAGGTAATCTGCGGGCTTCCCAGCGCTTTGGCGGCGAGTGGGAAAGGAAGTGATTACAGTTGTTTGTTCGAGTAAATTGTCAAGAAACAGCCGCCGCGGCCTGCGGAGCCGCTGTTCCGTGACTATTGAGCAGGCGAAGCCTTCTAACGAAATTATATTGAACTTGGAACAATTACGAGGTGCCTTAAGAAAGCTAAAGGAATAAAGAAAACAATAGAATAGAAGACATTTATTTCGCTTAATTTTAAATATTTTTACATTGTGTAAATAACAGTGCTGCGAAAATGGTATCCACTCAGCTATGTGTCGTACCACCTATTGGAAGTACGACGTTGGTTTTCGTACGTGGTGGTTTTTACCACCGATATGGTTTTTATAGAATCTCAGCCCAGTTTTACCCACAGATAATCATTCGACAACGTATTTTGGCTGAAAAATCGTATTATCATGCTAGTTTCTCGTATCTCTCTCGTATCTATCTTGTTTTCAGTTAGTACCCATCGTTAAACTAAGTTAGAAAGCAGGATAAATTATGAACTTTTCCACCAAAATACGATGTTGTTTGACTATTTGCTACATCTGTAAGTTGTTTAAAAATATGTTAATATTTCACCTCCGTATACCTAAACAAAGTTAGTTTGCCTATAGTATAGACAACTAGACTGTATACGCAGTCCATAAATCTATCCGATCAGCCTATATCGACCCACTACCAGTTAGGCCTGTTTACCCGATACGGCCGTATACGCCACTCGGTCTTCTGTTATTCGCATGAATCGCATCCAAGTTTTCCATCGTTATCCAAATATCACCCACGCATCGGAATCGCCGGTCCACCCGTGTTTATTTGCCTTCGTTCTAACCTGTCAATAGGCAATATGGTTTTGCTAAGTACAATAGAGCTCTATTAAAAACTTTTTTGGTCCCACGGTACAGATTAACCTAGTGGGGGGACCAACGATGATAGTGGAAGGTTTTCCAAAAAAAGTGGAAATTAAGGACTATAATTAACAACAGTAACTTTTCCATTACGTCACGCCAGTTAATTAAACTGCTCATGAGGCAAATAGTGGCATCTCAAACCAAAATCCTGTCAAATGCCCATTTTACTAACGAGTGAGGATTGAAACTGCTTCGGTTATTGAAAGTGAGATACAGCCTATTTGCGTATCAGGGCAGCATATTACTAACGTAATGTCGCAATAACGTAACGTAATTAGTCGTGACGTAATGGAAAAGTTAAGTCCTTAACTACGGGTACTTTTACACACTCTGTATTGAATTAACTGGAGATAAACGCAACATCTAAATATTTACGTTATTTGTAATAATAAATGTGTGTCATTATTTTATCTTATCTTACTTCTTACTAATATTATAAATGAGAAAGTTTGGATGTTTAGATGTTTGTTACTCACGCTCACACTTCCATCACTGCACGGATCGGAATGAAACTTGGCACACATATAGGTTAGGTTCTGGAATAGGACATAGGATAGTTTTTATCCCGGAAAAAATAATAAGTTCCCGAGAGAATAACGATAATCGAAATCGACGCGCGGGCAGAATCTAGTATCAAATAGTTTCATTAGATTAAAGAGAAAACGACATATAATTAATACCGATTATATACAGACTGTAATTGTTACGGAAAATACAATAGTTTTCTAAAAATATCTTTCGCTCGTGTTCGTTTTACCTTATCTCGTTTTTGGGTTAGTTGCTTGAAACAGTTAACGACAAACTTTCACATAGTTACGGAACTCTAATCGAAACCGTATTGGAATGCTTTTTGCTGCCGTCGGGACGAAATTTAATTGAAACGTAGTTTACAAACATCACCACAGTTAAATGATCATCCTGTATCACAATGAAAAAAAATACAATAAGTAAAATTCCATACACATCAATAACTAAAATTGAACTTTTGAATATTGATTCTTAGTACTAGGACTAAATCATATTTAGATAGAAACCACTTGATAGAATTTGGATTTTTTCTGAATGAGGTTAGTTTAAGTTAAGTTATACTTGTGTCTATCAACAATTGATAATTTGATACATTCTACAAAGTTAGTTAGTTAGTTAATATAACAAAGGTAAACCTTAGAGCTCAGGCAAGAACGCTCTTTTCAAACCCAAATTAATTTGATCCGAAGATACACTAACATCGTCAGATGTATCTTCACTCCACAAGTGCCTGTTTTCATTACCGACCTGCAATTTCATCTTATCTTATCTTATCCTCTAAACAGCCATTAATGGACTAACCGAATCAATTACGGCTAATCCGACAGTTAAACGCTCCTTTACGACTGCCTCTTGTGATGCCTTTCCATTTTGTTTGTCTTAGATTGACGATTGGATTAAAACCTGTTTTAGATACAATATAATTACCTGCTTTTTACTGTTAGTGAAAGCTCCTAGAATCTAACTTAGGCAGTGCTATAAATTGTTTTATGTAGAAATTAGTTACGTTGGTAAATTCGAAACATCGTCTATGTAGATTGGACGAAAAAGCGAGAAGCGGGGGATATACTTAAAAAGTTAACTGAAATTAAGGTAAGAAGATCTAGATCGATGAACCAAGCTTAAGACAATACACATAATACAGGGTGTTATTTTAATTTTACGCATAACAATACTTTGTACCTGGAAGACCGAGCGTCGTTGTGCGAGCGTTCTTGTGTTTTATGTTAGAAAACTCCTGCTGGAGTTTCTTGCGGCGCTTCTCCGCAATGATGGTCTTGTCCGAAGCACTACTTGTAGATTCACTCTATATTACCGACGTGTAAAAGAGCCCGTATGTGGCCAATTTACTGAATAATCTTTTGATTTTGATTTTTTGTTTTCGCTCGGGTTGAAAATGAATATTCCCGCAGATGACAACTTGACAGATCGATTGTTCGCCCCAGTAAACCCAGTAAAATATTGCAAATTTCTTCGAAATCGTTGCAGCCTTTTTATTAAAACGTGATTTCAAATATTGCTCATTTAATGGTACCTGTATATTATATGGTTGTGGATATTATATGAGGCAGATTCGGTTGTCCTGCAGACCTTTGTCTCGTAACTCGTGCATTAAATCGTTAAGTCTTATACGTTGCAGAAAGGAAAAAACTCTGTTACTTACATTTATTTAAAGCCGGAAAACTACTGTCAAAAACGTGCGCGTCCCCGACCGCCGTTAAACCGTAAGGGCCGCAACAAAGAGCCGAGATTAAATGCAAAACATTTAGTCGACTCTTTTGTCCCTTTACGGGCCGCGTTATGGCCGATAAAACGGCATCTATCATTTATAGCGAGGCCCGGGCGCATAGTACTTCCTATTTCTTAGATCTTTAACTTGTAATGTGCCAATATTCAAATTGATGGTATTAAAAATTCAATCTAACAAGTATTGAGATCATCATCATCATCATCATCATCATCAGCCCACATCAGTCCACTGCTGGACATGAGCCTCTTCCATAGCACGCCATTGAGCTCGGTCTTCAGCTCTTCTTCTCCAGTTGCCACTAGCTACCTTACGAATATCATCGCTCCACCTAGTCTGAGGGCGCCCTACTCCACGTTTGCCAATTCGTGGACTCCACTCTAGAACTCGTAAAACTCGTCGAATATTGAGATAGTGGAGCCTAAAGATGTGGTCCATACTTAAAGCCGCGTATCCACCAAGCGCACGCGCTCGCGCGGCAGCGTCGCGAGCCAAATGCTCGGTCCGTGTGGACGTGCCTCAGGACTGTTCGCCTCGCGTTGCCCCGGCAACGTGCGCCCGAACAGTCCTGAGGCACGTCCACACGGACCGAGCATTTGGCTCGCGACGCTGCCGTGCGAGCGCGTGCGCTTGGTGGATACGCGGCTTAATAGGTATATATAATATTTTTAACAGTTTAATCTAAACTGTTATTTGGATTTAGATATTGTTAACGATAACACTAGGCTACCCATGGCACCCATAGTGTAATTGATGATAATAGCTCTAGTATCATAAGGGCCTTCATTATGTGTTGCATAAATGATTATGTTGATGTAGTGTTAGCTAGAAAGGTTGAACTCCACATAAAATAATTATAGTATGTGATTTAATAACTGATCTTGAGTGAGATGCATAGAAGACACGTCAAAGAAAACGTCCAGTCATAGGAAACTGTAATATCTGATTTTTTATGAGACGAGCGTCGTATTACTAGCACGCGTCGCTATTGTCTAAAGCACTCGCCATCGCAATCGGGTTCAAAGTGGAACAATTGTTTTCATTTTGTATGCAGACTCGCCTTCGACTTTTAAAATGAAAATGATTGCGATTGCGAGTGCGTTAGGCAATGGTTTAAACTATGTAAACTCACTTCCCGTACGGATGAATAAAGTTCATTATTCGTAGATGACTTTCCGTTAAGAGTTTTTAACTAAGTAACCGTAGATAAATCAATGTTGTAATTTAAATCGGAATCGAGCCCCTGTGAAGTGCACACCCTTGACATTAATTGAATTTTATCTAACAATTAAATAGAATATTGATGACTTGTTAATGAAATGGGAGTTGTTTAACTTTTTCAATCTGTTCCCAAATACTTGCTGTTTGACTTTAAAGATCTCGAATCGAATGTTGAATAAGTCGCTAAGAATGGTTTAATATGGATAAGGAAAGAGATTTTTTGAGTTGAAAATGTATGGTTTCTTACAAAATTGACCAGATTTAATTTGACGAGCGTAACTTGATCCGTGAGTGCCACAAAAGTGTGTTTGTGAGCGTGTCCTTGACCATACTTCGACAATATGTAAGACTTTTGTATTGGAAGTCGGTAAAATTAGTCTAACTTGAACTTGAAATTCTACAATTTTTCCGCGGTTTTAATCCGACATAAGGAAAGACACTGTGAAATTAACGGACTTAAAAAACCAAGTTTCTGATTTTGACCCTTATGTATGTATGTTAATATCTTTCCGATTAAGCGTAATACTACTGGACCGTTTTGCAAAATTCTTTTAAGAATTTAACCGTCGTAATCAGAAAAAATAATTCATCTTCAAATCATTCTACGTCATTCAAACTGAAGTCAGCGTTCAATCAAATTTTAAACCAAAAGCCAACTTCAGTTTGACTATTCCACTTGTCCAAGATCTTTGTCCAATGTGCATTGCGTCTCACATTTTTTAAGCAAACTGTGTGACAAATATATATCGGACAAAGATCTTGGACAAGTGGAATACCACCCTAGGCTACGCTAGGATGATTTGAAACGGCGAATTTTTTTATGTATGTTAATATCTTTCCGATTAAGCGTAATACTACTGGACCGTTTTGCAAAATTCTTTTAAGAATTTAACCGTCGTAATCAGAAAAAATAATTCATCTTCAAATCATTCTACGTCATTCAAACTGAAGTCAGCGTTCAATCAAATTTTAAACCAAAAGCCAACTTCAGTTTGACTATTCCACTTGTCCAAGATCTTTGTCCAATGTGCATTGCGTCTCACATTTTTTAAGCAAACTGTGTGACAAATATAAATCGGACAAAGATCTTGGACAAGTGGAATACCACCCTAGGCTACGCTAGGATGATTTGAAACGGCGAATTTTTTTACTTTGAAGTCGGTTGATTGTTCCTTACAACATTTATTTAAAACTCCTTTTCGCTGACGCGGAATTGTCTACCAGATGCCATGTGTTTACTAGTACCGCATTATAGAGGTACATACATATAGTATTAAAGGTCCAGATTAATCCAGCAATGCCGGGAATGACGGGTCGGGTGGGTCGCGAGCTTCAGGTATGCGCAGTTGGTTACCTATCACAAGGTCGAATTACCAGTTACCAACTGTTTCGTTTTATCCGAATTTTCATTAGTTAGAAAATCATTTTTTACTGAAGCCGTTTAACTTTCATGGATTGTTGTAAAACAAAACTAACCTAAACTACAGGTTTTGTAGGTATAATTTTTTTGAAGAAAAATATATTTAATAACTTATGAATTTTCGAACAAATTTAACAATAGAGAAACAAAACTTTGGAGTTGCGATAGGGAGCGCAGTTGTTGGAACAGTTAAAAGAGAAACTTTGGAAGACGGCAGGTTCAAATATCTGTAGAGGAAGATACGTAAGAAGTGACGACATCATCATATTCTTTCATCGAGAACCAATGAGAAAAAGAGATGATGAGATCAGATTTCAAAGAGAAAAAAAGTTGTAAACCTAATAACAGAACAAAGACAGCTTGCTTACCGAACGATTTTTTGGCTTTTTAATACACTATCAAAGTGTTTTCTATAGTTTTCAGTATCAATACAGAGTAACCAATACAAATGGGACAGTCAGTAGGGACAAAGTATGGGTATTCGCAAACTATCAGAGTTAGAGTTTTTTGTTCTTAGGAATCAAGGCCTCGATTTTGAAAAAGGGAAAAGTTGCATTTAATGATTTAATTGGTTGGTTCCTAAGAAAAGATTTCCCTTCCTTCCAAATTCCTATACTTACCCATTTAGATTGCTTACCCTGTACCTCTATATACCCAGACCTAAATTGGGTTTAACACTCTTTTTTGAACGGCATTTACGTAAATTTCGTACATTGACAATAAAATCAAAAATGTGTGACCTTGATTGTACCATTCTTGAATTATATACAGTATTTTTGACATTGAGGATACTTTCCGGAAAAACACGCGGTTACTCCCGGACGGAAGGAAGCCGTTGACATTGTTCTGCACACAAAAAGAACCAAAAAGCTTTATGCCTTTTGATATACCTAAGGCTTTAATGTCAATGCCGACGGCCAATTGGGAATTGAGTAATAATTTTATGGCTCTTATATATATTTATCGTAACTACAAAATTTATTTATGTAACTTTTATGAGGGATCTAAACTCCCAGCCAGGAAACTCAAGTGAAGTGTGTTTATTGAAAATAAAATAATTCCAAAAAATCATCGACAGACTGTTTTATTCCGTTCCAGTTCATTCTATGCGGTCAGTCTTGCTCATACATCTTATTCATTCTTCAAAACAATCAAGTAAGGCTTGACATACAATCCAACATAATGCGCAAGAGTGTATATTTGTCTTACTTTAATGGCACAAAGGAAAAGTAGATGGTCGTGTTTCTGTCAGTATAATTTCTGCTTTATTGGAAAATTTAACCAGAATTGAAGTTACAAACAAAGATGCGGTTGAAATTTCTGTTAATCCGTAAACAGTGCATGCAACAAAGTATTGGAGACAAAATTCACTTCAGAATAGACAAGCGAATTGAGAAGCTCCTCCTTTTTATAAGCCTTATAAAAATAGCTTACTCAAGTAGTTATTTTATCAAAGTAAATTGATCAATATTAGCTTGCAAGGTTTTTATTTTGCCTTTATTAAATATATCAATCTAATTCACAAGTAGATGCACAAATACGAATTCATTATTACCAAATTACCTCGTTGTTTTAATATCTTTATACGCATGATTGTTACTTGTAAAGCGAGCCCAGTTTGGGCATTCTCCTAGCTGGCAACCCTGAGTGTAATCTCTGCTCGGTCATTCCGGGTTCTGTTGGGTCCTAACTTGGATGTACTTGGTAACTCCGATAACAAGTTCGCCCGCCGGGATAAACAAGGTGCTCGATTGAAACTGTAACCTAACGTGATCGCTATTGTCGAGCGTGTGACAGGGAAGCTGGATCGGTATTTAACATTGATGTTTCCTTTCAAAAATAAAGCACGTATTTGTGAATAAACTATGCAAGTTCAAAAGGTAAAATCTGACTGGCTTGATCCAGTGTACCACAAATAGGTGTGATCCATAGGGATAGAGTATCAATCACATACATAACACTTTTTTTGAAGAAGTTATCAAGTTCTCCTGGTGGTGTACATTTTTCAATATATCTCGTTATATTCAGAACGCGGATAGATTTCAATTTTTCAAGTTAATATTAATACATTTAGTAAGTAGCAAATTACAAGTACATTTTTTAACCTTAAATAACCATCCGCGTAGTAAAAAATATAAATAAGTAAATAAAATAAATAAGCTGAAGGCTTGTACTATGGGTACCAGACGATAAACATACTCATGTAGATAGAAAAATACATAGATATGTTACTAATGATCGAGCATGACATATATTTGATTCACTGTAGATTGAACGAAGGTCGTAAATAATATAAAATCTTTCAAGACGATACGTTGATGACGTCACCAAGGTGTCTCCCGGGCCTACGTGTCCCAATTTCTTCCAGGCAAACATGCTTCTACATCGTAATCATATTATTGTAGTTATAGTAGCTCTTAATGTCAAGTGTATAAGACTTACCTGAACCTCAAGCATAATATGATCAAGATGGGTTTATACGAAATGAAGTTCAGGCCATGATCTCTATGGACGGGTCGTGGCAGCTCAAACTTTACTTGTCAGTCGGCAGGGATTAGCGAGCTCAATCTTCGCTTGCTAGCGACCACCAGGCGACGTGGTGTTTTAGTAAAACAATTTGTTTTATAAATATTAGTAAACAGATTGAAAACATGTTTAAGATTAGCGGTTACCACTTTATATCTGGTGAGCTACTGGGCGTGTGGGTGATTGGGCGATAAAAAACACCAGCTAGTGGTTTCTTTGACACGAGTTAAGAATTAGGTACTGTGTGTGGTATGTGTGGGAACCTTCAGGCACTGAGGCTCTACTTTGAAAAACGTAATTCGAACTTCGCTATTGCTATCCTTTTTGCTCTTGACGCGTCACTATTTCGCAAGAAAGTGACGGGGCGATCCGAAGTTCGAATTGCTGATTTCAAAGTAGAGCCCCTGGTCCCACCGCCGACGATGAGCGGGAAGCGAGTACAGCCAGCAGCGATCAACTATTAATATTTGTGTCTCTTTTATTGACACAGGATCTATATATTTTATTTCGACAAACTAGTGGAAAGAGTACTCACCGGCGTGTGAACAGCCAGCGTTCAACTATTAATATACGTGTCTCTTTTACTGACAGGGGATCTTGATCTTTTGTTCGATAATTGAGCGAGAAAATAGTCGATAGCCTCATAAGAGTTTGATGTAAATGCATATATTACCTATTATTTTTTAACTGAATAATCCCTTTTTAATTCATATAAAACACCCCATTACCCATATAGTACAGTCGCCCACACACTTAACTGACCATTAAAGACGGAGCTTAGAATAAGTGTCAATGATTGAAAGGGATGTAAATATATTTAATATGAAAAAAATATCTACATCCCTGTCAAGCATTGATATTTTCTCTCTGCTCTGCCTCCAATGGTTAGTTAGGTGTGTTGCTGTGTGTACCAAATAAGGCCAACTGCAAGTTGGGCCATACACTATGTAGCGATCCGTAATTAATGAAATGCACCTATAGATCCTATGATGATAAATGATATTGAGCAAAAAGTATACACGTTTTTAAATACCTATGTAGTTAAAATATTGTCAACATTGACTGTTCAAACTTTTTTGAATATTTAGTTATAGGTTATCCGAAACCGAACCTAGTATCCCTCTAAAATCACCAAGATACTTCTCTACATACAACTATCTCGTTCTCAAAATGAAGTAGTAACAGTTAAGAAAATTGTTTGCAATCTTTAGAAAAAGGGAAATAAAGAGCCCTTTGAATCGCCAGGGTCAAATATTCGGCATAGTTGGACTTTGGGAGCTCCTCTTGCCAGCCATTGTTCCACTTTACTTAAATTAAAGCGACTTCAAAGATGTGTTTGGCTTTTTGGGGAATTAATGTAGCTAGCTATATTAATTCTTTCTACAATACAACCTTGGCCAAAAGTCTTAAACACCAGGTGCATTTATATCTTTTATCATAGAAAGTTGAAGGTATATCTATCGGAAATTTTAGTCATATTTATTGACGTTAAGGGTCATTCCGAGGTTTTTTTTTTTTAAAACCCGATTTTTTTCTGACTTCAGATTTAGTGGTAGTAGGATTTTGCGCAGGGACCGTCCGGATTGCTACCACCATCTTAGCCATTAAACCACCGCAAAGCAGCAGTGTTCGCATTGTTGTGTTCCGGTTTGGGGATAAGGCAACCGGTGAAATTACTAGCATAGAGGTATTCCATCTTAGTACTCAGGGTTGGCAACGCATTTGAAGTCTTAGGATTGCAGTCTTGATATTGTAGTCTTGAGACTTCAAATGTCAATGGGTCTCAGATCTCATTTACCATCAGGGGCGTTTATAATAGTAGATTGTTCAACAAGGGACTAAAACAAGCCATAATGACACGAGATGTTTAGCCACGCGAGCGAGCCAGCGAGCGAGAGTGGCTATAGTTCGAGTGTCATTATGGTTGTTTAGTCTCGCGTTAAACACTCTACTTTTCACTTTGAATGCGAGGAAAAAAAACAACGTTCAGTGCCGGATTAGCCACGTACCTAGCAAGAGTAGCAAATGCTACGGGCCCCGCGCATCCACGTCTAACCTCTAAAATTCTAGTACTTACATCAGTATGCGTATGCGTGTACTCATATGCATCAGGGTTGACGATAAGATGAATAATCCAGTCGATATCCTCCACCAGAATAACCTAAAACAAACACCCACGCAAAATAGGTGCATATCTAAGTCGCTCAGTTACGGAAAAAAGACCGCCACAACCTGTAACCTAAAACAAACCCAGGGGTCTCTTTAAAGAATTTGCTACGGACCCCGACGGGCTTGCTTAATCCAGCACTGACGAAGTTGTATACACATTTACAATATTGATTATAAGAAAGTTTCTTACAAATTTGTTCCACGGTTTTTTTCTTTTCTTTTATTATTTTTTTGTTAAGTGCCGCTTTAAATGCTTGCATATTTAGCCAACAGGTTCAAACTTGAAAACTATTTTAAAACTAATTGGACCAAGCATAATTAAATGAATTCATCCTTAATATAATTAAATATATTCATATTCGTAATCATTAATCGTGTTTCACGAAATTAAATCATTTTTATTTGTATTTTTCATTTTGAGGTTATTTCCACGCGCTAAAAATTGTCTATACCAGAGAATAAAAACTAGAGGCATAGAAACCGTACTAAATAGGCAGAAAATACATTATGGTTGACTTCCTTTTTCTTATGGTTTTCATAGTGAGTTGGAAAGAGATCGTCACAAGGCGTGATTTGGACCTTTAAGCACCAGTGTGGAAGAAAGTAACGCCAAAGAAGACCGAAGACCGGTCGTTGATTTGACGTTTCTTCACCTTCTGATCATGACAGTTTAAAGAAGAAAAGACACCTAGTTTTTGTTTCTTTTCCTCTTATCAAAATGTAATCTATAAAGTAGAGACAAGTAGCTGGTGCAACGTTCATCTTATTGCACGGCTTCTTTGCCTTTAGTCTTTATTCTGTGGTCTATACAAAAAGACTGAAAATAGCAATAAATCCTCCATTCACAAACACCGTGATTGGATGTTAAGGGGATTCCAAAGTAAATTAAAACAATTTTACTTTAATCCCTAGAGATTAAAAAGGAACTTTAGTCCCGATGTGCAGAGACTAAAGTAACATTTTAAGAGCATGAGAAGTGAAAAGCTACAAATTACAATTTACAGGTTACAAGTTTCCGTTTGACACAACACACAACCTCGACCACTGACGACCAGCCATTTGAGTAGTGTTTCAAGGTGCCCCTGGTGGCTTGAGTACTCGTGTGGCTTCAAAAACAAACATTATAGTGTATCTGCGGGCCTATGATGGTCGTGTTTATCGATGTGGATAAACGTGGATTTAAAACAACTGTCACTTTATTACCCGTACGTAGGAGAGAGAGTGACGGATGCTTTATCCACCGCGATAAAGGCAACCATAATACGGGTCCTGCACGGTGTGCCGCGAAGGCTCGCACGCTCAATTGCCATCGCGGTAGTTTAAGTTACGCATTGCGCGACAAAAGATATATTTGAAAATTTTAATTTGGACTCTAACGTTTCCAAAAATCCACAAAATACTACCTACACCCTGTATACTCTCAAGCAAATACAGCATGATCATATGCGAGGTTGAGAAATAAATTACAAAGGGTCTGAGTGACTTTCAGGGGTTGTTTCAGAGAGTAACACAGCATAAGGCTAAGATTATAATGTTTAAGCTGTGTAAGGAAACTGGAAGTTGAGCGAACAAAAATCCACCAGTAGGATAACTTCGCTGTGACAGGATAGGAAAAGGAAGTTTGGCAGTTAGGAAAAGGACCCGACTGCCAAAAGAAGAAGGGTAATGTTTTTTGACCTGTAAAAATAGTAAGTAGACCGCACGGGTCTTTTACACTTCAAAAATCTACCAGCGCTTCCCAACAAAAAACTAAATTACTACTAACTAACTAGAGATACCTAATATTTAACCTAGCTCTACATGGTTATTTGTTCCCTCGTAGAGCCTGAACGCATGGCCCGATTTTGACAAACGAGATATTGTTAGACCATTGAGAGTCTAACTGGGTAGGTACTTTAATTAAAAAATGGCGTATTAAATATATAGACGACAACATCAAAATCGTGATGATTTCCTCTACTCGACGTCCTGCGCCTATTTAGCTATTGGTAAAATTAACCTATTGGTGAATTTTTTTCGCATACCACTTTTCTGACTCGCACAGTCTAAAAAATAGTCCGTCTTCAAAGGGAAATCACACGGCTTACATGTGCGCGTGCCTCGACCGTGCGTGCCGAGAGCCACCACATGGAAATTCAACAGGACGCACCAAGCCGGTTTAGTAGGGCCGTCGCCGCGTTTGGTTGCGTGCGTATTAAGTATCAAGCGACGCGCATTGAGGTAACCCTAGCACCCAAACGGCAATAGGTAGCAGAAACTTAAAAGTCCGAGAAGAATGACTTTTCTATTTATACTATGGCACAGCTATAGGGGAGGGGAACGCAGCCTAAATCTGCCAACAATCAGTGACATCACGGAATCTGTGTCGCTGCGCAAGCAAAAACGGAAGCTGACGAGGGAGCTTCGACTTCCCTAAATAAGACACGGCGATGTTTTTCGTCAAATAAATGGCGTGTGTTTCAAATTTATAAGATAGATTTTGCCCGCGACTCCGTCCGCGTAGAAGTCGTTTATCGCTGCTCCCTCGGGATCTGTCTAATTTTCCGGGATAAAAAGTACCCTATGTCCTTCCCCGGGACTCAAGCTATCTCCATACCAAATTTCATCTAAATCAGTTCAGCGGTTTAAGCGTGAAGAGGTAACAGATAGACAGACAGACAGACACTCTTTCACATTTATAATATTAGTATGGATCAAACGTAGCTCCCGATTTACTAAGCGCTAGACGGATCTGGTTTTATTTGTGCATTGTTTAGACAGACAGTTTCCGAAATTTTGTTATTATAAATGTTTCTAGTTAGGCACACTTAAACATTCCACCTCAATATCTCAAAAAAAACCGTTTTATAAAGTTTCCTGTAATATTTCGAAAGGTTCGGACGCGTACCTATAATGTCTTTCGTATTCAAAAAAAAATCCGTACCATTATCTATTCAAAATTAGCAAAAAAATCACGTTTGTTGTATTTTTAGTATTCGTTGTTATAGCGGCAACAGAAATACATGTTCTGTGAAAATTTCAACTGTTTAGCTATCACGGTTCGTGAGATACAGCCTGGTGACAGACAGACGGACAGCGGAGTCTTATTAGTAGGGTCCCGTTTTTACCCTTTGGGTACGGAACCCTAAAAACTATGCATTGTAAAAATATGGTAAGTAAACCAATTAAATATTGGTAAAAAAATCTAACCCACCCGACTAATTAATCCATATCGATAAGACATGTTATATTCCATATCAATACTACAAGGTATAAGTATGATGTCATTGATGTGTAGGTACCTACTAGATGCATCCCGAAATACCGCGGGAGAAGAGATGTAAAAGAGACAAATAAGTATTTGGCAAGTAAACACGTGAGTCGGCTGATATATTTAATTAACATTGTCGTTTCCGCACCCAAAAGTTAACGAATTTTAAGCGTATTTGTTTGTTGGAAGGCGGTCACCATTGAACTCGGGGATACATCCCAAAATCGAAGGTCGAAGTTACGTTAGTCTTGTCTCTTACTATTAATACTGTAAAGACTGCAGAGTGAAAGGGAGCATACATTTTAGATTTAGTGTTTAAGAAAAATCCAACTAATATGTTGCGGTCAATTCAATCACGACTATCTGATTGATTGGTGACTAATCATTTTTAGGGTACAAATAGTACTTGAAATCATCTTTGAAATTACCATTTGATTCATGACAGTCAACGGGTCACCGCGGGTAGCCCGGGTGGTGAGTGACGCTGCACTGCCTACTTAACTATAGCGTCCCGCCCGATCCTCAGTAAGGGCAAAATATTTGATGTGATTAAGTATAAACACACATTATAAATATAGTAGTATGCGTGATACATTGTAAAATATCAAAATAATGTAAGGTTTTTTATTCCTCAACACTTTTGATGCGTGTACTTATCTACATAAGTATTATATATATGTATATCGTTTTACACAGTACAAGCCTAGAGTTCAGTTTGGACTAGGAAAATTAGTGCAAGTTGGTCGCGATTATTATTTATTTATTTTTCAGATTGTAAAAATTGCATGGACCGTGACATATAGAGACTGTACTGATATATTTTAAAGGCCAAACGTAAAAGTTACTATCAGTATATAAGCTCATTAAAAGTTTTCTCAAGACTTTTCCTGTACAAAACAATAGTAATTACCAAAAATTCCGCCAAATTCTCAAAAATAACTCCATGAAAAGTTCCGAAAAAAAAGTTCCAACACTTTTGCATTCTTGCAAAAAGTCCGCAACTGCTTTCTGTGTCGGCAGAAATTTTAACAGTCCCGAAAAATTGTTTTTAAGGGTTGGTTTAGGTAAGGGTAAGTCTTACCTTCCGTTTGAGTAGACGTCAGCGTTCCGGAGACAGCAGCCTCATGTCGAACCTGAGTTTGTGCGCCATGTCTGGTGTCGGCGGCGGCGGTGGCGGAACTGGCGCGGCGCCCGCGGCACGCCGGTGCCGGTGGGCGGGTCGCCACGCCCTCTGCAACAAGTACTTGTCAGGTTTTTGTTTTTTTTTATAAGTTAAAGGGTGGTGGAGAAAGAAGGATGTTTTGGCACCATTTTACTCCAATTTTCCTAGAACAAAGCTTCTTTTATTGAGGCTGCAAATATCCGTTGCAGAATTGCAAACAAAAAGAAACTTTGGGAACAGGTTAAACAAAATACGAGACTTGTGTTTGTTTACCTACTAAAAATAACAAACATACTTTCTAAACAAAAAAGGAGATTTTAAAATTGATAAAGAAGAAATATTTCTACTAAGAACTATAGGGTACTACTTAGCAGTTGCAGGTGACACCATCCGCGTAGACATCATTTATCCCGAGGCAACTGTTAAATTTTCCAGGATAAAAAATCTCTATACCAAATTTCATCAAAATCTGTTTAGCGCTTTAGCCTGTTAGCCAGCGGTTTAGCCAGCGGTTACTCTGTCATAACAAACAGACAGACATAAATATCAAGGGATACAGAGTTACTTCATATTTATAATATTAAAGTATGAATTAAAAAGGAAAGATGACACCACCCACCCTGATACGGTAACTCATTATTTTTTTTATATTCCTGAGGGCAACGTTAAAGGGAAGCCAGAGGAAGATCCAGGCTGAGCTAGTTTAACCAAGAAGGGAGGGAATAATATCATAAACCAATACAACAAATATGCTTAGAGCTATCCCAGTGGAGTTCCGATCCTTCAGGCTGACATGCTCCCATGGGGAACACACTAGGCTCTATAAGACTTCTTATAATGAGAGGGACAGCGCTTTGGGACGATTATGGTTTTGTATGGTTATTTGTGGGTTCACATACAACGAAGCTGTAGAATTTTTTATGCCATTATCCTCCTACACATTGAGTTAGCAAATGCTGCCTAGTTTCTCGCGATGTTTTTCCTTCACCGTAAGAGCATTTGTTTACTGCAGAAATCAATCAGGTACTGTACATAAATCGATTTTTTTTTTGTAAAAACTTCTCGGTACGGTTGGGATGAAGTCTTTAAATGAGAAAGTAATAAAATGTCTGACTATTTTCATGATACTGACCCAACGGGAAGAAAAAAACCAAGAACAAAGCTAAGCCGGTAACTGTTTGTTTACTGTAAATCTCGGTCAACAATGTATTATTCAAAAAATATTTTTGTATTTCTAAAATAATTTAATTCAAAAAAGAAATTTAACATCCAACGCAAAGAGAAGGATATTATAAGTATACCATGTCTATCTGTTTATCTGTATATCTATATATCTATATGTCTGTCTGTATATCTGTGTGTCTGCCTGTATCATCAAAGCTCCCAAAAAGACGGATTGATTCGGACGCGTTTTTTTAAAGCTAATTTACACGAGAAGGTTGGTTTTAGGAAAATCTCTTGGGCAGTTTAAGAGATCAGCTCAGGAAGTAACAAGCGCTATTATATCGGGAGTTTTTTTTTAATAGTTTTTTTCCGCCCTTGTGCACCGTGCGCTAGGGCGCCGGCCGCCCGCCCCGGCTGTGCTCTCCGCAGATTTGACCAATCTACGCTCATCGTTACGCTTTTCTTCCGATCTATCACTTGTTGGTTCTACTATCGTACTTACGGGGAACGATCTGCAAACGTAGGCTTTAGGTTCTTTCCTGGCGGTAATTAGCCATGTCTATTCTACTGCCTTTTCCACATAAATTGGAAGCATTGATTGACAGTAGGAATGTAGTTAAATCTTGCGTTAGTCCTTTCTTTTACTATAATACTATTGCTGGCCCGACTAACAATGTCCTGCCCAATTTTATTTTTCCATTAAAATTATCAAAAACTAATTACTTAATCTTTTTTGGACTATTATTAACATCAAAAAAAGCCAAATTTAATACCATCTCAACTTTAATAGCGAAAAAAATGCGTTTAGTAATCTTCACAGAGCTGTAAGTATGGTAATTTTACTATCATACTAATGTAAACTCGACCCACAAAAGTACTAGTTGCATATTGTAACCTCGAAATGAAAAATATGAAAATAATAGTGATATAGTAGAGGCAAATGGAACGAGGGTAAATTGGGTGCCGGAACCGCGACACGAAACCCGGACCTTGACCGATGGCATTTGCTGACCGACTGAACTACGTTATACGAGTGTTTCGCAGGTAACTGGTGTGACATTACATTTACATGAGGTTAGCGGAAGGTTTGTTTGTAAAAAGGATTTTCTTTCTAAGTATTGTTTCTCACGCCACTATATTGGTTCCCACTGATATTAAACTAAGGGCCTGTTGTTTGATCAGTTGTTAAACTAACTAATTGTTAAAAATCGTTAGTAATAGTTAAATTCTCAAGGAAATGTGTCAAATTTTCGATTCCTTTTTCGAATTTTAACAATTAGTTGAGTTAACTACTGATCAAACAACGGGCCCTTAGACAGTCAGTTAACTGGAACAAAACTATTGCAAATAAGATCTAGTATAACCCCTTTCAAGGAATAAGTAGGTCGAGTTATAAGTAGTCACCGATGTATAAATAATGGACGCTATAATTAATAGGTTGGTGGTTGGCAACAATCAAACTTATCTTAATTTAATAGTCGCTACTAAATATTCGTCATTTCGATATAAGTACTCAGTCGCCTCTGAAATAATTTCTAAATACCTAATATGAAACACAAACGCCAATATATTCTGGCAAATTTTATTCAATTTGTTAGTGGTAGTCCTTATTGCCAAAAACAAATGGCGAACTTAACGCAGTCCTTTTGTGCTATTATGACTTGACCAGTCTAGTAGGCACGTGTAACACATACTGGTATTGTATTATAGACCGCGAGATAAGCTGGACAGTGGACGATGCGGGTTTTATCACTACCCTCAATCGGACATGATAGTTGAATTCAACTGTAGTGAGAATATCATAGTCGTAATTTAGGCTAGAAAATAAATTAGTTCCAAGACCTTGTAGTCAAATAAGGCAGTTAGTCTAGTAGTAGGTAGTAGTAGTTTAGATCCTATTTCAGCCCCGTGATCAGACTAGCTCAATGACACCATTAGATTGCATTGTTATTCAATATATTCGTAGGTAAGTTTAAATTTTCATCTCAATTGAACACTGGAAACTTGGTACCTATTTAATTATTCATTGATTTCAGACACCTCGAGGCGAACTAACAAGTGATTAAATAAAAAATTGCAATAAAGCATCTAAGGGGTTTGGTTTTAGCCAGTAGAGAGGACCATTTCCTTTGGAACAGCGACTTACGATCATGCTTATGCTTAGGTATACCATGAGAGTCATATTTGACTGTAAGACGTAATGTTTTAGTGCGATATGAAAGTATTCAAACGTTTTGTTGAAAACACATTCACCTAGTATCTATGAAATAAATTGTATTGAAAATATATACAGTAGCAAGACTGTTTGCCACAGAACTCTGCCACAGCACAAGCTAATCAATTTAAATCAATGGTCTTTATTCACGAAAATTGTATATTCGGAGCCAAAACACAGCAAAACCGGTGGTTAACGTAATATCATAATTGTGTGTGCCGTGAGTGCGGCTACCCTGTAATTACCGAGTTATCAGGGGTTGAATACCTTTTAAGATTTTCAAAGAATGCAGGTTAAAGAAATTGTGTGAAGATTAAAGGAAGAACAATGTTATTTATAATTTTGATTAAATTATAGTGGAACATAAAATCGTCAACATATTAACGTTAGCCAACGCGTGCATAATCGTATTTTCTATATAGGACTTGACAGAAGCGCGTGGAGCTAACCCCATGTGCATCTGTTTAGTCCATTAGAGAAAATACTCTTTTACGGAACAATTGTCTTCACGTGATATCGATAGACTTATTCCGTCCGTGGGAGTGTCTACAAATAACTCGACATTGGCCAAATACACCTTAACAGGAGTGAAAGCCATTAAGTAATAAAAAATAGAATTAAATTTCAAGTAAATATTAAATTTTTCGCAATTATTAATTACTATGGATGGAATGGTGTGTAGGCCTATGTCCAGCAGTGGACGTCTCTTGGTTGAAATAATGATTTGAATTGAATGATAATATTGATAATGATAATGCTTTCGATCAATAGAAATCCCTTCTGTATTGGCCAAAAGCCCCTCTAAGCGTACATTCTGTTGGAAGTAATTTCCACAAATGCATTATTATTAACATTTTCATAATAAAATGAAATGATTTATTTTACTTACCTATAAAATTATACTAATAATAAACGGGTTCTTACTGCAGTTTATATTAATTTAAAAGTTTTTATACATATGTGACTATTTAGTTAGAATTAAATAAATATTGATCCTGTCAAATTAAATGTTACGGACACCTGAAATCAGTAATTAAGCATTACAAAGAAATACTCAACGTTATAGTTCAGAATTCATTCGGACCATTCGGACCAGCTACCAGTCACTATTGTTCCTTATAGTATTTAAATTATTTATTACTACTTAATTAAAACTACACGAAAATGAAAATTTTCGAGAAAAACGTGAATCGTTCCGTTAGTATGTCTCTCACAGCGCTGAAAATATTTGGGTTTTGGGCACCCGACGGATTAAGTTGGGAGAAGAAAATAATATACAATTGCTATGCTTTTCTTTCATTTATGCTTCTTTTGGGTAAGAAAATTCCCTTAGGCCGGATTTACACTTGTAAGTTATTACTGTATGTTCTGAGACGCTACTAAGGGTAATAGTGAGTGGCAAATAATATGCATCTCTGTCTTGCATATAACTTTGTTTCAAAACTAACAGTAATAACTTACAAGTGTAAATCCGGCCATACTTACTATTACTACTATGAAAAAGCTGGCCATTGAATGAATGCTAAACGGAATGGTCATTTCCACGAAAGATCCCGGAGAGTGAAAAGTTCAAAGTGTATCAGACAAGACTCTTCGATAAGCTCTTATGGGTTTGGATAACTAACTGTAATTTACTTCCAGGAACCTACCTCATCATCCAAGTGGTAGATATGTTCATGATCTGGGGCAACTTGCCGCTGATGACGGGCACCGCCTTCCTGTTGTTCACCAACCTTGCGCAGGCGACGAAGATCGCCAGCATCGTGGCGCGCCGGCGCGTCATCAAGCGCGTCATCGACGATGCGGACCAGCTCCTGCGCAGCGAGGAGGGGAGGGGGAGGGAGATTGTGAAAAGGTTGTTTAATATTTTTAGACTGAAAGTAGACTTCTAAAGAAATTGTTACAGAATATTTAGAAGCGTAATTTTAATCGATACATCTGCAGATTATTTGTACAACTAAGTGATAATTAACCCTGTATAACTACAACTAAGGAAGTGGATTAGACGCTGATAATGATATCGTAAAGCAAAATATGAAAAACAAAAACCAGCGCCAAGCCTCATGCTTTAATGTCAACTTATGCTTTATTAACAGTTGTCCAAAGGATGTCAACAACTTTAACTGTGATTTTGCTCATTTTACGCGTTGCATGGTAGCTGTGATCGTGAGACCAGTGTGCAGCAGCTGGTGTACTTCTGTCTGACGACGGTGACCGTCGCGGGCTGGGCCGGGAGTGCCGAGAAGAATCAACTGCCTTTACGGGCTTGGTCAGTATCCCTTGTTTTATGAACTGTGGAAAAAAATCAAAGATACTCAATAAATTAATAGGTACCTACTTATTTATTTAAATATGTACGTACATTTTTCCAGACTCGAATTTTTTAAAATTGTTTTTTTATATGAGTGGGTGGGAAACGGGCGCTTTTCTTGTAGGCACCCATGTCATAACTGGTGGGAAATAATGCCGAAGGGAGTTCGTTCCACAGTTTCAGTACGAGGCATAAAGTGCCTATTGAAACGCACGGTAGAAGAACGCCTTTCATCAAGGACCTAGTGTGATTTGTCTAAAAACGCTGTCTTTTTAGTAAAGTTATAGTTGAATTACAGTGGTCGTGGAAGGGGGGAGATGATTTAATTTATACATACATATTGGACATATTTACCGTTTCCTAATTTTTCCCAGGTATCCCTACGATACCTCGAAATCTCCTGCATATGAGTTGACATACGTGCACCAGGTCGGGGCACTGTTTATAGCCGCCTACCTCAACGTGGGTAAAGACACCCTGGTGACGTCGCTGATAGCCCAGTGCCGCTGCCAGCTGCGACTCCTAGGGCTCGGGCTGAGGACGCTGTGTGAAGACCTGGTGCCAAATGACCAGGTAATAGATTAAGTATTTGACCAAAAATTATATGCGGTATTAGATTCAGTTTCTTGTAAGGATCAAATGTGATGTGACCAACTGCAATCCGAGCAAAAGTCAGAAATGGGAGTGAAAGTCCGACATTCCTACTAAGCGTTGAAAATGCGCCATACAAATTGACAACTGAACTATGACATCACAAGTCTGTAAACATTGTACCAAATGTATGGTAATAAAAACCAGTAGTAATTTGTAATTTTGGTCGTTAAAAACTGCGTTTAAGGAACTAGTACATATGTTATGTAGTTTTACAATCCACTTTTAATTAAAGGCAAGGATTCTGAATAATACCATTAAATAAAATTTACTATGTACCTATTGGTTAGAAAAAATACATGTATTTTGTTTGTTTCCATTTTGTTGTTATAATTTCCAGTTTTTCAATCCATATAAGATTACATAGTAAGTTCAACATGAGCTAACATCCCTATTGGATCGGTACAAGAGTTTAGCTCCGACAACTTGACATATCTATTTCTGAACTCGAAAATCTCCTATTTCGTTGGTTTTTTTATTCAATAGTCAGATAAAAGCCGATGGGTAACGAGAAACCAATAAGTTGTCAAACTACAATAATGTTTCTTGTACCTACAACGAATCCACGTTTAAGGGTTAAGTACCTGGATGACCTGGTTTTTTTTGGTAAGTTTTGTAAAAATTAAACCTAGCAAGATCGATTTATCGCCCCCGAAACCCCTTGCATACTAAATTTCATGAAAATCGTTGGGGCTGTTTCCGGGATTCAGATTAGGTATAGGTATTAGATATGCTTATCACAAGACGCGTCATAAATTACAGTTTTCACGCGGGTTGACGCTTACTGTAACAAATCTTAAGACGGTCATGTAACGAGACTTGTAAAATAATACGGCTATAAGACACCTAAAATAATCATGAAAACCGTCACTACCAAAAATCCATACTATAAATGTAAAAGTAACTGTCTGTTTGTTGGGCTTTCACGGCTAAATCACAGAACCGGTATAAAAACCAAGATTGAAACCCGAAGAATGATATGGGGTACGTTTTACTGCAAGTCGCAATAAACTTCTACGCCGATGGACTCGCAGGCAACAGCTAGTAAAATATAAACTACTGAAATATTAGGTACCAATTTCACCAAACGATGTTAACCACTTAACAGACGATTAGAGCGTTAACAGCTGTCAAAATGTATCAACTAACAGTCGATTAACCTTTATTAAATTTAACATCGTTTGGTGAAATAACACACTTTCGTAATCGCATTTCATTAGCTAGTGGCGACATCGCTTAGCAGTTCTGCGAATTCGCGATATTCACGTAACGTAATGCCGTTGTATTTACTTAGGTACGCAACTACACTGGGAGCTGTTTGATATACCTCGTGCGTAGATGGCGTTACAATCAGAATTAAATCCTAAACCAACTAATAGATGTCGCTAGTTAGTCTTCTTCTTTTTTATTTTTGGTGGTTCCGTAAGTTCCGTTATGATTTCGCCAACGTCAAGTGAGTGAGAGTACAGCAAGTTATGAAGATTACGACGGGACATAATTTATATGCAGTTCAATATAAATGTTTAAACAAAGTTTAAAGCTACTAGCTTGGCAAAAAAAGCGAATTGTAACTACACTACAATACTTACTAAGTGGCAACCACCATGTAAACAGCAGTTTTTGGATAATCACTGGCAAATTTAACTCGAAATCACCAATTTTATAAATCATTTTTTGTAAAAATCAAACATGCCACTTTAGCGCTTTGTCACATTAACGTCATGTTGCCTTTGACTTGTTATGGTATTGTTTTTAACTCGGCCACCATAATTGACAAGTAAATAACAGCTATCGAAATGTTGACAATACGGAAACACGTCAAACACAATAAGGCTTTAACCGTATACACTCCAGCCATTTTTTTCCGCTGGGGAAATGCATTTACGCATACCACTGGGGCCCGGGGGGCACTGCGGTGGTTCTGTGGGATCCACCAACCAAAATTGGAAGGAATACCCACTAAACCCCCAGCGATTCTCCCTCCACACCGTTGTTCGTGAGGGCCGCAGGTTCTTCTTGCGCATTCGACTACAACCCTCACCGAGAATAATTACTATTGCATACAATCTCAGCCCTGCTAAGGTCGACTGTACATATTTTTGCTCCTATTGTAATCTCCTATTGCTTTTGTACAGGGTGTCCTAACCCCCGAGCAAGAGTCACGCGTATGGGCGAGACTGCGCGTGCTCATCCAGCGCCACCAGGCAGCGCTGCAGGCGTGCTCGCTGCTGCAGACCTGCTTCTCGGCGCCCACCTTCGCGCAGTTCGGCGTGTCCATGGTCATCATATGCGTCACAGCGTTCCAATTGGCTGCTGTAGGTTCAGACTCTCAACTTTTTTATGTCGAGAAGTGAAACGTGCGCACTGGCGTCTGCCTATTATGGTTGCGATAATCGCTGTGGATGTGTGGATACATGTTTTATCACTTATTTATCATCAGTATCATTACAGACAAATTACTGTGTAAGTGCGAGTGTCGGAGGCTTTATCAAGATTTACCCACCGTAATGAACGCGACCATGGCCAGCGGGTTCTCATTTGTACTTTCAAGGCAGTACGAGTATGCGTTGCCAACCCTGAGGAGTGAGATGGAATGTCTCTATGCTAGTAATTTCACCCATTCCTTTAGAACCACACATAACATAACAGCACGAGCACTGCTGATTGGCGGCAGGTTTAAGGCGAAGATGATGTTGTTGATTCGGACGGTGGATGTAAATGGTTTATGGTCTAGGGCGGCAAGAAGGGAACATGAAGGATACGATGTGTTGTGATGAGATGATAGTAGAAAACGTTGTAGTCCAAAAACTTGTGTATTTTTGCACTATCTGTTTAGAACTCATGACCAAAGCCCCAGTATTATAATGCAGTTATGAAATATAATGTTACAACTAAAATATTAAATAATTTGTTTCAATTAAAATGTAATGTATTTCAAATACATACTTACTTATAGAAGTTATAGACCTTTCTATATTTCTAGCAAACCGGAAACTTGGTGCGTTTGGCTTCTATGGGCACTTATCTCCTAAACATGACCTTCCAAGTGTTCCTGTACTGCTATCAAGGCAACCAGCTTTCGGAGGAGGTTCGTAACTCGGTTTCAAAAGGTTTATTTTTAACTTTATCTTTACCTGAGCCATTTTAAGACCCAGTCGCTGAAGGTCTTTTATTTATTTCAGTGTAGTTTTTTCTCGTGACTTGATGATACTTCATTATGACAGGGTTATATGCTGGCTTAATAATTAAAGTAGACTTAATGACGAGTAGGTGCGAACCGAGAACAAAAGAAGAACTTTTGTGAACCAAACAAAGTCCAGTAAGCACTATAATTTGGGAACATTTCGCAAGTTGATACGCGACTTAAATAATCTACTATTCTATTCAATTAAATAACTAGTACTTTATTAGACTATACTATACCAAAAACTACTATAACTCATAGTTTTGAGCAGTGTTTGTAATTTTAGGTAATAGCCACCTTTTGTACTTTAATGGCATAAAAAACAGATTTTGTATGTTTACCACTTTTTAAAATATATTTTAGAGTATTGAGATAGCCGGAGCGGCGTACGAGTGCCCTTGGTACACTTGCTCGCTGAAACTCCGGCGCGCCCTACTGGTGGTCATGACGCGCACGCGCCGCGTGGCGCGCCTCACCGCGGGCGGGTTCACCACGCTATCACTGACGTCCTTCATGGCTGTAAGAAGATTGCACTTCTAAACGGCTGACAAAATAAAACGATGTAGAAAATTTAACTGATCTTAATGTTTGCTAATTGACAAAAACCATACACCAAGATTGACTTAGGAACCACGCATCGCTCACGACTTTACAATGCTTGAAAATTACTGTGTTAAAAAACCGACCGTTTTTTTTTTCAGATTGTCAAAACATCATATTCTCTGTTCACGGTCCTACAGCAAGCTGACGAGCACAAACCTTAACTTCACCACAATTTTTTTTTTTTTGAAAATACGTTTCGAATTTCCAGCAGTGAAAGGATTTTCTTTACTTTTTTCATTATTGTTAATGGATCCGCACGATATAAGCCTAACTTAGTTTAGCACGAAATATCAATATAACTAGTAAAGTAATTGTATCAAAGTTATTTTTGTAGCATCTCCCTATTATTATGTTAAAGTGCGACTGCAAGCTTAACGTGGTGGGCTCGGCTACACGTACAGAGGGCTTATTGTCTAACGCACTCGCAATCGCAACCGGCTTCAAGATGGAGCAATTGTTTTCAATTTGAATGCAGACAAGCCTTCGATTTTCAAAATGAAAACGATCGTGATTGCGAGTGCGTTAGACAATAAGCCCTCAGGTACGGTCAACGTAGATAATTATATAGGTCTATATCTACGTTGACGGTAGCGCGACTAATGCTGTCCTAATTCTGATAACCGCTTATTCGACGCTCAACTTCACCGTAAACCATAACATAATTAGTGTGACCTTTAACATTATGCAGGGAAAGTTCAAGGTAACATTATGCAGCGAATGTTTAACGACATAGGTATCTACTGCTGCAGACCGAGCTACTACCCGGCGATTCCCGTCGAATTAGAACATGATATTTTTTGTGTTGTCAAATTAAAGATGGATACATCTGAGGCAATGTATACCTTGCGTAAGTTAGTGTATTCTTCCTGAAATCACGTTTCATAAACTTCCCATGTACAGTCAACAGCACTAATAAGTGATCATTTATGTACCTTGTCACTTTAACGACGTGTTTGAAATGTTATACAAAATTGTGAAACGATTGAAAGCGACAAGGTACCTAAACGATCACTTATTTATGCTGTTGACTGTACAAGAACAGGGTACCTATTATTTTATCAAGATACATTTCAACGAACGTATTATTAAGCAAAATATTCATTTCATCCAAAGCCTTTTCCCGCCGCATGAGATAATTTTTTTTGGCAGTCACATGTCTAACCTATCCTAACCTACGTAAATAAGGTTGAAGATATCTTGAAAACATCATGGTTTCAGCAGATGAAATGATACAATCGATGAAGTGAAATTCGATAAAACCGGGTTACCGAAAGAACCTTGTTGCAGCTAATTAAATTATATCACACTTTCATAATCCTGCCATTCATAGCCTTGGTAAGTAAAATCTATGTAAAGAAATGCATAAAATAAAAGCATGTATCTATTTAATTGTGTCATGTTATAGACATTAAACGATATTCCGCTTTATGTATTAATCACATGTTACTATACAACATATTTTAATTAAAATAAACATATCAGAATTACCCTATATACGCCGCACTGGCATAAGTCTTCTCTTATAATGAGACGGATTGAAAAACAGTTGACAATACTAAAACATATCGTGCTACCATCTAATCAACATAACAAAGAGCTGAAGCAACACCAGCCAGCCAGCTCTGACCACCACGGCGCTGTCGGTAACTTCAGGTTCAGGGTCAGGATAGTCCAGGCTGCAGAAGTCCAGATTGTCGTCGAAGTCCTTCACCAGCTCTTCGAACTGCTCCCAGGTGCAACCGGATAGCGGACACAGGGTGGTCTCCTTTTCGTTGATAAAAAATTGGACTCTGTGGGTTTGAACCCCGGATTCTGTGCATCTGAAATAATTTAAAAGTTAAAAAATCAAACCGGAGTAGTACTCGTAACTTTTGTATAGGGTGATGGAACCAGTAATGGACAAGGCACCAATAATGGACAGGATGATTCTTATTTTACATAAGATAAGGATTATTCAATTTAGGACCGTATGAAATTTGAATTAAGAGTGAAGTGTCCATAACTGGTGCTTGTCAGCTAAAAGTGTCCATCATTGATGCTGTCACCCTACTGTGGTGGAATTTTATTCATCATTTTGTTCAGATTGTAAGGATTTCCATATTTTAATAGCGGGATAAAAACAACATTTTCATCTGTAGGAAGCAAAATAATTCATCATACACTCAGCCATTTTCGACACGTTACTAGATCATGGAAGGACCTTACTCATTACGAAATAACTTTAAGTTAATAAATGACCAAACTCTATGTAC
The DNA here is from genome assembly GCA_948252455.1 of Acleris cristana. Classification (NCBI taxonomy): domain Eukaryota; kingdom Metazoa; phylum Arthropoda; class Insecta; order Lepidoptera; family Tortricidae; genus Acleris; species Acleris cristana. Next base: position 7,253,639 of record OX411782.1, on the reverse strand, counting down.
AATTCATGTTTCTTGCATGACAATGTAAATTCGTGTTAATATCAGATAGAACAATTTTGCCTAAGTACAAATTATTTTAAATGTAAATTAAAAGTAGGGTATTTTACTAGAAATAAAGTATACACCCTGTAATTATAGAAGCCCTATCCTCGCTCCAATCCAATCCAATTGACACTTACATCTCTTAGTTGCTATTAAATAAAGATTTCAAATGACACCCAAATCATTCATCAATATTAGATATCTAAATCGGACCAACAATTTAGGAGCTTCAATCAAGCTATTTTATTATTTGTACACTTATCTCTTTGTTAGGTTACAAAAAGTATCTTTCGCCAAAACGCCCACGGCTATTTTCAACGTTAAGTTAAATAACACAACTCAATCTCGTTTTATCGCTCATGCAAAAATGTGCAATAACGAAAAATAATCCCATGCGAGGCCATCAATACAATTAATCAAGGTAATAAATATTATCCCAAGCTCCACTATTAATCGCGTTTTTTTTCATATTTGGATTATTTAATAGCAAACATACATTATCAGATGCGAGCTTATTTGATAAATTTTACAATTACACGATGATGAGTACATACATATATACTACATAATCTAGGCATCGGTTCTTAGCGTGAATAATGCCCGTGATACGGTGTCAGCATTAGATCGGAAGATATCAAGTAATCAAGTGGATTATAGATTTTATACACGTGATAAGGGCAGTTAATAGACTTTGTTTTGTACGAAGAGTTGATCGTGCCCCTTTCAATCATGACGTGCAATACGTGCATTACTTAGTATCTAAGTAGAGTCCTTGTTTGCTTGATTTTTAGATGTTGCAACAATATACTTAGTAGAGCTCGGATTACGTTATTCCTACCGGATTATCTATAAAATTTTCGGGACCAATAACCATAGATCTTTTTAATAGGTACGGTACAAAAACTACCTACCAAGGTACTAAATTTTATCCAAATGAGTTTATGCATATTTAAAAGACACATCCAAACATCCAAACATCCAAGTATGCAAGTATCCTTTCACAATATATATAATATTTATAATATTAGTAGGATTAAGTCCGCCATTTGTACCTACTTTGTGTATTGTGCAATAAAGTTTTAATAAATAAATAAATGAATTATCACATATTCGCCCCCCTCATCTCACCTGTTTAAAACGACCATCATGTTTGTTGCGAAAGCTGCAATGAAATTTGTCTTCCATTTTCGACTAGGCTCTCTTTTGGACGCGACAATCGAAAAGTTATCTCGGTAAAGCCCTAGAGCGACAAAAGTCATTTCTGTCATCGCATTGTGGGAAAAGTAAGAGACTACTTTCTTCCCTTCCCCGCGAACTGCGGCTTGGAAGCGCTCCCGCAGGTCTTTTAGGACAGGGCCGGCGAGGCGAGGATTGACCTGAATAAAGAAAGGTTACATAATGCAAATAGGCAGGCAGATTATCAAGAAAAATTAAATCCTCCCTTTGCCCCTTTTATTTAAGAAACATCCTGTGTTATAATTACTCACCCATGATCCGTATCCATTTCTATAATAATGCCGGACGTCGTCTCTGTATTCTAGTACTATCAGATCCTCATCGGTGAAGGCAGCGCACCACGCATCCTGTTGGTTGGGCACCCAGGTGCGGTGGTAGCGGCAGATCTCAAAGAGGGAGTACACATCATCTTCGGTCAGTTGGTAGGTGATACCAAGTCGCCGCTGAACAGCCTGCATCATCTGATAAAAAATCGACTTTATAGCTAAAGATAACTGAAGCAAGAGGCGGGCAATCGGGGCAATACACAGATTTCCGAAGTGCAACGCATACAGAAATTGGGCTCGAGTACGATCGATGGCAAGTAATGAATGATTACAATCAGACCGCGCAATATATGGGGCAAAATTAAATGACAGCTATATCGATAAACTCAACTATCGATGCTTTTCCCATATACTAGCGAGTATACCTCCTGGCGACCTGATCTTACTTCACTTGAAAGATGGTACTCAAAGGTGATCAATATAACGATGATTTTTGCGTCAGCATGTGTCTTGATCGCAGTAAGGATGATTTTACTTACAGCTTGATATTCCTCTGTTTTGGCGTATTCAATTAACTGCTGCTCTAATAGAACACCACCTCTCACTTCCTGTATGTACTTTTCGCAGTTTTCATAGGGCTGGAAGAGAAGAAATGTTTACGGATTTGGCCAATATTAACATGAAATAACATAACAGTAACTGAGATGTCGCGTTAAAATATTAAACTTTTATCATCCTTAACTAGTATAACTGTTGTCATCTGCTGAGACCAATGCTCAGTTGGCCTAGAGGAGTTATATTTTGCAAACGTGAGCGACTTCTAAAAGTACCTATACCTACCTTATCTTCTTAGGATTGACGTAAGGTATCGGGTGGTCGCCTAATGCTACATTTCACCAAACTTTGAATTAGACTTACTCTGGGATTAATCTATACAAATTCGGCGTTTCTAATCTAGGTATTTATAAGACCTTATTCCAGTTTGGTCAAATGTAACCTAAGTTAATCTACACAATTTATTGGATGCAAATGTCGCAGAATAGAACAGCTTGCCCTACAGACAGTAATATTAGTCCATGTTATTAGGCAGTAAGCTTTCCGAATAAAATAAAATAAAAATAAAAATGTTATAAGAAACCTCACCCTGATCATGTCGTCTCTCTCGAACGGCCCGTCAAAAGTGATATTGAGGTCTGTTTCATCGGAGAATCCATGCACGTAGCCCATTGCGCTAGCTATCGTTCTCTGGGAGTTGGTAGGTCTGAAGTAGTAGTCATCAGGGTCCCCTTGGAAGAGATGTGGGTACCGGAGGCGGAGTCGTTTGGCGATGTCATAGAGCTCTTCGTACCCGGTGCCTGTGAGGTAGGACTGGGAGACGAGTATTGTCTCGTTGAAGGTCCATTTGCGGAATGCTTCTATATCCTGAAAAGATGTAATAATCTAAATTTATCTCCAACAAACAAGATAAGAGAAACAAGTTAGGTACTGCAGGAAGAAAAATCCAGAACAATGACATTGTTACACATATTATAAATTCGAGAGTGTTTGTTTTTTGTGTTTCTTTTTCACAGTGATAAGATCCACATAAAATGTGGTACATAGATTGTTTACTCCCGGAGTCGGATATAATTATTAAATTCATACAGTTACTCAATGAAAAGCGATGAGTGACTTTTACGGATGGAGTTATGGGAAAAAGCTAGTTATTCTGATTGAATCTTTACTCATGCGCATAAAAGGAAGCGCCGAGACTAGAGCAAAACTGGAATAAGCAGACGCAGCAGTAGCAGAAAATTCATAATATTTATTCAGTAAATTGGCTACCGTGCTCCCCATTTCCCTCCAACCGCGTTTTGATTTGTCTTTCAGGTTGTTATAGATTCAATTACGCATCATCAGGGCCTCTATTCTACGACTTTAAACAACATTGTTTTTGGCATGTTATGGTATCGTTTTGAATGGTTTTTAACAGGCCGCCGTTAATGTCAGGTAAATAAGAGCTATCAAAACGTTGACAATACGATATCGAAAGGGAAACAGACAGTGTACAATAAGGCCTACGGAAATGTAGTCAAATGTTTGAAATACTACTTTTCGATTGTGTTTAAAACCTAAACTTATCGTATGTTTACTTAAAACATCATTCGTGTCTAGTCCGGCTCACCTGAGCGCACAATTGGCTATGTCCAGCTTCAAATGCGTCTATGATTTGACTCTGTACTGTGTCGATGAGCTGTTTCATCTCCACTGCGCTTGAGCCAGGGTTCCTGTTGCCGTGCCTGTGTAGGCTCCATATGCTCACGGCTTCACATGCTGAAAACAACTGGAATTTAGCCACATCAATACTTCGTTTTCTTCCCATACTGGGGTTGATAGGCATATTCGCCAGAATCCTCGCCCAAATAAGCGTTCCGATTTGGTTGTTGATTTTGAACATCCACTCAGAACGATAATTACGTCAAGCATTCTAGCAAATGCTGAGTAAATGCTCAAGTCCATCAGCAACTTTAGGATAGTAACGGTCAAATTCGTACTAAATAATCGAATTCTTTTTATTAATTATTATGAATACGATAAAACTATATTCAATTTCTAATTTTGACTTCGATTAAGTCGAAAATGTGTGAAAATAACTGTCAGTTGATCATGCCAATCAACACAGTAAATAAAAAAGGTCATGCCTTTTATGATATCATGTCTTGCGAGTTTTTGTGAATAGACATGGCGTTTTATGGTCTATTGTCATTAGAAAGGATACAATAGAATTGAACTAAGCAAGCGAAAGTATGACTTTAGCTTTCGAATGATCCATAGATTTAATAATAATAATGTTTATGTGTACTCTAACATAGGTGTACTTTTTATTTACGAACGTATTAACGTAACGTAACAGTGACGGATTTTAAAGTATAAGGCATTGTTGGATTGGACTTTACCCAATTGACATAGGCCTTTGACTCAATCTTGCATTTTAATGCTGCACAGGGTACTGTCTATCAAAACCGCTGGGTTCAAGAGGTAATAATTTCGTTTTGAAGATTTAAAGCAGACTTTTCAATTAAATTTCAAGTTCAAATTACCATCCTAATATTCTTGATACTGCAAGAGTACTTAGTCATGTTTTCAAAGCAAGCTGCTCGCAAGGCTTCTACAATCGATTAAATGCAATGTTTAGGCATAAGTTGATGACAATTTCCTTGAAGTTGAAATGGAATAGTTTGTATTGTTAGTAGAAGTATGCTTACATTCCGGGTCAGGGTAGTCTCTTATGTCCCCTCGGACGGTTTCGTACGTGGTCTTTGTGGAATGCAGTAAATGCGGACATTTTCTGTTCCAGTAACAGTTTTCACTTACGACAGCGTTAAATAAAAAGAGCAGTAATATCGAGATCATGGTGTGAATGCTGTTATTAATGACTATTGGGCTTTTTATATATTTGCCTTAATCTATGCTTCGTTTAGTAATCTTTGCTATGATTATTTTTGTCGTAAGGTTGCTGTCACATTGGAGGAAATTGTGAGTTTTTATTCCAACAAATAATATGTTCTTGCTCTGTTTTGTTCGTCTGGGGAAAAACAGTCACGAATTGATAAAAAAATGCCTCATTTGACATCCATGCATAACATATCAGGACACAAGCAAGACAACTAGCTTAATCAATACAAGAACAATCATTTAGAATGAAGGATAAGTAAAAACTATATTTAACAAAAAAACGTAACAAACTTACCATATAATCTTAGCTAGTTCTGATTTATGTTTCGTTCTTTCGGACGCCCAATCAATTCAGTTACGAATCCAACACTGCTTCTAACCAGTACGGCTCACATAGCGCTACTGAGTAACGGTTGCGACGAGACGAGGTCAATGTTGTCACTTGTCTGGCCCATCAACAGTGAGTAACTCCTAGTCTATGACCGGAGTTACTGGTTCGAGTGATTAGAGCCCCGCCAGTGCGTGAATTTTAAACCCTTTGTGGTGAGAGTACCGATCAAAGAACTGTGGACCTTTTTAAAGGAAGAATTCTGGCCGATGGACGTCATGATTCGGGGATTCCGTGACCGCCAGCTAGCTGACACCGCGAAAATGTTAGCTTTATTACTTAGCGACCCGCCCTGGCTTCACTGTCTTTTGTGTAACACCCGTTCATAAACCAGAATTTACTATACATAAAACCTTCCTCTTGAATCTATTGATGATAACCGCATTCAAATCCGTTGCGTCCGGGACAGACGGCGGGAAGTGATTTGGTTTTGTACTATGTAAAGAAGATGTTATTAACCTGTAAGGTATGTGTAAATATGAGCCTCGTTGCCTAAAATTAAAGGTATGTTATTATATTTTCTCGGTGGTATATCATTGTGGGAGAACGAATTAGTTCACAATGAGCGTGTATAATGTAGCGGTGACCATTGTTGACATCTGGCTCCAACCTTTAAAATGACCGTTAACTCAATAAACTATTGGTTATATACACGTGTGTACCTGTAATGAGTACACTTTAAGGAATTAATCCGTTGGTGATTTTTCGGGCTTCTTATGAACACTGCTTTGTGAGGAAATACGATAAAATTAGAGCCTTTTGCGATATACATCCACCATGCACGAGGCTAGTGCAAGCGTTAGCTCTCTGGCTGCCTCAGCCGACTTTACCTGTATTTACATTTGGGAATCTGGTTTGCACACAATTATTAGACAGGAACAGCCCGACATGTTGCGAACGTGTAAGTAGTGTGTCATCGTGGGAGATGCCTGGCAACACCAGCCGGCTAAGACGTCAAAATTGAGTGCCAGTTTTAATATATAGGTTTTAAGTAGTTTTAATGTTTAAATTGTTGATTTTTGGGACTTAAACCCAAGATAAACACATAAATGTTAAGTGTAAATGTTATTACGACTACAAGTGCTGTGAAGAAACTATTATCACGAGTGCAAAATCTGACATATAACTAGGTCAACGACTTCGTGATTTGAAAATGATTTGAAAATTACACCGTCTGCTGTACTGATTAATCATCAACGAAACCTGGGGAGTATTTTATTAAAGATTAAGAAAATATTTTAACTTTTTAATTATAAGCACTTTATAAGAATGCTGCGAGGTCTGCGAGGGATAGAGCATTGGACTCGCTAGCGAGTACGTTAATTGTAACTCATGGGTACAGAGTAAATTTATAAACCATTTAATTTAAAAAAAATGTACAATCCCTTTTTGTTAGTAGGCACGTTAGAATGATTACTATAGATTAGTTATATTATCAGTATCATCCTATAAGCAGGCAGTTCGCGAGTGTCTGACGTATCGTCCACGCCTCCCGGCCGTGAGTGCAATCGGAGATAGGCAGTTAATAATCGTAATCATTACTATAGTATAATAAGCAACTACTATCTCTTAGCACGAACATGCCTCCTGAAAGATTACTGATTAATCCTACTAATGTATTTAAACGTGATGGCTTATGAGGACGTTTGGATGTTTGTGTTTTAGTCACGCATAAACGGCAGAATGGATTTGGATAAAGTTTTGACACCTTAGGAGTCAACGTCCTGGTAATTATGTTAACCAACTCGTTTTACTACTGATGGACGAATAATTAACAGGCCGTTTTAAGGTGTCCCGTCGCGTCAGAGCGTAGAGTACAAAGTTTTAGGACAGGTAGGGTGATGGCACCAGTAATGAACAAGGACCAATAATGGACACTTGATTCTTATGGTACAGAAGATAAGGGTTATTCATTTATTTTGAGACAGTCAATTTATAACCTTATGACCTTTGAATTAAGAGTTAAGTGTCCATTATTGGTGCCTTCAGCTAAAAGTGTCCAACATTGGTACCGTCACCCTATTCTATGCATTCTCAATCAGAGGGTTATGCCAAGATACACTACGCTAACTAGCATTTCTATCCGTTTCGTTTTTAACCAATAGCGTCACTGGTAGATCCAGGTGCGGATGCAGCCTTCAGATTAGGGGGTGGTCACTACCCAACGCAGAAGTTCGGTCAAGTGCGAGTCGAATACGCAATACTACTATTTACTTTCTGACCCGTATTCTACGAGCGCCGAAGGGGGTGGTCATGACGTACTTGACCACCCCCGTGGATCCGCCACTGGTGATCTCGTGACTTTTCGTATCACGTCATCTACTACCAGTGACGCGATTGGTTTAAACACGAAACGAATAGAAACGCTACTTAGCGTAGTGCATCTAATCAAATCAAATGGCCCTCAGAGTGGCTTATCGCTTCGCTCGCTCGAACGTTTAACAGGAAGCTGTGTTTAATTTAGAGAATATCACTTCTCTGAATTTCTATGAAAACTTGATAGGTTTCGATGATGACTGACTCAGCCTTTTATGAAGTAAGATGTTTAAGGTCAGGCGGGGTTATTTCGACTAAGGGGTAAGTAATTGTAACTATTCATAATAAGACGTAGGTAGGTATTTTAATGTTAACATTGGTATGTCTAGATACAATTACACCTTAGTCAAAATAGCCCTGCCCGGCCTTACGTAGAAATAAATTGACAGTGCTTATTGGACCAATATTTCTTAAAAGGTGCATTGTTAGTGTTAGCTACTCCAATAAACGGCAATGAGGACCTTCTATTTTTTAATGAATATATATCACGGACACCAGATAATTAATTGATTCTTTTCAAAAAAATGTAACGAGAAACATTTTTTTTTTAATATAATTATGGTGAATGAACAATGATGAATCCTTAGAATTTAAATTGTTTTTTTTCTTCGCCAGCGAAATCAGATGGGCCAAAAAAAATATCTCAACTTTGCATGTAGCTCTAAAATTTTCCGGGATGAAAAGGAGCCTATGTGTTAAACCGTGGTATTTATAAGCTATCTCCATATTCTCCATTCTAACCCCCTTACTAATAAACGTTGAGTAACGGTGGTATACAATGTTTTGTCCTTATCTGTCATTGTGACATTTGGATTTGACAGATTGAATAGCTATACCACCGTTACTCAACGTTTATTAGTAAGGAGGTAAATGTTATCCAAATCCGTCCAGCCGTTGCAGCGTGAAGGAGAAACAAACTAACACACACACACATAAACTTTCGCATTCATATGAAACGCTCGTGTGCTAAAAGACAGCAAATGGGTTTTTTTTAAATATTAGAGCAAGTATAAGACGTAGGTAACTCTCGTTGTTCGAGTCAGGCTCGAGCGGTTTTCCTATAGTACCTAACATATGTCAGAAAAAAACCAAAGGTTTAAAAAATTTATTTACAAATTTCTCTTACTCCTTCCAAACGCGTTAAGTGGTTTTTATGACATTTTCAACATAATATTACAGACAGAGGCATTATAAATGAGTACATAGGAGTAGGTCACATAATATTCTCAAAAACCGTAGACGATTTGCATAAATGGATATCTGCAACTACAATAGGCTGTTTATAATAAGATACAATTGTCTATATTAATTGTTTACTGTTAGCTCGACCGCGTTCACTTTCACTAGCGCAGTAAATTAAGTAGGTACTTACCTTCTTACTCATATGTTTATTTCTAAACAAGTGCATTATCAATATATTGATTCTTCTAAAAATACTTCAAGTCTCTAGGCGATTTATTTTAAACAACGATATTTTTACAATACATGCAATGGTGGGAACAGGTGGCATGGCTCAAACTGAGCATTCATTTCATTAGATTCAACACGTCATCAGTAAAAAATGTAGAAAAAAGATGATGACTTGAGTAATAATCGCTCAATGACAAGGCTGGGCCATTATGATAAATACAGCAATTTTACATAACAATAAAATAAGAACAATTTACTCAAAGATAATATTTTGTCTGTACGTGCCTAATGGTTTTAAATCGTGATGTTGAGTACTTGTTGTGTTTAGGCAGATGGATATTTTCATAAAAAATAGCCTAACTGAGAAAACAAAGGTACAGTAGATTAATGTTTTTAAAGGCCCTAGTAACATTGTTAAAGATAACTTGTTATCACTTTGTGATTCAACAAAACCATATCACCAAAGAAACACTTAAAAAAATAGTCAGCCAAAATTTTATTCGCGTGTCTATGCTAATTTAAATATATTTATAGTTTTTTCATATATCGCTTCACTTCACAAAAGTCAAGGTTGCTGTTACGGATTGGTAGCAGTTTCTCCTTGAACTCCGTCCAAGCGCAGAAGCTGGCCCGGCACAGCGGGACCAAGTGCTCATTTATGAACACCTGGACTCTATGAGAATCCATGTCGTTGGTCTTGTTGGATATACATCTGAAAGTTCACATTATGTTTTAAGTTCTGTATGATTCAAAAGGACCATACAATACAAAACAAAAACATTACAGAGAAACAGTACAATTACTCGTAAAAATAGCATATGTAAAACGACAGTATCGTAAAGGTCCCTAAACTGCCTGATGATAAATTTTGGTTTGATAACGCACCGTATGAGTGGAGATAAAAACCGCGACGGTGTTTACTTAAGGCGAGGAAAGATGGCAAATGGACGAAGTTACTTAATGAGGGTTAAGGAATTCGAAACGATTTTTGGGTTAGGTTACCTGCCCTGCCCGTTAGGTGGATGACATCCAAAAACGGCGCGGAGACATTGGATGCAATTAGCGCAGGATCGACGAGAGTGGCGTGAAAAGGAAATGGCCTATACCCATCGTTGAATACCTACATGGATTGATGATGGTTCATTGTGGTTTAGTTGTAAAGTAAAAACGATAATTTTGGTCAGCCAGAGGTAAGTCATATCATGAGGGGCATGAGATAATAATTACAGTCTGTGAGCACTTAGGTGCTTCGGTTTTGTACTTCTCTCCACTCGCTCTTAATAAGAGCGTATGAGAGCGAGTGAGAGACAAGTACAAACCCGAAGCACCTTCTATGAACTATCGCACTGTAAGTAAATATAACAACAAACAAACAAACTATATTTCAACTGGACTGCATAGCGATATTATGGTACTCGACCAACGGTTAACATTATGTATGTATGGCGTTACTTACTTGTTTAGAACAACAATCAAATTTGAAGCAAAGGGCGTAATCAAACTGGACTTATATTTTCTTTCTCGTGTCAATTCATAGCCGCTGATCTCTGGGTAGTCGTGAAACAGGCCTAAGGCGGTAAACGTCATGGACAGCATCGTATCATGGGAGAAGTAGGCCGTGAAACGGCGAAAGCCGTTTACAGAGGCTTCTAGGTTCTCGTAAAGGTTCTTCAAAGGTAGTGCACCAAGCTTGGAGGCAAATGGAGAGGGAAAACTCGTGCTGTAACAAAAAAAAAATGTATAATAGGTATAGTTACGTAATCTGATACCTAAAAGTATCTCGGGCAGACGGGATTCTTCTGGAGTGACAATCAGGGTTTTTTTGTGAAATTACAATTTCTTTTTATTTCGAAAGGTCATGTACTTACTTAAATATAATCTAGAAGTACATATTACCTACGGGAGAAATAAAAGAATTGTTTTAACACTAATAGTTACTTTGGTACACTTATACCGTCATTTATACAAGATACTCCTCATACGATTTCATTATATAGGTTTCAATTCAACCCTGAGGACTAAGATGGAATACCTCTATCTATGCTAGTAATTTTACCGGTTGTTTTATTGCCTCTCGGGATAATACGAATACTGCTGCTTGGTGGTAGGTAAAAAGGTATTTTTAATTATGATCAAATTAATATTATACGGTCATCCACGAAACTCACAATGAACAAATACTTCAAAAATAATACTGAATTACCATGTTAAAATTGCGTATTCTTACGATTTAAAATGTAAAAATGTGTTTTGAAATGGAAAGACATACGAACGTAAGGATTTCAATATTTAAGCTTGAAAAAATGAATGATATATACCAGTAATAGCGTTCTAGGTCGTCCGCGTATTCCAAGACGGGCAGGTCCTCAACCCTGAATACGGCGCACCAGGGGTCTCTCTTGTCGGCAGAGAAGGCTCGGAAGAAACGGCACAGGTTGTACATGGCTGTCACGTTGGCTACAGTCAGCTCTGGAATGCCAACTCGTTGGCGGGTGTTGGTAAGCACCTGAGGGCAATGGAAGTAAACCTAAAGGCGTGGCCACGGTTTTGGTTTCACAGCGGTCTTGAAAAGTCGATTTTCGATTCACAATGAAGATTAACGAGTAATTTAAATTTTAAAATTGTGAACTTGTGAGTTTTAGTCACAAAGACCCCTAGAAAAGATGCTTTCCGAAACGCTATATGGTTTACTACATTTTACCGACGTGTAAAAAAGAGCCATTGTGTGGCCAACCTACTGAATAAATATTTTGAATATTGAATTTTGCTCAACACTAACGTAAACGAATTTCGAAAACTGTCAACATGTTTGGAATTGACATGAGTGCTTGACTCGACCGTCCTGCAGCGTAAGTCAAACCTAAATATTCATTTTCAACATACTAACCTTTCCATATACTAACCTTTTGAAACACTTTCGTTTCGGAAAACCGGTTGACCTCTTCTTTTAACTCTATGACATTCTTGTAGTAAAGCTGATAATTATCGCAGTATTGATAAGCCTGGAATATACGGCAAAAGTTAATTAACACGTATCAAAATTAACCATGACAAGATGATACCGTGATATTAACACTTTCTGGGGCATTGCTGTGATTGGAGATCAATTAACCATATTGCTTGGCCTTCATAGACGTCAAACCATTAAATTAATTCTATATCAAATGTGTCTATGTCTGCCTCCAAAAAATATGGTTATGAACTGGCTAATTCAGCGCAAATGGTCAACTCTTGTCACAGGTAGATTGTTAAAGCGGTTGATGCAAAACACTATCTATCGCAATTTAGCATACCATTGTTATTATCAGACATTATTAGAAAATCTAGTTATGTTTTCCCTGCTACCTTGCCTTTATCACGTCATCCTTTTCAAGAGCCTCTTCGATTCTAAACTTCGGATCCCCTAGTCCTTCTACAAATGCTTCGGCACTTTCTTCCGTTCTCTGTGTCTTTGTAGGTCTGAATTGAAATGCATCAAGCTTCCCCAACAGTGCGGAGAACTTCTCCCGGACCCTCTGTCCCAGCTTCATCAGTTCTTGATGACCCTGCTCCTTGAGGAGACCGGGGGTGTTAATGCTGTCGTCCCAAGTTCTATTGGCGAGGTTTGTGATGTCCTGAGAAGTAAGGCAATTCTATGTATGTAAGCACTTTGTCACAAAAACGCACCAATACTAACAATAGCCACTGTATAAGATCAATTTGTCTGTTTATCAATAAAGCTTTTGTTACAATGTACCTAGAATAATCTATTGAGCAAATCTCACAACCGTTCACTTTGAATTTTTAATTCGCAGAACTAATTAATTACCCATGCCTTAAGCTGTGTATGGTGTGTAAGGAACATCAATCAACGAGTCGTACGTGGACACAGTCCCGAGAAAAGCAAGGTGTAACAAATTTCTTGTAATAATTTACCGCCGTACTACTCAAGGACATTTTAGAGGTTATTAACTCGCTCCTATTTAAAATTTTGGAATAAATTATCGTTACTAAAGAACGACTTAATCGTAATTACTCGTCGCCCCGGTTCCTGGACTGACCTGAGCACACATCTCCCCTCGACCCCCATGGAAGTTCCTGACGATGAGGTCTTTAAACCATGTAGCGCTCTTCATGGCTGCAATGTCGGCTGCCATAGGGTTCCGGGTTCCATGACGGACGAGGGCCCACAAACTCACTGGGGTGCAACCTTAAACCATCAGGCGTAATTGGTAATAACAACCTTGGTATAAAAGGATAAGTAACACAAAACTTCATAAGAATTGAACCTGAATACTTCGATGAATTAATTTCATAATTATTGTTTTATTTGTATCTTTTAATTGAATTTTCGAAGCAGCTTAGTACCTACTTTTTAAGTAACGTATATTGAAGCTTTGATTTGTGTCATTTATATAATTAAGAAACGAAAATGCACATAAAAATTAAAAAGCGGAACCCTTATAGGATCACTCGTGCGTCTGTCTGGCCGTCTGTCTGTCACAGCCAATTTGCTCCGAAACTACTGGACCGATTGAGTTGAAATTTGGTAAACATAATATGTAAATTGATGACTCAAACACAGATGTGCAAAGTAAATATTTTTTTTTAACATAAGGGTCATTCCTGGGGGACCAACTAGGAAATTAAAAAAAAAGTTTTGCAAACCTTACTGTATTGTTTATTAAATGAAAGGGCTCGTAATAAATGGTTTTGATTTTATTCATGAAAGAACCCGAAAATTGACTATTCCCCCCTAATCTCCGAAATTACATAGCCTAAAATTTTGAAAAAAAAACTTATGTACGGTACGGAACCCACTCCCCGCGAGTTTAACTCGCACTTGGCCGGTTTTATTGTTAATTCTGCTGGGCAGATCTTCGATGACATCGTATTATATTATAACTTTAAAAAACAATACTCTTTTCACGAGCTGAGGCGTACCAATTCAAGTTTAGCTTATAACTATTAGGTATATCTTATTTTCTAACTTACCCTCCAATGGGGCCTCATCCCTAATATCCCCCCTCACATCGTCGTAAGGAGTTATGGTTGCAAAATGACCATAGTTATTATTAGAATTCCAATAGCACTGTTTACTATAAGCATTTATAAATGATAATAACATGAAAATACATAACACGAGCATGACAGAAGAAACGGTTTGTAGTATTTATACCGGGCTACCAGCAGCACTGTGTCGTGCAAACTAAAGAGTTCTTAAACCGGTGCTATTTATTTATAGTGAACTTGTTTTCGTCGAGACATGAGTAAATATCTTCCTATGACTCCTCGTACAATAAAATGTATCTAATCAAGACAATATAATTTATACTATTATACAATGGTAATAGAGTTCTTTTCATTTGTTTTTAAATTTAAATAATTGTAATGATATCTTGGAACAACAGAAAGTGAACTTTAATGTATGGCTTATTGATTCAAATACCAACGTAAATAAAAAGGTACGTGTTGTAGTATATTGGGCCAGAGGAATAAATAAATACTTAAAAAACCGGTCAAGTGCGAGTCGGACTCGCGCACCGAGGGTTCCGTATGTAAGATAATATGGTTGGAAAACGCACTAGTATTTTCTTCATTTTGTTATGTAAGTACTTTATTATCTATGCAATAAGGTCCATTTTGACTAGCCTAAATTTTTACACAAATTTTTATCCCTCTGCGACTGACGAAAGGTCTGTAAGACACCGCCAAAAAAAATCTCCGTTTAGCGTGTTATAGCTCTGTATCGCTCAGTACCTTCTTCTAACGACTCGCGGAATTATACTCGTAAGTTAACCTAATTTAAAAAAATCCCTTTTTTTTACAAAGACCTTAAATTTACTATACAACTTAAAATAATATAAATTCGAAAATTAGAGTAAATTTCGCCCTTTTTACAACGTCATACAAAAAGCAGTTTAAGCTGACCTCACATTTTATGGGAAATCAGCGTACAGGGAGATCAAATTATACGGATATGGATCTTTAGTTTTTTCGTTAAAAATAGCTTGTTTTTCAACTTTTTATAAATATTGATTTTTCTAGCTTCAATGTGTTGAGTTTTGATCTTATATTTAGCGTCAATAAATATTGTCCACCTAGATCGGGCTTTTGTCGCACTGTACGCCGTTCCTTGCATAAAGACCCTGTTTTTTTGTGATTTGATTTAAAATGTACAGATTTCAGATTTTTTCCTATACTTGCAGTAAAAGACGGTGTTACTTGCCAAATTTCATAGTTCTAGGTCAACGGGAAATACCCTATACATTTTGATTCCTTCGAGAGTGTCGAAATACACGTTTTTTGTGACATAAACGGCCGTATCTTTTTTTTACGTAAATGTAGAAGTTTGATTTTTTCCCAGCTTCAAGGGACTGTAGATTTGAGTATATGGTTTAAATTTCAACTCGATACCTCCACGCGTTCCTGAGATAAAGGGTCTTGACAGACGGACAGACGGACGGACGGACGGACGGACAACAAAGTGATCTTATAAGGGTTCCGTTTTTCCCTTTTGAGGTACGGAACCCTAAAAAGTTAAGAAATTTACATTTAGTGATCATTTATTTGAATGACCGAAAGACCGAAACTAATCAAGTTAGAAACCACTTTTAACTTACCTGGGGATACCTGCTTTTTAAACGACTTCAAAAATTTCGACTGTAAGTATGTTTTTGTTATCGTAATTGTCTACACTCTATTAGGCATTCGGTTTTAATCACGTTGTTGCCCTGCGTCAAATTTTCTTCTAGCTTTTTTATCGTTAAATTCCAGCATTTTGACAGATAAAAACCTTTTAGAAACGATACGATTTAAAAACGATGACATGTAGAATAAAACATATTGTTTATTTAACGCTATCGCAAAAAAATGCAATACCATAGAGCTTCCTCGGTACATTTTGAAGGCTAGCGTTACGATACCAACACGATAGAACCAATTCTATGAACCAATTCTGTCATTTTGACACTTAAAAGCATTTTAGAAACGATATACGATACGAAAACGAGATGCCGTAGGACTGTTTGAATAGCAAACTAAAAACAAGAAGATAACAGGCCAAAAACCATATGGTTTTTACCATGTTGAATAGAGCCCCTGGTTATTTAAACACTTTATTGTTGCTGTAACCACGCAAATACCGTCATTGTGTTGTCAATAATAACGTTGATTTACACATTCTATAGTTAAATAACTGTCCTTTAAACTAATCAAGTACATTTATTTCTCAAGTTAATGATGTTAGGTATTTACAAGTACACATTTTTTGTTGTGATTTGTAGCTTCTCTTCTTGCAAGTTTGTACGTTTACAAATACCTTGAACTTGAAATATGAACAATTAATATCTGTGTAATGTTTCCATTGTGTGTAGATATTTACGAGCTTTCTGTTCATAATGCATATAATTTAATTAGTTTAGGTGCAAAACAAGTTTCAGATAAATAGGTACTATCTGGCATTTACAACCCAGTTAGTCACAGAATATAACTATCAGAGTTTCTGTTAACTACTGCCGTTTCGTCGATGCGCGTCAATCGATACTTTTATTTAATACGCTCGCAACCAAAGCCGGTAACGGTGCTTAGTCTAAGTTAGCGATATTCGAAAATCTACTAAACGTTTATGTCAACTCCATACATTACGAGTCGATAGAAAACAGTAACGTTAAGAGCGTTTGCATCTTGGCTAAGCCTACTGTTGAGTTTGCTTGTGGTGGCTCGCGGCGCATACGGTCGAGGCACCCACACATGGAAGCCACGCGATATACCTTTGTTTAAAGACGAACTACTGTTTATACTGTGCTTATACTAATCCACTCGGATCGCTCACTCTAAAGGTCGTTTCACAACAGCTGCGATGAATGGAACAAACGAAACGAATGTCTGCTATGATTGTCCGTTCCGCGAGCACGAATTTTACCTTCAGTCGAGTAGTAACGTTATCGACAAAACGTGTGCCGATTGATATCAGCGCCCTCTATTCTGTATTAAGTAGTTAAATAGATAGCTAATTAAGGCCCGTATTAATAAACTGATCTCGACTGTATATCTCAAGATACGTCAAGAATTACAGTTTTCTATGGTTTGACGTTTACTTTGACGTATCTTGTGACGGGTATCTCAGGCAAGATGAGTTTATTAATACGGCCATGATAGCGTGTACCTACTAGAGGTGATATACGTAAAATAATAAATGAAAACCACCACTACGTTTTCTCGATGGCGATACGTTAACGTTACTTACTCGATGGAGGGTAAAAGTTCGTGCTCGGGGTCAGTAACTTTTTAAGTTTGAAGGGTCAGTAGCGATCCCTTAAAACCTAGTTCGATTTTCAAACCGAAAACCTGTAGGCAGGGCCCCGTCACGCCAAACAACACAGTACTTACCTCTCGGTTGTTTTTGTTACTTACGGCCTTCTTTAGTAAGTAATCAAAACAATAGACGGCGGCAAGTAACGTATCTGTTACGAAGTAACTAGCATATAATCTGTGCTTTTGGCATTTATTTTACACACATAAATACTTTTGTTCATCCATTCGATGCGTTCGTGGCAGCCCTTGTAAAACGACCAGAACAATGTAAATAATGTCATTACGAGTCACTTCACGTACAAATCTACATACCTTAAACGGTTGACGCGTATAATAAGCAAACAGCAATAACTATTATGCATCTGTTAGGGTGGGGACCAAATGACTTTTGTAACCTTAAACTAAATAAATATCAGGGGACAATGTCACACCAATTGACACAACCGCTCAGTATAGTTGTGTCGATTATATTGCGATGCAATGTTTTCACTTGCAATCTGAGGGCTTATTGTCTAACGCACTCGCAATCTCAACCAGCTTTAAAGTGGAGCAATTGTTTTCATTTTGTATGCAGACAAGCCTTCGATTTTCAAAATGACAACGATCGTAATATCGAGTGCGTTAGACAATAAGCCCTCTGGTGCCATTGCATAATTTTGGTGGACTTATATTGCGCAGCAACATAATTGGCGGGCCAACTCTCAATTTTAATATGTGAGTTGGGAGACATGGGGCCCTCAGTGTATTCAAGAACTCGACCGGATAATGAATGGCTTTTATTCCTTCTTACCTCTAAAGCCCTAGCCAATTTGTGTGGTTGCCGGGTTAGAATAGTGCAACTCCATGTCTTCCCGTGGAAGTCGTAAGAGGCGACTAAGGGAATAAAGGCTTGTAGTATTGTTAGGCGATGGGCTTGCAACCTGTCACTAATATACACTGGTAAACATCTTAGCCTGAGGGCTTATTGTCTAACGCACTCGTAATCGCTACCGGCTTCAGAGTGGAGCAATTGTTTTCATTTTGTATGCAGACAAACCTTCGATCAGGCTGTGCAAAAGGTGGTTAAAGAATTAACAAGCAGTTTTTAGAGTTGTTTGTAATTCTGTAGCTCTGCATACCCCACTCTGGGAAAGAAGACGTGAAGGTATGTATATATGTAATGTAAGTTTATCTCAGTAAGGGTTGGCACTTGTGGACCGGAGGGCTTATTGTCTAACACACTCGCAATCGCAACCGGCTTCAAAGTGGAGCAATTGTTTTCATTTCAAAATGAAAACGATCGTGATTGCGAGTGCGTTAGACAATAAGCCCTCAGGATGCTTAGCCAAGATGCAAACGCTAGTAACGTTTCTGTTCCGAATCCGGCAACTTAGCGTTATGCATGTTCTTAAGATGCACATCGCTAATGATGATAATTATGATGATGACAATTACTCGCGTCGACCGCTTATGAAAACTCCATACATTTCGAGTTAATAGAAAACAGAAACGTTAGCGTTTGCATCTTGGATGAGCGAAATTGAAATCGAGTTGAAAAGTGGCAAACCCTTCTATGCTGCGACAGTGCAGTTATTTGTGACCTCGAACGTACAAGGATTCAGTTTTATTTAGGGCTGATTTTTCAATAAAGCTATCCGGAAGATAAATTTTAGCTCCGTCCTTTTCTTTCATATGACTTCAGAAAAGGATAGTAATACATTTAACTGACGGATAGTTTTATCTGGGGATTGAAAAATCAGCCCTTAAAAGGTTATGTCGCAAATCTTACCTTACTGTTCATGATTATGGTTTCTGTAGCCAGTTGCCTACCAGCGCGTTTAAGTATAAACATCATATTTTTGAATGAACTATAGTTCATTTGCATTGTAAATCCCCCGCAAAAAAAACGGTCACTCTTTATCACAAAACGTGTGAGATAAATGGGTAAGGCAAGTCAATCTGATTAAAATATGTACATTACGAATTCTGTAATCGTTTAAAAAAGGGTAACCATTAAAAGGGTAAGTGTAAAAAAAACCAAATTATTTAAATGTTTTATGACAACGATATCGCTTTATTAGATGTCAAGAGGGGGTGGGGCGCGCGGCGCGGGCGCCGGTGCGGGGTTGGTGGGCGTGTCTCAGGGGTCGCGGCGCCGGCCGCGCGCCCCGCCCCCCCACTCTCGATACATACTCAGCAATAAATAAATAAATATCAACAAGTTACAAAATAGCTTTTCGTAAAAAGATTAGAGTACTAAAGTGTATAAAGTTTTTTTTGGTGTTTAAACATGTAAATTTACAGTTTTCGTTTCACGCATTTTTACTGCTATGTATAAAAAAATTATGATAAATTAACAACGAAAATCTGTACAGTCCGTTTTGGTTTTGTGGAACGTTTAGAAATCATCGTGCGCCAGGTCGAACCTTGGTGGGAAGGTGCCGAAACCGTCGAAGGCGGGGCGCGGGCGCTGGGGCTGCAACATACAAAACAGAATCACATACTGGCTTCTACAGAGCAACGGACACGCGGGGGCATGCCGGACAATACAGGGGGACCTATTTGAGCTTGAGATTTACGAATAATTTTGATGGAGCATTCAGGGTTATGATAGGCCTAATTTCGCAGCTTCTTCGCTACGTATAAATATCATCCTTCTATGCATTGGTAATTGGTTGGTAGGGTTAGCGCGACGACCGTTCCTGTCGTCGTGTGGGTACGAGCACTTACATCTCACTCCGTGGTCACTTATACGCGCCCTTTAATGGACGCCTGGACGAAAGAATACAGTTTAGTTATAGCGAAGATTTCTGAGTACTTGAAAGCATTGAGATAGAAGGCAATTCAATTAAATATATTAAATGGGTTCAACTCACCGCCGGGCTGACTCCTCGGGCCGCGGATCCCGCGCGTCCCTTGCCTCGGAACTTGCTGATAGCCTGTTCGGCCAGGTCTGCTCGCTCCTCGGCCTCTTCCAGCTCCTGCTGTGCCTTGCGGAACTTAGCCAAGTTGAGGGCGGCGATTTCTTCGGCCTCCTCGATCTGCCTCTTGTAGGTCTTGATCTTCTGCTGCAATTTGTCGACGAGGTCCTGCATGCGCTCGTGGTTCTTGCGGTCCTCCTCGGCCTGGAAGGTGAGCTCCTTGATGCGCCTCTCGGACTTGCGCAGGTTCTTCTGTGCGTCGGCGTGCCTCCTCTGTTCGCCGTCAAGCTCGTTCTCGAGCTCTCTGACCCTCTGTTCGAGCTTCTGGATGGCCTTCTTGCCTCCCTTCAGCGCGTTGGCCTCGGCCTCGTCCAGCCTGACCTGGAGCTCCTTGATCTGCTGCTCAAGAGCCTTGCGCAGCTTCTCTTGTGTCTGGGCGTGGTCCTGCTCGGCACGCAGCTCGTCGGCGAGACGGGCAGCGTCGACCATGGCCTTCTTGGCCTTCTCCTCGGAGTTCTTAGCCTCGTTGAGGAGCTCGTCCAGGTCGGAGTGCAGGGTCTGCAGCTCGGACTCGAGCTTCCTCTTGGCGGCGGAGAGGGAGGCGCTCTGGGCGGACAGCTCGTTGAGCTGCTCGTGAGCGTCGCCCAGCTCCTGTTCGGCCTGGCGGCGAGCGCGGTCGGCCTGTTCCAGAAGCGTGCGGGACTCTTCCAGCTCGTTCTGGAGGGCGTTGGCACGGCGCTCGGAGATACCCAACTGTTCGCGGGCATCGTCGCGTGCGCGCTGCTCCTCCTCGAGGGCGGTCTGCAGGTCCTTGATCTGAGCCTGGTAGCGCTTGATGTTCTTCTGGGCCTCAGCGTTGGCCTTGTTGGCGTGATCAAGAGCGATTTCGAGTTCGTTGATGTCAGCCTCAAGCTTCTTCTTCATGCGCAGGGCCTCAGCCTTGCCCTTAGCCTCGGCTTCGAGGGAAGCCTGCATGGAGTCGAGGGCGCGCTGGTGGTTCTTGCGGGTGTTCTCGAACTCCTCCTCCTTCTCCTGGATGCGGCGGTCGATCTCCTGTCGGACCTGCGACAGCTCGAGCTGAGCGCGCAGGACCTTATTCTCCTCCTGTTCGAGGGCGGACTCGGCCTCTTCGAGGGCGGCTTGGAGCTCGTCCTTCTCAGCTTCCAGGCGCTTCCTGGCCTTTTCAATCTCGTGGATGTTTCGGCCACCTTCACCGATCTGGTCAAGCAAGTCCTTGACCTCGTCGGCGAGGTTCTTGTTCTCGCGGCGCACGGCCTCGAGCTGCTCCTGGCCTTCCTCGTAGGCACCCTTGAGACGGAACAGTTCGGTGGAGTAGTTGCGGCACTCCTTCTGGCTGGCGTCGAGCTCAGCGGCAAGGTCGTCGACCTTGAGCTTCCATTCGCCGATGATCTTGTCGAATGCCTTCTGCTTCTTCTCGGCAGCGTTGGCAATGGCGGTGGCGCGGTCGACCTCGAGCTGCAGGTCCTCGACCTCAGTGGCGAGGCGCTGCTTGGTCTTCTCGAGTGCAACGACCTTCTGGTTGAGGGATTCAAGGGATTCCTCGGCTTCGGCGAGGCGGGCCTGGAGCTTGCGCTTAGCCTCCTCGAGCTCCTCGGAGCGGGCAACGCCCTCGGACTCGTACTTGGAACGCCACAGCTGGGACTCGGCGTTGGCCTTGGAGAGCTGGCGTTGGAGATCAGCCTTGCCTTCGGCCTCTTCCTCGACCTGTTCGCGGATGTTGTCCAGATCGTGCTCCAGGTTGCGGAACTTGCCAAGAAGGGTGGCGCGTTCCTGTAACCAATAACAAAACGGTTAATTTCGCTTTACCAAAATCCTACCAATTAACACGATACGAGTCAATTTGTTTAAAAAAGTACTGTTATATAATTGATACTTACCCTGCCCTCCTCGTCGGCGAGCCTCTTGGTGTCCTCGAGCTGAGTGGTGAGCGACACCTTGATCTTGGACAGCTGCGACACCTGGCTCTCAGCCTCCTCGAGCTGGCGCAGCAGGTCGGAGTTCTCGATGGACATCTTCTTCTTAGCGGCATCCAGGTCGTTGAGGGTGCGGTTGGCCTCATCAGACTTGCCCTGAATCTCGTTAAGCTGGTGCTGCAGCTGCTTGGCCATCTTCTCTTGGGCAGCCTAAAGAAAAATCCAATATTATTGGACTAAAAATTACTTGGTGTGAAAGGTTAATAATGTTTGTTTATAAGGAAGTATTAATGATAACAATATTATTTTTGGCAACTTTTAAGTTAATTGAAATATAAAAATCTGAAACCATTAGGTACATGAAATTTCATTGCACATTGTCAGTGAAGTTTTACTTGTTTTTTAGTTATATTTAATTCTGTCACTACAAAACGTTAATATTCTTTAAAAAATATTAATGGTTTTTTTATTAATAGTCTAATTACCTACATTAGTGTCATTTCAAAGCGCTTATAGCTTCTTTGTGATTAGGATGAGAGGTTATTATTTGGTTGGTTACATTTGATGAGTGTAAAGTGTCGTGTGGTATTTCATCCATTCTGGCGGAAGCAAAGCGAAGTCCTGCTGAATGCCAAAACATTTTTAATACCTTTTCGTTGGACACGTGGTCGAGACCAGCACGAAGGTCATTGACTTCGCTAAAGTATTGAGAGCGTTCTTTCTCAGCCCTGGATGGATTACAAAAATAATTAATAACAAATCCTAAATGAGTAGTGTTTATGGGTGTGTAGTGGTTGTCGTAATTTCGATGTTGGTCGTTCCACTTTAGGTTGTGGGTTGTTCCACTTTAAGGAAGGTCCATGCAGGGGAACCCCAGGCGGTAGACATGCCTCAAGGGCGACATGTTACCTTTTCGCGTGCGACCTGATCGACGGCGGCCCGCGTGTTGTTAAGCTCGGAGTAGCAAGACGCACGGTCATGCTCAGCCCTGGATTGCAGCAGAGTTGAGTATATATCCCACAATAGATATTGATTCATAAAATATTCCAGAAATGTTGATAAAACCCAAAATAATCTTTCACATGAGAATATAACTCAGATTGGCATCATACCATTCGCACGGAAATAAAATTCACTGGCTTCCAGAAGCTTATTTATAAACTCGGCGCTTAATAACAGTGTTTATTAGATTTGCCACGTAATAGGAATGTTATATTTAGCCCCTGCAGTCCTACTTTTAGCTGGACTACCTAATACTAACTCTGTAACTGTACTGGACCAATTTCGTAAATTGTCCGCCACATTTAAGTTTGTAAAACACTAATTTGAGGAAGAATTTTGTCAGTGATAAAACATAATATCACAAACAAACATACATACGCTAAATTAGATATAATTATAAGTGCTCTTTTATTTCTGTCCTGTACTTACTTGGCCTTGAGCTTGTTGAGCTGGTCGAGCTGCTCACCCATCTCGGCGACGGCATCGTTGTGCTTCTTGCGCAGGTTGGCGAGGGTGGACTCGTGCTGGATGTTGGCCTCCTCGAGGTCGCGGCGCAGCTTGCTCAGCTCAGCCTCGCGCTTCTTGTTCAGCTCGATCTGGGCAGAGGTGGCACCGCCGGCCTCCTCGAGGCGCTCACCGAGCTCCTCGAGTTCGCGGGCCAGGTCAGCGCGCTGCTTCTCAGCCTTAGCGCGCGCCTGGCGCTCGGACTCGACCTCCTCCTCGAGCTCCTCGATGCGGGCCTGCAGCTCCTTGATCTGCTTCTGGAGCTTGCTGACCAGCGACTGCTCGTCTTCGAGCTTGGCGGTCAAGGAGGAAATCTCCTTGTCCTTGCGCTGGACGGTCTGCTCCAGCTCCTTCTTGTTGCGCTCGAGGTCGGCGACGGCCTCCTGGGTCAGCTTGAGGTCACCCTCAACCTTCCTCCTCTGCTTCTCGACATCACCGCGCAGCTTCTTCTCGCGCTCCAGGGAGTCCTCCAGCTCGTCAAGGGTCTGCTCGAGCTTCTGCTTGACCTTGTTGAGATGGTTGACCTTGTCCTCGGCGGCCTGGAGCTCCTCGGAGGTCTTCTGGGTGGTCTCACCTTGCATCTTCTTCTCCTTGTTGAGCTTGTTGATGAGCTCATCTTGGTGGGCGATCTCGTCGTTCAAGTTCCGAATCTGGTGATCCTTGGTGGCCTTGTCCTGCTCGGACTTCTGGACGGACAGCTCGAGGTCCTCGACGTCCTTCTTCAGGCCGGAAACCTCCTGCTCCAACTTCTTCTTATTCTGGAAGAGCTGGTTGCGAGCATCCTCCTCCTGGGTGAGGCGTTCCTGGGTGTCCTACAATAACAAAAAAATAAGTCAGTTATAAAAATTTAAAGTCCCAGACCGTTAAATAAAACTAAAAATATACAAATAGCTTTCGAACTTCCTCTTAACATGTCTGGTATCTGTCTATCGGCAAATAATAGCAATTAATGGTTTGCAATAAAATCGTGCAACTTGCAGACGTGCAATTTATTTTTAACTACTAAAGCCGGTTTTCGTGTAAACAAAACTGTGTTTATTTAAAGAAATACATGAGCAATCGAAGCATGTTTGCTTTGCAACACTGTCTGTGTCTACATATTTGGCTTGTTACTCGGCATGTCTCGAGCGTGTTTACTCACCACAGGAATCTCGACCCGTTAATTAATTAAAATAACTAGGGACATTATTTATGAGTAGGTACCTAACTCTCGAAGTACATGCGACCTAAATACTTGCTTGTTCTTTAGTTTTGTTAACCTTTTTTTATCTATAATGGGTTTGCGATTTGTTTAACCTTATTATTTATTTACTTTCCTTTCATGACTATTCCAATCTTGGTTCGAATTCATTCTGTTAAGCATTTCTAATCATAAATATCTCTTCCGAGTCCTAACGTTTCTTAATTAAAATAACCTATTAAATTTGAACTACTTATTTCCAATATGCACTATAGGTACATTCACTAGACAGTGATGTCGTTAAGATAAATATTTCCACGTGATCACATATGTTGCGATGCGGTCAAAATGTTAAAAGGGAATATTTTATTAATTTTACGTTATTGTGGGAAAATATAAACGTTAAAAAATGTGTGTGTTTGTTAAATAAAATTTTTGCTTACCCTGAGCTGTGACTCCAAGTCGTTCTTCTGGGCCTGCAGCTTGGCGGCGCGCTCCTGCGTCTCGGAGAGAGAGCCCTTCTCGCCCGCGAGGGAGCCGAGCAGAGCGTTCTTCTCCTCGAGCAGTTTGGTGTTGAGCACCTCCAACTCCTTGCGGAGCTTCTCCTCCTTCTCCAAGGCTTCGATGGCCTTCTGTGCCTTCTCCTCGAGTTTCTGTAATTCGACGTCACTTTTATCCACACCATCCCATTCCGAAACGTGAATTTCTGCCATCATAATTAGAATTTAATAGATCACATCAATTGGATAAAATTTAGGAATGTCGGTTCGTTCGTAAGGGTAGGTGCGCGCCCGGCCGACCGCTCAACTACTGACAGGAGCGCTGGAGTTTTCCAGCGGGCGATAGCCGCCTACGCATTATTACTTAGCTAGGTACGCGGGGAGGGGGTATTCCAGAAATGGCCGCGGCAGGTGCGGTGTCACGTAACCGCCAGGTGGGCGCGGTCGAGAGCTATTTGCGTGCTTGATTCACGCTCTAAATCTGATTATTTATTGGGTCAGGTGCTCCATCATGTTAATGCGCTGAGTGATGCTTACCGCGAGCTCATCCTCGACGCGGCTGACGTTGAGCAGAGGCTTGACCTTCTGCCACATCTTCCACCACGGCCAGGTGCGCAGCTGCAGGTACTTGCGCAAGTTGCGCTGGACAACTTGGAGGGCGAGCCTAGCAATTAAAAAGTTTATTTAACGAATATCTTAACTTAATAATGAATTACGATTAACGCCTAATATGTGGCTATTCGATATTTAAATATTGTAACTATTTTATTACTAATTATTGTAAGTTTTCTCGTAGATTGTTTTATTTTTAAGTTTATTCAGTCACCTACGCCTTGTAGGTTTCATAACGTTTTTTTTTCAAGTCAGGATAACATACCTCTGTTCCTGCAGCTTCTTGTACTCTTTACGGGACAAGTAACCGCGGATGAAGGCCTGGAGCCAAGACATGATCTTGGACAGCCTGTCGTCACGCAGCTCTTCCATCTGACCCAGGACACCAGCGCGGAAGAACACCTAAACACATCACTAAGTTACGATCAATCCTAAAAAAGGCTAAGATAAATTTCAGTAGAGACTAAATAGATAAATTCCAGTTGATACACGTATAAAGTTTCCAGATCTCCTAAAAAAATATTAAAACATTTCGTCTATCAATAAAACACACTTAATTGTTAGTGAGGACTTTTGCATAAGTAAACTCGTCAAATCACACTGAACGAGATTTTTTAAGCGGCATGTCATGGAATACATATAACTAAAGTATTGTAATTAAACAAAGCATAAACAGTACAGAAACGTACAATACAGTTATTAGTATCAGAATTTGTGTACGTGTTGTCGTTATATCCATGCACTAATTCTACCTTAGTCCTTCCAAGCCTGAAAGACTCGGAATCCAAGCCGGTTTGCTCGAGAATTTTTTCAGTGGCTTTTTCAGGCGACATTGGTTCTTTGATCTGGCTCGGGCACAGAATTTTGTATCTGCGTTTGAGGAACATACAAAAATATAACAGTGTACGTGTGTGAATGTGTGTAAAGGATAGGGGAAAACCAAACAGGAGCCTGCGTCATATGAGCTCTTGAGAAGCTGCTTAGAATCTACAAGTCAAATTATACTGCCATTAACAAATGGTGGTTGTAATCTGACTAGGCACCGAGTCGCAAGGCTCTTTTCTCGGAAGCTTCTAACTACACAACTGGATAAACATGCCTTGGTGTGACCGAGACGGTAGGACTCGACATCCAAGCCCGTGGCGTCCAAGATGACTTGAGCGACCTTCTTAAGATCGCTTTCCTTATCCACTGCAGCGGGAGCCAGGATCTTGTAACTACATTATAAAAATATGTCCACACAATGAGGGAATGTTTATAGAATACATGTATAATATGAACGTGCTGAGGGTTTGGGGGCAAAATAAGGTATACAGAAAGTTGTCATTGTGTTATCCACATTGCATACAGTTCAATGTATGGAGTGCATTTAAGGTGCAGTGGTTAACCACAACTGGGAACCTACATGTGGACAAAAAACTGACCTAAAATGATAAATTCAAAAGGGATTAAAAATAACTCTATTCTTTAGAGCTTGTCTCCGGTACTACTTCTACATGCTAACACCATTCTAATCCCCATTTTTCCTTGCCTTGGTGTGACCGATACGATAGCTCTCAGGGTCAAGCTCGACTGACTCCAAACACTTCCTAGCTGCCTCTTTAGGATCTTTTTCGGCAGTCATGATGGCTGGTGCAAGAATCATGTAACTGTTTGTTGAACAATAGATTAATAAACAAGATCTTTGTTAAGTTTCAAACACTATGGAATAAAGTATGGTCGAATGTACAGTAGGTAAATAATACCATCTCCATGTTGCTTATAGCTGTAAAATATAAAGTATTCCGATGACGTCAGATGCGTCAGCTGAAGTACCAGAATAGATGCCCCAAAAAATTCCAGCGCTAAAAAAAATGTTATGACTCCACTACCGCATTATATCAAATAAAATATATAAACCTGTTTCAAAACAGAGACATAAACTACTAAATTAATTACTGTTGATACAAGGCTGTCTTAGAAGTTCTTGAGCTATTTTTGAATTACTATTTCTAGCTATTCGGAATCTTACCGCAGCTTGAAGTCGGGGTAGACCATCCTGTTGGGGAAGCCCTTACGGCAAATACGGATGCCCTCAAGCACACCGTTACAGGTGAGCTGGTGCATCACAAGGTGGGAGTCGATGAGACCTGGTGGAAGACGTGGTAATGCAGACATACATAACAGCATAGGAGTAGTAAAAACAGGCGCTTTGCAAAAATAAAGATTTTTTTAAAGGCAAGCAGTTAATTAAATCTGATAGAAATCATGATCCAGTTATCGAAACCTCTCCAGATAAAATGTTACAAGGAGAAATAATCCTTAATGTTTCATAACACACTTTTTTACATTGGGCATCAATTTAACTTTTTTATGTACTAAATATATTGGTGGATGTAAAAGTGTTCACTTACCAGCCTGTTTCAACTCGTTGGGGATGATGCAACGTACGAAGTGAGGCTGGGTGGACCTCAGAGTCGTCATCAGGTTGTTAAGTTGTTCCTGCAAGTATTATCTAATTAAGTATGCTTAAAATTAAGGTGGTATATGCATAAAGCCATCTTTTTTTAAATTCAACAATAAACAAGTATTTTTTATTGTATGTATTAAACAGAATTGACAAACAGTAACACAGAAAGCAACACTTAATGTTTGGTGAATATTCCCATATTATAGTAATGGCGATGAGGCAATTATTTTAACAAATACACACAAAACTAGGGGTTATGATAACACACTAGCACACAAAGCGTAATACACCCAGAAGCGAATCGTACAGTACGTTCCTGGGGCTCGTTATGCGCTGTGCGGTAAAAGAACTACACAGTGCATCTACACTATAAGTACTCGATAGTGCATTTTGTTAAACATTAAAAAACAAGAACACTGAAGGTAATTTCATGTTACCCTTGAAAAATCTAAATTAACAATAAAGTAATGACTACAAATATCAAGACTGTGGTATGTAAGGTACCACATAATTTAAATAAACAAAAAAACCCAACTCCATATAATAAACTTTTAAGAACCTTGTAAGCGGAGGAGACAGTGGCGAAACCACCACCCTTCTTACCGCGACCGCCTACGGACGTACATTACAAAGAAGCAAAGATTAGTAAAGAACGGTCACAATGGCGTAACAGCGGACAAGACACGACGGCTAACCAGAGACAACCGGCGACATGAGCTGTGCTGTAAAACATACGCAGACATTGACAGGATATGTAAAGCGTGGAAGACCGGCCCTGCGCAACCAATCCTTCGCAGTGTTATGTGTAAGGAATGAGTATCAATGCTGAGATCGGTGGTAGTTTAAGAGGGTCAGTCTTAAGCTTAAAAGTGAAAGACGATACATTAAAGCGACGATACAGGCGTTGAAGCATATGACGTTTGGTTCATTGTATTGTTTACCCTGTAGAGTGATGATACAGTCTGGAAGGCAGAACCCTTGGCGCGCTTGCCGCCAGCGCCTATTTTCGTTAAAAAGTTTCAATGAAAAATAAACTTTATAAAAATGCACTATGATCAAGACAAATTTATGAGTATGAATGTTTGTGTAAAATTCAGAGAAGTATTGTTGTGACTTTGGCTGAATTGATGGTCGGATTTTGTGTAACCGATATTGGAAAATGGTTGTGTTGTGGTGTTATGTTATGTTCACAGAAGTATTTGTTCATTCAGCTCATGGCACCTCGTAATCTTCGTCGTAACCAAAGTCGGTACCTACATGGGGACTAAATAAAGTTCATTAAAATATAATAATAGTCAATAATAAAGTTCAATTACCCTTAGCGGCGGCGGCATCTCCGGACTGGCCAGGATGGTCAGCGAAGATCTCGATCATGAGCTTGTTCTGTCCCTTCTTGAACTGGTCTACGACGGTGTCGTTAAGGGGGTCCTTGTTCTTCTCAAGCCAGCCAGTGATGTTGTAGCCGACCTATTTGTCGAGGATATATGGATAAGTTTCTGGACATCTTTGTTCTTTGGACATACAGGGTGGGAAATGAGTATAGCAACAGATTTTAACCACGGATTCCTGTGGCCCGTTTTACGAAGCTACAAGTTACAAATTACAAGCGAAACTCTATTTCTAGCAGTACGAGTTAGAAAGAGACTTCCGCTTGTAATTTGTAACTTGTAGCTTCGTGAAACAGGCCTCTGGTGGTGTTACGAGTAAATAATGTTACATCAACATGGGGACAAAATTGCCTTAAAAAAAACGATCGTACTTCCTTGTGAAAGAAGCCTTAGTCAAATGAGTGAAATAGAAAACTTCACACTTCAAGAACGACTCCGACAAAATACGATAAAAGCGTGTTACCCTTGAGATTTCTCAACTTGTGAATTACTTAAATGATTAAATATCTCGAAAATTAGGCTTTACCGAGCCATATATGTATTACGTTTTTATGTCCAAGTATTTAGGCACTAGAATCTTTGGTTTCAATCTGTCGGTATACTCCTTCACACCCTGTATATCTTGATAAAATGACGTGCGCGTAACTTCAATCTTTTTTTTTAACTAAGCAAATCATATTAATCTAAATGTAAATATATAGGTAGTCGTCGAAATTAAATGTTTAATCAGGAAAAATAGACCTAAGCAAACCATAATTTGGAATGAGTATTACCTAGTTTAGAAAAAATGTGTAAATAGGTAAATAAATACTTACGTTTCCGGCGTAATGGCCAATGGCGAAGTGAGCAGCCTGGCAACCGGGCTTGGGGGGCTTGGGCTTCAAGAACGGAGCCGACTTGCCCAAGTGGTTGTTGTTCAGCTTCTCAACGAAGGTGGCGTCGGTGGCTTTCGGGAACATAGACTCTTCCTCAAGAATGGAGAGGATACCCATGGGCTGCAATCGGACCGATTTGGTTAGAAGATGAAGTCAGGCTTGCTGAAAGGTGTGCCTTTACCAAATTAACAAATTACATTTTTGATTCGATAGTGTAATGAAAACAAGTTTTGACAAATTGAAAGAGTTTATTTTAGATAGAGAGAGATCTTTTAAAAAATGTAGTCATTTTGGATTACAAAAATATGGATTGTATATAAAAATCTGGAATTAGGATACAAGTTACCTTCTCGGAAAAGTCCTGAAATATATTTACACTTAAAGCTAAAATATTATGCGTTAAAGATTAAGCACATGCATTAGTAAAGTGTGTGTGTTTACCTGACCGCGGGTGCTAAATTAGAACCAAGAAGCCTATTTTTTATTAAGTTAAACTACTTGTACTTCATTATAGTGATTATATTTTTAAATAAAATACTGGTATTACTTTTGCAATATAAGTACTTATTTCGGAAGCAGTTAATACTACAGTTACTTAATACTTGAAAATAAATGCGACGTTACGGATACAATTCAAAATTACTGTATTTTTGAAGTGTGCAATTTTAACAGCGGTGTAGTTGTGTACGTCTAGTTTTTAATTGCTCAGGCCTCGATCGTTCACAAGATTGCGTGTGCTCAAGCAATTTAAATATCGCGGAGCAAAGGGTTGACAGCCAGCAGTGTACTTGTTGCCGGGATACGTTCTCAGCCTGAAGCGTCCTAATCGCGCCTAAACCCAAGCTGTACTGAATTCTAATACCTTTTCTATTAATTCTATAGTCGCTTGAAGGTCCATACCAAAATCTATGAAGGTCCATTGGATCCCTTCACGTTCGTACTCCTCTTGTTCTAACACGAACATGAAATGGTTAAAGTACTGTTGTAATTTTTCATTGGTAAAGTTAACGCATAGCTGATTAAACCCGTTCATCTGGATCGCGATACATGGAAAAGATAATCGAAAATCTGTTAAAAACTAATAATTTCTTACGTGTTTGTTCCCTTGTTGTGAAGAAGAGTGTGAAAATATTAAAAGTCGA
Organism: Acleris cristana; assembly: GCA_948252455.1. NCBI lineage: Eukaryota > Metazoa > Arthropoda > Insecta > Lepidoptera > Tortricidae > Acleris > Acleris cristana. The sequence continues at coordinate 7,221,765 of OX411782.1, read as the reverse complement.
ACAGAAAAAACACAGAAATAACACATAAAAACACAGTGAGTTGCATTGGTGAGTGCTCGAATAAAGTAACGACCATTTGACTAAGATTGGTATTCGAGGGTCTCGGTTACTTTTTTCGGGCACTCCGTGGCGTGAGGCAAGCGCTCGTCGTTGCGTTTCCGCCAACTACCTTTTCAATAAGGTCAATGCAATTTTGAAGGTCCATGCCAAAGTCAATGAAAGTCCACTCGATGCCCTCGCGCTGGTACTCTTCTTGCTCCAACACAAACATGTGGTGGTTAAAGAACTGCTGCAGTTTCTCGTTGGTGAAGTTAATGCAGAGTTGCTCAAAACCATTGAACTGCAGGGGAATAAGTAACGTGGAAGGTTAAGACAAGGGTGTTAGATACGGATCGATAACGGATTTCATTCCGCTGGTGGTTTTGGTTTTAGTTCCTCTATGTAAATGATGCCCTGCCAGTTGGAGGGTGAACAATATCGTAAACTACCCCGCCTCGGAGTTCCGGCGTCGGCGGAATCAGTGTTCAGACGGATGATATCCGACTATTACCTTCTCGATCAGATCGATACAAGCGAGCAAATCCATTCCGAAATCGATGAAGGCCCAGTTGATGCCCTCCTTCTTGTACTCTTCTTGTTCGAGTACGAACATGTGGTGGTTAAAGAACTGCTGCAGCTTCTCATTGGTGAAGTTAATGCAGATTTGCTCGAAGCCATTGTACTTTTACAAATAATAGAAAACCCCAGTTAATGGACAAAAAAAACAATTAACATAGAGCTCATCACTTAGATGTAGGTTAGTTAGTAGGTACTAAAATCTAGAAGCTATACTCTCTTAACACATTGAACTGCCTTCAACCGAGCGTGCTTTGCATTTAGTATACCTTTTCAATAAGGTCAATGCACGCCAGTAAGTCCATTCCGAAATCAATGAACTCCCAGTGGATGCCCTCGCGTGTGTACTCTTCTTGTTCCAATACAAACATGTGATGGTTGAAGAATTGTTGCAGTTTCTCGTTTGTGAAGTTTATGCAAATTTGCTCAAACCCATTGTACTAGGAAATCAAATGGTAATTAGTATAAAATTTTGAAAAATATTCTTCCTTTGCAACTAGCTTCAGTAGGAAACTAAAAGTAGTACTACTTCTTATATATACTAAAGGTTTTTATTGAAGATAACAATGCATTCCACGAGGTGTAGTTTACATTGGTATCCATTTCAATGAACGGATTGAGTGAAATTTTCTTTTTTATTAGGCCCATCTCTATCTTCATGAAGAAGACGTCAATTCGATGTGCCTAAGTCTCTCCGTAAATACTCACGTCGAAGATCTCGAAACCGGCAATATCCAGTACACCAATGAAATGCTGCCTCTTCTGCTTGGTGTCAAGAGTCTCGTTACACTTCTTGACGAGCCACTTGAAGAGACGATCGAAGACACCCTTGCAGAGGGCGCCGACGGAGTTGGTGACCTGGTCCTTGTTACGACCCTGGGTCACGAACTCGTTTCCGACCTTGATGCGGGGCTTGAGCAAGTTCTTGTACAAGTCCTGGCAGTCAACACCAAGGAGAGTGGCGACTCTCTGACCCTCCTGAAATCGGGAAATTGACAATTATTATTTGTAAAGTAACCACTTAGTATTTTCTCTTTTTAGTCTAAATAATTATTTTAAATAGATAAACTACGAGTATGCAAATTGCAATACGACGGTTCTTTATATGGTTTACTTGCCTCCATGCCATCGGCTTCAGCCTGTTCCTCGCGACCCCTCTGCTTGAACTTCATGCCACCCATGTGCATGACAGCGGCGGTGATCTTGTAAACGTTTTCCTTCTCCTCTTGGGTGAAACCCAGGATGTCGAAAGCTTGCTACAATACCAATTACGTATTAGAAAACGTCAAATCATAGATCGATCGATCGATAGACGGATCGTATCCATTTGCAGAAATTCAATAGAGAAATTCGTTGTGTCATTTCAAGACGGTAGATAAGTACAAAATATTTAATTAAATAATTCTAAATCTTTTAAATTTTAACAAATAATATAGTATTTAAAAAAATAAGTTTTTGAGGGGAGTGGTAATGTATATAACAACAATACATGAGATGAAAATATAAGAAGTTTAAATTAAAATTCTTAAATGTTGAACATTATTAAATTCCAAAATAACGAAACAACAGATACAGTTACAGGTTTAGTGATGTAAATAAAATAAGCGTTATTGGTTGTAAGGCGAGCAACTACCTAAGATATAGGCTTCATTTTGGGTATAGTTCACAGGGTCTATATGCTGGATAACAACGCGTGGGCAATCAGGATCATGTACATTGATGTTGCTCCAAAACCTCACAGTTACCCTAATAGGTCCCTAATCACGAACCAGTCCTTTTGGCTGCGATAATAGGAAAATGGGGCATCTATTATACTATAACCATTATTGTTCTAGATAATGGTGTGGAAATCAAGGTAACGCAGCTTGTCCTGAAGCTTTTTTGATGGGTCTCTTAAACTACCCCATAGACAACTTACGTCGGTTAAGGTGCACTCTTCACCGTCATCCATGCTGGGAATGGTAACCTTACCCTGGGAGACGTTATAGTAATCGTAGATGTCGTTGGACAAGAGACACTTTTCTGTAGGTTAAAAAATAGTTACATTACAATGGTTACCCCGTGAATCATTGGGCTGTTGGACCGATCCTAACTTTCTTCCTAATGTGGTACATGTGGACGTGTAGGGGTGTCTGTGTGGTGGAGGGGTGACGTTACCAAAATGTGCAAAAAGCCCTGGACGTTCTTGGGGGGCGAGCATGTGCGTGTCAGAGATTGCTCAATGTCTAGTGCACGAATACCGGGACGCTCCATGCGCTGGTTGACTTACGGCCGTCAGCAGCAGCTCCTCGCTGTCGTTGACACCGGGTATTCTAGTTTGCCCTTGACTTATGAGGGGATAGTCCGAGATGCGGTGGCTTAACATCGACAACTCTGCGAACATCAAGCCAACATCTGACACACACATACGACGGCTGGAGCCCCAGCCGTAAGCAAAGCGAAAAGCGATAGACACAGCAGAAGAATTGAATGAAGTCAGAATGAAATGAGCCAGTTGTCGTGTTCTGGACTCACGTCAGTAAGCCTCATTTCCTCGCCGTCATCGAGGCCAGGAATGACAATCTTGCCTTGCGCGACGATGTGGTAGTCATTGACGTTGTTCGACAAAAGGCAGTTTGCTATAAAAGAACACCAATCACTGTCATGTTTGGTATTTGGTGCCGCGCTAACAGTAAATCAATCATGCCAATTCCCTTTAAGTTTATGGAAGGGATTCACACTATTAAAGCTTTTATATCGTAACAGTTTTGGGGGTGATCAGTTTGCCTTCAACGCCCACTGATAGATGGCGGCCGCGTGAAAACCACACTTGCACACAACTTGCAAACTCAGTTAAGACCTCCCAGTTAGTTGGGAGGCTCGACTTACATCAGTCAACAACGATTCCTCGCCATCGTCTAAATTAGGGATAGTAGTTTTCCCTTGCGAGACAATGTGATAGTCGTAAATGTCGTTCGACAGCATACAAATTCCTACATATCAAAAACACACAGGTTATGTATAAATCGTATAGGGTATGGGATTTGGTATAAGGTTGATATTGGTCTAGCATTGATATAAATTGTGTGATGGTGCGTGTAGTCTGATTAGTCATACATTTCGAAAGTACAACTTCTAATGTAAACAATAGCAAAGATATTTAATAATTTTATTACTTACATCAAATTAGAAGTGAAATTTAATTTACGAAAACTGGAATAAATTTCATTTACACGACTGAATTTAAAAATATATATGTTTTAATTGATTCTAGCTATGAATTATGAATTGCATACCCTTAAGTCCATCAACGGCTCCGGACATCATCTGGTAGAAGATGTGGTAAGAGCGCTCAAGAGACTGCTGGGAGATGACACGGGCCTTCTCGAGCAGGTCTAAAGGATAAAATATTTTAGAATCCATTCTTCAAGTTAAACAATTCATCATTATCAATAGCTTAGATTACTTACAGGTCTCGATATCAGCACCAGCCAGTTTTCCAGAGGGGCCGAAGTGGATACGGATGAATTTACCCTGGGGAAGGAAAAATGGAAACGTCATAACTACTTATTAATGATATTAATCAAAAATAGTCAAATTATTATTACATGTAGCTTAAAATGCATGGCAATGTTTTTTTGTAACTATGCATTTTTGGTTCTTCTTCACTTATTTGTATGACCATTGATAGCAGGGCTTTCATTTCTTTTGCATATTTTTTAAATATGTTTCATTTGTTCTGTTACTTATCTTTCTTATTGTGAAGTGAAACATTTAGTTTTTAAAGCGGTAGAAAAATACTTACGAAACGGGAAGAGTTGTCATTACGGACGGTCTTGGCGTTACCGAAGGCTTCAAGCACAGGGTTAGTCTGGACGACCTGGTCTTCAAGGGAGCCCTTCTTCTCTGCGCTGACATCCTTCTTCTGGGACGCACCGACGGTGGCGAAGTACGCAATTACCTTCTTCGTGTTCTCAGTCTTTCCGGCACCAGACTCTCCGCTGTGGGTTGAAATGTTTCATTTAGCTAGCAACAAACAAGTTGCAACATAGGTTTTGGGTCTCTTTTGTTACAACTGCTAACGTGGCGCGATTTGATCTTGGGATAGAGAGTCGTTTTGGTCCATATGATGTAAGCGGATTGGTTAAAAGAATACGTTACATTTTATAAGTAAAGAATCAAGCTTAACACTTTTGTTACTTACGTAATCAACATAGATTGATTCTCGTGGTTGGTCAACATGTTGACGTAAGCACCGTCAGAAATGGCGAAGATGTGAGGGGGCACCTCCGAGCGGCGCTTGCCACGGTAGATCTTGGCGCATCGTGTCGTGTACACAGGGTACCTCTTGTACGGGTTGATAGCCACGCAGAAGAGACCGGAGTACGTCTAGAAGGAGATTACGGTGCATATTAAAATGAGTTTGATGTTATTCGTGAAGATCAGTTGACGATTTTGCGAAATTAATAAGAGTTTTTAATTAATCTTTTCTCGTCTTAGTTTTGGCTCTTGGGTTGTAATTTTGAATGTCAAAATATGTAGAATTGAAATATTTGAATGACATGTAGGGTTCCTTATCAAAATGAAAAAAAGGGAACTCTTATGGTGAGATTTCGATACCTGTCTGTTTGTTTGTATGTGACAGCAGTTTTACTCAGCAAGTACAAAAGCTTATCAACTTGATATTTAGGACAATCAATTGCTTGCCTGCGTCTATTTTTTAAATTTGAAAATATTTTTTAAGGTAAGGTGGAAAGGGGAGGAAAAAATTAAAGTGAATTTATTTAGAGTAACAAAACCATTTTTCAAAGCCATTTCTATAATTTTTCGTTACATACTCTTCGATTTAGAGCAAACATTACAAAAAAATAAAAAATGTCCCCCACCAAAGTTCATGAATATGAGCCAAAATATATGAAGTCTTGACCGATTTTTAGACTATTCAAATATTGTCTTTTTAAAGCCACGTATCGTACCGTTCACCAAAACAAATACAAGAAACACACAGAAAGAAGTTTGTTATTCAGTGTCTCGCCATACACCAGTTTCCCAGTTTTTCTAAATAACCAAAATCCCTTTTCAGAATCAAAAACAATAAAAACACACTGACACAGAGACAGTATTGTATCGATACTTTAAATCTCTGTGTAAAATGTGGTAAAATTGTCATAAAACACCCATTACTGATTAAATGATGAAACTCATTTCGGTGCTATGAGAATTTTATCATCAACATCAAAACAAAACAATCAAGTACACAACCTTTTTTTAATTGCAAGGGGTATTGTAATGATACCTTTCTTGCAAAAAAACTAACTCAACCTGTCGTAAAAACCAATAGACACAAAAAAGTTGAAACAACATGTTCATTTAGAGAAGAAACACACATTCTGGTGGCCGCCGTCGCTGGACGATTTCACCGACTTGTCCTGTGTAGAAGGGTTCAAGTGCGATGTCTTTCACAGAAACGGAGTCTTTGCAATAAAAGGAAAACGTTTGGGGATTGCAGACACATTACTTATTTCATATCAGCCAAAAATCCAAAACTTAATGGAGATACGACGTTAACTCAAAAGAAAATATTATCTCAGAAGGTAAAAAAGTGAGGTATTTTGATTACTTCATCCGATTTAAAATATGTACAAAATGGTACGTTCTTTCACCTCCGGACATAGTTTTTTGCCACCAAGCTGGTTTAGCACATCTGGCAAGAGTCCGCATAGTTTGAGCGCGACCGAAATAACAAGCACCGAAATAGACTGCGTTGATATCCAACGAACTATTAATAAACGAATTGAGCTATCGGTCCAAGACGAATTGCGCTTCATGGGCAGCTATTGATCTCTCTTGGTAGCTCTCCAATAACATTATTGATTGCAGAAGGCCAAAATAAAATGAGTCTTCGATGACAGATTTATCTAGAAAACGCCGCGTTACTGATTTATCAGGTCACGGTAAGTAACAGTTTTAAATGATCGCCGTACATAAACGACACCGATCATACATATCTATTGGGAATTGAAAATAACTATACTCTACATTATTACGTTAAAAAAACGCTGTAGTTTAAGGCAATGTGTCTACAAATGGGATTTGAAGGAACGTTCGAATAGGCATGCACACTGCAAGACTGCAACTCCTGGCCGTCCTGGCTCCTGACTTACGTAGATAAGCTTATGGTAATATCTCTGCTTCAAGTTATACAAAACCGAAGCGTCGTTGAGGTATGTCAAGTTAGACATGTCCTCGGCTTTTTCGTACTTGGGCGGGTTGACCTGGCCTACAAGATCCTTCTTGAAGTCTTTTGTCTGCGGGAAAAAATGTCATATTAGTATTAAAGGTATATGAAAGGCGCTCGAGGCGCCTACTTACATAAATAAGTTTCGCATAGTATCGTTGCCGGAGGTTGTGCAGGACGGCAGCGTCGTTCAGATAGGTCAGGTCAGCCATGTCCTCGACTTTCTCGAATTTCGGTGGGTTTACTTGTGAAAGTAGTTCCTTTTTTAATGTCTTTTCCTGCTCATTTAAAATCAGTTAAAGTGATATTCTCCAAGTATACGAGTAAACTAGTTCTCTTTGAACATCAAATAGCAGAACGATAATAGAACTTTAGCAATATGCAAGGTCATTGAAAGAAATGTTCACTTGTTTTGTAAATGCCGAACTTACGGCTAATGGTTCGTTTAAGTTTTCAAATCTATGACTGAAACATCTAAGTTCATAAATTTCTGGCAAATTAACTCAAACGTTAAGGCTTTGATAAGCTATCACTTATCAGAATCACAACGATAAGTTCGGATTAAAAAAACTAAGACTATTACCTCGCCACCGGGCAGGATGACGGTGACCAGCTCGCCCTTGGTAGCCTTGATCTCGCCCTGAAGGAAACCTTCCTTGTCGTCGGGAACCCAGCATGCCTTCTTGCCATCGTAGGGTTTGCTCTGGTCGATGCGCTTCTGTTCGAGCGACACGTACAGGTACGGGGTTGGATCGGGGTCATCACCCACTTGAGCGACGGGCTTCGGCATGTTCGGAGGGTTAACGAGACTTTTGGGCTAGTCGAGACACGAGAGCAGCCCTGAGCCTTCCTGCGAACACAACTGGCGTTTAGTGGCGGCCGAGTGGGGTAGTCAACGGAACTGGCGCGTGCGTCTATTTGTGGCCGTAATCCGAGTAGCGAGCGTGGAACGGTGCCAGCGCGCACGTTTGCGTAATACCGCCTTTTTGTGCTTCTCCCGAGCTGTTACGTCACGGGGAATGCGCTGGAGACGCGCCAGCCGATTATCAGATTGTTTATTGACTTTTATGGTGTTGGTCAGGTCAATTGGATATTTGGTTGGATTGGCTCTTTAGAATCCCGATTGGACTCTTCCTTTTCGTTAAACAATCAAAATTACTTTAAAACTATTATCATTACAACTGAACTGTGCTTTCGCATGCATTAACGTCGAGTCGAATTCAAATACAAACAAATCTATCAACTAATTTCCAATATCCTCCGATCCGAAATCAATAAACACTGTCTATCCTTGAACCAAAAACCATACACCACAATCCAGCACTTTCACTACAATCCGGACAAGCAGCTGACGCGTCACTGTCGCTTTCGTTGCACTCGGATGGATGCACTTTACAGACGCACGAACCGCGTGCGCAGGTACTCACGTTGGAAGCCGTTCTGACCGGCGGCGGGGCGCTCCGTTGCTTTTTATACGAGGAATACGACACCACAGCGCCCGATCTCCCCATTTTAGGCGGATGCCAGCCCCGGCCGCTACACTTTCAGCCGATCCAAGCTTTCATACGGCCGCGAGCTCGCGCGGCGCGTGCTCGCCTGACGGATGCATTTCAGGATCGCTTACCTGTTTGGGGAATAGTTGCAGTTTTTAAAATGCATTGGAAGCTAAGTTAAAAGGTTAAATATAAAGCGCCGAACCCTTAAAATATCAGATAAATTGTTCAATAATATTTTTCTTATGTCTAGATTAAGTACCTATAGCTATCTTATATATATAAATACCAGGTAAAATTAAACCATCGGAAATATTAAATAAATAAAATATCAAAGAGGTATTTTTTATGTTGAATGTAGTTTAATTATTATTTATTATTACTGACACTACTACTACTGTTTGATTATTACTGGCATTTTAATTAAAAACATAAACAAGTGGGCAATTTGTTAATACTTCCACGGCTGCGCGTCACATAAATATATCATATTTACAAACATTAGATTTACCCACCAACTGCGTTTTAGGTGGAATGGTGTTACCGACATCTTAATAAATGCACGTTTCGAGTTTTTCTGACTTTAGAGTAATTTAAATGGCTAATAAAATAGACTTGGACTTTGATGGGTTGTAAAACATTTTCAAAGTCGTCTCAGTCGATACGAATCCTCTTAATTAGTTTTGAACATTATAATTTCTTTGAAGTTGTAAACGGCTTAAATGTAACTGAAATATTTACTTAAATATGATTTAATAAGTTACCTAGTTTAAAATATATTATAATCTAGATATGTATTGCCAAATAATTAGCTTATTTTTGGCAAGAAGGATTATAAAGTGAGGTTTAGACTAGTGATAAAAAATGCAGAAGTTTATTGTTTTCTTACTAACTTTTAAGTTAGAAAAAGACAGCAAAATTGTGCTTCTTGATCTATAACTGAACTTTAAGTAAGCCAGCAATCAACTTCTACAATTTTCATTAGTCTATTTCGCGCTTAAAGGTACTTAGGTGATGGAACCAGTAATGGACAAGGCACCAATAATGGACACTTGATTCTTATTTTACAGAAGATTTTTATTAATTTGTTTTGCAACAATAAATTTAGGACCGTATGAAATTTGAATTATGATTGAAGTGTCCATTACTGGTGCCTGTCAGCTAAAAGTGTCCATCATTACTATACTAATTTTTCTCTTAAATTGTTATTAAACCCTAGATTACAACAATAGGTACTTACCTACTTCCCATCTCACCTACCAACATTTTGACATTGTGAAAAATGTCATGTTGATTAATGACGTAGATAAAGACGTAAATTCTACGTCCGGACGCTTATGTATGTATGTATGTATATAAACTGTTCATTGCACAAATAAAAAATAAGAAACTAAAAAAATTAACAGAAACACGAAAGGTATGTAGGTACAAATGCGAACTTAAACCTTTAAGGGATCTCCTCCTTGGGCTACCTACCCTTTTTTGAGGCTTACTCTTTTGCCTGGAGATAATGTTTTCTTTGCGCGTGTCTCCTTGCGCTGCCCTCTTTTTTATGACCTCTTCCATTGCAACTTAGCCTATACATCTGCTATAATGAAAAGGGGGGAGCAGGTGTCAGTTTGACTCGGGAGAGAAAATCATTCTCCCGTTTAGGTGTCCGCGGGATTCTCCATCCCCCGTCCTACCGACACCCGTTACGTGTTCGGGAGATGCAATTAATTCAATTTGCATATTAATGCAATGACAAGACGCCAATTAATAGGTAATAAAATATAAATAAAGTTTTAATTAAAATATTGAAATTATCCTCGAGGAGCATTAAAATCGCATTTAAAAAAGCTGCTACCAAAACATAAAAAGAACTCATCGCTGAATAGCATTGCTTTATATGAACCGATTTAAAAAAATATCATTATGTTAGCGTATTACTACATTCTACTAAAGCATATTTTGTACTTTGCGACTATTATTGTCTATTCTCAGTCGTCCTGCAAATGTTTGCTCGGTTTAGTACCAAAATAGATAAGTCGTGAAGGACGCAGGGAAGCAGAAGTGTCCTTGCGGCAAGAAGCATCTGCTCGATTGTAATGTCTTTATAAATAAAGCGAGGGCTATTTAAAGATATTATACCATTTGTTGTAATGACGTGTGTGTAGTGCATCGCTATGTCCAGATGTGGTTGACAGTTAACATGGTGGCATTTTCGAGTAATGTACTGGGGGTATACTGGGGGCTTAGTATGCTACGCGAGATTTACTGTCATATTTTACGTCATTCATATGAAAATAAGAAAATATGACATAACGTCACACTTTAAGATGCTTAGTAATAAAAGGACTCAATTCACACAAAATACACTTTTATTTAAAACTTTAAATGTTTACCCTTACCTACGTTAGAATATGGAATAGACATATTTGACACTAAATCGCGTTTGACGAGGTTTGACGTATTCTCCTCGCCTCGCATGCTAAGCCCACTGGAACTGAAGAATTTCTGACAACATTATGTATATTGCTGTTCAATTCATATTCATACTTTCATACTATTATATTATTAATATAAATATGAATGCAACTTTGTCAGACTATTTGTTACGCTTTCAAGGATAAACCGCTGAACCAATTTTGATAAAATTTGGTTTGAAGATAGCTTGAGCCCCGGGAAGGAACATAGGATACCTACTTTTTTCGTGAGTACATTCTTCTTGTGCGTATTTCTCTATTCTTTGATGTTGTTTAAATTGTCACGAATAAATGTTTTTTCTTTTTTTACAGACACAGAATACCAATTATTACAGAACATTTTTGTTTAGCAGCTCTTACTGCCAAGTGAGCAGCCAAAAGTATATGATTTGCAGGAAAATTGTACCTACTCCCAATTTAATAAAAATATATTAATATTAACTAAACAACCTAAATAAATTAACCAAGTTAAAGTACCTATATTACCAACGGTAATACTTTAAGACCGCGTTTAGTTTTCTGTGATTTTGTTTGCGTTCCGTATTGTAGGTATATGTACAAATATCACCAGCATTCCTACTACCGAGAATCATCCGAGAACAGTGACTTATGCTGGCTACATTTCATCGATGAATTGCTGAACCTTTCCAATGACCGAGCAATGAGCCAACAATTCGATCGCCCGGGGCACGGAGCATTCATGGTGATTCATGGGTGTGATTTAATTTAATTTACCTACAATTAGCACTTTAGTGCGGTACCGAGATTAATAGAGACCAATTAATACTGTCCCCGCCGCCACTGAAAGCGAAACTGAGGTTGAGAATTTGATTTTTTTCATCATTTTTTCCTAGTTTTGTTTTATGATGTGTGTGTGTAACCTGATGGTTCCAACGGAAGACCAGCGCTGACTGGGACCATTTCGTGACAACACTGTCTTGTTCTCTGTTCGTAGATGTTGTTTATCACGAATAATTTATTTTCTTTGTCTTTCTTTTTTTTCAAGTTTCATATGACGATAAATGGTGCGATGCCTTTGCTATTCGAAAACGTGTTCGAACCCCTATAATAAACTTACGGTTACATACAATACTAGCTTCTGCCCGCGACTTCGTCCGCGTAGATTTCGATTATCGTTATTCCCTCGGGAACTTTTAAATTTATTTATCTATTAGTACTAAATAATCGTGCTCTTTCTTTAATCCAGTATTTTTTTTATAATATTGTTTTTCATAGAATGCCGTGACAGAGTGGTCATCTAACAATTGGTTTCGGCTTAAAACGGCCACTCTGTCAGTGTTTCTGGTAAACCACATTACAAAGAATAAAACGTTATCTGCAGGGCAGGAAGCATTAATTAGTAATGATAATAAAAATGCAACTTTTTTGAAATCGAACACTGAAACCATAATTATTGATAATTCAAAAATCAAAAAAAAATTAAAATCGTCGGTTTATTGTCGGTAAAAAAGAAGAATCCAGCCAGCAGCATTTGCATCTCGGCTAGGTCTACTGAGGCTCTATTTTGAAAATCGTAGTTCAAAATTACGTTAGCTCCATCCTTGTCACTCGTCATTCGAAACTAAATCGAGAGAAGGGATGGAGCTAACGTAACTTTGAACTTCGATTTTCAAAGTATGAAAGTAGGCCCTTATGTCTAGTCTCGCTATATATACCTACGCTAGGTCGCATTTTGTGAACACCATCCATAGCCTACTGGATTGGGAATCTCCTTTTGAATTGTTTAGCTATAATGTTCACAATTTATTTCTACTCTACAAGTAGTGCACTAGATCAGAAATACATTGCATATTTTATATGACAGCAAAAGGTATTGCCAAAACATGATAACTAGTGAATGGACACGAATTGAACGTCGTCACAAATTGGTCACTGGCTCATAAACGTAGCAGAAAATTGTCCATATTTCACGAGTTTCATCGGTCGCTGTATCATGTTATGTAATATGTAATTACTTGTAATATATTGTATCTAGTTGCTGGAGTTTAGATTAACTCGAGACTTGGCTCTGTCACAACATGTCAGGAGTGATTGAAAAATATAATATTTCTGAGATCACAAGTTTATTTACAATTTTTCTAGGATACTCGTACGTGTGTACGGTGAAATATATAAGGTTCTACCGGATTAAAAATGAAAGAGTAGGTATGAATTTCATTTTTTAAAGTTTGATAGCAAGCCTTTGCTCTTAACTGTTAAGGTTTTTGTATGCCATTTCCATCACTTAACTAAATTTAATTACCAATTACGGCTGCAAAAAAAAATAATTCAAAAGTTGCTATTATTGTAACACTCACTAGACTCACATATTAAGCTGTTTAGATAGAGCATAGAGTTGTCCATATATATATAGTAGTGAGTGTTTGAACCTATATAGGTTGAGTCTGCACCTCTAAATATAGGACACCCTTTTTGAATACTGATGGAACCCTTACGGGTTTTTTTTTGTCGTGAAAGTGCTTTTACGCATACCACCTGGGCCCGGGGAGGCAAATACCCATTAAGAACCCAGCGATTCTTCCTCCACGCCGACATTGGCAAGGGCCCCAGGTTCTGCTTCCGCATTCGACTACGACCCTAACACAGTCCAGTGGACCAAAGAAGGCTACAAAACCCCCGACCTGCAGGTCCACACTTTTCGACCGCAGTGGATATGGAGAACGGCGCACCGTAATACCGGTACTTCTGTTCTTCTGCGGCCCCACCACGTCGCAAAGAACGTTGCGGCCCGCCAGCTTGCGGATGGAAGGGACAGTGGCAGTCGTGGCAGATCTCAATACCAACACGCAACACGCCTCTGCCCCCGCCGACCCGGCCACAGAGGATAGGGATAACGGCGCACCCACGGAATAGAAAAAACAGTGGAAGTGACATGAGCTTCGCTTAGTATCAGACCTGTTGTCGCCAATACTGAAACTATCATAAAATCAACACGCCACCATGGAAAATATTTTTGGTGCGGTTATCGTTTTTACATTACAAAATAGCACAATAAGGCATGCTCCTGGATTTATTTCCTATTTTAGAGATATCGAAATATCGTAATATCGAAATAAGCGATCGCGGCAAAAATATGGGAGGTTGCGCGGAACTCCGCATAACCATGCCAAAAGTTACACGCCCACTTGACATTTCTACTGTTTTTTCTGTTCTGTCTTCACCCGCAGTCCACCCTTCACGTCACAAGCAGGTTCAAAGTAGCCCACTTGGAGCGGCCTCGACGGGCCAACCCCACTCAGGCTGGTGCCGGGTACCTAGCTTCACCATGGGTGACCAGTTCACGGTTACTAAGCCCCATGGTCACGCCCGCAGGGGGATAATAGTGCGGGGCCTGACCTAAACAGTTTTTTTTCACGTTTTTAAATGTCTAAAAAAAAGTACTTTCATGCGCTCTAAAGTGCCCAATGAACCACTTATAAACATTGTGTTGTTAAAGTACAAAACGAAATTGTTTAGTTTAGGCTTGCCTTGCAATTTCCACGATTGAGTCATGATGCAGGGTAAAACGCCAAGTTAATTGACCACAATTCTTTAAAAATTACGAATTCATAGTGAAGTAATTTATAAAAATAAAGAAAATATAACACTAGTTTATGATCGTGACTCCGTCGGCGTAGAAGTCCAGATCGCTGACATTGGGGATCGCTACCACCATCTTTTTTTCGTAATATTTTAATAATAAGATGTAACTAGCGTCTTCCAGTTCTCAGTTCTCAGTTCCTAGGGTTGGCAGCGCATATCTGCTGTCTTACCGATGCTGTCTTGACGTTGCAAATATATGTAGGTCTTATATCCCACTTGCCATCTGGTTGCCGTATAATGTCGTGCAATAAAAAGTCAGTCGGAAACTGATCAATTTTCCGGGATAAAATGTGCCCTATGTTCGTGTCCAGGCTTAAACTATTTCACTTCGATCAGGCGTCGTGAAGATGGAATATCATGCAAAATGAACTCTCCTCACCTTGCACTTTTCAGTAACGAAATGAGAATTGCAAAAAAAGAAACCGTTGGTGTAACTTTAATATGCGAGTAATATTTTAAACCCAATCTCAAAATCAAATCATTCATTTTGCCAAAATCACTGTTACACAAAAAGCATGGTAAAATGTTTTGACAGCAAAACTAAAAACTAAAACGATAGAACATTATAGATATGTAGATGACAGGTAGACATTTTAGAGACGTTGTTCTGTAGTGTTAGGTCAGCTCGAATAAGAGAGATTTTTTTTGGGACCGGTATTTTAAAAAGTTCGGTCATTGGGCGTATTACCCTACACGTATGGGAAGCTGGGCAGTCGAAATATTTGAAGTAATTCAGATATATCGAGAGCGAACGTTAAAATCACGATATTATTTATAGAAGCCTGGAGTAAAATAAACAAAGTGATTCATATTGAGGAGGAGCGGGGGCAGAACTGAGATTTGAGATTTATTTCATTTGGGTTTTCCTGTGCTTAGAAACAAGTGCAAGCTTTATTAGCAGCATGCTAGGATTTATTCATTCGTAGTTTTGCTCGTAATTTTCACTGCGTATAATTTCATTACTTGTTCTTTGCATTTAAATAAGTTTTGGTTCCTCTCAGGTGTTAAGTATATATTTTAATGTTCAGTTGTAATGCATCTATATTGGTATTAGGTAATGGGAATTTTTCGTTGTTGCTTTGATGTAGACAGGACTTTATACTAAACAACTTACCTACAGAGGTGGTGAATAATCATACGACATGGTTTTTGTATTATCTTTCTTTCTCAGTCACCCATCAATAAGCTAATTGGGAAAACAAGATGCATACGATTTTTTCCGACAAAATACGATGTTTATAGGTACCTATTTGAGTCGTTTTCAAAAATATTGTACATAGTTAAGGGCTTTAATTAAAACAAAACTTAATTGATTCCTTTGTGTAACGAAAGTTACCCATATAGTTTGTAAGACTAACTTTCGTTACACAAAGGATGCGATCGTGATTTTGTTTTCATTAAGCCTTTAATTATCTACGTACAATATTTTTGAAAACGACTCATTTATGTACGACATTCTATCATTGAATCGTAGCAATGTTTCAATTAAGTATATACAATTACGCCTGCGGGCAAAATGGATGCGTTAATCGCGTGACAAAATTTGGATAAGCATCCGTCAGTCTCGTACGTTATATACTTAAGTGTCAGAAAGTGTCGGATGTTTTATCCACATTTTGTCACACGATAAACGCATCCATATAAGGCCCCCTGGAATAATTAAATATCCTATAATCCATAGATATAATCGTATAATTGTGATGAAATTAGGGCGTGTCTACATGACGTCAAAAAAACATTGTGACGGTAGGTATCTGTTGCCATAATAGGGTAATCGTAACATATCCGACCACGCGTCAGTAACAGCGACGCCATACGGTTTGCTTTTCCTGGCTATTCAGAGCCATCGTCCCTGTAAATCTTGTTTGTTAACGAAAATAATTCGCAAACGTAACCAAACCGTAAAACGGCGTCAACCGGACACGAAACAGTTTTATTTTACGAGATCTAAAATAAACAGCGCGGCTACAATCGCATTCTTGGCAGCTCTTGCGCATAAAGAGGGATTTCGTGCACATTTCGGACCTCATCCGAGGCGTGCGTCGGGGACTCAATTGACAGTAGGTATTACATACTTTCCTAGTTTTTACCCCTGGTTGTTGATCAGTGGAGCACAAAACGCGATAAAATATATATTATTATGTCATTTCACAAGAATTGCCACGAATAGATCGAATGGGTAATGAGAATAAATTATACATGTTGGCAATTCGAATCATGTTTCCAGGCAATCACGAGTGATGTTAGTATCGTTCATTCCTGTCATTGCAGCTCTTATGACCTAAACATACAAACACTTTTATTTTATATACTTAAAAACCGGCAAAGTGCGCGTCGGACCCGTACCATTATCTATACAACATTAGCAAAAAACGGCAAAAATATCACGTTTGTTGTAAGGGAGCCCCTATAATTTTTTATTTGATATTAATATCGAGCATAAAACGGCAAAAAAGCACGTTTGTTGTATGGGAGCCCCCCTAAATATTTATTTTATACTGTTTTTAGTATTTGTTGTTAAAGCGGCAACAGAAATACATCTTCTGTGAAAATTTCAACTGTCTAGCTATCACGCTTCATGAGTTACAGCCTGGTGACAGACAGACGAACAGACGGACAGACGGACGAACAGCGGAATCTTACGTCAGTACTTAACCCTAAAAACCGCCGACATAATGGTGATCCATTATTTCAGAGCTAATATCTCTTAAACGGCTTAACCAATTTTCATGAAACTTAGCTGAGAACTGTCCTGAATAAACTAGCTTTTAGTGAAAAAATGCGTCCAATTCGGTTCACCTGTATGGAAACTAAGATGCCACCGACAGAGACACAGATACACACGTTAAACCTATGACAGCCTTATTTTCGTGTCGGGGGTTAAAAACGCACGACAAACCTATTTCTTGTCACTTTCTGTTAAATTCAAATGTCTCATAGATATCAGAGCGTGTTAAGTAATGAAGTCAGGCCTATTATGACGTAGATAGACGTTGATAAAGCATCTGTCACCTTCTGACCAGTTTGTACCTAATTGTGCGAGGGTGACATGCTTTATCGACGTTTGTCCACCGCGATAAAGGTGACAGAAATAATATGGGTTCAGCGGGCCTAGTATGGTTGCGTTTATAGCGTGGCAAAATGTGGATAAAGCATTCGTCACTCTCGTACTTAATACGTGTCAAAAGTGGTGGATGTTATATCACATTTTGTCACGCGCTAAACGCAGCCATATTAGTCCCCCAGCTCGACTAGAGCCTTGTATCTCTATATCGGCATTATTATCGAGCTGGGACATAAATAAATGATCATGCGTTTCGTCTGACAACGACTTTGTTAGAACTTTAGAAGTATTGTGTTAAAGAAATACTATAAGATATGTACTTACTTTGTAATTGTAATGAAAGCGCCATCGTTAAATAGTTAATTCATGGATTGTTTCAAGCTTTATGTGCTCTTTCGAACTTCCATAAAATTGAGTGGAACTGTGTCTGTTTTCCGTTTTTATTGCTTAACTAACTATTGTATTGATTTCCTAGTGTCTTGAAGACTGAAGATTGACAAAAATTAGGTTTTTTTAATAAACTAATATTATAAATGCGAAAGTTTGTATGTTTGTTACTCAATCACGCCAAAACGGCTGAACGGATCTGGATGAAATTTGGCACAGAGTTAGATTATAATCTGGAATAGCATATACATACATACATACATTAAATCACATCTGTTTCCCCGAGGGCTAGGCAGAGACCACTTATTTCCACCAGCTACGATCCTGACAGACCGCTTTCGCTTCTTCGACATTCATACATGGAGTCATGCATGCACGTCGGTTTCGGGTACTTAAGATTCGCCCCTTTTCCAGTATTTATGCGATGGTTTGATTCGAAAAAGTAGGCTAAATACAATTAATCCCGAAATACGTCATTGTTCCCTGGGATAGCAAAATCACAAATTCTACACGGACGGAGTCGCGGGCAGAATCTAGTAAGTTAAAAATATCTTGCGTTTATTTTCGTAGTTTACGAATGGATAATGTTCATATAAGTATTTATTGCTTATAGTATTATTAAGTATACATAAATATGAAGAGTAAGTATACAACTTTGCGTACAACTTTGTATGCAGTTTTATTATGGTGCTTCTTAAATAACTGTCTGCACTCAAATTGGCACTGGCCATCCACTTGCTTATGATGTTATGATGACTCAAACTTGACCTCATTTTCCAGAATCAGATCAGTTAATTTAGCTCTAGGTCGCTTCTATTAATTAAAGGATCATAAACCCTCTTGGACAAATTAATCGACTTTCTAATTGGTATCTGTAGTTAGAAGCAGCAGCAGCTGAGTCAACAAGCGGGCCAAAATAATACCTACTTTATACGGCACTACACGGCAGTGGGCGAAGGACATCGCTGGCAGAACAGAAAGCAGATGGGGTCGAAGAGTTCTCGAGTGACAAGGTGGTCCGACGACGTGACTAAGGTTGCGGGAAACCGACGCATGCAAGCGGCGCAGGACCGTCCTCGTGGCAAACCTTGGGGAGGCCTATGTCCAGCAGTGGACATAAGTGGCAGTGGTTTGGGCTGAAATGATGATGAAAATGATGACGATGATCATGATGATGATGATGACAATTTACAGGACTCTATTCTGAGTGAGAGTGTGTTCATATTTTTGACTATATCCTGTTAGCTCGCAGTCAAATGTCAATACGTTTGCCCCAACTGAATTTCTGGCGATTTAATCATCATTCCCGTTTATTCTGGATATCCTTGTCCTTTCCAGCAGCGCAGGAGTGCAATTAGCCGACGTGTGCAGACCGGCTGGCGCTCCGCCAGGCCCTGGATCAGTAGAGGAACTCCAGATAATATCAAAATCATAATTATGTATCATTATTAAATAATTATCTATTATTCTTTTCTGTGCATGATGATGTATTTGACAAACGACATAAAAAACGACTTATTTTGGTTTTGTACGCATACCAGATTTCAGATTTATTACCTACTCAATATAATGCGACAGTATAAATTACATAGCATGTGAAATTATAAGTCTACCTACACCTACCTACATACTGTACAACAACTTTTGCCTATTCGCAGTCACTTCTTTCAAAAGTTTGCTGGGAGAGCACCCTTGAACGGATAAATTTGCCTTTATGCATATTTTCTCATCTTCACTGTATTTTCTTTTGTATTTATTTCGTAGAAAAAATATTCATATGCATAGGTACACAAACCCAACCAAGAGAGATTCTCTCTGAGTTGGCATAATTGTATATTAGTTCGATGGAACTACAGCTGATAGTACCTAAGTAGTAACAGAAAGTTCATTTGTGTTTTTTTATTTAACTAATATTTTAATTGATGTATCTAACGTCTTGTATCTTGTATTACGGTATTAGTCTAACGAGACGTTAAAATAAAAGACTGAAATAAATAAACAATTAAAAAAAGCAATAATTTATTACACCGTTTAAATGCACATCAATTGCTATTAATTGCATTTATTGTATTGCATCACGCCGCCTGGACATTGTGTTAAATCAGAAACGATTTCGGTAACGTCGTTAGCTAAAATTACCAGTACGTTGGGTCCGTCCAATATAACACACAAAAATTACAAGTAAAAAATCCTGTGATTTATTTCTATGTTGATTCTAGCCTTCAAAATATCTAGATATCGGCCGTGGCCACATTTCAGCCGTCGAGACTGAAAAACTGTCTCCGTCGATGGTAGTTTATGGTCGTTAAGAACATTATGATTTGTAAGTAGTGAATCATACGCAAATACTTAAGAGAGCATTATGCTATTTGAATTGAATCAGATCTATGGCTTCGTTTTAAAACAGGGTATGACAAATCGCCAAGTAAAAATAGTTCAGCTAAAATATAAGTGATGAAGTTGCATCACAATAATATGTCATTCATTCTCGAATAAACCATCAATGTCAATAGAACTGTTGCAACTCTGTTATGTATTGCACTGTTTTATTTTTGTCCTGTACACGGGATCCAAAGATCTAAGTCGCAATAAAACAAAGTAGTTACTTACCTAGTCCTAACCTCAATTGACAAAATCAGTTAATAAGGAACGCTAGAGTGGAACATCCATACATATTATTTATTGTACATACATATACGAGTATGTATACATAGATATACAGGGTGTACTTGGAAGTGTGGATCAAACGAAGCAGGTCGATAGAGGACGTCTTGACCTATCGAATTCACCCCCATGTATGTTCAGCTATTTTTAATAATTTCGGAGATATTGATCATTTTAATCTGAATTTTTGTAATTTCTCCTTATGTCCATGTCACGAAAAATCATTAATTTCATGTTTTATTGAATAAGTTTTTCATTGGTATCTTACATAATTAGAATCATTACGAATCAACGAAGTTTTTAAACCTATTTGTCCATTTTTTTAAGTATTTTTTTTAAGTAATCACTTAATGTTGTTTTTTCCCAAGTGAAAAGCAAACACTGGGAGAAAGTATGGAGAAACAAATTTATGTGATTAGTTAAAAAAATACTGAAAAAAAAACGGGCAAATAGGTTTAAAAACTTCGCAATAATAGCAGTAAGATATCATATTTTATGATACCTAACTGCTATTATTGCTAGGTATATGTACTGTTTGGCCTAAAATCGATTACTCTAAACTCGAGTCATAGCTAAAGCTATCCTATTTTTAGAATTATGTAATGAGGAAAATTGGACTATTGTTGCAGGTGGGACCATTGTTGTTTTACGGTACCATTTCTTTAATATGACTGCGTTTATCTCGTGACAAAGTGTGGATAAAATATCCGTCACGTTTTGTCACGTATATAAGTAAGAGAGTGACGGATGCTTTATCCACATTTTATCACGCGATAAACGCAACCATACTAGACCCGCTGGGCTTCACCGTAGTGGGGTCAAAAAAACAGAGTTAGGAGCGTTTTTTAATGGTAAGTAACAAAAATGCTGTGCAAATTACGATAAATAATTGAGAAAACTTAATCAGGTACGGTCAGCCTTATAAGTAGCAGTACACTTTAGCGCTTTGTCACTACAACATCATGATTAAACTGCTGCACTGAGGCCCTTGCCAAGATGCATTACGCTTCCTAGCGTTTCTATTCGTTTCGTTTTTAAAACAATCGCATCACTGGTAGATCACGTGACTTTTCGTATCACGTCATCTACCAGTGACGCGATTGGTTTAAAAACGAAACGAATAGAAACCCTGGTTAGCATAATGCATCTTGTCTAGCGCCTCTGATCTGTCAAAAGCGTTCAAGCGATAAGTTACAAAAGTGCGTAGCTACTTACAAGGCCGACTGTAACTTTCATATCTTTAGTAGGTACTACAACTCCGTTAAAATATTAATTTAAAAAAAACTAAACCATTAAACCTGTTGTATATACCTAAACCAAAAACCGATTTGCTAATCTATGCTGACTACAGAAGGACGTGGCTATAACGTCTTCATTGCTCTACTATGTAATGTAGCACGTCGTATGATATTAATATTTGACAGGAAACGAAAACATTCATTAAATGTTAAAATAACATCTAATCACGCCGCACCTCGAGCGGGCTCTGCAGTTTATCGGCTGTACCAATTAATTACGAATTACGTGATTCAAACATGTCTGTGCTAATTTCTTGCCAAGATGCTTTAAACGAAATATTCAACCTGGGGGGTTATTATGACATAGCTATGCAGTTCATTTTACGGTGAGCGTACAGGACAGAGCTATAACAGTTATATCGCTGCGTCCTTTTCTCTTAGCGTAAACTGAACTGCATAGCTATGTCATAATAACCCCTCTGGTCATACTCATTAAAATTCCTCTAAATAAGTAGTTGGTTTTTGAAAGCTTGATGTTTTTAGAGACGATAATTAAGAACCATCGTAGCATTTTTTTGTTTTTAATTGTAAAGTTGTGTGTAATTTTAATTTTAGTTTGGTTTTTTTTATTATGTTTTTTTTTTATTTAAAGTATTTTTTTGTAATATGGAAATATAATTTCTGAAATAAATAATTTTGATTTGATTTGATATTTCGCGAAGTTATCAAAATTTTCCCAGACATTTTAATTATGCGGGCAAAAGTATGGTTGCATTTATCGCGTGACAAAATGAGGATAAAGTATCCGTCACTCTCGTGACAGTATAAGTATATTATACTGTCACGACGCGTTGGCCTAGTTGGTAGTGACCCTGCCTACGAAGCTAGCGGTCCTGGGTTCAAATCCCGGTACGGGCAGATATTTGTGTGGTGAGCACGAGTATTTGTTTCTGAGTCTTGGATGTTTTCTATGTATTTAAGTAATTATTTCTCTATATAAGTATTTAAATCGTTGTCTAGTACCCATAGCACAAGCCTAGAGCTTAGTTTGGGACTAGGTCAATTTGTGTGAGATAGTCCCTTGATATTTATTTATTTATTTATTTATTTATTATATACGTGCCCCCTCTCTCTCTCATCAGTGATCACCTAAATCAAGTCTGATTTATATCCGTTTTTTTGTCTTTTCACTTATTTCTTTCCAAGAAATATTTTCTTGAAAAGGAAGACGTACAGACCTAGTTTTTCGTAATGCCTACAACATATTTAAAAATCGTACTTGATTTAGGGGGTAAGAAACAATATTGCATTGTATATGGACATTTCACCTACAAAATCCTCTTAAACCGCCATTGAACGCTAAATATAACGTCTTTTCTTGAACCCTGACATTGGTGGAATTATCGACAGTCTCGATGGCGCTATAAAACCATATTGATTGATTGATTGATTGAATGAAACAGTTACAACACTTACAGGATCGTAATTAAGTCGAAATTATCCATTGGCTCTCTGCAGCCGAGTTCAGCAAATAAAGTCCGTAATCGTACATAGTTTGTAGTTTAAGTTGTGAATGTTCCGATCCTACGTTTATTTTATGGTCTAGTACCAACTATTATTCGTTATAAATAGAAATACAGACTCATAAACGGATATCTGCCATTACCGGGATTTGAACCCGGGACCATTAGCTTCGTAGGCAGGGTCACTACCAACTCAGCAAAACACGCCGTAAAACCAACCAACCAACCACCACCAACTTAGATCTTTAATTCTAAGCTACACAGCTTTGCCATACGAGTAAAAATAAGAAAAATACAGGTACGGCCAAGGGTTAGTCTTTTACTAGATCGATGTTTAAATAAGTCATGAAACCTGCCATGTTCCGTATTCGAGGAATGAACGCGGCATCTATTCCTGTACGACAAGGGCCGGATATGTGTTTCTGGAACAAGCTCCCGGACCGCGGGTGCCCAAGAATTGCGCATGTACGGTGTTCTGACATCTGTGACCAGGAAACGCACACATGTATTTACTGAGGGCTAAAAACGCTCAAAAATAGCCTAGTCAGTTTATTTGGAGATGAATAAACTAAGTTTATATGGCTGTCATTCGTTATTTAGATGACTTAAGGAGCAAGGGTCTTAATAGAACTTGCTACAGTGAGATTGCTCTTAGAAGGTGCTTCGAGTTTGTACTTGTCTCTCACTCGCTGTGATACGCTCTTATTAAGAGCGAGTGAGAGAGAAGTACAAACCCGAAGCTCCTTCTGAGTGCTCACAGTCTGTACATGTTTATCTCAGTATATTATCCAATATATCGATCCAGAACTGGAATCGGTGTCGCTGGATCGGTACTTCACTAATGTAAATACATTTTATTCCAGTCCAACATTAGTGTGTTTACATTGGTCACTGTAAACACACTTATGTTGGATACATTACTTCTGTATAATGGATGCTATATTTTGGATACTGTAAAAAACTGTAGTATCTACAATATTTGGTTATTGACATGGACAACAAAGCAAATTGTTGGGACACGCTCCAACCATTTATTAAAAGAAATTAATAAAATATCAGAAAGCAATCTCACACAAATTAACCTAGTCCTAAACTAGGTTCTTAGCTTATCAAAACTAAGAGTGTATTAGGGCTTTTACAAAACATTGTAACCATTTTAATCTTCTACGTTAGGTACAGTAAGGAAAACTGAAAGACGTACCTTTTTATGTCTTATTCACATTGTGACAAGAACGAAAAAGGTACGTCTTTCGATTTCCAAGACTGTACCTAACCTATACCGAAATATCAAGAGGGTCTTTTGTCTTAGACGCTAAAGGCTCTAAAAGGAAAATGGGCAGAAATGTATGAGCACTGGCCTAGAAACCGATAACAATAAGCACTATATCATCAGATATCCTTTTTAATTATAAAACTATTTTATGTAGCGGGAAATCTCAAATAACTGTGACAAATAATTTAAAAAATCCGGACGCCTACATAGATGACCTTAGCATAAATAGTTTGAAAACCCGCTGCCTTTGCATGGCGATAACTTTTTTCACACAAAGATCTCGCTGCCATAGTAATAGTTTTCCAACTTAGAATTACCTATCCCGAGACATATCGCTTGTCATTATTGGTCACATAGGCCAATTAGCTCACCGTCCTTTGTAGATAAGATTAGATACAGGGGATACGTCACTTGGTTTCGACATGTGCAATTTTTTAGTCTTAAATCGCATGTTTTCAGTCATAATGTAGCTCACAGGGGTTTATTCTGCTTGGTTAAACCATATTACTTCTGATATGTTACTGTATTATTTTTAACTCGGCCGCCATTACTGGCGAGTTAATAGGAGCTATTAGTAACGTTGACAATACGATAACATGTCAAAAGCAAAACAGTTTTCTGAGTGGAATAGAACCCCAGCTTCATCAATACATATAAGTAATTTATTTTCTTGTCTTCATTATGAGTAGTTTGTCCTGTCTAGTGAGCTGTGTGACGGGGACAGCTGTATCGGCTGCCTCGCCGCCTGGACAGCCATTCAAGTCTCCGGCGCTTCGTGGATCTGATAAAAGCCTGCCAAAACTTCCTGAATCATGCGACGAAATTAGACGGTTTAGGTACAGATTAGAAAAAAGTGCTTAGGGTCGACGTTCTCAGACTTTTAAACAGTACCAAGATAAGAGAAAATGAGAATATCTAGATCACGCGATCGTGTACGACACTGAGAGCATCTCGAAGCTGACTACAAACCCTCACTAGTTAGATATGAAGAAAATACGCTTAACACAAACATTAGTTACATGAACCAATTTTTACGTGTAATTTGACATTTATCAATAAAGAAATATCTCACTCTTACTTTTGCTACTAATAGGTACGGTGAAACAAAGTGCCTGATGTTTTTTTGATATTGTATTTTTGATCAAGTGTATCAATTCATTTCCCAGATGTATTCATTTTTTCAGCATACTAAAACCAAAACCGGTTAGACTTTTGGTAAATGATACATTTGACCAAAAATATGTTGCTCAAACGTCAGAGACTTAGTAAATAATGATACCTTGGACGTTCTGTCAAACAGTTTCAAGATGACTGCATCGCTTGGCAGTTTGAAGCAAATTGTGTTTCAGGAGAATATATGCTTCCAAAAACCTTTTAGACTTTTGGTAAGACGAGATTCTTCTTAAGAAAAAACTTTGGCCATATTGGTTAAAGGTAGAATGTTGAATACGTAGATGATGTTTTTTAAAGTTTAGGCAAATTCAAATAAAACAGATTCTTCATAATATTCTCTTAAGTTCTCTATGACATTTTTAGGTTAAAAACTGCTAATCTTACGTGACACATCATCAGCTTTATAACTTGCAATTATATGTCATTTGGGTTTAGCTCAGTGGCCGTTATATTATGAACTGTCATAACCTTTTCACTGAATTAGCAGATTTTGATATTTCATACGTCCTGAGTGCCTAGTTAGCGTCTAGTAGAAATCCAGGTGCTAACAGAACGGTGTTCCAGACCTGTAGGTATGCGTCACACGGGGAACGCAGCCGCAGCTGTAACACGACTACCCAGGGCTGGTCCGGGCCCGCCATTGTGGAGGCATCCCGACCCACTTCGTTAAAAATAGCGCCGCTGAAATAGCCGGCAGGGCGCGCGACGGATTTAGCGCGAACGGTTCGCGTTTGTCGTGTGGCGCTTGCTTTATTTATCGGGCCTATTGTTCCGTTGGCTTAGACGAACAACTAATCTCGATGGGATTGGGATACAGTATAAAAGACAAAGTTTTTTAAGCCTTTTAGGGATTAGTTTTCAATGAATTAAGTTAAATTAAACATATTTTCAGGTAGTTACATGGATAAGTAATTTTGCTTTGATATACATTTTAAAGGTCTGAAAAACATTTAATAAAGCGGCTATTTGCACAGTATGAGCCAGGTAACAACAGCGCTAAAGAAATCACCACAAATGGACTGTCTGTCTGTCAACGGTGTTAAGCAGTTTTATAAAAAAAGCGGAGACCTATGTGCCAAAATAGATAACAGGGATAATTACATCTGACTAATGTTGCTAGAGTACATTTTTTTAATACTTGTTACTCAATGAATAATGGAAATTGGCTTCTCCGACTAACCTTCCTTTCCACCAGAGGAAAGGTAACACCGTTACAGTAGAACATGTCCTAGCTCAACACGAAATTTTCAAGATATTTGGCACGCGTAATTAATTTAATTCAACATTTAGGTTGATTTATGTAAATTTGTGAGAAACGCTTGCCACGTATGAATTTCTGGACTTTTTTCTAGGAACTGCGAAAAGTGGTCAAGAGTTCTTTGAATCTAATTTTGTCATGAAAGTGATCACTTCCCAACCCTTGTCAAAAGTTTTTTTTTTTCTTTAAAAATAAGTTAGAATAATACTTAAGTATATCGGATGCAAACAAAACGCCTGAACAAAAGTTTGAGCATTGACTTACCACTGGTCATTTTAAATCAATAAACAACACATCTTGTAAGGAATTTGCTCATTTAACATCGTAGGATTTTTCAACCCGCGAAAGTTATTCAACTTTCTCCACTTTGAGACTCTTGCGACGTCACAGGGTACAAATCCCAACATGTTGGGTGCCCCTGACTCACCTAGCGTGTCTAAATCACATATCATGGCTAGTTTACGGCAGCGAATGCCCTAACTGACCGTCCGGTGAGTCAGCAACTGGCCATCGTCAGAAACCCAATCCACCTCACGACCGCTGCCTGCCAAATCTATTCTTAAAAACAAACTAATCACCTACGATGTAATATTTACTGTGTTACGTGTGTTGAAGATTCATTTCACATTATCTTGCTCCATACCATAAGCGTAAGCCAATAGAAGTTCTAAGATGAATTCAGTAAAGTGCTCTTTTTAATGTCTATATGTTTACATTCCACCAAAGAATCGCCAAACGTCACTTTATAATAGTGTTTCGAATAATCGAATGGACACTATTTACGTCTGGAACGTTCTATTAATTTTCTAGACGCTGAAACAAATGACAGTTGCATAAGACCGTAAGACATGCTAATTGTATTTAACTTGGCCGTCCCGGTTACGTCTTAGCAATTTACGTTCAATATTGCCGTCTTATTTTATATTGTATAGATTGACTCTTTCGGATACACTTCGACCCTGTAGGAACTAATCGGATATGCAGATTTACTCACGAATTTCCTTCAACGCAAGAGCATTGGATAATGTACTTATACCTATTCTAAAACTCATTGGTGAATAGGCAACGATATAAAAACGTACATAGAGAAATACATATTTAAATACATAAAAAACATCCATGACTCAGAAACAAAATATTCGCGATTATCACACAAATATCAGCCCTTAGGGGATTCGAACCCTGGACCACCAGCTTCGTAGGCAGGGTCACAACCAACTATATAGGCCAACGCATCGTCAAATGACTAATATGACTTATATTATGATATGACCAATAACACGACCAATATTATGACTTATTATATTAATCGTCGAACGACACCTGGTCTGGACTCGCTCCAGCTGGCCTCGGGGTGTAAAACTCTATTAATATTGCATTCGGTGCGGTTGAATGACTACTGCATACTCGTATTTTCGCACTTAAAATATCTGCTCTAGAAGGTGGAGCTTAAAATATGCCTGGACTGCTCCCGCAACAAAAGGTCGAAGTTGTCCATAAGGCCTTTGAAATTAAAAGGATAGAAAATCCAAATGGTTATTTAGGGTTAGGTGTAATTTTTTAAAGTTCTGTATTTTTTTTAGTTTAGCGGCCATTCGTGAAAGTGGTAAATTATGATAAATCTTTTAAAATTACAAAAAAAAAAAAAAACAACCGGAACCACAGAGCTTGTGGGAACTTTTTAGGGAAAGCATTGCTATACAACGAGGAAATGCTGGTAGCACCTGTGTCACGCAGGCCCTCAGTTTTTTAATTTTAATTTATATATTATTTAATTTAAATTAGGTAAATTTTTGTTTAAATAATAAAATTTTGCCTTAGTTTTATTTTTAATTTGTAATGTTTACATTTTATTAAACGTAGTTTATTAAGAAGTAAAATAGACATATTTTGTTATATAATGTAGGTATAATTGCAACGGAACCAAGATAAATAAATACGTTTTTGCGTATTTTTATAAAACATTGAATATTTCATAAATATTTAATATATCGGCTCCGATTACACCTTACACCTTAAATTTTATACATTTATGTGTATTTAAAGGTCCTCAAAACCATAATAAAAAATCAACCGTGGCTGCAGAAAATATATAGGTAATGTTCATAAAAACTTACCCTTTCTCGTTCCGCGTAACCTACCTGTTTGAGAACATAGTCGGTGGCCTAGAGGCTTAGGGAGTCGACTCGTGATCGTAAGGTAGTTGAAGCCCCAGTTGCCATGTACCTACCAATAAGTTTTTCAAAATCAATCACATTTGAAGGAAAATATCGTAAGGAAACCTGAGACCCTACTTTGAAAATCGAAGTTCGAAGTAACGTTAGCTACATCCCTCCTCCTTTTCTCCCTCTATCTCACTCGCAAGATTTTTGGCGTGTTTCCCTGCTGAACTACGCATGTTGTTATAGCTTTATATAATGCTAGACTAAGTAGTACCATTGTGATATGAGATATGTTTAAAAAAGACTGACTGCTGAGTTTCTTGCGGCGTTTCTTCTCAGCAAGGGCTGGGAAGCGCTGGTAGATTTTTAACGTGTAAAAGTGCCCGTGCAGCCTTCTTACTGAATAAAAGTCTTTTATCTTTTATCTTTTTTTTTATCCTGTCACTCGTCATTCGAGATTAAATCGAGAGAAAGGGGTGGAGCTAACGTAACTTCGAACTTCGATTTTCAAAGTAACCTCTGCTCATTGGAACAGCTGAACGTGTGAGAGGGGAAATTGCATCGAAGAGTACCTAAGTGTAAATGGCCTGTACGAGAATAGATAAGGTAAAGGATTGAAGGACATTTAAGGATAGCAGAAGGACATTTGGTGACCCATTCCATTATAGTATATGTGCGACGCAATATAGTACTTGTTCGCGTTCCTTGTTCTATCAATTTAGTGTAATCAATGAAAAATTACTTTCATTTTACACGTTTAAGCTCAGAATTTAGGTTGTTAACAAATATACATTTTAAAGGTTCTCCATATCGAAAATACTTGAGTTTGTTTAACCGATGACCTTCACCAACCGGCCTTAGCGGGTCGTTCTTGACGTCATTTCGTAACTATAATGCATACATAAGTTAGAGAACATTCTTAGAAGTTTATTCTAAAAATATATTTATTTAACGTGGCTCATTAAAATAAACATTTCACATATCACGCTAGAAATGTCTTACAAACTAAAAATCTAAGCTAAAAATGCATCTTTTACATCTTTTAGACAAACTATTTCAAGACTTTTAGTATAAGTTTGGCTAAATAAGTATAAATACCTAATAAATAACCAGTCAAAATCATGCAGTCTATAGGTAATTTTCCCCTTTGGAGGTAGGTAGTCCTTTTTAAATATAATAACAATATTAATTTCTTATTTAATTATAACTACACTTACAGCCATTACAATTATTTTGGACGCAGACAATTTTAAACATTAGCTCCCGGTTAGAGTGTCATTGATGTTATAAATTTGAAGATATTCCAGAATTTTTGGAAACAAGGCGTAGGGAATATCCTTGCTCGCTACCATATCGATGTGGTTCCACAACGGGTCCTCCATCACAACCAGCTCTTGCACGTTGGGCAGCTTGCTGGCCAACCATCTTGTATCCTCGATATCCACTATACCATCGTTTTTCCCTTGCAGCAAAACGCACGGCGCACTCACAGCAGACAAATTAAACTCAGGTGGTTCCCCACCATACACCTTCATATTTTTTTCCGGTCCGTAATCATATTTTCTGAACTTATCACCGTTGACGCTTTGACCGTAACGGGCTAAATTTTTCACTGAAGTTCCCGCAGGGAAATGGTCCAATATGATTTTCAAGGTTTCGTTAGTAACAGAACCCGGATGCGGAGCATCCAGGAAAGATATAACTGCTTGGCACAATTCTGGTCGATATTCACACGTGACTCTAAGAATATCCAAGAATCCCCTCCAGAAGAACTCGCTAACCCCGAAAGAATGAAAATAGTCTTGGTAGTCCCGCATAAGCGTCAAAAATGTTCTAAATAACTTTGATTTAGCGTTAGTATGCTTCGAAGCCGGGGCCAACCCGATGAATAGCTTAGCTTTGTCGCAGTACTCAGGTCGTTCGGAGCACATTATGAAGAAACTGCCACCTCCTTGGGAGATACCTATGTAGTTGAGTTGCGCTACTCCCGTGCTGTTTAGAACATAGTCGATGACGGCCGGGACGTCGTACTTGCCTATTTCATCCACGGCAAAATTCCAGAACTCATCATCACTGTCAGGGTCGAGAGAGACGTGTCTTCTGCCGTAGTAGGTGCCCCGCGCGTTGCCCACCCAGAGGTCGTAACAGGCGTCGGAGACGAGGAAAGGGAGTCCCACATCCGAGCCCGCGTCGAGGAAGCAATCCGCACTGGCTAGCAGTCCGTTCATAAGCAACACCGGTGTTTTTACTTTATCTCTAGTGCAGTTCCTTGCCTGTGTTATTCGGAATACAGTGAGTAAATATCCATCTTCGGTCATGATAGTGTGGTTTTCGCTCTGGTACCCATATTCGGATATTATTTCCGTAAAGTTAAGATCTACGTGTCCCGTGGCGAACCGGTAAACCGTCCGCACCGACGAAAAGGTCCAAGTTAGACCCAAGATGAAAACGACAGCAAACGACCAATTCAATGCCATGGCGGTTACGTACTAAACTAAGAAATATTTTTCAACTAAGTCAATGATGACAAGTTGAGGAAAAACAAGTTATGTTGTTACATTGCCTCGCGGCTTAAAGGCATTGAAACGTCACTATGATAACATTTTTTGGGGTTCCGTACCAAATACTGAGAAACTCAACTGTTAGAATATGATTTAGGTGTCCGTGTGTCCGTCTATCTGTTAAGACCCTTTTCTCCAAAATGTCAGAAGCTATTGGGTTCATATTTGTAATAAGTACCTATTTAGTGGACCGCAAAATACCGATTCGATTCTAATAAAAAAACTATACTCTAAGATGGGTATTTAATGTGAAACGCAATGAAAAAGACACTCTCAAAAAAAAACAGTTAATTGGTCAAGGGCATGAAATAAATACTATATATCCAGAAACTACCGAATGATAAAAAAAAAACATAAAATTACATTTACCTACTAGAAAAATAATGTAAAGGTATACGTAAGTAGTTAACGGGTAAAATAGGATAGCAGTTGCTCTTACTCTAATGGTAGAGACATTTTATACTAGGGTAGGTAAATAAAATAGTAAATCGGCAAAAGACCAAAAAGTACTGAAATGGCACATACGGTTTGCTTAAAAGAGTGGGCCTCTAATCTACGACGGTAAACAATATTGCTTTTGACGTGATAGACTATTGTTTTTATATTGGCCGCCATTACTGTCAAGTAACGCTGTCAAAATGTTGACAATACGGTAACAGGTTAAAAGCAATATTGTTTAACGTCGTAGAATAGAGGCTCTTTCGATAAGTATGTCCCGCAGCAGCCAGGCTATATTAGGTATATAACATTTCATATAACTAAGACTAGGTGAGGAAACCTCTGTGCTCGAGTTTGGCTCGTACTTGACTGTTTTTTTAAGCATATACGATTCGACAAACCTGCTAAGCATTTTACTAGGCGTCAAAGATAGAGCAGCAGCCTGATGTCGAGTCGCAAAAAAAGCTCTCTCACACTTAGGTACTATAGTCTGTGCCAATTGAAATTGGCAAAGATGTAAACACAACCAAACGAACTACTCGATAATCACGTGCTTTTAAAGATCAAGATTAGCAATGATTTATACACTTGATCTTTACTTTCACATTAAGTTTAAGATTAAATAACTATTAATTATACGATATTTAAAATAAAAACACACTTGATGAATATTTGAGGTTATGTGTCCAACAGTACTAATTTGTTTACATCTTTGGCAATTTCAATTGACACAGGCTATAGGTAGTAGGGTGATAGGGATTTTTTCGCGCATGCAATGCATTAATTCGACATAGGCAACTTTATCTATATATACATATAAAAGAGGATGTCCTGACTGACTGACTCATCAACGCCCAGCCCAAACCGCTTAAGATAAAGATTTGGAATTTTGAGGGAAAGTTGATTTTATAACGTAGGCGTCCTTTAAGAAGGGATCTTTCGAAATTCAACCCCTAAAGGGAAAAAAAGGGGTTGCCAAGTTTGTATGGGAAAAAATGTTTTTATGGTCCAATTAACTTGAAACTTGGTAGAAATACTTTTCAATGCAAATAATGATACACGTATTTCAGCGATTACTAAAATTCAACCCCTAGAGGGATGAAAGGGGGTTGTAAGTTTGTATACAACCTTCTGCGGTATAATATTCGTTTGAAAATCACAATGTCTTAAAATTGTCTTGTAAGTATTCAAATAATTTATTCCAAATTTAAATTTGATAATGGCGGAGCTCGCAGACAATTTGACAGGAGAATAAGCATGAAAAAAAGGACAAAGATTAAGCGTTAAGAAAAGAACAACAACATGCCACTATGGAACCCTGTCATAATGGCAGCGTCAAACCACATGAACGAAATTACGCCAAAATTAATGATTAACGTTATGCGACAAGGTTCTACAGTGGCATAACAATTAAAGTCCTTGACTGTACATACCTAATGATTCATTTGGTTAGTAACAATAAATGGCGGAGCTCGCAGTCAATTTGACATGGGAATACATGACAACGCAGTCGGGTAACAAAATGACATATATTTCTTAAGCGTTAAGCAAAGGACAGTGTACTCAATACCTATATTTACTTAAGTTTAACAGAGATAGCATTAATACAGCCGAATTTGAAAAATCCATTTGAGCCTTGACTATAAAATTCAAAATTCAAATTTAGTCGTTATTATAACAGAGGGCCCTGCCAAGATGTACTACGCTAACTAGGGTTTCTATTCGTTTCGTTTTTAAACCAATCGTGTCACTGGTAGGTTATGTAACTTTTCGTATATCATCTACCAGAGACGCGATTAGTTTAAAAACGAAAGCTAGTTAGCGTAGTGCATCTTTGCAGAGCCCTGTGGCATTTAGGAGAGATGCTTTATCTTGAACGACATCACCGCTTCCCGCAAAGTGAAATTGGTTTTTGGATGGCTCCCCTTCTTAAATTAACCTTTAGTTTGTTTAGATGAGCCCTGCAAAAGGAAATCTTTTATTCATCGACTGCCGCAAAATTGACCCTGCAGATGCGACTAGTAGTAGTCTAGTGGGAGGTAACTAACGGTTTGTTCTAACGTACGTTCTAAAAAATGTACCTTCTACTTTATTTGACCTTTAAAAAATCTCGTTTTGAAAATTTAGATCTATCTACAGTTTTTATTCGTGTCAAAAGTTTAATATCATCGGTGTTTTTCTGATCTTTATCTCTAAAGGTTTTTATTTTAATTTCACAAAGGTGTAAATATGTAAATACAACAATATTAACACCTACAAAAGTATTTACTCATTTATACATATGGTTGGAGACATTCCTTCGTCGTGCCCACCTCGCCTTGAATTCTGCCATCGGATAACATCGCAACTCGTATATTATCGTACGGAACATACATCCTTATTCGAAGCAGCAGAGCGTCGAAATTACTATGATTGTTTATTTGCAGATACCCCATTTTGTAGGAAGAACAGGGTTATAGTCATGTGTCACCGAGGGCTGAGCCCTGCGCGTGCACTGACTCAGTGATCTATATCCATCCCGTGACGTCACACCTGTTTGCGCGCCACAATTACTCCTAATGCCCAAATTAGTTGCCCCATATTCCAAGCTCGAGTCCTCGCCATTCAGGATCACTAGTGGATCAAGTATATTATTTGAACCTTATTTTTGAGTATGCTTGTGAGTTCGGAGGTCCCAATTCGCACCGGGCCCATACTCGTATACGTATGCTGTTGTGTAGTCGCTCTGCTTATAAAGATATTCGGAGATTTTTTTCAAAAAGGGGGAAGAAGCCGGTATATTTTGAACTAGCCTCTGCATTACTGTGTACCCACTCAATACCCCTCAGTGGTCTGCGTCGGCGTGTTGCGTTGCGGGCAGTTGTGGGAGTTTCCAATGTAGCCAGTGTGTACCTATTACTAATAAAATCAGACACTTAATTACCGCAGTACTCAGAGATTTTTAAAGACAAGTAAGTACTCGTTCCTTTTTCAAACTTGTGTATGTAAAATCGTTCCTAATTGTAAGGAATGACTTAATCGTCATTAACCAACTGTGAGTGCGGCCGTTAATTCCATGGAACTGAAAATATGAAAATACGCAACTTTATCAAAATTCGGCATGGTACAGCTTGCATCTAGATAGTATTAACCCCGTGAAAGGACTTCAGCCTTCCTTCGTTGTTATGTATATTTCTACGTAAGACAAAGCTGCGGGTTAGATGCTAGTAATAAATACGTTGTTTAGGTACTCATCTGATAATTACTTTGAACGATGCAACACCGCCATTATGGTATTGACCCTTTCGTAGCAAGGCTCTCTGGGTTAGAAGTAATTGTAGTCAGTCAAGGGTAAAGATCGACGTTATATTCTGTCAAAACAACTGACACCAAGAGCTTGCTACTGTTATTTACAAGGGCTTGAGTAATACTATATTAACATACTTACATTTTTAAACAATGTCTGTTTCGGTCTCAGATAAACAAATGCTAGAATGAAATAAATAAAGCCCATTTTTAACCACCATAAAATAGTTTTATCATGATTCTCCATCTGTTTGTCATTAAGTCATTATGTTGCCTATTGATAAGGAAAACATCGGTTGCATCAATTATGACATGGCTATGCTATTAATTTTACGGCGAGCGTAAAGGAAAGAGCTACATACATACATGAACTCATGCCTTCATTCTCAGAGTGTGGGTACGCAGAGCTACCGAATTACCAACAACTCTTAAAACTAGTTGATAATTCTGTAACCACATTTTGCACAATCAGGCTACGATGTAGCCATTTCACTACATTGATTTGATTGTTATTGAGTATTAGATGTCTTTTAAGTTTTAGAAACTAAAATTATAGCTATTTTAAGCAAAAGGAGGCAAAAGTGTATCGCAAGGTATGCTTCACGGAATAGAAAAAAATAGTATCAGACCTGTTGTCCCAATACTCAAACTATTATAAAAAGAACACGCCACCATGGAAAATGTTTTTGTTGCGGCTATCGTTTTAACATTCCAAAACAGCACAATAAGGCATGCTTTTGGATTTATTTCCTATTCTAGAAATATCAAAATATCGAAATAAGCGATCGCGGCAAAAGTATGGTAGGTTAAGCGGAACTCCGCATAACTATGCCACACGTTACACGCCAACTTGACACTTCTACTGTATTTTCTGTTCTGTGGTATGCTTCCTTAAAAAAAACATTAAAACCACAATAACTCCTAAACTAATTAACATAATTAGAAAGTTAAAACTAAGCATATTCTTGACCAGTATAGAAGAGGCTTTCTTATCTCTTAATGTTAAAAGTTCTGGGACACCCTGTATGTATAATGCACACTCTTGCAAAGAAAACGGACACTTTTGATTTTGTCAAGTAGTTTAAACATGCTGTAGGAAATTAGATTTTATGCTAAAAAGTGAAGAAGATATTAAGTATGCTCCATATTTTATTTTTATTTGGAATAGTTTCTGCATATAACTGTATATTTACAAAAACAAGGGGGCAGATAAGATTTTCAAAATATAATTAAATATTGCGTCAACGGCTATTGTAAAATGGCCTTTTTATTTAATTATCACTAAGTGTTAATTATGACAATTTCGAATGATACCCACCACACAAGACACTAATTGACGTTTACGTCATAAAGGAAAAACATTTTCTTATTTTCTTGATTATCTTTTTCTGTCTCGTAGAATATTTTGCCAGTGTCAGTAATTAAATAATTTCAATGAACCGGATTTATTTCACCTTCACGTAAGGCTTCTTTCCCACGGCAACGTCCCGTTTTTTGCAGGATCCTGCAAACCGAATACTGGTGTGAATGTTACCATAGTAGCACGTATGCTGCTAAACTGGATCCTGCAAAAAAACGGTCCTGCAAAAAACGGGACGTTGCCGTGGGAAAGAGCTCTCAGAACCATAATACTCACAGGATTTTACAAGCAAGTATTTGTTTATGAATTGGATTATGAACCTTTTACATTGGTATTAGGTACGTATATTAGCGATTAAATTTAATAATTGATTATCTTCGAAACGGTACGAGTACTCTACTTTCTTGGAGAAATTAACTTTATTTAACCCTTATTAAATCTCCATTAAAATGTATCCAAATCAAAAATAACACGGTGTGGTAAGTAATAATAAGAAATTAAATTTCGTAGCATAAAAACTGATTTTCTTGCTCTATATTTAAACTACTCGAAATAATTGTACGTAAGTGCTTTTCTTTGCAAGGGATATATTGGGTCCTTACCTATGAAATTGGCGTTATTTTTACGTGTTTTATTTCGAACGGAATTTATTCATTTCAATTTTAACTTCCAAATTATTTTAAAATTTCATTAATACAGTATATTACAAAGGTTTTAGATACAAATAATATGGTTCGATTTCTTACTTAGTGTTTAAAATTAAAGGGTGAACTCAACTCTTTTCACGTGCTGTGAGTTCAAGTGTTTCTATTACGCAGAGTTTTATGAAGCTAATTTAGTAGTAATTGAGATATGTATAATATAGCTTAGAAGTAATTAAGATATGTATAATATAGCTTAGAAGTAATTAAGATATGTATAATATAGCTTAGAAGTGTCCAATATTCCTGACAGAATTTTGTTTGGTTTGCATTTGACGTTACTAAATAATCCGCAAAATTAAATGTATGAAAACCACCGTTTTCATTAAATTCTCCATATAAAACGCTAATTTCATAGGTAAGGACCTAATACTATACGTACCTATATACACACATAAATGTTAAACTTGAACATTGAACGCGCGTCAACATTTGGCCACATAATGATATTTTTAATCTTGTGGTATTTACATCACTTAACATCCACTGGAAAATCCTTAATAAAGGCAACAGTGACTTTGTTGTCAGAAGCTATTAGTAATAACACGATACCTAATTGACATATTCGATGCTCAATTTCCTGATTGACTACACAATGACTCCGATGTAAATTATATACAGGGTAAAAAAAACGAACGCCACATGGACGGCAACTACCTTTAGTATTGGAAATAGCAAATTCTACGCAAAGGAGATTAGTTTTATTTTTGAAAAAAAAAACCTGCATTGGACTTCATGGACTTTTGAATATTTTACTGCCGTAACCAATGACAAAACAATGGAGTCGTCTTTTATGATACAGATCGAAAGTACTAAAGGGTCATTGATAGTGATCATTTATATCTATTACACATACATCTTCATTGTTTTATTATATTCGACCAGTTCGATTCCTGGTTAAGGCAAACGAATTTTCAAAAAACCATAATTGCAGGATTTACTTTTATCAAAAATAAAAGTCAGTTTCATTTGCGTAGAATTTGCTATTTCCAATATTTAAGGTAGTTGCCCTCCATGTGTCATTCGTTATTTCCATCCTGCATAGTTCTTGTCTTATCTACTTCAAACTGCAATAAATACTTTACTTTGAAGGCTTTCTTCTTAATAATACTCCAAAAATACTTTACAGTAAAAATAAATGAATAAGGTATTAAATTTTTATTAAGGTATTAAAAGTAGGTAAAGTCGGGGTAAGAAAAGGTTCGTCACTTTTGGACCTTCACAGTATCGAAATAGAGTTGAAAAGTGACGAATCTTTTCTTAGCTCGACTATACGTAGGTGGTAAGCTGGTATACGACACTTGATAACATAAAACTACTTTCGTATGTGATCCTAAAATCGGACAGACTAAAATGCAAAAGCTAGAAATCTCAAAATATATACATATACAGTCTTGGCCAAAGGTGTTGCACACCCATGCGTTTTTCATATAAAAGTCAAACTTTAAAAGGTGCATTAATCTTTTAATAATTATATTTCGTTAGTTCGAAAAAGAATCTTGTGTCGGGCAACTAAAGTCAAAACTGACTTTGAAAAATTAATGTCCTAAATTTATGACGTTGGGCCTAACGAAAATAGAAAGTTGTATAAGTATCCATCGGAAAGATTACCGTACTACGTTAAGGGAAATTCCGAGTTTTTTTTTAATTGTAAAACCCTACTTTTTCTAGCTTCAGTTTTCACAAGGAAATACCTACTTCGAAAAACGATATCTACTTATGATTTTCACATGTTCAATCACTTCTTTATATTTTGCGTCTTTGTAAATTATTTAAATTTAATAATTTTACTTTATTTATAAGTTACAAAGGAAAACGTGAGATGCTCAACACCTCTGGCCAAGGCTGAATATTTATATATAAGTATATCGAGTTAGATCGTATGATTGCTGGTGTACTTCGTGACGCATTTGTATTTTTTAAATGATGTGCAAACATTTTTTATTAGTGGCTAGAAAAACGTAAGAAATCTCATTCGGGGGCAAAGACACAACGTTTATTTTTATTTTCTCCGGTATATGAGTATATATAGGTAGTTAGAAACTCAACCACTTGTGCTTTAGTAGTTTCATTTACGTATCTTTTTTTTTACTCCGGTTAAAGTCGATGTTTAACGGGACTTTAGAAGGGACGGGAGGGCCTGAACTGGCTTGCAGTGCGTAGTTGGCCCAAACCTGCCTACGCTTTAGCTATTTGGTTCTGTAAGGTTTATACAATTGCAACCATGAGACAACAATCTCAAGACCGCCAATGCGTTGCTAATCCGATTACTGGAGAATAAGTCAAAAAGGTGTATTTACGCTGTGTGTCTTTCGTGGTTAAAATTGCAAATCAAACACAGTAATATCTTTGACAATGGTTTGTCACTTACGTGAATAAATTATCTGCAATCTTGTTAACATTGGTCTTAAAGGAATGGAATTAAATTAACATTCATGATCTATGCAATTTTTTTGCTGCCAGTCTTCATAAAAAGTATTTTAACAGTTAATAGTTACTTTTAATTTGTGACATTGTGAACCCGATTTAGGTTTTTAAGGTCAGCTCGTCGTAAGTACTTTATAAGCAAAACTCCAGAAAGCTGTTTGATTAAAATCGCTTGCGGTTTTTCTTCAATGGCCAAAAACGCGCCGTAGCTCATTTCTCATTTTCATCTTAATGCTAAAATTGACCTTAACTCGTTTGGGGTGTTACAAATCAATTTTAAGAAACCGTTATATTTCAGATTTAATATTAAACGAACTTAACCTAACCTACTTTTATCTACACGTTAAATACACATAAATACATACATACATACCTTTACGCCTGTAATCCCAGAGTGGGGTAGGCAGAGCTACAGAATTACCTACAACTTTAAAAACTTGTTGATAATTTACTAATTCAGTAACCACATTTTGCACAAATAGGCTAAGATGTTTACTTTTTGTTAATAGCGTATGTTTGTTAATAGCGTATTAGTGACAGGTTGCAAGCCAATCGCCTAACAGTACTACAAGCCCATATTCCCTTAGGGCTGATTTTTCAATCCCCAGATAAAACTATCCGTCAGTTAAATGTATTACTATCCTTTTCTGAAGTCATATGAAAGAAAAGGACAGAGCTAAAATTTACCTTCCGGATAGCTTTATCTGGGGATTGAAAAATCAGCCCTTAGTCGCCTCTTACCACATCCACGGGAAGACATGGAGTATTTAAGTGATTCTGAGGGGTTTACATAAGAATAAGAGTAAGAAAAGTTTAATTGCCACACACCAAGAAAAGTTAGGCACAGGAAGCCCATCAAAAAAAAGAGAAACAACGGACTTCCGCTTTGGACTATCGTCTATCATTAATTATATTAAAGGTATTCCAACAACATAAAAACCCATGGAATTGCATTTATGTAACTTTGTTGTTTTGAAACACGGAATGTACCAAAAAAACAGGTGTCAAAGATCCTTGTAACAACAACAGTTACAAGCTGTGTTAGCCATATATGAGGTGTTTAATATTACTATTATTATTTATTGTTGTACTTCCCATTCTTGTTTAAGATTGCGAATTTTTAAATTTACATGGACGTTTGTAGAGGTTTCTTTTGTTTATAAATACCTATTTAAATGTTTATTTTTACTAAACAGAATTACACGACGCCTTATCCGAAACATCGTTGTTTTGATTTTAACTTTGTTTTTGTGTAACCTTGAAATTATGTTGACAATGCTCAGTTTAAAATGCCTGTACGAATCACAGGGCCAAGTTTACTAGTCCTTGCGCGTCCAGTGTCAAGTATGGCAGGACATAATTAATATGGCTTGCGTCAAGGCTCTTACGCCGTTGACCAAGAGTCTATTATTGCTTAATCCGCGAGCCATATTTAATTTGTCTTGCTATACATAGAAAAGTAGTACATCTCCGACCCATTCAAAGTTTCTGATACCTATTGCCGCTCGGGCACTTGGGTTGCGTCGATACGCATACTTGATACTTAATGCTCATGCAACCAAGCGCGGCGACGACGCAGTCCCGACTAAACCGACTTAGCGTGACTTGTTGAGTCTGCTTGTGGTGGCTCGCGGCGCGTACGGTCAAGGCACGCACACATGCAAGCCGCGCGATATAAGTACCTTTGTTACCGGCGTCGTTGATTGGGTCGCCACCGGCAATGGGTTGATATTTGTAAAAGTCAGAAAGTTTTTCTTGCAATTTAAAATGTATTGTTATACTGGTAGGTTAAGGCGTCGAATGTTCAATCGTGATTTTTGGTGCTTTGGAAGCGTTTTCAGCAGGCTGACACATCGTTTCTTTTATCTTTTTTATCTTTTATCTTTTGTTTCAGAGGTAATTTCGACCAACTTGCTGTTGTTTTCAGGCGCCTGAAACATGCTTTCAGTCCGTTTCATGCTACTCTTTATCAGGTTACGACATAACCTCCTTCCTCCTCCTGAAAATAGTTCAGGCGTTTTAAGGACCCCTTATTTATGAAGCTTTGAACTACCTACATTTCAGTAATTATGGCAATTTTCCACCAATAGTGAAAGAGATAGCATGATTAGAAAGAGGCAGCGATACTAAGAACCTTCAAGAAGCGAAGAAGCGTGTGAAAAAGATAACACGACTAGAAATGAGACAGCAATACGCGGATCCTTCCAGACCTGTTAGCCAAGGACATCACTATTGTA
This sequence comes from Acleris cristana, assembly GCA_948252455.1. Lineage (NCBI taxonomy): Eukaryota > Metazoa > Arthropoda > Insecta > Lepidoptera > Tortricidae > Acleris > Acleris cristana. The sequence goes on along the minus strand of OX411782.1, from coordinate 7,179,621 downwards.
AACAAGGTTGCAACACTTGCAATGCGTAGAACATTCCAGCAACGAATACCTAATCTCGGTCGTCCTCATCCCTCGGCGGATCAAAGTGCATCGATCATTCCAAAAGGCATTCTGGAATGGTCGGAGGCTGGGACTATAAAAAACAGAACGATTGCGGCTACTATTCATTCTTTACTTGGACAGTGAACGTTGCGAATAAGAGCGAACCTAGCGATCGTCTAAGTATTTGTAGTTTATTGTGCGATATTTGTTTGTAAATGTTAAGTGGGTGCATTAATAAAGGCTAGCTTTTAATTATCGGTTTAGTCGTGCGTACGTTACACTATATACACTTAAAGATTGATACATAAATAAGTTTTTTTTTTCTTACCCCTACTTATTTATCTTTTATATTATTATTATCCAACACCTATAAGAATGTATAAGTTCTTTTACTTAAATATGAAAGTTTTTATGTCTCAGGTAGGTTAGGTTGCATATTATATGTAGTTATGTTTGTTTGGGTAATATTATTGGTATTTTATTTTTATTGGTATTAATACTATTTTTTTACAAATAATTACTTACTATGTAAATGTATAAACACTATCATTGAGTTTTTATTGTCGAACCTATCATCTACTTATCTATAGATTTAGTTAGCATATTATGTACTCTATTTTTTTTTGTTTTTATGTCACTTATTATTTTTATTCAACAGTATAAACATAAGTAGATACATATTTAATATAATACAATTAAAAGTTAAAACTAAACTTATTTAAATTAAAATAAAAACTAAGCTACTCAAATATTAAAGAGGTAAATAATAATCACCACTATAAAAAGAACACCCCCTCTAGCAGGTCCGCTCGCGGCATGGTCCCTATGACACTGGCTGCGTTACCTCTCTGGATAGCTAGCCCAATCCTTTGTGAGAGGTAAGCACCAGCTCTAGGATCTCCGGAGGTGTCTATGAGCCGGGATGACAGGGCCTTTATAAAGCTTTTCATATCAGCTGACCAAGGTCCCATGGTCTCCACTGCAAGCGCCACAAATTCATAATTATTTAATAATGATGAATATTTGCGGCGCTTGATGGTATATTATTATATTTCTAGAATTCTTAAATAATATATATAAGGAAGTCAAAAGGCCCATTTTCGAGACCACCGTCTCCACACAAATTGTACGTCGGTGTGGTAACATAACGTCATCACGTCGACAGTTTTCACAAAAATTCTAAAAGCAAATGTGTTTTATCGCTAAAGCCACCGTTTATATACGCGTCTGTATCTATAATTACTCAAAGTTTTCACTCTGAGATGCGGCTTTACAGTTCTTAGCTATCGCACAATAAAGTTCAGTTTCACATAATCCAAGCGTGAGAGGTTTAAAAACTTGTGCGTCAGAAATTTCATCTAATAATGACAGCTGTCCGGGCTCTTGTTTGTAAATGAACAAGGTCTACTTTTGTTTGACTTAAGTGCAAACGGAGGTGAAAGACGTATATGTCAGAATCAGGAAGCTAGGCGAGCCAACTCGGACAATCGCTCCGGGTGAATCAGTTACCGATCTATTCTGGCCCGGCTATTTGGGCCGTGTTTGGAGCTTGGGAACAAGAAATTGATGGGAAATGAAAACTGTTTGTATACGTCACAGCTTTGACTTTTAATGTTGTATACCTTGATGGATGAATGGCATACCACATTGCGTTTCGCTCACAGAACAGAAAAAACAGTAGAAGTGTCAAGTGGGCGTGTAACGTGTGGCATAGTTATGCGGAGTTCCGCATAACCTACCATACTTTTGCCGCGATCGGTTATTTCGATATTTCGACATTTTGATATTTCTAAAATAGGAAATAAATTCAGAAGCATGCCTTATTGTGCTATATTGGAATGTAAAAACGATAGCCGCACCAAAAACATTTTCCATGGTTGCGTGTTGTTTTTATGATAGTTTGAGTATTGGCGACAACAGGTCTGATACTAAGAGAAGCTCGTGCCACTTCCACTGTTTTTTTCTATTCCGTGGTTTCGCTAGCCACTTTTTGCCTCGTACGGTGAAAATGTGTGAATAAATGAATAAAAACTTCATCGCAATACCTGATACGTTTTTCTTCCTGAAGGCTGCGTTTTAATGTCCAAAAGTTCAGATAACACTATGTCCGAGAAATTTTAGCTCTGTTTTTAACTTTCATAGAAAAAAGACTAGGAAAGCGGTAGCTTTAACTGCATTATTTTATTTGGGGGTTGGAACATCGGCCCTTAGTAGATATACAGGATGTTTGTGTCCATTTGCTTTAACTTCGACATAGTGCTTGGAACATTAACGTAAACTTATTCTTAAACCGATTTACGACACTTATTCGAAAAAAAAAATACTGTATCCCATACAAAATAATTAAATATTTAATTGATGGATATTGTAAAAGGTCCTTTTGAGTTAGGCAAAAATTAGTGTCAACTTGTTGTCATTTAATGACAGTGTAAAACTATATGTTGACATATGTCAAAGCACAGGAGCAGTCAAACGTAACGCACGCTCACGCTTGACCGAAGAATTGAAGGACTCCGTCACACTCTTTCTCCATTCGTAACCAAGGCGAGAGAAAAGGACAGAACTAAGAGTATTTGATCCTCGATTTTGGTGCAGAGGCCCACGTAAGAATCAGAATCTCTTTACTCAAAGGATTTTAAAAGCAAGTATTTGTTTATAGATTATAAACCTTTTACATTGGTTTAACGTAAATTAGTGATTAAATTTAATAATTGATTATCATCTAAACGGTACGAGTTAGTTCACTAGTTTCCTGGAGGAATTAACTTTATTTGATCTAAGGGATGCTCCCTTAAAATTACTCCAAGTGAAAAAAAAACACGGTGTATACAATAAAGAAAAAGAAAATTATAATTAAAAATCAGTCTAAGTCAACAACCGCTACCGCTTGTAATGATGGGGTTAATTGCTAAACCTATCATTGTAAAGTAAACGTTATATGCTGATGATCACTTTAATACCTTATCTATCTCACTCTTTAATAATTTGTCATAACATTTTAAACTTGACGTCAAAAGTAATCACTGTACCTAGTCAATACTCGTATAGTATTGACCCTGCTCTAGTCATTAACCTTTAGCAATTACTATAATACATATTCATTAAAGCGATTAGCCAAACCATTATAACAAACTTCTTAAACACAAAACGAGCAAACCATCAAAACACACCAACTTCCATTTTGCAACCTGCATAGTTCACATATAGCTCAAAATTGTATAAACCCAATTATTAGCTTAGTATTTTTTTGTTTTGAATGAAATGAATGACTGACAGAACGAAATGACGACAAGTCATCGGGCCCGCATGCCAACGCTGGGCTGCTGATTGAGGTGTTGTAGCCCGGTCGAGGCAGCCAATGACTCTTCATCATTGAACGTCTTCTAAATAGGCTGTCGCTAATTTGGGTTATCGACACGGAGTGACTAATTGTAAGGTGCGTGACATGTTAATAAACTGAAGGGAATTTACTGTAAGTATATTTAAGTAAAGCCAAGTTTCTTTTATATTTATTTTGTAGAATGAGGCATTTAATTTGTAGCTTCTATAGTAGGTATATGATTAAACTATTTAAGCAGTGTGTAAAGACAGCATGTCTGATGAACGATAAAAAAGATGTAGTTTATCCTGGTCACGGCACCAGATTGGCCATTGTTATCTGTCATTTACTAACTACACATATTACAATATGTACACTTAAAATATCTCATCCAGCATTCTCTAAGCCGGAAAAACAACGTATTAACGTTGTAAGAGCATGTTAAATATATAAACTGTCTGCATCAAATCCGCTCCCGCTCAACAAGATCTGCGATGTACGTGCGTCAGTGCAAAGAAATGACCACCATTTGCCAAGAGCCGATACTTTGATGCGTACAGTTTAAACGGACTGCATGGGTGAGATTAAGAGTTAATACCTATCGTGTTAAAGCGTTATATCTCACATAATAGTCTTATTTGACATCCGCTTAAAAATCTCATTTGAAGAAGTAGGAGAAAAGTGGCAACATTTTTTTATCTATTGATAATGTTTGCTTTTGACTAACTCTTGCCCTTGGAAGAAGTGAGGTCATCCAGAAGTTGCATATTTATCCTAGCTTTAATTAGGTTCGGGTTGTATGCAAAATGATGATGACTACCTACCGATATTAGCAAAGAACATTTTTCAAGGAGATACTTTGATTGATGAACAAATGATACTCAGATTTAACCTTTTTTAACTTATTTTTATAGCACCAAAAAACGAAACTGCTTACAGAAAATTGCGTTCGGTGAAAAGAAAATTCTGCCTTTTTAGGGCACATAGGCCTCCTGGTGGTAAATTGACTTCGGACACCATAGAAACTTGCAATCTTACGATGACAATCTCAAGGCTACAAATGCCATATAATGTCTTTAATACTTTGTTTAAATACTGCTAACGGCTAAATCACTCTTACCTACGTGCGTTTTATGATATGCATCTTTAGCTTTTATTTCCATGTCTTCTCCCGCTGCGCTGGTACTGCTCTCGAAATTGGATCAATTATAAGTAATAAATAGCCCTATAGCTATATACGTAAAATAAGGAATAATAATCATTAGAATGTTGCAATTGGAGCTACGAGTATTACTCGTTTTTGCGGATGTTGTAGGCGTGTTTTGACGACGTTAGTCATAGTAGTCATAGCACGACGCACAGAGTCGTTGAACGCGCATGAAGTAGGTATATCAATAAACATTGATAGGTACTCATACTAGAAGCGTTAGCATATTAGGACCTACTTAAATGATATTTGTTGCATTTAAAACATCTTACTGGTCTTGTAAGGTACATTTTTATTTATGACCTAAATTTTGGCCTTAGGTACCTATTGTTATGATAGTCCTGAATAAATTATCTGTAATAGCCTAGTAAGAGGGATATTATTACTGACTATATTGTCATATTCCTGGTCTCAATAAATGTGTTAAGGAATTCGTGAAACAAAAAAAAACCTTTTTATTAAACAAAAATCGCTGAATTTCAGTGTAACACTTACTAATGTGGCACATCATCAGAAAAAAGATTAGGCTGAAAGCTATTCAGGCGCGAGCGAGATGGTCCCTTATCCAGCCACGACCTTTCTAATGACGAGGTTTAGTTCGGACCACTAAAAAGATACTATAAATATATGAAATTTCAGCTCAATGCCTTTATAACAGACAGACAGACGGACAACAAAATCATCTTATAAGATTTTTCAGTATAATTTACGGTAGTATGGTAAGAAACCCTAACAATTCAATTATTTTTATTTTTGGTCTTTCCAGCTCAAATAGATCGAGAAAAATAATTCTTTAAAAAAAAACCGTCCACTTCCATCAAAAAATTACAAACTTTTTTGGAAAACCTAACAATTTTGTCAAAACCAAACCAAACCAAACCAAACCAAACCAAACCAAACCAAACCAAACCAAACAAATCAAACCAAACAAACCAATCAAATCGCCGATCGTCGTCGTCGTTATCGTTTTTCGTATTTTTGAAGAGTGTACAAGTACACCTTACTGTGTACCTTGTAATTATCGGTGAGAACCTGTAATTAGCTCTTAGTATCTACTTTTAAGTTATTGTTTTGTTTTATAGCTGTTTGTTTTCCATAAATAAAAAGTGCAATGTTAAAGTTAGTTCAAAGCGACCTTCAATGGTGCTCCTAAAAAAAAAATGTCACTCTACCCGTACCACTATCGTCGCAAATGTATCTTCGACATGCAGAGTCCTTAAAACTTCACCTAAACTCTCCTATGTATTAGTTCCATTCGTAAGTATCATCGGCCACCGGTTTCTACGAAAAACTTAACTCCATAAACAACGTTTCACTAAAACATCACATACAGCGCTGAATATAGTATGTGAATCGCCCAGCTACTACCTATGTACGTAGGAATGCGAACTATTGACGTAATAAAGATAAATATATCCATAGACGATGCACTATCAAAACATGCGCGGGATTGTAAACTTCCGCTGGTTTTGGCTTCTGCACTCGAGCATCTGCAGATCACGCAGAAACAAAGAGGGGTGTTGAACTATAGGTACTTATGAATGAGGCACCTCAAATCTCACACTCGCATTGTTATATTGCCTCAACTTAGTAAAAAATACCGTACCACTTTTTGTTGTTACTGCAAAGGAATATGAACGAGCGTTATGCGAGTAAGGCGAAAATTGCGAAGTACCTAGAAGCTGTAGTAGTGTTAAGGTCTTCGCACATTATAACAACTCAACGGCGACTCGATTCTATGCCAAATATTGATTTAAGCCCTATATGTCATATTTTCTAGGTTTAATTTCAAAAAATGATATTAATGTAGTGTACGACGTGCGGTCTACGCGTCGTACACTAAGGTCAACTCCGACACGTTTGTCACGCGTTGACCACACGTCGTCCCCGCGGCGACTATGCGCTTGCGACTGACGCGTGACGGGCAACCATTTGCGTTGTCCACTCGTTGACACCGCGTTGTCCATTAGTGACCATTGGGTGGATCAACTAGTTGACTACTCATCGAAAGTGTGAGTAGAGTTGCTGCCGCAGTGGCGTGGAATTGATATAGTGTGCGAAGACTTTTAGTTAGGCGAAATAGCAGTACCTCACCTCATTTTGAATGGAGTTCCACATTATAACAAGTTTTAATTTTATGTATGTATACAACACTAGTAAGTAGCTCTAGAGGAAATTATCAGAAAAGCAACATAAAATAAAAATAAAACCATAATCTCGAACCTTGCCGAGTGAGTGAAAGGTGTTCCTTATCCTGATTTACATACTAAGTCATGATAATAAAACGAGAAAACATGCTCACACGTATAATAACTAATCAAAACATTTCACTTTTGCGAATGCCAATTATTTTGAATACTCCAATCTTGACACTTCTTCAGGTATCCTATGTCCTGGGCCAGATCCTTGGAGATGGTTTTGATGTCTGTCGTCGATGCCGAGCTGGTGCCTTTGATCCTGGGCTTGAAGTAGGGCTGGACCATGGTGGACCAGGCCTTACCGAAGATAGCGAGGAGGCTTATAACGGACAGGCCTAAGAGAAAACCCTGGAACATTTCTGTTGTATAAAGTTGTTATATGCAACAGGGAGTCACTACTGAGGTGACGATTGATAGGGATGCTTGGAAGAAAAAAACGTGCTGCTCCGACCCCAAATGATTGGGTTAAAGCAAGATGAAGATGATGAAAGCTTGTATAGGCAAATTGCCATAGACAATAATGTGTAAGAGTAAGATAATCCTACTAATATTATAAATGCGAAAGTGTGTTAGTTTGTTACTCTTTCAATCTGCAACGGCTGAACAGATTTGGACGAAATTTGAAATTAAGATAGCTTATACTCTGGCTTAACACAGGTTATTCATCCCGAAAGATCTAAATTCCCGAGGGAATAACGATGTTCAAAATCTACGTGTATGAAATCGAGGGTAGAAGCTAGTGATATAAATCCATATCAAAAATATATTTAATTCGACCACCTATCCGCTTGTCTTTTCGATCATGACACGGAATGCTATGAATGAAATGGTTTTTAAATAACTGTTTCCGCCATCCTCCACGTTTTATAAAGCTACAAGTAACAATTTTACAGGTCTAAACTGGCAACACTGCTCAAATGGCTGGGGCATTTTTTATAAAGCTACAAGTACCAATTTTACAGGTCTAAACTGGCAATACTGCTCAAATGGCTGGTCGTCATTGGTCGAGGATGTGTCAAATGGAAACTTGTAACCTGTAAATTGTAATTTATAGCTTTATAAAACAGGCCACAGGTAGATATTTATTACAATCTTACAGGTTTTCTTGATTAAGATTAAAGAAGAAAAAAGAATTGATGACTAATAATGTGTGGGTTAGCCAAAATTCCAAAAACAAGCACATAAAGTAAACACCCATACTGACTTATTTACAGGCCAAAATGCTCAGTAATTCATGGATGAGATAAATATTTCCATGGCATTGGCGCGCATTGATGAGGTATCTTGTATATGAATTGGAGAGGAGCCAAGCGTGTGATGCATGGAGTGCTAGATGACGGGTTGATTACATTTAACTACCTAGGGGTTTCTAGATTAAATGTTCAAAAATTAAAAGTTTGCTTAAATAAATAAATGTCAGAGGACAGTGTCACACAAATTGATATAGTCCCAAACTAAACTCTAGGCTTGTGCATACTATGGGTAAGTACTAGACAACGATAAACCTTTTAACATCGATAGTACTTAAATACAAAGAACACATCTAAGATTTAGGAAAATTATCTTTGCAGCACCACAGAAGGGCCGTCACGAACAAGAAGATCATTTCCTTACTTTGCATATTTTCTTTTTCCACACTTCCCTATTAGCTGTTTAGTTAACTTAGTCAGTATTCAGGTATTTTCCTCGTATTATTTTGTACATAGTCTAAATGATACGCGGATACAGAGCGATGAACAGAGATAGCTCTGATTAGGTCTTCTTTTAGTCGTTTAGTCCCTCCACATTCATACTAAGTTAAGTACTCCAACATTTTCTAGTTTTGTAACTTTAATTTCACATGGACACTTCACTTTCTCGACTGGCTACTTTTTAAAACTTCCTCTGACATTCCCGTTCCTTACCATATCTATTTCCGTTACTTACACATCCATTTCAACAAGCAACATTTGCATTTAGGCAAGATCTGTTTCGATATTTCACTTACGATACTTCCACCGAGGTCTGAGACGAACAGATTCCAGTCATAGTTGTAGCGTTCTTCATACACCGAAACCATCATGGTATTGAAATGGATGTATAGCTAAAATAATAAAAAATTACATTTAAGGCATTGCCTATGAAGTATAATGTAGAAAACCTAGTTAGTATGTTATTCATGTGTCTTAAACGGTCTTCAATATTTTTCTAAGTCATGTTTGCGAAAAGCGAATTTAATGACAAAAATTATACCGAGTCGAATAGTGAAGATGCAGGACTATATATACAGAGTCAAACTCATTACGAATACTTGTATTTTTGTGGGATAATTGTGTTGTGGTCTGTAGGATCGTTTCCTAGTCTATTTACGGACATAATAGGTACCTAAGTTATTAATATGAAAATATTGTTTCTGATCCATGCAAAGTTTTAAAAGGGCTTACATGTGTCTCCAGCATGGCGTCTCCAAAGCTCAACGCCCAGACCTTCTTTGCAGAGTCCCAAGTGTAGTCGCTGCGGCGGAATGTAACAAAAGCGTTGTAAAGGTAGGCACGGCATATTCGTGGACACGCCGTGCAGTTGTGGTCATCGTACACGCTAAACGAGAAAGATATTATCATTGAATTAGACTATTTAAAGGAGAAAATTAATGATAGTCAGAATTATATAATTTATTTGGAGGATGACTATGATTGGAACCAAGCAGGACAAGGGAATGACAGTATGATGAAGGAATGACATTCAATCGAGCGGCGTGTATCGGTCATTTCACTGCATTTCCAAGCCTAATTTAACTGCACAACATGCACACACCCTGTTGGTTGATTGATTGCAGAAGACTTACTTGATATAAGCGGTGATGAGAGCACGCATTTCGTTAAAGTTGTTGCAGCGAGGAAGGTTGCTGGTCATCCAGGGGCCGGAACAGCCAGCCGCTGCTCCTGCCAGCGAGGAGACAAACTCGGCGGTGCACTGAAACATAATGTAAAGTTACAAGTCTCATGAAATAAGTGCAAGGTATGCTCAAGAGAACTATATAAATTAGCAAGTATCGATTTAAGCGAAACCACATTTTTTTCATTAATCCAAACTTAGAGAGATTCTTTCGTTCCATACTGTCCAATCGTCCAAGATACAATAACTTAAATAACTAAATGAAAAGCAGGCTTTAAAAACCCGACTGCATTTTTATATTGTCGTCTATATAACTAGTTATGTTAATAATGGGTATCAATTAACCGGTCAGCAAAATATTCTCATTTTGGTGAACAGAAATATGTATTTGGTCAGCCAAAATAGCTAGTTGGTAAGCAACTTATGGTTAGCAAACATTTATAAATCTGTCAGCAATTAATGACATATTGGGCTGCTCTAAATTATTTTGGTCAGCAAATTAAATATTTGAGCTGCATTGAACGACCCACAGATAATTAAATTTTGGTAAGCAATCAGAAGGTAAGCAAAATAATTCATTTTGTCCAGCAGAAAAAAGGAAGCAATAAAATCAAATTGGTCATCAACAAAATGGGCGCAACTATTACAAAGTTCATTCAAATATACTCTCTTTTTTGTAAATTATTTATTTTATATAGAACTAGAGGACGCCCGCGACTTCGTACTCGTAGAATTAGTTTCCCGCTACTCGCCCCCATTTCTTCCCTTTGGGGGTAGATTTTCGGAAAATCCTTTCTTAGTGCTCACTTACATCATGAAAGGAACCCATGTAACAAATTTCAAGTTTCTAGGTACAGTAGTTTCGGCTGTACGTTGATATGTCAGTCAGTCAGTTTAGCCTTTTATATATATAGATTATTCCTCTAGGGCACACTTTCCTCGCAGATACACCCTTGAAAAAGTTCGCCTTTATTCCTTATAGATCCCCTTTTTAAATACCAATGCAGTGTTTCCTAATAGATACACTTTTGGGTACAGTTGTGTCCACAAAGGTGTAATTAACAAATTTACTGCCGTGCCGGCAACACACACATCCCAAACCCACCATCAAATTTACAAATTTAACAGAGTCGACGGAGCTCCGCTCACGCGGATCTCCTATTTCTGGGTTGTTCTGGCCCTCCGGGCCTGATATAAAAACGAACCTAACCTAACCTACCTCATATTTATGATACAAATTTTGGTTAATCTAGGGTGTGATTGTGATAGAAAATTGTGTGACAAAACTTAACTTGTAAACACTGCTGACTTTTCAAACTAAACGCAATCCACTTCTATATTATAGATGACCATTATTTTAATATGAATACCTCTTAATTAAACTGCTTACAGACATGTTTTCTCTGCTGACCAATTGTAAAATCTTGCTGCCCAAATAATTCTTTTGCAGCTCGACTGTTTATTAGGCAGACAAATGACAAAAAAAGCTGATCGAAATTGTTTAAAATGTTACCCGTTTATAAATTGTTTGCTGAACAAAGAGTTGTAGCCCGATTTTTATTTATTGCCACCCAAATCTTTTTATGCTGCCCAAATGAATTAATTGCTGATTTTTTTTGCTGATCAATTTTAATAACGGCTGACCATTTAATTACTTCCCGTTAATAATTGTCATTTTGCTACTGTTGTTATTTAAATTTTAACAGTGTATCCTATGTCACCTGGCATGGTGAAAGGATTCTAACGTTACCGATACACACGTTAAACTTTACACTTTTAACGAAAGCTGATTTAATTTCTTCTTTGGCTTATAATTATACTCAAGACACTTATAAATTTTACGATGCCTAAAACACTTTTTCACATCAATTTAGGTACTATCTTGTAAGAAGCAACCGAAGTTTCTTAAAGTGTGAACAACAATGGCGTTATTTAATGGTGGTCATAATATTTCTCTAATGAGCTAAAAACACATGGGCTTCCTTTCCATCCTTTCCATTCATCTGCTTCTGTCCACATTCCATGACTCCCCTTGGTCTATAGGCTGTACACCTCATAACTCGCGGTAGTTTTAATCGTAGATACACGAGGAGCCCTACTTTTAAAATCGAAGTTCGAAGTTACGTTAGCTCCACCCCTGTCACTCGTCATTCGAGACTAAATTAAGGGAAAGAGATGGGGCTAACGTAACTTCGAACTTCGATTTTCAAAGTACAGCCTCTTATCTTACCTCATTGGCGCTATAGTTCTCCCACTTCACGCAAGGGTCCCCGTCTTGGCTGATCTTCTGGTACTGGTCAACGGTTAGCTTCACGTCTAGCGTCTCGCCGGTATTCACATAAATGTAGTCCACAAGACCACCGTTGTACACCGCCACTTCTATTGACAGAAGTATTTCTTATTTCTTATGCTGCCTATCTGATATAATGTTTCAGATTTCAGATGGTGGTACGATTAAAGTTAGAGTATCATAAGATTAATGCAACTTATGCATGATTTATGCTTATCGATATTGGTTTGGGTAAAACAGTAATACCAATACTTATGAATCTTATCATACCTCAAACTAGAATGAAAACCTATGGTTATCACTGCTTAGTCTTTATGACGTCTTTAACATGCATGTTATTATAGAACTTGTTTTAGCTAATATTATTTGTGTCAATTTTTCCAGAAAAATCCTGAAAATAAAATACATTCCGAAATTATTTGTTGAGTTTAGTCACTCACTGCAACTTAAGGCTCAGTTTCATTGGTCGATCCCGCATGCTTGTAGCAATCCATTGACATTGTTTTAACAATTTTGAGCCGAGAGCTATTTCAGCTACGCTATGTATCACAAATGCATGCGAGCTATCGCGCAATAAAATAAGCTTTAACCAGTAAAGGGCTCCTTGGTGTAGTGCACGTAGACGTGGTACCCTGGCGGCTCCGTGCCGATGCTGTTGGCGATGTCTCGGGCGTCGTGCCGCAGCGTCAGCGAGTACCCAGCGCCACGGGACGTCTTCTGACTCAGAACCTGGAAGTATCCAACAACCAAGGTTGTGAAGAAACGAACAAAAGATATAGATCCAGTGTCGATAAAAGAGACACATATATTAATAGTTGATCGCTGACTGTACGGCTAGCACAAGTTGCCCGCGACTTTTTTGTCGCTCGGTTCTCCCTTTCTATCTAGTCAGTAACGATAGAGACGCACTGAGCAACAAGCGAGAAAATACAACTTCTGCTACCCGTGCTGTTAACAATGCCGGCGAGAACTCTCTCCATTTGTTTGTCGAAACAAAAGATATAGGTGGATCAATAGAGACACATATAATAATATAACTCTTCTCTAATCGCTTCCCGCTCATCGTCGGCGGTGGGACAATTCCCTAAAGTTAGTCTCGATAATTTCATCTTTCCCTTGTAATTGTTCTTTCTACCGTACTGTGTCTGGTTTTTACCACTAGCTATCACTAGACTTTCATAATGTCTTACTAGCAGTAGTCGGAATAGGTAGTGCTGATTTACCTACGCGCAAACTGCATGCATCTTGATTCAATAACGTATTCCTATCTGTCTCTCATGTGTCAAAAGGAAGAAGAAAGGTACCTATTCCCACTGCTACTAGTATATTAGTTACCTGTGGCGTCAGTGTGTAGCATTTACCCTGTACAAAACCGAGACGTGGTTTAACAGCTAAATCTGAAAGAAGAAATTTAATAACATTGAATGAATCGGTAATATTTATTTGTAAACTGAATAAATAAATAAATAAAATAAATAAAATATTGAACTTTTTGATGTGTTGAAAAATTTGCAGGATTGTGGGTCGTTGTTTTTGTTGACGTTAAAAAAAGTTGAATTATTACGCAGATAAATGGGTACAGTGAATTAACGTGCATATTTAACCAAGTCCATAGTGGGCCAGGTGGTCTCACGATTTTGTATGAAACTTGTGGTGTCCTGGGTCACCAGTATTATAAGCAAAAACATTATTCGACGAGTTTAAAAAAAAAGTTTACACATGGTTTCGGGAGTAGATACATACAGTGTGTCTAAAAATTAAGTACGTAATTCTTGCAGATACGACATCAAGCTGGTTCACCCACTTACGAGAAAATAAAGGATAGTGTTAATATCCACTCACGTGCTTTTGGCAACCAGAGCTGCCAAATTTTAAAACGTAACAGCGAGCACGTGAGTGGATATCAACATAACATTAATTTAACCTCTTACTTTCGACCAGTCCATCAAGTCCATACTGCACGAAGAACTCTTCGTCGGTGTACGTGATCTCCTCCCACAGTTGATCCAGAGTCGTCCGGGAGAAGTTGAAGTTGCGCCACGTTGACGTATAGCGGGGGTGTGAGTACAGGCCGTATTCCTGACGATTTATTATAATGATGGTAAGTGTAATAAAGTTACGAGAATAATCATTGTTAATTTGCCGCCTGCGCAGAGCCAAGAACAACGTCACCTACAATAGGAGGCACGTGTAAGGTAAGTTAGAACTCATGTAACTTGAGTTGGAGTGGATGACTAAAAATTTTGCTTTTATAAATGGTTAAATGAGAAATAACGTTATTGGATTAACTTTCATTTTCACAGCTTATAAAAAATGGGTCTGTTCAAATGTATTTTTAATAGTGGGAGGATATACACGCATCAAAAATGTATGTAATGTATGTATTGCTGCGATATTCTGCAGTGTATCGCAACCGCAACGCAGTATATTATAAATATCAAAATAATGTAAGAATGTTTTTTATACTTGGGCATTTTAGAGGTGTGTATCACAGCCGCACTCAGAGTTAGTTAATGACGGTTAAAACTGGGTCGGAATCGGAGTGTACGGAGCGGACGGATTTGTTGCTTTGTATTAATTTCTCTATATAAAGATATGCCAATTGCTGCTGTCACTTTTTTGCTATAGCAATAAAATAAGACAACACGTCACTAAACAAGCGTTAAATTTAATTGACGTCTCTGAGTGCGGCAGTTAGTGACGTTTTTTCATACACAAGTTAGAAAAAGGAACGAGTTAATTGCCTTTTAAATGTCTTTGAGTACGGCCAATCTAATCTGTGGTACGGCGATTAGACAGTTCGACTGGTGAAAGATGGCGCTGATATTGATCATAACATTGATAGCTCACTTCCATCTTGTCGAACTTGTACGGCGGCTCCCGGCAGAAGGTAATGCTGGGGTACATGAGCGTCTTGTTGAAGTCGAAGTGCGTGTACGTCGTTATGGGGATGTTGATCAGTTTTTGCACGCATGCTGTTATCTGAAAAAGTAACACAATTATTTTGAAAAATAGCTTCAAAGTTGGAGTTTTAGCAAAGTTATCGTTATATTTGCTCGGTTGTCATCTGTGTGGAGGTAAGACAGCCGGTGAAACGACTAGTATTTTTATCTTGAGATTGCAGATGTTTCTGGACCTGTGTGCCCATTTACCCGTTTTTTCATATATCTATAAAAGGCAAACAAGCAAACGGGCCACCATCGCCCGCCTATAAACATCAGGAATAAAAGGGGCATAGCCAAGCCAAGAAAGGCAGCCCTTTCAGTGATAGAGAATATTATTTTTAAGGAGCCTTTAAAGAAAGAAACATCGTGGGGGAATTCATTCCATGATTTCATAATACGTTTGCATTCTTAGTGACATAAAAAGTAATAAAATCCGACCTTACTACTTACCCTTTAAAGGAAATTTGATTTAATTCTATAGTCGCAAACTAAGCTCTTAACCTTTAATATGGGTACAACGATAAACATACTTGTACATGTAGAGAAATACATGCTTAAATATATACCTACATAAATTGTCAAAGATTCAGGAACAAGTAGAAAGGCACTACTTATCGTGTTCCATGTTTTCCTTAAGCAGGTTATGCCAGGGGGCTATTAAAGTGGTCCACCCAAAGCTGACTCTGCATCAGGGCAAGCCATTATAGGCACTGTAGCCCTACGTCCTGACGTTAAAGCGGTACCGTAGGTCCCTGTAGACGAAATACCCAGGGGTTTTTAGTTGGTGCAAGTCGGACGGAAGTTTCCCTGGCGTTGTCCAAAAGCAGTTTGTACTTTGCACTGATGATAGGCACCTGTTGTAGCACCACGCCGCTGCAAACGACCACAACGAGGGTCCGAAGTAGGTTGGCGCCTTGGACGCACTTCACGCATCTCTTCTTGATGGACACGGACGGTGGCAGGGATACCTCCTGAACAAAACACATGTCACTGAAACGGCCACCTTTTACCCCTTTTAAAATATTGCCGTGGTGTGGTCAACGCGGACGCAGTTGTAGGCAAAAGCTAGTTATTATTTCAGCCTTTTATAAAGTCTTGAATAATCAAATGGGTAGATAGGTAAATATGTAGGCTCCATTAGCACTGTTTCAAGTCAGACGCGGAAGCGTCTTTTGGGAACAAAAGAAGAAAAGATAAAACCTCGCAAAATACTCAACAAGTCAACATTGCAGTTGCTGAACATCAAACCTGCTCCATATTGTAATTAAAATCTTGAACAATCGAAAACTAAAGAATTAACCTAATCAAATTAAAGTTAAAAGTGTTACAAAGATAATTTTGGCAAATAGCAACAGAAAAAGCTAGTAAAAGTGTAAAAAATTCTCGACCAAGTTATATTTAACAGATGTGAAGTAAAATATAATGAAATTTTGATTCTTCGACTTCTATACTCGTTTACCGCCTTGATAACGACGTTAAATTATGATGGCAGGAAATATTTAGATACTATCTATGCTGCGAACTGTTCAGCTACTTGCTTTAAAAGGGATACAACATGGATTGTTATTGCCTTTCATGAAAGATACACGAAAGCCATAAAATATGAAGGTTCGACCATTACCTCATCATCTAGTTTTGACATGTTGTGTTCAGTGGCCCATCTCGCACGACCATCCGCATGAACTTGACCGCCGACTGTCCACGGCGAGCTGGCGACTGGTATTATAACGGTAACAGCATCATAAATAACGCATAGATTACTATTATTAAACAACTTACCTTCAATATTAGGGCCGCTATACTGCGCCATTTCGGTAGTACATCAACTTTTATGTATTTTTCTTTTGTTATGTTTGCCGTCGAAAAAAAGAGCTCAGTTTTAAATAGCTTGCTTGCTTCTCCCACTGGCTCTTGGTCACCCCTTTCTACACTCATTTTCAAATTCTGAAAAACTTTTTGTTTTTCTATCTTTTAGGATAATTTGTCAGTCAGCCAGATCCTTTGAAAGAAGATTGTACTTATGTATAAAAGTATTGTATTGTATTTTCAATCCACGAAGTCGCGCCCCACCATACAATTTTAGGTACATCGACGCAATCATACATGTCAATTTAAATGGCAGGGCGCGTCTTAGAGAACGAATACCTACTATACTTTTGTTACGTTACGAGTACATTGATATGAAAGTTAAAATGCCGATAACCTTTGAGTGTCGTTTACCTACAGTTTAGTTTTTGTCGCTTAAAGGATTAAGTTCCTATTTTTCTTACACTATTGCAATCCATTCGCTCCCGTGTCCATTAAAAATAGGCCCAATTTCGCGTCTTCGGCACTGAACGTATTTGATTAAATTTGTCAAATAGTTAATTCCGACAAGGCTGCTATCTCGAGTGGCGGCTACATCAGACAACACCGCAGCATGGCGGGAAAAACCTCGATTTAATATTTACATCATTGAACTGGTGTAAATTGATATTCAGGGAAAGTAATCCAAATGACTCATTATGGGCAATTCTGTAACCATAAAGTCCCAGATAGACGAGCGAGTAAGTACGCCGTACTTATGGCTCGGCGACCTTACTCGCCCGCGTGTCACGTGTCACCCTTCTTAGTACGCGAACTTGTAAAGGTAAACAAGGGCGAAAAAGGTCGTCGTGATTTAAAAACACTCTTATCCATACTATCCATACTAATATTATAAATGTGAAAGTTTGTCTGTCTGTCTGTCTGTCTGTCTGTTAAGTACCTCTTCACGCTTAAACTGCTGAACCGATTTAGATGAAATTTGGTATGGAGATAGCTTGAGTCCCGGGGAAGGACATAGGCTACTTTTTATCCCGGAAAATTAGACAGATCCTGAGGGAGCAGCGACAAATGACTTCTACGCGGACGGAGTCGCGGGCATAAGCTAGTTTATTATAAAACGTTCTTAAGTATGTAATTAAAATTCGAAGACGATTTTATATTCTTAGGACACAAGTCTTTGACAACTTTATATCAGCAACGCCATCTATAAATAAATCACGCATTCATCATCATCATCTATAAATATAACTTTACCAAGACCCATTCGGCACGTCGTAATTTTTAGGTACCTTTTTATTGCTAGATGGCTGACTGTTGCACATTTTTAAACAAAACCACTATTTATTTATTAAAGGAAGAATCTAATCGTCTACAAATATTTCTTATTTAGGTTTTTGCGGCCACAAATTAGTTTCTTACAGTCTTAAGAATTGTTTTATTTTGTTGGGATTTAACTTTATTATTTATTTATTCACTGGATAACATCCTTCAGAAAAATAGTGACCTAATTTAAAAAAAAAAAAATTGAGTTAGGCCTCTATACTAGTAAACTTATGACTTGAAGTTTGAAAGCAGAAATTTTGAATTAGGTGACTATCGTTCTGAATTAAATTAAATGTAGCCTTAAGTCGCGTGCGAATTTGACAGTGATGGAAGGTGTCTTAATGAGACATTAGTGTTATTGAACGTTTGTTCACCAGTCAGCATACGAGTACGAGTTTCCATATTCTAGGAAAATATTGGCGAAGCATCTATTTCAGCATCGGTTTTTAAGAACTAATTAATTATGGCGGGGCGTGTTTGGTGAAGTTATCTTCTAAGACGGCCGCATATGTTTACGAGAACGTTCCATACATTTATGTAATATAAAAAATAATTAAAGTAAAAATCCCGGATTGCAATAATCGATAACCTTCGTTTTCTCTAAAGTAATGTTTTAAAAACAGTAAATAAAAGCAAGGACTTTTGTCTTTGGCCCTTCAGGCGATTACCAAAAAAAAAAAACGATAACCTTCACTACTTTTAGCTAATTTAGATTTGTCGAAACGATAATGCTTGGTATCTTCAGTTATTAAAAGCTTCCATTAAAATACACTTGAAAGTATAAAAGAAATATATAACGGTATATATCGGTTGTAATACGAGGAATACAATAAGAATTAAATAAAAAAATAAAGAACTGAAACTATAACTACACAATTAGGACAAAGCCTACCTATACATACTACTAGTAGAACATGCTTCATGTTGGGCGAGATGATCTTAATATAGACATTATTAACATTTTCTTAAGTAGGTATGCTATCTTGTTTAAGTACTGACATAATAAAGATCAAGCATTGCTCAAATTAAAAATCACCTCGAGTAATCGATGATATGATAAAGTTCAAAGTAAGGAAATGCCAAATGCCAAGCAAGCTGCACAATCGATTAGCACTGACCTTGCGAAGAGGCCAAATGCGCAGGTAGGTACATAGTTAATAACATTACCTATATATTTAATTTTCTATCAATTGCTATTTAACTAACCTAACTCAAATATAGCACTAACTTATGAGTCTTTAAATATTATATTAAAAGTTAAAACTAAACTTATTTTAATTAAAATAAAACTAAGCTACTCAAATATTAAAAATGTAAATAATAATCACCACTACAAAAAGAACATCCCCTCTAGCGGGTCCGCTCGCGGCATGGTCCCTATGACACTGGCTGCGTTACCTTATCTAATGTAAACTTTTAATATTTAAAAATCTACAGATTCAGTATGTGACAAGTTCAGTGCTACGTTTGGAGTAGTTGATTTAATCAAAATATCAAAATATTTAACTTATTTCTTGGTGTCTTTAGCTAATCTTTCAAATTCAAGGGTATCTCGACATGCCAAAAATGAACTTGTTGACATCGCTAATTTTAAACTCAAATTGCCAGCCAACCCGGCGCTGTAACTGACTGTTTACCTACATATAGGTACTGACTGAGGTCTCATAAATGCCACTTACTCCCGTAGGTACTCAGAGACAAATTTAACTCGTTCCTTTTTGGCTTTATCAAACTTGTGTATGAAAAATCCCTACATACCGACTAAGGAACTACTTAATCAGACGCGCACCAGTCAGTCAGGACGCGTTTATCGCGTGACAAAGTTTAGATAAGGCATCCGTCACCTTCTGACACGTAAATAAGAACGGGAGTGACGGATGCTTTATCAACATTTGACACGCGATATAGACGCAGCCATACTATGCCCACAGGACCCAAGTTTCCTAAAGAAGTACCGTTTATAATGAACTCTCGAGATATCTCGCGAGAAGCATATTATATCTCAGTCCATCTGCGGGCCTATTATGGTCCTGTTTATCGATGTGGTTGTGGTTAAAACGCCTGTCACTTTCTGACCAGTATGTAAGCGCAAGAGTGACGGATGCTTTATCCACCGCGATAAAGGCGACCATAATGCGGGCTCTGGGAGTTACCATGACATATTAAAGCAGTTCAGTTTAGGTCAATAGAAAGGGACAGAGCTGTGGCGGTTATACAGCTCCCTCCCTCCCATCCCTTTGTTACAACCTAAACTGAACTGTTTTTGTATGTCATGGTAGTTGAAAAGCTTGACAGCTGATGCCTCGCTTGAGGTATGCTGGCGCGGCTTTGGCTTGTGGACGACCTTATCAGGCGGATCGAACATTATGATAATCATTGCGTGTTGCAAACATTACAACATTTAGGTATGTACAAGCAACACAACATAGATTCTGGCCTTGTTTTTATTAGTTTTTAATGGGCAAATGATTTGTGGTCCGCAAATTGCTGAAGCTAAAACTTGGGATTTAGATTAAATCCGTTCAAATCTTATTTAAATTCCTTTTTAAAATATCGGTTCTTCAAAGATTAAAGCCAACTTTTATCCAATTTGAACTTTAAAAAATATTCTTTGCCATTACGCATGTTGCTCTTAGCACATTTTAAGCCAAATACGAAGACTTGTTCAAATTCCTTACAAGTAACGCCATCTGTAAAAAAATCTCAAAACTAAAGCCGAACCCACTCGTCACGTAACAACGTTATTTCTCCAGCTACCTACTAGATGGC
Organism: Acleris cristana; assembly: GCA_948252455.1. Lineage (NCBI taxonomy): Eukaryota > Metazoa > Arthropoda > Insecta > Lepidoptera > Tortricidae > Acleris > Acleris cristana. The sequence continues at coordinate 7,158,848 of OX411782.1, read as the reverse complement.
GCCAGCTATTGGATGTTAATCAGTATAAAATAAAATGATGACTATTAACCCCTACGTGTATAGGAATCTAAGTTTAGTTGTTGGAAAGAGCGTCGGTGGTTAAGTGTGACAACGAAGTATAAGGGATCTTAGTGCAAAATTTCAAGTCTCTGGGTCCAGCGGTTTGGGCTGTACTTTGATATATCAACAATAAGCTTAGAATTTTAAATATATACACAGAAGATAATTGGAGATTCTATAATTGAAACACTTCGTAAGCTTACAGCATTTATTTACAGCGCTTCAAAATATTTACATCTAACAGTACAATCGTTACAAATAAAGTTACCTCAATGGCATATCACTTTTCAAGGCACATGCTTAGGCAGTAAGTACTGTAAACAACTTATAAATTAACTTTACATTATAATAAATACAGCGGTAACGTAACATCGCTCCCCTATGGCCGATTATATCACTTAAATTAGAAATTGTGATCATATCACGCAAAAGTATCGGTAAACGCGAATGTGCAAAGTTAAAGTTTAAGTAATATAAATAGAGATGGCGTTAAGAGTAACGGTTACGTGAATTTACGCATTCTGGACCGACCGGAATAACTTGAAACATTCACATAAGCCGAGTGAACCACTGTGATGTAATGAAAAAGTAGACTGGTTACCACAATAAGCACACCGTCAGACGGAAGCAAATCGGGAAACATGATTTGCAAAACGTGACTTCGCATTGTAAAAACGTAACCTGTCCATCATCTCTTCTCTAGAAGTAGATGTAACTGTTTAATAATACTCGGTAGAAGATACCAACCAACTCAATAACACTAACGCTACAAGTGACGAAGGTGTGAACGTCGATCCCGAGTTTCGTTTCGCCGGTTTGATCGTTTCAGCGATTTTCGTCGTTGCATTCTTTACAAATTTATCGAAGATGTCTGATCTAGGTGTGATATCACACGCCGTGTGGCTAATAGCATCTAGCACGGGAGCAGTAAAAACCCTGAAATTAACATCTGAAGGGTCTAACTTCCCGTGCATCCAAATCGGCAACCTGTTGGAGAGAATCCAGAGATTCTCGTTATAATCAACTTTGATGTCAGTGGTGTAAATCATAGTGGTCTCGTTCATTGCGATCCTTCCTTGGTTCTTCATTGTGTACTCCTTGTTCGAGGTTCTCCAACAAGCGACGGCGTTAAGATTTACTAGGGAATAGAACAATACACCAGTTTTTGGATCCAAAAAAGCTGCGCTGGACTGAGAGTTTGGTCCTCTGTTGCCAAGCAGCTTGAAAGCGTAGAAATTGTCATTAGGTAAGCTCGAGTTTCTTAAATATTGAGTGGACACGGAGAATTCGTTGTAACTTGACATGGGATGGAAATAGAGGGTGCTGTAGTTATCAGCGTTGCGTGCTGAAATACCCATTCCGAATAAACCATCAGTCCAACTGAAATTGTAGCCTTTTACGCTGTAGTCGCAAGCCAATGGATCGGGGTGGAAGAAATGATGCGTGACCCTCCAGGATTCGTTCTTCTCCCACGAGTAGATAACCATGGCGGGCTTGCCTAGATCACCGGCATAGGCGTATGTCTTTTCGCAGTCTCCATCTTCCAGGACAATATTGGCAAAGCCTGAGTCTTGCTTGTACTGGTCAGCAGGAAAAGAATACTTCCTCAAGAGGTTATCGGTCTTCAGGTCGTAGACGATGATGGAAGGGGCGTATCTGGTGAAGTTTTCTTTTAGACTAGCTATTTTTCCGCTGTCCAAGACCCAGAGACGACCGCATTTGTCCGCACGCACTCTGTAAGGAGAAATGATCTCCGGGGGCTTGCCGTCACTTCCGAAGGAATGCGCTGCCCAACTTGGGTACGGGATCAGTTTTGGTGAAGTGGTGTTTCTATCTGAAATAACACAAAAATAGTTGGGTTTAGATAAAGTAAAAGTTTCTTGTAGGTTTGTCCTATTAGACTTAATTCATGGGAGGAAGGCAATACAAATATTACGCTAGAATTGCCATATTCTGTAAGGCGTCTAATTATGGAATTACTCGTACGAGAGGGCCTCTAACCAATAATTATTAAAATACATTCTTATGATGGTTGCTTGTTTAAATATTGTTGACACACACTACGTAGAGAAACCTCAGGTCGATGGGAAACTATTCCTGTCTCTTTTATGCCTATAAAGGAAGTAAAAGGACTAAGTAGCAGGAATCATTAGTGTGCGAGTCATACAGGGAAGTTTGACTCGAACTCGAACGTTTCGAGGGAAAAAACGTTTTAAGTTGTCTGAGTCACTGTAAGATTAAAGGAATTTAACGGTTCATAAAATGTTCTACAAACTTGCTTAAGTACTTAGCAAGAATTAATGACAATTACTTAATTAGTAGCAGGGTTTTTCGTACGTATTTACTAAGCACGAAGAGGGCGTGTCTCAGAAAATTATAAGCGGTCGAGGTGCCCCATACCAATAAGTTATTTAAATAAAATTAACGTCCTGATTTAGAGGATTACTTTATTGACTTATTTAATTTTTAAGTCCCGTTTTTGCGGACTGTGATTTTCATACAGTCATCGACTGTTTATTCTGAATCAAACAGTTAAAATTCAGTCCGTTAGGTGCAGCGAAGATCGTTTGGCCACCTTCCGGTTCCTTAATCACATCAGGTCAATGACGCCATAATATAATATATGTTGGCTGCGATGATGTGAGTCGCTCCATGATTTTACTTATTATTGATGGTGTTCTTCCTATAGTCACTCACATCATTAACTTCTCTCTATTTTCTGGCGACTTTTCTTCTGTCTGGCGCAAAGCCTATGTTATTCCATTACCTAAAATCAATAATCCTGCCTCAGTCAATAACTTTAGACCAATTTCTATCCTGCCTTTTCTTTCTAAAATTGTCGAAGCTGTGGCTCATAAACAACTTTCTTGCTTCTTGCAAAAGAACAATATTTTAAGCCCAGTCCAATCAGGCTTTCGTCCTGGCCACAGTACCTCTACGGCACTACTTAAGATCACCGAAGACATTAGGTGGGGCATGGAGAGTACGTTTGTCACAGTTCTTGTTCTCATAGATTTCTCTAACGCATTTAATACTGTCGACCACGATATTCTCCTCGCTCTTCTGAAACACTTAAAAGTTTTGCCTTCCGCCTTAAATTGGTTTTCCTCCTATCTTCGAGGACGTCAGCAGGCGGTGCGGGTTGATAGGTCACTGTCTGACTGGTGTGACTTGGCTGCTGGCGTGCCCCAAGGTGGTATCCTTTCTCCTCTCCTTTTCTCAATTTTTGTCAATTTTATTACCCCTGGACTTGGTTGCACGCACCACCTTTATGCAGACGATCTACAAATCTACTCTCAGTGTAATGTGACTGAACTTGATGTTGCTGTCGGTAGACTGAATAACGATCTGAAGCACATTCATCAGTGGTCTGAGAAGTTTGGCTTGTTTGTTAACCCTTCCAAGTGTCAAGCCATTATAATTGGTAGTTCTCGACAACTTGCGAAACTTGACTTGGCAGTCGCTCCGCTGGTTAGTTTCAATGGCACCCCTATTGCTTATAGCTCCAGTGTCAAAGACCTGGGCCTCTACATAGACAGCACTCTTTCCTGGAAAACTCATGTCACCGAATTAAGCCGTAAGGTAATAGGCGCCTTTCACTACCTCAGCAGGTTTAAGCACTTTCTTCCCGTCAAAACCAAAATTTTACTGGTACAAACCCTTATTATCCCAATAATTGACTATGGTGATGTGTGTTATTGCGACTTAACTGAAGAGCTTTTAAATAAATTAGATCGCCTTCTCAATTATTGTATCCGCTTTATTTTCTGTTTGCGTAAATTTGACCATATTTCTGCTTCTCGTTCTCTTTTGGGATGGCTCACTATCCGTCAACGGCGTAGTACTAGAATGCTTTGCACACTTTATTCTATCCTAAATGATCCTATTTCTCCTAGTTACCTCAAATCATTCTTTCACTACCTCGGTTCTTCTAGCGAACGTCAGCAACGCCCAGCTCGAAATTTAACTCTTTCTTTCCCAATCCACCGCTCTGGTTTTGTTAGCAACTCTTTCACCCTTCAAGCTATTCGTCTTTGGAACGGTCTCCCTCCTAAAATCAGGCAAGCCCCCAATAAATTTGCGTTTAAGAAATTAGTTCGAGCACACTTTTCCTCATTGAACTGACATCTTATTATTGTCCTTTTAGAGTATATTTATATATATATATATATATATATATATATATATATTGTATTTATGTATATATTTAAGTATGTATTCTTTTGCATGTGCCTTAGTTTATATATATATTGTTGATGCTATTGTTCATACAATATTGCACCGCCTACAAAAAATTTCTGATTTGCCCAAAGGTCGACTGGTAGAGAATGCCATTAGGCATTAAGTTCACCTTTTGTACTTTAATTTGTATTTTTGTGCAATAAAGATTAAATAAATAAATAAATAAATAATATTGTAAGTGTTTCAAAGGGTATTGGGTAAGTTCCTATGAGCATACATACCTAATTGTCACTATTTTTCAACAGCCATGGTTGATTTTTAGGGCTCCGTAGCCAAAATGGCAAAAACGGAATCCTTATAGTTTCCTTATAGTTTCGTTTTGCGCTTCTCAATCTCAACCAAAGGACGAAAGTGCTAGAAGATACGCTCTTTTCGTAGTGCAATTTTTCACATCGTATTTATCAAAGTAAATTTTTGTGTTTGTACTAACGGCTTCGGAACGGAACCCTATACTGAGCGATCCGATTATGCTCTTGCCCGCCTTTTTTTTAAGTTTAGTGGATCTCTGAATACACATAAATATATTAATTTATTATATATTATATTTATATTATAATTATATTTGGTCTGAGTTGATTTGATTTAAGGCGTTTAACAATATCGGAGCCGAGATATTAAAGATTAACAAATTTATAACTCGGCTCCGACGCATTTCAAATTATTACATTATGTAACAAAATATCTATTTCTGTTTATTTTAAATATATTTATCATAATATACCACTTTTATGAATGGCCACTCACTTAATAATTACAAGGCATTTACAAAATGACGTCACTTTTACCCAAACCCTTTTTGTAAAAATATGGCACTAAAACTGCCCTAAAAGAAAGTTACTCAAGCAGAATTCACGTTTGTTCGCAAGGTTTACTACAAACACATCGTACGAAACGAAAATGTATGAGTCAGGCAGTCACGAGACGTTACTTATTACATGCAAATATGGTTTGCAAATAGTTTTGGTAGGTATCTAGCATCTGACAATATCTCTTGGCGTGAAAGTAAAGCTAACGAACAAAACAAATCAAATTCTATTCTTAGAATTATAAATAAGCTGCAACGTAATCACGCTATAGACATGGCAAGACCGGTGTTACGATTATAACTTGCATGCATATCGGATGTTCTTAGACTATGGATAAATTGTAAATGAGTATGGTTTGTAGATTACAACTCTATTCGCTTTCCGAATGGTTAAATCAATTATGCACTGCACTGACAGACCATTGAGAACAAACCAGCTCACTGAAATGCTTAGGGCCGATTCGACCAAACTGGAATAAGACTTACTCCGAGATTAGTCCATACAAATTCAGCGTTTAATCTAGGTATAAGACCTTATTCCAGTTTGGTCGAATCCGCCCTTAGCCATTTAGGAAGAAGATTGAATTCACTCGCACAATGGTCTCTGATCGGTTGCAATTGTTAAAAGAGCAAACATAGTTTTACAACTAATGGTTCATTGCCACTTTAAAAAAACGATTTCGGCTTGCTTTCGGCGGCGCAGTCAGATCATTGGCTACATCATATCCACTGCAACGTTTTCGGCAATCGAAGTCGACGTAATAAACCGAGAGGTAAATCCTTGAGTGTTTCACGGATCAACCACTTAATTAGAGCTTCATCGATGCTCACCTTTCAAGTTAACATAGTTCAATGTCGATGGCACTCCTACTTTCCACCTCGGGACCGTGACGAAGAGCCGGTCTTCGTACACTTCTATTCCCATGGGTATGGTGTTCTCCTGGATGAAGCTCTGGCTGTCTATCGCCTGCTGCCTCGCCTCAGGGCTCGGATATTGGAAGTCCAGCTGCTTCCATTCGAAGACCGTGTGGAGCTGGTCGCCAGAAGTCAGGTAGACTAGATGCAGAAGTAGAAGGGAGCGGATCACCCGCATTTTTAGGCTGGAATTGAAAGAAAGTTCATATAAGGGGTATGTTTGTTGAGTAAGACAAATTTATAACTTTAGTAAAAATAAGACCCAGACCCAGATTTAACAGATAGGTACTTTTGGTTAAATTTAACGAATGCAATGTTGGTGCGGCTATGCTTCAGTTATGAATATAGCTTCTCTTAAGACTCTCAAACAAACAGACAGATAGACACAGAAAGCGACTTGGTTTTATCTTTATTACTTTTATAACAAAATATAAAACATAGTCCCTTTCCGCGTCTATCGGTCTGCTTATCCGCTAACTTCTCCTAAACCACGCAACGGATTTTGATACGGTTTGCTTTTCACCATCAGTTAGATATTTTAACGGGTGGTTTTTATGTACAATAAATTCGAGTTATGTAGTTGTTACAGAAAGCTGTGGTCTATGTGGAAATAGGTTTGCAATTTATAGAGCAACAAAATCCCTCCAGTTAGTGTTATTCATTCGTCATTATTAATTAATTCGGGCGCCTGGCAGCTGTTCAGCGGTGGGTGTGAGAGTGGACGGGCAACAAAGAGGTTGTAAAATCAATCGAAGGTGTGCAATTTATAGATCTCTGAATTTGGTATGATATAATAGCTAATTATGTATTTAATTCGAATATACCATTGCCATGAGTTTTAATTGGGGGAAAAGTTTTAAAGCGTCTCATTCTATTAAACAAAATTAGAGTAAGATAGCTATTTTTGGCTATAGGTAAATTGCCGTTAAATGTTGCCAGTGTAAGCGCTCCTTTATGATCTATTTAATTGCCCAAATTAAAAAGCACCTCGAGTAATCGATGACATAATGAAAGTTTAAAAGTAAGGCAATGCCAAATGCCAAACAAGTTGCACAATCAATCAACGCAGGGCACTGACCTTGCGCGCTTTAGAGGTCAGCGGCGCGCGCGCAGGTCTATTGTCAGCCTCTGTTTAGGTGTCGTTTTGTACCGAAAGTTTACTTGCGAGAAAAACTTATGTGAATAACCTATGTTCCTTTATGTTGGTTATAAATTCATACTTTCAACATGATTAGGTCTATTATTTTCCATTTTCTTTTAGTATAAGGTAATGTGGGTCATGTGCGTCTACGGGGCAAGTTCCTCCTAACCAACAATGTCTCCTAAAAAATATATGGTTTGTCGCACTTACCCCGTTGATGCTCTTACCCCACCTGACCTTATAAGTAGGTACGAGTTATAGGTTTTTCCTAAAACTTTCTAGGAAAGTCTAACTTCAAATCTGTGTTTAATAAAATAATATTTTTTTATTATGTATTTGAAAGATACACAGCATGAAATAATTAATTATGACATTTATATTAAGGAGTAGACATTATTGCAAATTATTAACTGCTTCATTGAAGTGTTAAGTTAACACAACCGAAGAAATGACAAGACTAGCACTACATCATAATTATGCATTCTATCTTGATCCTCAGGATGGTTACTATGATGCCTTCTTCATGCTAATAGATATAAAACGGTTGTAGAATAATATCGCGTTTATCGATGCGGTAAACTCTTGATGCATGTCAAGATCCTTTTATTACTTTTTCTATCCTAATTTATCATACGAAAAATTGTATAGTTAAAAATATCAGGCAGTTTACACCGCCTTTGTAAGAAACACGTTAATCGAGTTCTTCTAAGCTAGTTCTGCTAAGGTTGACACTGGTCACTGTCATCATATTATTGCAAGAAAAAAATCGAACTTGTTGTATCATGACGTGCAAATGAACTTCTACCGTAGGATGGTAGATCACATTTTTGACCTACTGTACATGAAATCAGTTAAAGAAAAATTTAAGTCTTAGTCGTAGAATCATAAATCATAAATCATCTACTAGTCTACTATCACGTTACTTGCATCCAATATGTCAGCAACTGATGGACAGTAATCAACCCAACGTCATGCATTTCCATGCACCTCGTGCTCGTGTGCATTTTGCACTTATTTCCCCAAGAGTTTTGTGTCAGTATTTACTGCGACAGACATATCCGGCGGAAGTGTCGGCAAGGTCGAAGGTTTCCGGTCAACCTCGGCAGGCAACGAGTACTTGGCAAGCTCACATGAACTTTGGACTTTCATGACCATTACGTTTTCCATTGCAATTAAGTACCAAAGAGCATGCTACCTCCTAAAAATGTCTTGTTATTTTTCTACATTTCGTTCAATCATTTGTTTCATTTTTTAAGTCTGAGCTAATAAGTATAGTATAGTTTTATTTTTAATATCATAATGTCCTATACATTATAAATATATTATAAAAATCTACTCTACCCGCAAAATGTGTTTACCTAGCTAACTTTCTGAGTGCGGAAGGGGCAGACTGAAAAAACTAGCGATGCGCAGACGCGAGCAATGTGCGCTCGCGCTCGTAGCACATGCCGAGTTAGTGCCTTTTTGTCACACAGTTTTTTTTATTTATATTTTTTACTTGTTCGAAAATAGTTATTTTTCTTTATTCTTGATTCTATCAAATAATGGTATTTAAGACATTTTTAAACATAAATAGGTAATTTAGCTAAATTGAAAAGTAGCATTATAGGTAGACCTCTTGTCATGGAAAGAAAACGTACCCTAGTATAGTGGGACACATATCTGATAACGATAGGCATGTATAGAGTTGATTATTTTAAGTTTCGTGCTGAAGTACGAAAAATCATTTACGTAGATCACGTTGTTGTACCTTCTCCGTTCGTCTTCCTATCTATCTGACTATCAGGAGTAATCAAGACCCTTTTTCTTAGGGCCGGCACAGACGGACTGCATTTGAACTGCAACCCAGCTGCAAAATTGCAGTTCGAGGGCAGTTCTGATGCAGTTGATGTAACTGCATCAAAACTTGCAGTTGGCGTGCAGTCTACCTAAGCGGACTGCGCAGTTGGTTTGCAGTTTTGATTTGAGGAGGTATCGAATCATAGGAGACTTTTCCCGGTGATTATATTTGCCTTTAATTGAATGTATATTTTCTTCGAATCATTATTGCCAGTTTATGACAATAACCGCTCACAATAACTTGTTATATAACCGGCCAATGACACAAAGCCTCAAGGAATTTAATGAACATTAAAATTCAACGCAATAAGCGCCTATTGTTCCTGAGTTCGCAGGAATAACGACCGTAAAACAAAGCAGTTAAAGGTCACTAGAGAGTGCTTCGAGCATGCATTCACCGATTCGTTACATACTTTATCGTCTTGCAAGTTTTATGATAACACGCCGTATTGGAAATGTAGAAATTTTTATAGTAAGCTGTTTTATTTTGTAGAAGTAAAATAGGAAAATATAAAGGTTCAGAACAGGACTATATTTATTAATTGTTAAGAATAATCCCGTGTTGTTGCCGTGTTAGAATAGTGCCACTCCATGTCTTCCCGTGAGTATCGTAAGTGGCGACTAAGGGAATAAAGGCTTGTAGTACTGTTGGGCGATGGGCTTGCAACCTGTCACTAATAAACTAGAAAACATCTTAGCCTAATTGTGCAAAATAGGCGTACAGAATTATCAACATTAAAACTTAGTAGAATTATATAACTCTATACTTTTTTACTGTGTAAACTGTGCAAAGCCTTAAGTTTTTTGGTCTAGGTAACGTCATTATGACATTGTTCAATTATGGCTCAACATCTACGAAACCCTCGGTCTCGACCACCGATGGTTCTGCACCTCGTACGTACCTAGTATGTATTTGTATGGAATATTAGAAAACCAATAAAGTCGTACTACTGCTTACTGTCTTCATACTATAGAAGCCCTATCATATAGGACATAGGTAAACAGATTCATAAAAAGTCGGATAATCGAACGGACAGATAGACGAATAACAAAGTCATCTTATATGGGTTCATGATACGGAACCTTAAAAAGTTATCGTATGTGAATCATCGTAACCTAAAATCTCATGTCCATGAGATATAACGACCTATTAACATACACATCGTATAACTCTTTTGACACCGGTGATCCCTCACGGGGTGTGTCACACTTACATAAATTTAAAGTTGGGTTAGAGTAGGTTCGGTAGTAGGTACCTAGACGACATGTGTTCGGTAAGCTACACCTTTTTTACCGGGTCTATTGAGGCGCTAAGCTTTACTTATCCTCTAAGTATCGGCCGCTTATCAGAATAAGCACTTTAGTTTGTAAATGATCTCATTAAACGTGTGATAAAAACTACTGAGTAAAAGTAATAATAATAAGTCGAATCTTTGTCAAAAAATCTATGTATTCCTGACGTTCTATCATCGTAAATCCTTCCCTAAAATAATGTCTTACCTAAAAATAATTAAAGTAAATAGTTAAACCATTTCGCTTCAACGGCATTGACAGATTTGTAAAACGTTCAAACAAGATCTAAAATGACAAAGCAAGCACTAAAGTCTGCAGCTACTTATAAGGTCGACCCAATGACTTGTTATACGTAAAACCCAACCAGTTTCTTAGTCAATTTTCCCCCGTACAAAATTCCACTGACGTCATCCACGGCATACACATAAAATATAATGATAGCCATCTTGAACCCCCGGGCACCCTCGGGCCGGCTCAAATACTTATGTATCACGCCGGTTTAAGCAGATTACAGCCCATTTGCATAACAAATGTAAGCAAATTAGATGCAGTCTGTCTCGAGGATGACGGGTAGATTTTTAGACCATATTTTGTGTCCTTGACTGTAGTCAGTGTAGAGAATTAGTTCAATCGTTTACAGCTGTGTGAGTTGTGACGCATGTGGGTTACGATAGCGGTTTACGTCTGGAAGTCCACTTAAAGTAGGTACTGTCGGCCATGTAAGTTTCTTCTTCTTTAATTAATGACGGTCTATCGCGGTATTTTGCTGTGATTTCGCCAATGTCAAGCGAGTACTACAGTAAATAAGTAAAGAGAATAAATTAAAAGTAAAAGCCAGTCATCTTTCAATCGGCCATCTTCCCTCTCCGTAGGATAACGTCCAAAAATCTGAACATATATCCTCCTACTGACCTTTATATGCTTGCTTACTATTGTCATTGTCGATACGTTCATACTTTTAGACTATAAGAATCTCGCTTATAAGATAGTATCGAATAGAGATCGTCTTTAATTTAAACTGAACGCCCCGAACGCGTTCCTGTAATTTACAAAACCAACCGGCTTTCGAAAACTGACAAGATATATGGAATTGTCAAAAGCGGCTGCCGCAACCATACGGCCAATTACGTCAATCTACACACTTTCTTTAATTCCGATAATCATTAACGTTTGTATAATGCATATTTTCTAGACCTATTAAGACTCTATTTTACTCGGAAAGCCACCACCGTACCATACCACCACCATATTGCTTTTATTAACATTATGTTATCGTTTTAACTCGGCCGCCATTACATTACTGACAAGCAAATAAGAATTATCCTAACGTGAACAATACGATAATGGTTTTACAGTGTAGAATAGAGTCCCTGATGTATTAACAGAAAGAAGCGTCCTCACTCAGAGCATTCGCGGGAATATTTGAGTGGTGAGGACGTTGAGCCGAGCGTTACAAAGCTTACACACCACTCGATGTTCGCGCTGAATGCTCATTAAACGCGAATGCTCTCAGTGAGGACGCTCCTTTACGCATAGAAGTTTAAAGTACTATATAATAATGATAGGAAACTTACAGATATAGACATATTCAACTGTACTATAGGCTCATTAAAAAGAGTTTTTGGAAAGCAGTATGAATAGGTAAACTCTGTATTTTTTTTTATGTTAATGTCAAGTCACTGCCTTTTGTTTTTTAGTATTCTTTTTTAAAATTACATATATTTTGTAACGAGGCACAGAATAGGTATACAAGATTTTAAGTAAAAAATAATAATAATTTTTGTATACATATTTGTTTGTGTTATTATATTGTTTTGCTTAATTTTGGGAACTATAGGTCTATTTGGTACTATATATTTGTAATTGTACATTTGTATGACTGTTTGTTCCAAAATAAATAAATAAATAAAAAAATAAAAATAAAGTGTCAAAAGCATGCTAAACAAGTGACTGTCAGCCGATTGACTAGTTTAGTAACGACACGGCGGCATTGAGGTGCGGTACACGCGTTGAATCCCGATCGTACCATGAATCAAGCACCTGGCAATGCCTGCCTTAGAGAAATTAAGACAATTCGAACCGAGGCCCATTGCGACATGGCTTAGAGGTCACATGTTAGATTATTTGCTTAAATTAAGGCCTTAATCAGAGGTAGTAAGAGTTATGACTGTATTAGTACCTATGATTGTTGTGACTTGTTGGGTGTGAAGTTAAGTTATGTCAGTGCGGCGCCGGCGATGGTTATGTTATGAATCGGAAATATTGCTTTCATAGTGACTAAGTAGAAAAGTATTCAGAACGTATTTCTATACTACCAGAAGCTGCGAAAATTAAATTAGGTACTTACGGCAAAGTTTGATTGAACGTAGTTATTTATTAGCTTTATGTATAAACCTACATAGTTTTGATCGCAAATTGAACTTGATAATTGGTGTGTTTATAGTGTATAGACGTTTCTATCATTGCTGTTTTTCCATTTAAGGAGATTTGCTACTTAATCTCCCGTTAACTACTTTAGAATTTCTAGGCTTCGTACTTTAAACACGCAAACCTAGGTAGGTAATGTATGCTTATATAAAAACTGTTTCTGAGTGAAATTTGCTTGTTATTTCTGTCTCCTATGTTTCGTTTCCTAGTAGTCCTTGTTTCAATGTAGTCATAGTCGTTACTGCGTGCCGAAACAAACCTTATTGCGTGTCGCTTTGCTGAAGTATATGTATATTACAGTAAGACCAGAATATTAGTAGGTAGTACTCGGCTGTCTATCGCTGTCACAGTCTCTTTGACATCTCAGTAAATTTGTTATACCAGAGAGAGAGAAAGCATTAGACAGTCAAGTACTATTTACACTATGGTTTTACTGTGTTACGCTTACCAATTTGTTTCAATGTCATGAAATAACAATTATACACGCTCACGACGACTAAGTTGATAATTACAATTTACAATTATTCGCAATCACGCAATTGCGCTAACACCAATTTCACATTATAATTTAGTTAACTAGGTCTAGGATAAGTGGTGTGTGGATCCGCATTATTTCTTGATTAAAATGGTGTTGCTGAAACACTAAAGAAAGAGTTGAAAGCAGTGAAGTGTTGCCTAAGTACACAAGATCAAATGAAAAACCCCAATAGCGTCTGACGCTGAGTCACAAATAAAATGACAAAAAGAGAAGATTAATCGAGCAGAAAAGGCAAAGTAATCTTATAGCTCGAGACATAATGTGACAACAGAAAGTAAGGCGTTAAACAACATCCCCCAAAGTCGAATAATCATCACATCATCATTTCAGCCGTAAGACTCCATATAAGCCTCCTACCCAGGTTTTCCACTAAGTCCGCTTCTGCATCCATAGATAGGTTCAACGTTCAAGACCTCCGTTATTGTAATAAGTACTTAACAATATTAGTTCGATGAAAAATTTACGATACGAAAGAAAAATACCGACAAAGTAGAAAATGTCATGGTTCAGAATATACATAAAAATATATCTCGATCTATTTAAGGATTGAAAGTAAACGAGTTTGTTGCTACCACAGTAACATTTGCACAGTTCGTACATACTTAAATACATGATTATGTTTAATGGCTAACCATTTAATATTTTAGGTTATGGAGACTCATTTTGTCTGCCGTCAACAGTCCATTGACTTAATTTCTTATTATGCTACTAACGCGAATTTGTGTCCTTTTCTGAGGACAGTCAAAGACGTCACAGCAGTTTCATTTCAAAAGTTTTTGTTCAGCACGGCGTGAGACTCCATCTTTTGCTGATATTTATTGCAAACTAAGTGCGCTCCGTGACTGCGCATAATATGCTTGAAATGGCGGTACTTGTTTTAAGTTTAATGTCTACCAAAACTTAAAAGCATTTTTCCGGAACTACGAGTATTATATATTTTGAACTACATATTGCACATTAACAATTATGTGGTTCATCTTCATCATTATCAGCCGCAAGACGTCCACTGCTGGACAAAGGTCTTCCCCAAGGTTTTCCACAACGATCGATCCTTTGCTGCTGTCATTAAGTGATTATGTGTCCGAAAAATGTTAAGTAAACAAGGGATTCAAAGACACCATTGATGAAAACTAAATATACAACACTTAGTCTTAAAGTCCTTAAGGGACACTGTGGAAGAGTACCCTCCACTGCATAAAATATATAAAGATATTCTTCGGATAAATTTACCAGTTATTTCTCAAAAATGCTAAGTAATCTTGCCATAACACCAGTACCTACCTAATTAGAAGCCAGTAAGTTGAAGTTCTTGGACAACTACGAAAATGTTCAGGTCCTAGGATTAGCGTCAGCTGTCAGGCGGTCGCGTCGAGCGACTACGTCAATTCCAAACATCTTAGGGCCCTGCCAAGATGCACTACGCTATCTAGCGTTTCTATTCGATTCGCTTTTAAATCAATCGCGTCACTGGTAGATCACGTGACTTTTCGTATCACGTCATTTACCAGTGACGCGATTGGTTTAAACGCGAAACGAATAGAAACGATAGTTAGCGTAATGCATCTTGTCTGGGCCCTCTTGTCCGTTTTCGAAAATCGTTTACGTTAGCGTTAAGCAACGTCTCTAGCCTCACAGTAAAGTCGAGTGATTTTGAATTTGGAATCAATAACTGTCAAGTAAGTAAGTAGGTATTTAAATTCCATAACATACCATATTATTTGAATTTGGAACTATCTACCTATGACTGTGACCGCCTTTACAAAAGTTAAAGAGGTAAGCTAAGCACGAGGTCATAAAAAAAAGACAAGCACTATTTTTAGTAAAAAGGACCATTATTAAAAAAACTAATTTATTCGCTTTATAATTAAAATACTAATACATGATAAACTGAACATGCTGTTCTACAGAGGTTAGCAGAAGAAAAGCAAAAATAAATAACGTGCGACGAGTACAGGAAACATGATGTTTTTATAATACATAAGCAGTAGGCCAATTTAATAGGTACTTCAAACAAAACGATTCAAACGACACAATCGTCCTTTTGTCCTGTTCGCAACAATTATAACGAATGGTGAGCTTATTCTATTGTTCGAAAGAAATAACTAAAGGTAAATTATCGCAATACGAACAATCCACAGTGCGAAAGATGCGCATACCAATGATTTAGTTCACAATGACTATAAAGGTGCACGTACACGGGAAACTTTTAAAGGCATTTTTAGCCGGCAAAAACAGCTTTAATTTCGTCTAGTAGAATGAGCCCACACACGCTGCTATGCCCGTTTCGGAGCGCAGCATAGCGGATGTGGGCAAAAAGACCGCCCAACTAAAGTGGGCCTGGTCTGGAGCCAGAGGTGGGCTAATGCGGCAACTTGGTGGGTTCCCAAATACGGCTGTAGACGGCGAGGTAAGCCCAGGCGGAGATGGCGGGACGACTTGGATGCTTTCCTAAAATGTTGGCCGGAGGTTGCAATGGACAGGGAGTTGTGGAAATCCAGGGAAGCCTTTGCCCAGCTGTGGGACCCAGTGATGGGCTAATTTAATAAATAATAAATATTATTGTTGCAATGGAATGAGACGTCCATACGTAGTTAAAGGGCAATAATTATTGTTTAAAAAATTGCCCTTGCGCACAAAGTACAATAAATTTGGTAAACGAGTTTTAATAATCCGCGAGGGTTTTAAGTCCAACTATTTATTTTGTACTTGTTTCGAGTGAAGCTTTTTAAGTTTAGTTATTTGTATCATTTAAATTTAGGCACATAATAATGACTGATGCCCAACGGAAAATGTATTACTGTGCGCGGTGCTAGCGACCACAGCCTTGTCTGAAATAGTTTACTTTTAGTTAGGTACAATTAAGTTTAGTTGTATTTTATGATTTGTGAAAATGATCTGCTGGAGTTTCTTGCGGTGCCTACTCATAATAGTATTTTTTCCGAACGAAGCGCTAGTAGCGCTAGTTAAACCGACATAATTCACTAAATTAATTAATTATTATTAAAAAATACTTTTTCCCTCAAAAACATAGGTAAGCTTTACATACCCTAAGTTACATAAATTGATTGCCAGAAAACATGTAGAAAAAAACCTGTGGACGGTGGGAAAAACCAATTCGTTAGACATTATTAAACTATTAATAATAATATAAAATAATCATTAAGATACATACCCACACTCCCAGTGTTATAATAACAAAGTCAATGTCAAGATTAGACATTGCTACGTTTTGTTTAGAAATTCGTGCCCCAGCACAGAACGTGTTAAGGAAGGTCATTCGTATCGTATAAATATATTTGAGACTAATTAGTCTCTTCGATAAGTAACCAAATACTCAATAACTAATTGTTGATGGATGATATTTATTGAATACTACAAAGAAGATGTTCAACAGATCCTTGCTATAACATAAATATACTTAGATATACGAGTACTTATTTGACTGCGTCTTTAAACACTATTCATCATTTTTTTATATTCTGAAGTGTGCACTTGTCAATCGCAATATTCAATTGTTTGAATGATCGATCGTCCTTGGTGTTTTAAAAATGATGTCATAGGTCCAAATAAAGCTGAATTTGGTGGTCTGCAACGCCCACTCTCTGCCCGATCACTGCGGCTTGGTTATAAATCCTGTGTCAGAGGCCCTATTGCTTGACGTTACAAAATAAATAATGTTACGAACAAGATCATCAGTGCCTAAACTTTAAAAGCCATTAAGTATGTCTGTAATGAGTATTTTTTTCTAACGTCAAGCGTACACACTACCTCTGGCTTTTTAGTCTAATCAGCAGACAATCAGAAGAGAAGCAGTGTTAAGTTTAGTTTAGTTTAGAAGTTTCCCAATTGAGCATGGCTACGTATTTTAGAATTCTAACAAGCGCTCACAATTTCTCGCCACCCACAGGCATGGCCGAAATGCCTTCGTCCAAGGTGAGCGGGTGGTTGTTTTATTCGTGCCGGGTCGCAACGCACTTGACCGGAACTTTGAACGTATAGGTAGCAAATATAGTATAGAGTCTGGACAAAGGAACCTCTGTGAATCAAAAGATGAGTGCGAAGTAATTACTGAGCTCAAACACAATGAAATGAGTGAGCAATTAATGTTGGATGAATAAAGAAAAATAAAAAACTTCATATACATTATTCAGACGCTGATTTACTTAGTCCATGTAGGAAAACAATGAAACAAGTTGACTCGCGTTGCCGTTGGAGGGTAAACGCAAAAAGCTTCTATGGTTACATTTAGTTTAACCGGGGCTTTAAACCCGCTTTACATTTGGCTAAATTCAGTGTACTGAATGAAAAATACTCTAAAAATGACAAGTGTAAAGGCAATTAGCATGTTAGTCAAGAGGAAGCGCTTATCCCCTCCACGCCGCCTGTCTAAATTTAGCTCACTGAATTTAGCCAAATGTAAAGCGGGTTTTACTCTATTTTAGGTCATTGTTACTTCTTTAACGTTGTTATATTGTAAACAATAAAGTTATTTAGTATTTTCAATCTACGACATCCGGCCCCACTACCTAATTTTTACCCGACTGCCGAAGGAGGAGGGTAATGTGTCTATCAGTCTATATATGTATGTTAACTAGGGTTGCCAACTGTTTCTTGGGCAAATATGGTATTTTCCAGCCCAAGGTATAAAAAAATATAGTACACAGAAAGAAAATATAGTAAGTACTTTGACGAAAAACGTTTTAAAAAGTGTGTAAATTTATTAATTACATATAATGCACAATATTTACTACACTAACATTCTGCCTGTAATTAGGGCAAAAGTCTTTTTCAGCTCAGATACTTGCTTGGTGCTTAAAATCAGGTTGAAACGGCCAACCCAAAACGCAAATGTATTAGGACTGACCGAAATATAGTATTTTTTCGTACTATATATTTCTTCAACAGTACACAGAGTCAAAATATAGTACAATACTATATATTATAGTACGGTTGGCAACCCTAATGTTAACCGACGTGCGTGTATGACTCGATGTATGAATGTGGAAGAAGCGAAAGAGATTTGTCAGGATCGGAGGAGGTGGAAAGAAGTGGTCTCTTCCTACCCCTCTGGGAAACAGGCGTGATTCCCAGTTCCTTTGTGGCGCTATAGAAACTAAACGCGTAGACCGATTTTGATGATTGTTATGTCAATTGATTTGTCTTAATCTTGTAAGTGTCACTAAAGATATGCCAGTAATCAAAATTAAATATGGCGGCAACCAGACAACAATAAGAAAAAAAAAGGCGACGAACTATAACAAGTGGGGTATCATTGAATAGGTATTAAAAATCATCTTAGGGTTTCTTTCATTATTTTTCATTTTGAATGATCATTTAGAATTTATAACGATATAAAGTTGATTAGCAACAGTCGGGTTATTTAAAGCTTGCTTTTTGTTTATACTTTGACGCAGCCGTGAACGTCAATTGACTGTCAGCGGCATGCCGTCGTGGTTTGTAAATGTGAAAAGGGGTTACGATAACGTGAAACATAATGTTTTGACATAGAAGCAAGCTTGGCTAAAACAAAGTGGAAGCCTTGACGGATTTCGATTAGTTTGTACACGGATTTTTTACTCTACGTATACGTATACTATAACTAAAAGGTGTACATTAATATGGCTAATTTAAAAGTCTGAAACTGCAAAGTCCGGGTTTTTTGTCTCTGTGGGTTTTAGCTAAAAAAAAAACCTTCATAAACGAGTTCTGTCGGGCGTTCCACAAGGAAACATATTTTGTCTCAAACCTTTAATAGTTAATGAATGCCAATCTGTTAATATAAATATTATTGCAGAATCACCTTGAAGGTTGCTATTAAAATAAAGACAATTCAATGATAAAGTGAATGCTAATAATATACATAAACCTACATATACTTATGTTTAAACGTATGATTGTACTTTATTGGTTTAAAGTAAACAAACTGGCGTCTTCTTGGTAGCCAATCCCAATGCAATACTCACTCGTCTTGGTCAGTATACTTGAGAATAACTATTGCTTATGTATGTACATTTAAGTTTACTAAACATTGGCCCGAAAATAAAAACGATACGGTCAACGAATGTTGTCACGTGTTTGTCACAATAACGAAGGTGTTTGTTTAAAGTTTTTGTCAATTTCAACGGTCATTCCCAGTGTTGATATGTCATTAAGAAAATGGATACTACTTCCTAAAAAAATACTGTCTCATGCACCGAGGATTCGCACAAGGTACAAGCTGTGATTAATAAAGTAAGTTGGATTTAACAGCAAACTTCGCTGTTGTAAAAAAAACTTCCACACGTACATCTCAAGATCACGGTCAATTCGATAACAGTTGAAAACCGCGGCGGGCGGGTTGACTTTTAATGTCTAACGAGGCAAATTAACCCTAGTCTATTTTGAACCATATCGTTGTCATATTCTTAACATTACCTATGTTAGTATTCGTTCACGTAAGCAGCCATATAGTAAAAACGCAATATGTTTAGAAAGAGGGATTAAAACAAAATGGAATAGAAGCTCTGATCTAATCTTGTTAACGACTTCCACACGATGAATTGACACTTGTCAATTGTCTTGTAATGTATCTTAAAATAAGTTGTAATAAAACGCGCAAATACATAAAACATTAAATAAATGCGTTAAGCCAGAATGGCGTTAAACAGTTCATAATTCTTAATTAACTAGCAACCGTGAAGACTTAACTTATTGTCTTTTGTTAACCAGCCTTGTTATGGACAAGTCAATATTTAGCACCAGCACAATCAATCGACTGTTATGAAGGTTGACCAGTTTATCGTTTTAAGATAATTAGGTTTAATTATAAAAGGTTATCAAGTATTTGTGCCTATATTATAAATGTCAAAGTACCTATGCATATAACTAGGTACAGTATCGTTTTTACGCGGAACCTAGTGTCACTCACTAACTACAAGCAAGATTAAATATCCTACTTCACTGTCGATGAGTAGGTATAAAATACATGCAGTGTATTTACAATTATGTTTCGAACCACAAATAATTCAAGCAATGCTCCTTAACAAGTTAAATGCAACTAAGGACAGAACCGGTAGGGAACCTCGCGCGGAATCGGAGAATTCCAAATTTGAAACGACATTTCCTTCCTTGAAGCGCGCAGGCGCGGTGCTGTGGAATGCCCTGACCTACAAATTTGAGTCGATCTATGCATACCTTTTACTGAGCGCAAGGGTTTAGATCAAATTATTGATTACCGTGATTATAGTTACGATCTTCGATATCAAGACATTTAACTGACTTTTAAGGATGGGCTAATAGAGCATTAACTCGCTTTCTATGATCTACATTTTGCTCGATAAGTGTTGACCGATCGAGTGGATAGAAATAGACAAGACTGATCAGTAAATATAATGTGTGTAAGTGTGATCTACCAAGAATTTACTTTTTAGCTCTATTTGTGAGAAGTTAAGGTAGAAAAATCTTTTAAAAGGGTTCTCAAATTAAATCTTCTACTACCTAAATGCCCTGGGGCCTGTTTTATAAAGCTACAATATACAATTTACAGGTTACAAGTTTCCATTTGACACAACCTCGACCAATGACGAACAGCCATTTGAGCAGTTTAGACCTGTAAAGTTGTAACTTGTAGCTTCATAAAACAGGCCCCTGGTAGTCGTGGAACTACCGGTAGACATGGAATCATGGACAGACTTGTGCTTTGGGAAGGAATGAAGGGTTGGTTCAATATACAGCCATGTACACAGGTTTCAATGTATTGCATTAATTCACAATTTTCAGAATTTATAATATTTACAGAGTCACCGAACTCTGTCGAAGCACTAGTTATAATGTTGATAATTAGCGTCTGTTTTCTTGCTAGCTATAATGTAGTAGATACCTACACTCGATTTGAGTCACTTTCGGGGCACGCCGCATGACCCCTCGCCCTATCGGACATGCCGCCGGCCGATTGGGCGCTGACGAAGTTTCAGCAATCTTCAAACGGTTGCCATTTTCTACATTATGTAATTGGCTGAATCCTTACTAAAATCCTTTTAGTCCTAAACAATAGACCTGTTGACTTTCGGTTAGGAATTTTTATTTTTCATTCTGAAATTTATTTTTGAGCATCACAATGCAATTTATATTTATGCAATCGGACTTGGAGTTC
This sequence comes from Acleris cristana, assembly GCA_948252455.1. NCBI lineage: Eukaryota > Metazoa > Arthropoda > Insecta > Lepidoptera > Tortricidae > Acleris > Acleris cristana. Next base: position 7,137,457 of record OX411782.1, on the reverse strand, counting down.
TCGAGATATTTAAGTTTTAGTGAAGAAACTTAGAACTTGTCGGCGCTAAAACACTCTCACGCAGACAGAGCCTAGAGGCGATAACATATCTCAGCACGAGTACTATTGGTGGAAGAGGGCAAAGTAACTCGATCTCATAATCATAACATTTAGTTTGCTGGGATTGGATGAGCGTTTCGTGAAATAGTAGTATGCTGAAAGTACACGGAAACGTAGCGGTCGATTTTCATGAAACGCACGAGTAATATATTACCATGACATTACATAGCTATAAAATAAATTCCATGTGAAAATGTAGAATGGGCTACCTAGTTGGGCTCAACGTCAAACTATTGAACTCTAAAGCGGCCTGCACACGTAAAGTTCGGACCGCGGGAAACGCCACGCGCCGTTCCAATCTTCTTTCAGAACCGTACGTGTAAATGCGACTGTAAATATAATAGTAAAAATGTACGGTTCGGAACGAAGATTGGATCGGATTGTAAAGGCCGCTGTTTAATGTTCCGATTGCCTGCTCGATTGCAAGAAAGAGGAAGAACAAGCTCCGAAGTCAGTTTTACGTTCGTAACGATCGAAATGGTCCCAAAGTGCTTCTAGCGTCATGAATAAAGTCAAATCGGTTCTTTGCCTTAGTAACAAATAGAAATGATGTTTAGTATGATGTACATGCCGTTGTAAAATCTTAATGATTATGCAATGTTATGAGAATTACTGTAGCTGCTTTTGCTGCTTTCCATGGCACAACTACCTGCATACCCCAACACCTGCACCGCTGCCTAATGCCGAATTTCATCTAACACACCATTCGACAGGCTAATAGAAATAGATTATTGTATGTTTCGTTAAGTGGCCTCATTTCGTCAGTAGGTAATACCAATCAGTTTGCCGCCAGGCAAGGCTGCACTCGACTTGGATATTGACTTAATTAACCATGTAAGTACGCGACGCGAGCGCAAGTCAACATTAACTTTAAACCATTTATATGTTACCAATTTTGCATATACTTTAACTACCAGGCGTTAAGACGATTTTAGTCTGGCATGGACTTTAATAAAAATACAATCTGGTTATAAATCAATTGACGACAGCATAAACGTGACTCATTTTGAAACAATTGTTCTAGATGGTAATATAATTTTAATAAATGTATTTATTGTATCGGTCTGTCGACTTTATAGGTGTAATTTTTAAAGTTTTAAAATGATTATTATGAAAACAATAGCTATATCAAAAGTCAGTTACTTAATTACAGAATTACCTATTGGAACAATGCAATAGCTCCTCAACACAATCTTTCGGGCTCCGGAAAAGTCGGTTAGACTAGCATAAGAACGTTTGAGACCGAGTGAGAGAGAAGTAAAATACGAAGCTCCTTTTATTTAATAGATATTACTTTTACTGTAAATTGGTTTGTCTACATGTTTGGACATTTCTACTGGCATTAGCAACGCGGGCTATCTGTAAATAATTATAATTATTAAGCTATGTCCAACTATAATCTTTAGTGGTAGCGTTGTCTTTTACCCTTTAATTATCCTTATGACACCCTTTTAGTTTTAAGACTATATCTTCGTAGGTTTCATGTCTATAAACTGTAAGTAATTATGAATTAACAACCGAAAACTAAAAAATCAGTAGTGTTAATGGTATCTGACCTAAACCTCCTGTGCTATCTTGGTCGATATATCTATGCGCATTTTGAATTACGCCACCAGGACCTACTCCCAAGTAAGAAAATACATAATCTAGAGGGTAAGACAATTTTAGAATTTCGTATCAGACGTTGTCATACAGATATGTATGTACTAGTCAGCAGGATAAATATCTAAATACTTTAGTACAGATCTAGTAAATAACCAAATAAATCGTATTTTTCTTGCTCTTTCATTTAGCTTTAGTAGCCATCGATAAGCGAATTGTGAAATCAAGATAAATACAAACTTATCCGACGTAATACGGAAATACAGTATGGCTGCGTCTGTATCGCGTGTCAAATGTGGATAAAGCATCTGTCACTCTCGTACTTATTGACGTGTTAGAAGGTGACGGATGCCTTATCCATACTTCGTCACGCGATAAACGCAGCCATATTAGGCCTCCTGCGGGCCTAGTATGGTTGCGTTTATATCACGTGTCAAATGTGGATAAAGCATCCGTCACTCTCGTACTTATTTACGTATCAGAAGGTGACGGATGCCTTATCCAAACTTTGTCACGCGATAAACGCAGCCATGTTAGGGCCCCTGGGGGTTTCTTCTACTCGGTAAAACTATACTGTAACACAAATTTTATGGAGCTAAGTGTTCCAGAATTAAATTTTGCTATAGAGTGTAATACCGTACACAAGCGGAATTCCCTAACGCGTCATGTCTCTGTCACTGAGATGTACAAACACCTTACAGTTAATGGTTAATTAATGTCATTAGAACTGGATTGTTGCGGTTATTTTTAATTGGTTATTAAATTGCGTCTCGTTTGTGGAAATCTATAATAAATACTGTAGCGTTAAGCAACTAAGAGAAAAACAGTTTTAATGGGATTGAAAAATTTCCATCTCGACATTCATACGAAGAAGATCGTTGGGAAAACTATACATTCAGGAAACTTATATCTTTACACCCGTATTCACAAACAATACTTAAGTAAGGTAAGGTACTTAAGGGATCCTTCACTGAGTAAACGCACTGCGTTCAATACAGCTTTGTGATTGGTCCTTTTTGACCGACCTTTTGTTTATGAGAAGATTTGAACCACCCTGTGCGTTCGTGAGCACTGTGAGACCTCATAGTGAGGTTTTTGAATACAGGTGTTAGTTCGTATAGTATTATGTATAGGTACTTATTAGTATATGACTGGACTATGGCAGTCGCAGTCCACCGATATTCCTTCTCCTGTTTGGGTGTGATTATAAATATTAACATATCAGATAGCCGTAACTCAATAAACAAAAGAATTTCCTATTGTTTCTTCAAATACCTCTTGAGAAACAGTATCTTACTTCATCGACGTTAATCGATAGGTTTTGGCTTTGGGTCAAAGACATCATCGATCATTTCATCGACCGACGTCAAACGGGTGTTTGGTAACCCTTGTTATACTTATAATTTGTATGTTATGGAGTGTGTTTTTATAACGAAATACTATTGAAACAAATGGGCTGGATCAACCGTAAAATATCAATCAGAAAATTAATAATACAGCATTTTTTTCAATCAGTTTGTCTTAGGTTCCTTATAATCCTTATTCTAAAACTTCTGCATTTTCAACCCTTGTTTTTATATATTTCGCAGGGAAAACACTTCACTTGATGTGTAGCGATAGAGCTGCAACGTATAGTAAGGCGAAATTAAATCACGTTTCTAATCTGAACTTTACTACATGTTTTGCCAACCATAAAACTTCCACCTTTAATCTTAATTAAATAAACGAACCGCGATATCAATGACTGTGGGAATTAATTGCACTGCAACATGCTTAGGACACAATCACAGGCAATGGCATTCTACCTTGAGAATAAATTAATAAATTAAACATTTGCCAATTTCATGGCTTGATAACTCCCCAAAATTCAAAGACATTTACTATTTTGATAAACCTTCAAAGCTAACTCGAGGTTATACGAATCATAACAGTAAAACCAACGGGAGATCTATTACCTCATAGAAATATCTAAAAACTTTACAAGCCGACTTGCGTCGCAAACACGGGTCTTACAATTTTGATCAGGGCACTTTTTTGAGAAAAAAAATTAAACGTTGCCAGGTCGAAAATAAAAAAAGGAAAAAGTGCTACTAACCTTTTATATTTTCCTTAACTGGTCACGTAATGTTGCTAACACGTTGGGTAAAGTTGTATAGCACAGGCATACGTGTCGAGAGGGCCGGGGCCGTTCGGAGACTGAGGTAGTGAGGTAGTCGTACCTGCTTGCACGGAGGGAGGCAAGGCTGCAACGGCAATTTGAGACAGTCTGCGTCACCGCATTTTCTTTGAAAATTTGACACAGCTTCGTATTTGGGCGAGAAATTAATTAAATTCTTACAATTGAGTTGATAAGTGATTGATCACCAACTTATTTGGTTGGGTGAGTTTTTTTATATTGTTTCACAACATTTTAAAAACGGAAAGTCTTTGTCTTAATTTTTAATATTAATGTATTATTACATTTTTACTATGATTCGGTAAATATTAAGTTTTATTGGAAAATCGTAGTTTTTTCCGTAGATTTAACTTTATCAGGGTCATTCACCTCTTGTCCAATGGTTTTGAGGTCATAACGAAAACTGAGCAATGTGATTTCTGTGAAGCGACACACTAGTATAATATTCCGGATCAGTTATAACGAATCGATTAGCATTGCTCTTGCTATGTTTCTTATATTTCATCCCAAATGTTTCGTGAATAGTGGTCACCCTGGCTCAGCTTAGTCAGCATGCGAGCGCCATAGATTCCTGCAGCTATTAGAGTCAGGTCAGGATTCGCTACGCGAACCCAGCGGCCAATTCAACTGATTAAAGAAGTTCGGCAGGCTGGTATCGTTAATTAATTAAGGCTCCCTAAAGCGCGGAATAAGTTAACTCTCGGTCAGTTGATTATCCCGGCCAAACGGGATGCAGCGGCAGAGCTACAGATTCGTGTATTATATTTCAAGGCTCGTTTCGGTCGGATTAACTAATTGAAAAGCACTCTTGCCCATTTGGGCCTCTGGTACGCGTTTTACAAACGTAAAGATGTAACTGAAGCAACGCACTCTTATGCTACCTACTCCTAGCCCACAGACCACTGCCAAATGAAAGATATGAGGTCTTTAATTTCAACTTCAATTGAAAATGCCCAAAATTTTTAAGTACCTACCTATTTAGGTAAACAAGGGCGGTTTTTAAGAAAAGTGCAAATAGATAAAAGGAATAAAATTAACAACAGTAACTTTTCCAATACGTCACGAAAATTGACTAGATGTCTGTACTTAGCAAGGACGTGACGTGGTGTTAATTAGGAGAATGGGGTATTTACATTGTTTTCTATCTTTTATAACTCATGAACACCTCAATACGAATATTAGGTACCTACTATCAAACAATAAAAGATATTCCGATATCAATAACTTTATAATTTTTAGCGCGAGGACATACAAAAATGACTGTCTGGGAGAATGATCGCTAACATCATTTTAATAACAAATCAATGAAGTAATCCTGCAATAAAGCATCCTACTCTACTCCTACATCATGCGGAAAACATCACATCCTCAAACATACAATACTTGAAACTATGAAATACCATCGCAAATACCTACAGGTTTCACTGTAACACAGAATGATATGTCACAGAATCCCATCCATAATAATTGTATTTAATTGCCTTTAGTAGGCCGATCGTGCCTATTGTGTTACCTTTTTATTGAAAAAAAAACATATTAATAAACCCAGCCATACAAAAGGCAGTCCTATATAATATATATAGTGATGCAAGCCAATGTAGGTACTTGTACAATGAGCATCCTTAAATTATTGAGCCACCATAGATCCTTGTAATAATGACATACCTACCTTCTGACCTGCTGGAGTTTCTTGCGGCGCTTCTTCTCCGCAATGATGGTCTTGTCCGAAGCGCTAGTAGATTCACTACATATTACCGACGTGTAAAAGAGCCCTCATGTGGCCAATTTACTGAATAAATATTTTGAATTTTGAATTTTGAATTCTAGTCTAGTAACGCAAAATAAATTACGTTAAAATCACAGGTTAAAATTAGCCTATAATACCTAAGCTTATTATTATTAAATAAGATTAGGGTATTGTTATTATTATTATTTGCGGGTGGTAGGACCTTGTGCAGGGTCCGGAACGCTACCACCATCTTATCCATTAACCTACTGCCAAACAGCAATGTTCGCATTGTTGTGTTCCGGTTTGTGGATAAGACAGCCGCCGATGTAATGACTAGCACAGAGGCATTCCATCTTAGTCCTCAGGGTTGTCAACGCATTTGCAGTCTTGGGATTGCGGTCTTGTGAATGCGAGTGTCTATGGGCCACAGTTTCCACTTAGGTACCAGGTGGCCTGTGTGCTCGTTTGCCTTCTCTACGCCATAAAAAAAAAGCCATTCGCTTTCCATGACAGGGTTCTATAGTCTCTCACTCAGCTATAAAAAGTTGTCATTAAAATGCGCCGGTCCTCCCCATGTTGCTCCCCACTGCTTAGGTTGTTATGTTTGGAAATAGCCTGCACATTGATAATAAGTGAAATATTATTTAGGAAGCAGTAACAAAGCTATATTATTTACACAGGCGTTTTAAAAAATCTGCTGTAGGTAGACTTAACTGTTTACTTTTTTTAGCTGCCTAAGGTGATGTTTAACAGATCTTAAATAGGTAGCTTTCAAACAGTAGAAAACCGCTCAAATTTTGCTTAAAAGGGGGTGAAATGAAATTGATAAGTCTTGGCGTCGACCTTCATTCGATCCACGAACGAAGTTATAACCTATAGGTACCTACCTGTAGATTCCGTACAAAATACTGAAAAACGGAACCCTTATAAGATCACTTGTCTTGTCTGTCCTTCCGTCTGTCTGTCTATGCCTTTTTTCTCTGAAACGGCTAAAGCTATCGAACTTATATTTTGATATTTGTAGTGTTTAGTGGTCCATATAAAGCCAGCAATTAGAAATTTGGAAGTTTTTATTTTTGTAACGATATAGCGATTCACCGAAAATAATTTAGTTTTAACCCATTATGATATAAACGTGCCTCTGTTGTTTAAATATTGTATTCTGTATTTATCGATATACATGTCATATTTAAATATCGGAAGTCGATAGACGAGAAATCCCTATGACAGCTCAAAAGTCACAGTCAAAAGTGCTACGGAAATTCCGGCCTCTGCTCATAATTTTACTTTGTACTTAAAGAAAACTACAAACTTTGTGGACTTTGTGGTAACAACGCGGCGATGGAACACAATGGGATGGAACTCAACATAGATCCGCATGCTCTTGACATTTTATTCTTTCTCGCAATGGCAACATTAAAATAAAACGTCATTTCATTTAACGTCAGTCAATGTCATGTCATGTCATACCGTAATAACCTAAAAATAGGTTTGTTTACTTGAAATAAAACGCAAATTTATATTTATTTACTATTAATATGAAGTGAATACAATTAGAAGGAGACTTATCGATCAGTTTTACCACCAAAATACATTAAGTTACCTAAAACTACGCGTTTATAGCTCGCTTAGTCATGGTGGATATTTTCGCTCTAGTGCTTTTAATTTTTATCACTGTTTCATGTACAAATTCCTGTAACTTTAACGTAAAAGTCAAGCAAGCTCTTCGCAATGAAGGATTCCACAGGTATCGTAAGCCATTGGGTTCGATGTTTCATAGATGAAGTCGTTTTTACGCAACTTATGTGTACAAGTATAGAATAAAAACCTTTTTTAGTTAGCAACTTTAAGGTATTATTATGATTGCAATGATTGCTAAGTTGAAATCATTCTAATTTCGTATTTAAACATTTCATAGAAAAAATATTAAACTAAACATGTTACAATTCCCTGTTGGTATAACAGTGGCTATTTACTATTCTCAAATTGAAAAATTCAACTTCATTATATACCTACCTACTTCTTTAAAAACACAAACGCATTTCATACCGATACAGGTAGTCGCTAAATGTGTTTTTTGAGTTTAAAATTTAATCTCACTTGTCCATCACTGGTGTCGGCCTTAGCAGGTAATGTCTTGATGGTGACAAAAATGCTTGTAACAAATAAAACAAATATTTTTTCAGAAACATAACTTATGGTGTTGTTTTCAACGGAGACGAGGATGATGACCCCTGGCTGCTCCGAGACTGTGTGGTGGGGCTGGACCAGGTGTTACCCGCAGGGGTGTACGCTAACCCTGACGAGCTAGGAGACTTGAAGAGAGGTCGCAAGGTAAATAATTAACCAAGTAGTTATTATACAGGAACAATATCAATTAAATAAAATACAATCAATTTCAACAACCCATCATTTTATCTTATTTCACTTGTTGATTGTACCTATTATTTCATTGAATTTCATTTTATCAGATGGTGTTTTCTGCTGAAACCATAAAAGGGAGTAGCTAGGATTTTGTAAAGGGGGGGCAGGCAGGCATACACAAACCAAGAATAAATCTAAGGTAATATGTATACTCAGGTAGGTGCATAATATTACTTTACGGTTTGTGAGCGTTCCTGCATATTTTACCTGCCCGTACCTCGCTACGCCCTTGAAACCATGATGTTTTCAGGTTATCTGGAACATTAATTAAGTATGTAGGTTAGATTAGGTAATACCTTGTGACTACAAAACAAAACTCATGCGGCGGGAAATGCCTCGCAATGATATTAAATAAATTCTGCAAATGATATGATAGTTTGAAGGTGTTTCGATAAAAATAAAATAACAGGTACCCATTAAAAACATTACCATGTTTTTCCTTTTGTTACAAATCTCTATTAAAATTCGTGAATGCAATGTATCATCGGAATCTCATGTTGATTTTTAGCTAAATGTTGTACCAATGAACCGCATCAACATCGAGCTACCTGCAGAGCAATCCTCCCCAAGCCGAGTGTATGTGATTGGTGACCTGATAGACAACAAGGCATACTTGTGGGTGCCTGTGCATGCAAGATACCACCAGGCTGTAGCCGGAGGAGGGTAAGTTCGTGAGTGCTAGAACTACTGTCAAATGTTTAAGGTGTTGCATTGTTATGTTCCTTAGGGATATGCAATGCACTTGGAGTCTTGAGATTGCAAATGGGTATGTGCTGGTTAGCCTTCTCCATGTCATCAAAAAGTTTTATTGAATCTTTATTTCTAAACTTACTTTTATAATTTACTAAACTTTTCAGAATGAATTGTGTTCTCAGAAGTAGCAGATATCTTGCAAGACTCCAACAACTCAGTGTTTCAGGTTTCAGTTCAATTTAAGAATTTAGCTGATTTGTACTCAAACCAAACAAGCCAAAGTGCAAACTTGTGTTTAGCAGGATAACTCTAAGCTTATGCTATTATTGCAAAGATGGATATCTTATATCACCACTAACGCACATAATTGACTCCACAACTTCAACACCAAGAACAGGTCTAAAAAATTAACATATTTCTCTCTGTTTCTTCAGCATGGCCCGCAACGAGATCCTCCCCCCCGCGCTGTATCTGCGCTGCCCCGACGAACGCCTGTCGCGCTGCGCGGGCGCTGCCTCTCCAGTCACCTTGCTCTGCAATGGCAGCTCCAAAGACAAGTGCACTTGGAAGGAGATTCCTTACACTATGGTAGGTATATACAATATCGCTTTTTTTATTAAATACTAGCGCCTGGCATGCGTTGCAAATTGCAATGCCACCTAAAGTAAAAAACTAGACATAGATTTTTGCGGCCAGAAACCCTCGCGGTTCGTCCTCAGAACACTACCAGTTTTGTCACAATCTGATCATTGGTTTAGGAACGCATAGAGGACCAACATACAAACATTATCTTTATTTTATACATATAGACTAGTTGACCAGACGTTGTCCTGAGTAACTTAATCATAAAAAATCTGCAAACTATAAATAAATGGTGTCCACGCCGAACGGTTTAGTGGCGCCTTTATTACTATAATGTGTTTACTTATAAATTAAATTATTTTCCTAAAACCAAAAACAGCGCACGGCGGCGCCACTGGACGTGTGGCTTGTGGTCTTTAACAAGTGCGCGGTGGCGCCATCTCTCGCTAAAGCTCTGAACTTTCTCCCCAGATGACAGACACGCTGATTTGGGAGGTGCCTGTGGGGAACTTGGACCACTACTATCTGGTCGCCGGCGGCACCGCTCTCGTCGTCATAGTAGGCTCGTTGTATTTACTCAAAGCCATCCACGAATACAAAGTCGATGTTAAGAAGAAAAAGTCGTAGAAAATCCTAATGGCCGCCGAACGTGCCTAAGCTATTCCTAGTAAATGCACGTAGGTCGAAAGTACTTTGTACTTTCGTTTATCCAGCCGGCGGTGAAACGGTAAGTAAATATTACTGTTCTCAATATTTTACGAAAAAGACTACCGTTACAAACTACGAAAAATAAAGGACTGAAATAAATTCACTGAATATCGTTAAGAAATTGAGTATGCGCGAAATATTATATTATCGTGGAGAATGGTGTCTGCCAGTATTCAGGTTTTTATGCACAGAACAGAAAAAACAGTAGAAGTGTCAAGTGGGCGTGTCACGTGTGGCATAGTTAAGCGGAGTTCCGCGCAACCTACCACACTTTTGCTGTGATCGCTTATTTCGATATTTCTAAAATAGGAAATAAATCCAGGAGCATGCCTTATTGTGCTATTTTGGAATGTAAAAACTTTAGCCGCACCAAAAACAATTTCCATGGTGGCGCTGGCGTGTTGTTTTTATGATAGTTTGAGTATTGGCGACAACAGGTCTGATACTAAGCGAAGCTCATGCCACTCCCAATGTTTTTTCTTTTTCGTGTTTTTATGTGAAGTTAGATCGTCAATCGATAAATAGATGGCGCTTATGTGGTGTATAGCTGAGACTGATGTTTAAATTAAGTCATACAGCGCCATCTCACGGTATTTTTAGCAACCATTTACATGCAACGTTCGTATGTTTAGGCATGGGTAAGATTTATTTAAATTGATTATTCTAGTCAGATTGCATAATTAATTACTTAAACTCTAACAATTATTTAAATTAAAAATAGTTTGTTTCATAGTAGAACAGATAATGTACAAGGAAGAAATTATAACTGAAGCAACAATGAACTTTCAATGTATGCATATGTGTTCTTTTACTGTTACCTTATTTCAAAATCAATGTAAGCACCGTATAACGCTAACAAATAAATATTACAGTGATCTCGTCAAAAATTTAATCATAGTTTCTAAGTAATATCCATACCTTAATTTGCTTAGGTAGGTATGATATCAACCGTGTAAAAACCATATTGTATTTGACGTATTATTGGATTGTCTACGTTTTGATAATATTTAACTATCTAAAAATATAAACGGCTCTGGTAGCTATCTTTGGCCTGAGAATGAGGACTTTAGTTTTTAACAGCGTAGAAAGAGTTCCATTCGCACGCAATGCCATATCATTATGCCGAAACAAATAAAGATATCTTTACATACCTACCTATAGTATAAAACAAACTAGCTTCCCGCCGTTTATCCCTCTGTATGTACGCTTAGATCTTTCAAAGTACGCAACGGATTTTAATGCGGTTTTCATTAATAGATAGAGTGATTAAATAGGAAGGTATTTATGTAAAATAAATTCTGAATTGTGTACGGGTCTTACAGAAAACTGACATAAACCGAAGCGAAACGAGGGCGCATTTCTATAAAGGTATAAAAATAATTATTGAGCATAATAATAGTATAAAAATAATCATAGTTTGTAAGTAAGTATCTGCAGATTTAAAGAAAGTATTGATTTCGATTATCGTTATTGTCTCGGGGATTTTTAAAAAGAGAGGTATAAGCTATCTCTATTCCAAATTTAATCCAAATCCGTTCAGACGTTGCAGCGTGAAGGAGTAACAAACTAACACGCAAAGTTTCGCATTTATAATACTAATAAGATATAATTAAAGCTAATATAATTATTATCAAAGCCTATTTGTTGCAATCTAACTGCAATTTACTTTTATATGATAGTAATATGTTAATGTATGAAGAGTAGTACAACTCGCTCAGTTTAACGTCCATAGCACAAAAATCCATTGATTTAACTTGCTGAAGCCGTTCAAAAGGGTATATCTTTTATCCTTACATAGTATAGAACAAGCTTTCCGCGTCTGTCTGTCTGTCTGTATATCCGCTAGCTCCGCCTAAACTACGCAATGGATTTTGAAGCGATTTTCACAATAAGTTATAGATATTTTTTCACGGAAGGTTCTTTTGTATAAAGAAATTCTAGTGAAGTGTTACCATAAACTCACATAAATGGAAGCGAAGCGAGGGCGGGTCACTAGTAAATAATAAGAATTTATCCATTAAATAATAAGATTTTGTTATCAGTTGATTATTTGCCTACAATCTAAACATAAATTCTGCATAATTATAACTTGTGCCGCCTTTGTAGGTTGTCTGTGAAAAGGCACACAGCATAGTGTAAAAGTCCAACATGTATTTACACAGTCTATCTATAACATAATACGAAATGTTAAGTACGTTGTGCAATAAAAAGTCAACCTTATTGTTATCATTGACCATAGTCAGAAGGAAATAAAATAAAATATGATATAGGAAAGGAACCATATTCTTTTGATCATACTGAATGCTTCGTTTCTGTATTATGCTTGTGATGTCTAGCCCATTCCGTTTGTTCAACAGTTGCTCAAATGATTCCAATATATTTACTACATTTTGTCTTGTATAGAGAGTAAATAACGAAATGTAACAATAGTAAGAAAAGTAATAAATTTTGAAATGCAAATGAGTGTTTATTTTATTCTTTTATCTACACTTGCGCACCTGATTACATATTATTTACTACGCTTTTATAACAGCGGGTTGTGCGGAAAATAAACTAAAAGTAAAGACTAAATTATGAGGTTCCCATTTGTTTTTCTATCTTGGATATTCTTAGGTATTGTGTTGTGATAACAAATAATATATCGACTTAAATAAAAAATGAAAATATAGCGACTTCAAACTTATCGACTAGCTCTATCCCTTAAACATCACCCGCTACACCTAGGTGAGCTAGGTCGTAGTTAAGGATGATCCCTGCAATAGCCTTATTGCAAGAGAGCCATACAAAAAGAGGTGATTAATCAAATTGTTTATGTCAGAAAACAAAATGTTATATGACACAGGGATTTTCTAAACCGCTTAAGTTGTGGTAAGACAATTAGTCGTATAATTTGGTAACTGCCGCACTCAGAGACGTAAATTAAATTTAACGCTTGTTTAGTGACGTGTTGTGTTATTCTATTGATATAGCAAAGAAAGTGACAGCAGCAACTTTAATCAAGCATTAAAATAAATTGACGTCTCTGAGTGCGGCAGTAAGTCCCTTAGCTTGTGCCTAAAAAGGCCGAATAATATTAATTAGCACGCCATCTACAGCATGAAACCTTCAATTCTAAGCAATTTGCAACGCTTCCTTCGCATAGTATGCTAGCGCCTAACAAGCTCCAGAGATGGCAGCACCAACCTCTTTATTGATCGCAGAATCCATCATGGACCCTTCATTAATGAAACCAGGAAATACTGAAAACACAGGTTTCATCTTATTCTTGCGTTTATTTCTAACGATAAATAAATATGAGTTGTATTTGTTGTGTGAAAAGTAAACAAACCACTTGAGGAAATGATTTATAAATGTCACGTCATTTCAAACCACCAAGCACTTCCTGTCCAGCCCCCTAATAAATCTAAACTAGTATTTTCCTTTGATGTTGTCAAATGCAGCACAATTAGTTAGGAGAGGCGTCATATTTCAAACGATTTTACACACTATTACTGAAGTGCTAAAATGGTATTTGGGGAATGCAGCGCGTAATTGCTGTTTGTGTGGAATGTTCGCCCTGCGACACCCTATGAAGGGGGATTTCATTAACCAATCGAACCCATAAAGTGTGGTTTTAACGCACGTGGGGGATAGGTTTTAATAAACATGTATTTTCGGGTGAACTTTGATGGAAGTCTGGCAATTTAATTAGGTTCATGTGGATTTTTGGTAAATTAATGCATTTAGACTGCGGTTTTTATAGCATGGGGAAGCAATCGAGCACGCTGGCCATCTAATGGTAAGTGAGCTCTTAATGGCCCTTCAACACGATGGCTCATCATGGGCCAGCGTAAGGACGGGGACGGAGTAATACGTAAGAGTGAGATACAAGAATGTATTACTCGCTCTAAGGTATAAATTCGTCTCTTACGCTGGTCCATGATGGGCCATCGTGAACCTAGAGGGGCCATTAGGCTATATTGATCACATCTGCAATCACAAGATTACCTACAATGGCGTTGCTAAACCGAAAGCTAAGGTGGAACGCTAGTATTTTTCCGGTTGTCTTGCCCTCTCGCCGAAACACAACAGCGCCAACACCGCTGCTTGGAGGCAGCTTATCGTTTAAAATAATCGTAGCGATCCGGACGAAATCGGTACGTCGTCCTGCCACCCCAAAAATTTCACAGAACACAAAGTTAAAAATTGCAATGCGTTGCACGCCTCTTAATTGCATTAGCCTTTGTAACCTCCGACGGGAAAAAGGTGGACGCTATGTATTTAAAGCCTGTGTCGGTTCGTCTGCATGTGCTCAAACGCGCGCGATATACCTACACAATCCACACTTCAATTAAAAATCATAGAACCCTGTCACACTGACTTCGTCATCGTCAAGTCACGAGAAAGAAGAGAAATAAATCAACTTCGAAATTAGAACCATTGAGTTTCTGTGCCAAAGACACATTACATTGAGTACATTGCATGCTGTAATTTTAACTTAGTATCTCTTGTGTTCATAGTGAGATACATTCAGGGAAGCATCTGTATAAATAAATAAATAAATAAATAAATAAATAAATAAATACAAAGTTCCAAAGTGGCTCAACAGTTAAAGTACGTGACCGTGCTATCTCTTGCAAAAAATATAACGCAAATATTTAGCAGAAAGTTGCGTGTATTCAGCAACAGGATAATCGTTACTTAGATGCTTACGAGTATACAACTTAATGTGGAATTATATTGAGGCTTATAAAAACAAGGCAGTTTCAGCTTAGTTTTTATAGTTAAAAGGTTTTAGGATGTACACATAAAAACATTTACGCTCGAGGCTTTCTTGTTCTACTTACAGCTCCTTAAAAGGCATCTACAAGTAACACCCATAAAGTACTCAGAATAAAAGCTTTCAGCGTGCCGTCGTGTTGTATTTTTAAGGCCGGTCCTAAGCATACGAACTTACTCCCTATTCGTTATACATTGCTGCAACAACGTTGTAGCGTTCTACATATTACGTTTATTACGCGTCAATGGATCACGAAAATGAACGGAATTCGAAATTTTACTTTCCGGACCTAAGACCGCTAACTTTCTTCTCTTCTCTTTCACAGAATCGGTCATTCAAAACTAGGGCTTAATGCTTTGAAATAAGACCCCTATCAATCATAATCTAGTTGGTAGGACACAAGGGATGGACATAAGTATAAACGTCTCGTATACTTAGGTATAGTTAGAGCTACTTTTGGGCTATTCTGCGTCGTTTTATTTTTTCATAAAAGCGCCCTTGACGGTCGGGAGCCTGGATTTTAACATTGCCTTGAAAATAGCTGGCGAAAATTACGTCATAGAAAACTACGAACTGACTCTATCATGATATGAGACCTTCTTGAAAGTAAAAAAATCTGCAAAGGTAATACGTGGAACAGAACTTCTCTTTAGAGGTCGGTAAAAAAAAATACTACAGTAATCAAGTTTTAATTATCTTTCGGTTATTGCATGTATAGGTATACTTTATTTATAGATAAACCTATATGTACCTATACCTTAAGCAAAATTGTAAATTTTATTCGATCAAAGTATTACTCCCAAAAGTTTGTGTTCATCCAAAATTGCGTTACTAAGGACTATTTTCGGTTGTTATACCGAAATTTGCAGGAAGTTTATCAAAGTTACGTTTTACCCGAAGTTCGGCAGTCCAGTATTTGCGTAGAAATTAGTTTCGTTGATTGTTTAGTTACAGTCGCCGATCTTAAGATAGCTTTAGGGTGGTTAACCTCTGGGCCATTCATTTCTGTCTTAAACTAATCGTTGTCATATTCCTAACATTATTGTTGACCTTATTCACTAGACAGTTAAGGCGGGTGTATCGTTAAAACCTGTCAAGTTCGAGTCGGACTTGAGCACAGCACCAAGGGTTCCGTACTTAATAACTTATTTGTATGAACTAATAATCCTCATGCTGTCCTGCTTCTACACGTGTAATTATCTTTCAGAAACCACACCATACCTCACTTCACACGGGACATATCCTATAGCTCTTTTGGGTAATAAACCTTAAATACATTACTGTACATTTTCTTATTTCGATTTTAAAGATCTAGAATGATTGATTATTATCCTACATAAATAACCTTAGAGCTTTGAAGTGATAATTCTCATGATAAACTTGTTAAACCTTTTTAATCGGTGACTTAATTTATATCGCTGCCTGAATACCTAAATATTTTTTTATTTCGAATGATAAACAGACAGACGGACGGAACGACGACATCATCGTCATATCATAAGGGTTTCGCTTTTCAGTATTTGGTAGGGAAACATAAATATAAATATTGTTTCGAAAGCAAGATCCACAATGTGGAATCGTAGCCCTTACGAGCACTGACAAAAAGGGGTTGACTTTTAACACTAGGACTGTTCGAAAAAAAAACTAGTGCTTTATAAATATATCAACATTTCAAAAAAATAAACAATTTTCTTCAATTTCCTCTTAATTGTTTGGTGATTTTTCGAAGCATCATTTCGTTCCTAATTATCTTAGTAGGTATATTTAGCAGTAGCCTTGTCTGTGATTTTCATGTCATTAATATTTTATCAATCATGAGACGTTAATAAGACTTCCAACATTGTTTTCATTATTTACATTATCGATTTAGAGTGCATCGGCTCCTGGAAAATGGTGGAAAACCACTATTTAATTCGTATGCTTTGCGTGACAAGATTTAATAAATAAGCTATTGGTATGATATTGGAAGGCTACGTGAAGTAAAAGTTGTTCATATTGGTTTTTTTAAACAGGAACTCGAACGTAGAACTCTTTTCACTCTTGTCCTAGTGTCACTGAAATATGGAAAATTTGAAGTAAATGATTTTTGCAAATGATTTAACGAAAGTTATCGTGTTACACATCTTGATTTCATGTAGCATCTTATGCAGATTATGCTCAATCAATGAGATTTGACTGCAATGTAATTTAGCAGATTGATGTACCGCTTGTGTCTGAATAATAAAATAATGAAGTAAATCTTTACTCAATAATGTTTTACAAGCCTTGTCATGGAATCATGATGTTGTTAGATAAGTGATGTGTTTGGCTTATATGATATTTTACTTAGATATGAAAATTATAGATCTGAAAATGAAGTAAAAATCTGAAATAAGTAGTGGTTGCCCATTGATGTGGCTAAGCAAGAGTCGGCTGAGAACCGGGAACCCGGCGCTCGGCAGGCAGCCACTCGGTCGGGTCGAATATGGATTCGAGATTAACGAGGGCACGTAAGCGCGGCAACGTCGCGGGGTGTTTACATGCGGGTGCAGCGGGCGCGAGCGGGCGGTATCGACCGCGGGGCGGGGCGCGCGCGGCGGGGCGTGCGCGGCGCGCGCGGCCCGGGCGCGGCAGAGCCGGCAGTCCGCGTCGGGGCCGCGTATGCGCGGTCGTTCCGTACAGCTGCGGCACGCCGGAGTGACTCCGCGGCCTCGGGCTCCCGGCGGCGGCGGCGAGCCTCGCGCCGCCCGCCCGCGCGCTGATGCCGCCCGCCCCCGCGCCCGCAGCGCGCCCTGTCCCCGCCCCGCGCCGTGCGCCTCGCGCCGCGCGCGCAGCCTGGCCGCCCGCGCCTCTCCGCCTGCGCCACGCTTGCGCCCCGTCTTCCTCTGGGCGCGCCAACTCGACGGCCAAGTGCAGGCAGTGCACTGCGAGGATTACGACCCGCGAAACCGTATCCGTATAGCGCGCACGCCCAGCGGCTGGCGCGTGATCCCGCGCACCGAGATTTACAACTCTATCCGCGTGCCACCGGCGCGCGCGCGACCGGGCCCCGAGCGCCGGCGCAGCCGCCACGGTAGGAAGCGCGCGCGCGAGGCTACGCCGCCCGCCTGGCTCGTTCCCGACCTGGAGACCCATATCCCTTCGCATACCATCGCAGTGCCGCGCGGTCCCCCACCTGACTCCGAGCCCCGCGCGGCACTGACGCCCGACCGGCCGGATTCGCCGGTCCCGTCGACCACGCCGCCACCCGCGTCCCCGGTGCACGTGCATGTGGAGCCGACACCACTCGACAGCTTGCTCGCGGTGGCCGAGCTTGAGTTCAATCAGCAGCGCGATAAGGATTTGGACCTGGAGTCAAGCGAGGCGGCTTACGCGTTCCTACCCGACGAAGCGGTCGCGCGAGACGTCATGTCGTTCGAGCTAGGTGAACCCCCGAAGATAAGCGAAGACATATTCTTTGAACGCAAATCACACCCGGGAGAAGAAGATTTTCAGAACAATCTGGTAGTCCATAAAGATTTATTCGAGACTATTAGTGAAGCACATTACTTACCAGAATTGAGCGGGCCTCACGACGAGGCACTGCTCGAGTCGCTAGTGGAGAAGGGTTGCGAGGACAACCAGATTCTGGGCCAGGCGCTGGATAAATTGGCGCACCTGGTGTCAGGTACTGGTGATTACGAGGAGGAGGAAGACATGCTGCTGGGCGGTGCGCCGGTCGCCGACATCATTGACCGGCTGGAGCAGTCTCTGGAGTCGCCCGGTCGCAGCAGCATCACCGCGGCACAGGGCCTACTCCACCTGCACCACATCGGTGATCACCTGCAGCCAGACCATCAGCAGGCCGTTGATCAAGCATACGATGATGTTTTTGTTCCTGAAGTGCCCACAGAGTGCACGTTAAACATGAGCACGGAAGCTGATCTGCAAGATATCACCGAAATCGATCACATGGAGTACGAGCAGGAACCTGAAAAGGACGTAGAAAATAAACTTGAAGCGACTGATTCTATGTACAGTGAGTCAATATTAAGAGCACAGGATACTTACAATGATAAAGCGGATGAAGAGCAGTCTAAATCGGCTTTACCTGAAAATAGTGAAATAGTGCCAAGTGAAATTACTACTATTATGGAAAAAACGGAAATAAATGAATCTAATGAAGAAGACATTGATGATATGGCGTGTGTACCGAAAGAAGAAGTTGTACAGCCAGAGGACCCAAACGAGGAATATGTAAAAGAACCAGAAGACCCGTCGGCATGTGAGTTAGTGGCTACTGATCTGAGTTTGAAAACAGTGAAAAAGAATGTTAAACGAGTGGTCGCTGAAACAACGCATTCTGCTGAAGGTGTGACGGAAAAAAGTGAGGAAGTTCCGAGGGATTTGAGTTTGCATAGAAGACAGTCTACGCCGCATGCGTCGCCGCGAAGGATAGAAATCCCGCGTGCCCCTTCGCGGGAGTCCGACGCTATGCAGTCGCCACAGCCCAGCGGAATACCCGCTGTGCCTTCATCTCCGGAGATATTTACCATGCCACCAGCTAAAAGCAAGCAGGCTCTGTTTCTAGAGACATTACTGTCATCACCATCTCCTAAAATGTACACGTCTGAAGTTACCGTCACGAAACAGCAATGTGAACCTTTGAATTTAGGTAAAAGTAGAAAGTCCGCCAGTCCAACTGTATCAAGCTGCTCTGATGAAATAAGAAAAGTAAATAAAGAATATGGTGAACCCCAAGACAAAAGGATGAGAAAAGATTCAGTGGAAGATTTAGCTAAAATAAGCAAGGTGTTTAATAATGCTTGTGAAGAACCTAAAAAGATAGAGAAAGCTTCACCGAAGTCTAGCGATGAAACGAGTCCACTGAAGCAATTGCAAATGTTAAAGGCAAGTGCTGACTTTACCATTCCAGACCCATTACTAGTTCCTAAAGACAGGTTGGATGACATAGTAACAGCACCGGCTAGGGAGATCCCAGCGTTGCTTATGCAGAGGCCTGAGCTCAGACTGCCAGAAGCCTTTTCTTACCCTTCAATCTTACAAGATCCAGACATACTCGTCATATCATTAACGCAGCTTGAAAAAATTTTAGAAACCAATGCCCAGAAAATGGCATTGATGAAAGAAAGTATGCCACAGCCTATTAGGAGCACAAGTGTGGAAATTAAAAAACCCAGCACGCCTGTGCCTGATCAGACCGCGCCACCAAAACCTATACAGTTAGATGCTTTAGCCACTGACATCGACGCCGCGAACAGCGCCGCTTTTAACCAAATGTTTTGGATGCCATACTTATCGCAGCTCGGAGTTATGGCTGCTTGCTCACAGAACAGCGAGTTTCTAAAGGCTGCCAATGCGTCAGGTTACTCTGCTCAGAACTACGCCGAATTATCACAAATGTTGAACACGTCGCGCTTTGTGAACCCAGGCGGTTTTCCTATGATGCCCCACATGGACTACGATAATCGATTGCAATTTGCCATGTGGCAAGAAGCGATGAGTCAAGCAAACGCCGCTTCCTCCCGTCAGAAGCCGGATACTCAGAAAGACGTTGCATCAAAGTCCACCGATGTCCAAAACCCTTACGTACATTCTACCAAAAACCACCAAAGTAAAGCTCACTCCGCAGCTCGTACCAGTCCGATTGCACACAACTATAACAACGGCACCCAGCGCTCCATGACACACAATTCATTCTTTCAAAGCATGTATCCAGGAATGACTCCAAATGTCCGACCTAATACGCCTCTACCTGGTCTGCAAATACCATATTTTAACCCTAACATGATGGGAAGCCAGCGTTCGCCGCGTACGGGACAGCAGAAAAGTCCGACGTCGTCTTATTATACGAACAATAATTACTTGCAAAGCGTGAAGCAGTCAGAGGCGACGCATCAGCGTAGTAGTAGCACGGGATCCCAGGAGTCGCCGCGGCCGCGGATCAGTGTGAGGAACCTGCAAAATCTTATGGAGCCCGGCAAGGTCGGTGCGTCCGGGAGACGCGCGTCCAACCCAACCTCGTCGCTGGGCCGGCGGCGGGACGAGCCGGAGGTTGGCAGCACCACGCCGCTCGGCGACCCGTCCCCGCATCCGATGCCGCATCCGCACGACCCGTCAGGATTTCACTTGTGGCATCCACTCTTTGGCAAGTAAGTACCATAACACTTTAACACTGACTTGCGTTTTTCGAGAGGTCAACAACATCCGGCAACACCTCGCCGATCCAACACGACTTTAAATGAGGCACGTGTGATAAGTACGTCGCGTGAGCCGTCAGCGCTGTTTTACGTTCTTCGAGAGAAATGCATGTTAACATTGATTTTTTACCCTCTTCAACGCGGAATACTGCGTTTCGAGGTGTAAATAAAACTATTAATCGTTTTACAAAAAGCAACGTAAGAAGCTAAGTAGTGTTTATAAACACTTATTAAGCACTGCTAAAGATATAAGTTCTCGGCTTATAATACTTGGCAAGGACTTTATTCTACATCGAAGTACATTTTCAAAGTAAGATCATGAAAATATTGCAGAACTCTAACATAGAATCATCATTACGGCCCTTTAATCCCAATTTAACAAATAACGATTTATAGGTCGCTTTCCTCATTGTATCTCGAGTCTCGACTCGACCCGTTGGTTGCAACATCGCACCCTTAGCTTTATTCTACGCGTCGATCTCATTTTTAGAGCCATCATAAGTCCAGCTAGGTCCAGAGGCTCTACTTTGAAAATCGACGTTCGAAGTTATGTAAGCTCCATCCCTTCTTCTCGATTTAGTCTCGAACGAGGAGTGACAAAGACGGAGCTAACGTAACTTCGAACTTCGATTTTCAAAGTAGGGCCTCTGAGTTCGCCCATGGTATAAATCTATACGTTGCGTGGCTTCATTACCGCCCACTCGTCGACACGATGACATCGATCATCACTTATCGCGTAGAATCTAGATCATAGAACTCGCGTGCGTGCTCTATTTACGCTCTGTGTATAGGATCCGCTTTATGTTGTATTATTGGCATAGGTAACGAATTTATGAAATTTTATAACACTACAGAAGAAAACATTATCTGTGCGCTTTATACACTTGTAAGAAAATTGCAGGGCGTTTCACGGTCATAATATTTCAAATTTTTGCGTTACCGCGTTGCGATACATTGCAACATATCAAAATATAACAACAACCACATAAACACACGCCTTCATTCCCAGAGTGGGCAGAGCCACAGACTCACCAACAACTCCAAAAACTTGTTGATAATTCTGTGACCACATTTTGCACAACCAGGCTAATAATGTAGGGATATTTCTGATCCTTAGACAGTTTTGATGTTTGTAAAAAATATATAACTTTTGCTTGCCAAAGAAATCTGTTAATATGTCTTATCAACCAAAGTGGCCAAATTTTACACGTTTAATTACAATAATGAATACGATAATTAACTTCATTCTGCACGTAGTATATACGAATACCGACATGCCTGGATCTACTAGTGAGTCGATTTTTTAATCTCAGAGATAAAATGAAAATTAAGCCCTTCGACTATCAAGTTGGCGACTGCATGGGGGCACTCGTTTTTGATATCATAGATGTAAGAATTCCAATTACAAGTAGGTAAAATTCAAAAATGCGAACTTATAGATATCAGTAAAAATCGACCAATTTGGAGAGTGGATAAGATTTTAAAATCGATTCTAAGTACGATATACCTACCCAACTTAGGTGTTTCACATTTGTATGGCAAAAGTCTCATTTTTTTTAAGGTGAAAGTACAACATTTAGAGGTTGCACAAATTGACCATTTATGCTATTTTCAAATATTCAATGTTTATTATTTTTCCAAAAACAACAAACAATAACTAACTTTCCAGTCAACTTATGTCAAACACTGGGGTCCTAGTGAAAAAGGGTACAAGGGGACTTAACTCGTCATAAAAAAGGGTATATTCATGAACGGAGTATACTAGACTAGACAAACGCTTTTTCAATTGATTTTCAGAAGACGTATACCCTTTTTTACTAGGACCCCAGTATTGGTATCGACCATCATCACCATTTTTTCTGCCTGTTGCGGCTTTGGAGTATGCATAATCATGAAAATGTATTCAAAAAGTGGTCAAAGTGTGCAACCCTAAATACCTAGTGGTCTTTTAGACAAATAGGAGCAATAATTCGAGCAAATGCATTAAAAATTGCAAAGTTTGAAACATGAAACACTCTAACCTACCTTGACCTATAAGGTCTTCAGGTTAACAAAATTACTTAATATAAATGATACAGTTTCCTTGACTACTCAATCATTGTCTAAACTTCAGATTTTAGTCTCTAGAATTATGGCTTGTTTTGACTTTTGAGCCCTATTAAAGGTAAAGCTAAATTGCCCTAAAATTGATCTCTAACTTCTGAAAACTGGCAAGCAACTTACATACTTATTTTTGACAACTGGCGCCGAAACAGCCATTGTTACATGGTATAAAGTGAACCAGAAGTAGGTTAGCGGGTCTGCTTTAAACTTTAACGATTGGATCTATTCCCGTTTTGTCGCCTTTGTCTAGTCCGTCTGAATAATGCAGATGTAGTCCCGTGGTGGTGGTTTAGGCTCAGTAGGTCAGACAGGTTTAATTTAGACAATCGATTGATGACTATTATAAAAGCAGATGCGGGTCAAAACATTGCTGATAAACTGTCCTACGGGTTAAACATTTTTGTCTTGTTAAGTTCTCAGTAGCAATAACATCGACTAAAATTTTAAGGTTTTTACTCCTAAAGAAGCTAAGCTATCACAGGTTGCCTACAACTTTGTTGGCACTATAGGCTTCCCTAACCAGATTTAAGGGGAAACATTACTTTTAAGAAACTTCGAAAATATAATTAAACAATATTAGGTAGTTAGTCAAAAGTGTATTACCATTGCGAAATACGTCTTACGAATATATTACTTTATATAGGCAACTTTGTACGCATATAATTCCCGTTTTCTCCCCATCCGCTGATTTCCGCAATCATTTCTTAGTGCAATTATAAGATAGAAGAAAGAGTACTGACGCACTTCTAAAAAAAAACTAACAATACAGCGTGGCAAACATTTTTGCGTTGTTCTGCTTGTATTGGCAACATTATGTAAATTTGATCCAACCGCTGGGGCTTAAAGTGGTTGTAGCCACTTACAATGTTATAGGTTTTGTCGTCAAGCTAATTTGTAATCTTAAATTCAAGGCAACGAGCAAATAACAAAGGCAGTATATTTAAAATGTTTTATGTTCTTACTCTCGGTGTTAATCTAATGATGATTTACGTTCACTTTTTTCATTTCTTTTGTTCACGTTTATGGTAAATGGTAATAGTCGCGGGAGTTGCCAATCGTGTCGAGTCTTGGGGTCGGAATATATACCTATGTTCAACGGTGGAGACTGTTTATTCATTTTGGCTTTTCAACTTTCGACCAGCGCCTTAACCGGAGAGTTTGCGATCTGCGTATAAAACAACAGATGCAGGCGTATGAAAGACCAGGGCCTGTATTCAACAATTTTTACGTTGTATGTATACCTATTGTTATATGTTCATCTTAATAAACAGATTGCTATGGACATGACTCACAAACTTGCGCAAAATTCGCAGGGTTTGCATAAACTAGTAGGTATGACCTAGACAGAGGATGTGAAATGATAGCTATTTCATTAAAAAAGTCCTTGACATTTAACCTTAGGAACATACTTAAGGTAATGTCGAGAATTATGGTTACGGTTGTAAAAAATACATTAGGTTGTCTAGCTAGTAGCTACGTAAAGTCGCCGTCAATAGAATTTGCGAACTATGTAAACAAATTAGTACTGTTTGACACATAACCTCAAATATTCACCATGCGTGTTTCTATTACTATATTTTTATATATGTAATCTATTTATTTTGTTATAAAATATAACCAACTACTGTACTGATCCATAGTTCCTTATCCTTCCCGTTTGTTAGTATTAAAGTATTCGCGTTAGTTTCCCTAATTTTTGTTTAAACAAAAAAACACTTGACTAATGGCTAAGCATTCGTGCGAGTCCAGAAAAAAAAAAGTATAATGAATAGTTATTTCATCTTACACTTAATATGAAAATAATGATTTAGTGTATAAATCGTTGCAAAGACTTCACTTGATATTGAAAAGAACGCGATTATCGAGTAATCATGGGGAATTGGTTCGTTTGGTTTTGTTTACATTGTTCGCAAATTCTATTGACGGCGACTTTATACCTACCAGCAGATATGTTTTTTACACCTTTCATAAAATAAAACAATTACAAACCATGTAACCAGCAGCGAATACTGTAATATAAATACAAGAGAAACATCACAAGTAGGCTTTTAATATTTTTAACAAGACCGAATTACTCGGGCGAGTTGTGATGGATGACGTTGCGTGAGGGTCTAAGGGTGACGCTTTAGCTTCGATCGTTTACGAATTGTCACTCGGAAAAGATGAAATAACCGGGATTATCCAAAGTAATATCGGAGTTTTCAAATGCCAAAGAAAGATTAAAGCAGCCGCTCTAGCCACAAATTATTTCTAGCCACATCGAGTGATACATCGAGCGCTTAGCACCTGAAAATTGTACAAAAATCAATTCACATACATACATACATGGATCTAATTCAATCTCGACTCTGGAATCACTTAATTAACTTATTTTTCCTTAGCGCGCCAATCGAATTAAGATATCATTAATGCTTCATCTCTAGTTAGGACGAGAAATGCAGGATAGGCATACAACGTTCGATTTGGTGCCAATTTCGTCCGTATAAAATGGAGCCGATTCTAGACATCAAATGTGTTTAATATTTAACGAAGCTCGCAGAAACATGGCGCCGTGAATTATATGTAAAATGTAGGTTACGTTTGAAACGTTCTAGATTTGTGTCATTAGCCGGGGTTAGGGTTGCCATCTCCTGAAGCATAGCCGAATTCGACAAACACAAATAAAAGTATTTTGTACTCAAAAAGTGCAATTGACTCCAATGACTAACGCTTTGAAGGCGATGCTAGATTGAGGTACCTACACAAAACAAGGTCCACTTCAAACAATAACATAACTTATTACTAACTCAATTGACTAAGTTACTATCTGATCTTGACCCAAATATGTGCTGTGCCCTGGGTTTTGCCGTACGTACAGTCACCAGGTAAAATATATTATCTGACATTGGGCGCAAAAAATATCTGACACGCTCTTTACCTCTAGTTATAATATAAAGACCTGTCAGATATTTTTGTACCTAATTTTGGATAATATATTATTGCTGGTGACGTACATCCCTCGTACTAGCCTATGCATATTCGTACAATCGGTGTAAAATCCTGCGAAACACGGACGGATGGCAACCCTGGCTGTTGCCTACAACATCGCTGCAGGTACTTAACTTACTAAGGGCGTTTATGTGCATTTAGTACCGTTAGTGGTGAAAAGGAATGTTTTATAGTTCGTTCATGCATTATCATTATTTAATCATAACTGATCTGCGTGGGAGTTCCAGTTCAAGGAGTTATATTTTATCCTTAATATCTCCTTTTCTGGGTAATGAAAAATAGGAAGGAATATTAAGATAAAACAACGCTAAATTTAGCAAAACGAAATGAAATGTACTTATTGAGTTTTTGGATTTACTTTATTTTGTTGATATTGAGATTAAGATTATTGTTATTCTCTAAAAGATTAATAAGTAAAAACGTCGTTAAATCCAACAGTGACGCTAATCAACTAAAAACAACTTTTGAATAGTGACATTATTGCGATCAATAGTAATTAACTTTTGAATAATTTACTATTTTGCATAGTAAGTAGCTTCTTCAGTAAGTACTTTTTGCCTAGTCTTTGTAACAGTGGTTTGGCTTTTTACATAATATAAGCCGATGAAGTATCTATGAAGTTTTTGGTGGGTGGGTGCCTCAATTTAACTTAGACGAGCTCAAACTCAAACTCTTTATTTGCAATCATAAAACAGACTAGACCTGTAAATCGAAACAAACTATTGAACGAAAATGTAGTCTGACGTATATCTAACGTTTTCGTGGCCAAATATATCTCGCAATTGTATAGGTATATATTTAGGAATTGGTATGGCAACGAAAGTTTACGTAAAGGTCGTCATGAAACGCCTCAAGTTGGCTTAGTAATAAAAGTCTAGCGTGACTTCATTATGGAACCACAGTTGCAAAAACAAGGTAAAAAATACTAAAGAAGCACGGATCATAGGTTTCAATGTAAAACGACGTTATTTACAACTTGTATAATTTTGTAAAAATAACTACTTCTAATAAAAAAAGTTCTATGGTATTGAGCATTTACCTACTATAATTACGTTTTTTTTGTTTGTAGAAAGTCCAGAAAAAAATAAGAATTTTCTAGCATATCGCGCGGGACATCAAAAACTCTTAAGTTATGTAACTTCCATAAATTGGTACCTATATGTAACTTCCACATATATGTATATTTTTTACACATATTAGAGAGCCTAGAATTTCAGGAAAATAAAATGACTATGGTTAAATTTAAATTATGAAGTAAGTAATGTAAAAAAATCGGAGAATAAGTTTGTATTGTGCTTAGTAAGTTTAGTGCACAGTTAACTAACAAACGGCAAAGTGAGTCACAGTTATTATGTACCGAAGCCTCAGTGCGCGAGCCCGACTCGCACTTGACCAGTTTTTTTAATGATCCTGCCCATATGTTATATCCTTATAAAACCCGTAATTTGAGTGCGAAACGAATTAGTGTCAGTTTATGATAAGACGGCCCCGAAGAGGGATTAATCCGACGTTAAAAGCTCTTAAGTTCGGGCCCACCCGTTGGCCAGGGGACATTAATTTTAGCCTTTTCATAAACTACATTTAAAATACTATATACAGTAACTGCACTACATGCGTTAAACTGTGTAAATTTTAAGTTTCGTTCCGATCTCGCAAGTATTTTTAAGTAGGTACCGTTCTCTCGAATTCGAAATAGAGATAAAATAAAAACAGTCTTTGATTGGCTGTTTCATTCATGGGTAAATTAAAATTCCTCTAGTTCTTAAGATTGGGTTTTAGTTTAAATGTAAGTCAAAAGCCGTCTTTTATAATTGTACAACTTTTCTGAATCTCAATATCATCGCTTTCTATTAAGTAAAATCAAGTAAGGCAGGACTCACAACTGCTTCTTTATGCAAAATACAACAGTCCATAGTTAGATTTCTTAGTATTTGAATAATATACCACTTTCCAGTAGTTTCCTTTGTTCAACCCTCTAATAATGTACGCGTTGTTGCGATTTTGCAGCTGCCAACTAGTTATTAAAACGGGACTAGGTCACTTGAAAACGGCTAGAAATGGCCAGAAATTGCGTCTCATAAAGAAAACATGGCACTCGTGGGAACTGGCCGTTTTGTCTTACATGTTTTGAACGTAATAACGCCTATGATATCTAATCGATACTGTGTCGTACAGTTGGGAAAATATAATATTTTATAACTTCCATATTGTGCAGTGGAAAAGTATCAGCAGGAAGTGCATTTCAAGTCCTTATTGTACGCGCTAGACGCGCTCAAGTCTCTATGGGAATGAATGACGTTGATTACCAGAGATGCAATTGTAGAAAGATGATGTTGCCATCAAATCCCAATATCTTAGTGATAGAACACAAACGGTTGTTGTAAACCAAACAAAGTCCATTGGAGCGGCTGTTAAACTGGGTGTGCCACAGGGCTCTATATTAGGTCCTTTCTTATTTCTCGTTTATATAAATGACTTACCACCCGCGGTAGTTAACCTTTGCGATATTGTGCTATTTGCTGATGATACATCATTGATCTTCAAGGTAGACCGAAAATCCGTTGATTATAGTAGGTTAAACGCGACGCTAGGTAAAGTACTTAATTGGTTTACTAGTAACAATTTGCTACTTAATGCTAAGAAAACTAAATGTGTTAGGTTCGCTTTGCCTAATGTTAGACCGGTAGAATCTAGTATTTTTCTAAATGATGAGTGTTTGGAAATGGTGGATAAGGCACTTTTCTTAGGAATAACTATAGATAAAAACTTGCAATGGAGTCCCCATTTAGCAGTACTAGCAGGTAAATTAAGTTCGGCAGCTTATGCTGTTAGGAAAATTAGACAACTTACCAATGTTGAGACAGCTCGCTTAGTTTATTATAGTTATTTTCATAGTGTTATGTCGTACGGTATTCTTGTTTGGGGAAAAGCTGCTGACATACAAACTATTTTCGTGTTACAAAAAAGAGCCATTCGTTCTATATATAACCTAAACTCCCGTGATTCATTAAGATTATTATTTAAAGAAATTAATATTTTGACAGTAGCATCACAATTTATTTATGAGAATATTATTTATGTCATTAAAAATCAAGACTCTTTTATTAAGAATTGTGACATACATAATTTGAATACAAGAAATAAGAATAAAATTGCTATTAAAAAATTTCGTGTCCGTAAGGTATATAAATCATTTGTAGGTCAATGCATTCATTTCTATAATAAATTACCTGACGAAGTTTTAAAGTTACCATTTCCAGTACTTAAAAATTACTTGAAAAAGTCGTTGATGTCTAAAGCTTACTATAGGGTCGAAGACTATCTAACAGATAAAAATGCTTGGCCTAAATTAAACACCTAAATATCTTAATAATAACCTAATCATACCAATATATAAACATTGTGTATTGTCTAGGGGACACGGTTTCTGTAGGGGAATGTATCGAAACTAATTATGTGTTGTTTTGCACCGTCATAGGTAAGTATAATTTTTAATTTTTATTTATTTCTTATATTTACTATTTATGAGTTCTTGTAGAAATTTTGAGTTTTGACACATTTTCCTGCTCAACTACGCATGATATATATAGACATATTTTTGTTACATTCATTGTTTTATATAATACTAGGTTAAGTTTTATTTTTCGTTGTATAATATCATATCATAAGAAATGTTTAAAAAACGACTGACTGTTGAGTTTCTTGCGGCGTTTCTTCTCAGCAGTGGTCTCTTGCGAAGCGCTGGTAGATTATTGACGTGTAAAAGTGCCCGTGCGGCCTACTTACTGAATAAACATCTTTTATCTTTTATCTTTTTAATCTAAACAGTTCCTATCTAAAAGTCAACGCATTCTGTACTGGTATAGTTTTTTGAAACTTTGATTCCGTCATCTACATACTTTAAAAAAAATTGGTGGCTATAAAATTAATTTTCTTTAGGTACGCCTGTGTGTGCGTGTTTGTTACGCTTCATTTGTACCGATTTTACTGTTTTTTTTTAAATTAAAGTGCAAGCTTTACAAAGTCAACTAACTTGATCATTAGTAGTCAGTTCATTGTATTTTAAAAGAAAGCTATTGCATTTCATACAGGCTGCGTCTTCATAATTGCCTTTTGATGAATATATGGACGTAGCGATTTCCAATAACGCGACCAATATTTATAGCAAACATCGATACCGACTGTACTGCAACCCCAACGTCCATTTAAGGGTTGATTATGGGTTGGAAGAGAATACGAAATGTCTTTGACGACTATATAATGCACGAGACGGTTGCGACGCCAGCGACAAATGAGTGACGTGGCGTATCATTACGAAATAATGCGCCTAAGATACTGTTATGACTGAAATATTACTTCTTCATTCATTTGAAATACTCAAGTCTTTAATTACCTGTATTGAAAGTGGTTGAAGTATTTTGTAACTGCGTATAGTTAGGTACCTATTTACTGAACTGAGGGGCTAGACAAGGTGCATTACGCTAGCTAGCGTTTCTATTCGTTACGTTTTTAAACCAATCGCGTCACTTGTAGATGACGTGATACGAAAAGTCACGTGATCTACCAGTGACGCGATTGGTTTTCAAACGAAACGAATAGAAACGCTGGTTAGCGTAATGCATCTTGTCTAGCCCCTCTGATACGTATTATAAAATGTTTTAAGTACTTAAATTCTGAAAAAAAAACACTAATAGAAACTACATTCATCCTCGAATGCTACAAGCTCATTTTATCTCAAAAAATCCACGCGGTCGATTTTGCGAGACAAAATCTTAGATAGGTACATTTGTTATAGGTACTGAGTCTTACTTAAATTTTGATCACTGTCACGTATCACAGATCACTGGTTATCTAAGGGCACCTACAGCTAGGTAATTATGTATAACCGTACTTCCTACGCACCAAACGCCATCAACTCTTATCTAATTGGATTTGAGACCATAGACTTGATAAAGCGTGGTATATTAAGTTATAAAAATCCTCTGGAACCTTCATCATCCCTATAAAAATGCAAAACATTTATTTTCATTACAGAATATAGATAAAATCAACTAGACAGCGTCTTTGTCCATTAATTCCTATTAGAGACTATGACGTCAGCAGCAGCAACAACGCGCAGACCTGATTGGCTGATGTCATCCATTATCGCTCGCCATCGGTCGATAGAGCGCTAAGCTGACGCCTGATTGGCTCATTCGTTTTATGTTTTATCCGTTACGTGATTGAAAATTTTCCTTATTAAGTTCGTTTGAGTAATTAAAGGATTAGCCGCCCTTGGGCGGAAAGGGACTAATGCGTGTAACGAGCTTCTCTAATTTGCAGGGATTACATTTATTTGTTCTTACTTTTATTTTTAATTTTGTTTAGTAATTAATAGGGATTTCCTCAATTAAGGATTTAAATAGTAACTTACATTTCCTTCCTTAAAGCTCTTTTCTTTTGGCATTTAAAATGCCGGGTACTACTAGTAGGGATCTGACGCTCCTGTGGCCTGTTTTATAAAGCTACAAATTACAATAAAATTTTCCAGGTTACAAGTTTCCATTTGACAAACTCGACACATGACGACCAGCCATTTGAGCAGTATTGCCAGTTTAGACCTGTAAAATTGTTCCTTGTAGCTTTATAAAACGTGCCCATGGATATTTGGAATTATTAGATTCCTGATGCGCTGTCAACCCTTAGGACTAATATAAAATGTCCAATCATTCCACGGGCTGTCGTTATGAACTTCAGACTGTAACACAGCGCAAACACTAAAAAAAAAAAAAAAAAAAAAAAAAAGAGAAGAGAGTAAAAGAGTAAGAGTTAAAGTAAAAGAGTGTGGACGCGTACATTGCCCGGCATTTTAAATAGGTTCCCAAGTCATTTTACAAGTAAACTTGTAAATGCAACATGCAAACAGGTAAAGAACAGACTGAAACGATATTTATTAAATAAAAATAATAATATTATAATGTAACAATATTAATAAATAAACTGTAGTATTACTAACAAAGCGTAGAACTCATGTATACCTACTCTTAACTGATAAAATCTTTGATTAATTTAAGATTACAAGTTAAGATAAATTAATAATGTATTTGTTTTTTGTGTAAGAAATAAACAGATTAAATTTTAATTTTTTTTTTACTACTTTTTGTTTTAGTAGCGTATAATGCTTGAAAGGGTACAGTTTGTACGAGTAGTATTTCTTCATTCCATAGGTACCTATAGTTCTCAAAATTCTGAATGACTAATACCTTTATTTCGAGGCAGTGTCCGTGTAGGGCGGCGTTGGCCACCGCCCACAGCGCCAGACATAAAGGCCGGCTGTGGAGTCTGTTTGCTCTGTAACGTGCATATTGTAATTAATCCAGCCTAGGGAGCCGCTAGTATTGGATCCGCACTGTTTTAACATCGCAGGGCTACCTATATATTATTTCATTATAAATCTGCCAAAATGATTTGAATTGAGGAATGTTTAAAGTGATATACCTACAGAATCTGTGGGTTAGGTCAGTTGTTTAATAACAATCCAGGAAAGTTAAACAGTTTCAGAAATCAATAATCTAATTTATGAAAATTCGGACAAACTTAACAATTGGTAACTGAAATTAGACCTTTGTGATAGGTAACCGGTTTTAACACCTCATTATAAGGTCTCAGTACCTCAAACTGTTACGCAAAGCGTTTCCTAGATGTCGTACCTTATCATCATCATTATAATCCTTACTGAATAAAGTGAATTATGAATTAGTATCACGTTTAATTATTTTCCAAGCTACGCAGAAGATTTTGATGCGGTGTTAACCATCATTTATAGTTTAGGCGATGTTCCGTAAGGTTGATATGCAAAGGCACATCGATGCTACCCAGGTGAAGTCAGGGCGCTAGTATATCCATAAGTTAGTTATAGGACGAAAATAATACTCCATTTGAGGCCTTTGGGCTCTGCTCGAACAAACAATAAAGGGATTATTGGTTCAATTCCGTAATGTTTTCACTTTTCCTGATTTGAGTTTAATCCAAACGGATATTAATACATATCCGTTGATCCGATTTAAATTTGGAAGCGCTTTAAGTCAATTCAATTTCATTGTGGAACATGCAAAACCTTATCTCTTGGATATTGTTGCACCAACTGGCTATTTCAGTGCATTTTAACATTGTAATTTCATTTCCAGTTTTGCTTTATTGTTCCTGTTTAGTAGATCCCGTATTTTATCGAAACTAATAATAGTTTGCGGTAGGTATAACATTTCGCAAGCCAACTTCCGTAGGGGTAAGATGGCCGGTAAAATAACTAGCATTGAGGCCATAATCACTCCTCAGGGTGTTCAACGCAATTTATAATCTTGAGATTGCCTCAGGGACCATAATAACATCAGCTCCCTATTTTACATGTGCGAGGTGACATGTAGCAATTTGGTGTACATTGCGTAGCTTAGATGCAACCCAGTGATGTAGTCACTCGTTGACTTTGAGATGTATACCGAATTTTAAGCTGTCACTTTCAACTTAGTTTAGATTTTTCTTCTCTGTTTCGTAAAAACTGTGGTTTCTCTTATAAGTCTTGGTAAACCGTCCTTAGTAATTATACCTACTAGTAGTTTGCGATATCTATGCAATTTGCATTGAGGTAAATGGGCGCGCCATCAGTTTATCAGTGTTTCCGGCACTTTGGCGTTTTTGCGATATCTCACTTATTACAATAAACTTACTTTCTGTTCTATTTTCGTATTGAACCAAATCATGGGTGTTATACTTACACACGTATTTGGGTTGTTCTACTAGCGTTTCAACCGCTTTCACTTCCCTGTCGCATTTTTAACCATTTCCCTGTACGAGTAGGCATTCTTCAAAATAACCGAAAATGGTTAACCTACTCGTACAGGGAAATGGTTAAAAATGCGACAGGGAAGTGAAAGCGGTTGAAACGCTAGTAGAACTACCCATTTACAAACGTTACTATGAGGTCTCACAGTGCTCACGAACGCACAGGGTGGTTCAAATCGTCTCATAAACAAAAGGTCGGTCAAAAAGGACCAATCACAAAGCTGTATTGAACGCAGTGCGTTTATACTCAGTGAAGGATCCCTTAAGTATTGTTGAATACGGGTGTTACTTTGGTAGCGCTGATCTAAGTTGTAATGATTCGTCCACCGTGATTGAGTTCGTTCGTCGTGATTACGTACCTACTTATGTAAGTTTTGGTTTTAAATGCACCTCTAGGTACCTATAATATTTATACATATATTATTTTTTCATTATAAATCTAATTTTCATCGATCAGCTCGATTGGTCGACTAATCGATTATCGTTAATTTAACTAAAACGTTCCGATTTCAAATAAAGTGGCCAATTACACGTTCGACATGAAATAACATCGCAAAATTGTGTCATCTAAAAATATGGCGGCGACTATGACGTGACGTTACTTAAAACCTCTAACAGTACGGTAACCCAAATAGCGGGGTGAACGACTGGGTGACTAGCCCGGGAGCTGAACCTACGACCTCTGCTCGGTTCGTTAAGCACTGCGGTTGTCCGGAATTTGTACTTAAACAAAGTAGTTAGGTTTTATTAATTGTTATTCGTTAAATAGAGTAGAGTCTTTAAGGGTTTTTGTAGCATCAAGGTTTTTCAAACGGTGCATTTTCACTTTCTAAAATCATATTGTTTTTCAATGTTATATTGCTTTGTTTTGTCACTTTCTCTCTTTCTCTGTATTACCAATGTAAGAAAATGGCAAAAATATACAGTTCAAGCCAAAGTTGAATAGGGCCCTGAACCTCGTTCTTTTGTCGTAGTAGCAAGATTAACCACTCAGTTTTAACGTCAATGTCAAAGATAAACGAGTCTAAATTGACGGAATTGGTCTAAATTGACAGTTCGAATCGTCGACGAATTACTCTATCCGTGTTATTCATGTTGGCCACGTTGAGGGCTTAATAATTATAGGTACTCTTTTTTATCGCGCACGTACAGCATCCATCTCTTTCATACCAGCCGTGTTCTCAACCATAAGCTCATCAATTGGCATGGACCTAGAAAAAAGATCTCTTGTTTCTATTGAAAATTGAGAAATATAGACCATTTTTAACCGAGGTTCTATGTTCGGCTTTATGAATATGTTGTAAATAATATAATGGAAAAGTACAGTCGAGTTCAAAAAGATGTATACACTTTAGTACCTTGTCACTTTAATCGTTGTGACATTTCATATATGGCAATTTAAACATAACATTAAATAGACAAGGTATTAAAGTGTATACATCTTTTTGAACTCGACTGTACAAAGTACAAAACTACCTTTTCGTAATATATTAAATATATCTAAAACATATTCAAAACTCGTGGAAATTGGACTTCATTTAGGGGGTTAAAAACATAATCGCCTGGCGCTTTATTTTTGTATGGAAAAAATTTGGCAGCTACGCGATTGAGGCGTCACTTCACGATCCTCTTAGCGGTTAGAGCACCGAGAGCGGAGGTTCGTATACAAAAAAACGCCTCCGCCACGCATTTGGAACGCTTATTAGTATAGGAACGCGCCGCAATGCACCGCGTTCGCTTTCAGTGCGCTTGCTGTTTAAATCTTATACAAACATTTTTTTTTCTGTAAGCTATACAATTCGACGTCTTACATTAATCATTCTTTGCCGGCAATATTCGTACATTAGTTTTCAAACTACAGGGGCTCTAGTTGCTTTTAGGATTTCATCGTATTGTTTTTAATTCAGCCGCCATTACTGTCAAGTTAATAAGAGCTACCATAACTTTTACAATACGATAACACGGTAATAGCAATATGGTTTTACCGAGTAGAATAGATGTTCGACATCGACCGACCTACAAGTGACGACGGTCGTCCAGCTGTGGACGGCGATTAGCTGATTAATTGATTTTTGGTTGTCATTAGCGAGTGACGAATGCTATCGTGATAAAAACGAACGTTGCGAAGCCCAAAACGCTACTGCTTTATGGCATGCCAGTAGAAGTACATTGACGAGTTGGTTTACACGTTTGAGGCGAGAGCTATCGTAAAGACGCAATGTACCTACTACTGGCATGCTTTTTCTGGACCAATGTATATCAGCCATCAGGAATACATTTTCAACTGCATAGTTCATGAAGAGTCGCAAATTAATCTATTAGTATTAAATTTTACTGACATGATGCACTTTAGTTATATTTTTACTGTAAACTGTAAACTCTAGTAGAGCGAGAGATGAAGGCCTCCATTCTACGAATACGATGTCATGTCATAGGTAATATGGTTTTACTCATTAGAATAGAGGCCCAGTTATAATTTTAAACCAATGTATACTCGTAATCTATGTACACTAAGACAATCAACTTTTTGTATAGTGAAGGGCTATAGTTATTGTCCTATTATAAAGATTGGATTTCAGTATCGCAAGACGGAACAATATAAACAGCTATATTACGATTGTTCGAATACACTGCTTGTAGAAATTGTGAAAACTGCTTTCGAGGTTCAAAAGACTTCCAGTGGAGTAGTCACAAAAGAATATTATAACATTTATAAGGGTAAAAGTTCGTTGCTCGGATATTGCCTTAGTTTTTCATGTTGCATGCGGAACAGTGCATCGTCATCTGATGCAATAACATTAGAGGGTAATGGGGTAGCTGCTTCCTGCAATTTTAATCCACCCTGCTAATTTAACCACAGCCCTGCAGGCTTCATGTTTAGACATAATTAAAGTTGTTTACTTTCAATTACGAGATTTATTTCGAGCAGCCTTTAATTATTATTCAAATTATACGCAAGAGAGGTCGTTGTTGATAAGAGTGTTTTAGAACTGAGCGTAGTAATTATGCCACAAGAAAGCCTTTTAGTTCAGTAAAATTTTACCTTGCAAAAGGTTGGGTATCCACCATTTTGGATATCATGTTCTACAAGTAAGGCCTTTAAAAATCCAAGTTTTCTACTTTGGGGTTCTGCCGCGGGCTCTGCCATTTACATAAAACGAACGAAAATTTTGGCGTTATTTTTCAGTTTTTATTAAATACACCTATGTTAAACATAATTTTTTACAGCAAAGATCTTAGGTACTTAGGGTGGTATTTTGAGTTGGTGACAATGCCAAAGCTAAACGTATTTTTTGAACATGGTTTTGCAAATAGTTGGTATTTGGTTGCTGCGGTGTCCCCTTGTTTCACCGACACTCATTTCATAGAACGTATAACTTCGGAGATTTTTAGTTTCATAGGAAGCTCATCTCATCTCATAAACTCACGCCTTCATTCCCAGAGTGGGGTAGGCAGAGCCACAGACTCACCAACAACTCCAAAAACTTGTTGATAATTCTGTGACCACATTTTACAAAACCAGGCTAATATGTTACCCAGTGTATTAGTGACAGGTTGCAAACCCATCGCCTAACAGCACTACACAGCCTTTAGTCCCTTAGTCGTCTCTTACCACATCCACGGGAAGACATGGAGTGGCAACATTCTAAACCCGGCACCACACGGCAAAGCTATTTTCTGCTAAAGCGGTGTTGATTTCAGGTTATCTTAAATATGATGCACGTAGGTAGGTTAGGTTAGGTTAAACTTGTAACCATCACAAGATAACTCAACTCAAAGATAACACAAGAAAATCAACACGGGTTCAGCAGAAAATAGCTTAAAATAGAAAATTCTGCGAAGTTAAACAAGGGTAAAACCTTTAACTATTGAAATAATTTATAATCCGATTACCTAGCGCATCTATGCCGGTCGAGTTTATTCACTATTCCTAACTTATTTCATCGATTTTTATCCAAGGTATCCAGAGTGTAAATGTGTGTTTTTATTAAATACACAGACTAGTTATATGCTTGAACTTTGAGTATTAAAGTAACCGGTTTACCCTTGTTTAACCGACACTCATTTCATAAAACTTAAAAACTGAATACTTACTGCTGATTCCTTGAACAAAAATCAATGAAATTTGTTATATTAGCAATAGTGAACAAACTAGACCAGAATAGTTGCGCTAGATAATCGTACTACAATTTATTTTATTAGTTACCTAAAGTAATAATAGTGCCCGTATACTATTAAGACATAAAATGAAATTGTAGTACAGCGTTAAATTCGATTAAAAGCCGGGGTTCAAAGACCCTAATGGACATTGCAACTTTGAATATGCATTAGTTTGCCCTAGACTAGGGCGCTATCTAGTTTGTTCCGCCATTTTAGTTGTACCCTTATTACTGAGTGTCAGGGTTCTAATTGAAAAAACTTGATGTAAAAAAACGTATTAAGTATACAGTAGCAAATTACAATAAAAAAATGTTGTTCTTTGTTTATTACAGACCAATTAAGCAGTAATTGTTCGTAACTTTATTACGTGTTGATAAGAAACATAGAACTTAATAATGTGTCAATACAAACATAGATTTTAATTACATAGAGACTTAAATCCAATCCTTAATTATCAGATATTTATTCATTTTAAGGCAAGGCTTAAGTTCTTTTTTGGAAGTATGTGTTTTCAGCATATATAAACAAAAATATTATAACGTTAATATAACAGTAACGTAGTTTAGGGCAGAGTTATAACTCAGCTAGTGCTCTAACAGAAATAACTATTGATTTAGTCTCCACTTTAACGGTTATTTTTATTTTACCAAAGCAAATAAAACGGAAAGTCTGTTTTAAACATTATTTACTGCTGTTCTCAACCTATTTCCCTGGAATTAGGACCTAGATTCGAAACTCGCATATTTCAAGACTTTCCCAGCTTCTGAGACTGTCTGGAAACAGTCTTATTGAAGAGCAATGACCTTTACGCGACGGGGCACAAAAAATGTGTTTTGTCTTTAAGCTTCGCATAGTTAAAAAAGCAATAAGTTCTTGAAAAGGTACAGTTTTAGCAGCGGAGCGTGACTGCTTCGTAAAGAAGATAAATTAAAACTCAATCTGATTTTATAGGTACTTTTCCTGCAGTGATTAATTATAGGCATTTTCAAAATCGTTGTGGTTTATGATTAGCATTTTGTAAACGTTACACCAATCAATGTTCAATCTTACAAACAACCTTCTGCTAATTAGCTTGAGCGAAAATCGTTTAAACACTAAAAATTACAAATCAATCCCGGCTAGAAACTAAATTATTGAAAAACGTCTATTTTATTTAGTTATTGATTCGTCATACGAAAAAACATTAACATCGAAAACTTTTGAGAAAAATAACAATATTTGCCGAGATACACTATAAACAGAGTACCTAATTTCGTACAGCAGTTTACTTCTTGTTCTTACACTATTTCATTGAATAAAACAACACGTCATTCATTAAAATCCCAATAGATGCAAAGTTCCTCTAACAATACAGATACACACGATAGCTCGTTTGCAAAAAACATTAACACAAGGTACGAACAGTTGACCGTTCAAACACTTCTTTGTATGTAGATGTAGAGCCATTGTTATGGTAGAAAGTAGACCAGATATTTATGCTCAGATTATACGGTAAGCCGCTTATGGTTCTAGACTACGTCAAACACAGGACTGACGTGTTAAAGAAGATAGGAGAGTTAGCCTCGAGAACATTACGATAGAACTTAGGAAAATATCAACAAAACGTAATAAATATATGTCCTTTGGTGGTTTTTCTACCGGGTTAAACATTTAATATTCAACTCCACAATTTGCCAAACTTTATGGAGATTGCGGCAGCCGGAGAGCCGTGAGAGTAGCACAACAAAAAGCTTATTTTGCATGATAGGCAAGGACTCTCTAAATTCCTCCTAGAATACCAGAGTAGAATACCGTATCCGACGCTGAACATTATTAAAAGCTGCATGATACGGGAACACAGAAACTTCTTTACGCATTATTATAGCAAGAATATTGCGACCGGAAAATAGCAAATCCTTCCTACGCCGGCTGATTTTTAATTGCCCCTCGACTTAGGGAAATTGGCTCGACTTACGAGCCTTCCATTAGAATACCTTTCGGCACGTATGTCGATCGATAGGCTTTCGTCTCAGTGCGCTTTCCCTGCCTCTGATGGAATTTGATCCTGCGCTTCGAGCGCTGTGCCACTCGAATATTCGGGGAAATGTAGCCAGTAGGTATCCGATTGGTTAGTGCCCAAGTCTGACAATAAAGGCTTTTTATAGCATTCGCCAATTAAAATATGCAATGATTCTGGTCCTTTTATGTCCATTGAATCTGAATTGAACCAGTGTAGACCGATTAGAACTGAAGAAGAATCGTGAATTCATTATTACGCGCTTGACCCCCTTCATCATTCATCAATTCATCATGTACGAGTAAGTATCACTTTTCGAGGTCAAACGTGAACAAAGTCGACGAGACACATGCTGTTCTCTTTTGATTCAAGGAAAGTACTTACTGTGGTTGTTTTGCATGGATACGATTAGTAACTTAAATACCTAGTAAAGACAATAAAACCTATTGTTTTGTATCATGTATAGTTTTGGGTAGTCAGGTTAGTGTATAAACTGCTTATTGAAATAATCCATTTCCTATTGATTTAACATACTTGTAGGCAGTTCACGTAAATATGCATTTGGTCGGATGAACTTCGTCATGCTCGTAAACGTTGTTATGTTACCAAGCATATCAATTTCTAATATGCACTAAGTAAATTAACATCTATTTGATACGGCGAATTAAATATACCTAGTCTAGCCATAAGTTCTGTCACTGAGATTTATCACAATTTAAAAAATAAATAAAAGAGTTTCATAAACCTGTAGCACATCAAACAAAACCTTATTTTATCTAGAATAAAAAGAAGCATAATTTGTATTCTTTACTATTGCAATCATTTGATGAACGAGCTTCAAGCATTC
This sequence comes from Acleris cristana, assembly GCA_948252455.1. NCBI lineage: Eukaryota > Metazoa > Arthropoda > Insecta > Lepidoptera > Tortricidae > Acleris > Acleris cristana. Next base: position 7,096,593 of record OX411782.1, on the reverse strand, counting down.
CATTCGGGGTAGGAAATCATGGGTCAAAACACGCACGACCACGATACTGATAACGGCTACAACTTTTGTAAGAGTTCTCGTATTGAGTCGAAATTTGCGTGACATATTGACCAGACTTTTATGTTTAAACCCTGATACAAATGTATTTCCATGCAACTAGAGATCCTCTTATACACCGGTCAATCTTCGTGTCTCATTAAATCGACCCTAAGATTTCGCATCAATTTGCAGCAATAAGAAAACAGACTAAACTTTGAGCTTCATAAGCTGGTTTTTGAGTGTCGTTAAGAAAATAATGCTGGTCTCTAAAGATACCCACAGATAACAGAATTCATAATATTAAACAAAAAAAAATCTTAGTTAACAAAAACTAACCTTTAAACCGTTTTCAAAAAGTGAAATTTTCAAAATCCTCGTGCGTGTTTTAATCGGTTCCGGCCGTGAATGTTAGAAGATCGTATCGGAAATTGCGGCGACAATGTGGAATGATTATTAGTTCTTAAAAATGTACATTAATTAAGCTTTTAATTTGTGTATATTATGAAATTAAGAAATAAACAGAAGTTAGTGTTATTTGACTAAACCTTTGTGACAGAACTTATGGCCAGACTAGGTACCTAATAATAACCCTGCTTCCGTTATACTTACCACTAAATTGTAGGTACCCTGTACCTTTCTTGTCAAATATATGGTTAATGTTGTTGTCGTAGCCTCTAAAACAATGCTGAATCCCCGAGGATGAAATATGATGTGTTCCATATCTAAAATCAAAGTTTCTGCCCCAGTGCGCTGCCATCTGAAATTCCCACGGATTCCAGCGATTTCCCTCGGGAAAGCGGCCATTTGTGTAATGGATATGAATTTTAACCAGATTCTCGCTACAAATGCTGATTAATGAATTTCAAAGACGAGGATTCTGGAATTGTAAATGCGTTTTTTTCTGATCAAAAAAATAGTGCTGAATTTAAATTAATAATAATTGAGTAACTATAAACAAATATCTCGTCCTCAGATTGTGGTGAGAGAAGACTGAAGCGGCATCTGCTTCAATAGTGGTAGGATTTTAGGCGCATGGTTACCTGAAACTGCAATAAAGATCTATGTTAGAAGGACGTCTCCTTCTAAACGGATAATCCACATAGCTTAAAATAGTTATAAAGTTATGTGTAATATACTCATTAATAAAATTATCTTTTTATTGTATGTAATGACAGAAAAAGTACCCAAAATTTTACGCAAAAATGTTCTTTTAACTCCTTTCAATGGAGCACTTGTAATGATTCTTTCATCATATAGTTTTTAAATTGCGAAGCGAAAGCAAACGAAAAACATTGGAAAAACAAGGTTGCCGTAGTAGCTTGAGCATGAACATTTCAATTATACGATATGTTTTCGAATGGGCTTTACTTCTCGGAACTATTTGCTTTTACGGAATCTATCCGTAGCACGAACTCCTAAAAGATAAAAAAAGATAAAAGTCATTTATTCAGTAAGTAGGCCGCACGGGCACCTTTACACGTCAGGAGTCTACCAGCGCTTCCCAAGAGGAGACCACTGCCGAGAAGAAACGCCGCAAGAAACTCAGCAGTCAGTCATTTTTTTAACCATATTTCCTATTACAATGATACAACTTAGTCTAGTATTATATAAAGCTATAAATATTAATTTAAATATAATATCAAATATCATGCGTAGATCAGCAGGAAAACATGGCAAAAATATTAGGAGAGATATAGACGGAGAAAAAGGCAAAAACAAAAAAATTAATAATAAACAAAGTTTCGACATGTTTTCCTACATCAACAGTGTCCCCTAGACAAGATAAAGGTTTTACATTTGAACAAATTATTATTGACTAATTTTCGAGTTTAGGCCATGCATTTTTGTCTGCTAGATAATCCTCGACCCTATAATACGCTTTAGACATTAACGACTTTTTCAAGTAATTTTTAAGTGCTGAAAAGGGTAACTTTAAAACTACGTCAGGTAATTTATTATAGAAATGAATGCATTGACCAACAAATGATTTATATACTTTACGTACGCGAAATTTTCTAATAGCAATTTTATTTTTATTTCTTGTATTTAAATTATGTATATCAGAATTTTTGGTGAAAGAATCTAAATTTTTAATAACATAAATAATATTCTCATAAATAAATTGAGATGCTACAGTTAAGATATTAATTTCTTTAAATAGTTCTCTTAAGGAGTCACGAGAATTTAAGTTATAAATAGAACGAATGGCCCTTTTTTGTAAAACAAATATAGTTTGTATTTCAGCTGCCTTACCCCAAACCAGAATACCGTACGACATGACACTATGGAAATAACTATAATAAACTAAGCGAGCTGTTTCAACATTAGTTAGCTGTCTAATTTTCCTAACGGCATAAGCTGCCGAACTTAGTTTACCTGCCAGTACAGCTATATGGGGACCCCATTGCAAATTTTTATCTATTGTTATGCCTAGAAAAACTGCCTTATCTACCATTTGCAGACACTCGTCATTTATAAAAATACTAGAATCTACCGGTTTAACATTAGGCAAAGCGAACCTAACACATTTAGTTTTCTTAGCATTTAGTAGTAAATTGTTACTAGTAAACCAATTAAGTACTTTAACTAGTATGGCGTTTATCATACTGTAGTCTACGGACTTTCTATCTACCTTGAAAATTAATGAAGTATCATCAGCAAAAAGCACAATATCACAAAGTTTATCTACTGTTGGTGGTAAGTCATTTATATAAACGAGAAATAGAAAAGGACCTAAAATGGAGCCTTGAGGCACACCTAGTTTCACTGTAGCTCCAATTGATTGCGTTTTGTTTACAACCACTGTTTGAGTTCTGTCACTTAGATAAGAAGACATAAGACTTAAAGCTTTATTGGACAATCCATAGTGTTTTAATTTTAAAATAAGGGTCGAATGATCCACGCAATCAAAAGCTTTGGAAAGATCACAAAATATTCCTACCGCATCACAAGATTTCTCCCAACTGTTATATATGTATTTAATGAGAACAGATGCCGCATCAATTGTTGATCGACCTCTGGTAAACCCAAACTGGTTACTATTAAGTAGTTTATTTCTATTAAAGTGACCTAACATATCATTCAGCATTAGTTTCTCAAAGACTTTACTTAAAACCGGTAGTATGGAAATGGGACGGAAGTTCGTTATATCACTCATGTCGCCCGATTTAAAAAGAGGTATGACTTTACTATATTTCATGAGATCTGGAAAGGTCCCCTCTGATATGCAGTTATTGTAAATTAATGCTAGGTGGGGTGCAATTACATCTATGATATGAAAAACTACTTTAACTGATGTGCCCCACAAATCCTCAGTCTTTTTTAAACTAAGCGATTTAAATACCTTGACTATTGAATCTGAATTTACAGGGCTGAATTCAAAGTTTATATTACATTTACTGACATTAGTGCAAAGTAATGATTTAGCTTCAACCGCGGATGATTTAAGACATTTTGTAGTATTGCTGGCTATGTTGGAAAAATAATCTTCGAATGCTAAGGCAACGTCTTTATTTGATGTGATTTGTTTGTTACCTGTGTTTATGGTGACTTGATTATCACGAGTTTTTGATTTTCCCGTTTCTCTATTTATAATATTCCATACAGTTTTTACTTTATTGTCAGATGATTTGAGTTTAAGACTAAGAAAATTTGCCTTAGCAGTTAAACAAGCTTGCTTAAAGGTCCTTGAATAATTTTTAACATAATTTAGGAAGTCAGCGTTCTTATTGTCTTCCCTCTCTCTATACAGCTCATAAAGCCTATTTCTACTCTTATGAATGCCTGCAGTAGCCCATTCACTAAACTTGGTTTTTGACTTCGAAATAGTTTTCATATTAAAATTATTATTAAATTGATCTAGAATTACGCCAAATAAGTCTTTATAAATACTATTAATCTCATTCTGTAAGAAAGGTAACACAGAAAGGTTACTTTGAACTTTATTTTTAAATAATTCCAAACGTTTACTAGTTATAGGTCGGTATGTTATTGTCTGCGGTTTTTGATAAAAATCATTGACGAAAGATGCCTTCTGACCACTATGGTCCGAATTAAAACAATTGAATATTTCTTTATCCAAACATTCGCAATTACAAAAAATATTATCTAAGCAGGTTGCACTACTAACACCTATCCGTGTTGGTTCAAAGAACAGATTACCTAAATTAAAAGATTTAAATAAACTTAGTAACCTAGTGGTATTATTTGATGTTTCGAGTAAGTTAATATTAAAATCTCCACAAACTATAATATGCTTCTGGCTATTACATGCTAATTTTAACACATGTTCCATTGTAGATTCAAATGTGCTAAAATCAGCCAATGGTGGCCTGTAAACACATATTATTATATAACTTTCTAGTTCTGCACATGAAATTTCTACAATCCTTTCTATCGATAGCTTTACAATATCCTTTCTTTCTTTAGATTTAAGAGTACTTTTAACAATTATAAAAGAGCCACCATGAATGGCACATTTTCTGGCAAAATAACTAACTAATTTAAAATTTAGAAAATCAAAAATTAATTGGTCTTGTCGAAGCCAATGTTCAGTAACGCACATAATTTGTATGTTTTCATTATCTAAGAACAACCCTATTTCTAGTTCTTTGCTGGAAAAAACGGACGTTTCCGTAGATTACTCGATGAAGATACAAAATGGCAACTCAAGAGTTCGTGGTAGGAAATTAAAGTAGATAGGTACTAAACAAACACGGGTGGGTACTGTTCAAATCGTCATTCAAATTTTCTCGATGACGATACTTACTCGATAGAAAAAAAATGTTCGTGCTTGGTACAAGCCAAATGGTTGTTTCTAAAGTCTATAGCTAAAAGCAGATACGACTCTCTCCCGTTTATAATGAGGCACATACTACAGTTGTTTCGTAGAAGATGCCGCCTATTATCGGGTTAAAGCAAAACACAGACAAAGCCTAGATTACTAGCGTCAGTTGGTCGTTCCTAGACTAATTCGTCTAGATCACAGTTAAGTGTAAGCTCGCGTGCTTCGACCGTAGCGTGTCCTTTAATCTTTAAATAGTGTTTTGGTTTTATGTCCCGGTTGGTAATGTTCTCCAGTTTTATTCATTGCCTGTGCCCTTTATGTATCTCCGTTAAATTTCAATTAGGATTCGCTAGTTTCATATTAGATTACTTAGATCAATTCGGGGCACGAATTTTGATAACTTTTACAAACTATATTAGAAAGTTCTGTGAGTCCTATTCGGGATGTAGAATTTGTGGCAAGTTTGGAAATTTTGAAGATAGTCGGAAAACTTGGAGGTTTAATAGAGTAAAGCGTCTTTTTGTAACTACATAGTGACTTTGTTAAAAATAATCTGTTTATTCTTCCGGTTCTAAAGTAGGTTACATTCTTACTTAATTTTCATGGTTGCAAGTGCAATAGGATACCTGATACAGTAAAATATAAATTAGGTTTCTAAATACAAAAAAGTCGAGAACAGATTTAAAGAAACCAAAACTGGAATGCTTATTTGCTGCATCATCTCATCACGACTAACTGGTTTGAGAGTAAACAGTCATTGGATTCTTTAAATAATCGACACCCATTCGTGTCAATCAAATATTTACTTGAGTCCCAAAATTTCCATTTGAATCGTTTTCTATTGCTTTTACTTAAAGACCACTATACTATCAATTGGAAATGTTTGTATTTCCTTGTTATAATAGTTTCTTGGTAATTATATTTAAAGTGCTGCAAAATGCCCAACGCGTTTACATAGTCGGTTGGATTCAATTGACTGTATATTATGCAATTTAAAATTCCAAGACCCCTCTCTTTTGAAGTCCTTCTTGATCCCCGTCGCGACGCCACTGACGTAGCTATCAAGAAAATAATAACCTCGTTATAATTATTTCAAAAGAAATGTTGAGGGTAAGACTTCCCATCTTTGCAGACAAGCACGTGATAAAGAAGTTTATTAACTCTAGACTTGCTTCTACAAAAGCAAAAACGTCAGGCAAAAAGAGTATTAAAGTCTTGATCGGAATTGGCTTTGACGTTGCAAATTTTTACCTCAGTTACTATTTTATGCAAACAAATTTTAATTGGATCTCTCGAAAGGCTTCATCGTTATTTATGTTTTCTTTCCGTTTCTTCGTATTCTAACAAAATGTAACAAAAACAAAGAAATAATTTTCCTGGAGTTTTCCAAGCTTCGCTCCTAGGAAAGATAACATTGGCAGCGTATTGTTATGTTACGGAATAGAAACTAAAAGGCTACCAAATGGAACAGCATTCCGAAAGGGTGTATCCGATATCCTTTATACTGCGATGGTCTCTCAAATCTGAAAGCTAACAGAAAAGATAACATGTTTTGGAACTCTTAAAAGCTGTATGTTCTTCGCTATAAAGTGTGATTTTTAGAGTAGGGAATTATAACGTAGGAAGGTGTTGGAAAAACATGATTACGGATAAATAAAAAATGCCTCGAGGTAGGTAACGTAGGTGACGCGGTTTAAGAATGCTTAAGACCGAGGTAACTCCTGACTCTATAAATTATATAGGTAGAATTCTATATTTGGTTCGAGTAACATAAGTAATATAGCTATAATTGAAATCACTTATTTGTAGTTTTTGAATAACTAGTTTTGCCATATGGGGCTTTACAAAGTTGGCTTCTAATCAATAAAATCCTATCCTATTTTATTAAAATTATTTCAAATGTAGTTTAAACTGTTCAGAATTCTAATCGAACCGTGTACTTACAACAGTTTTATAACCATGTAAGTACAGTATACTTAAAATTAAAATAAATGTTACTTGTTAGTTATTAGTTTATGTTGAATCCTTGAAGTTTATTTAAGTAAAATGATGGGGATATTTCAATTGAGGTCTGTCTTTACGTTTTATATCAGGGCAGATTATGATTAATCTTCTTCATGTTATATGTAAACATATTACTTATTATAGCTTTCGGTTTAATGTCAAGATTTTGTATGGAAAGATTCCAACAACATACGTCTACCAGGGATGCCTATCTTAATAGAAATCTAGTTTTATTTCTAGCCTCACTTAGCGTATCCGGTGGAAAATTACTTTATAATCATGTGAAATATGCAAATAGTACACTTGGATACGTATTTAGTGACCCGCCCGCGATTTGCGTCAGTTATTTTTATGTATAGGTAGTTACTGAAAGTTGTACTAAAAACACCAACCAATGTAACCACTTTGTCTAGTAGATTATTGGTCCCGAATTTCCTAATCGCAACTGTATGCTTATTTTAAACGTGTCATAAATTCAATTTATAGCCATGAAATTCGATAACTGTCAGGGCTGTTTAGTTTGACACTTGTTGGATAAAGTTAAAACTGTTTTTAGCGATCTCTATAGGTTCGGTTATACCGAAGCTTTAAACACGCTGAAGCTGCGTGAATTGAGCTACGTCAAAATTGCAAAAAGTAATTACAGGGCGTTCTTTTGGACGTGATCACACCGGTGGACTTGTTTCGAAAATTGACGTTCAAAAACTGCTCGGTCTCTTTGAGCACAGGTAATAAGTAAGTATAGTTGCGCCATATGCGTGTTTAAGGCATGTTTGAGGTTATATTTTGTACTGCGTTGACAGCTGTCAAATCTTACTTAGTAATGTAAACTTAAACAGAAGTTTTAGGAATCTTCTTCCTCCTTATCCCTTAATGTAAGATTGTGTACAACAGCTACAAAGAAGTTCAGGGTCCGTGAAACAGTCTGGCTGACGGAATTGGGTAATTCTAAACCCGAGTTTAAGGATTGGCCCAGTGCGACTCAATGTCCCGTGAACCTCGTAACGAAGTAGGTAAATGGCCGGCAGGATCCCGCGGGATCCCGGGACGATGACCTGCGCTAAAGCGTTGCTGATGTAATCTCGGCGGGAGGGAGCGATAGTGTGGATTTTACTTGAGCCGGTTAAGACGATGAAGGACTTATACTATGTGTGTTACGTTGGGAATAGCGTAACTTTTTTTATTATGGTTTTGAAATTTTGCATAGAATCGACTACGGAATATCGAATTGCACGGAACTGTATCGTTATGCATAATGCTAAACGTAAGACTTTTATTGCAAGATAACACGTTCAATATTCAACTGTTGCTTTTGACTTCGTTCGCGTAGATCTCGTTATCGCTTATCTCTCGGATACTTTCAAATTTTCTGCAATGTTAATTATCTCCTTCCTTGAAATTCAAATTAGATTCACACCAAATTTTACCAAAATCTGTTCAGTGGTTTAGGCATGACAAGGTCAGACAAACAGACATCCAGAGTAACTTTCGCAATTATTAGTATGGATTTTGTAATAGTTTATGAGGTCTTGCATTTCAGTAAAGATTTAATATGTTTTTTGGTAGGCTGTAGGTCCATTATTATCTTTGCTACTAATGAGAGTTGTGTTCGGTTAATCGCAGATTCCAGTGAAAGTTTCAGGCAGTCTAAAAAACTTGTATCACATAGGTACCCAACTAAATGCGGCAAAATCTGCCCAGCAGTATACCAAGTAAAATATGTTCGACGCTCTACAATAACTTCTTGGAAAAAAGGCATTACTGTGAAGTAAATCAATTATATTTGGTGCAAGCACTTTCATTTGTTCTTTCCTACTCACGACGTTGTTGTTCATAGTATAATGTAAAATCGTAACCGTGAAATCGTAATCGTAATCGTAACGTAAATATTAACCGTCGTACTTAGAGACAATAAACTCGGTTCTTTTTCAAACTTATGTATGAAAAATTGACACTAAGGACCGACTTAATCGCCATTAACTGACTCTTGAGTGCAGCCGTAAGTTAACACCGGAAAACACGGTAGAAAGCCGCAAACCATTTCTATTCTATTTAATAAAGCCGCTACACAAGGCGTTGAGGAGCTTGCTTTTGGCTCTTGGTAAGTCTTATTATTCAAATGCCTTAATTTGCAATCGGTTCTGTAATTTCAACACTGTATCTTCTCCAATAACTCAAACAGCTACTTGAGAGCACGATCCCTAAGGTTAAACTTAAGCATTTATAACGTAAGAACGTTCATTTTGAATGGAACAGTCCGTACTTTACGTTCATCTTACGGCGCGCGGTCGATCGCCCCGCGCGGTCTGGCAACGTCGCGCGGCAACGCGGCAATGCCGCAACAGCTGATTGTACTAAATGGGACAGGAGTTGTTTGTTTTGGGTTCGGTTTTTATGCAACTGATGGGGCTAAAGTGGTATTTAGTAAACAAACCAGGTGGCACGCGAATGGCAGACAGCCGGTACTGAAATGTTATTGCAACAAAATTTATTGTTGACAAGGTTGAGAATCAATAGTTTTAAAGTAAACTTCAACCTAATAATACAAGTATAACACTATTCTACATTGTCTGAAAGTTAAAATAGTTTTAGTAATATGTGTCAACGTGTTAACTCTTATTAACTTGACAGTAATGGCGGCCGAGTCTAAAACAATACAAATGCAATTTTCGTTCTCGTTCTACTTTGTCTCTACACGTATTGTTATCGTACTGTTTTTAATTTGTTCACCATTGTTAAGTAAATAAGACTACAAAAAAGACTATAAAATGTCAAAAACTCAGAAGTAATTAGGTTTAGCCCGAGCCCTAGGCGTTCGACAGACGCTTTGGCAAATGGTCATCCGTCTCTTGGTGTTATACCCCTATTATAGACTCGGGAATTACGTGGCCTGATCCTACCGTCCGCTTTTAGCCGTCCGGACGGCTGACGCTGAAAAGGCTTCCTTGGCACGAGATTGAACTCTATAAGCGGTTTACTGCCTACTCTTGGGATTCAATCTGCACCTCTTGAAATCAGAACGCTTTTAACGTCTGTATTGCCGAAATTGTATAACTTGATAGCACGTAAGTCACTTGCATGCTAAAGCCTTTTGTATATGGCACCCTATAAGATTAGCCTTTGATTGTTCGTTTGCTACAGTTTTAAAATACCTACCTATAATTACGGATTGAAGGCATAAGCATGAGATGGTATTGATCGGTGTCTAAGCCACGTCGTCGGTCTACATTCTTGGAGGTCTACCCTCGCTGCGTCTTCCGATACGCGGACACCACTTTTCGACCCCATCTGCCATCTGTTCTGCGAGCGATATGCCCCGCCTACTGCCACTTAATTCTAGCAATTCTTTGGGTTATGTCGGATCTCCTCATTTCGCAAAGTTGCGGGAAACCGATGGACGCAAACAGCGCAGGACCGGTCCTTGAGGCAAACCTTGGAGAGGGCTGTGTACGTGGACGACTTTCAGCTGAAATGATGATGATGTTGAAAATCTTGTGCTGTATTATTCATCCTAAAATTTTTGAAACTATTTGACTTTACGAAGCGACGGTTAATATTTTTCAGGACGCCGCCGAACGTCAACAATATTTATGTCTCGAACAGGGGTTGTGGGCAATGAAGCTTACGGATTCAATTTCCGGAATTGCGACCTCTATCGGCTCTTTACCACGCGACAAGACGTTCTAAATTTGATTTTATAAAAAGACTCCTTTCCCACCGTGCAGCTACAAAAATCTATACAATCTTGAAACACGTGTCTAGTAAAAATCGTAGAAAACTGTAATTGTAACTTGTGTCTAAAGGACACTTGCAGTGAAAAGATAAATCTTGGTGTTAGCTAAAGCTCGGTTTAGTTGTGTCTAAATGTTTGGAACTGTCTGTTAAATCTAGACTTAAAAAGTGGTCCTAGGACGTCGGTAAGTCAGTTTTAATTCAGTGCGGTGGTTTTGGTAAGCTGAGCTATATTTTTATACGGGGCTCCGCCCTTATTAATCGTACATTTTAGTTAATATGGCGTGTGTAAAATATTATTCCGATTGGTTTATTGTACCTAACTGCCTCTGTAAAGGTTCTTAAATTTCAAAATATTTTAGTATACCTACCTACTCAAACATATTTCAAGCTTGATATTATTATTTTTGTCCATTATGATAGTAATTGAGCATATAATTGTGAAATAGCGTAGCTGATCAATTGTGGAACCAGCTCCATTTTTTTTTCATTTGGGGACCCTTTATGCAATGCAAGCAATATTACAGATTCCAATTAAAAATGGTTTACTCAGCTTTCTTTCTATAGGGGTATCCGACCGGTTCCGCAGTAACCTCATACAAATAGGAGTGGTGGTTGGTTCACCAATCAAACTATGATTTCCTGATGGGTATTACAATATGATAGTTATATGAATAGGTAAAGTAAAAGATTCAAAAATGACGTTTTAACCGAAAATTTCAAAAAACGGGCATTTCGAGTTCAGATACAATTAGGTAGGATGTAAAATGCGTTTTAGACCTGAGTGAAATACAAAAAATACTAAAGTACCAGTACTAATAAACGTAAGACATCGTATTTTTTCGGATAAATTCGTATTCATCTTGCTTTCTCAATTACCTTGACAATGGACACTGAAGCCGACTGAAATGCAACATAATACTAGGTTTTCCGACCTAATACGATGTCATATGTTTATGCACTAAATCTGTACTTTTATTTACTCTATTTGATCTAGTCTCAAACAAGATTGACCGGGACCCAATGTATAAGCCAGAACCGTGATTTTTGGGACTAAACCATACAAAACCAGTCCTCAAAAATGGGACTGCATGCCCTAATCTAAACAAAGTGGTATTTTAGTACTTTAATTAATATTATTTTGCTCCGGGAACGAAAATTAGCCCTCATTATCACACTAGAATACAAAAACGGGATTCGAACTTTCGACAGGGTAGGCAGGGTCGCAAGGTGGACCACTATAACTCTGGGGTCCCAGTGAAAAAGGGTATAACTCTCCTGAAGATGAAATGAAAAAGGGTTTAAATCTAGTATACACTGTTTATGTATATAACCTTTTTAGTAAGAGTTACATAAGTCGACTTATACCCTTTTTCACTAAGTCTCCAGAACTTGGCTAACAAATTTGCAAAATGCAGGATGTAAAGGATCTACCTACCTAGTTATAATTTTAAACACTTTTTCCAACTGTCATTTGTTTGTTTCGGCTTCTTTGCCTTAGTTCTTAAGATCTTATTATCAATCTGATCTCTGAGATACTAAGATAATAACTTATTTCTATCCCTCACAATGTACCTACTTGTATATCTTTAACAGATCTAAAGATGAAGCCCTCTCACTCCCTTGTCTGATATCTCTGTCGCTCACTACAAAGTGGGCCTTTTCGCATCTCGCTCGCACTAGTGTCCGAAGTATGAGACAGAGATGGCCATTACTTGCTGAATCGTACTTTGTGTAATAAAACTGGAAGATATATATCTACATTGAAGCAGAGTGTATGGGAATGACTGCAAATAATTGTCTACATTAAACATTTTAGCAGGGAAACGTACTATACGTTGGCATTGCTTAGTTGTCATGAACAAAATAAAATAAAAGCAAAAGATATTTATTGGGGTATCTACTTATACTTACATACATGTATATCTCTTGCTTTTAATCTGTCATCTCTCACGGCTGTGTTTTTACGACATTCCTTTCAATACTGGAAAAATCGTTGTACGCGTTGTCTTTCACGTCTTTCACGAATGGAAATTTAAGATAAGGAATAATGCCCCTCGGTTATCTTACCGCCATAAGACAAAAAAAAACAAAAAAAAAAACAGAAAATCCTGTACTAGACCATAACTTTTATTTCAGTGAACGCAGTTACATCAATCTACGGGGATCACAGTATCGTATCTGAGTAAAATGTGCGTAGATTAGATTATATTCGTTCGTTACGTTACGCAGGCATAGCTGCATGTGTTGTGTCCACTTGTGCATTACCTATATTTGTCATTGACTGCCCGACCCCGCTAACTATTTTGCATCGATATGATAACTCTTGACAGCAAAGACAAAAGCGGCCTTTACACGTAAAGTTCGGACCGCGGGAAACTCCACGCGCCGTTCCAATCTTCATTCCAAAACGTAATTTTTTTACTATTTTGCTGTTACAGTTGCATTTACACGTACGGTTCGGAACGAAGATTGGAACGGCGAGTGGCGTTTCCCGCGGTCCGAACTTTACGTATGCAGGCCGCTAAAAAGAGCCTTTATTCTTCTTTGTTTTTTACCCCTATTGCAATCGTTTGGTTTACGCATCGGCCACCGTTACTGTCAAGTTAATAAAAGCTATCTTAACGCTAACAACAGCAAGTGCTTTAGTGATCTAACTAACATCTTAGTTGTTTTTTTTTTCTCTGAATCGAGGAACATATTTTTATCACACGTTATACGAACTCTTACTGACAAGAGAATAAGAACCGTCATAACTTTAACAATACAAATAGGACGTCGAATCAATCTTGAATAAGGATTCAATTTGGTGTATAATTCACTGTAAAATATTATTTACCATTCGGTAGCCCATTTCCTATACTCTATCCTCAGTTTTATTGACAATCAAGGCTGCCCTTTTTGTCCCAGGGGCCTTCTGCTCATGCCTCGAACGAACCACATAATAATATCAACGTTATGGGTACGTAACGTGTCGTTATGTGTTAATCATGATTATGAACTCCAGATATAATGCTTCATTCGTAGACTATATATTCCGAAAATATCGTTAAATCTGCTCTGTTCTTATCTTACACGTGCCAATTGAAATTAAAAAGAAACATGATTTGACATAAAAAAGGTTTAGCTACCTACTTTTAGTATGTACATACTGAAGTTTACAACTTACTAATAAAAGCTTCTAACTTGTAATACAAGTGGAAGTCTCTTTTTAATACATACTGTTGGAAAGAGAGTTCCGCTTATAATATAAGCTATTATTTTTTATGCAATACGCCCCTGTGCAATAGCTCTTAAAACAACCTTCGTGTTGGTATTTCTCCTTCTCTCACTCTCATAAACTCCTATCCTCCTAAGGCCCAAGGTCCTACCTATAGTACTTATTAACTTTCTCATTCAGACCCAGCTCCTTCGACACTTGAGTAGTCATAGCGTACCACGGTCCTACGAGTAGGACTTAATAGAAAACCCGTCATTTTGTGTTCTAAGTACTTGGGTCTGAATGACTATAAAACAATAGTACTATCTACTGGTAGGACTACGGGCCGTAGTGACAACATGCTGAATTTTTCGTTGGGCCTTAGGAGGCTATTCTAATATTACTGAATTTATCCGAACCCGAAAATCTTTTTCAGTGCTCTTGCTCGACAAATTGCAAAGCATTCATGCGGTTCCAGATGCCCTTGCAATGTTGTTTGGTTATAATACAGGGAATCCTTGTTTTTAACAATCGAGAACTGGCCACCTGGGGCCTGTTTTATAAAGCTACAAATTACAATTTACAGGTTACAAGTTTCCATTAGACACAACCTCGACCAATGACGACCAGTCTTTTGAGCAGTGTTGCCAGTTTAGACCTGTAAAATTGTTACTTGTAGCTTTATAAAACGTGCCCCAGGATTGAAGTTCTTATTTACTTATTTCATGTTTTTCTCTAGCTCGCTCTAACGCCCTAGCAAGATGGCGCTAAGCTTGCGGAATGATAGATCTCCCAAGAAATAGAGGATTTCGCCCACGACGGAGGGATTTCCGGGAGCGCTTTCAATTTGTTTTATAACCTGTAATATTTTACAAGGAAATGCTTTAACGGCCGAGACAGATAATAAGTTTTATTGGTTCTTTTCTTGCGTTGGCTAATAATAAGTAATTCTTAAATTCCAATTTCACCAAATAAATATCCCATTTGGAGCTCTACATTCGTAGAAATTGTTTTACATCAGAGTTCGAAAAATGTTGGATATATATTTTGAAAGTAAAAGCTAATGTTTTCTCTGAGAATGAAATATGCTAAAAAAGAGACTTTGTATCGGTAAAATATCAATGTACTTATTTGAAAATATAAATTTGCCGAAAGATTGTGCGTAGTTTAAAAAAACTAATCGGGACAACATCGTTGTTTCTTTTATTAATACTCTTTCAGGGCATTTTAAGTAAAAGCTAATGTTTTCTCTGAGAATGAAATATGCTAAAAAAGCGACTTTGTATCGGTAAAATATCAATGTACTTACTTGAAAATATAAATTTGCCGAAAGATTGTGAGTAGTTTAAAAAAACTAATCGGGACAACATCGTTGTTTCTTTTATTAATACTCTTTCAGGGCATTTTAGCTAACTAACATATTCTGGTCACATTTTATTTGCATGTGTACTTTCAGCAAATCAGCTCGACAACATTGGCATCATCAATACATAATTCACTTTTTACCATCACTAATATTTTCAATACCCAAGGCTACCTTGCTCAGTTTCATGGTTGCTAGTTCCACGGTGCAGTTATGCGGAATCTACATTTAATTATACATCCCATTATAATTCATAACTCATACGAAAAGCGATAAAAACTCAAGGTTGAACACCAGCTGCACGTTTCATACATTTATGTATGTACAGTGTAAATACAGCGATATACATTTTTTCCCATATTTGCGCGTTTCTCTCGTCTTGTATGAAAGAAAAATGTTCATTGCCCTACTGAGCCGAGGGGAATGCGTATACTTTATTGTGAATTCACGTGGATTTCAAAAGAATCTGCAATTATTTCATACCAGAAAGCAGGAATGCTTAACGAATCGTTATTCAAGCTTTGGTTCATGATTATGTAACTGTGTAACACAGCTGTCTATAAACGTAACATAGTACTGTAAGAACACAAATTAGAGATCTTTTTTTGAACACTTTTGGATTGAATAATCATGTTAAAATTACTGCTTTATAACTAACTAGAATATTATCTGTAGTTACAGGTGACACCTACATCAGACCTACTAATCTGATGCGTTACTTAGAGATTGAGCGTATATTCGACATTGACCTTGTAAACTACTCGTATCTGATTTAATATGGCTATGTTTCGTCCCCATCACCCTTTCCCTTTTTTGGCAAAGTAAGATAAAACAGCGACAAACCAATTACTAACAATAATAATAAATAAATAATAAAATCATTTATTTCGGACTCTGGGACAATACCTATAAGATAAGTATTAAGTATATAAGCCAACAACGCCACTACTTAATAAATTTATAGTTTCGTTACTTTTGAGCTCTTTATACGTTACTTTTAGAGCAAGGTTACTGACGTGTACTGTGTAGCTGGAGCTTCTAGCTCAGTGTCCCGGGCAGTTGCCCCGGGCGCCGGGATGCGGAAGGAAGTGCAGGGGGGGCGGGGTGGCTGCACGTAGGGGAAAGGGGGGGGCGCTCGATAACGCGGTGCAACAGCCCGCCCGCAAGGTCACTGCCTGTTCATTCATGAGGGTTTTTGATTTTAGTTAGCTTACTAGTTGTTCGTTTACTATGACGTTAAAGATGTAGAGACGTAGTCACGACGATAAATATGTAGATGTCAGGCGGAAATACACCGACTCTGGCCAAATATAAGGCACTTACCGTAGCATTCGCAAAGGCCGTGTTTACACCAGTTTTGACGTCAATCGCAAATATTGCAACGATTTTCTATAGGAGTGTTCAGAAACACGCCAAATGGAATTAAACAACACTTGCCAACTCGAATGCGACAACAGATGACATTGTTTTCATAATACACAGAACCAATGCTTTCTATGGGCACTTTACTTATTTATTACATATATTTAAGTACCTGGGTGCGCTAGAATAGCTCGTTCGCGATACTATAGCGAAACACTAAAAGCCTACATTGTATGAAACTTTCTTGCCGCTTTCTATTGAGCATTCACTCTCCCGGCCTTCGGTTTTTCTCCAGCAAACAACTTTATGAATGCAATTCTTTGATTAACAAAGTAAATGTTTGAATAGCCTAAGAAAATAAAGTTTATAACGAAATATTGCGAGAACTCGGGCTTTATTTCTTCACTTCAGGGAACTGGATATTTTCTATTGAAGAAAAGCAACAAGTACCTACTTACAACAGAGTTTATTGTTCTTTGGGAAAACTGAAGACTGCGAGTATATTGCGAATTATTTTCCCCTATAAATAATACTTTATTTTCACTACACTGCATTAAATTTTGATACCAACATCTAGTCTGTTGTCACTGTCGTGAAATGACGTACATGATTATCGTCTTTATTATTGAGATCAGGGGATCTATTCTACTCGGTAAAACCATGTTGCCTTTGACAAGTTATCGTATTGTTTTTAACTGGACCGCCATTACTGCCAATTAAATAAGAGCAATCGTAACGTTGATACGATAACATGTCAAAAGCAATATCGTTTTACCGAGTAGAACCGAGCCCCTGTAATTACACAGAAAACAAAGTCCATGCCCTATAAAAAATAGACAATACAAATTGAACTTTGGTTTTCTTCGGTAACACTTTTTCACTTCTGCTATCTCTTAATTATTCTATCTAAAATAAGCATCCTTCCTTTACATATTTGTTTTTCATTTGGCATTTCCTGGCTGAACTGTTTAACTGGGTTAGTAAGTATGTAAATCTCTGTGTTAGTCATTAGTAAATGAACCAAGGCTAATACTGGCTAACTCAAGCCAATTACTTCTTGTTTGTGTTTGGATTTGTCATATCTTATGCCACATTTAAGCCAAGGTCTTTACCCTAATGCTAATTATTAACATACAGTAGAATACTATTGCAAATAATTTTGCAAAAGACTTAATACTGACAACGAATATAAAAACAAACAAGTGGTACCAATCGATCTCAGTTCTAAAGGCGATGTATAACTGACTCTACCCAAAATACATCACTACGAAATCATTAAGCTAAGCAGTTTATGAATTTCTGTTAATAAAGTGAGTATAATTTTTTTTTAAAATAAAGTTATTATCAACAAGACATAATTATTTTGTACGTAGGTAATAATCGCTAGTGATTTTGACTGGCTGTATTACTACTGCACTAGGTGGATGATGATGTGACCTTTTGACCTTCCTCAAGAGCTGTTTGATGGCGGGTTCGAAGCGTCGTTTAGAGGTTCTTGAGCTTGTTGTCGAAAGTAGGAACACTTAATTGAGATTATCACATCGATTTAATCTTTACAACTGTAGATATAGTGAGAGAATAAAATAATGCGTCCGCACTTTGACATGAAACAAGACGTTGATCCAATGTTGACAGATCGATAGACAGTATAGGTCACTACCTGGACACTGTTAATCTATGATTAGAAATTCGGCAACGACAAGGCCGTGAATATTGAGACGCAATGACAGATGAAATAAAAACTTAAATTGTCGTTCAACATATTTTGACAATTAAAATAATAGCAGATTATCATTTCAGCCCAGGGGTGTGATTCTCTCAAAAACGCTGTCAAACGAACGAACAAGTGAATGTCCCAGCGGCAAGTTTAAGTAGTCGTGTCAGAGCGAACAAAACACATTTTAGCGCGTGCAGCTTCAATTTGGCAGCATGGCTTCTCGAACGTATAAGGCTGCCTTATTGAGAATGCACGCGCTAAAATGTGTTTTGTTCGCACGGACGGGACTACTTAAACTGAGAGAATAACACCCCTGAAAATTACTCTTGATGATAGTTAAACTAGGCGTGTGGTAAAGATAGAGGAACCAAAACATTTGAAGGAAGTTTTAATAAACGAACGCGTAAAACAAGATTGAGCACGTTTCCCTTTTTGTTACCGAGACTGTGACTGAGATTGTATTGTTATTGGTTTTCGTGTATGATTTACAATTTCCGGTGTGCGCGCTATGCGCGAGCACTGTATGACTCATGGCTCATGGTACTGCAGGCCTCACAGCTTACAAGTAACTGTTCTTTTTCATTAAAGAGGAATAACAAGTAACCTTTGAAAGTAACGCACCGTGCACATATTTTAGCATGTACGTACTCAATTTCTTTAATTCTCTTTCTTGGCAATATAACACTGCGTTATACAAAATATCGTCAGGTTGTAAGTTGTAATATAACTTATACCTAAAAGCATTAATATCTGTACGGCAATCACGCGGCATATAGATATTTTTGACGCTCTGGGAACGTACATATTTTTATGACTTTAATAACTATGTGAATACTGTACAAGTGCACATGCCTGTAATAGGCTTACATATAATGAATAAGGTTGTCAGGCTATATTATAAAATGAATGATGGATATATGTATGCTGTTGACATGTCCTTAATGAATAAAAAAATAACTTGTTACCTAAGCCCTAGTTATCAATTTGAAATTATCTAAGCCTTAGACTACTTATATGTTTCCAGCCTTAAGTTTAAGACAGGTCTTAGTTTAACTTAAACACGACTGGCAACATCGTTATTTCTCTACTTGGAAGTTTAAAATCGACACTCATCATTATACATCTAATATTTTTCTCTAATATATAAAATTATCGTGTCACAGTGTTTGTAAAAAATCTCCTCCGAAACGGCTCGACCGATTCTTATGAAATTTTGTGTGTATATTCAGTAGGTCCGAGAATAGGACGCAAAGTACATTTCATAAGGATCGTATGAAAAAAAAATACACCCGGGCGACGCCGCGACATATAATTTCCGTGACCTTCTATTTAACCCCAAATGCGGAGGCAGGGTGCTCTTGTAAGCACTAAAAGGGTAGAATAGATAAAGTACTTATAGTTCAAGGGGGTGACCTACTAGTCTCCCCCTTTCTTGTAACTATGTAATACTCCGCCGCAATGTAAGGCTTAAGTAGCAATAGCAATTACAATTAAGTACTAAAACCTTCCACCTCCGCCGTAGTTTAAATATAGGGAATTAGGGATATCAATCTTGCTATTTAATTTGAATCAACTGACCATAGACTTTTTCATGAATAGAGTTCTCAGAGCAGAGGTGGAAAATCGGATCAATGGAAAGTCAACGGAACTCCTTATTATTTTGGTGTCGTTTATTGTTTTTCAAACATTTATTCACTTTTCGGAGCACATTCATCCGCTACTAATCGATGGGAACGCAACATGAACAGATTTGTATTTGAAAGTATTAATGCCAACCGTTTCAGTTATTAATCGTATCGATTTAATATTTGCCTTGGCTTACTTAAAGGATTAACCTTTATAAGCTAACGTGGAATTACCTAATCAATACTTAATTCAATGGGCTATGCGTATGAATCGACATTACATAATTTGGTCTCTGTCTGCATTTTAAGGTACAAATGACTCAATCGACATAGTTAATATGACACTATAGTCTTACTGGTAATTTAGCTTTTGAAATAACAGGTAATTATAATAGTAGATTGTTCAACGAGAGACTAAAACAAGCCATAATGACGCGAGCGAACCAGCGAGTTCGAGTGTCATTTTGGTTGTTTAGTCTCGCGTTAAACACTCTACTTTTCACTTTGAATGCGAGGAAAAAAAACGACGTTACAATATTTAGCGAATATATAACAAAGTTTCTGACAAATTTGTTTCGCGGTTGTTTCTTTAATCATTTTGGTTGTTAAACTTGTTATTTTTTTTGGAAAGTGACACAAATGCTTGCATATTTAACCAACAGATTTAAATTTGAAAACTATTTGGACCATGCCTAATAAAATAAAATTATCCTTAATATATTTAAAAAGATCCATATTCGTAATCATTAATCGTGTTTCACGAAATTAAATCGTTATTTTTTAAAAACTATTGTGCAGTTGTCATTTTGAGGTTATTTCCACAGCCTAAAAATGGTCCACACACCAAATAATTTGAAAATGGCGATAATCCTTCATTCACAAACACCGCGATTAGTTGTTTAGGGGTATCCAAAGTAAATTAAAAAAAAAAAACTTTAATCCCTAGAAATTTATAAGAAGTTTTAGTCCCGATGTGCAGAGACTAAAGTAACATTTTAAGAGCATGAGAAGTGAAAAGGTTATTTATCGTTACCCTAAAAATCATTACTGAACAAAGTTTGTTATGAAATATTTACAATCTACTATAATTAAATAACTGTGTGCAGCTCCGTACCTGCTTGTTTACGGCGCGCTATCCCGGTTAAAGCGAAGGTTGTTAAATTGATTAAATGTTGCTAACCTACTAACTGAAAATCACGTTAATACCGCTAACAGGTAACTCACTTTACAACAAGCATTCATAGGACTGACCTAGCCGAGCAGAGTTAAATTAACTACCTATGTTCCCCCCTAATATTTTTAGGGGTTCCGTACCCAAAGGGTAAAAACGGGACCCTATTACTAAGACTCCGCTGTCCGTCTGTCCGTCTGTTAGTCACCAGGCTGTATCTCATGAACGTGATAAATAGCTAGACAGTTGAAATTTTCACAGAAGATGTATTTCTGTTGCCGCTATAACAACAAATACTAAAAACAGAATAAAATCAATATTTAAGGGGGCTCCCATACAACAAACGTGTTTTTTATGCCGTTCTTTACTAATGTTATATAGATAATGGTACGGAACCCTTCGTGCGCGAGTCCGACTCGCATTTGGCCGGTTTTTGATGTCAATTTTCCTTTAGCTATACAGCAATCCGAGAAGTAACTCAGAAAAAAAGGTGCTCAAAAGTATTTTTAACTTAGTTGCATTACTCGTTATTGTCTCTATGTTAACTGTTGAATCTTAGAATGATGAAAAAAGGTATGATGTTCACAGTCTGAAACTATTTTCATGTTAAATAACTAATTCCATGCGTGTTCTATGGACTAAGTTACTGCAATGGATGTTTATTTTAGTTTTATCTCAGAACTTTGAAATAACAGTACTAGTAGGTAAGTACGAGAGGCTTTAGCTCAAAGAAACATAGGTACTGTAGGGCTAGACAAGAAATCAAAAGTTAACGATTGTAGAAATTGTACAGTCGACTACAAAAAGAGAGAGAGAGTAATAAGTGCCAAAAGTGGATACATCTCTTCGTAGTTGACTGTACAGTGCAAGTGGCAATGGAGTGAGTAGAGTTAAAATTGAATCAAGTCAATCTATCTTGTGCTTGCATATTCTTTAATGTCGACAAACGAAACTTTTAGAACATTTGACTTGTCTGGGCCCACTGATCGAAAAAATTGTCGACGGCATACCCTAATTATTTCATGGCACCTGTATTTTTTAACGCTTGTTAATAAAATAACGTAGATTTTTGATAACAGTACCGCGTTTCGCATTAAATAGCATGACATCGTGATATGCTCGTTGCTCCTGTGAATTGACAGCATAATTGAAGCAATGAATAATTTAATTTGGTCAATTACTTTTTTTCTCGTCACAAAAAAACAATAGGATGAACCACTGAGAATAATTGTGACCAGCCATGTGAAAAGCTAAGTTATATCGTTTCATAGCCAGTCGTTTTGAGTAGTTTGACGTGGTTTTTATTTGCTTTACAGTGGGGTTATTTTGACGTACCTATGCAATTCATTATACGTTGAGAGAAAAGGACAGAGTTATGAACTACTATAGCTCCGTCCTTGGTCTATTCCGACTAGTTCAATTATTAGTTCCATTGATGAAACAGTTTGACTTTTTTCTCCCAATAGTTATATTTAACGAAGAGGGTTTCCTTAATGGATCTACCAGGACTTTTTTTCCAAGTAGTTACATTAATAATGCAGGGTTTCATTTAATGCAGTTAAATGGACTGTATCATTCCTTCCATGGCCTATTGAACTAGGTTTTACAATTCAATGCCATATGTTCCACTGAGACATCACCATGTTATAAGAAACGTACTAAGCGATAGCTTAGGTACAGTCTATTTAGTTCCGTTAAATTAATCTGCATTATTAATGTAACTACTTGGAAAAAAAGTCCAGGTAGTTCCACTACGGATACACTCTTCGTTGGATGTAACTACTGGAAAAAAAAGTCCAACTTGTTCCATAAATAGAACTAATAAATCTAATAATGGAACTAGTCGGAATAGACCCCGTCCTTTACGCTCACCGTAAAATGAACAGCATAGCCCCCCCTGATAGTTAGTAACTATGTTGGCCGTAGATATCGGCCCGCTATGTAATTTTGGTCTCTAAAGTTCAGCCAGACAAACATACAGGGCCTCTATTCTAGGTCGACAAACAATATCGCTTTTGACGTGTTATCATATTGTCAACGTTTTGATGGCTTTTATTTGCTTGGCTTGGCGGCCGAGTTAAAAACAATATCGTAACACTTCAAAAGCAATATTGTTTAACGTCGGAGAACAGGGGCCCAAAATGTTCTTATGTATACACCTAACTTTTGTTTGTATAAAGCAAAAAATCTATGATTGTCTTTCATTTTCACTGTAAAACGAATAACTATGTAAGCGTTATTTTGGTGGGCTTCAAAGAAAGCGTATGTAATTAAGGACTTAATTAAAAACGCAAACTTTTTCCGTTGCGTAAAGGAAATTTAACTATGTAAATGTACGACAAATTTTTGTTACGTACCTAATGGAAAAAGTTTGCGTTTTTAGGGTTTCTGTCTTAATTACGTCCTTAACAACGTACAATCTTTTAAAATTCCACCCTTTTACGTTAAATATTTTACTTTTTATTAAAAAAACTTTTAAACGAGTTGTACAAACAAACGTACTTACATCTTCAGACTCACAAACAGGGTTTACCTGATAAAATAACGTATATGATTAGTATGATAGAAAATATTTATCTGTACAATTTACTTGGTCGTTCCGATGATCTGAAGATTGTCTAGAAAATTCCTAGCCACCCAAATTCAATAAAACTTTCGATCAAAACAAGTTCCGGTTTCTGATGAAACGATTATTTTATTTCAGCGTTTACGTGTCCAAGGTTTTAGGTCGGAGCATGACCTAGATTCAGTGTTCCAGGGAATAAAATATAAAAATGTTCCATTACATTTTCCGGGCTTTTCATCTACTAGTTGCTGACGTGTAAGGTTTTATAGCGGGAAAAAGAACTTTACATTTTGGAAAAATAAAACTACATTTTTATTTTTATAGGTAGGTACATTTTGTGGCATGGTGAAGGGAAACGAGAACATAACACCTGGGGCCTGTTTTATAAAGCTACAATTTACAGGTTACAAGTTTCCGTTTGCCACAACCTCGACCAATGACGACCAGCCATTTGAGCAGTGTTGCCAGTTTAGACCTGTAAAATTGTAATTGTAGCTTTATAAAACAGGCCCCTGATGGTAATTGTGTTCTGGGGCCCGTGGGCATTTGCAATAAATACGAAGATGCAAATGCGTTGCTAACCCTGAGGAGTGAGATTAAATGCCTTTATGCGATGACCAGGTTTTGTCATAGTTTATCGTTATTTCCCTGGAAACTGCCCTATTTCTCGGGCTATAAACTATTTGTATGGACCCTGTTCCCACCCTCCAACAGTAACGGGATGCATGTCTATATGTTCATTAGGACCCAAAAAAGACAAAATATCTATTTTAGTAGCAAAATGGATGGGATATTTTTAATGGAAAAAAAAACCTTTCAAGAGCCAAGCAAGGCAAATCATCCATATATGTGTTCATTTTTAAACAAATTCCATACGATACGATTATGATTTTCCAAGAAAACCCCATCCATATGGCTATCGTCGCTATAGTAAAAATACATCATGTGGCCAATATCTTTAAACTGGCACATGTATCATGTCTGTTGGTGGGTGGGGACATTTTTGCCCATCGTCCTTTCAGGTCGACGGTTGAGGTGTTGAACCGCGAGGACGGATTAAGACCAACAAGCAAATACACAGTCAAACACAATTTCGAATCCTTCATAATATTAGTAAAAGGGATCGTTAGGACAACGATTTCACAGGTTGTCTTACCCATAACACCCTGGAACGGGTGTGTAATAATTAGCATAAAAACCAATGGTCTAATGATCATTTTACATAACACTAATTGCATAATTTCAATCTGCATAATAAACCATCGATATAATAGTCAAGATGCATAAAACGAAATGCATAATTTCAATAACTATAATGTTTATAAATTAAAAAATAAACGTTTCTATCTGCTTTCGTTACTATTAATGTGGTCACAGTTCTAACCTAACCTAACCTAGTTAGAATAAATTGACTTAAAATGCATAACAAGAAAATAACAGTTATGCTAAATGAGTGTTATGTTATTCGATCGTATGCCAGATAAAATTATACAATTGGTTTTTATGCTAAACGTGCATTATGCTTTTCGTGGTTAGTTAAATGAAATTATACAAAATGTTTGTATACTGATTGAAGCGCACCCCCCTGGAACACATTAATGTGACAACTTTATTCTACTAGTTTAGAGCTTGTAGTGCATAATCATAGATCATCGCTCATCGTATTTTGTCGGATATGTTCCTATTCGTTTTGCTTTCTTTCCGTTTATATAAAGAATAGGCACCTACCCATTTATAAACTGAACTGCAAAGTTGACTGAGAACGCTTATGCGCTTATTACACCTTCCTAAATTAGTCACTATCATGAGGGACGCAGCAATACGTTTGAACGAGATGGAGATATCTCCATACGTATTTTAACGTATTGCGGCATCCCTCTTGTTAGTGATTAATTTAGGAAGGTGTAACAAACCCTTTAAATACGATCTTTTCCGACCAAATACGATGTCATATTTTATTCACTACATCTGTAGGTACTTTTTTGCAGGTTAGTGAATAAGATGAGGGTAAAGATACTTAACGTAGGTACGTAGGTAGGTATATCGCTCTCTTGAAACGTGCATGTTTGTATCCGTATATTCTGCATATCATCCAACGAGCTATGATTACTTACATGGTATAACGGAACCCTATATTTTTTGTTCAATTGTTTCTAATTAATCCAGAACAAAACAATGACTTTGTATGTACTTCCTTCGTCTCATTAAGTGCTAAGAAATGTTTTGTTACGATCATCAAATATGTAACAGCTAAGCCGGAGACGCAGGCATTTTATACCTAGAATTAAAGTTTACTTACGTAGTGAAAATACAATAAGACAGTATAGGTACTTATTTTTCAAAATTCCAAGTTGAAATTCCTCAAGAAAGCGCAGCTAAATTATGTGGCTTAGTTAACCACAGACAACCTAACGAACGGTTTCAGATAAACCATCAATGCTGCCAGCCCACAAAAAGCCAATAACGACGTCCGGTAGCAATACGTTTTTGCTCAGTCTGTGGTAACAATCAGGTTGATGACCCGTGGGTAATTGTCTATGGCATTTTATTGTCAATGCACGAAATATGGGGGTATTGACAAAGCTGCAACTGCCGTCAGTTAAAATAGACTCGAGTTTCAAATGGCAACATTTGTCATGGGTAGGTATAATATACAACATTCCTATTTTAGAATTGTGGAACTTTAACTTGGGCAAATAAAACCGTCACTGTCAGTTGTAGGCTTGTCGACTGTCTGTAGTTAAGTCGTCAAAATACTAGCTTACTACTTTCCTTTACTTAAATCAAACTTTACATTGTGCTGGTTTTAAGACATTTTAGTCTGATAAGTAAGACATTTGATTATCTTTAACGTCCAAAAAGAAGATATAGGCTGTAGAATAAAAACTAACAGACTATTCAGATCACCTTAGATCAATGAATAAAATAAAAATAGCTGCAAATTGTATAGCTGCCGTCAAATTCAATAGAGAATAGATTCTTGCTCCGATATTTTGGTAGCGACTATACAGACTTCCAATTAATATTCTGGTTTCTTTCTGACGTGTTCATATTTAAATATTCAAAAATGTTTTCGAACCCATCCCTATTTTTGCCGCCATGTCAACCACAACCGGCGTGTCAGTTCTGATGGGGCTTAACCCAGTTTTATATTTAACCAACAGTTCTTTGAAAAAATATTTTATGTTTTCAAATGTTACGTAAACAATTAACAACGATTTTCGCACTGTAGTGTTTTGGTGTGCCGGTAACTGGTAAACTACTAGCATAGAATTATTATTTATTTGCAAGAATATGAAGAATATGGACTAACACAAAATTGCAGATAAGTAAGTGAACTATGCAGTCAATAAAGTGGTTTATTCCGAATTTAAATGTACTGATTTATCAAAAACAAAAATACTATACTTCATCTTACGAATCTCTTTAGATTTCAAGGTGCTGTTTTCATGGAAATCTTTCTGCATATGCAAATTAACGTCATCGGCATAAAAAGTACGACCCCTGCTTATTAGGGTTGACACAATTATTATGATTTCTTATTTTTCGGTATGTCTGTTACTTGTTCTATACCTATACATACCTTATAGAGGTTCTCTCGCGTTAGTTCCGAGAACCCCAAAGGTTTCACGAGCCAATGCTCAAGAAGCGCGTGCTCAATAGCATTTAATATTAGATTGTGTCACAAGAGAGCAAAATGATGTATTTCCGGCGAGGGCGGTATATTTTACCCAGGGTGAAGTAAAGAATTCTTCAATACTCCTTGCTGCACTCGAATATTGTTTAATTTTCTCTCCACATTCGAGGAAACTCACCAGCTCCGGCACTGACCGTACCATACAATTTATAGAACTGATATTGGCAACTTTGATCCCTTTTCAGAAAATCATCCTTTCCAATGAAACCATGATCCATTTCTATCTTTCATATCCAAAAAGGCACAATTTACTTTCTAAAACTGTTAAACTACATAGTTATGATGATCGACAGACTTTATTACTAAGAACAAAGTGCTATATTCGTGTGACACCAAGATATTTACCCATCGAACGAGACCGAACCTAATGCCTTTCGACACATATGGAGCCAAAAATAAACAAAAGAATAAATAAATGATAAATGAGATAAACTAACTACACGTATAGCAGTCAACCGTACTGACTTCTTATTAGAGTTGCGATTCCCTCAACAGAAATATCTCAAAATCCCCTTAGTTGTAAGGGCTGGATCACAATAGGAACAATAGAACAACAATGAAGTCGTGTGTCTACCGCCTAATAGAAAACAAAGGGATTGTCTGTGCCTTATGGGATGATGGAATTTAATATATGTGGCCAGGAATGTACCTACCTATCTAATAGCTTATTAGGAAAAGGAATTTTATTTCTAAGTAGGTACGCATTTTCCCGTTAGACACGAAGACGCGATTCGTAGAATTCGTTTCTCGCTTCTCCCCTTCCGCTTCCCGTTGGGGGTCGATTTTCAAAACAATCTTTCTTAGAGCATTCCCAGGGTGTCAAGTCTCTACGTTCAACGCGTTGTGCGTTGTCTATCAGTCAGTCTGTCAGTCAGCCAGTCGCGAAAGAGTTCATACGGAATAGATAGATGATAGACAATATTTGCTGGCAACTTTAATGTTATTTCTTGTCTTAGCGAACCTTTTTAGCCGTTTATGGTGGGATTGAACCATACTAATTATTTATGCAACTTTCAAGATAGAAGGCGTTGCAACGCTTATTATAGAACTGTTATCACATGTCATGACAACGCTTCAGTTACACTATGGGAGGCTGTTGTACCATTAACAACAAGTAAATTAATAGTTTTTATTTCGCGATTAGAAAAAGAGTTATTATAAAATTTGTTGCTAATTTCATAATACGTTTGTGATGTTAGTACCTTTCTAATACGGACAGGAGGGCACTGTTCCAGTCGCCATACAAAAATGTTAACGTTACTTACTCTATGGAAGGATAAATTTCGTGCTCGAAGTACGGCTCATTTTTGTGTTCTCTATTGTCTAGCCAACGTTACAGCAGGTAATTAATCCGACCATGGGTTGCCATGTGACCCGTTACGCGATATGTCACTGTCACCGTAATAATGTCCGTCTGCGTCGTGACGGGGACAGAGCGATGTCACCAGGGGCTCTACTTTGAAATCAGTAATTCGAACTTCGGATCGCCCCGTCACTTTCTTGCGAATTAGTGACGCGTCGAGAGCAAAAGGGATAGCAATAGACGAAGTTCGAATTACGGATTTCAAAGTAGAACCTCAGACCACTCCCATTTGGGAAGTGTCACGGTGACAGCTTAGATGAACATTACTGTTTCATAATACTCATATGTTATGAAGTACGACGTGATATTTTTTGGTTTTCAAGGCATTTTTTTTGCTGATTATAGATTTGCAGAAAAGGGTTTGGTTAAAAGTATGGTTCTGTTCGGAGAGTAATTGACAACATGATCCAACTTTTTGCCACGAGCTGCTGTTTTTATGAATATTATGCTTCTACCTATTTCCACTTCAAGGTCTTTTTTTGGTAAGCTATTTTTTTTCTTGCAAAAACTAAAATAGAGGAGTCACTGCTCTCCGAGACCGTGTAAACTCTTTATATTGGTTTACGTTGACCATATTAGAGATCCTATTCTTCCGGCACCATCATCAGATCAGCTCTTATATACAATAACTAGCGACCCGCCCTCGCTTCACTTAGGTTTATGGGTATTTTCTTAATAGGTACCACACTGTACCTAATAGTAATATCAGTAAGTCACTGACAGAGAAATGTAAAGCCACCAAATTTTTATAGAGATTTGTGAGACCTTACACAATTTCATTTAGTTGCCATAAAACCAACCGAAAGTTTATTATCATTACAACCAAAACCATTCTATTCTACTTTGTTTCTACCCCTATTGGAATCGTATTGTTTATGACTCGGCAGGCTTTACTATTAATTTAAAATGAGCTATCATCACAATACGATAACAATAAAGGGAAGGAGAATATAAAATAAGGACCCTATTTTCTCTCGTATACACAGTAATTACAGGTAAGAGTTCGCAAAAATGAACAGCCTTTATAAAAGAGTGCTAGCCCACGTTACCTATATTTATAACATATCGGTACTGTGTTAAGAGTACTCATAAGTACAGGTTAGGCCACATTGTACCGACTCGTCCCCCTTGTTTATCCAGTCATCCTCTCAGTGCCCCTGACACTCTTGCGAGTTCACATCGCAAACGATCCTTACTTGGCGGCATGGAATGCGTTAAAAACTGGGTCCCTGCAGAATACTTGTCAAGGATGCGCACATAGGAATGCATTTAACAAAATTAACTTTTCGCTACACAAACGAAATGCAACCTAAATATCATGAGCATAATATACATCCGGACTGCAATATGTATAGGGTTGTAAAACAAATTGATATTACAATAACCCAATTGAATTTAAACTTTAGTACAAGGTTATAAGGATGCTGAATGCTTTTACAATTGTTTGCATGCGTCGGAAGTTCATATGGCGTTTTTAGATGATACAATGAATTTTAAACTCTATTTGTAACGTGTGAAAGGTGTATGGCACAGCAATGAGGTGTTAGTACTGGCGCTGCGCTTGACGGCGCGTGTCCATTGTTGGGGAGACGTCAAATACTATATTTATGAAAAAGCGTATGTCCATGAGATTTTCAACCGACTTATGTTGTTTTGTCGTTTTTGTGATAATAATTGTTATTGGTATCAGATGTGACGAGTTTTTGTCGCCTTGGGGGAACCTAATTGGGCTTGTTTTGAAGGTAGAAAAAAATTGGTTTTTGCATATAAATGCGAACAGGTGTTTCTTTATTGCTGCAACCGAAACCTGTTCCTGAAACTTAACTGGGAACTACTTCAGGAATACAACTAGAATACCAAATTGGAATCAATTCACTTTTCGGACCTTAATTTTAACACTGGTGCTTTAGTTAACCATATTCTCTTTTACATTTTATCGAAGTGTTTTTATTGTCGAATAAATTTAGAGCAATCGTATTGTTGACAATAACTATAACTTTCAAAATCAATATGGTTTTACCAAGTAGAATTGAGCCTAAAAAATGGAAATAGCAAAACGAAAAAAGTTCTCTTAAAGGGTTGCCATAGCAACCGCTACCATACATTATTTTTATTACGACAAACAAGGAAGTGTCGAAGCCTCCCACGTATGATCAATACGCCCTCTTGGCAAGTAATGTTTCCTCCATTCCTCTTTGTCCTCTTTAGGAGATCCGCAGAGTGACTCACCCAATCGTTCCCAAGACACTGACGTCACGTAAACTATTTTGTTTGTAAAAAATGTAATTTAATATAAATTTGCATTTGCGTTAATCATTGAAAATCATTAAAAAGTCACTAAATTCAGTGATCGCAACGAGTTTGATCGACCCTAGCCTGCATCTAAAATAGCCTTTCTTTACAAGACTTCTACTTAGGTAATTATTTAAAAATTATAAGTTTGCGTCATGCTAGTCGCCGGTCGGGTTTTAGTTAAAACTTTTTTTTTTGCTGCATTTTTTCCCGTGCTCTCTATTACGGTTAAAATCTAATTGGCCTTTTAGAGGCGCGGTGCACTTTATCCGGAGTCGACGTACCACTTTTATAAAAAATGCCGCGAATATGTATAGTATAGAATAGTAATTCTTTAAGCAGGCTAGCCACGATCAGGGCCTCTATTCCAGGCGGTAAAAACAATATCGTCTTTGACCTGTTATGGTATTGTTTTTAATTTGGCCGCCATTCTGTTAAGTAAATAAGAGCTATCAAAACGTTGACAATACGATTACAGGTCAAAGACGATATGGTTTTTCCATCTAGAATCTTAAAACACTGGACACTGAACAGCTTAAAATGTCAGATAAAAGTGAGCGTGGGTAAACCGTAGTTTTTTGCATCAGTTAAAACTGACAGATTATTCTGGTCACGTGTTTATAAACTGAACTGACCTATGTAGGAACTAGGAATTCTCAACAGTTCCAGGTAGGTAGTTGCCATTTTAAAAAGAAAGCACGTGTTTTTTGGCCTTTTGGTATAAGTTAGTTACGAATACATAGTTACCCTAGAAAATGTCGCAAAGAAAGTGGTTGACAGACTTGATAGAAATATTAAAGCGTCATCATCCGATCACATCTTGTAAAGAAATAGTCAGTTTTCAGTTAAATATGAAAGCGTGTAGGCCTGGGGACGACAGTTTCAACTGTTCAGTGAAAACTGTCAGCTAAAACTGATCGTGGCTAGCTTGCTTTGCCGGCGCTCTATCAGAAACTAGTTTGAAAGTAAGAAAGTACATGAACAACGAAAACCGCCGCGTCATCAAATCGCGATTTGATTGGGCGTGACTGGTAAAACTTGTACTCGGGATCACCGCAGGACAAACTGGACTCATGGTCACAATCAGCGCCACCAACTAATATTTGTATGCAACTTTTACTCGCCATACGAGTCATGCATGGGCACCGAGTAAGTAACGTGGTCAGTGCCAGACTACCTGATTTCTTTGTTAAATTGGCACTATAGTCAATATGAACCGGGACTATTGCAGATACAGGGTGTTTATTATCTTAAGTATCCTTGCTATTATGCTTTTGTCACAGTAGTTTCATTTGTAATTTGTTTAATCTAAAGTAAATTTGCTACATACGTACTTAGGTGTTATTTTCCTTAAAAAAACTTGCTTGAAAAAACGCCCTTTGATGTTGCAAATTCACCGTAGTCTCCACCTGCGAAATATATACCCATAGCCATGTTGCATGGATCAAGTAAAATTGTTTCGATCCAGACCTCCCTTTTGCTGCGTATATAAATATATTTCCAGCGATCTTAACAGGCAGTATTACATAACTCAGAACAAAAGCTTCATGAAGCCTTAAAAAAATCCGTAAAGGAAACTCACTCGCTTTATTAAAAACTTTGATTTATTTTTCCTTTGTCCCAAAGGTATAAAGTATTCGATAAATTTAATATTTTTCAAGAAAGAATCCGTTTGCTGCTCGGAAGTGTGCACGGCTAGTTCGGAAAAATATTTTCTTGCATCTTCGCCTAGCAAAAGCTAGGCTTATAGATAGTAAAACGAAAACATGTAAATATTAATTATTTAGGTTACTAATTTAAAGGAGGGGTATATATGAAATTCGACCCGGTTAGAGTGCATCTTAACGGATTACAATATTAGATGGATTTGGGAACACAAACCGACTGATCACAAACTGTCAAAGCCTTGATATTATTACAAATATCAGACGACCTGTATAAGGGCAATGATAGTTTATAAATACCAAGCTTTTTTACCTTTGTAACGAATGAATATCTTATGACACCTGTGAGATGCAGCAATACAAACATCAAAGACTCAACCCCAACTACTACTACCAACTAGTCATTAAGTGCTGAAAAATAACTTGGCTTGTTTACTGCATGTTTGTTCTCGGCATTGTTTAGACTGCTATATTCGTCGATCGTTTAATTGGTTTCCTATTGTCTTGTTTAGTCTACCATTGGCCTTAATTTGTTTTATTTATTGGCTTATAAATAATTGTAACTTTGTTTTCGTCGCGATACTGAAAATTAAAATTGAGTGCCAATTAAAATACCAATTTAACTTTTTCAACATTCAAGAATGTTAGGTAGTTATACAAATAATCAATCAAATAATAACTTAATTTGTTCTTATTTAATTGTAATTTTTAAGTAGCTTTTAGGTTTTAATTGAAGCTTAGCTTACCTTAGTTTAGTTCTCTTCGCTTAGCTTTAATTCTCTACGAAACATGTCTAATGTAGGTTTAACATTATTCAACTTTTTCGAATAATAAAAGCTTGACTTGCAAAAATATTAAGTTTTCTAAACGGGGCCCGTCTCTCACTTGACCTGTTTTTCTTCATAATGCTCTTATATTTTTTGTTGGTGGAAAAAGTAATCCCTACTCAGAAATATATTTTAACACAAACGTTTCAAGGGTCTTCAATAAGCTTATTAGTTACTTGGCAACTAAGCAGAGAAAAGATGGAAAAACAAGTACCTACTTAAGTACCTCGTAAGTTTTTGTTTACCTTTTTTTTAATAAAGTTTTTTTTTTGTTCATTACTTTTTATGTTGCCTAGGTATATTTTTATCATTTACAGTGCTTTAGCGACTTGAAAGAGGTTTAACAAAACATAGTAGGTACTCAGAGGTAGGTACCTAATTTTTAGGGTTCCGTAAGGTAAAGGGTAAAAACGGGACCCTATTACTAACTCCGCTGTCCGTCTGTCTGTCACCAGGCTGTATCCCATGAACCGTGATAGGTAGACAGTTGAAATTTTCCGAATGATGTATTTCTGATGCCGCGAGAACAAAAAATACTAAAAACAGTATAAAAGGCCCGCAGGTCTTGTCACATTTTGTATTGCTTTAAAAAACTGTCGGTTACTCGTACATTAAAGGTCGATAAAAACGAATACAAAATAGATATAATTCATTCTTCAGAAGAAGTAAGTACCTACATAGTTATTTTAAACATAAACATATAACATATCTCTACATAGTATAAAATAAAGTCACTTCCCGCCGTCTGTCCCTCTGTATGTATGCTTAGATCTTTCAAACTACGCAACTGTTTTTAACGCGGTTTTCATCAATGGATAGAGTGATTCAAGAGGAAGGTTTTGATTTTTAATAAATTGTGGTTTATATACATATAGCCTGTGTCAATTGAAATTGCCAAAGATGTAAACAAAGTAGGTAGTAAGTACTGTTTGACAAACAACCTCAAATATTCATCAAGCGTATTTTTATTTAAAATAACGTATAATTAAA
The DNA here is from genome assembly GCA_948252455.1 of Acleris cristana. Lineage (NCBI taxonomy): Eukaryota > Metazoa > Arthropoda > Insecta > Lepidoptera > Tortricidae > Acleris > Acleris cristana. The sequence continues at coordinate 7,062,196 of OX411782.1, read as the reverse complement.
AGTTATTTAATCTGAAACTTAATGTGAAAATAAATATTAACCCCCTTACTAATAAACGTTGAGTAACGGTGGTATAGCTATACAATGTTTTGTCCTTATCTGTCATTGTGACGTTTGGATTTGACCCACCGTTACTCAACGTTTATTATAGTTAGGGGGCAAGTGTATTAAACATTGCTAAGACCTCACTTAATTTTTAAAAGCAACAGATTGGTAAGAGTAATAATGGTAAATTGTTTCATTTGGTTGTATAATTACATCTTTGCCAATTTCAATTGGCACATACTATAGGTACGGGTGTTACAGAAAATACACATAGGTACTTAAACCGAAACGAAGCGAGGGCGGGTCGCTCGTTATAAATAGGCGTGTTACATGATTAGGTATACGTATAGGTATATTTAGGTCACATTTTACGAGAAATAAACAATTTATTCTTGTAAGTAAGTACTTAAAACTTTAGGCAAAAAAACAGGCAGATCTACAGAATTACCTACACCAGAACTTTAAAAACTTGTTGATAATTCTGTAACCAAATTAAAATAGTTTAGCATAATATTAGCATAGTTTTAAGATTGTTTTAAATGTATCTTACTCGCATATCTACATATTTATGTATATTACAACTTGCTTGTGTTGTAATTTTATTCCCATGTTCATCCTAAAAAATGCGACAACGTACATAATTCATATTTAACGAGCAAAGCAAAAAAGACCGTAAATGCAATTTTCTGTCGCGTTAAAAGGCTAGACTTAAAAATACGCAGTTAGTGCTAGCTAACCTTGGCTCGTTGCGTTGAACCAGGGGGGCGATTCTGAACGCGCACAACGGGTTTTCGAACGATGCTATAAAATAGGGGTATAGATACTATAGATGCGGTATTGTAGCGGTCAGTGAAATATAAATAATATAAGTAATTAATAATGTAATAAATAATATAAGTAATTAATAATGTAATTTTCTAGAAGTGTAAGTAAAATACTTAACACAGACTAGAAAGAGCATCGCGTCGCTGGTCCCTGAGCTAGGTCCTAGCCACTATGTCACCGATCTACTTACAGATGATAACGTGATAAGGCCTAGTGCGTGGTACGTCTGATTCGCTCCCAAACTATAGACAGTGTGTGTACTGCTGTATTTTGGTATTAAGTCTAAAAGCCAACTAAAGGCCAACACAGAATAACAGTCCGCCGGCCTATATTGGCCTGTAAGTTCATCGTATCACTTTATTTTCTGTTACGATTTAGGACTGACGTTTTCTTCGAATTGCATGTGGGTTTCGGACAAACCGACGCCTCACGGCCAAATCCGCGACACATTTGCTGAAAGTGAAAGCGGCACACAACCTCTCCTAATTATAAAAACTGCCCTTTAGGCAACTGCATGTATCGGGTCTCAGAGCCTAACCATCAGATCTACTATTATGCTCGATTATCTTTTCCGGATTTAGAAACTTTTTCCCAAACACGTCAACATTGCAACAGATTTTTTAATCTCATCACTTTAACTTTAAACCTCTAATAAAACGATGCTCTTACCATCATTAAACCACCTAAAAACTCATTGCATATCTCACCGTGTATCTCGACGTGTGTGTCGAATACGCTTGAGAATAGACCCTTGCTCAGGCTCGCCACATTAATAGGTATGTAGGTACTCGCTTCCTAACATGCATGTGTCAAGAACACAGACGAACAGCCTTTAGTACTCGTATAGGGCCTTTACATCAGTTCTATATGGCATTTAGCTATTTCGCAGCTTACCTATACGAATAGTTAAAAGGAATTTATTGCCAATTTGACCTTGGGTTTGCATTATGTTCGTTTTGTGTTTCTACAAATAGTTTGCAGTTGGGATAAGTACACAATTCTTTTTACAATGTATAAATCAATTAAAAACCATTCTGATAACGGAATAATGGCCACATTTCACTATCAGACGCGCTAGACAACATGCTTAACGCTATCGAAAACGATTTTCGAAAACGATTTTCGAAAACTGTCAAAGTGTATGGAACTGACATAAGCGCTTGACATGACCATGGCAGCTTACGGAAATTATATTTTCGATAGCGATAACGGTCTCGAATTTCTCTAGGGCCACAGATAGTTTAAATATGTATGATTTATTCCACAACTTTTTCGTGTTTCTGAATTTAACATTTAGGTATTTCACGTTTTTTAACGCGTCTGAAACTTGCGAAATATTACTTAACAAGAGAAGAAAAAGTATAATTGAAATGCAAAAATTTTATATTTGCATTAGAAACGGGTTATTTTTTGCAGCTGACATTGCAAGTTGGCAGTTGGTTGGTGGTTTTGGTTGGGTTGGTTGGTGGACATAACACGGCCTGTACTCGAAAAAAATAGAAAAAAAAAGAAAGTTTAAACTGTTTATTTCCAAAAGACTTAAAAAACTAAAACAGTCTTAGCTATAATCTTTACTTTTAAGATTGTATTAGCTAAGAACGAGTTCTTAGCTGATATTATATATTCCTTATGGAAATACTTCGATAATATTTGGGGAGTAATACAAAAATTACAACTCCATACAAACGTAACCTATATGTATTCGTACAAAACCGTAAACGCCTTATCGATGCCTATTAACCTGCGGGCCTAGTATGGTTGCGTTTATCGTGTGACAAAATGTGGATAAAGCATCCGTCACGGTCGTACTTATATACATGTCAGAAAGTGACGGATGTTTTATCCACATTTTGTCACGCGATAAATGCAGCCATATTAGATCTTATACGTTAGAGCAATAAGTGTTATTCTTGAGGAATGCATCGTCAGCGAACTCAACAACAATCATAGCTAGGTCTGCGTGCCTGAAATCGTTACACAGCGGTAGGTATCGAATTTAGCGCTGATGCGCATTTCTCAACAACCATTTTAAAGACCTCCGATATAGTAGCGATCCCTTTCAGCTCTTAAACGGCCCAAACAATTTTCATGATAACTAGCTACGAACCATAATGACCGTCGGTGAGGCTGGAATACACGTAGCGTAACTAACAAATACACCTTAGCAAGTTAGACACATTTTGGGCACATTTTGCAACTTATTGAATTAGTTATTTATGCGGTATTTCAGTATTAGGGACGATACCGATTAAACTACCTCTTTAAAAATCACACACACACACACACATAGGTAGAGAAACAAACACACAGACACACAGTCACGCAGACACACGGGTAGCTATTATTTTATCTAACGAACATATCATTACGCAGAATTTTCATTTCATCACATGAGTTTTTTTTGTAGTGTCTTAAGCTAACCTACATAATTAATGTGTAAGAATAAGATATCCTGAAAACATCAGGGTTTCAGCAGAAAATAGCGTTCGATGAAATGAAATTTGATGAAGTGAAATCCGATAAAATGATGGGATACCCATCCAGATACGCACGTGAAACTTAATAATCCTCATTTTTGTCAGGGGTTAAGAAGTGAGCAAAAGGTTTTTATGTAATTAATAAATCCTTCGTTTGTCTTTCTCTCTCACTCGTGCTCATATGCTCTTATGCGAGTCTAACTGACCTAGGGCATGCACCCGGTTCTACCCGGTTCTGAAATACCCGGGTATACCCGGTTTCTTCGAGGTATGCGTAGAACCGGTTCCAAAACCAATTAACCCGGTTCCCCCGGTTTTCAAAAACAAGTAAAAGTAGTTTAGATTCTCAGATTTTTTTTCACTAAATCTTTCAGATTTTATTAACGTTTCGAGTTTTGATTTTGATTGATGGTGAAAAGACTGCTTGGGTGTGATTTTTATTCGAAATACCTACTAATATCAAACAAATGAATAAATAAAGACAAGTACAGTGCGATACCTCTTAGAAGGTACTTCGGGTTTGTACTTGTCTCTCACTCGCTCTCATATGCTCTTATTATTAAGAGTATTAAGAGACTTAATATTTCATAATTTCATTTCATATTAATATCGTTCAGTAAGACTAATTTGTTGTGTTCTTTTGTTACTTTTTTGATATTACGATAATAATAGATAATATTAACAAACAAATAAGCATAAAGTAAGCAAAAAAAGTTGATTAAGTACATAATTTAAAACTTTTTCATTTCATATTGCTCATAAAAGTGCTTTGTCCTCTTAAATTTTCTATAATTTATTTTAATCACAAAAAAGTTCCAAAATCACCCAGAACCGGGGGAACCGGTTCTCCCGGTTCTATATGCATCCCAGAACCGGGTATCAAAAATCTGGAACCGGGACCGGTTCTGCATGCCCTAAACTGACCGAACCCGAAAGATTTTTTTTTCCTCTTGCAGTACCTACTCTAAGGGCCTGTTTCACAATCGTCAAGTAAAGCATATCTGACACATTAATTACGCCCTTTCCTTTTCTTACACTTGAACATAGACAAGGAGAGAGCTAACTTTAACTGGCACATAAATTTACTTGTCGATTGTGAAACAGGCCCAAAGCATGATTGAATTTATCTAACTAAACGTTTTGTAAGAAAAGTATTTAAGTAAAGGATTCTTTTACTGGAGTTTTTTTAACCCGCTCATTTCCACACAGTCTGCTGTGAACAAACAAGAAACTCGACCAAGTAGGACCACCCTTGCATATTTTAGTACTAGGTTAACGACCTAAGGGCTAACCTACAAACCTACTCGTGACAAATAATACCACAAACGAGTTATAACTTTTAACCAAAAAATACTTGAGCTCTGGAGTTTGGACTTCGTATAAAATTGTGCCTTAAGTCTTGTGATAAAATCTTAAATTAAAGCGTCCTTTTTTTCTCGTGGGCGGCGTACTTAAAATAAACGTAATCGGCAATATGCACATATCGGCAACTCGTAAAGTTGCATAACGCTAAAGGTCCCCGGGAACGCAGCCGCCCGAGCGCATCTCCAAGATTTATACGTCACGACAATTGAAATTTTTAACAGAAACACTTATTTTATAGGTTGTTCCTTCTGCTCGGTAAACCATATTACTTTTGTCATGTTATCGTATTGGTTTTAACTAGGCCGCCATTAGTGTCAAGTAAATAAGAGTTATCATACCTACCGTTTAATACGACAGCATATCAACAACTATATTTTACCGAGTAGAATACAGCCCAAGGTATTTTGGCTACAATGCAAACAATAGAAATTGAGTAAGCGTAGAGATATGCGCAAAATCAAACAAAATAAATTTAACTTCTTAACTGCTATCAACACATATTATATCTTTTATTTTCACCATACCATACCTCGCATTATTAGACGCCCTATGACCTATGTGATTGCAACGGTACGGTAGTTCATACAGGTCTTCAGCCTTTTATAAGTATTGTAAATAATTCCATTTAGTACCTATATATTAAAAAGTACTTACCTATATGTTAAAATGTCTATGTTGAAAATAGAATTAATATTAAATTCTACCGGCGAGTCCATTGGCTGACCGCTGCAACCGCTGCCGACCCGAGCACGTTACGCTTGGTGCAGCGACCGGGATGATGCGGGCTCGAACCCTGTGGTTAGGAACATCTAACTTATAGGTGTTAAATTTAGGTAAGAACTATGTCCAATTTGGTCAAGAGGTTTTGTATAAAACGTATAACTTTAACGTGACTATCTAGAGACTAATAAAAGGTATCGGATCTGATGCCGGAGTGTATCCATTAGTAATTACTTAATTTTCACCTGATTTTTAAATAAAATATCCTCGAAATTTCTTGTTTTTAATCTTGACGTCAAGCCAGCGTACACTTTCTGGATCTCAGTAATACCTCCAGCTTTATTATACAGCGTATCCAAATGAGATTCATAATCCCCAAAATGCAAAGCATCATTATTTTCCTCTATCTTAAATAAACGAACTTATACGTTAAAAAAAGCTACGTAGCGTATCCCGCCTGCCGCAAAATTAACTCTTCAACGAAGACCATTGAATGCTTTACGGAACAATTCAAGATATTCGATGCGACTAAATTGCAACTAGTAGTATTTGTAATACTGCCCCTGTTACATAGTTAAATCCAGTAAATTGTGTTTCTACTTGATAATAGTACACCGGATGTTCATTATTTTACTAAGTAGTTATTATCCTAATGAGCCAAGTTTTTCATTTTCCCGTCCATAATGCGAATTGATTTGGGGCGGATGATGCGAGTTAATCACTTCTCTAACTAATTAATTTTGGAACAAAAGAAAAGGAAAATAAAGGCGGTCAATTAGTTACGTAATAAGAAAATATTCTTGGAAGGTATTAATTTTACTCGGTAATTGGAGTTGTACGTAAGAAAATTGTGAAGAGCTGATTTTAGGATCGGCCACACCGACGCGTAAAATACGGTGAAGTTACGTAAACGCAAGAATGGGTCATAATAATTACATGGCGTCAATTTTGGCGGACCGTAATTTACGCACCGTTAAGCTCTGGTGTGGTTGCTCCCTAAATATACATAAGAAAATTTTGTATTTTATACTAGGTACCTTATGTAACCTTATCTTTAAGTAAATGGTTTACAAGGGTCTCTATTCTATTTCGTTTCACCCCGATGCTTCTATACCGTAACCTTTGATGATGATGATGTCAATATGATTACACAGAGAGAAGGGTTTTAATATAGTGGAATAGAGGCCTAGTTTAAATTACCTAAGAACACCCTTGAGTCATTCGATTACAATTGTTTTTTAACGGATTTGGTGACATATCGCCATGTTTTTTTTAAATTATAACGTTCGCTATGATTTTATCTTATCTTACAGATGGGCCCTTTCGGATACACTTCGACCCTTTAGGTTCTTTTGTGCTATACCCCTCTTATACACTCAGCGGTTCGAATCTGCAGGTTTCCTCGCGATGTTTTTCCTTCACCGTAAGAGCATCGGGTAATGCACTTATGTTAGAAAAACTCATTGGTGCATGGTGACCGCGGGGGTGCGAACTCCGTACCCTACGATCACGAGTCGACCCCGTAAGCCACTAGGCCACCGACGCTCTTACGTTAGCTATGATAACATGAATGCAATTTCGTTAATACATTTTACACAATCATAATAGATTCTGTTAAGCGAACGTTGCACTCTCAACAATTAACATAAATTGAATTTTATTACCATTTCAGTCATACAAATTGATATTTTATGGCCCTGGATGACACATTATTTGAATAAAGGCCATCGAGTGTTATTGTAATTATGACATATAGCTTTTCACGTTTTATCAATGATTGCAGTGCGATAAACGTTGTAAATCGTGATATATTAGGTACTATTCAACGCAGAAGAAGCCACTTTATGTGAATAAATACTATTTGAAGATTTTCATAAATATAATAGTATATTTATGAATATTAGTATCTAATGTAAGTGTAGAACAAAAATTATAAGTAAACGCTATTAATAACACTAAACAGCTTAACATTACTAGCTACGAGTATTAAAAATCACAATTAAACTACGATTCTACTTTAACTTTAAACTTTCTTTTTCATGACTTTCCTTCCTTCGTGGTCTTCTTCTTCTTAGTGAGCTGACCAATATTCTGCCACGCGATCGGCATTGCTAGTGGCATCATACTCGTATAGGTCCTGCCGTGTGCTGGTGTCGGGGCACGGGGGGAGTTCAGAAGATGCGCCATGGACTGTGGTGAACCGCTGATCTGCTAAGACAAATGGCGGTATCTCAGACAAAACTCCTGTAGCAAATGCAACCTTGTTACCAACGGGAGAGAATTGAATCTGCTTTGGCTATGGAATTTGAGATACTGCCTATGGGCTTGAGGGCAGCGCAGCTGCAGTGGTTCTCGGCGGTGTAACCTAAGTTTTCTAAGTTGTTTACTAAGTTCTCTCGGCATCTACCGACTTGAGCGCACAGTCTATTGAGCGACTTCCACATGCGCCGTGGTAATGAAGGACCCGGGTGATGCCACATGTATTAGGGGTATAGCGTACCTATAGCGTGATGCCGTACTAAGACTAATGGCGATATCTCTGACGAAACTACTGTAGCAAATGTAATCTTATTACTAACGGGATTGGATTAATTCTGCTTTGGCTATTGAATTTGAGATACCTACCGCCTATTGGCTTATGAGGGCAGCGTGCCTGAGCTATGGTTATTTGACTACTTACTCGTTCCTGCCATGAAATAAGTTTGCGTTTTCGTCAGGATTCGACTTTGACTATATCTATCAAATTCCGGCCCATTCCCCAAAATCGATCCCCTGATTAGAATGGCATCAAAAACAGTGAATCAAACGGGATAACAATATGATACCTAATAATGCATGAGGCATCAAATTATGTACGGGATCGGACCGGAATAACTGCCAAATAAGTTTACTGTATAAGTAGACTGAAAAGGAAGAAATCGCTGCAATATGTATATTTTATTATTCCCATAAACCGATAACGGGAACAGTGAATAGTCCCATAAACCTACATTTTCAAGGCATTATACTCCGCCAAAATCGATAACGAAACGCACGCAGCATTCTAATTTCAATTTCAGAACGTTATCAATGTTCAAAACGCACGGTGACTTTGTCAAAATTGTCCCGACTATTTTCTTAAATTGTCTTTCTATCAAGAAATGTTGGTTTATTGAATATCTGATATACAACACATGTCATGGAAAATTAACGTACTTATTGTACATCTCTCTTCCTTGACTGACTGACTGGCTAACATAAAAAGCACAGGCTTAAACCGCTGAGCCTTGGGACTTGAAATTTAAAGGGAATATTTCTTGGCTACTCTAGGGGTTATGGTTATGGTTATGATCTCCTTTTTCTTCACTTAACCCGTGTATGTCGGGCCATTGTGCGTAGGTGGTACCAGCTAGTAGTCCAGCCAGCCTAACTCTGACCAGAAGCGCAGGATCCTCCTGGTATCTGCACAGGCTTCTCGGAATGAGTTTTTGAAAATCGACCCCTAACGGGAAGAAATGGAGGGAGTAGCGAAAAACTAATTCCACGCGTACGAAGTCGCAGGCGTCCCCTAGTTCTTTATAAAAAGTGTGGCTGCACGACTTTTAAGGTTTCTTCAATTTGTTACGCATTGAAACGACGACGCTGACTTGCCGGATTACAATCGCGTGTAATACAGCTACAGATTCCCGAGGCCTTAACCCTGCTAATATAAAAAAATCGATAGTGTGTGTGATGGGTTACCTTTGTGGTAGCATAAAAAGACGAAGCGTCACACACGGGAGCCTGCCGTTTGCCAAAAATATGTTTGCCAAATGTATCGTTTCCCAACCGTTTCATTTGCCAACCCTCTTTGTTTTCTGTAACCGTAAATATTTCAGGTTTTTATAAAAACCAACCTAACCTAACCTATAAGGTTCTACATACACGATAGTACTGAAATAAATCCTGAAAAAGTTGGGAAATGATACATTTGGCAAACATATTTTTGCCAAACGGCAGGCTCCCGTGTGTGACGCTTCGTCTTTTTATGCTACCACAATTTTTTGGTAGTCGAAGAGTGACACAATCTACTTTATTTATCCCAAGAATTACAGAGTTTCCGCGGTATTTTATTAGGTCGAAGTAAAAGCTAAGTAATCTAGAATAAATAAATAAAGCGCTCACAACTCAATATTACTTTATACTAGTTGTAGTCCGCGAAGAAGTCGTTTATCGCTACTCGCGGATAAAAGTTACCCTATGTCCTTTCTCGGATTTTAAACTATCTCCACACAAAATTTCATCGAAATCAGTTTAGCGGTTTAGCCGTGAAAGCGTAGCAAACAGCCAAAGTTAATTTTACATTTACGATATTAGTACCTATGGATTTATGACAGACTCGACAGACGTCAAAAACCGCTAACTAGCACTTCTATATTACAAGTTACAAGCATTACATTACAAGTTACAAGCATTCATGTAACTTCATCATGTGTGTTTGGGTCAAATCTTGCAAGTTAATTTTAAACCACTTCCCTTTATTGTATTGAGCTAAAATACATAATGTACACCCGATGACAATGCAATATTATGATATCTAATCTAAGAGATGATCGGATCAGAACAAAAAGGTGACAGAAATCTCCGCTGCATTTAGAGTCTGCTACAAAAGCTTCTCTTTATTTTTTTGACAGAAAATTATTTAAACCCAATTATATATTCGCCCTAAAATTATGGATTTAAGATAAAATCATTTTATGTTAAAAAATAATGCCATAATAAGCATTCATGCGCTTTTAAAAACTTACTCATAGCTAAGCAAACATAGCTAACTAACAGAAAAAATGGCGGTCATTCACTCAGAGCGTAGCTCTAACGCCATGATGATGAGCTAACCCAAACAAAAAGAAAATGACATAACATTCGTTCCAGATTTGCCCACCGGGTCAGATAATTTACTTATGCCATGATGACGTATTAGCGTATTACCCGTGACTTGGGGCAGTGGAGCCGCGCAGTCTCGCGCCGCGGTCGTCGACCCGACGTCGAGGAATTCTATGAACTTTTAATATTACGACGAAACGAGAAATATGCGACGTTTGTTATGAAAATGAGTTATTTATATAATAACACTTGTCAAGTGCAGCTACTGGTTTTTAAGTTAATCCGTGCCTGTAGGCAATTTTGTGTGATCTTTGCAAGTAAATATAGCAAACCAAATGGAATTCTGGGCTATGGAACTACGTCAAAGTAACGCAATAAGTCGAATCCTAAAATGTCTATTAAGATTTGATTGATTACGACACTTTAACATGGTTCTATAGAAGCACAGAAATCCATTTGGCTGTCTGTAGTCTGTACATCTGTCTGTATATCTACTTGGTAATGTTGTTATACAAAGAGAATAAAGAAACGATTTACTACAAAGCCCACGGAGTTGGACCATTGACTATATCTGGGGATCTAGTGAAAAAGGGCGTAAGTAGACCTAACTCTTAATGAACAACGGTACCTATACACATAAACGGAATATACTAGACTTAAACCCTTTTTAACTTGATCTTCAGGAGACTTACACCCTTTTTCACTAGGACCCCAGATAAAAAGAGTCGCTCACTACATGTTGCAGGTGAGTCCAGGGTTCAAGTTGGACTGGTATGATGATCTCATCGACAAACTTTTAAGGGATGCATTGAGATCGATTCACGAAAAAAAAACTACATCGCCCATACCAGGGCCGGGACAAATTACAAGCGGAACAATATTTCTAGCAAAAGGAGTTAGAAAGAGACTTCCGCTTGTAATTTGTAACTTGTAGCTTCGTGAAACGGGCCACAGAACTCCAAAATACCGGATTACTCTCTTTACCGGATTCCCAAAACACCACATCCGAAATATTAGGTCAGTACAAATATTAAACCATACTCTAATTTGATTCTCAATAAACTGAAATCATAAAACTAAATGCGCATTTCCATTTAGAAATACGTATTTGCCTACGGCAAATTTCACGGTCCTATATTAGTTAAATACTTATGTCATAGAGTGAGTGCGTCTGGATTAGGCCTATACTTATTAGCACCAATGAATGCCTTTTTATATATTGGCACTGCCTCAGATCGTTGTCCTTATTGCTTTATCTTGTTCCTTCCTTCCTTTCCTCTTGTTAGCTAAGCAGGAACAGGACAAAACAATGATCTTAAATTAAAATAGCCACTTTATTTAGAAGAAGATAGAAATTTAAGAGGTAGGCCATACTGGGGCTTGCGTCTATGGGGTAGTTACGTGTTTTAAAGAATTTAAGTATTACAACGTTTTAATACCATTTTCGCACCCTTTCATAAAAATGAAGCCACTTACAGCCGCACTTAGTCTTAATGACGATTAAGTCCCGTTCCTTAATGACGATTTTTCAGACACAAGTACGAAAAAGAACGAGTTAATTATGTCTAAAATGTTTCTGAGCGCAGCGGTTTTTTACTTAAAAATATAATTGCTAAAAAGGGAACTGACGTAACAGTTAAGTAAATGTTGACACATTTACCCTATCTATAGACGCAATGACCGTATTCAAAAGGGAAAAGTTAGCAATGAGATTTTTGCTCTTCAAACAGTGAAAAAAAGCATCAAAAACATGAAAAATTCGCCTATTTATTAAAACAAGTGTCAACACTTTTCCGAGCGTCACGGAAACAGTCAACTTAAACGCGGAATAAATGCACGGATTTGCATTCCAATACCACCGACAACCTGTTAACTTGCAAAATAAACTAGACTTTATTTTTATATACATATAGCTGATAATAACTTGGTTCTGGATCAAAATATTGTAAGGTCAATTTAAAGCCTTATTTAAAGGTAGTAGAGTATGGTTTTTTGTGTATTGTGAAAAATAATCAAGGTTGGTGTTGCCACAGTAATAGAGCGGTAATGGTGACATGACATTCATTTTGATTAGCATAATAGTGAGTGTGTAGCTTTATTTACTATTTCACACCGTCTAAGAGTTCTACGACATAGAAAGAATCTAACAAACCGCTAGATATTTGTCATTAGTATTGTTTTTTTTATACCGCAAATACAGAGACGATGACCGTATAATGAAGAATTCTAAATATTGAAAGGCAGAGAGACCGATGTCAATATCACCCGTCTACTAAGTATTTTGACCGGTACGATTCGGAAGTACTTTTATAGAGGCGCTGGCTGGTGTTAGTCCTCACTTGACATGAATCGAATAGAATGGCGCCAAAAGACAAGAGCCGACCAAAAATGATATCGTCGTTGATACTGCAAAACGGCGTAACTAACAAAGTTAATAAGGTGTAAAATACACCTTAACAAATTATTCAGTAAGGTACATTTTGCAACGAATTGAATTTGTTAGTTACGCGGTAGTACAGTATCATCGACGATATGGGAACATGGCTACTCGGTACGGAGTGGTCTTAGTGGTGGTAGGACCTTGTGCAGGTCCACACGGATCGCTACCTACCACCATCTTGTCATTTAACCTACCACCATCTTGTCATTTAACCTACCACCATCTTGTCATTTAACCTACCGCCAGCAGCAGTATTCGCATTGTGTTCCGATGTGGGGATCAGACAACAGGTGAACTAACTAGAGGCATGCCATCTTAGTCCTCAGGGTTGGCCACGCATTTGCGCTCTTAGGATTGCAATCTTGACAATGTCAAAAGTCTGTAGGTCACAGATCCCACTTACCACCAGGAGGCCTGTGTGCCATGCCATAGAAAAAAAGATGACCGCATTCAGAATTCAGATACAATGCTAGTTCGTGCCAATTTTTAGGAATTTAGAGTCTAATTTTTAAAATGACAGAATTTAAAATCACCATATTACGCTCTTTATCGAATTTTCAGTTAACTAGATTCAAAATACTTTATAAAAATAAAGAAAAAAACTTAATTTTAACGTAAAATTTTGGGATTCTATTATATTAAGAAAGTGGTATAATAAAATTATGATATTTCGGGAACGAGCGAATATTATAATAGGCAATAAGTATCAAACATAGTAGGGTCTACCGAGCATTTGTTATATTTACAATGTAACATTGCAACTAGGTTACAAGTTAACTAAAATGGTTAAATAGAGCCTATAGCGCGCCGCAACTGTGCCGCCGGTTATGATAACTGTAGTGCGGTAATTACACGTAACGGGGTTCATGTTTAACTGGAACTTTTGGCTCGAAGTTTGGTGAAAATTGTTATTTATTTGCTGTCATTTTTAACCTATATACTATGAGATAATGAAAGTGATATATACAACAAAAACGTTAACACGGCTACCGGTTATGGTTTCGTTGTACTACGCGGAGGTTTTGTTACAAGAGAAACAAATAAGAGACAGAAAGTACTTTTTTGCGGGAAATCGTGTACATTACAAAACATTTTTTGTCACTTACGATTTGAATCATAACGTTACTGTAGCACCGTTCTATGTAGGGTTCCATTGAATTGATAGTACATAATAGTACATACCTACTAATACTATTGAGTTTTTTTGTGTCTACTTGAATGCATTGCGAAACATTGGTTTCGCTAAAAATATTTGATAGTTAACGGTGCGGTAACTACTGCATTTTACGAGATTGTTATTGTATACCTACCTAGCACGTGTATTCACTTCGGTATCGCGGGAGAAATAACATAAAAAAATATTCATGTTTGAAATTCTGCAATGGATATATTCTTACTGTGCTCATAGTGACGCTCACTGGTCCTTCTAACTTTTTTTACGCTACGGAAATACATTTTCGCGTTGCACCCAGTTCCAGGGGCACCCAACCGAGAGCGGCCAGAATATCCGCTTAAAACCCAGCGGTTAAACTTCTGCGTCCTTCTGGAAGATGTCACGCGACCACGAATAAGCGCATACGGTTGTGGCCCCTCGACGCTAACGACTTCGGGACTTAATTTACTAGGCACCCTCGGGATCCTTCTCTCTTGCGTTTGCCTTACATAAAAACCGGACAAGGCGAGTCGGACTCGCCCACCGAGGGTTCCGCACATGACACGGTTAACTGAATTCAAAAATTTTACCACATTTTCCTTGCATAAAGACCCTGTTTTTGTGATTTAATTAAAAATGTTGGATTTTCAGACTTTTCCCTATATTTGTAGAATAAGACGGTATTACTTGCCAAATTTCATAGTTCTAGGTCAACGAAAAATACACTATAAATTTTGATTCCCCTGAGTGTCGAAATATACGTTTTTTGCGGCATAAACGGCCGTATCTTTTTTTTACGTTAACTTAGAAGTTTGATTTTTTCACAGCTTCAAGGGACTGTAGATTTGAGTATATGGTTTAAATTTCAACTTGATACCTCCACGCGCTCCCAAGACAAAGGGTCGTGACAGACAGACAGATGCACAAACGGACAACAAAGTGATCCTATAAGGGTTCCGTTTTTTTCCTTTTGAGGTACGGAACCCTAAAAATAACATTGTTAAAATCAACCTTTGTTTATTCGTTGCAAAAATCTTGAAAATAGTATGCTTACATAACTATTACGTAGGCAACATGTGTAACCTATGCAAAATACCGACAACTGTCGTTCAAAATTGATTTACAAATTAATTTGACCTGAAAGTCAAACTGCAAACAACATGTGCCGATAAAGAAGTTTCTAGCCGTTTTAACCTTTGCTAGTACCTAGTTTAGTACCTACTCGAGCGTTGTGCATTCTAAGTTTTCACTTAGCGCACAGAATAAACCGTAAAACTTTCTTAATTTACTAGCCTAGGGTACCCATTATGGTTAATGGGTAATTGGGTAGTAAAAAAGTAACTTACTGTCCAATGTACGTGAAAACTTTGTAAGGAAAGTCTTGTTCGTGATGAAATTAGTCATACAATATTTATTAACGCACCGTACAAAGTTTTGGAAACATATAGCGAAATAGCATACTTATATTTAGCTATATATCCTAAGTATCAGAGTTTTAGGGTTCCGTACCCAAAGGGACCCTATTGTTGTACATTACTGTATCCCATGAACTGTAAAAGGTAGACAGTTGAATTTTTCATAGAGTGTATGTTACTATGGCCGCTATAGCAGCAAATCTACAATAATAAGTATTATAAAAAGCGAAGATTTGTATTTTTGTATGTTTGTAACGAATAAACTCAAAAACTACTGGACCGATTTCAAAAATTCTTTTACCATTAGAATGCTACATTATCCCTGAGTAACATGGGCTATGATTTATTTTTCTGCGTGGACGGAGTCGCGGGTAACACGTAGTACTCAAGTACCCAAAATACAAAAACCGTGTCTTTTTCTCAATCTTTTCGCACTTAGCCGGATTTTTGTTTAATCAGTTAATCACGTACAATACTTCCATCACACTAATTAATTACAACAAGGCAATTTAATTAAGTAACGATTTATTTTAACTTTATGCTAGTAATAAGAAGGTAAACAACTGTTATCTATAAAGAACTTATCCCTGTATTCAGTAAAACAGTCGGCACTAAAACCTACTCAAAACGGATCACGTCTCGCCCCAAACGGGATTGTTTCCATCCCTATCGCTCCCTGGGGATTTGCGGACTGACAGACGAACATACAACTATATTATATATTATAGCTCTATCAGACCTGCCTTACATATTGAAGAAGAATTGTAAAGTGATTGTGTGAAGTTTTTGTTCGATATTACGTTGATGACCGGTACTATTAGGAATGCCACAGTTTGTGAGTGTGTGCGTGTGTGTTTAAGTTAATATGTTTGTTATATAACGCTGAAATTGCTAGACGGATGGCTTGGATGAAATTTTGAATGGTGATAATTTAAACACAAATTAACAGGCTACTTTTTTCTTGAAACAAGCACTGTTCCCGTGGAATGCTCAACATGACAACTGTATCAATTATTTATTTATTTTAATAAGCACACCAACTGCACACATATCAAACATTACAAAATAACATTCCGTTTTGTATTTCTACGTATACGTAAGCCTATGCCAGGCGTGACATTAAATCTAAGAGCATACAATTGCAAAATAAATACATTCAAGTCTCATATTTCTCACGCTCCTACCAAAGTTATTATTTTATCAATACTGCAAAATCGAGATCAACTCTCATAAATAACCGACAAGATATATACGCTGCATCCGTTTCCGCTCATTTGTACGGCACACACACACACGTACACACACTTACTTACACCCTTATCGATCTGTGGGATATACGATAGGTACATAGCTATGTTAGACGACATTGAAAATTGAGACATAGTGCGTAAGAGGAAAGGTCTGATTTCGTTCAGCGCGGCTTGACCTAGTAGAGGTCGGATTAATTCGAACTGGGCCGTATTTAGAAGAGCGTTCCCGTCAATTAGGATTTAGTATTGTGCTCGTTAATTTTATTGGATACAAGTTGTTTGAAACAATTAAGATAGAAAAAAAAAACTCACGGTTTTTAAATAATTCTAATTTGAAAGAATGGGTAATTTTAAGAGACCAATTTCATTAATTTTGTATTTGACCCAATAGTTTTGTTTGAATATCTTTTTTTATTTAGCAGACATTTTATGAATTACATGGTTATTTTAAATTTGTGCTGGCATTTTTTAATAAATTACTACAATTAATAATGATATCTAATGATAAAAAGTGATTGTAATAATTTATTAAAACATACTATTTCAAGCGGTTTTCGCCTAAACCGTAAGATACACCTAGGAGGGCTTCAAGCGAAAACGAAAGTCAAACAAAGGTTAAATATACTTTTGTCGAAATTTCCGAAATAGATAAATATTTCAAAAACTTAATAATGCAGAACGGCTTTAAAACCCCATTCCTCGAAATGGTTTTCGAATTAGAGTAATTGTAAAAATATGAACAATCCCAATTGCGTAGAAAAAAATGCGAGTTATATGGTTCGCAAGTAAACCTATCTTTTTTTCAAGACAATATTTTTTTCTAAATAAAAATTGTCGATAAAAATAGTCTAACCTAATCCATAAATGTAAAGAATTATGTTTGGCAATTAATGATTGATTAGCTGACATGACTTTTGAAATAATGGTAAAGTTTCCATTGCAAACCAACATAGTAAGTAGGTAAACAATCAAATAATAAAATGAAACTTTTGGAATTTATTACCATGATTACGTTACTTTTGGAATTTATTACCCTGATTACGTTTTATTAATAAACTTCATTTTAACGCGTAAATTTTAACTAGGTATAAACTTTATCATCGTTTCTTAACGCTTGCCTGATTAAATCTCATAATACCAACTTAATAACATTAATTGAAATATTATTAATAGTCATGGCTTATTAAAAATACTTAAATTAAAAACCAAATAGTTCACAGATAATCCTAGTCAGTTTTCCACAGTGTTTCAACTTTAAGCATTGCAACTGGCCGGTTTCAGGAATTAAATTTCAGAAATTACATTACGCTGCTATTGACGGGCGGAGGAAAGCGAATTAACTCATGTCAGTCAGCCCGGGGATACACTGCGCTTTATTAAAAGGCAAGTCTATATGCGTATGTGTATAATGTATTTGCATATGGGGAAAGGATTACTCAACCGGATATTTGTGCCTTGTGATTAAGTAACACTTTGTCGGTTGTGTTTTGTCTTTTGTTGTTTGTAACGCTAGTAACACCTATATGTTGGCGAATATGGCCATGGCAAACAATGAAACGTGTTTTTTATAACCGGAACTGGACTACCTGACTTGCAATAGTTTAGCTTTTATTACAACACAACACATGTAACATGAAGTCAAAACTTGTTGCGCACATTATTTTATCGTTTTGTAAAGAATACTTTTGCAAAATTATTATCTAGAGTTCGTCTCTGCACTATACAGGCTGTTCAGAAAGAGAGGTATTGTCATTAAGAGTAGCTTTCCCTTGATAAAAGCCTGTAGAAATAGGAATACCCGCAACGGATCCGTTTTGTTACACTGGAAGGAAAATGTATTAAAGTCGCTAAAGTAAGCTTCTTAGTTGGAAAATAAACAAATAAACTTCAGGAAACAATCTCGCACAAATCGACCGAGTACTAAACTAAGCTTTAGCCTTGAACTATGGATATAAGATTACAATAAACATGCTTATATACATAGAGAACATGTACACTTAAGAATCAGGAACAAACACTTACTCGTGCTCATCACATAATTTGGCCCACAAGGAATTGAACCCGGGATCGATAGTATCGTAAGCAGGGTCACAAAAAACAAAGCTAAACTCGTCGTTCTAAAATCGGTAAACAATTACAAAATAGTAGATTGTTCAACAAGGGACTAAAACAAGCCATAATGACACGAGATGTTTAGCCACGCGAGCGAGCCAGCGAGCGAGAGTGGCTATAGTTCGAGTGTCATTATGGTTGTTTAGTCTCGCGTTAAACACTCTACTTTTCACTTTGAATGCGAGGAAAAAAAACAACGTTCAGTGCCGGATTAGCCACGTACCTAGCAAGAGTAGCAAATGCTACGGGCCCCGCGCATCCACGTCTAACCTCTAAAATGCTAGTACTTACATCAGTATGCGTATGCGTGTACTCATATGCATCAGGGTTGACGATAAGATGAATAATCCAGTCGTATTCTCGACCAGAATAACCTAAAACAAACACGCACGCAAAATAGGTGCATATCTAAATCGCTCAGTTGCGGAAAAAAGACCGCCACAACCTGTAACCTAAAACAAACCCAGGGGTCTCTTTATAGAATTTGCTACGGACCCCGACGGGCTTGCTCATTCCAGCACTGACGAAGTTCTATACACATTTACAATATTGATTATAAGAAAGTTTCTTACAAATTTGTTCCGCGGTTTTTTTCTTTTCTTTTATTATTTTTTTGTTAAGTGCCGATTTAAATGCTTGCATATTTAGCCAACAGGTTCAAACTTGAAAACTATTTTAAAACTAATTGGACCAAGCATAATTAAATGAATTCATCCTTAATATAATTAAATATATTCATATTCGTAATCATTAATCGTGTTTAACGAAATTAAATCATTTTTATTTGTATTTTTTCACAGTTGTCATTTTGAGGTTATTTCCACGCGCTAAAAATTGTCTATACCACAGAATAAAAACTAGAGGCATAGAAACCGTATTAAATAGGCAGAAAATACATTATGGTTGACTTCCTTTTACTTATGGTTTTCATAGTGAGTTGGAAAGAGATCGTCACAAGGCGTGATTTGGACCTTTAAGCACCAGTGTGGAAGAAAGTAACGCCAAAGAAGACCGGTCGTTGATTTGACGTTTCTTCACCTTCTGATCATGACAGATTAAAGAAGAAAAGACACCTAGTTTTTGTTTCTTTTCCTCTTATCAAAATGTAATCTATAAAGTAGAGACAAGTAGCTGGTGCAACGTTCATCTTATTGCACGGCTTCTTTGCCTTTAGTCTTTATTCTGTGGTCTATACAAAAAGACTGAAAATAGCAATAAATCCTCCATTCACAAACACCGTGATTGGATGTTAAGGGGATTCCAAAGTAAATTAAAACAATTTTACTTTAATCCCTAGAGATTAAAAAGGAACTTTAGTCCCGATGTGCAGAGACTAAAGTAACATTTTAAGAGCATGAGAAGTGAAAACATGTTTTTGTATCATCGGTACCTACAGTGTTCGTAAAATCAGCGTTACGTAAAATATGTGAGCATAGCTAGCTAGGTAACATCGAGTCGAGACGAGACTGACGTTATTGGATGGAGATAGAATTAATATCACCGACAGTTTGCTTAAGCTGTCGTACGCATGTACGTCGGCTTACGCCGGGGCGAAGGCTGGTGCACACATGCGAATACAATACAATACAAATAGTGAATACGATATATGTATAGTGACGCTCTCTGAAATGTTACTGCAATATCACGCAAACAGTTTGAGCTTCATAAATGATGGATTCTTTTCGATTTTATAAAACTTATTAGGGAAAAAACGTTAACAATTTATTATCGTCGAGACTACCTACTTAAATATATTTAAAATTATGCTCACTGGTGCAGGCTAAATTTATACGTTCTTAAAGCCAATACTCTCAAATTTCTTTATATAAAAATATATTGATGTTCTGTTTAAAAATAAATATACATTGTATTTTTAACGTATCGATCGTTCAATTAATGTCCCTCTGTATTTTGGTATCGGAACTCGCGATGCGAGATAAATTTAATATGTCGCCGTGAGCTATCTGTCACACACGCTCACGTCACTACTAAGGGGGGTGCGCACGGCGTGAATATAACACAATACAAATAACATGAATAAAACTGAAGCGATTTACATGCTCATTAATATTCGAGTCAACTGATTAAGACGTAACTAAAGGCGGGGTGGACAATGTCTTGCCATACTAACTTTGTATTTTATTTTCGCAGATATCTTTATTTTTTGTTTAATAAATGCGTCAATTTAATTTAATGGTATTATCTTAAGAAACGAAATAATTTAAAAACAATTAGACATACTAACAAAAGAGAAAATAAATACACCTGTAAAGAAAACTTTGATCTTGTACCAGTTTTTTTTTTTTACTTGTACAATGTTTTTTATTTTTTATTTATTTATTTATTCGGGTTAGCAAACAGTGATCACAATAAGGCCTTATCACTAGATTATCTTAAGTAAATATTAAGTTATTGTGCCACCAACACCGTTAACCACATATTACTTTAAAAAACGTTGAAAAGAGGTGGTCGGATAACATTTGGTATATGTAGGGTTATAAGCATTCTTAGACTTAAATTAATTAAGTAAAAACGAACAATTTTGACTGCGGCCTATACTAGGCACATGAGTTTTAAAATGTTCCTTAAAGAAAAAAAACAAAGAAAAGAAATCATAAAACAAAAAATCGCTCCTGAAAGCTTCTCTTCGCCATTGTGTTAAGCAGCTTGCAGTATTGCCAATACTTCTTTTAAGTTATTATGGAAAGCCGTTTGGGTACGTGAGAAATAATTGACTATCAGCATTGCCATCCATGATTCTGTATTTAATTGCAAATATCGGTTATAATGTTATAAGTTGATTAATGTTTGATTTATACACATTTCTAATCAATACAAATCTAATCAACTTGTTGCTTGTGTTTTTTGGTTTGTTTTCTCAACCCCCAGGCAAATACGAATAAAGGACGCGGGCCCAGAGGAAATTAAATTGGAAAACTCTTTTTTTATTAAAGTTAAAATAAACAAAAGTGACAGTAAATTTGTAAATATTGATTTATTAAGAAACCAGTACACAGTGGAATAAACTCATCGAATAACAATGGCACCATCGAAGGCTAAATCGACCACAACAAATGCAGCAGCGGTTACCAGGTTGGTGGATGTCATACATATACACCTTCATGCCTTTAATCCCAGAGTGGGGTAGGCAGAGCTACAGAATAGTCGCTATTTACTCTTCTAATATACAGAAATAAAATAAACATTGTTGTAAAGGGTTTTCACGAAAGAATTGAAATGTAGCAACTTACCTTATATTTTTTTGAAATTTGTAAATTCCTGAGAACGAGAATGATGGAACATTGATAGTTTTTTTTTCCTTCGAGACAAAATGAAGTAGGTAGGTACCCTAAAGCAATCACCAGTTATCAGTTTTTGAGTTTACCTTCAAATAAAGACGTCATAAAAAACCGCTGTAGGTTTGCTTTAACCTCTTACGGAGAAAATAGATTAGAAGTTATTTTTTATGCATAGAATATTATACACACCTTAAGATGTAAGTATTCTATGCAAATTGACTTTAAGGGTTAAAACTGATGTATTACTTTTATATTTTTAAGTGAGTTTTTCCGCATTAACCTATTCACGTTTTAGGTACAAATGAATATAATAATAACACTCTACGTACATAATGATAATAACACATTTTTAACAAAAAGACTCGGAATAATAACACACCATCTAGCCAAAATACAATACCTATACACATAAATACAAACACTTGATAAAATAACAATACCGATGTGCACCAGGCCTACGCACGGGGTGGTTTCTGGGTCAGGGGAGGGCCCTCGTTAACGCCCCCCTCCCCATCCCACCCCGTGCGTACCAACTTCTTTACATTTCTTTTTTTTCCAACTCTTTTTTACCGACCAGATTTATTTTATGTGCTGTTGGACGGATTCGTCTGTTCTAAACTTTTACGTAAAAATGTTTTTGCTAGACATTTTTTTTGGTTTCGCGTGTTGTGCGAGTTTTACTTTACTGGCTTCTTGTTTGTTGTTGTTATACCAATTAATTGTTTATACGGCTTTTGCTTTTGTAGTTGTTGAGAAACGTCGCACGAGTTTCGTAAACGTACCTACTTACTTACTTTACTTTGTAATGAGGTACTCACGACATATACGGTTGCACTTAGAATTTTGTTTAACGAATCTATATTAATAATTAATACATTGCTAACAATGTTTTACTAGCGAATGTTATTACAACGGCTATAAAATATAGAAAAGTAACATTAACATTAAAAGTTGTTAGTGACTGACGATAAAATAAATAGGTACCTATTTAATTTCTTTTCTTTTATTATGGTCTTTCGTTTTTCACTTCTCACTTTCTCTAAACAGTAAAAAATGAAAAATATTTCGTTTGTTCAGTTTTTGCCTCTTTCTAGGTTAAGCACTTTACCATTTACAACGTCTTTTTACCACATCACTGGCAAAAGGTTGAGCTATAAATATTCACTACAGTAAGACGCCATAATTCCAAACTTCCACCGACCACAGAGAAAAAAGTTTATAAAATGCAAGGGGGGAACCCCCTTTTGAGGCACCCCCTTTTGAGGCACTTTGTAGCCCTGACCATTTTTTGCATAACTTTTCCTGGCATGGGTGGAAGTTTTAGCATTAGTAGCTGGTTTTGGCAGCGCGGGCAGATTTCTGCGCGGTTTTAATTTAAAAAGTTAAGCTTTCGCCAAATTTTAGCTATTCATTTTATCCTCAATAATGTAGCATAACAATTGACACATGCATGACTTGTACTTATAAAAATTAAAAGGTCAACGAAACTAGTAAACTTACTTATCACTACAAATAAAACGTCCGAACGTAAAGTTAAGAAAGTGTAATCGCGTCCGACCGTAGAACCCTGTCGCATTAAGGTAATAAAATTAAATGTTACCACTCACTACTCAAGTCCGAATGGTTTGGTTTTTTGTCTAAAGTCTAAACCTTACGTAAGACTAGGTAAACTATAAAAAGAGATGTGATAGCGAAACGCCTTTGTCTTAACAACTGACTTTGCCAGGAACTCTCATTTTGTGTGAGTAGTCAGTAGCACTAATATCTCAGCCAAAATATGTCTCAAAAATAATTACACGTCTCTTTTATTAGAGACAGATTTAAAGGGCCTCTATTACTGCGTAAAATCATATTGTCTTTCATCGGTGTTAAGTACTGAAAACCGAGTAACCATCTAATTTACTATGGAGCAAAATAAACCTTAAATATTTTAGAAAAAAGGTGCATTTTGCCCCTGATTAAAAATGTTACTTACGCAGTTTTGCAGTTTCACCGACGCTTTGAAGTGTTATGGTATTGTTTTTAACTCGGCCCCCCCCTACCCACTTACTAATAAACGTAGAGTAACCGTGGTGTAGTGAAACCATGCTTTGTCCTTATCTCTCATTGTGACATTTGAATTTGACAGATAAGGACAAAGCATGGTTTAACTACACCACCGTTACTCCACGTTTATTAGTAAGGGGGTGAGTAAGTAAGAGCTATCAAAACGTCGACTATGATAACACAAAAGCAATAAAGTTTTACCGTGTAGAATACCAACCCAGTATTATAAAGTAGTGTTAAAATACCTAAGTTAATGTACACCCTAAATAACTAAGTAAACCGTATTCTAGCTAATAAATCTAATAAAAATTACCCAATAGATATATCATTTCAAATATGGAACCTAATGAAACCTCATTACTATTAAGGTACTAATGACAGACCTACCAGTATACCCTGACACACACTAACATATATTTTCTAACATTACACATTTCTACTTATATTGGTCCTACTAATACACAATTCCAGCGCAGCGTGAACCTTGTACCCATATAAACTCTTACACGCTAGCTGTCTACTTACATTGGTTATACCGATATAAATTGAGCCTTATTAACGTGTAGTTTCGTATTAGGTGGGGGTCAAGGAGTAACGGTCGGCGCAGCTGTACGCTACGACCCTAAGGTCGTTCGCAATTGGTTGCAATTGGCATGAGACCCCGATCGTAAATTATAGGATGTAGGATTACTGGGCTTACCTAAAACCAGGCGATAATTGAAATGGTAGTAAACATATTACCTACCTATTTGGGTTTGCAACATTGAGTCTAATCTTTAACAAGTCTAACAAAAGCATGCTTTGAAAACCCAACCTGCTGTTTGAATAATGTCGTCAACATAATGTTAGTTTTCATGCCGCGCAATTTGGCGCCAAAAATTCCGCCATTTTGATTTCCAATAATTTTAATATAGCCTATGACACTCTAGTGGTTAAGACGAATCCACGTATAATTTATTATAATTAGCCGTTAAGTAGTTACGAGGGAACATAGAGTCGGACGTACATATCTACAGGTCAAACACATAACCCTCCTTTTGGGCTTTGCCGCAGTCGAGTAAAAAGACGACTGGAATAGGTACCTAAATAAGACATCAGAGGACCTTGCCAAGATGCATTGCGCTAACTAACGTTTCTATTCGTTTCATTTTTAAACCAATCGCGTCACTGGTAGATCACGTGACTTTTCGTATCACGTCTTCTACCAGTGACGCGATTGGTTCAAAAACGAATCGAACAGAAACGCTAGTTAGCGCAATGCATCTTGGCAGGGCCCTCTGTAGCCCTAGACAAAATGCGTGGCGAGGCGAGATCGTTATCGATATCGAAAATCTATGGCCACGTCGAGCCCTTATGTCAATTCCATACACTTTGAGAGTTTTCGAAAATCGTTGACTATGATGTTAAGCATCTTGTCCAGGGCCACAGATATTTTATGACTATAAGTCCTTAATTTCATCTGCGCATTACATTGTCAATATCATTATTAACTGTTACACAATTAAGGTATACACATAAAGATGTCAATTTCAATACAAAAGTTCATAAGCAAATACGACGACGCGCTGGCCTAGTTGGTAGTGACCCTGCCTACGAAGCTAGCGGTCCTGGGTTCAAATCCCGGTAAGGGCAGATATTTGTGTGATGAGCGCGAATATTTGTTTCTGAGTCATGGATGTTTTCTATGTATTTAAGTATATATTTATCTATATAAGTATGTTTATCGTTGTCTAGTACCCATAGTACAAGCCTAGAGCTTAGTTTGGGACTAGATCAATTGGTGTGACATGTCCCCTGATATTTATTTATTTATTATTTAAATAACCTTACAAACTTACACAATCGCGAACTCTATTAAGAACCACAAGACCCTTATTTTAGCGCATTAAAGTCCTTTATCCAAAAGCTTCTCCTTGTAACTAAGTAACAATACTCGCAATCTCATAACATAACGTTCCTTGCGCTTAAAATTTGAACCCAAATACTATCGTTATAAACGTTTGAGTTTACAATAGCGCAATTTAATCAGATATAACTGTGCGAAAATTACTTACTTCCAACTACAACTGTTAAACGCATTCAATCCTCAAGACGCAGATACTGTAGAAATTTGACGCTACATCGCGTCATGGGCATCGAATGCCAGTAACGCTTAACCCTACGTCAAATAAACATAACATAGTGCTTGCTCAAGCAATGGCATTTGGATAATAATTGTTTAATGGCAGATTCGTGGCTCGTAAATAATTTTATTTACCAAATTCCTGATCGCTACCGGCTAATCAAATTGAACTGAATAATAGTTGTAAAGGCAATTGCCATTGGAAACACAATAGTACTAAAAACACTGTATTATTTATTTTTCCAGTAAGGTAAATAAAGAAACACTTTTTTTTAGGTACGTTCTATTTACATAATACCTTTGTTTGCCAAGCTGTAACGTTTCATGCATACCTATTTAAGTTTTACTAGGTACAACATTGAAACAGCAAACAAATATACAGGGCCCCTATTCTAGGCGGTAATTAAACATATTGTCTTTGACCTGTTATCGTACTGTCAACGTATTGATAGCTCTTATTTACTTGACATTAATGGCGGCCGAGTTAAAAGGAATACCATAACAAGTCAAAGACAATGTGTTTTTTACCGCCTAGGATGGAGCCACCCAAATGGGGTAGATCTGGAGACCAATCGATTTTTGCAATTCTTAGACTGCAAATGCTGACTTATCCTGATGACTAAGCTCGAAATCCTATAATACCTATACTAAATCCTGAAGATCCAAAGCCTATATGCCAGTAATTTAAAAAAACCGCCGGTAGACTGTAGGCCTATAGACAGACAAGACGGGGAACGTTAACGCTAGCGATGTTCGAAAACTAACAATATGCAGCATTGACGAAGCTGACGATCTGCGATCGAATCTGACGCTACGTCAATTCTATTCAATTTTGTAAGTTTTGCATTTAGAGTCTTTGCGATGCATCTTGTCTTGTCCATCGGTTTTTTTTTTTCATATCCTGGAGAAGGCATACGAACACGCAGACCACCTGATGGTAAGTAGGATCTGTGACCCTTAGACACTTGCATTCTCAAGACTGCAATCTTAAGACTGCCATCCTCAAGACTGCAAATGTGTTGCCTACCTTGAGGACTAAGATGGAATACAGTATGTTAGTTATTTCATGGTTGTCTTATTCCCACATCGGAAAACAACAATGCGAAAACTTGTATTGTAAATAGGTCTAGTCGGTTGATCCTATATTCCTAAAAGAATATGGGTTCAGAAAATTACCGAGTTATTAGTAGGTAAGTCTAACTTACTTTATAGTCCGTGTTAAATTTAGAATTCTAGCGCATTCAATCTTTATTCATGCCATTCGCAAATCATTTATTATTCGAAGCTAGAAACTATAAACCCAACTGAGTTTAATTAAAACATCGTTCAGTTTAAAAACAAACGAATCACGGAGAGTTTACGGAACAAAACATTGATAACAAATCCATAAGCGACTCTATTCCATTTATTTCCAATAACAGAAATGTGATACCGTTTGGTTTTGTTTACTTTAAAACAAACAAGAAATTGGGGCTCCGGCTTTTATTTTTATTTCATCACATAAAATAATATTATCTTTGTGATTTTGCAGAGAGAAGAGTACTTAAATCGTAACATATCTTCTGCCTTGCGGTTTCATTAGTCAACTGAATCGCAAGATGGCGTTATGCATCTTGTCTAGGGCCTCTGATATGAAATTAATATTACTTAGCCTTTAGGTATAGTCATGTATAGTCACGGTAAGAAAAGGTTCGTCACTTTTGGACTTTAAGAGCGTTAAAATAGAGTCGAAAAGTGACGAACTTTTTTTAACGTGACTATACATGACTACATGTGTATGCGTTAATTGTTTTCTGATTCGGTGCGGATGGCACGACAGGCATGTCATCAAAGTTTTTACGTGTGGCGAATGATACGAGAGGCATGCCATTTTTTAATCGATTAAAACTTCTTAAAATTAAATTTCAGAAGGGTTTACCCAGAACAAAAGTATAATTGTTTTTCACGTAGAACAAGCTTGTAGCCTTCGTTTCTGGAATATTTTGGATACTGTTTGAATTTTTCAAAATCAGTTGTTAATAACCTTTTCAAGTTGCATTATTTTTAAGACTTAAACATTACTTATTAAATATTATTATCCATTGAAAAACTAATCATAATAAAATCTTACAACAAGATTTCAATTTAACTTCAAATTATAAGATTTTCAAAAACTATTTGGACCTTTAAATAACTTAGTGCTAATATAAAAAAACCTCACAATTCATTTTTTGCAAATATCAAATGTTAGGTACGGTTCGTTGTAACTAAATATGTAGTTAGTTTTCATTTTAATTTATCGTTTCGTGTTTTAGATGAAACGATTCCAAGATACCTATTTTCATATTTGTTTATAACAAAACGCATTTATTATGTTCGTATCTTTTTTGTGTGTTTTTACTTCCTTAGTTTGATGTCAAAAGTGAAGTCAAATCAGTGAAAAAATCAAAAAAGTACATAATTTTTTACACATGGCTGATGACACGATAGGTAGGCGTGCCATCATATTCTATGGCGTAAGGCACGCCTGTTGTGTCATTAATTATAATTGTTCGCCGCCGCCACAGCCAAAGTTTTCGAAAATGGAAGATGCAACGAATTGGTTAAAGTGTTAGCTATACCACTACACTCATACACCCTCAATTGATTTATCTGAGGGGCTATTGTCTAACGCACTCGCATACGCAATCGTTTTCATTTTGAAAATCGAAGGCTTGTCTGCATACAAAATGAAAACGATTGTTCCGCTTTTCAGTGGAGTGCCATTGCGAGTGCCTCAGAGGGGCTTTTGCCTAACACACTCGCAATCGCAACTGGTTTCAAAGTGGAGCAATTGTTTTCATTTTGTATGCAGATAAGACTTCGATTTTCAAAATGAAAACGATCGTGATTGCGAGTGCTTTAGATAATAAGCCCTCGGGTCTATAGGTGTTACGTGTTAAGAAACAACTGAACACACCTTCACCGTCAAAGGGCTCGTCCCAACCCAGCCCTTACCATTTACATTCATAATATAGCCGTTAAACGATCTAAAAGGTCCCAGTACAAACATTCAAATCTCAACTTTATTACAAATTGAACAAAGTTTTAAATAAAAGTCCCAAGAGGCTGTTAAATACTGGCATTTAAGACTTTAATGTCATAATACTCAGAGCTTCAAGTTTCGCTACCAATTTATCAATGCTATCTGTAAAGGTGCGGTTTTATTACAACCGCTAAACAAACATGTGTTTTGTGAAATTTTGCCAACGGTATTAATAAGTTGGTATTGTTATTTCAAATCAAGAACTCTAAAATAAACAGGCAGGCATGTCTCAATTATTTGCTAATGCCTTTTAGCTGTAAAATGCCGCGATCTAATGCTTGGTAGGGTTTCCTTCACTTGTCAAGATAGAACAGTCACCAGTATTCATTTACTAACCTTGCGGTGAAACATACTACATTATATGACACGCTTTTTGTGACAAGTAGAGACGGGTCAGATATTTTTGAGTTTAATGTTATTGCTAGAACCTGTATGTACCAATACACATTGCAAGTATAACAACATAATCAAGACAAACGAGACTTTTCAAATAACTATCTATTTATGAGTTACCCTCGTAAGAAATACAAATCAGATATTATTTATTAAAAATAACACTAAACTCGATGTAATAGAAAAGTATGCATAGATGGAAGAACTGAAGACCATTGTGCTATCTACACCTATGCTAACTTAAATGTTGCATGTCAAACAAGACTTACCTAAGGCTGTAGGTTTCATTAGTTGTAGGTTTGAATCTATTTACCACACAAAATCGGATCGATATCTACATATACTTCTTGAAACTGAATATTGAATGAGAATACCCCTGAATACCCTTAATGGAATAGATTAGATTTGATAGTTGTCAGTACAATTTCTAACCTTCAAACTAAGACATCGGTTACACGCTCAGTATTTCATCAGTCTGGCGTCAGTTCAATCATGATCGAGGGGGACGCAGCTATTATGTTAATATAGCTGCGTCCCTTTCGAGCACGGACTGAACTGACGCCAAACTGATCGTGTAACCCTTGTCTTAAAGTGACTCAACTCAACTGTTTACATCTAGAAATACAGGGTGTTAGGCAGAAAGTGGGACAAACTTCTATTCTAATTATAATTTTAATTAATGGCTTTCAATCCTGTTAAGGTGTATTTCGCCAATGTCAAGTTATTTATAGACACTCCCATGGACTTATTAGAGAAATAAGTCCATGGATATCACACGCGAGGACAATCTTATTGTTCGGTAAATGAGTATTTTCTCTAATGGACTAAACAAATAACAAAAAACAGCTGTTCCATACAAACTTTAAGATCAAAACAGCCGAAATGTATGGAACAGCTGGTTTTTTTTTCGCGATTTAGATGTTGGTCCTGTAACAAAAGTTGATGAATATGACCTA
This sequence comes from Acleris cristana, assembly GCA_948252455.1. Taxonomy (NCBI): domain Eukaryota; kingdom Metazoa; phylum Arthropoda; class Insecta; order Lepidoptera; family Tortricidae; genus Acleris; species Acleris cristana. The sequence goes on along the minus strand of OX411782.1, from coordinate 7,031,672 downwards.
CAGAGTTAGTCCCTGATGTTTGTCCAACTTTCTGCCTAACACCCGGGATCTACCCTAATCAGCCGGGAATACTACTTAATATCAAACGTCACAGATTCAAAAAGCATTACAGCTGGGAAGCGTGTTCGAGCCGTGATAATCGCCGCTCGCCGTTAGAAGAACGGTAGATTTGATTAGTGCGCGTGGCTCATTAGGCACGCGGCGGAACGTATTTTCATGGGTTTTTTTTTTATTGGTACTGTTGACACTGCAAAAAAAATTTTTTGGATTGGCGGAAAGTTACCTGTTTAAAGTAGCAGCGACACCGAAATTAGTACTTCTATGAAATTGTAATATCGACGGCAGGTTTCAAGGTTATTTTTGTAATCAGAGATTATATGCAAGGTTAAAACAATTATGTACGGAGTTTTACCATTCCGTTTTAGTACTTGCATCAAATACGACGCATAACTAAAAAGGGATGCGATAATCAGTGTATTTCTCTTCTAATATGTCTACAATGTCTACGGGAGCTCATAAAAATGCCTCAAATAGTATTATAGGTGTAACAACGCGCGATAAAATGATTGATCTCAATTGGCATAACTTAACAATGTAGTTCGAGAGCGACGAAGAAGAATTACTTACTGCAATTACCTTTTTGTGGCGTTTTTTGTTTCATCAACGCACCAGGTACAGTTATCAACAACGAGGTTTATAATTAGAGATGAGAATACTCCATATAAGAATGACTCGTGTCGTACGTCTATATAAAATTACTTTATACTACACTTTGTTAGTAAGTGTATAATTACTACCTTAATAAAAGGAGCGAAAACCGTTCATTAGCCCTTCTAAAAAATCTGGGTAGATTTCATAACTGCCCTGTTCAAGGAAGTAATATCATATGAAAATCCATTATTACTAACTTTTGTGTGTTATTTTTAAGTCTAGAGATCACGTTGTCAATCAACGTGCGTTAACGTGCATGCATACACGGGCCCTGTGAATCGAATCTTCTTCACCTTCTGTAACTTCTTTTGGCGCGCAAACTGTTCTTCGCGCTAAAATTGTACAATTAAATACTATGTAACTACCTATAGTACCTATATATTGTTGCTGGTTGATGGCACGCTCGTTCTTCCTTGAGAGACTTTAATATTTTATTTCTTTGTAAGTGTAGTATAAAGCAGTATACATTACACATATAACTCGAGGGTAAGTACTAACAGATTACTAAACTCTTTTGGTTTATGCGCACTCGAGTACTAATTCGTGCCTTACTCCCCTTGGTGAATAAACTACTATTAAATGATACACAAATTTTAAGAGCCACTGGCTTGATTTCTTTAATGAATAAATAAAATGAAAAAAAAAACCATGGAAATCGGCCAAAAAATACGGATAATACAAGCATTTTAGCGATTAGACATAGAGTACCACATGCACTGTGACGTCATGTAACAGGTCGGCCTATGTTTTGCTAGAAAGAGATAGGAACCAATCTTTGTTGATGACTTTGTTATTTTTATAGATATTATAAAAATGATTTTTCTCAACTGTTTCTTACATGAATCAGCTTTTATTGAAGCTGTGAATTTTTTTCCATGAATATTCACTATTCCATACATTTTGGATGACGATAACGTTCACCAAAACGCATGTTAGGGTGCCATTATAATTACATACCTTAAGTAAATACAACATAGTTTTAATTTATAGTATTACACTTGCATAAAATATGACCTTTTACATAATCAACAGTATGTTGACGTAACTTTTAGTTCCTATAATCTAATCAACAACTTCATTAAGTTTTTGCGATTTATTACCCTTGCACAAACGGCGGCTATAAAAAAATAATTGTAATTAACAAAACAGCCAATCATACCCCACTTTTAGATACACGTAGACTAACATTCGATGCGTCATACTAAAATAGCTAACTTTACGTAGGTACGTACGGTATACAATCACTACTTATAATTAATTTGAGTTTTACCAACAGCATAACGGACGACTGAAAACCTAACAGATTTATTCAAAAGCGGCCTTTAGATACGCGTAAAGTTCGGACCGCGGGAAACGCCACGCGCCGCGGCGCCGTTCCAATCTTTCGTTCCAAACCGTACGATTCGGAACGAAGATTGGAACGGCGCTTCCCGCGGTCCGAACTTTACGTGTGCAGGCCGCTAAAATGATAGGTTAGACAGTTGGAAAATATATTCGAGAAAATTCGGTAAAGCCCAATTTATTTTGACATGTACCTATTAATTTATTTTGTATATACCTACTTGATAGTAATGGCGGCCGAGTTATGAATAATTCGATAACATGTCAAAAGCAATTAGGTTTTACCGAGAAGAATAGAGACCCTTAACACACTAACTAGTACATAAACATGTTAGCAGCAGGCTTTCACAACGTCTGTTTAATACATTATTTGGTCTACCTAAAAGTAAAGATAATTATCAGTAAGTATCATACGTCTAACGTGGGTTGAACAACAAACTACTTCAATGGACATGACTTGATAAGACATTCTCAAACGCGCTAAAAAAACCAAACTGCCGCACTCACAGACGTCAATTTAATTTAATGCTTGATTAAAGTTTCTGCTGTCACTTTCTTTGCTACAGCAATAGAATAAGACAACGTCATTAAACAAGCATTAAATTTAATTCACGTCTCTGAGTGCGGCAGTAAGTGCCGAAATTTAATGAATGGCGAAGTACACAGTTTTGCAAAAGAAGGTTGACGTGGTGAAAAATTGGATCATGTAGCATTTGTCTTTTTTGACAAGCTTCGCATACGTTACAAAGAAACTAAATTAAAATTCTCCGGCAATTACATTTGTGCGTGCGACTGTGGCAGCGAGCGTGAATTCCTCGCGTGCGTTTCGCGTGCACACATGCACCATGCACCGCGCGCAATCCGTGCATTTGGGTCAAGTTCATGATCGGGCCCCGGGCTTCCCAGGCAAATAACAGGAAACATTCAATTCATTTTCAGTATGCCGTTCTTAATTTGATTGGGGCTTTACGTTGAAATTGGATTTGTTTTTCGTATAAAATAGTTATGTAGGTAGGTACTGCAGTACAAATATAGATTTTAACTAAGTACTTCTTGCGTAACAGTTAGAATCCTTCAATTAAATATAATTAGATGCTAATATGTGCATTTCTCTCAAGAACTCCCAATTGAAATGACGGCTAAGCTAATTATAAGCTTGATATCTATATATTTTTTACATAGATATCAAGTTCAAACAGACGCGAAATCAGTTTACGCAGTTCTTAATTGTGAATGTCACTTTTATCCTATCGTCCATGATACTGCAACACCGCGTTGCAACTGCTGCAACTAAGACGAGACTAAAGCCGCAAACTTACAGAGAGCGGAGGCGGTGCGGCGCGGCACGATTCCATACTAAAAAGCGTGCGCAACGCGTGGCGGAGGCGTTTATAGTATGGAAACGCGCCGCATCACACCGCCTCCGCTCTCAGTGCATTTGCGGCTTTTATCAAGGTGTTCCAACCGTCAACACACTAACCTAACAATATCACTAACCTAACCTAACATAACCTAACCATTGGTTTTCTTTATTTCCAGTCAAAAAGGCTACAACAGCCCGTGGAGCTGGACGACGGTCACCGCCACGGGGGACTGACCACACGCCCCGCGCGGGCCGCCCGCGCAGCCGCAGTGAGCTGGGGGACGGGGGGGCTGGCTGGGACAATGTTAGGTTTTGAATTTTGAGGTTATGCTTATCAGCAGTTTGAGGTTAGTTTGGCTGTCACTGATCAACAATGACTAAGTAGGAGCATTTGCAATTTTTTGTCAAAAAACTAAAACACTTGAATAAGTTGCGCCGATGTTTCGAGATTCTTGTACCTACCTATTCTAGCTCGTAAATGTTTATCAAACGCTGGTGTTAAATTTAATCATAATAAAAAATGATTTCGCACTGTAATGATTTCAATTATTACGCACGCATTGCGAGTGTAGAATGCGAATATATGTATAAATTAGAAAACAATTTCCATGCAGAAGAACTCACGTGGATACATGCAAATGAAAAATGATATTTACAATAAGTAGTTTAATTGATCAAATGGTTTTACTTGTTTATAGCTTGCTAAGAATTTCTATAAGCACCTTAAGAATATCTACCTACAACTACAAGCTACTAATTCTCCTTCATTTACTTACTTTATATACTTTATGACTCTAGCCGGCTAACCTCTACTGTTTCCTATTATTTTGTGAATAATTTTACACTCTCTGCATCCGCTCTCGATCAACTGGTTGTTTGACGAATTTAAACGATTGAGGGTTGTGATTTTTATGGATAGGTTGCAGTTTGATCGACCGGGTGCACCGATAGGCGACATTTTAAATAAACTAAACTTTTGGACGCCACTATTGTTTAGTGCGCCTTGTTATAAGTATGGGACTATGTGAGAGGCACTGAGCGGTACACAAAAACCGACATGAACGATACCAAACAAACCAAATATACTGTCATCTCATGACTTATCCGCGGTGGTGTCCGAAAGTTTAATCGTTTATGCTCAAGCGTTTATGCATCAAAATTGAATATTTTAAGCCCGTCTCGGCCCAGCCCCTGTATGTACGATATGATCCGTCCGAATTTGTTCGACCCCGAGTGCTCGCAGTGGCAGGAGTGTCTGTTGCGCCGGAACTAGTGAACTTAACTGTGCTAATTAACTTAAGGTTTAGTTCCACGTCGTGAATGTTCCCTGCTCACCGTATATTCGTAATAATAACCGCTTTATGTTACAGCAATAATATAAGATTAAATGTTTCAACACTTTCAACAATATAATAAGTACACTGTCCGTGAACTGTGCAATTAGACATAATTATGAGCATTATTATGTAATAATTATGGCACAGTTAGGTTCGCACGGTTTACGCTTCACCGGAAAGGAATTGCTATTACCTACCTGCTGTTTAATGAATACCCACCTTGATGAGTATCTACATTGGTATTTTACGTCTCATGCACCCTCTGTGCTGTCGGAGAAGTCGCTTGTACATCGCATAATGGTGGCGGACTCGACGTCAGAAGCAGCCGGATTGGAGAACTTGAGAGCGCGGCTGGAGTTAGAGCACTATTGTTTCGTGAAATTAGTTTCACCACTCGCTAAGTATTCAAGATCACGAAGTAATGTTCCAAGTATTCTTTCCGTAACTTCAAGAGAAAGCTCCAAATATTATATAACTACTAAACTTAATTTTCAACGATTACTCCGGCAAGGAAGGTGTATTATTGTTCTAAATATTAAACTTTGTATAAATATAACGTGGGAGTTGAGAGTGATTGGTGCGGTATACTTGTAAAAATGTAATAAAAATATATAGATATTTTTATATTTATTGAAACACGTAAACTAAACGACTCTTAGGCCATTCGTCCTGCATTCAGTTCCCATGCAACTATACCGTGCCAAAGGGAATTCCCCGCATTCATCTCCCTTCATAGATTAACGTGCTAAATAAAAATGTAGATGCTCAAAAATACCATATCCCTAAATTTAAGGTGCATCGGTTTTAGTGAGAGCGTACAGCGTGCTCTAAAAACTCTAGCCTTCAGGTTTACCATAGAGTTTTCGGGGCACTCTAAATTTAGAGCATAATTTATTATTAGTTGTGATATTTATGACAAGCGCGGCGGAGGCTGCGTATAGTTCCAAATGCGTGCAATCAGGACTGTATGTTTAACGTAGTTAGAGAAGTGGATATGATGCATTTATTTATACGCGGGAAAAGCAGGTTGCATTTGATAAAGTCCCGGTTGCTCTAAAGTTTAGAGTGACAGTTGTCAATACCTATTGTTCGCAGAGGGGTAGTAGACTTATCTTGAGGAGAATGAATACCCTACGTTTCAAATAACTTAAGCCTACTTAATTAATTCCAGACTAAGAGTTTTACGCTTACATTTTTGGCACTTTTTGTAAAATAATTAATATTACTTAGCGAGCTAACATAAGTACCTACTTTTATTCGTTATAAGCATGTGAATAAGCTAAGCGCTTTATCAATGCAACCTGCGTCTCGCTCTATTAATTTTAGCGACTTCATTTGTGACAACTTGCGACGTACTCCAAGTTAATTCTTTGTTGGAAAAACTTCATAGACTTCGTGCCTCGTTCCAATACCTTGTGCAATATCCAAGTTAAAACAACTTATTTACGAGGACAAGTTCTTCAGACTTCTTGCGGTCTTAAAGTTAATATAAGTATAGATAATAAAAGTTTCCACAACTTATTTATTAAGTAACATATTGTTTTATAAGTTATTTGCAGTATAATTGTTAATCTGTTATATGTACCTATTTATTTCAATCGTACACGTTTGAATCATATTATAGATACGTTTGTTGTATGCGAGTTAACGAGAACTTGGAAGTTGCCCGCCTAACCAGTGATGTTGCCAACTTTAATGTTTCTTTATTGATATTTGTAGGGTACGTCCAAGTTGTCTATCCGGTCCAAACGGTAGCAGGCGTTATTCGGATCTCTTTCACTCTCTAAGTGTTATATTATCATGTAGCGCGACATGGTTGTAGTGGCCTGCGTTTGGACCGGGCACAGGTCAAATGATACCCAAAACCTACAGCATACCACCACCTCTCACCTCTTTGGTGTTTTACATAATCGTTGGTGATACTAGAATATCGCGTAACTAACAAATTCAATAAGTTGCAAAATGTAGGTACCTTACTGACTTTTAAGGTGTATTTTGCACCTTAAGTATTTAATTTGATAGTTACGCGGTATTGGAATATCACCGACGATATGGAATAGTGAGCAATTAGGCACGGTGTTGTAAACTGAAAAGGGTTTTTTGTTGTTCCATGACATATAATATGAATGTATCTACAAAATTCGCGCATATAAAAGATACTTAATTTTATGTTTTTGGGTATCATTTGATCTTTGCAATTATTATATAATAGTTGAAGCGATATGAGTCCTAACGAATTCTAGTAGTTTAAGTAATGTTCTGTAAAGGAAAAAATAAACGGGCAGAAATCCATAATTTAATACTTAATAGTTGGATATACTCGTTAAGGCCAACTTAGCTTGTTATTATTAAAATCACATAGAGTTCAACGAATGGTCACAACTAAATTTTGTTTCCAAACTGCACCACTAGAATCGAAAGCAAGCACATCGCTTCAAATAATTCATTGAAAAAAATACTATTTATTTCGTTATTTTTTAAGTTTTCAATGATTTTAATTGTTACTTTCCTTGGGAATCTTTATCGAGTAGTCTTAGTAAGTACAATTTTCGAGCAGTTATACGGGGTTCGATTCCAGTTGTAACCGGTAGTTTTATCGGTGTTCTACTTTTCTAGTGTACAATTCCACTTTTTCTAAGCTGCTACAATTGTGCGCTATAGGCCTTTTGATCGACTGAACCGCGCTACAAAATAAAATGGTTAGAATATCGTTTACACCAAGAATAAAATATGACACAGCGACTACTTAATACGAAATGTCGCAAGTCGTCAAATTAGTTCCGATGTCGTCCGCGGGTTCAGACGAGCAATTGGCGCCACTGGGTCGACCCCGATTGTTACTATAATCATTCGTGGTATTCACTATTCCAAAAGTTTTCTGGTGTAATTTATTGACTTGGTAAAAAAATACGCTTCTAAAGTGTATGATTCTATGACATATGTAAATATAGGACAAACTAATATTATAATAGTGAATGTTGTAATTTGTATATAAGTAACGAAAATTAAATTTTAAATACATAGATAACATTGTGCGTATTTTTATTTTTATTACCTTTCCCAATCCACGTTTACGGGGACTTCTACAGTACGCAGAATTAAGTAGACTATTATTTGTTATCACGACATTATTTCCTTGTAATAAAGTCGTTGTGGTTCTGAGATAACTTACGCTTGGCACCGCCTAATAGGATTAAAAATAATGAAAAAACCTTGCACGTTTTTAGTCAGGAGATTTTTCTTATTCTAGAAAAATAGGTGCTAGCTTTTAACCGCGACAAAAGCTGTTTTTTCCATGCAAAGTGAAAAACAAACATTGGGACACCTAGTATGGAGAAACAAACTTTACTTATGTCATTACTTAAAAAGTTGATAATCAAAAAAACAAGCAAAACAGGACATAAGGGAAAATTACAAAAATTCAGATTATATATAATGCTCAATATCCCCGAAACTAGTAAAAATCTCTGAACATTCATAGGGATTAAATCGATAGCTTTTTAGCTGCTCTATCACCCCTAGACGGGTTGATGTCGATTTATGGGACACCCAGTATATAAAACACTCTTGGTTGGTCCATGGTCCAATATTTTGTAGAGGACACTCGGTCGTCGTTTAGGCTAGCTTATAAACGTTAGTGTCACGACTTAATGCGGCTGACCATTTTGTTATTTATAAGGGTGCTTTCACATTAGCGATTTGTCCGGCGATTTCTCAGCGATTTAACGTGCACCACGCTCGCCACGAGATCGCGGTGCACGTTCGCTGAGAAATCGCCGGAAAAATTGCTAGTGTGAAAGCACCCTAAAGGATCCAAGAGGTAAATTTTTTCAAACTCTTGTTTTCCATAGTTCACTTAAAAAAAATGAAAATGAAGTCACAGAATCAACTATGATTACAAAAATTATTTATCCCGAACCAGGGAAAACAAACTATGGCCCGCTGATGGGCTTTAATTCAGTCCCATCGTAGCGTATGGCTTTCGGAAACAAATAGGTGTAAAAAAATAAGAAGATAAAACTAATAGTGTAGCCAAAGTGGTTAAGTATCTAAATTTTACATAGAAATTGGAACATAAAAATGTATTTTGGGCGTCCTACAATTTTTTTCTATCCTTATAAGGCCCGGTTCCCACTATGCCGGACCGGCAATTTTGCCGGATGCCGGTAAGGCTAGTGGCTTATGACGCTGTTCACACGGCATACCCTTACCGGCATCCGGCAAAATTGCCGGTCCGGCATAGTGGGAACCAGAAGGCTTATTGTCTAACGCACTCGCAATCACGATCGTTTTCGTTTTGAAAATCGAAGGCTTGTCTGCATACGAAATGAAAACAATTGCTCCACTTTGAAGCCGGTTGCGATTGCGAGTGCGTTAGACAATAAGCCGGCAGGCCTAATAAAAGTTACCTACCCTAGTCCCAGTCACGGAGAGGACAACGAATAGAAATCAACAAGAGTCTCAGGTACGAGTAAGTAAGAGTTAATATTATAATAATATTTCAAATATAATACAAAGTCGAGAGCCAGTCGTGAGCAAACCTAGGCGCAAGCTAATAAAGATTTTCTTTTTTCAAAATTTATGGGATGACATTCTTGAGCGTTGCGATAAACCACGTGATCAACTTTCATCCCATACATTTAGAGTGATAGAAAAGAAAAACGTTAGTACATAGTAAACTGACAGTCCTCCAGTCATTCTTTTGGTAGAAAATGTAACCAAGACTTGTTTTAATAACCTTTCTTTCTTTATAATGACATTAATGACACAAGTAAACATTAAAAACGGCCCTATCATTTAAAAAAACCATACCTAACTACATGAACTGTCAGTTTACTCTAGGTAGGTCCTTTTAATAACAAGTCTAACGAAAAGCAAGCTTTAAAAAACCCAACTGCTGTTTGGATAATGTCGTCAAAGTAATGTTACTTATCATATACATACTTTTTATTTCGCCAATTTCACACTTCAATAATTTCAATATAGCCTCTGATACTAGTAGTTAAGACGAATCTAACCATGTATAATTTATTAAAATCGGTTCAGCCGTTTAGTAGTTACGAGGGGACATAGAGTCGAACATATATACAAGTCAAACACATAACCCTCCTTTTGGGCTTTGCCGCAGTTAGGTAAAAAACTGACTTCTGACTGAGAAACACTGTCAAATGAAATACTCAAACCTAAACACTCTATCCTACTGGGTAAAACCATATTGCTATTGATATTTTATTGCATTGTTAATGTTACAATTGCTCTTATTTATTTGACAGTAATGGCGGCAGAGTTAATAACGTCTCAAAATCAATATGACTTTAGGTACTGAGTAAAATACATCTCCTGACCTGACTACTGCATAGGAAATACATAAATTGTCTTTGACGGATATCTCCACTTAGTTAATAGTTAACATCGACCTAAATCTCGCCCCTCCCCCTTAGGGTCCGTTCACACAGACCGGCTCGGAGAGGAGAGCAGATTTTTATCACGTTGGAAACCGAGTTCTGAGACATTGTAATAAGGGTAACTTTTTTTTTATTGAATTCTTGTAGGTTTTCTTGTAATCTACAAGCAATTAACTATATTTGTTTTTTATTTCTCAGTAGTTTCGGAAATCAGAGGTAAATTTTCGTCTTCTTTTATGAATAAGATCTAAACTATTTATTTTACAATAATAACAAAAATATATTTGAGATCCTCATAACGAGCCCTTTCATAATTCATTTGATACATGACACAGTAAGGGTTGCCAAACTCTTTTTTAATTTACTAATTTATCCACGGACAATGACAATTACTTTTAAAAAAACTGCACACCTGTGTTTGGGTCATAGGATTACACCATCCTACCAAATTTCACCTGATTTGGTCCAGTAGATTCGGAGCAAATTGGCTGTGACAGACGGACGGAAAGACGAGTGATCCTATAAGGGTTGCCGTTTTTCTCATTTTTTGTACGGAACCCTAAAAAAACCATTAAAAATAGACATAAAGTAAGAATAGAATAGACAGAACCTATTTTTACAGTGACTACAAAACAGCACTAACCAAATCAGCTCGTAGTTAAAACGCCAGCTTACAGTGACGTTGCAAGTTGCGAGTGACAAGATTTATGTTGATGTATTTCACAGCGTTTGACATGGTAAGTAGTCGTAAAGTACTGTGACACACTGAACTGTGGTACTTAACCCGTAGGTGTGGTTAGACCGTTGCGTGTATTTTTTAACACCTACCTAGTGTATTTATACGTTTATAAACATACATATATATCAAAAAGAGGGGAGGAGTTGATATTGGATAGCTCTTAAAACGTACGTACCTACGTGTTTTATCAATTTTGAGATTTGGAGGACTGTTTAGGAAATATTGAACTATAATTGTCATTTTCGCTACAGTTGCGTGTCCTCCCCCCTACAGCTAAAACTACAAGTAAAGATAAATTGAAAAATATCTTAAATGTAAGCCATATATCGAATTTAAAAGGAAAATTATCACGACTAAGTAGACTTGATTGGTTCTTGAGATACAAGCGACTAAAGTGTTTATACCTACTAAAAATCATCTAAGACGTTTAACCCTTTTCCAGGTCGCACCAATCTAGATGGTTTAACATAGAATGCAATGCATATCCAAGTTATTTACATATTGGGAATTAATTTTAGAGCAAGTAACATTTCACGTAAATTCAATTAGATTAAAACCTTAAACTAAGGTACTAAGGTTGAATTTGTAACTAAATCTGTAACTAAATCTATGTGGTCACTATAGACCCTCTGCCTGGAAAAGGGTTAATAGCAAAATGTTTTTTGTGTTTTTAGTAACAGCGTCGGAACCCTACACTAAGCATTGTCCGACATCCTTTTGCCCGATTTTTTATCTGTACCGTCAAACTTACAAGCCGTCGCAACCTTCTTGCCGACTGGCATCCAAAAGGTTAAATAAATTTGACCAAAAAAAAAACAATCATCTTCATAATAAATTATATTCACAATGAAAAAAAAAACTAATACTTACAGGGGTAAAGAAATCAACTCACCACGGAGTTCCAGTACACATCAACGCGTCAAACAGAACATTTTTCAAATTAAAATAAAATAGCACTCAAATTGACAAATTGCGTCTTAATTTTTAAAATGTCTTAAGCATGTTTAACCAACGCCAACGTTGAAATTGTGAAATTATGTTTGTTCTTCATACGTTAATTTAAAAATGAAATTTATTTCTGTTTCTATAGTTTAAGGGTGTTTAAAAAGTGTAACACAGAAACACAAATACTTAAAAATTACTTCAGAAATAATTAGCAAAATATAATTGTGATTATATATGTTCTTACAAAATTTACAGCCTTAATATTGTATAAATAAAACATGAAGTATCTTAAATTGTGATGGTATTAATACTTGTATAATTTACAACACAGTTTTGGACAAAATAACTTATCATTATGTTACTAATGTAAAGGGCTTATTGCACTGACGTTTGGCTTGTTGCAAGTGATCATTTAATATTTTTCTACAGTTTAGCTGTTATACCAAATACTATAGTGTGTATATTTAAATAAAAAATATAAACTCCAAAGTCCAAGGTCTCCTCTGAACAAAACCCTTTCTTTAAAAGCGTCCCTGATATCCGCAAATCTCGTTGCATACCAGAACAGAACAAAAAGGATAAAATTTACATACAACTTCTGTGATAATTACTATATTACTTCTATAGTAGAATTACGTAATAAACTTAAAAAAAAGTACAACCAAATCTGCCGTTAAATTAATGTGGGTTTACCCCTAAAAGTAAAGAAACTTACACCGTCGTTTTTTGTACAATCGGTTCAAAAACGATAACTTGCAACAAGCCACGTAATCTAAAGAAAATTATTGCTTTTTCTAAGAAATACTTACATCATACTAACAGTATAGGAAGTGTACAAATGTTTTGATACCTTATAAGCGAAGGAAGTTTATTTTATTGTGGAAGACACTATCAATAAAATGACGTCATTAATCAATCACTCATGAAAATTGCATCATAACTGATAATGTCTAGCCACGTTTTTATTATAAAAATCTCTTTTCTAGCAAGTCATAAGATCACCGCTAGTCATTAAATATTAATGATTAAAAACTAGTTAGAGATCGTACAATCTTAAACTGAAAGCCCTTCCAATACGTTTGCGCTTACATCTGGATACATTTTCATAGGTCGATTAGTGGAGGTGCGTTCAGTTTAAAATAAGACGACCTCTACACCTTCATTTGTATTGTGGTAAACGGTAAAATAGCAATCGGTTTATAATGTCGGTAAACCATTACTTTACTGCCAACTGTTACTTAAGATTGGATGCGAGTACCACATAGAGAATGCAATTTAATCGGTTATTAACCGTTTTTGTATGAAAATAACCGGTTAAAACCGGTTATAACCGGTTATTTGCATTCCCTAGTACCACACGCCCAGTGCTACGGCTAACACGACGATACACTGCTGTCATGGAAACGAGAAGAATCGCAAACAGGTTGCCGAACTTTAAGGAATAAGTTAGAAGGGAAGAAAGAGAAATTTTGGGGTCCGACCCTTTGCAAACCAACCGGGTTACAAATGCGATAATTAGCTCACGTTGGGTGTTCTTTAAAAGGTTTATAGGCTATGTAAATTTAATGTTTCTAGTGGTGACCTTTTGACATATCTCCATGTCTAATTTTTATCCGCAGCCCATTTGACACAAGAATGGCAGTTTCAGCTGTAGGGATACTTAATTATTTTAATGTACACTCTCAGAACTATCCCCACGCTTAAAAGAAAAATATATTCATCGAAATACATCGTAATATAAGTATCAAATGAATTCGACAAGTTTATTATTATTAATTAACTAATCCATTTCTGTTTTGCCTTATCACTTTTTTTCTTTTAAGCGTGTTTCATAGACGTTTTAACTACAAATTTAAGTCCCATTCACAGAGACTAATACAGAAATGTTCTATTTCTTATTAGGAGTATTAGTATCAATATATTGCTTCTGTACAACGGCAATATTTTCAATAGAAGCCTCGTTTATAATCCTCTATGAAATAATTAAAATAACATTATCGTACGGTTATTAAATGAGAAAGTAAACTCCAAAATACTGATTCTAATATCTGTATTATGGAACTATGTAAGTCACCAACAGTTCTCACGTCTTTTATCACAATTAAAGTTTTGGTTGTCTCTTCATGATGTAGAAAAATATACTAATATTCATCTATAGCCTCTCTATCGTTTCGCTATTATATAGTTAGTGTGCGTCCCTACCGGCGGCAGACGTTGGGGGAGGTAAGGCGATTGCCAGTAGTCTGTTTCCCGCGAATTTGTTCTACTAAAGCATCTCAGTGGGACTCGAGAATTAGGTAATACGCAGTTGACATAAGCTCTTGCCAATGTATGCGCAAGCTACATATATGTAAGTTGTATATCTTTTTATGACTTCAATATTTTTATCTTTGTTGTCCTTTACATGTCTTGTAATTTAAAAAAAAAAGTAATCTTTTTGACACTTTGTGGTGTTTAGAAATTAATACTCTTGACTGTACGTCATACAATTTTATGAAGGCTTAGTCATAGACGATTCAGCGTCTTCCACACATACATGCACTGACAAAATAAAGGGTAGAGAGATCCGAGCTACAGTTTAAAATGCATCTTATTTCAAGAGCAATAGAGTGTTTAGATATTTTTTACAACTCACTCCGATCTTTATACCCTCGAATGTCCTACCCGAGACTAAATTAGGCCGTCGTTCCTTTAGGCGACCAAGATTCATCGCCCTGCTCGGTGTAGAGAAAAAAAAAAGAGGTTTGCATTTTAAGGCCTTGCTGCGCGACCGGCGACGCGATGCGAAGCGTAACGCTTCTTTATAAACGCTCTCATATATCGCTATTTGTTTGATTTGTCTCGCGCATCGCATCGCCGGTCCCTAAGCGAGGCTAAGCCACTATGGCGCCCAGAAGATCGTGCCTCATTGTGGACAATTTGTTAGTTCCTTTTGATCGCTAGTAAAATACAGTACTACCAGTTTCTTAATATTATTTATTATGTAACACGAGTGACAAATATACAGTCAGCTGCGAGTGTAAGTATGATAGCGATACCCAGCCGAACGCTATTAAGAAGCTGGGAGTAATGTGCCCTTTTTTTAAACGACGCTCCAGGAATATCAATAAATATATACCACTGTGAGCTTTTACCAAATTATTTATGACGCAATATATGATACTATTCTCACTAAATCACTAATGGCGGATTTCACTAAGCGAGAATAAGGTCTTATGCCTAGATTAAAGGCCGAATTTGTATAGACTAATCTCGGAGTAAGTCTTATTCCAGTTTGGTGAAATGCGGCCTAAATGTTATAGAAAGTGGCATTCCCTGCCGAAATTAAATATTCTGTATGTAAAATTTAGCTATATTTATATTAACCAATGTAAAGGCGAAGTCTTCTTTTGGTGGACGCTTTAGTATATCGTATATTGAGATCTGAAAATGAAATTGGACGAATTTAAAATTTGGCTAAAGAAAGGTTCCGACCGTCTTCGGTGGTCATGTGGCAATAAAACGGTGGCATCTGGCCACCCGTAACTGCTATTGTAACGGTCGACCATCGTCATCATCGTGTTTTCTTACGTACAAATGAGATTTGTCGTTGCTAAGTAGCAAGTGTACATTTTCCAAAAATAGCAAGTTTCCAAGTAACAACCACTACTTTGACGTATTTAAAAAATGAAAAAAACCTTTGAAATGGTAAAAAAATACTAGACAGGTATAAATATATGTCCTGTATATTGTCAAATTAAATTAATTACAGTTTAAATTTAATTATTTCGATCTAGTATAAAATCAGTTCAATTATAAATGAGTGCTGTATACACTTGTTATTAGTGTTACCAGTAGAATAAGTAGGAATGAATTAAAAAAAAAACAAAATAAAGACCATTGTGTATCGATAAGTAAATAAAAGCGTTAAGTGAAATTTCCAGCAAAACAACACCATTCAATTCTATAAATTTAGTCGATTTTGATAGTAATCAAATAATCACTAATCAAATACCGCAGCGTGTGAGCTCACCCTCAGTGCTCGAGTAGCGAGCGGCGCAGGGCCTCCTCGAGCTCGCGGCGCTCGCGCTCGGCGGCGGCGCGCGCCTGCGCCTGGTCTTGCGCGGAGGCCTGCAGCGCGTCCTGCAGCGCCTGGTCCACGCAGGGCGCCGGCGCCGGCGCCGCGTCCGGCGCGAGCGCCAGCGCCGCCAGCGACGCCTCGATCGCTCTGCGGGGGAGCGGTGGAACTAGCGTACTTAGCGTAAAGGGGAGCGTCAAAGAAATCGCAGTGAAGTTTTCTTTTTAAACCTTATTGTGATTTCGCTAAGGTTAATTTTTGTGAAATTTATAATAGGACGCAGTGAGTAAAATATGGGGACCAAGTTTTATGTGATTGCAAGCCCGCTCTACGTAAATATTTCATTGATTCGAAATCGAAATCCAACGTATTAATAATGATGACAGTTAAGTTCCTCGAGGCAGTCTATTTCGAACACGCGCGGTAAACGTATAATAACGGGTTTTAATAGAATGCGGGTCTATTTTTATAAAAAGTGAAACTATTAGTCACCAATCATCACTCCGTAGATATTGTGAAAAAAAACTGTGGGAGATGGCGTTATAGAAAACGCATGAAATGTTTACCTGAACGGGCCATGAAATCACATAATAATATAATTAAAGTGTATATAGTTCAATATAACAAGACTAGGTTCAAACTAAAATAACTACCAATTGCAACCAAAATTAAAGTTATCTCTTGAAGTTACTTAAATCTAAATGTAAAATACAAGGCGTGCCGAAATAATATGCAAATAATCAAAACAAAACTACTAAAGACGTGGGAACTTCCTGTAAATACAGATGTACATTTAATTTAAGTAAAACCAGTTTTTAAATGAACCTATAATACTCGTACAGTACAATCGACTATAGTAAAAGTAAAGATATTAATTGAACAGCTTTTTTACCGGGAGAGCGAAAATTCATTAGTCTCCTTGGGTGTATCGCTGAAAATAATGATGGAAAGCGATGACTTTTGATAGCTAATCTGCGGTTCAAGCCAAGCCTGAGGCCCGTTTCACGAAGCTACAAGTTACAAATTACAAGCGGTACTCTCTTTCTAGCAGGAGGAGTTAGAAAGAGACTTCCGCTTTTAATTTGTAACTTGTAGCTTCGTGAAACGGGCCTCTGGTGTACACGGGTTAAGTCAACAGCAGATGCAGTTACACTGTCGGTTTTCGAGTTTTTATTTTGTTACCATGAAAATGACTGATTTGCCTTAGTTGGAAATTTTGTCTTTTGAGCCAAATATTAGGAAACCCAAGTGACGGAAATAGACAAGTTTTAAAGTCTATTAAAAAAAAACAAGGGCGAAATAGGTCGGTTTTACGGTATTTTTACATGAAAAACGCAAAAAAAAACGCACACTATCACCCGTATACACGAGCTGAGTAGCCGGTAGAGTAGAGTGGACGCCGGAGCGGGAGGCAGTAAGTGGTAGAGTAACTTGCAGCCGGTTGCTACTCTACTCTTCCAAGTTGTAGTCTACTCTACACATTCCGTCTACATAGGTAGTTAGTACTCTACAGTGCTGCTATGCCGATTACTCTACCCGTGTTCACCAGGCTAAGGACTAGATTATATTATTTATGTCGAGTGAACAATATTTTTTACGTACGGAACCTATCAAAAAGGGTCAATCAGGGCAGTTGTAAATGTGGGGAAAATAATCAACCCCGAAACACATCGCAATCACAGACCGCCTCACAAACTTTGGCAGTAACAAGTGAGACAGGCAAGTATCGTGAACGGTTTGGTCGTGAAGCAGACCATATAATCACAGTATAAACAGTAGTACAAATGTATATCGCGCGGCATGCATGTGTGCGTGCCTCGACCGTACGCACCGCGAGACACCACAAGCCAACTCAACAAGACGGACCGAGCCAGTTTAGACTACCGCCCGCACACGGGCCACCGACCACAACCACTAAACGCCGCCACCGACCTATTTCCTGTAATTTTCATAAATTTTATATGGACTCGCTTCACACGGTTGACGCCGGTGGTTGCTACACGACACTGTGAAAACTACAGGAAATCGGTCGGCGGCAGCGTTTTGTGGTTGTGGTCGGTGACCCATGTACGGTGAGCCTTAGTCGGAAACGCGCCGTCGCCGCGTTTGATTGCGTGCGCAACCCTAGCGGCCCAGTGGCAATAGATAACAGAAACTCCTAAAGGGCCCGAGACGAATATATTCTATGGTATTCAAGATCATGTTATTAATCTGTTTAAACAGCAGACCATAATAATTAGAGGGGCTATTCACGATGCGACCAAAGATTGTAGAACGGTCTGTGCGAAGCTTCCCCATTACACAGCAACACTAACCTCTGCAGCTGTCTTTCCTCATGCGACAGTAGCTCTTCCGGCGAGTCGCACGATTGAGGCGACGGCGAAGCGGGCCGCGCGCCGCGTAACGCCTCCCACACGTCGACCTGAACAGAGAACATATACATCAGTGTATTATGTGCCGATGACCTGCTAAGACCGTATTAAAAAATCTTATCATGAGTGAAACGCCCCTCTTATGACGCATCAGAAATGACAGTTATCTACGACTCGACTAATACTTTGAGTCTTGAAAGGGGACTTAAAAAGGGGTATAGAGGCCGAATTACGCAGTATCCAGGCAGTAAAAGATAACTTGGTTGTTTTAAAATTTCATTCACGATATAGTCTCAGATTATTAACCCCATAACGGAAATTATAATAACGCGGAATAAGTTTTGACACCTGCAACCTATAATCCAGGGAAGAAATTTAAGCACCACATATGTGAAATTTCTTGGCTCGGAAACCTTATGCGCCAATTAGTACTAACAATAAAATTTACAAAAGAACAAAAAAATGTATGTATGCGTACGAAATCGTATGACATATTCTAGCTTCAGAATGATTGGACCAATTCTTATATCAAAAACTTATAACTTAAACTTATTCTTCAAAAACGTGTAAATAGGCTTTAAAAAAATGATCAGTGTGCGTCATACTAGTCGGATCTTATTTACAACTTTTTAATTATATGTTAATCCTAACGCCATCATTATTCCAACCAATAGTACAGCAGAATACATATCTCAATCTATCTTCCCCACAAATTTGTTAATGCTGGACAGAACAACGGACTGCGTGTGATGGACTTAATAGACGGGGCCCGACCTGGTCGTCGTGTGTGCCGGGGTCCATAAGGCTCTGTTGTATGGCGTACTGTAGCAGGCTCTCGTCGTGCTCCATACTGCACACGAGCCGCTCGTCGAGGTTCAGAGCGTCCCTGAAAACAATACGTTACAATTACCATTTAGAACAAAATAGGTACAGTCAAGGACTTTAATTATTATGCCACTATGGAACCCTGTCGCATAACGTTAATCATTAATTTCGGCGTAATTTCTTTCATGTGGTTTGACGCTGTCATTATGACAGGGTTCCATAGTGGCATAACAATTAAAGTCCTTGACTGTACTAAGTGATCGGTCAGAATCTGGAGGCTGTCAGTCATGTAACACCCGTATTCACAAACGATACTTAAGGGATCCTTCACTAAGTAAACGCACTGCGTTAAATACAGCTTTGTGATTGGTCCTTTTTAACAGACCTTTTGTTTATGAGCACTGTGAGACGTCATAGTGACGTTTGTGAATACGTGTGTCAGTATGGCACCTACTGTAGCGGTGGGAGATATCTCGTGCATGATTCGATCGCTAACACCTCTTACCCTTTAATAAGGTACCCAGACCATTATCTTATTCAAACCGCGGGCGGGAGGAACCCGTTGTATTACAATTAGTGTCCTAAATATGATGCAGCTTCCATTGGTGGCTGTCATATTATTAAAGTTGCAAACTCTGCAAATGGCGCGTAGCAAGAATCTTATAAATTAAATGTAGGCACCAGTCTGGGCGAGGCATGGCGGAGCCGTTTTTGAAAGAAAGAACAACATTAATTCACAAGGATAACACACAGGCAAACAAAATAACATTTAATAAAAATAAGGAAAAGAGACGACATGCTGTAGTGATGATTGTAGCGTTTTTTTTAATCATGGAAACGCACCACGCTGCCTCCACTCTTTGTGTGTTTGAGGCTTTAGGTGCATCGACCGGACTTAATTGGATAGTATCAATTCTACCTTGTGTAACGACCTCTGTTTTCCTTATTGGATAACATCGATACTATTTGTTCCGTTTCACGTCCGAGGTCCGCTATACAGAGACATCGTTCAGCTAAGGTCGCTAGGTCCACCTCAGTTCACCTTCCCGCCAAATATTCCCGCCCACCAACCTGTCAACTCATCGTTCAACTAACGAGCCGCCAATGAGTTTTTCATTGTTGCGTCGTCTGCCGTTTCGTACGGAAGATTCGTAGTTTGTCGCGTTTATTTTTTACAGTTTTGAATTCAAAAGCACACAATTTGGATTATAACATGAACGTTTTAATCCTGTTATTGATGTATGTTTTCTATAATAGTGTGCACTTTTTATTTATAATCGTTGTGTTAAAAGAGGAATTATTACTTTATTTAAAAGTACCATCAATATTTTCGTGTTTCTTAAGAAATTCCAACATTTTGTATAAATTTATTACTTTATTTGTATTTTCTTGATTTGTCCAAATTTGGTACAAATATTGTGGAATTTTCGTGATTGAACCGCTTTTTTTCCTAAACTGCAAATATTTCAGAGCCATCTTGTAGAACCCTATAGGTTAATTTAGGTTAGTTTTAAAAAACCTTAAAAAAACCGGGAAAAAAATCGTTTTTTTAAATTATATGTTTGTGAAATGACACATTTATTTATCAAATGATGGTAAACCTTATAACGCCTACCTGTATCCCTTGGCGACGCTGAAGCAGGCGTCGTCCACGACGCAGGCGAGCCGCTCGCCCTCGCGGATGCACTCCACGTGCGGCACCGGGGTCTCCGTGCCGAAGATGTTGCCGAACGTGATGCGAGCGTTCAGTACGTGGAACAGGGGGATCTCTGTGAAGGAAAATAAACGACCGTGCTCAGTATAGGTTCCGACGAAGGCAGGCTCAATTCACACTGAAATGGCAGCGGCTGGCAGCGACCGCGAGAGAAGGCGCACGGTCGTAGCCGCCCGCGACGTTACGACTCGCATTCCTCGAAATTAGGAGAGATATAAGTAACGCACTGACTTATATATCAACGCACAGCCGAAACTACTGTAGCTAGAAACTTGAAATTTGGTACAGGGGTTCCTTTCATGATGTAAGTGAGCACTAAGAAGGGGTTTTCCGAAAATCGACCCCTAACAGGAAGAAATGGGGGAGTAGCGGGAAACTAATTCTACGCGTACGAAGTCGCGGGCGTCCTCTAGTCAGATATATGGCTTGTATAGTGCGAGCTGTAGCGTAGCGCAAAACAAACGGTTAAATTATTTAAATTATTTATTGATTTATTGAAGAAAATGTGGTGACTTCCAGTGTGCTGGCTATTTGAGTTTGATTTGCGAAATATATTTATAATTTAAATATTTCTTGTAGATGTCTCTACATACCTATTTTGACCGGGAACCCGGCGGGTAGTTGCATCTGTACGAAGTCCTTCAGTTTGGCGAAGTGCGGAGACGACATCGACGCCATCAGGTCTAGAATAGGCATTATCTGTTCTTGTAGCTGAAACAAAACGGTCGCATAAAAAGTAACTTTAAGCATTTATATAGGTCCATATTTGAATTAAAAAAAAACAGAATTTCAATGGCATCTAAAATCTGAATTTCACTGTTGAAGAGTCCATAGTCCAACAGGTTTATTGGACCGTATGGCGCGGTGACAGACGACTTCGCACAACGTTTACGGTGTTTTATAGAGATTTGGTGGAATCAATGGTGTACGTCGATTAACCATTGGATTACTTGGAAGTCAACATTCGCCACGTTGTTGGCGATTACAGCCCCAGTTGCTTTATAAAGTGCTGAAAATTCGACTTCTCGGTTGCGCTACCGTAGCGTTCATATACCAAAAATCATATATTAAACAATAGCATAGGATTTAAATAAGGTAATACTACGGTCATTAACACGATTTAAATGTGTATTGTTTTATTTACCTTGAGTGAGATGGCATTTTTCTAAGCTTATTATGACTTGACGTTTACGTTGAAGTACATTCAACCAATTTGATTCCTAGGCCACTATGGACTTTGTCAACGTAATGTTGTCAACCAAATCATAAGAAGCCTCTTATATTTGGTTTACAACCGTCACTTTAACATAGTCCATAGTGGCCTAGGAATCAAATCGGTTGACTGTACGTCGAGACATGTCACTCAAAATCGGTATTAATACTAGTCCTAGGCCCACTCGCACGTACATGAAACCCTCGGTTAACCCCAGGTTAAATTATTAAAGAACGTCAGATTCATATAACAAAGTAACTGTCAATTTTAATTTACAAATTAACCTGTTAACCTAGATTTAACATTTACGTGCAAGCGGACCCTAATGTTACTCCTAACTAACCTCGAGCGGGTAGTCTTCACACAGCCACAGCGTGGCTCGGAACTTCTGCACCTTGGTGGTGATCTCCTTCGGCTTGCCGATGTCGTTTTCGAGAGGCACGTCCGAGAAGTACTCCTGCCAGGTCACATTACACTTAGGGGGTTTCTCCTCGTCTGCCGTGAAGGTCGCTGGTCGGTTTGGTAGAGGGTCATCCTGGAACAACGTAATTCCTTGCTTAGGGTCCGACGGATGGCTACAATACAACCATATTTTAACTTTTACGTCTTTGACAGGCAGGTATATCCACACCACTGGTTCAACGCCGACGACAGATACACATATCCGTCACATACAGTTGACAGCGAAAAAAAAGATCCGAGTGGCTAAGTGTCTAACCACATCACCACGGTACGACGTCGTTTACGTGAAACGACGCGGCGCCGTAGAAAAGCACGTTGACGCGTCGTGCAGATACACGGTTAAAACACTACCATAACAGGTCAAATACGATTTGGATTTTACCGTCTAGAATAGAGGCGCAGTTCTCAAAGACTGGGCTCAGGAGTCATTGGATAGGGAATTGTGGTAAGGCCTGAGGGAGGGTTTTGCTCAGCAATGGGACAGAAACAGCTAGATAACATAAGATTAAAAGAGCTCCTATTATATAATGTTTGCACAGCGCTCCGTAAGTCACCGAGACGGTCCTGGCTGAAAATCAGCGCTGTAGGTGTAAGACACCTCAGCATAATGCTGAGCCAGTGTCCGATTCACTACGGCGAGGACACACACTCCGTGCTGTTCCTGTCTTACCAGTTTTCTTTTATTTATGTCTATTTGTGTGTGTGTGTTTGTGTTTGTTGTGTGTATTTCTTCTTCTACGTTCTATTAATAATTTGATTTCAAAATAAATTTGTATTTTAATTAGTTATTAGTTCAATTGTACCGATTTTTACCATAATATACATTAAAACATTCCAATGTATTACTTTTGAAAATTAACCGATTCAACCGCACTCGTGAGATGCGAGAACTATGCGAGAACATGGCTTTACGAAAAACGAATCGATATTAGGATTCTGTATAATCAATGTACATAATAAATAACATAGTACCACCACGTGTACATACTCCAGTCGATAACGATCGCTAATTGTTTGACAAGCACTATCGCTGTACCGATAAGCGCTGAGGGCTTTTCATTTGTTTGTGTATACTTTTTTATTCTTGATACAATCTGTGTTTGCTTATAAAACTATGAGTGGCAATGCCTGACTCACTTTTGACAAGATAATTGGATGCTTTCAAGCCCCAGCCTCTTTGCTTGGCAGTGGCAGTTTCAGATTCAAATGCGACGAAGCTAATGTTACAAGGTTCGATTCCCGCTACTAGCCCCGCCAGTGGCGCCCGCGTCAACCAACCTTTGTCGGCCCTAGAGAGGTGTTCCGTGTGCGGCTTGATGACCAGCTCAAACATATTCCATATTTTTTCCATTCACTTTAACAATAACTGAGCTACATGAGCTCTCTATTTACCGAGTAAATAGGTGGTAATAAAGGTCTAGCAGTCCTAGTTTTGGCACGTTTTCCTGCCCAACTAAGCATATTTTATTTTATAAAATGCTAGGTTATTATATTTAATTGCCATAAGTAATTTATGTTAGAGACAGACTGACTGTCGAGTTTCTTGCGGCACTTCTTCTCAGCAGTGGTCTCCTCTTGGGAAGCGCTGGGAGATTTTTGACGTGTTAAAGTGTGCGGTCTTCTTACTGAATAAACATCTTTTGACCTGTATGTATGTATGTTTGCAACTTTGTTCGTGTGTAAAGGCTGAACAGATGGCCCGATTTCGACAAGCGAGGTGTCGTTAGATACGTCTTAGCACCGCGGGTGTCACTGGTGCTTTTTAAATGTGAAATTGACGAAATAAAAATATACTTAAATGATAACTAACATTATATTGACGACATTATCCAAATAGCAATCGGGTTTTTCAAGGTTGCTTTTTGTAACACTTGTTTTAAACCTTACTTACCCCTACTTTTGAATCCGCCGAAATATTGCTGGGTTCTGGGGTAATAGGCGTGGCAGGCGACACCGGCGTGGTCGCGCCGCTGTCCCTGTCGGCCAGCGCTAGGAGCCCGGCCAGCGGCGCCCGCGGCGTCAGCCGGCTCTTCTCGGCCCTGGACAGGTGCTCCGTGCGCGTCTTGGAGACCAGCTCGACGTTGTTCGCGCTGAACACCTTGCACTCGTACCCGTTCACGTTCTCTGTCTTGTCTTGGCGCC
Organism: Acleris cristana; assembly: GCA_948252455.1. NCBI lineage: Eukaryota > Metazoa > Arthropoda > Insecta > Lepidoptera > Tortricidae > Acleris > Acleris cristana. The sequence goes on along the minus strand of OX411782.1, from coordinate 7,007,046 downwards.
AGCCCCAGATACCACTCTTGCTCCTATGAGATTCATATCAGTTGGTTAGGGTACATGCAACAAAGTTCAAAAAGCAAAATTTTGGTTCTAGTTAAATTTAAACTTTGACTTTTTGCCATTGACTTTACATGATCAATCATGCTTTACTTTTCGGTCTTGGCACACAACCATTAACAACATAATAAAATATAATTGCTTAGTCATTATTAAACATCGGTTTTTGTATTTGGAAAGAACATTGAAAACAGAATTGAGAGTAAGAGAAGACACCTCCTGCACCGGCCTCAAATTATTTGCAGCATTGCTTCGAGGAGTTTCACGAAATTCATGGTCTAATGCCCTTTTTCCACTGCAAGCGGAGCGGGCTCCGTACGGACTCCGTTTGGCTTACAACGGTGACTTTAAAGAACTTAGCTCGCGTTGGAAACCTTTGGAGTCACCGTTTTAAGCCAAACGGAGTCCGTACGGAGCCAGCTCCGCTCGCAGTGGAAAGCGGGCATAACTCTGTGTAAGTCTAGTGTTGCGACCTAGTGAATTTACTCCGCGTACCTTTCAAAGCTTATTTTCTCGGTGTCGAGATAATTAAGCGCAGTAGGCGCTGACAGCCGCTGCAGGAGCGCTTGCGGCGACACCGGCGGCCAGGCTTGTGTCGGAGTCGCCGGCTCCAGCGTCTCGCTCCATATCGTGCCCATCTCGTGGTCTAGCTCTGTGAGACTGGCGTTGCGACCTGAACAATAACAGCTATGATAAGCTGGGCTAAAGAACTAAATTGAAAAATATTAACAGAGGCGCAAAGTTCGTGTCGTTAGCTATTTTTCTGTCCAATGGTGTATGGAAGAGATCGCGATCGATCGATTTAGCGGTAAGACCGCCTGTTGTATTTGTAATTAAAATGTACTGTTCTCTATTGTTGATATTTTCCCCTTTTAACCGAGAAAAATAAAAATAAATCCAAGAAACAAAATTTATTAATGTTGGAAAAAGCAGCTGGAAACAAAGTCAGTGAAGAACATTAGACTTGTTCTGGGAGCCTATGCAAGATGCATAACGGTATCGTTAGCGATATTCAAAATCTGTCAAAATTAATGGAATGGACATAAAAGCGGCCGACGACAACTAACGTCAATCCTTTACACTTTGCGTTATGCATCTTGGATAGTCTAATATTTTATCCTCTAACTAGCTTCTGGCCACAACTTCGACTATCGTTATTCCCTCGGGAACTTTTAAATTTTCCGAGATAAAAAGTAAAGCTATCTCCATTCCAAATTTCATCTAATTCCGTCCAGCCGTTGCAGCGTGCAAGAGTAACAAACATCGATACCTACAAACTTTCGCGTTTGTAATATTAGTAAGGATTTGCGCTATGCTAGTGAGGTAGAACACCCTGTATTTTGGCCAATTGCATAAGGCAAATTGAAATTAAATTGTTCCAATTTCAACTGACGAAATCTGATTTACGAGTAGGTCTACGCAGCTTTCTTTTGTCTATACCAAGGAGTTGACAGAAACGGTTCACAAAGAAATAAAAGGCACAGGTAACGGCAAGAAACTTACCCTGCCCTCGGAAGATATAGGTGCGGTCGCCCCTCTGCCAGTGGTTGTTCTCGAAGCCGACGAGCGTGGTGTCGACGCGGACGTTCCCACCTCGTTTGTACACTTTGTACGTGTCGAACGGACACATGCGAGACACCAGGGGTACTGCCAACAACGATAGGACTTGTAAGTATATTTAAATTCGAAAATCATGATATACTTATGCAAATTAATGTAAGATGTTGTAAGTTTGCAATCCCGGGATTTTCGGGACTGGTTTAGTACGGGCTAATCCTGAAAATTCCGGTTCAGGCCTATATTAACTTCGAATCTGCAAGCCCTATAATAGCCACTATAAATTCGACCCACGTTATTTCCTTTAAAAGCATTCGATCTTATCTACACTGTGATTTTATCAAAACAGACACGGTGCTTTCGCAGTTTTGTAAAAAAAAACTAGCATAAGAAAAATATTGCACACTGAAAGAATTACAATCCGCAAAACCAAGCCACAAGCCAAATTATTTGCTTTTGAGTAGATAAAATACATTTCACATAGAATAAAGAAAGGGAGAAAGACACAGACCTCAATACACAGAACAAACACAAACATAACTAAAAAAAAAAACAGCAGAATAGCACATGTCCTCAGTGCAGAGCATCAGGAACTGGCTCAGCAATGCACCTACAGCTTTGGGTTTCAACCAGTAGTCTCTGAACTCTTTCTACTCACCCCAACTAGTAAACTCCCACTTCATCTCCACATAGAAGTCTGGCGCCAGACTCAGCCGCCGCAGCAAGTCGGGTATGCCGCCGGCACGCACCACATGTCTTAGGTAGTCCCGGCGGGAGAGCACTTGCGCTAAGATGCTGGGGTCACCGGTGGCGGTTGCTTCTTGGACCACTGCGGACATGTGAAGAGCGTTACTTATGCTTTATGGCAAGGAGGAGTTTACTAAATTATCTAAGTAGGCTGAAAATGCGCCAACCCTGAGCTTTGCTGTCTTAGACAAAAGTATGACCCAAGCTCATAGCAGTTAAATCGTGAGTGTAATAGTCTTTCTGGCGTGAGCTTGATGGTTTGGCCAGTTACATGAACTAAAACTCTGCAATGTAAGATTACATTGAAGAGTTTTACTTAGAAGAGATTTTGTTTGCTTTGTTTTGTTTTGGTTTGTAATTTGTACTAGCTTTACAATAGGCAAAACGTCATCGGTATCAAATACACCACTGCGATCATCACCTATCAGTACCCGATAGCAGACTCAGTATTTGAGCTAAGTAGAGTAAAGAACCCAATTATAAGCTTCAAAATTACCAGTTAGTGGTATCTAAGTACCAGGCATTGGTTAAGCTCAGTGATGAGAAAAATCCCTGCTCTCTGCCCGGCTCTCACCTGTCCAACCTTCCTTGTCACAGTTGACGTCGGCGCCGGCGTCTACCAGCGCGCGCACCGCCTCCGTGTGACCAAGCGTCACAGCCAAAAGAAGAGGCGTTCGTCCTCGCGTATCTCTCAGTTCCAACTCTTCTGATGTCACCTGCACAATACAGTAACGGTGAAAAAGATTGCTTCATGGAATTGGTATTTTGGTAAATGTATCACTTTGCAGAATTTTCATTTCATATAAAGCTATTTTCTGCTGAGCCCGTGTTGATTTCAGGTTATCTTGTGATGGATACGAGTCTAAACTAACCCTAACCTACGTGAATCATATTTAAGATAACCTGAAATCAAATGAGTGTCTACAAATCATGAGTAAACCGTTTTTCGCAATAAAAAAATCGAGCTGCTTTTTTACATATATATGCCTATAAAATATTAAGGTAAAATTTATCTATTTACTGAAATTAAATTTATACATGTTATTCCATTGTAAGTACCATTACAAGAAATACACAACAAACACAAATAAAGTCATAACTTAAAGAAGACTTTTATCAGTATTGCAAATGAAAAAAATATGTTTTAAGTTTGCAGGATCATGAGTTTTGAAATTGTTTAACAAGTTTATCCCGGGATTAAAATTATGCATTGACTCATAAAAATTTTTTAGCCAACATGACAAAATTATTTTCAAAAACAATATTTAGAATGAACATTCATAAACATACCTAAGTATTTGGCAACAACCTTATATTTAGCTAGGGCACACCTATGGCTTCTCTGAAATAATGAGATTATTTTAAAGACAACCTTGTTTGGCTTCCATTGGTTCCTCATAATTTTATTGCAATATATAGTAGCTTTAGGCCTCAATATTGAATTTGAACAAATAGTCAACGGCCTGGGTAGGATATTTAGTACAATATAATTTCTGTTGTGTCTGAACTGCAATAAGAAATTGTAAAATGATTTAATAGTTTATCAACATGTCATGGAAGTTAATTTAAAAGAAAAAGAGTTGGTTTATTTATGCTTCTAAGCAATAAAATTTACCTATCCGATAGTCACCTCATTTTTTGTCAAAGAGGAAAATGTATTTTTTATTCACTTTGGCATAATACTCATTAGTATATTACAACTTTAATTAGTATGCCCACTTATTAACAATTAATTAACACAGCACAACATAAGATATACAATACATATAATCCCCTCCTTTAAAAAACAGTAAATTGTTGGACAAATAAGAGCTTAAATAATATTTTTATTTTTAAAACTTATCTTGCTTTGCTCAGATACACACACACAACACACACACACAATTTTTTTACAGAAACTTCTTTGTGCCTTACACTAGTTAAACTAGGCTTTAAGCTGTTTTTGAGACAGTGTTTGTCAATTCGCAAAATAATAATAATAATTACAGTTCAATGACATAGCAAATAAGGCAATTACAGCAGAATTTAAAAAACTATTCATGATACTTATTCAGTAAATTGGCCACATGAGGGCTCTTTTATACTTCGGCAATATAAAGTGAATCTGCTAGCGCTTCCAACAAAACTATCATTGCCGAGAAGAAGGGCTGCAAGAAACTCAGGGAGAAGTGGACTTATAAAAGATTAACACACACTTATAAGATACAAATTGATCATTGTGTCCATTTCGTTACCTCAAAAATGACGAGAGAAAGCTTATTTATATGTTGATGGTAATCTTCGAAACCAATGAAACTATAAAAAAAAACTTCACAATTTGAAAGGTACATAATTCCCGATGGACGTAGGCTAAATTATATTTTTTCTATCAACCCAGGCAAAGTTAGTCGATTTAAAAGTAGTACTTACAGTTTACATAAAAATAGCACCAAAGTAGAATACATATAGTGGTACCGCCGTAAATAATGATCTTTGCCAGATAGCAGATTTGTATAAATAAATAACAATAAGAGTCAACAACCTCACAATATTCTCTCACACATTGTTTTTAAAATGACTCATAAAATGATTCATAGCAAGGAAACTAAAAATAGTATGAATTACCACCTAACATACATATCAATTCGGATTATACATATAATGGTCTCATCAAGCGCATTGATGATCCGCCAATGTCAAAGTTGGATATTAAAAAGTGCTATAAATGTTTCTGTGTCCAGTAACATTTGTTATGGTTTAGTAGCAATACATGTCATAGACAAATTCTCAACAGCTTGAGATATAACCCATCAATTGAGAGAAATTGAATTTCAAGACAAATTGATATTGAACATACACAATTGGTGGAGTGTAATTACACATTAATAAATAAGTAAATACAAAGGAAATGTTAAGTGGTTAAATAATGAACACAAAAAGAAAGGATTTTGTATTAAACTTAATCTACAACTACCAGTGAGTGGTGTGCAAATTTACATCGGACTCTATAAAACAGTAGTCCTAAATCACTTAGATGTAGCCCATTGAAGTCAGAGCCCTGTTTAGGCTGACTTTGAACAATTATAGAGGCGTTAAATTCGCCGGTAAAAAAATAGTTATATAAGGAGCTGTTACTTTGAAGGGGCTGCCCGAAATGAGCTACTATATTAGGATAAGGATATAAAATTACCGCATTCGCCTTCAAATGATTCGCCAGTTGTTCATCGTTGTTCCACACCATCCAATGTAATGGATATCGCGATTTCACTTCTTCTTCTGTTATGGTCATGGTGTCAACACATTAGATATCTTACACAAGTACAGGTTCTACCCTTGAGTTTAATCATACGATACTACCTAATTAGTACTAATAAGCTATGCAAACTAATTAATTGAAAATATACATGAAAACCTACTGCGATCACTGCGCCGAAACGTCACGTCAACTATGACCACAGACTAAAGATACCTGCAAGCAATGCCAAAATTCTTTATTTTCATCCGGGAGACCGGGAACCTATTACAAAACAGTGTGGATTAATAGTTACGGTAGCTCGTCTCTCTCTGGCAATAAAGATATGGGTGAAGTATAAAAGAAGAAGCACTCACAAAAGTTTTAATCAAAGTTAGATGATCCGGCCCAACAAATCTTCATTGAAGTTTATTTTGATCGATTAAAACCGTATCTCAAATAGTATCAATACTATAAGAATAAGAGGACCCCTAAAAATGACTTGCCTGCATCTGTGGGATTTTTATTTTACCAACCCTAAGACATCGGTTACACGCTAATTCTGGCGTCAGTTCAGTCCGTGCTCGAAAGGGACGCAGCTATATTAACATAATAGCTGCGTCCCCCTCGATCATGATTGAACTGACGCCAGACTGATGAAATACTGAGCGTGTAACCGATGTCTAATAATTTTATAAATGCAAAAGTTTGTGCGTTCGTTTGTTACTCCTTCACACTGCGACGGTTGGACGGATTTGGATGAATTTTGAAATGGAGATAGGTTATACCCCCGGCAAACACATAGGATACTATTTATCCCGGAAAATTAAAAAGTTCTCGTGAATAACCATAATCGAAATCTACGCGGACGAAGTCGCGGGCAGAAGCTAGTACACTTATATATTTGTGTTGGCAACACGAAAAATGACATTTCACCATCAAGTGTTTTGATACATTTTTTCAAAATTCATAATTTATTTACGTAATGTATTTATTTTGGAAAATGATATTATTTTAAAACAAAATGAACAAAGCCCTCGTGTTGAAATACGCTATAGGCGCCTTAACGTTCAGGTCAAAGCCAACAAACTGCAGATTTTTCTCTAGCATAGTGACGGACAAAAAAGTCGCAGTAAGTAATTAATTTTATACTTTTGAATATTCTAATGTAATTCCAAGCGTTCAGTAAATATTTATATCTAAAACTGCTCGAACAAGACTGGGCTCTCTAAAACCCTCGATACGATTTTAATTAAGTGAAACTCACATACACTAAAAATTCACTTACACTTACATTAAAAATTTACAGGAATGTTATAATATCCTAGAAATTCCGGTGAATTCTAAGCAAGAGGCAGTTAGACAAGCCTTTCTTGACTTGGCGAAAGTTTACCACCCGGATTCTGGCTCGCCTGAAGCTAATATAGACAAGTTTGTAGATATTGAAAATGCATTCAGAATACTAACAAGGCATAACACAGGGAAAAGCAGCCAACAAGATGTGGAGAGTATTGTCTATGATATTCAGGTAAGTTTAAGATATAATTCAATTATCTAGCCTTAAATGGTCCTCTCTTTAAGGAATGATTTTGTTGGTGATACTGCAAAACCGCGTAACCAACAAATTTGTTATAGAGCAAAATTAACCTTAACGTCTTAGAAAAAAGGTACATTTTGCTACTCATTAAAAATGTTACTTACGCGGTTTTGCATTTTCACCGACGAATTTGTACTTTAGAATTAGAAATCTTACACCCTGTTTACACTTTGTTAAGTGCAAGTGTGAAGTTCATACATTTGCTACTTGCCACTTAACAGCGAATGTATGAACTTCACACTTGCACTTAACAAAGTGTAAACAGGGCCTTATAGTAACGGGATAAGTATTGATTAAGTAATAATAAGATAACATCTGTGTATCAGTGACAGCAGTGATTTCTTTTTATTTTTACTACTAAAAGCACTTTAATGCTACACTATGGCAAATATAATTAAATGTAGCCTTCCTTAGAATAAACTTTCTTGCTTAGAAGTTTGTTAGTCTCCCAAATTTTTTTGATACCTTTAGAAAAAATACTAACAGATTGATCTGGCTGAATAAAATAGTTTTTATCTTATTATTTCTTTATACCTATTTATTCCAGCATACAGCACCCCAGCACCGTCAATATCTGAGCTACGAAGGCATTGGCCATGGCACACCTTTCCAACGCCAGAAGCAGTATGAACAGGCTCGAGCACAACAAGCAGCTGAAAACCTCATGGAGCACCGACTTGCAAAGGCAGTAGCCTCAGAAAATACTTTGATGAAAAAAGGACAAAACTACAGAAGGAAACATGATATAAAAACAAAGTATGGTTTCGATAGGCTTGTTGAAGACTTGATTCAGGAATCCATGTCAAAGGGAGAATTCCAAAAACTGAAGGGTGTTGGAAAACCGTTGAAAGATCAAAATAGAAATCCATATGTTGATTTTACAACGCATAAGTTGAATGAGGTATTGTTTTTACATAATAAATGTCCTAATGTCTGAAAAACTAACTAAAGGAAACAAGAACCTTCTAAAATTGATACTTTAAAACTTGGCCTTGATATTAGGCTGGTGGACTTTACCGAAGCAACTTGCACTTGAATCTGAGCATTTATTTATTTAATTTTAATTGCACAGAAATAAGTAGGAATGGTGTACCTAAACTATCAGTCAACAATCGATCAGAACAAATATCCAATCAGAAAACACATTGAGTACACAGAAAAAGAAGACAGATAAAAACTAAAAACATAACTATCCTATTTATTGCTAATACTTACCACAATAAATATACATATATGTTGTGTATGTGAATACTCAGATTCTAATGCAAGGATAGACAAGCCTACATGAATCTTAAAAAATTACCTTATGTATATTATCATTCTAGCTTGATAGCTAGGCATACTGTTAATCTTATTTTTTATGTGGCAAATTCCACTTTTATCTATTTTGAGTTGTATAATACATAATGGCCTAAATTTAAAACAACTTTGATTACAGGTTCTTATTAATAACGGTTTCACACCAGAATGGATAACTATGAACAAGGAAATCAACCAAGACATTGATGCGCTGAAGCAAGAAATACAAAGGGACAGAATGTATCTAGGACCCCATCCATTATCTCCCGAAGACCAGGCCAAGTGGGACCGTCTTTGTGTAGTAAACAGAGACTTAGCCAAATCAATTAACACTAAAATTAATACATTTAATTTAATAGTACCTTTGCTCAACAAACAAAAGTTTCATGTAGATTTTGATAAAATCTCTGAAGAGATATTAGTGAGTGGGGAACATTCGGTTGTGCGTAAAACTAAACAGGTGATAAAACCCATGGAAACTGTTAGTACGCCTGATGATATTTTAAGTTTATTATTCAAAGGGCTTAGTGATCTTTTTAGTTTGAGTAAGTCAAAAGAAAAATCTAGATAGTAAGTATATGATTTATTTATTTTGTTCTCTAAAGTCAAATATTCAGACAGGTGAGGCTACACATCAGGCACAATCATAGTGATGTGTAAGCCTGTATTCAAGTAGTCTGTTATTAGCAGCCTTTGCAATATTCAGATTCTATCTGTGAGTGATGTTAACATACTCAACATATAAACAACTTTAAAATAAATTGATTGAAGTGTCATCATCAGTATAAGTTACAGAAACAATGCATTGGGGATTTAAGAACTTACGATAACAGAAGTCTTATTTTAACTATACATATAGGGAGATAACTTAGCTTCTTAAAATTAATTGTGATAGATTGTGATTTTAAATCTAAATAAAAACACCATAATTCATGCAAAACGTTTTATTTCGAACATCTATTAAACTACATAATTTTCTTAACAATAACGGCATTACAAAACACATACTTAAACTATACTTGATAAATGCTGTAAACAAAATACTTAACTAGTGTCTACACGAGACATAACTTTGATAAAGGTATATACAAATTGTTGTATTTGTAGCGCAATATAAAAAGCCATACAAGATTTATTAATGACTAGGGTGCTTACCTTGCAACTCACTTAATGTGATTTCTATGGGACAATGCAATATTGTTACAACAAGTTATCATCATCACTTCAAACTAACTTGTATAGTATCTTATTGTCATTATACCCCCTATGTCATTAAGAGTTTGAAATGTGTCCTAAATTTAGGACCAAAGTGGATTTTTGACAGAAAATAAAACCTGTAGTTGTGAATATTCGAGATTCGACTTAAAGATATCATAGTATCTTAATATTTTAATGGAATGTTATAGATTTAATGGCACGACATGATATATACGAAGTACTTTTTACACTTACATTTACATCTTATTGGCAACATAATTTGTATATCCTGTAAATCTAAATGGCTTTGTTTGACTGTTATTTATTTGTCATAATTGTTTCGGTCGACAATTTAAGTGTATTTAACCTAGCTTACAACCAATCATGGGAATCATGGAATGTATGTTCTACGGTCGTGATGTACTAAATGGATTAACCTTTTGAAAACCTTAGTCCTTTATATAAGACAGCACATTGTGCCGACGTTTTAAAATTGTCTTTATTTAACATCCGTCGCATAAATGTGCTGCATAAAATAACTAAGGCATACAATAGGTACATTTGTATTAGGAGGGGAGTAACCTTTTTTTAAGAGTACCACATAATGTTTCCCTGCGCGCTAAGCCTTACTCGGCCAGTAGCCAGCAGCCTTAAGGCTCTAGGGAATGCTCGATGCTCCGCAGCATGGATCCTCTCAGTGAGGGCCTCCACCGTGTCGTCCTTGAGGACTGGGACGCGCTCCTGGAGGATTATGGGGCCCGTGTCCATGCCCTCCTACGAAATGATACAAAGTTGGTTTATGGGACAAGTTATTTGAGGATTCAGGAGGCGTCGTGACTGTTATAAATTTGAGCCTGCCGCTGTATCCAAGCTACCTCAGTGTACAGGGCTTCGCAGTCTTGTGAAGGTACTTAAACACATTATATGGATGTGTTTTAAAGGCCTTACTAACATAGGGCAAAATAATATATTTAAGCGCTTTATTTTGTGGTATGAGCACCTGACGAACCGAGCCGGTTTTAGCCGAGTATATCTCAGATTCTACTTTCCATTGAGCACACAGGCCGCTCTTATTCATGTTCATGATTAAAAAAAGAGTAATGTATGATACTCACGTCGACGAAGTGTACCGTGCAGCCGCTTTCCCGGTCGCCGGCGTCGAGGCACTGCTTGGGCGCCTCCAGGCCGGGGTGCAGCGGGAGCAGCGACGGGTGGATGTTCACCAGCCGGCCCTTCCATCTGCGGGGATAAGTCATAACTCGTAAGTAAACTATTAGTATAGCCAATTTACACGTTAAAAATATATAGGATATGGATAATTCAAATATGCTATCATACAAAAATTGAACAATTCTTACATTTTCCTAACCTAGCTGTATATTGGGGTTAGCGCCATCTTGCGGTGTAAAAACCATATCATCGACCTGTTATGGTATTGATTTTGAACTCTGCCGCCATTATTGTCAAGAAAATAAGAGCTATCAAAACGATGACAATACGATAGCAGGTCAAAAGACGATATGGGTCTTACCGTCCAGAATCTCGGCCCTCATCAGTTCACCCCCCGTTGTCTGCAAACACTGATCAGTGCAAGGTCACATGTTGAATATTTTATTCGATTTTGAACTCAAAAACAAGTAGAATAGAGTTTAAAATGTATATTCTTTTAATCTCAATGAACGACTAAACCATAATCATTCGTTGAATGAAACGTTCTTAATTTGAACTTGACTTTGAAAGGTTCTAAATTTGAATTTGACGTTTGACGCGCCATTCTGCGTCAGATGAAGGGTGCAAGTGTGCGACCCCGTCCTACAATACGAAGGATTAATTGATCTTGAGTGAGATACTTGTTTCAAGACAAGTCAAAGTAAATAATAAATCCTAAGAAAATTACCTTCATGACATGTCGTGAGACATATCTCACTTAAAATCCGTTTTAATACGGCCCTAAATGATGTCCTACAGGGGCTTCTAAACGGGCCATGTTTTCACTGCAATATGTGGCCGGCAACTATTGGTGTCTTTCTCTAACATATGAGTAAGAGAGGGACACCAATAGTTGCTGGCCACATATTGCAGTGAAAACATGGCCCGTTTAGAAGCCCCTTACGGATTTCATCCCAATTTGTTTTAACCTATATGCTTACGATATAGAAGCAAGTTGGGCTTAAACAAATTGGAAAATAGGTCTCCTTTGTGACGGATTTGTCCGTTGAAAAGTTAATGTTTATGAATTATTTAACTTACTTCTGTACAAACTCGCTGGATAAGATCCTCATGTACCCGGCTAGGCAGACGATGTCTATTTTATGCGCCTCTAACGCGGTCGTGATGGCCTGGTCGAATTCTTCCCGCGATTTGTAGTCTTTGTAATTAAACACCTGTAAATAATCGTTTTAATGTAAAATACTCATTTTTTTTCAAGTCTTATGCAATCCTTATCACAATTGAATACGATAATTGATAATTTTCCACTTGAACCGGTTTCTTGCGGCGCTTCTACTCTGCAACCATGGTCTTGTCCGAAGCGCTAGTAGTTTCACTCCAAAATTCCATGTTACCGACGTGTAAAAGATCCCTCATGTGGTCAATTAACTACATAAATATTTTGAATTATGTTGCTACATATGTACGAACAGCATACATCTCACAGATCATAAGCCACGCAATTGAAATTAAAAAAAATGATCTCCATCTTGACTTAGGCATAGGGGCCTATTATCCTAAAAACTGACCAAGAACTTGTCGAGCCAAACGAAGTGTAGGGTATCGTTTAACTTCCACCAAGTTAAACGATACCTATTACTCGATAACTTGCAAAGCCTACTTAGCTTACCCTATTTTTTTCAATATTTTTTTTTACAATGTTTTTGGCGTGATTATTACGTATAACTTTTCCAAATTACAGCTTTGTAGTTTGATTTAAAAGGCGTGAGGATGGACAGACAGACGGACATGGCGAAACTTTACTCTTTGGCTTGCTTGTTGATTAGGAGCCCTACATATAAGCTATTATTTTATGAACGCAATAGGCTCCTGGCCACCTTTCTAGCAGTCAAGCTATAAGCGTGCGTCACGCAGCTATATTTTTCATATAAGAAAAATAACTTACCAAAGATGGCACGTCGGCTTTTTCTGCCCGTTTCAAAGCATAAGCGTCCTTTTTGTTGCTGATCACAAGGGCTATATCCGCACACATACACTGGGCCGCGTCGCGTGTGTTGTCTAGGAGCGCTTGGAGGTTGCTGCCGTTGCCTGACACGAGGACCGCCACCTGAAAAAAAAAGTTATCGTTGATTGACCATATCGTTAGGGTGCGGCTCTACTGAGGCGGAGCGGAGCGGAGCTGTGCCAATATTAACCAATAGAAGGCGCATGCGGTCACGTCGAGCGGCCCTTCCGCACGTTAGTTTAAATTCTATTGGTTAATATTGGCACAGCTCCGCTCCACTTCGCTCATCTCCGCCTCAGTGGAGCCGCAACCTAAGGCTGCCTGTCCACTGGAGCGGAGCGAGGCACCGAAGCGGTGAGCGAGGAAAAGATACACCAATAGGAATACTTTATTTTCCTAGCCTCGCTCGTGGATATTTTTCTCGCATACCACTCCGCTACCTCGCTCCGCTACAGTGAATAGGCAGCCTTAGGCTGTTTAAAGTACAGTCGGCATATAAAAATGTCGTGTCGGTTTCCACCGATTGTTCCAGCCGCGAATACGACGTCATTTTTGACTAAACAGAATCACGCTTTTTTGTCGCCTAAATAGATAGTGGTAAGAATTTTTTTTAAATACTAACTAATTGCTCAGTAAATGGTACCTACTTTTTGTAGCTGTATATCGTGCGGAATGTTGGAATTTTCGAACTAGTGCTTTTTACTTTTTGTAACTGCATATCGTGCGGAAAGTTGGATGTTTCGCACTTGTGTTTCTTACTTTTCAATTTTTTTTAATTTACTTGTTCCAACCCATGCATCCAATTAAAGAATTTGCACGTGTAACCACTTTTTTTTAAATTACTATAAACCGTTATTTCGAGCAGGAACAGTTTTATTTTGCTTTTTGATGAGAACCGAAATAATATCGATTCTGTTCGAGCGGAATCGAAATGAAAATGCTCTAAATATTTGAAATATACGGCGTTTCTGACGAGCTGGTTAAAAAATCAAGTTTCCGAACCCTGGTCATACAAATGTGGTATCGAAACGGCTTACCTTCTTGCTGGGCATGGTGGGCATCCTGCGCGTAAACTCGAGCGCGGAGGAGAAGTTGTCGACGAGCACGCGCGCGCCGCCGGCCGGCCGCGCCTGCACGCTGCCGATCACCATGGCGCCGTACGATCGCGTTATGTTCATCACCTGGGGGAAATCGATATTTATGTTAATTTATGTAAACTCTGTAACAAACACATAAATATTACAATATTAATATTAAACTAATGTACAAAGGCGATAATTATTAAATAGTTAAAAAAACCCATAATATAAACAAATCTAGAAAGTCAATCCCTGCCTTTTAAAAGGCCTAAGGTACCAATTTAAATTAAGAACATCTTGCAGCGGGCCTTACGAGGACGATTTCGATGACAGTACAATAATTCGGCGTAAAACCGGCGGCAAATCGGCGCGGCGCACATGTCTAATTGCAAGTCATAACATATTTTTTTTAACAAACTGTTACTTTTCAGGATTTTTATAAATTAACCTATCCTTACCTAGCCTTGTCTACAAGTTAGATATTTAAAAAAAAACTGATAAGTTTATGCTTCCAGTTGTATACATAACAATTATGACTATCAATAATTATGTCAAAATTACATTATGACTAAAAAAAATGCGAAACAACTGGTTCCCAATATTATTACTATCAAGCTGGTAAAATGATGTAGACGGAAAGAGATGGAACTCCGCAATGGTTAATTGTAGATCCGTCAAGTTGGAATTCGATTAACTCTTCTTTTAATAGCGAGACTATAACACTAAAAACTTTTTTCTATTAAAACTTCTATCTAATCTCTTACGTCAGCTTGATCTTCTGGCGACACTATGAGCACCATCCCGATACCACAGTTGAAGGTGCGGAGCATTTCCTCGTCCGACACCGAGCCGGCGTCCGCGATCCACGCAAACACCTACAACAAAGATTACAGTTGATGGTAGATTAACAACTTGACATGGGTTATGTATGATTAGCGTGTATGTTATGTTCAGATTGGGTATTCAGGAGCTGATTTAATTAGTGAGAGGACGTAATACAGAGAAGTCAAGTTACAACTACTGGATAAGATATTGAGCTATTTTTATTGAACGACGGATTTCTGAGTTTAAATAGTAGGGGGTATTTTAGGATTTATTGAGTGAAAATAAGATCACTACTGCCGCACTTAGAGACGACATTTAATTTAAATGCTTGTTAAGTGACGTGTTGTCTTATTCTATTGCTGTAGCAAAGAAAGTGACAGCAGCAACTTAATCAAGCATTAAATTAAATTGACGTCTCTGAGTTCGCCAGTAAGACAATCTATTAAGGAGCCATTCTACTTTTCGATGCCTAGTAAAACGTACCCTGACCGTCAATTTAGAGTCATAATTTTCAACAAAACTAGATAATTTAATAACACAATTTTCAGATTCTGGTGAACATACCTGAATAATGTTTTATCCCAAATCATGTGGGGCTAAAATAGGCTATAATAGTAACGCAGTTGTCGTTATTCGTAAAGGGACGCAGAGGCTGGTAACGAAGTGGTAATTTAGGTAACCCATCATTTTAGGTAAATGAGCTCCCAATTATCCGATCTCAAATAAATAATAGTTGAACGTTACCGGGTGCACGTTCCACCAGTGCGCGTTGAGCCGCGCGCGCACCCACTCGGGCGTGACGCGCGGGATGTTGTCGAGCAGCCCGCCGCCCGTGATGTGCGCGACGGCCTTCACCAGCCCGCGCTGCAGTGCAGGGAGCACCGAGCGCACGTAGATACGGGTTGGCTTTATTAGTTCTTCGCCTGTAGAATGTAGAAATAGTAACGATTGTCAACTGGCGCTTAAATTGCGTAGCTGTGAAGAAAATTCCATTCTTTAGTTCTGGGCGATATCGTTTTTCGCTCCTTGAATAGAGTCCACGATTTTTGAATATGTTTTAGATGTTAAACATGAACAGAAGTTATGTTGAAAAACTACGTCTGCAAATTTTCCTTTTGACGAAAATATATGTTGGAAAGAAAGAAAACAGAAACTTACAAACCTAGTTTAACATAACGACCACAATTAAACAAACAATCGGAATAGGTTGAAGCTAAGGAAAAACATCGCAATTTGTATGGAAATTTTTAGCTTCACAATCTTCTTAAGGTAGTAAGGATTAACCTACATGTACGACATTTGCCAAAGTAATATTAGAGTTCAGATTTTAAAAATTAATTAAAAGGTGACCTTACAAGAATAAAATTTGGGGTATGAACTAGGTATAAAAGAGAAGTGACTAAGCCTTTTAATTGTATTTGTACAGAATAACGCTGTAAAAGGAGGTTAACAGAAGTAGGCAATGTGTATAATAATGTGGTTTAAATTTGATGTACCCGATATAAAACACTGCACGTTGAAATAAACAAGTTTTTTTTTCCTTTGAACTGATATAGGTTGGTGTTCCACAGGGAAGTAAGCTGGGACCGCTGTTATTCATTATTAACCTCAACAACGTGACATAAGTTAATTTTCTAGAGGTTTATTCGATGTCAAAATTAATCTAAGAACGTTTAAAGAATACCATACATTGTCATATCGATTCAATATAATGAAGGTTCACCTAAAGTAAGTCCTTCTTTGCTGAAAGGCGCCTTGTCACTGAGTGTTAATCCAATCTTCTTCACCAGTTTGTGGATCAAACTGTAGCCGTTGCTGTGAATACCGTTCGAGGGAAGACCGATGATTGTGTCGCCCACCTGTAAAACATTTTATGTTAATTACCCATAATTAGGACCATGCACCATATATGAAGCTAATTTAATGTTATTTACAAAATTTTGTTTTTGGTTTTATTTAGCTTGCGGTGGTTCAAGTTAAGTCTTCTTTGATATAAAACAATGTTTCGAGTCAACTCCGTAAATAACAACATTATAAAAAAAGCGGTTGTAGCATTTTCAGTTACAGTTATTAACAGAGGAAGGTCGGAATAGGTAGAGCTTACTAACCTAAACTTGACGCATTTCATTCATGCGTGAGTGAGATGGGAATACGTTATTGAATCAAGATGCATTAAGTTTAGGTTAATAAGCACTACCTATTCCGACCTCTGGTTATAAAACTAAATTTGAAAGTTTTGAAATTTCTTAAAGTGTGTAAATCTAATATACCCCACAGATTATTAAGCTCTGAAGAAGTAAGGTGAAGGATATTAATAAAATATTAGACAATGGACTTACAGTGATGTCCTGTATCTTAGGTAAGATATGCGAGCGCTCGACCACGCCGAGCGCAAACCCTGCGATATCGTACACGCCTGGCTCATACATTCCCGGCATCTCTGCTGTCTCGCCACCTAACATACAAAGATAGTTCTTTCATATTTCTTATAAATATAAGGGGCACCATTCACCTTCATACCAGGTGTAACCTGGCGTATATTATAGTAAAAAATTAAAATACTTGCAAAGACCTATTTTTACTTTTGTGGAAATAATTTGAAACTTGCATAGCAGGGGTGGTCAACCGGTCGATCAGGACTAATAGTGCAGTCGATCGTGGCAAGGCAAAAAATATAAATATGAACTATGCTGTTTCATTTAAGATTTCAAGAAGTATGTAATTGGTAGATCGCACAGAGTTTCGTCAGTGAACAGTAGATCTTGGGTCTAACCAAGTGGTATAGCATATACTTACCAATAAGAGCTGCCTGCGCCTGCCTGCACCCTTCAGCGACTCCAGATACAACCGCCCTCGCTACGCTCACGTCCAGCCTGCCGCACGCGAAATAGTCCAGGAACGTCAGCGGGCTGGCCCCGTTGCAGAGGATGTCGTTGACGCACATCGCCACCAGGTCTACTCCGATGGTGGAGTGCTGGTTAATTTTCTGGGCAATTTTCAACTTGGTTCCGACGCCGTCAGACGCTAGGACTAACACTGGATCCTAAAGAAACAAATTATAACATAAAGTAATAATGTATACACTCGGCGACCTATAGTCGTCCTGTTCAAAGAGGCCCGATTTGACAGCTGTCAACGCAGTACAAAAAATAACTCGTGCCTATATCGTTCCTTTGCAAAGGACATAAGAAACAAAGGAAACTAAGCCATAAGCAACGTCATTTTAAAGTTTCAAAAATATCCTACCAATAGTGCGTGTGTGTGTGTGTGTGTGTGTGTGTGTGTGTGTGTGTGTATGTGTGTGTATGTGTGTGTGTTAGTTTGTTACTCCTTCACGCTGTAACGGCTAGACGGATTTGGATGAAATTTGGAATGAAGATAGCTTATACCCAGGATCAACACATGCTACTTTTCATCCCGGAAAATTTAAAAGTTTCCGAGGGAATAACGGTAAACGACATTTACGCGGACGAAGTCGCGGGCAGAAGCTAGTATTTCATAAAAAGTACCCCTGGTACACTCGAGACTATGCACATATATTTTGTACTGAGTTGGCATCTGTAAAATCGGGCCCTTAAGAACGGCACGACTACAGATCACACACCTACTCGAAACATCTTATCTTACTTAACAACTGAGCAGGGGTGGCAATATTAACCCAGCAACACTTTCAAGGCAATTTGTAACTTTTTTATGGGTTGAAGATGGCATACGAGCACACATGCCACTTGATGGTGGATGGATGACTGAAATGTGTTCCCGCCAACCCTGAGAACTTTAGATGGAATGGCTCTATGCTAGTCATTTCAGTTTGCCTTACCGCACCAGAAAACAACAATGCGAACACTGTTGTTTGGTAATGGCAATTATTTCACCTCTGCATATAATACTAGCATTCATCAATCAATAATTTACTGTTCATTTTAGAAGTTCGCACCTTATATTCCTGTTCGACCGCTTTCAGTTGGAAGCAGCCACCGAAACCACCGAGGCCGCCCAACACACCGGACCGCGAAGTGGACCTATAAATATAAACAATCCATTACCTTATTTAGAATGAGCAGGTAGGTTTCATTACAACCGAATTTCAAAATGCCCTTGATCCTTAATTTGGTTCAATTTCAAATTTCATGTTGTTCAATTTGATCCAAACCATCTGATTCCTAAAATACTTGAATTCCTAGACAATTAAATCTTAGAATTGACTTAAATCGAAAACTGAAAGGCAAAATGACTGTCTCAAAAGGTCCATAATAATAAATAATGATTATAGACAGAATAGTAAAGCAGTCATGGAAGAAGGTTAATCAACTTGTTAAAATTTCTACTGCTTTGTAATAAGGCAATTTTGGAACAAAGGTGTTACGAATTTTAGTCAAGTTAGGTATCCGGTATTTTGAGAGAATTAAAACAGGTATTTTGGTATTTAGGCATTATGATACCAAGTCGTTTCGAGACCTAAGTATTGGTAATGAAAAACGAATTAATATAATTCTGGAACATTGTTTACCTAGCCAAAGGTTTGATGAGCGACACGAGCGAGTCCCCCGCTTCAATGTCAACTCCGCTGTCCTTATAAGAGAGTGATTTCCGCGTCGCAGTGTACACGTCCCCGAACGGAGCCGTAAGGGGAGTCATCGCTTCTTTGAAGTTCTCTACTACTACTTGATGACCACCTGGAAACGACAAAAGTATAAACATAATGCGACAATTACAATATAGCATGTCTCGAATTTTCAACCTTGTTCTGTTTATAGAGGTAGCTTTACTAGTGTAGGGAAATGAGTGTAAACCGCTTTTTTTTTCGAAGTTGAAATCTTCGTAAGATATCTGGTTTCATAAATAGGGAGTGCAACCTGGTTATGTGGGATTAGCCCACTAAAACCCCCTCCATGGTCCACCACGGTACGTATACACCAGTGCTATCACGCGCTTTTACACAGCTCATCACCGGCACCTAAGCCCACCACGTGCTTTCACCACGTGCTGCAGCTTCTTGGGACCACAGCACGATGCTACCATCCATCGGTAGCATAAGTTAACCAGTAATTTGGCTTCACACGGAGGGAGAACAGTGGATATCAGGGTACTGCTACTGTGTAAACGCACAAGACAGTACTGTTTTTATCTGGGCGCGTGCGTTCACAAATCTGAAACGTATTGAACGCAGTAGCTAAGATGACAGGTCTGCCTCACATTATCGAACTAAAAATGCCAAATAAACAGTACTTGCCTTCTTTCCCCAAAGCCTGTACGACGCCCACGATGTCTATGGTCTCGTTCACAGATTCTAGGACTTCGTTGACGCAGATGGGGTCCACGATGACCACCATACCGACGCCGCAGTTGAATGTTCTGAGCATTTCGAAGTCTGACACGCCACCTAGAGAAAGAGTTTGAGGTTTATGTAACAAAGTTGAGTCTATGTGTTGTTCATTGAATTACTTACACCATATTATGAATTTTAACGAACTCATATGAACTATGTTAACCGAGAACCATCATCCACTGCTTTTGCAGGTTTTTCCCATAAACGATTTAGACCATTCAATAACATGTTACACTTTTACCTTCAAATATTCATCCAAAATATTGACCGCCGTCTAGGTATAATGTTTGAAAACAGCTCCCATTCCTACATAACTAGCGTCGGTTATTAAGAATTGATACTCATAACCTACCTTTAGCTTGCAGCCAGCCGAAAATCGGTTTGATCTTGAACTTCATCGCATCCAGCACAACCTTGACTCCAGCTGGCAAGATCCTCGGAATGTTCTCCAATAAACCTCCGCCAGTTATATGGGCCAGGGCTTTGATGGAGCCCTTTTTAACGGCAGGGAGTAAAGCGTTCACGTAGAGACCAGTTGGTTCTAGGAACTCTTCGCCGAAAGTCCTGCCGGTTTCGCTGAATGGAGCTTTCTCGAAGAAGCTAGAAATAGAAAGTGTTTATGAAGGAGCCGTTCTTTGTTTTATGATGTCTTTATTCTGCAAACTCATTTGATCGAATTTAATTTCATCGAAAGCGGATTTCTGCTGAAACCTTACTGATTTTAGATTGTCTTAAGCATGGGTTACACAGGTCAGGTTAAGACCTATGACCACTTAAAAACTATAAATTTTGCACGTGTAAATGCCTATCGAAGAAATGAAAATTCGACGAAGTAAAACATTCTATGAAATAGTGTCGGAGATTCAAGGGTTAACCATTCTGCAGAGGTATAGTAGAAACTATTTAAAATCACGATTTGCACTTGAGAGCTTATCTGCGATGAATGGCATTGTTATCTTTTGTTAAACCCAACCGCAAATAACCTGTACAAAATGAAATGCATTAATAACAAAAGATGGAATATGAATTACAACTTTACCGTCTTGAAAATAAGGTTCAAATTGGATTAGGACACACTTAACATAGAACCTTTTGGAAATGACATAATAATGACCACCGCGTATAACATTTAGCAATTCAATGTCATTCCCAAATGTTCTATGTGAATTGTGTCTTATTCCAATTTGAACCTTATTCTCAAGACGTTAAAGTTGTAATTCATATTCCATCTTTTGTTATTAATGCATTTCATTTTGTACAGGTTATTTGCGGTTGGGTTTAACAAAAGATAACAATGCCATTCATCGCAGATAAGTTCTCAAGTGCAAATCGTGATTTTAAATAGTTTCTACTATAACTAGTTGATCACAGATAGTGCATCTGTGCTCTAATCGTCAATATTTCCACTTACCTATGTCCAGTCTCATTCATGATCTTCTGCACCAAACTGTACCCATTGCTGTGGACGCCAGTTGAAGGTAATGCTAGCACAACATCTCCAGCTCTAATCTCTCTAGACCGCGGCAACTGTTTATGGTTGTCGACAACTCCTACAGCGAAACCGGCTAAGTCGTACTTGCCAACGTCGTACATAGAAGGCATCTCAGCTGTTTCTCCGCCTGTAGGCAATGATTAATTGTTAGTTATAATATTTTATGAATTTATTCAATTGACATTTGCAAATGAAAATTGCGTTTGGACATGAAAAAATACAAATTTTACTTGACATGCTGTCTTATGTGTCAAACGGACAGTTTTCACACGAGAGTGTTTCAAGTCATTGAAATTGTCATCTCGACCAGTCTTAAAATGGGAATCTGACTCAAGATTAATACGCCCCTAGGTAAACTTAGGTCACCCTATGAAAGTTGCATACCATATCAGAATTCGCCTTTGGCTAGTAAACATAAAACTTACAGATTTCTTAGGAATATCAATGTACGCATAGATACACGTACACGTATTATGGAAAAAGATAAAAGACTTCTTAGCACTTACCAAGCAAAGCGCATCCAGACTTCAAGCAAGCATCAGCAATCCCCCTGACTATAGTAATAGCGACGTCAACTTGAAGCCTCCCGCACGCCATATAGTCCAGGAAGGCGAAAGGTTCGGCGCCCGCGCATAGGATGTCGTTGACACACATAGCGACCAAGTCTTGGCCTATGGTGTCGTATTTCCGCATGGTTTCTGCTATCTGTGGGCAAGTTTTGTTACTTAGGACATGTTGCAGTCTGGGTTCATTGCGGTTTAAAACAATTGCTTCTATCCTCGTGGGTATCAAGAATCAAAATAGACTGCACCACTACGCGCTATTAACCTTTTGAACGCCTTAAGTCAAATACAAAATGTGTCACTCACACGCCAAACATGTTTGCTATGCTATGCAAATTACAACTTAATTCATAGGAAACAAAGTCTCTTTTAATCTTCAACTTGTGCCGACTGTGGCGTTCAACTGTCGCATCAACGCCAGGTTCAACACAGGCAGGAGTACCAATGTAAGGGTATATTGGTAATCCTACATATGTGCTGCCTCGAGCCCATATTTAAAGATAGAAGCCAAGAGTTGCACATTGGCGAACCCTTCCTTTAACCCCTGGATTCTTCAGCTCTAGGGTAAGTGCAGTCAGCTTGAACCTATTTTCCAAAGATCATCAAGAGTACAACGCCTATCATGCGTTGGGTTTCTGTTCAAGGTCCTACCTTCAGCTTAGTCCCGACTCCATCAGTCCCCTGCACCAGTACAGGGTCCTGCAGCCTCGGGTCCATGGCAGCCAGTTGGAACAGGCCGCTGAAGCAACCCAGACGGCCCAGGACCCCGCGTCTATGGGTACCCGTGGCCAGGGGTTCGATCTTGCGCACCAGCAAAGCTGCCGCGTCGATGTCAACTCCGGCTTGCAGGTAGGATAGGCCGTTGATTCTAGAATTTCGAATTTTAATTGAAAATCTAGGTCAGAAAGTGGCCGTATTATAGTTGCGTTTATCGCGGTGGACAAAGCATTCGTTACTTTCGCACTAACATACTTGTCAAGGGATGATCTGGTGACTGGTGAAGCAACCCTGCAAAGTCTCAATTTGACTGGCGGAGCGTGCCGTCGTGAATTGAAAAATGGTCTCGGTCTGTGTCAATTGAAATTGGCAAAGATGTAAACAAAACCAAACGAACCAATTTACTATTATTATAA
The DNA here is from genome assembly GCA_948252455.1 of Acleris cristana. Classification (NCBI taxonomy): domain Eukaryota; kingdom Metazoa; phylum Arthropoda; class Insecta; order Lepidoptera; family Tortricidae; genus Acleris; species Acleris cristana. Next base: position 6,983,788 of record OX411782.1, on the reverse strand, counting down.
CTCGGTAATTAAGTATTTTTAAAGATCAAGTGAGGTCTTTGCAATGATTTATACCCTTTACTTAATTAATACTTTCATATTAACATTAAGATTAAATGACTATCGATACGGTATTTTTAAAAAATACACGCTTGATTTATATTTGACGCTACGTGTCAAACAATACTAATTTGTTTACATCTTTAACAATTTTAACTGCCACAGAATTCAGTGATGTTCATATTGATATTAAAAAAAGTACCATTTCGCAACTGTAAAAAATTAATAATCTAAAATTTTAAATTGTAATGGGTATTTTATGTCCATACTAATATTATAAATGTGAAAGTAACTCTGTCACGCTTTCACAGCTAAACCGGTGAACCGACTCCATGAAATTTGGTAAGGAGATTGGTTGAGTCCCGGGGAAGGACGTAGGATTACTTTTGATTATGGATTTTGGTTTAGTTTCGTGTTTGCGTCTAAGATATTTTAACATGCCAATGAGTTTTTCCCATGAACCAGATTGATCATAATAAGAATTCAGCCTTACGCTTCCACTGCTATGCATAGGCATATAAGTGATGATGGAAACTTTGAAAAACTATGAATTTTGAATGTACCCAACGAAGCAGGAAAATGAAATGCATAGTGCGAAGAAACAGGTTTATTCATAAAAATAACATGAAATGGAATCGTTGCAAACAATGAATACATGCAATTTATGGGAATGTCTGTAGTATTTAAAAAAGAACGCCGTCATTGGCCGAGCGTGGACTTACTGAAACAAATGGACAACACAACAGATGAGCAACGAAACAAAGTAGAAGGGGAAATACATAACATAACAAAGATAAGACACAATGAAGTATTTGGCTTTGTAATGAAGGAGCTACGGGTGAAAAAGTAAAAGTAAGACAAACACAACAAGAAAACAAATAAAATTCCATGCGTAACAGGAAATCATGCCTTATGTTCTATACCTTTATGCAAGGTTTTTATTAACTTGCAATTTTTTATGCTTGTCTCTAACCAAAGTGAATTTTTTAATCATTTCCCGTCAATGGCATTCGCCTGAAATGGCATTTGGCATTTGGCTGTAATTCGGACCACATACGTAAACCCGATGAAAATGTAATATTTTGGTATCTAAGCGCTGATCTGATGTTAGAGTCGGAAAACGTAGACTCGTTAGTTTCGTATTACCAAGCAGATGATGACTATGCAAATAAAGGTAGAAAATTGTTCCAATTATTATTTTTTGCAGAAAGTTATTGACCCTACTTTGCCAAAGTACAAACACAGTTCAATATTTTTGGTAAACGCAATGATTTCTAGCCCAAACAAACACGTGAAAAAAAGTGGTCAGCTTTCCACTTACTTCGAGAATGCCTTATGCGCGATGTCCTTCCTATACTGCTTGCCGGGGAAGTCTACAGCGGCGGCGGCGGCGGTGGCGGCGGCGGCGGCGGCGCGCAGCGAGCCGGCGCGCGCGCACACCTGCAGCACGCGCCCGCCGCCCGTCACCAGCGTGCCGTTGGCGCCGCGCCCCACCCCGCTGTGGAACACCACCACGCCGGGGTTGGACTGGACTTGGGCTAAACCTGGGGAATTACATGCATGTTGAACGATTTTTTTTTACTAATACGCAAGTTCGGCTGCAAGGATCTGGATTAAATTTGGCACAAGATAGATTAGCCTCGAAAAGCACAAGGGCAATTTTTTATCCCTGGAAAAATGTACTTCTACGCGGACGGAGTCGCGCGCAACTGCAGCTATTAGTCTGTACATAGTAAAAAATTTATACTTTTATGCTATAAAACACAGTCGCTTCCCGCCATCTATCCCTCTGTACGTACGCTTAGATTCTTCAAACCACGCAACAGATTTTAATGCTTTTTTTAGGATTATGTAAGGGTGTTAGATAAAACTCACATATAACGAAGCGAAGCGGGGCGGGTCGCTAGTTATATTATAAATGGGAAAGTTTGTCTGTGAGTTAGATGTTGGTACTATTTTAAGCCGAAATTGATGGATGGATTTGGGTGAAATAAATAAATTAATAAATTAATGAATGAATGAATGAAATTTCGAATGCATGAATTAACACATAGGCTACAAAAAACATAGACTGATTATTTAAATGCATTTTTATTGTGGTTTTACCTGATGATGGTAACTTGGGACAGACCTGACAGTTATATAAAAAAAACACTATTAGCACTTAATACAGACAAAAAAAGATGCACGTCATTTTACATTTTAATATTAAAATATTATTACATTTTTATCCATTTAAAAGCTTTGGAAAAGCAAAGGGAGATTTTCCACTTATCAACGCAATCAAATAATTTTTCCCAAGTTGAAGGAAACCGAAAGACATATCTTTTTATGTCATTCACATTGTGACAAGCACGAAAAACGGACATCTTTCAGTTTCCCCTACTCTACAAATTACATCTCGTATAAGTGTTAAAATCGTGAACTTACCACTGATGACGCAGCCCTTGGTGGAGGTTTCTGGGTAACCCTTGGAGGCCAATACGACGCCGACGCAGGATAATTTAGTGTTCCAAGTCACTTGCAATTGTTTGAGAGTGCCCTCGACACAGGCCTAAAAGAATAAAAAAAATCGTCTGAATTCACGGCTAAGCAAATATTGTTTTTAACCCGCGTCGCTATTGCCTAACGCACTCGCAATCGCAATCAGCTTCACTTGGAACAATTGTTTTCATTTTGTATGCAAACTCGCTTTCGGACTGTCAAAATGAAAACGATTGCCATTGCGAGTTCGTTAGCCAATAAGCCCTCCGGACACAAAAAGACAGGCGTCATAAATTTAAAGTGTGTATCTATGTATCTAAAAGGATTAACCAAGACGGAAGAGGTCTTTTAAAAAAGCTAGTTTTATTCAGATGGCCATAGCTAGGTTTTATTTAAATCAGTTGGGCCGGTTAAGAGATATCAACTATGAAAGAAGAGGGTCATCGATATATCGGGGGGTTTATCTAATTATAGTAAGTACTACGTAGATAAGAAGTAAATTCTGGCACATTGCACAACCATGAAGTATCTAAATATTGATCATGTACACAGCAAAAAAAACAATGCTGTTATTATTATTCCTTAAAACGCAACAAATATTTTTTACATTGTTTTACTGCTGTCACCATTATCTATATTCAAAAACTTAACTTTACGGATGTGCAATGTGTCAGAAATGACTTTTTACCGGCCTAGGTAACCTGGTAAGGCCCATTGTGCAATAGAAAAAGAGCTATAAAACTGTTATAGCTCTGTCCCCTTGGACTGTCAAGTGGCTGTGCTTTTTGGGGTGTACAAACGATAGCCGCACCAAATACATTTTCCATGGTGGCGTGTTGTTTTTATATGATAGTTTGAGTATTGGCGACATCAGGTCTGATACTAAGCGAAGCTCATGCCCCTTTTACTGTTTTTTCTATTCCGTGGTTTATACCTTGATGACAGTGTAAAGGTCTGTTTCCATGAGGGTCATCAGCACTTGAGTCTCCGGGTCGCCGAAGCGGCAGTTGAACTCAAGCGTCACCGGACCTGATTTGGTGATCATGAGGCCAGCGTATAGGACACCTTAAAATAACAAGTTAACAGGTTGAATTTAAAATAATAATCAAGGGTTAAGTTGGACTCGAACCTGTGTCAGTTGACCCAGGCAGGATTTACAATTGGGGCTGGCCTTGGCATTTGGAATTAAATCAATTATTACACTACCTATTCGATTTTCTACATACAATGTCATTTGTTTCTAAAATTGGGAAAAAATAGCAAAAGCTTGTACATTATAAAGAACATTTCAGTTTTTCTTGCTTTTAATTTGTAATTGTAAGTATTGTATATTGGAGAAAGTATTTCTTTAAGAAAATAATAAAAAGATCTGTTTTTTTACCGACTTATGGTAACAATAATTAAAATCATCTCTAAAAAGTTCAAAAATAAGTTTCAAAAATCAAAATCACACAAATGAAATTTTTGGGACAAGCTTTTGTTGCCGACTGTACTTTTTTTTCACATGCATTATCTGCTTATCAAGACCAAACTACTGACTACTAATGAGTCCCAACACGGTGGGTCTACGTTAGGTATAGCGGAGATCCTGTCTCCACCTTCCGACCCTATTATTAGATCAGCTTTTAGATACCATAACATTGCATAGTCATCGGGACAAGATTCCATTCCATTAAGGGGAATTTTGAAGCGGTCAACTTACGTACAGTCGCCATCAGATATATTGGAGCGGCCGAGGTACTCAAATATTTCTGAGCAGCAATAAATTTCAATAAATTCTTTACGGTAAATAAGGTCAATAACATCTGAACATCCGATTCGCCACAAATATATGAGCAGTGGTTTTTCAATTAAATCTGAACACACAACGAGACAATAATATCTGAAAGCACAACTCGTCAAAGTTATCTGCACAGACAGGGTGATCATAAATATCTGAACATTTAAGGAAAATATACCTTAAAGCAATAGGCATACAGTTTAAAGGTAATCGTACAGATGTAATGAATTTTCCTTTTACAAAATAAGTAGGTATACAAAATATAAATCTGCGAAAAGCAACTTCACGGTCTTGTTACAAGAGACACATTTGAATAAAATATTTGGCAATTCACAAAATCGGTAACATACCTAACTGTCATTGCATATAATTCACTGCGTGTCTTTATCAAATGTAAATATGTAATATTGAAGCTGCCAAATGAAAATAGGTACGAATGCTTTGCAATATTTCATCCACTATTGTGTCAGTCGCCATGGCCTAGCGGTTTAGTAATTGCGTCAGGATTCAAATCCACAATTGTGCTTTTTTTTTGTATTTTATTAAGAATTAATGTTCTTTTTTTTTCTAATTTATTATTTTTATTTAATGAAAACTGTAAACAAACTTAACATCAACATTTATAGAAACTCGTTAGTTTTCAAAACTACAAAAAAAAACAAAACATAGTGAGTTTAAGCCTCCGTACCGCTCAATTTTCTTGATGATTCCGAATAGTTTTTTTTTTTACAAAAAGATGGTCTTTGATTTTGTATAAACGGCCATACATTGCTACTTTAAGGGGTAAAATTGTAATGATTCATAGCAAAGAAGTTCATAGCAAGTAATAAACACTTCATTACACACGTGCAAACTCTTTAGAAGAGTTTCATACTTCAAACTAATACTAGATAATACTCGTACTTTTTTGATTCCGTCGAAGTTGACAACTATCTAGCAATTGTTATCGTCTTGTCATATGTATTCCAGCGTAGTACGTTAAAGAATTTAAAACTGTATGCCTATTGCTTTAAGGTATATTTTCCTTAAATGTTCAGATATTTATGATCACCCTGAATGTGCAGATAACTTTGACGAGTTGTGCTTTCAGATATTATTGTCTCGTTGTGTGTTCAGATTTAATTGAAAAACCACTGCTCATATATTTGTGGCGAATTGGATGTTCAGATGTTATTGACCTTATTTACCGTAAAGAATTTATTGAAATTTATTGCTGCTCAGAAATATTTGAGTACCTCGGCCGCTCCAATATATCTGATGGACTGTACATAGAAACAACACAAATTACATAAAAGCTTGTAAAAACTTATTAAAATAAACAACCTAATTAGACCCTGACTATAACAAAAACATGTTACGAAACGCAATTTTAATAAAACATTACTTGTCATTCATTGCACATACCAAACCAACCATATTTCAGTAGCAACAGAGTTCATAATCAGATATCGTAGCATTAATTTAGCTAAAATTAATAACGTGTTTGTTCTGTTTTATCAACATTTAATCTGTTAACTTATTTATGTGAAAATACGTAAACATTATAAACAATGACAGGTCATGGGGCATCAAAGCAATTGCATAGTATATGACGTAACAACGTAGTTACACCTACGGTTTCAGTATGTAATAAACGTAGATATTGCTCTCATTATATTGTTTATCAAGCGACTAAAATAGGCCCTAATGACACGATCAAAGCAAGGGTGGCTATAAGTTCGAAAGTGGCTCTAGTTCGAGTGTGGCTATAGTTCGAGTGAGTTAAACATTTTACAATTGTGAGAAAATAAACACAAAATTAAAAGAAACATTCCAAGGCAGACAAATTAAAAAAATACAACTTCCTGTCACTTAAATACAGTAAAAAGAGAGAGAGAGGGAGAGAATAAACAACGAAGTTGTTTTGGTGTTACCTAGGGAACCTAACAAATGGTACCTACAGAATCAACTTTTGCAAAACGGAGACCGAGGCTGTGGTGCGCCACAATTGCCACAAACAACCAGCTGCATGTTGCTCATCGCTGCTCTTGCAAAAATCGCTATATGTTTGTTTTCACATAAAGGATTTCGAACTTTGATTATACTGTCTATGATCTAGAATGCTCCTTAAAGAATAGAACACAGCGACTTTTGCACACGTAGTGGTACCGTTCGGTCGTCATAGACGTCGTTGGTGGGACCCGACACGAGTTACACAACCAACCATCTCCACCGATCAATAACATAACCGCCCTCTCCGACGACATGACCAACGTGTAGCTGGCTGTTAGTGGCTTTTCAAGAAAATTAAAAAGAATAAGCACTTTAGTCGCCAGAGATCAAATGTATCACTTTAGTTCTGCCTATACATGGTTTTTTTGGGTCATTTTAGAGCACGAGAAATGAAAACTGCTACTTTATACATTAAACAAACGAAAAGAACACAACATTATAAGTATGTTGCGTATTACTACGCTAAGGGTTTAAACTTAACACACGATTATAAACAGCTAAATATTTTAAGTTAAACCCACATTCAAGTTACTTCTAGTGTTATAGGGCAAATTCTGATGAATGATAACTTGAGCTATTCAATACAAATTATTTCTGGTTACGGCCGGATATTGCCGGGTACGCAGTTCTAGGTAACAGCAACGTGGCTGCTTCGGTACGCGCCATACTTCTATGTTGTAAACAACTTGATAAGTAACTAGAGTCTAAAGTATCACAGACTTATAGAAAAAAGTGGCTTGAAAGAAGCTTGTTTAACCCCTGTCACTAAAAGAGGGATTTTATAAATTTAACGTGTGTATCTGTGTCAGGATTCGCCGATATATTTCATGATATATATCATGAATCATGATATATATCCATTGATATGTACGTTGATATATATCAATGGATATTTATTTTAAAAAACAGTTTTTTTTCCATAGTTGTTATAGTTACAGAGGCAACAGTACAGTAAATGTATGCATGCTATTAATCCGATGCATGATATAATATATGCATGATATTAATCCGATGTATCGGATTTATATCAAAATGTCGGATATCTTGACATTTGTAATAAAATATTATGCATATATATTTTATTCCGAACCCTGATCTGTGTGTGTATATATGGCATCGTAGTTTCCTTCAGATGGACTCATTCAGACGATTTAAAAAAAAAGGTCTGGGTGGTTCTTCGCTAGATTTCATAAAATTCGGTTGTGCCATTTAAGAAATATCAGCTCTGAGAGCATACGAGTAGCCAAGATGCCAACGCTGCTAACGTTTCTGTTTTCTATCGACTCGAAATGTATGGACTTGACATAAGCGTTAAGCGGTCTGTTATCAGTGTACATAAATCCTATCCATATTGTCGTTCTTCGAAAATCGCAAACTTAGCGTTATATCGTGGGTTTTAATCTATTTAATTGTTATTTATTCGTGGAACAGTGACCACACTCGTAATCAAGTTCGTTTGACCTTTTGTCGCGCTACACGCTCGAGTATCGATTATTAGACGGTCATAGAACGAATGGCCAATAGAACTGGAGATGCTGTAAGACGCCGCATTCGCGGATTCCGATTTTTGTTGTGACAAGTAGCGTGTCGTTTGACAAATATGTTTTTTTTTTTAAATATTACTTTATGCCAAAAACAATTCCAAACAAATTTCTCAATACACAGACCAATCACACACAATTACATTATTAGTATAGACGGACCCTTCCGGGTGCATTGCCCGGGTACAACCAAGTACAGTACTCCCAGCTTCTTAAGAGGCAACATAATAATACGCTGCCACGCCCACATAAGAATGTAAAGGGATGGCTTTATGTGCTTCCGCGCGAATAACTTGAGATGGAGATAGTTTGCGCGCGCCTTGATGGCAGCGTAAATTTCAAATACATAATTGAAGGTAATTAATGATTACGCGGATTCTCAACAAATGGGGCGATTTCCAGAAGTAAAATTTTGAGAAAGCACTTATGGCAGAAACGTCATAGAGACATGTTGCGAACGGGACCATATGAAGGGTACACGGAAGGATGTTCCTCGTCCCTAACCATCAAAATATCTAAAGTTATTTGCCGCATTTTTTTTACATTTAGGTTTGCTAAAAGAACACAAAAAAACAAAGTGCCTTCCCCTTAATAGATACAGATACGGTAAGAAAAGCGTTACTGGACGCATTCTTACTAGTTGATAACAGTTTAAGATATTATGAAAATGTCTTATTGCTCGTTGCTTCATTTCTTAGATGCTCCGCGCAATAACTAACATGGATGTAAACAGATGTTTTTGCGGGTGGCATCATTGACACCGGGTTATCGCTCATTGTCTTAATTATTCCATAGTGTTGTTTATGTTTTTATGACGGCTGAAGGATATTATTAATTTTGTTCTGCCCCTGTGTTAATTTTTTTTAGACCTTGGTATACCAAAGAGTATCTGTAGCTTGATTTGGTTAATATTTAGTAGGTCCAAAAATATGTAAACAATTATTTTGACCATGATTTTTGTTTATTTCAGCGATATGAATAAGAGTGATTTTTTTTATATGAATAAGACAGGAAGGCAAACCCTGCTGCGAGATAACTCATACCCTGGATTAACACGTAGGCTACTTTTCATCCCGGAAAGTTTAGTTCCCGTGGGAATAAAAATAATCGAAACCTACGTGGACGAAGTCAAGGGTAGAAGAGTACACAATAACGTTTAAATTTGTGAACCCACATCGTTTTAGAATTTAAAGGTCAACACAAATTGATCTACTCTGAGGGTAAATTTTTAAAACATAGTTAATTGACATAATTATTGCTTATCACCATCCCGTTAATGTCAAACGTACGACGGATCGGAATTTACACATACGTGATTAATGTACCTCTACGTTTATTTATAGCCTTGTCACCACCACGCTAGTAAACATTATCATTTTTAAGTTCGACCTTTAACATCAATCGGCCATTCAAGTAGCCTCTTACACATTTATTGTGAATCGTATTACATTCGGATATGACTTATTTTAGCAATAACACAGAATTCCCTAAGTCTTTCTACCCAAACAAAGTGTATCTTACCAACCTATTTGATACAATCTTAGTCTTCATATGATCACCCTCTGCGAAACCTGTACTTTGGTAACTAACACAACCCAACCTACTGTTGGAACAATTGTTTTTTAATTGCCTAACCAACCACTCGTACACACTTCACCTTTACAATAAACATGTTCTTATTCAGTATGCATCATCTCAAATGATGAATCAAGTTTTTGACACTGAACGACGACATTCATCCCTGTTGTTCTCAGTTATTTTAACCAAAATTACACTTACCAACATATTTGACCCCCTCAGCCTTCAAGCCATCAACAGCTCTTTGCAGCACTTGGTCTTTGACGTCAGCTAGCTGGTCAGGTGTGATGAGCGGGCAAGGGCAATAGGCTCCCATGCCTCCAGTATTGGGGCCAATGTCACCGTCTCCAAGACGTTTGTGGTCTTGCGCGGGTGGCATTACTGACACCGTCTCGCCGTCAGTAAAGGCGAGGACCTGATGAGGAAAATTGATTTATATATTTGACTGAGTCACTACGGCCGCACTCAGAGTTAATGACGATTAAAGGCTCCGGCAAACCAAACGCGTGGCAGCAGCAGCGCGTAGCGTCTCGCGCGCTGCAGACGCGCCGCACACGCGCGTCTCGGTGTGCCGGGGTTCCATTTGTTTTGTTGTTTTACAACTCCCTGACGCCACGCGACGCTACGCGCTGCTGCTGCCACGCGTTTGGTGTGCCGAAGCCTTTAGTCGTTCCTATGTGACGATTTTTTTGTATATAGGTTTGATGAAAAATGTCTCTAAGTACGGCGGTGAGGGACGCGTCTTCAGTGAAACGTCCGTCTTAATAACAAGTCAATGTAAACGTTATCTGAATATCATTTTATATAGGACAGCCCTTAGAGAGTAGATGAGAAGAGTGCACATAAAACAAAACGACTTGGTCGTCATTGGCTAGAATAGCTAGTCAGTTGGCCTCGGTAGCGTTAGTAGTATGAAGTACAGAAGGACTTGCGAGACATGAACTTTGGGGCATTGGGAGCAGAATTCAACTAAAGGCTCAGAGGTGACTGTTGTATCAGAGGATCCGATTCAGGTCGATGAACTAACCGTAGTAAATTGAGGTTATTCATGAAAACTATCACCATTGACATAATTGATCCCTTAATGGAATCGTTAACCGCACGTGGGAGATGCAAGCAAGATAAAGAAAATGTAAACCATCCCTCTGAAGCAACACGTGTTTACGATTAATAAAGCGTCTACTATGTATGCAAACTCGTGTTATTTACCTATATACATCGCGATTAGATAGATATCTCGCGTGTATGACAACAGGTCAATGACTAGCAATGCTTTACAGATCGAGAATACCTAGAGCTCACTCATTTAAGATACAAATTAGACTGGACCAGCTACATTTGTGGTGCAACACCACAAATGCAGTTGAATCATAACTTATTGCATTTGCGTTTAAGGTTTTGAATGAAGTGGGTCAGCCGTTAAAGAGATGTGCAAAGGTACATGGTCATATAACGCAGCCTATTAGAATGATAGACGCAGACACTTCGAAGTTATTTATGGTTACTGCACTAGGAATAATGCCTCACTGATAAGTTGATAAACTTGAGTATGTTAGACCTACGTCTCGAAATTGCTAGACTCATGTCGATTACAACCATCGTATTGAGACGATTTGTTATATTGATAAATTAAAACTATATTTCAAAAGAACCAAAAACGGACGATTATACGACACTTAAACAGTTCATTACTTAAAAAAACATCACCAAAGAAAACCCATATTATACGTTGATGCCCTTACGTAGATAGCTACTTTAACCAAGAGAAGATGTCAAGGAAATGGCGATGTGCAGAAAAAGCAATTTAAGTTAAGGCTGGTTTCTGCAAATCGAAGTCGAACTTCTTTGTTACATATGGGAAAACAAATGTAATACTCACGGACACTTCCTCTCCTTCAAGGAGCTCCTCAACCACTATGGTCTGCCCGGCGGCGCCATATTTGGCATCAGTGAGGATGTCGTCCACAGCTTGGCATGCCTCTTCTTTGTTTGCAGCAACCACGACTCCTTTGCCAGCGGCTAGGCCCGAAGCCTTGACTACCAGCGCTTGGTAGTTTGCACTAGGAGAAATCAAAAGGTATAAGGATTACATGAAGCCGACAAAATTTCGGTATCCTATCATAAGTCCGAAGATTTTTTATTCCACCTGTTCCGTTTGTCAAAAAATTCATAAGTTAGAAAATAAGTTTTTTTGTGAATCCATTAACTTTTCAAAATGTTTCAAGAGATAAGTATATCTAAATTGTAAGTTAGGTTAGGTTTGTTTTATAACAATCCAGGAAAGTAACGGTTCCAGAAATAAATGTTTTTCTGATTTATGAAAATAGGGACAAATACGGACTAAAAGTCGAGCCAAAAATTTCAAATTTTAGGAGTTCTATTCTATAGAACAACTTTGTTTTCTTAAACATTTTTGCCGCGTGTTTTCTTTACGAAAGAATGTTACGAGAACGAGTTACATGATGGTAAGAATTTAGTGGCCAACCTTATTCATGAGCAAAAATAACGGGGTCTCGCTGTACCTACTGAAATTCTTTACAAAGTTGGACTGAAAGTCTTATTTTGGCTCTTCGTTGCATTGTACAAGAACAAATAGTAAAACTGACAATAAGGGTAGTAATGGGAGGTAGCAACGGACAGGGAAATTACGCCTCCTCCACTAACTGATGGAAACACATACGGTACTACCGCCGCTAAACCTTACACTATGGGAAGTCGTTCGAATCATTCTATTGAATTACATTTTCCGTTTCAAATCATTTAGATATACTTCAAGTCTTCAATCAACAGAATATTATCTTTAATCAGTAAGTAATGCAACACAACAACTGCTAGTATGCAAGTCTAGAATAAAGCGTCTTTATCTTGTACTACTTACTTTAGTAGCAGTCCAAAGGACACATTTATGAGAAAAACATGATAATTTAAAAATATCTGACATTGACCTGCTTTACTTATTATTAAGATATTATTTCAGGTCACGGATGGAGACACGGATGAATGGGATTCTTGTTTAAAAGGGACACGGTGACCCCATCTTAAATTGGGGCTTCGCGTGTGACATACCATCAAATGCCCGTAGGTACCACACGCACAAGCTCTACCACAGTTTTGCCTGCGCAGGCCGGTTTGTACACGGAACACGGAGCGTTTCACCTACAATTTTACCAACTATACACGCTCCGTGTTCCGTGTACAGACCGGCCTGCGCAGACTAAACTGTGGTGAAGCTTATGCGTGTGGTACGGGCAAAACACTCAACCAATTTGATTCATAGGCCACTATGGAACTATGTCTAAGTGAGATTATAATTCAATTCTTAAGAAGTTTCTTTTGATTTGAATTATTACATAATTTTGTCGTAGTTCCAAAGTTGCTCAAGATTTAAATTGGTTAACTGTCCAAAAACCTACATAAGGGTTAAACCGAAAAACCTTTCTTTGTGGGCAGCTTGCTACAAAATTCCTCAACTGACCTGTTAATAAACTGCTTGGCGGCTTCACCATCCGTGAACGATTTATATTTTGCAGTAGGTATCTGATGTCTGTCCATGAAGGCTTTAGCCCAGTCTTTGTTGGCTTCTATCAGGGCCCCAGCCTTGGTGGGCCCAAAGCATTTGATCCCCAGGGGGGCTAATCCATCCACAATACCATTTGCTAGGGGATCCTCTGGGCCGATCACAATGAATTCGATGGAATTTTCTTTGCACCATTGTGCTACAGCCTGCGAAATAAAGATAACAGTTCATTTAGATGCGATGTTTTATGCTCAGTGACTAAAACTAGTACGGAAAATACCAGTATTTCCTTGGTGAACACTTTTATATTAGTGGTATTTTTGGGTTCTAGCTTTTAAGTCAGGGTTCCTTTGAAAACGAGCGCTGAAGCACAGTTCTGAGTAGAGGCCTTTTCCATCGCCATGTATTTACGTTACTTTGTTCTGCCTCTCATTTGTATTTGTGTTGTGCAAGTGTTCAATAAATGTTTTCTGTTCTATTCTATATTTTCTAAGAGTTTTATTAAAAGTGGCCTCTTATTTTATACCGGGTTAAAAAAGTGCACAAAAAAAAAGTTTTGAATTTAATTATGCTCCATTCGTTTTTATATTAACTAAATGTAAACAAACAAAACCACGTGGCTCTCTTAAAGCTAATCAAAACTGTTTTCTTTAGCTTTGACGTATCAGTGTTCTGCTTCTATTGGCTGACGAACTATACCAAGTGTCTTTTTTGTATACATTTGGTTGAGAAACTAAACAAATGAAGTATACGGGAGGGAGTAATGGGTGTCGAAAGTTCGCATGGAAGCCCATCATTTGTTGAAATACATCCAAGTCGCGGACGGACATATAGCTACTACATACAAGTTTGCATGACGCAAATTGATTCTATTACTATACAAAATAAATAACAAACAAGATGATGTAATTTAGATAACATAATAAGTAAGATAGGTCATTATGGTATTAACGACGAAGTCTACCAACTTGAATGTCTGTTTAGCTGTACCTACAGTAGCGGCAAATAATCTATCATGTTTGTACTTACATCTCATACGATTACCTACAAATGTGACTCACCAAAATCGACAACCAATCAAGAACTAGTTGACCAATTGTATTGCTATTATTCAATTCGTTAGCTGATTCAATAAGGTTCAAAATGGTTTATTTTATTACAAATGTTTGTACTTACTAGTGTTTGTAGTTTGCAAAAGTTTAATATTTAAAAAACCATTGCCGATGCGTTCATACTAATTTTACGAGATTCGTATGAACACATCAGCAATTGTTTTACTTATAAAGTAGGAACTGTAGCAAAAACATTTTTATTCAGAAATTGAAGAAAATTTAATATTTTCTGTTGATTTTTTAAAGTAGCATTTTTTTCCTTCTTCAAAAACTTATTCACATAATGCCATGCCAACTCCATAGACTGGAGATCTTTGAAGGCCTGCAGGATGTTTCAACTCATGGTGATGATGACGACTTTTTTTTATTACTGAAATCGTCCATGAGTACCTATTGGCTTATGTGTATTTCCACAGACAGGTCATAGGCCCTGACATTGAATAATGGAAAATTTATTCAACTTTGTTATCATAATTCAACAGATAAATATGTGCAAAAAACTTAATTATGTCTTGGTGATGACGCTAGTGGACACCAGTGGTCTGTTATCATTATATAATTTGTTTTTTAGTGCCACAAGTTGAGTATTGATTGTCTCTCATGCATATAAGACCAGTTCTCATGTACAAGTCCGAGGTTATCAGCAATTCATTTAATGGGTAATCTTTTAAATTTAATTGCTGTTATACTAAAAACTCAGTTTTTTTTTAAAATATAAATGTAGAAATCGACTCTTTTTTTAATTATAAACGCCCCTCACACTCTCGCCCTTGTGAGCAAGGATAAGAAAAGTTTTACCACTCTAATTCTAACTATGTAAATATACAAATGTAAAATAATACTAAATAGTTGTTTATTTTAAATATATAAACATCTGAATCAAACATAATGAAACCAATAAATAACAAGTTTATTCATTTCAATTATTTAACTATCCTTAGTCTAATCAACAGAAATACAAGTCCGAAAGTATAAAAAAAATCTGAAATTACAATGAAATTACAAAACACTGTCTGGGGTTGACACAATCAATGTTTTCGGTCAGTTGAACCATAGGATAATAAGGATATAATATAGTGGCGTAACTACATGGTGGCGTAAAAAAATGCCACGGGCCCCCGGCCTGTGAGGGGCCCCCATTCAGAAAGGCCATGAGCGCAGGAGGATTTATTTAATATTTAATAAAAGTGAATAAAAGGGCCCTATCATACGAATTTGCCACGGGCCTCAGTTGGTATAGTGATTGATTCCTTTTTCGTCGTATTCCTGATTGGACATATTCTTGTTTCAGCACAATCCTGTTTGGACGTATTCCGTATTCGGCATATTCTTGTTTCGGCACATTCCGTTTTCGGCATAAATCATTATATATAACAAATGAAATTAATCCTAGGTATCGTTATTTTTATTTACAAGGCATACATAATAGTAGTTATACAATAAATTGCATACCAGAAAGAAACACAAAATAATATTTTCAAATGGTAAATATCACGAATACCATTTGAGTAAAAAATATTATTTAATTTTATTATTATTATGCAATCAAAGTGACAAGTATTTCATATTACAATTATTTTATTTACTAAAATGTTTCGAAACAAGAACATGCCGAAAACGGAATACGTCCAAACAGGAATGTGCCGAAACAAGAATATGTCCAATCAGGAATATGACGAAAAAGGAATCAATCGGTATAGTTACGCCACTGGTGAGCACCAGCGTGATTGCAAACTGTTAATCAATTGTGAACTGCATACTATACTGCTTACATTTATCTATCCATATCAACCATCAAATTGTGAACCAACCTGAACTTACTGTCACGGTTCACAATCTGTCACTCGTGAAATTGAGAACCGTCCCTGATTGGTTGGTCTGATACATTATAAACTAAATAGTGTTCACAATCATATGGTGACTGTGTCCACTACACAAGATTGTAAACTGTTAGTATATTATGAACTTTACCGTACTGATAACATTGCACCAATTTTATTATTAAGTAGTCAGTAAATTCCGGGGGGTTATAACGCCTTCTTGAGCAGTGTTACAAGGTAAACACTAATATGTGTATGTTAAAATTCAAGTGTTTCAGACTGTATCAGCCTTTGAATCCACGGCAGATTCAAGAATTAATCTATGCATTAATATATTTGAGTTCACATCAATCACAAATAAAAGTTTTATCTGTGTTTGTTTTTTGAGGTGTTGAATTGCTTGTGTTTGATGACTCTTGTTGTTTTTTTTTCATGTTAATTATTTAATGGTTATGATTTAATCCTACAGGTAGAGTAAAAATATCAATTATTGTTGTTACACATTGGAACTTGAATAAATGTAAAACAAGCTTTGTGAACTTTAGTAATCTTCAACAGAAATTCTTGAATTTTAATTTTAAAAAAAGTAAACCCCTATTTTAAGCTCTTTTTTTTGCTTTATGTTAAATTTATTACCTATGGCTAACTGCGAGTCGGACTTGCGCACAAAGGGTTCCATACCATAATCTATAAAAAATCACGTTGTATCGGAGCCCCCCTTAAACATTTATTTTATTTTAATTTAATTATTTATTTTTAAAATAAGCATACAACTAAATATTCTGTGAATATTTCAAGCGTCTACCTGTTGCCGTTATTAATATCAAGCAAAAAAGAACAAAAAAACACGTTTGTTGTATGGGAGACCCACTTAAATATTTGTATAATTCTGTTTTTAGTATTTGTTATAGCAGCAACAGAGATACATCATCTGTGAAAATTTCAACTGCCTAGCTGTCACGGTTCATAAGATACAGCCTGGTGACAGACCCTTTGGGTACGGAACCCTAAAAAGATTATTTCCATAAAGTGGTCACAATAACCGAAATTTAGGATAACTTTTAATATAAAAACAAACAATAACAAAACTACCTTACTTTGAAAAAATTTGGTACGAGTAAATGAATCCACTTAGAATAAGACCCTCCAGAAACTAATAAGAAACTTACTGGATAGTTTTTGATGTCAAGATCGACAGATTCTACTTTGTTTGTAGTCGAAATTCCGACGCTGCCCGGCGAGCAAAAGATTTGCTTCACGTGTGGCGAATCAGCCAGCTTCCAGCACAACGCGTGCTCGCGGCCTCCGCTGCCGATCACTAGTAAATTTTTCTGTTCACCCATATTCGAATCAGCGGTCACAATAAATTAAGACCACTTGTTTATTTAGAACAACAATCACGTGTCGAAATTTAATAATATATAAGATTATAAGTATTTAAACCTATAGAAAGTTAACTTGGAAGTCTTAAGTGAGGTTGTTTGGCAGTATTAATTAGTTAAACGATTTCATACAATTTATTTCACGACTATACTCTCGATTATTTTTGAAGACACTGCCGTCCACAACACGCGTGAACTTTCGAATGACGTTTCGACTTATCAGAAACGGTCGCGTTCAGTTATCTACATTGAGTGCAAATGACAAAAGGTCAACTTCTCCGGTACCTTATGATAAAATTACATCATGGCATAGGCAATCAAATTAAGTATTTAAATTATGTATAAACAGCGTTAACAATGAACGTGGAACTAAGTTGATAGAAGCAATCATGAATGACGGTTGGGTGGCTGGTTGACGACGGTGAGGTCAACGACATTTAATTATATCCCGTAGGCCGTAATCGAGCAACGATAGGTACTTAAAATAATAATCATTAGTCGATAGGGCCCGCGTGTTATACCTAGGTATCTTTGGAAGTTAGACAGACCAGGGACCCAATTCTCGTGAGTTCGAGATGATTTTTCATGCGAGATATATGTCAAAAGATATACGCAGTTGACAGTGCATATCGCATGAAAAATCATCTCGAAGTCACGAGAATAAGGGTCCAGGGACCCAATTCTCGTGAGTTCGAGATGATTTTTGCATGCGAGATATGTCGAAAAAATGTATGCAGTTGACAGTTCATCTCGCATGAAGAATCATCTCGAAGTCACGAGAATTGGGTCCCAGGCGTGTCAGTCATTAGCATCGAATCATTATTAATTTCTTATTTAACGACCATTTTCAGCAATATAGTTCATACGTGTGCTACTTGCTATTTTACAGCAAATGTACGAAATTCGTACTTGCACTTCGCAAAGTGTAAATCATTAATCAAGTCTTGGTCAAAGACTTGACTAAGTAGGACTCGGCACCCGAAGTTTCGAATTTAGTGGTTTGTGGTACCTAACCATCCGCTTAGAAGCTGAGGCCCGACTTTGAAAATCGAAGTTCGAAGTTACGTTAGCTCCACCCCTTTCTGTCGATTTACTCTCGAATGACGAGTGACAGGGATGGAGCTAACGTAACTTCAAACTTCGATTTTCAAAGTAGGGCCTCAGTACCTTAAAATATAATGTGTGATCCTACCCTGGCTACTCAAAGTTACCCGAGACTACAAAAGACTAGATAAATACCGCAAAGTATTTGTAATGCTCGTAATAATTGAAAGTGAGTAAAATTATGTGCATATTTGTAATGTAGGTACTTCAATAATTAATCTAGATATATAAAAGGCAAAACTGACTGACTTATATTATAATAATTATATCAACGCACAACCGAAACTACTAGTAAAATGGGGTGGATAGAGATTCGCGGGGTGAATAGAAATACAATCTAAAATAAGTCATAACTTGTTACTAATAAGAACAATTATTACATTGACAAGTCTTTTGGAAAATTACGTTAAAATGTCAGCCTTATAATTAGTATAATATGCTTTATTTTAGGCTGTATTTCTATTCACCCCGCGAATCTCTATTCACCCCATTTTACGGTACCTAGAAACTTGGGGGTTCCTTTCATGATGTAAGTGAGCACTAAGAAAGGCCGTCGTTGATATATAAGTCAGTCAGGTTTGCCTTTTATATATATATAGATTAATATTATTGTTGTGTTCGTTATTGTCAGGACAAGTTTGTATGACGGTGGGTTTAGACCAAACGAGCGAATGCTTTAGAATATATTTTGTCTTTATTTTTACAAAGTAAACGTAAGAGATAGAATGCCATATTCTAATGCCATAGAATTCTTGTTCGTTCGCTTGGTCTAACCCAACTTTACAGAAAAAACTTGAAAAATCCACCGGAATAGACGGAAATTTGTAGCGGGGGTTAAGCCGCTAGTATATTATAAAAAATAGTGAATCTAAGTCGTTCGAAATAAAGTTAATTATTTTAAGACAGAAATAAAAATATACTACTAGAATAGAATTCTACAAACTAAATGATAAAGTCATGAACGCATTTTTCTCGCCCGTTGCGTTCCGTTTCTTGAATACAATGATATCAAGCCACTTCCGATTTAATTGATATAAAATCAATTGGGGGTAGTTGTAACTACAAAAGTTATAATTTCCATTCAATAGCTTTATAAAAAAAGTAGTTGGTAATGCGAGAAAGTTTTACGCAACAACATTGTTATATTTTGTTCTAGATAGTACGGAACGGTTCTAAATATGGCGAATTTTATTCGTTCGTTCTTGTCATTTCGCTGTGATGCTTGCTTTTGTGTAAAAACTTGTGTTTTGTTGCGTTAAAATGGCTGACACCGGTCTACGTATGAATTTTGCTGCATTGAAGAGGGCAGATCCATACGCGCGTGAAATAATTGACAGTGCTACCCACGTTGCACTTTATACATTTGAGGAGAACGAATGGGAGAAAACGAACATCGAAGGAGCTTTGTTTGTGTACAGTAGAAATGGGGAACCGTACCACAGTTTGGTGATTATGAACAGATTGAATACTAACAACTTAATCGAACCAGTATCGAAAGGAATAGAATTACAATTAAAGGAGCCGTTTCTTTTGTATCGGAACGCCAAGTGTTGTATTTACGGCATATGGTTCTACGATAAAGACGAGTGCGTTCGAGTGGCCACGAAGCTGAATTCTTTAGTTAAAGAGTCTATAAAACAAACACCCGTCGAGAACATGCCGCAAACGCCCGTATATAGCTCGACGCCGTCGAATCCCCCAGTGGATATATTCGGCATGCTGAGTAAGGCTCAAGACGATTTTAATTCTAATAAAGGTATCATTGCAAGCAAATGCGAGGCAGCTGCGCGGGCGCCCGATATGGCGTCTCAGAGCGTGATGGACTTCTTCGCTAAGGCAGGTGGAGGTGGTGCTGTGCAGATGCCTGCGGTGTCGTCGCTACCGTCTCCCGGAGTGTTCGGCCCGAGGCCTGCCGACCCGCGCGAGGGACCTGGCCTGCTTCAGAGGCTTATGAGTAACCCAGCACACTCTGTGGAGCATATAGAGAAACAGCAGCGCTCTGTCACTCCTCAAGAAGGACCTCTTGCTCCAAATGGTAACATCTCTCTAGACTCCTCATTGAGGCAAAATAGCGGATTCCAGTTGAAATCTACACCCATTGAGAAAAATAACCAAAATCACAGCCAGCAAAGGATATCTGGCATTAATAAAGGTCAATTGTTAGGTGGGATGGAGACAAATGGACCTATTCCGTTGGAGAATGAATTGAATTTAATGCACATGTCTTCACCAAAGCCTACATCTCCACCAGCGGCATATTTGAACCAATCGCAGGACATCAGCTTTTTAGAAAAAGGAATGTTCCCATTGAATAACTCTCTGCCGGTCCAGTCCAAGCCTGCCCTGATGCCTCCGACCATGTTCACAGCCAGTGCTGGGGACCTCCACCCCACCCCAGAGCCCCTCACCAGAAACCAGCTGCTCCAAGCTTTCAACTACCTGCTTAAACATGACTCTGATTTTGTCAATAAGCTGCATGAAGCCTATGTAAAATCTTTTTCAGAGAAGACATTCTCCGTGTCATAAACCTCATTCTTTCTGACTAGCAACTGATGTTGCCAGTTGCTGTTAATGTACAGTTGTAATTTGAAGTATAAATCCTCTGAAACGTGTCGTGTAGATTCCTAGTTTTGTAGAAACTCATTATTTGGACAGACTATTCGTAAATAAGTTTTAAACCTTTGACTGTCATTTATACCTGTATAAAGAATGAATTTTAGTGACATGCTTTAAGTCTTGATGAGTCTTGTAAATGATTTCTTGAAAGCTATTTGTGATATTTGATTGGCTTCTTAGGTAACCACTTGATCTTGCAAAACAGCATAAAAACAATCATTGTCTAGTTTAGTTTCTATATTAGTTCATTGCAATATTAAAATAATTCAGAAAGGAAGAATTTCAATGACAATACTTATTTTTATAAGGTATTTTATCTCTTATGGATGTTTAAAGTTTATTAGCATATTTATGTTTGTTGCAATGGACTTGAGTAAGGACATCCTAGTTATTTCTTTGTAATAAGGACTGCAAAAATTTGCTATAACTTTACAAGAACTTGCACCATAGTAGTATATGCATCAGTTCTTAGTTTACTGTATGTTTATGAATTTGATATCTGTGTAATCTATGATTGCTATTTCCCTCCAAGTTTGGTTTGTTCATTTATAATGTTTGTTCTTCTGTATACACAGAGTATCAAAATCTACTTGGAATTAAATCCTATTATATATTTGTAACTTTAATGCCATGTAAAATGATATTTCTGTCATTAATGTATAATTTAAATCCCTTTACCTATTTTTGTTGAGTGACAAAGATCTTGACCAATTTTTGATCAAAGAAAGTGCTTCCTCTCTTAAACTTTAAGATAATCCTCAACAGATATAAGTTAAGGGATTAAGGGGTGCCTGTCTATAAAAATAAATAAGCTACCTAAAACTGAAAGTAGAAACTGCATGACAGTTTTTTGGATGCTTTGCTATTAATTTTATGATAAGCAGACACTGGCTTGACCCTAGAAACCCAGCAATTAATATACTTTTGCAAGTGAAGATTCATATCCTTTGTTAAAAGTATATAATAATATCTAATATCTACTTGAAGTTCTAAAAGAATTTCCTTGGATCTTAACATCATTTTCCAAAAAAAACACCATTTTATGGTGAAATTATGGTCAATTAAAATCTGGCCAAAATTTGCTATTGAATTTTATTCGTGGCGCAATAAATACAAAATATGGCTGTTAGCAATTGATTAAGTACTTGGAAGATTTCATTTTCATTTAATGTAAACAGATTGATTAAATTAAACATTGACAAAGACTAATTTTGGCCTATCAAAGTAAAAACTGAATATAAAATCAATTCGATAGTAATGTCATATTTTTTGTTACAAAAAAATCAAAACTGGAAGATTCGAATTTCATCAAATTAGTCTCAAATTAAAGGGTTCATGAATTATTTATTTCTTTTATTTATCTCGCTCGATCTACCAAAAAGAAAAGTTCCGGCATTCAGATACATTTAGCACGAATATTTACTCACTTTCTGTCAGCAAAATGTTTTTACGACTTCTTGACTCACTCAAACTTCTGTCTGTCTATCTATATGTCACACTAGCCTTTTCTCAGAAACTTGTCGCAAAGCTGAAATGTTATGCACATAATCAGTAAAATAAACTGGAATTAAAGTGGACAATGTCGGAAAGAGGATTTTATAAAAAAGCTAATATTTTATAAAACCTATACTTAGTTGATTATTGGGGCAGTAGTAAACCATTGCAGAGCAGACATTTGAGGACGATAAGAAAATGTATCATTTTAAGGCGTTTTCACACTGGCGATTTGCGAGTGTTTCGAGCTAGGTGTTTGGTTGAGTGCCCGCTGCTGCTAATGCACAACTTGTGTGTTAAGAAACTGACATTTTAGGGAAACCGCTTCTAAACAGCACGACCACGTTAGGTTTCATATAACTTATATTTTGTTTATTCGCCAAAGTAGTGGCCAGAGGCCCTACTTTGAATATCGAATTTCGAAGTTACGTTGCTCCAACCCTGTCTTTCGATCCCATTTATTCGATTTTCGACAGGAGCTCACCATCCAAGTTGTTTGTTACACACTACGAGGATCAAGTTCTGCTGAAAGGCACACATTTAGGAGGGAATAAAACAAAATTATAGATTCATTTAATTAATTATAAATAATAGGTATGTCATCTCACGTATACAAACGGACATCAATTTCATACGTAGGTTGGACTTTGAACAAGTTTTTTGTATTCTTATCTGAGTAGTATTATTGATTGACTCTTAGGACTAATGTGTTGAACATCCCACTGCAAAGTTAAACGACGATCACTCTCAACTATACTCCATTTGTTTCGTTACTTACCTAAATGTAAACAAATCAAACCACGTGTGGCATAGTGTGGCAAATTTTTATAAACAAACTGTTCTGTACGCTGTTTTGAACACAGTTCAACCTAACACTCCCTGGGACCGGAACCGCTTACCCTCTAAAGGGTTTTCGTTAGGGTATATAATTGACTGGTTTTTACAAACCCTAACGATGCGATAAGCATATATTCGACTTACCCCAATGAAAAGCTATCCCATATGATACAATTAATTCGACCAAGCGCTTACCAATTCCTGTCTGCGGCCTTGCGATCCGCGGATTATGTAGGTACTCAAAAGCCGTGGAAGTGAATATTTTTAGTTTATTAAATCCGTCTCTTTGCGCCACCAAAGGGCCTTGCGAAATGTACCTAACTTGCCCACATTCAATTTTGGTCTTGCCCCGTTACGGGAGGGGAAAACGCTCTAGCAATCAGTTGAAGTCCCGAGTTCACGACCCAATGCACAAAAATGAATAGTTACGTGAGTATATGTGGTTTATGTGACAGCTTATAATATATTAAAACGATTACTACTTACTCATTTATTTAACTTTTTTGTAATAGTACAGGGAGGGATCCTGTAAATGTAGGCATTAACCGAATCATAGTCGGACTTTAATGTGTTGTCTTGTGTGCCATAAGCTTGACAAAATTGTCTAGGAATACCTTTTGAACGCCACAGACGGCTCTGGCCGTCAACTAAAAGTCGTGCCACTGACGCCACGACGGTTACAGCCGTCACAAGTTCAAGATTAAAAGAGACTTTGTTTCGTATCAATAAGGTGTATTTTGCATAGCATGGCAAACAGGTTTGGCGTGTATGAGACACATTTTGTATTCGGCGTAAGGCGTTCAAAAGGTCCTAGAACAGTAATTATTACTAGCGGTTAGTTTTTCCTTTCACAAGTACGAATTGCAATACGAGCACGATTTTGACACAGATAAGGGTGCTTCTATTCCTATCTGTTCTTCTTTGTCTAACCATAACTAACTTTATATCACCTAAGTACGGAGTGGTCGTGCTTATCGATGTGGATAAACATGGACCAGTGGGTAAGTGCGAGAGTGACGGATGCTTTATCCACCGCGATAAAGCCGACCATAATAAGGTTGGTGTATGATTCCTCCACTTCCTTGTAAGGGCCAACGTAACTGAAGCAAATAACTTTACTTTCTTTATCTAGAATCATGTATTTGAACGGCATTGACAGAATATCTTCGTATTATGGTTACTTTGAATACACCACAAGATTGATTGAATCAGATAGGTATAATGTTAACTCTATGTACATTCAAAACTAGATTTAAAACTACATATCAGTTAGAAAGCCAATATTGTCTAGTATTTACAATTAATGAACAGAAATGAGGAATGGTGGTATAAGTAACCATCTCCAAGACTAAGCCTATGGTCTATTGATCAAATTTTAGGGTGTGTTTCTACTAAAACGAAGAGGAGCGAAAACGTTTGTACGAGAACCACGCAGCGTCACACCGGCATGTAGTTCCTACACTCTTATTGGTTATTTCCGCGTTCTCCGCTTGAGTGGAAACCCACCCTAAGGCTCGAAATAGGGGCACTGTAAAACATACTTACCTATACTTATAGACCGTGTTTATCCAGTTTATTATCTTAACTTCGACCTTATATACAATTTTAGAGGTCAAATTTCACAATTAAAGAAACAATTCTAATAACTAATACGATTAAACTATTTTACATCAACTAGTTATTTGGTTTTAAATTATCCGTTTTAGAATAATTAACGAAGAAGAGTTGAAAGTTATTGTAACAGATCCATAAACTATTGAACATGCGGCAAACTAAATAAAACTCTTATTTTTGTTTAATTATACTTTTGACGGGTTAAGGTACCAATTTCACCAAACGATGTTAAACGTTAATCAATGTTAATCGACTGTTAGTTTATACATTTTGACAGCTGTTAACACTAATCACCTGTTAAGTGGTTGGTGAAATTCGACATGTGTCGAGGAAATTTGACATATAGATTTGTCCATCACATTTGACAGCGTAAAAATACTCTAAATATACTCATAAGATTGATATTAGCATTAGTGACGATTTTTTTTAAATAATTTTGTCTTAGCTTTGTTCTCAGGGTACATTTCCCCTAAAATTTTAGCACATTACCCGTGGACCCACTTCTTTGTCACAGCACAAAAAGTTGTGCCCAGGTTTGACCATCCAATTATAATTGTGGTACCAAAAGTAGGTAGTTTAGGTTCGTTAGGTATTACAGTTGCCCGAAAGGGCAAACCGTCCTGAAATAGGAGCCCTGCCCTTGGGCGGGGCTCCGACAAATTTTGGTGGGACAAAACGCAGTAGGACCACGGGTAATGGCCGAAAATTGCGGAGAGGAGCATAAACGACCATTGGATTGTATAACACACAATTAAGTTGATCATTCGCGCTCCTCGACGCTTCACTCTAATTGAGCAGAAACGCACCCTTAGCCTTAATGGTTAGTGAGTTGTTGCTAAGAGATTGAGTATCTTTAATTTGCCGATGCCATAAGATCTTGTTCACTAATATGCAACATTATTTTACAAGAAACCCCGAATTGGTAATTTTTAATTGTGACCTAAATTAAAATAATAGCAGCAATATAATTAAACTTCACAGGGTGTTACTTTTGAACTTAAACATAAATAAAACAAAGAAATTGCAAGTTTTAACATTTAATTCTGTGAATAGTGCAAATTAGCATTCTTCATTTGTACAGCGCATATTAGTAAACAAAATCAATATCAATTAATCACTATAGTTCAATATGATCCTTAAGTGCCATGACGTTTGTATAAAAGAATTTTGACTATACAACTAGGGTTGGCACCTAGAGGGACTGCCACGAAATAAAGTGATTAATTATATTTTCTATACAACTGAATATGTATACTCTCACAATAATACCCCACTGCACAATTTGGTGGTTCTGTTTATAAATTGTCATTATTTCGTCGGCGCACCATGTTCATGTTGTGTTTAGGCACATTATCAACTGTAAGATTGTCTATTACGGTTTGAAATAAAAGACAAATCAGACATATTTCCAAATGTAACTTAGTGTTTGAAGGAATCTTATGATATCATGTTATTAAATACGTAGACTATCCATCCATTCTCATCGCTGGCGTGTTTTTCATTCTTTCGAACACATTGTGTATATTATTATAACATCGGACAGGACGAGAATTACTTGCCATGGTTTAAGCGCTATGATGACGAGAGACACGACAGGTATATTTTAAAACATGGTTTCTGCGAATCGAGTGCTCTATACGACGGTAAAAATATAATAGCGTTGGTCGTGATCTTGTGGTGTCCCATGTGAAGGAATATCACAACCAACTCTCCAAAATAACGATATTTCTTTACATTATGAAACTTTTTAATGATCGTTTCTTACGAATACTGCATTGATATTAATATTTAAAATCGGGCCCGTCCAGCTACGAAAAAATAACACGTTACGAGTGCTACAACCTTAACACCTAACATGATTACCATGGCCATGTTTCACAATATATTTTTTGCTTTTAAATCATAGGCTATTAGCCTATTAGTTAAACATGACAAAAGTTCATATTGCCTTATTACTAGTAACGTCATTAACAAATGATCGTCAAATTATGCCAGTGGGGTATTGCTACATCTTGTATATGATTAAGTAAGGTCTACCCTATTGTCATTCTCCTGTTTGATCACAACATGTGGCTTAAAAAAAGTCACATCATAGTGATTTGCCAATACGTCCAAAAACTATTCTATCTCACAATTTTGTTTAAAGACGTCAAAATTCGGTTTCAATAGTACAAAATCATAACTAATTCCGTTTACACTAAATAAAAAAATGAGAGATCATTTTTAAACATACCGAAGACTGGGCAAACCACAAACTGTTTACAATATACTATTTACAGTTTTTTTGGAAGGTGATTGGTTTGCGTGTTTTAAAAACATTATTTACCAAAATTCAATTTATTGACTAGCTTACTTTCTAGATTTTTCTTGAAATTAAGATGCTTGTTTATATTAACAGACAGTATGTTATGAGGTAATTCCTTAGATAGTCTAGGTCCGAAACAAAGAAAAATGTATATTAAGTGATTCCGCTTACAGTTCACATTACTGTAATCCACACAGTGTGGAACAGCTGTAAAAGAGGACAAGTATTCTTGCATATACAATACACAAAACCATTCATTATGAACTCATAATCAATAACTTTACAGTACGTTATTATAGTCTGTAGACATTTATTATCATATAATACAAGAAAAGTAACCAACTGCACCACTGCCCGTTATGATAAAAATATTATGCAGTTCCTGATAGGCTAACATATATGGTTATGGTTAGGCTTTATTAGGGTACAGATTAGACCGTGTTTTGTGCTGACCGCTGACATCCTGAGAACTGACCAAGGGCCCTTATATGGCTGCGTTTATCGCGTGACAAATTTTGGATAAGGCATCCGTCACCTTCTGACACGTAAATAAGTACGAGAGTGACGGATGCTTTATCCACATTTGACACGCGCGATAAAGACGCAGCCATACTAGACCCGCAATAACGATTTCGCACTGACTGACGGCCAGTCGATGCCGCCATCGTCACCGATAATCAAGTCTGCAGAAAACAAATCGTTAAGGCGCCCAGAGACATTGGAACTGCCAAAAGTTTCGCGATGTGTCATGACTAGTGTTGCCAGACGTCCCTATTTACCCAGAGCGATCATACCCACAACATTGGTCATTGCAAGACGGCTGTAACGCGTGCGATTTTTCTAATGTATTAATGTCCCGATTTGAAAACCCAGGTCCTGATTGTTTAATAGCATAGTTACGATTTTTGTAGGACTAGGTAAGGTGGCAGCACTAGTCATGACTCATAAATCTTTATCAAGCATAGCCGTAATCATGCGACTTCGTTTACCCACCGCAAGCACGATTAAAAAGTGAAACTACTTTTTGATCAACCTCGTGATAGTCAGTGATTCATCCAAATAACTTCATAATCTCCGAACATATTTGCAATTTAGGTCGGTACATCAGCTCGGTCAGGATATTTATTTGATACAATTTAACGGACAGCCGCTTTTAATTTTTTTCTCGGGCATTATTACATTACAATGTTAAATAATTCATAATTGACTTGATAACAATGTTTTCAAAATCGCACTAAATTATTAGTTTGAGCGGAGCACCTCACAATTATTCAGTTTCATACATACAAGTAAATTATAAAAAATCGTTAAACTAAAATTATACAAAAAATGTTTTTGATTTACTTAACTACTCACAAGTTTCACTGGGCGAAAGTTAAAAATGACCCGTTTCATGGAATCTCAAAATGTTACAAAATTCAAAAAGATTTTTAAGGTAACATACCTTTGAACTACTTTAAAGAATATGAAATGTTTTGATCATCCCACTTTGCTGCTGAAAATACTTTTTACCAATGTTTAAGAACCTAGTTGAGTCAAAATAATTGATCAGTCAGCTAATAAAGGAGAATGGCAGCGTCTGATACTATTTATTATATATTAGACCAGCAAGAATAGTTTACAGAAATAAAGGTGAGGTGCTTTATTTCGAAAAATCTAGCGTTGTATTAGTTTAGGTGGGTCATTCTATTGCAGGTTTAATTCTAAAACTGGGCGTCTAACTAGCTCCTTTAAAATTAGAGCGGGACAATTACTTAAGAACATTAAATAAAACTTCATACAAATATTGTTGGCATTATAATAAGTAATTAATATTGTTGGCATATAGTAAATTAAATATTTTCGTTAAAATAACGAAGAAAACTAATAAGAGAGAATGTTATTGTACTTTGGTTGCCATACATTAAGCCATTTTTTCTAATTTAAAGTGATATTTACACATGGATGTCAATCAATCGCGTTTCCCGTAAAATATTTGAAATGTTACATTTCCTATTGTCTATATTATGTGACTAAAATAATAATAATTACACATATTTTCGTCCACATGTATGTTTGCCTTTAATCTCAAATGAGAGCCACGCATTTATGTTACTTTAAAAATACTAGGTTCTTCCTAAACTTTAAATTTTAGAACAAATCATTAAGTCGATTTCCTCAATAAACAATATTTGTATGGAACTTTCTTCTTAAGAATATAGGTCGCCCGTATCCTAAAATTAATAGGTACGATATACATAATTGTATAAGCGTTCACTTTTCAAGTACGAAAAACACAAAAACTTAAAAACAAACGTATTCAACTACGATTTAAATCTATATGTATATTTGAATAAGCGATGAACGGCGTATTATTAACGAGTGAAATAAATAGTTACAGGCCGCGTTGCGGCCATTTTTGTACAAAAGCCGATTCACACCTGAAAAGGAAAAGCTATGTTAGATTTGTCCATGGGAAATGGAATATGTAGTGTTTACCTGTCATTGCAATTTACATTTAAATAGTATCTAAAGTAGGGGTGGAGACAGTCAAGCTTATTAGGTCAAACCGGTTGTTAGATTTTGGTTTGCTTCAAGCTTGTTTGATCGTATTTCACCGACGGTAGAATTAGGCACAGTTTGATCATCTACAATAGGTTTTATTAATAAGATTACGATAAACGAATTTGTGCTATCTTAAAATCTGTTTGTTGCTATAGGCGAGATCTTATAATTAGCTTTAAGTTTTTAGGTTATTACATAAGACTTCTACTATATTTTTGTACCTGTTGGTTCATCTTAAATAATTAAAGGCTTGGCTACCAAAGAACGTTTATAAGGCCAAAACCGAACTCTTTCAGGCCGATCCAAACACACCGTGTCCTGCGTGACACATGAACTTGTCACGCAAGCGGTGTGACATATTGTATGACGATTCATACTATACAGCGCAGTGGAACGCACGCATCCGGTGTGCCTCGGCCTTTCACCTACAGGGGGCTCTTTAATGACTCACGTGTTGCTACCAGAGTCGATGCAGGTGCAGATTACGCGACAGGACGGAGCGCACGTCGTGCGTGAACCGCAGCGCGTCCAGCACCGGCAGCAGGTTGAGCAGCGCCGAGTCCAGCGGATCCGAGAACCATGACTTTATTGGTATCGCGTTATCTGAACAAAACCAAAGGGTTTGCATCTTGAAATAGGCATCGTTAGGCACTTATCCCACCACCCCGGAAAGCGAGTATAGCCACTAGCCAGCGATCAACTATTAATATTATGTATGTGTTTATTGACACTCGAGCTATATCTTTTGTTTCGACAAACTAGTGGAGAGAGTTCTCACCAGCCAATAATCAACTATTATCATATGTATTAAATCCAAAAATGTAATGTAGGTACTAAAGGAATTCGATTTTATTAGTAAAAATCCCACTTTATATTATAAATGCTAAAGTTTGTGTGTTCGTTTGTTAGTCCTTCACGCTGCAACGGCTCGACGGATTTGGATGAAATTTGAAATCGAGATGTCTTTTCATACCGGAACATTTAAATTTTTCCGTAGGAACAACTATAATCGAAATCTACGCGGACGCAGGCGCGGGCAAAAGCTGCCATCAATAAATATCTCCCTGACGATGCAGTTAGCGTAGCGTATTGTTTAAGTGCACAAGCGAGACTTACCTGGAAAGTCCCGGTAGGCACCGGGCGAGTTGTCCAGAATGAACACCCTGTTTAGGTCGTCGCATATCGACGACAAATTCTTGGTATAGGAGCCGTGCTCCGCCGTGCAGTGTTGTCTGGAATAAAAATTTGCTGTTATGTTATCCCACTAATATTATAAATACGAAAGTTTGTGTGTTTGTGTGTTAGTTTGTTAAAAATAATCGAAATCTACGCGGACGAAGTAGCGGGCAGAAGCTAGTAAGGTATATACTTTAATGTGCCTAGGTTTTGACTTTGTTAAAGTTCCTGTGCTATTAACAGTTTAAAAATCTTTGTCCTAATTATTAGGGTTCTATACCCAAAGGGTGCAAACGGGACCCTATTACTAAGCCTCCGCTGTCCGCCTGTCTGTCAGCGGGCTGTATCTCATAAACCCTATAACAGCTCAACAGTTGTATACTTCTATTGCCGCGATAACAAACTGTAAAAATTGAACGGGGTCCGGGCATTTTTGCTCGACCTTAACAATGGCAAATACCAATTGAAAATTATAAGAGACCTCGTTATAAGAATGCTACGGAACCTTTCGTGTGCTTTTCTGACTAGTACACGCACTTAGACAGTTTCTTTAGCAAAACCTAACCCCAAACTCACGATACAGTACCTGTAGAACCGTCGCCGTAGTATACCGCGCCCGTTGTCGAGCTTGTCGGCGACGGCTGCGCCGTAGATCTCCATCGACGCCGTGAACACCACTAGCTCATACCACTGCGACACCTGGACAACCATCAAACGTCATACTTAGGGTTGCCATCTCTAAAATATACCGACCTGGACAAGGAGTGTGACAACCCTGGCTTTTGTGCTTAGAACCCTAATTTGTCAACTTTGAGTTTTTTTTTAGGGTTATTCAGTGATATAAAAATAGCTGATCGGCGACCGGTGCTTTAAAAAATGTACTATTATCTATTCTGTGCCTGGACTACAAATGAAACCGCGTCTAGACGCTCCCTATTCGTCGTTAAACTGGGACAAATCCGGACGTAAGGTAACCCTATACTGGTTGTACACACTCGTAAGGCATTCTAAGATTTTATCTCGGCGAGGGGCTTTTCATACCAGACACGCTTAGAGCTGGACTAAGCCCATCGAAAGCCCGGGCCGGCAAAAGTAACGGCCCAGTGTATATGATTTGAACATGTAACTGCAAACTACATCCAACTTCAAACTGGCTTTTACTAACCCTATTTTGGCCTTGTTTGTTAACCCTATTTGGGCCTTTGGGATTTGATTAAGAACTGCTTGAGTTTTTTTTTTTTGCTAGTCCCAAGTCTAACCTAACCTACGTATTTAATGTAGAAAATAGCGTTCGATGAAATGGTACAAAGGAAGTGAAATTCGATAAAATGATGGGTTCCCATTTCAGAAAGAGGGGTATATGGCTGCGTTTATCGCGTGACATAATGTGGATAAAGCATTCGTCGCTCTTTTACACGTATGTAAGTACGAGAGTGACGGATGCTTTATCCACATTTTACCACGCGACAAACGAAAGCATATTAGGCCTGCAGTTCAGTTTAGGGACTCATTCCTTTTTTAAACTTGTGTAAGAGAAATCGTTAGTATCGTCACTAAGGAACGACTTATGGCCGAACTCTATATTCAAACCGCGGATAGATAGGCTTACGTCGGATTAAAATTTGACACATTTTGTATGGGCAAGTGTCAAATTTTAACCCGAAGTAAGCCTTATCTATCCGCGGATTGAATATAGAGTTTGGCCGTTAGGGTCTCCCCAAACCTATAGACGCGGAATCGGCTTGAGCCGGTAAGAAAAAGTTTTATGTCCTTGCAATAAGAGCGAAATACGGCCGTTGATGGGGCCATATAATATCCCTAAAACTAAAGTGTAAAAAAACTGGTCGCTATCATCATCAAATTTTGCAAGATTTTTATCCCGTGATGATATTAAGAGTCTCAACGCACAATGTGTTGTCGGTCGCAGTTGTGAAAAGGGCGATGCGCTCAGACGCACACAGTAATGGCGCATTCACTTTATTCGGTTTTGTTGTATTCGACTAGAGCCCGTATTCGGCCACCAAATAGTGCAAACGGTTTTTTCATAGTAAATAACGAATCCGGTTAAACGACTGCGACCGACTCCGGTCACAGACATAAGTAAACATACGGGTTAAATTTCTTTAACTTTGGGGACTTTAAAGTTGTCAGCACTGATCGCTTCAATTGCCGATTGCATGGGATGACATTCTCGTGCGAAGCGATAAACTACGTGGTGAACTATCATTCCATACATTTTGAGTGATAGAAAAGAGAAACGAGAAGCGTTTGCATCTTGGCTAGGGCTTCAGGCAGTTAGAAAACAAAAGCAAAAACTAATGAATGAATCAATGACGTACCTACCTAAGACAATGCCAGATAAGAGATAAGTATTCAGTATACAATTTAAAAGTACTATTATAAACTTTGTTAACATGTATTTAAAATTTAAATCCGAACAGACTTGTAGTACAAGTTAGTTTCTTTTTACTCTTGAATAAGGTAATGGCTACATGTGCGCGCCACATGTTGCCTTGCGTGTTTACACTCTGCGTTATTACATTCATAAACACACACACAGGCCCTTACGGAATGAATGATTTCGAAAACATTAAACTAGGTTTCGCATTAACGGCCACGCGTACACTGGGCGCGTCATGAAGTGGGGGGGGGGGGAGGTTGGAGCGCGTCAAACTATTCAAATCATAGCGGACCGTTATTAGGCGGCGTTTCACGAACTTCGGTCGTATGTGACAATTTACTAGCTACTCCGGATCCGCTTTACGAATAACTCATTCATGATAGAACTTATCACATACAACCAATGTATGTAATGCCCATTACTACCCCGCCTAGTTGCCACATGAAATCAATTCATGACGATGACATGACATATCGTAGATTAAATACACTTACAACATCCAAAAAATAGTCGACATGCGGCCGTTTATGCACAAAGAATCTGACAGGATGCTTGTCTATGGTGACTTTGAGCACAAAATCTGGAGGTGTTCCCGGCTTCACAGTGGGCCGGATCATTGCATCGTGGTGCGAATGTATCAGCGTCTCATCCAAGTCCAGAACCAGCATTTTTCTTTTTACTAGACCTGGAACAATACAGAGGCATGTTAGATTACCTAGAACCTATTGCAATGTGTTTTTGCACTAATTTCCCTCACTAAAACAATTGTAGTTGAAATTTTAACTATCCATGCAGTATAACTGCCTAGTAATAGCATAAGCATTTTAATGCATTCACTGCCATGAACGCATATAAGCATTCTGCTGATTTCCACCCAGTGCCCTTAACGTATATGTACATTCTTACCGTAGGCAAGCTCTGTATAAAACGAAAGATGTAGAACCTGGCGTAAGTTCGAAAAACAGTACTGGCAGTGAATGTGTTAAATCCAATGTGGTTACCGATAGAATGATCAACTACTACATTGCAGTTAGTCACCTTCTTTGGTATTATAGCAGAGTGATCGTAGAAGGTTCACAAAGCAGAATTAAGATTGAGATTGACCAATATCGCTCCAGAAATCAACTCAATGTCTGACAAGCCCACCCATTAGCTAAAATTAATAACTTTGTTGTGTTATTGTAGCTGTGTTGTTTTTTTGTTTAAATAAAAAAGCCATATTTTATTAATTTCAATTTTTTTTAGAGCTTCTTTGTTAATTTAATAGGACCATGTCTGGCTATAAGTTTGAGAAACCTTGCAACAGTGGATTTGGATTATTGTTTATTTAGAATTTTGTCTATACCATCAGAAACAGCGGCACACAGATCCAGTTTCCTTTTTATCTTATTTACCTGTTAGTGCATTGACATAATGCCATTAACTGGTTTGTTTTTCCTATAAGAACAAACTGAATAAATATTCTGTTTTTTTTACTGAATCATTGACATTCAGGGAAAACATAAAATGTATACTACAATAATCAACATGGAAGCTAGGCATAAGGGGGTAAAGGCCTCAACCAGATTTAAATCTGTTCATGTATTTATAATGTACGCCCAAGATTAGTGACATCATACAGCCATTAATAACTTGAGTTGCTTGCCAAACTGGTATAAAAGTTAGTAAAGTTGGTAACTACCAAAATAGCAAGAATTTTAAAATACCACATTCTTAGTACAGTCGCCCACACACTTAACTGACCATTAAAGACGGAGCTGAGAATAAGTGTCAATGCTTGAAAGGGATGTAAATATATTTAACATGAAAAAAATATCTACATCCCTGTCAAGCATTGATATTTTCTCTCTGCTCTGCCTCCAATGGTTAGTTAGGTGTGTTGCTGTGTGTACACAAAATCTCAGAAATTAAGAATCAAACTTAGGTATAGATTATTATTTTGAATCTGGTCTTTTAAGAATCTAACATAGTTCTATCTGGTATACTGAAATCTGGTATCAGAAATGAGCAATAAGTGGTTTAAATAGTTCTGATTGAGATAATCATAATTAAGAGCATTTCATCTTTATTCATACAAAAGACACAAACAGAAAAATAATAAAAACATATAACTAAAACTAAATACTAAAATAAATTAAGTTATTCTAAGTAACTATAATATGTACAAATGTCCCCTAGGCCACTCCCACCGGGAATGGTGCCCATAATGCTGGCTGCATTTCCTCGTTGGATAGGTATTGCTAGCCACTGGCCGAGGAAAGAGCCAGCCCTATTGTCACCAGAGGCACGGATCATTTTATTGAGAGCATATTATACATATTAGTGATCAAAACCTAGCTCTAGTTGAACATTAAAACTTTAAGTTTTTTAGTGTCAGTTCTAGTTGGACGAGCATTAGAAATGTTTGTGAGCATATCGAAGACATCCTCATACAAGGTTTTCACAGTCAACTTCGCTATTTAATGCATAAACTTCATAGATTTCTACACATAAGGAAACTATTTAAACATACGTGTTATGCATATGGTCTACTCTGATATTAAGTGTATTTTTAGCTGGAACAGATAAGGGGGAATTAACCCCCAATTTATCACAGAAATTCTGATACAACATGTTAATGATAACGATAACTAGAAAGCTGGTATGATTTGCATCAACACCCGAGATAAAAAGAACAATAACAGATAATACTTACTCAGCCGATGTCTAGATACTGGCGACAGTGGGTACACTTCATACTTGACAGATTGGTACTGAGCCAACTGAAACCAAACCACGTGAACGTACAGACGCCTGCGCAAATACAATAAAACACACCACAACAACACAAACTCATAATTACCGCTCGGTATTGCTTCTTAAACATATAACAAACACAGCTCCATACTTTCGAAGCAAGCAGCATAAACGCGCGAAGGCCCATTTGCAATTGCTTCAGCATTTGAATTGTTTACCAAAGAATCAATACTAAATAATCAGACGAAGAGTTAAACAAGAAAGTACGAAACGGGATCATTGACGGCGTAATTCAAAACAAATCCTATTGAATCAAGTGCCGAAAACATCTAACCCGCCATGACATAATCGACCCAATTCCCGCACCACAAACAAAATAGAATCTCATCCTTTCAAACTTGTCTGTGATTTTAGTGTTGTACCAAGTAATGAATAATTAATGATATTTAACGGAAATATAAATGAAATAAATATTATTTTAAATTACTTAAACGTTCGTTTTACTTTCTTTTTTCTATTATTATAATTTAATGTTTTTTTTGTAACAACATAAATGTACATTACAAATTTTACCATGGCATATCAGCGCATATAATAAAATTATTACATTATCTTATCTGTCGTCGGTATTGACGTTTCATTTTTGGGGGCGGGCATCGTCTTTGATTGAGCCAAACTTGTTAAAAATGCAGTAATTGGGCAATCACAATTGATATTTAATCAATTATCAATATATTAAAACCTGATGTTCGTATCAAAAGGATAACAGGTACGTTAGGACATGTAACATTTAACATATTCGATCTTGGTATTCTTGGTGCTCTATCGGTTTTATTGGTCATATCCTGTTTTTTGCCATCAATTTCCTTTTTTTCTAGCGTCTCATGTCAATTACATATGTTCAAGACTTATACCCTATCGTATTAGGTTTAAGACTAGGCTTATATACTGTTTAAAATTGAGGGTATCCGCCCATTGAAACTCGTCTGCTCGTCACCAACCCGCAGGTAGCAGTCAAGATGATCGGTGGTTTGTTCGTGTACAACCACAAGGGGGAGGTGCTGATCTCGCGGGTGTACCGGGATGACATCGGGCGGAATGCCGTGGACGCGTTCCGGGTGAACGTAATTCACGCGCGGCAGCAGGTCCGGTCTCCTGTCACCAACATCGCAAGGACGTCATTCTTTCATATCAAGGTAAGTATCAGCTTCAGATTGTGGTGACAAAACTTTTGTGCTAGAGCAAGAAGGCCAATTTGTGCTTTCTTTTTCCGTCTATGTTGGGAGACTGCAGTTAAATTCTACTATTTTGAATGCTAGAATACTTTTTCTTGTTGTTGTGCTAAACTGTATTGGTGAAATAGATCATGAAGATCCTTCAAGGGCTCCTAAACATTTAAAAAGTGAAGAAAAATGGGTGGAATTCAATCTTTGCAACAACATTTTGCAGTGCCTCCAAATATTATATGCTCATCAATAAATCTTGTTTAAAAGTATGAAATTTATGTATAGGGCACTAGGTAAAAATTCATCTGTATAAAAATTATTCTAAATTTTAAGGTTAATGAGTGTTAATTATTTCTAAATAGCGGGCCAACATTTGGCTAGCTGCTGTTACCAAGCAGAATGTGAATGCTGCTATGGTGTTCGAGTTCCTCCTGAAGATCATTGATGTTATGCAGTCCTACTTTGGCAAGATCTCGGAGGAGAACATCAAGAATAACTTTGTACTCATCTATGAGCTGCTTGATGGTAATTAATTTGTTTAAACCTTTTGCAACCCGATACGATAGTTTTTAGTGTCTTAAGATGAAAATGGAGTATTTTTTTATACTGCGTCTCCCTGTGTAAACACCAGGTACCAGAAGGTTAAGCTTCAACTAATTGTTTGCTGATTATTATGAGTATGGTCCACTAAGATTATCTGGTAGGGCTACCCAGGTACCTACTAAAATAATGAAATGAATACTTGGTGGGTCCTCTCATGTTATCCCAATTGACGTTGCTATTATACTTACTATTGTTATAAATTCATAGTTCTCCATTCACACATTACTAAATAAGTTTAAATTTAAAAGCCAGTATGTAGGTACTGTTCAATATGATTTTTATATTAAGTCAAATAACTTCGTTGGCTAAATAAGTGATCTCATTATTTTGACACAGCTTACTAGCCATCTTGTCAACCTTAGTGTTTTATCATGTACAAATAGATTTTCAACCAAAGGCAAACCACATATTTTGCTGACTGTGTGTGTATAGTGAAAAAAATGGCCTTCAGGCCCGTATCCCACAAAACTTTACAAGCCTACAATTTAACAAATTTGTCAACTTTTTGTATGGAGATCCGTACAAATTTGTCAAATTGTACGCTTGTTAAGTTTTGTGGGATAGGGGCCAGGTTTATACTTCTCACTTGTTATTTTACCTGACTCCCCAAACACTTTTTGAGACTGGTTACACCATAACATGATATCAGTTCTGCATGTGCTGTTTTACACTGTAAAAATCTGATTTGCAGAGATCCTGGATTTTGGATATCCTCAGAACTCAGACACTGGGGTCTTGAAGACATTCATCACTCAGCAGGGCATCAAGTCTGCCTCCAAGGAGGAACAGGCGCAGATTACGTCGCAGGTCAGTTTCCAACAGTCACAGCAGCCCTACCCTTGTATTATATTCATTAGGTGCAGGTGTATTAAATATTTTATCCCGATTAAGTAAATGTTAGTAAAAGTTTGTAGTGCTCTTTTTATTTAGATATTTGAATTAATGAGTAGTTCTAAAAAAGTTTGTAATAATTATTTAAAAAGAACCTATTTTGTTACCACATTTTTCTGTAATTTAATTTAAAATTTGGCAACAAAATAGACATTTATTGGTAATTAAAGTTCTATTAAGTGTGTACATCCTTAATAAACAATAATTTTAAATAACTAAATAAAAATAGTAAAAAATTGTGACTGTTAATAATGGTAAATTAATCAGGTTTGTGACAGTTGCTCCTATGTTTCCGTAATAGAATAAAAGAAGTGCTACCTTTGTCTGTGTGTGTTTTTAATTCTTAAATTTCTAAATACTATGCGATATCTGTTACCGTACGTAATTATGACAAAACTAATCCAAAGAGATTCTATTTCTGTACAGGTGACGGGTCAGATCGGGTGGCGTCGCGAAGGCATCAAGTACCGACGAAATGAGCTGTTCCTAGACGTGTTGGAGTATGTCAACTTGCTCATGTCACCGCAAGGTAAACACATCGTCTTAACTTGATTTTTCTTATCTTTATACAGATTGGTCCTGTCGGATA
Organism: Acleris cristana; assembly: GCA_948252455.1. NCBI lineage: Eukaryota > Metazoa > Arthropoda > Insecta > Lepidoptera > Tortricidae > Acleris > Acleris cristana. The sequence goes on along the minus strand of OX411782.1, from coordinate 6,944,407 downwards.
CACTAAGAATCTATGAGATCTTTTGTACATTTCCCATGGCACCTGCTGGGGTTTGAACTCGGTGTGTTACGATCACGTCACAAGTTGACACCCTAAGCCGCTAGGCCACCGTCGCTCCTTATAGGTTTTTATTGGTTGTGGCAGGCAATTTTCCGCAACTCGACGAAACTGCGTCCATTTTGCTTAGGGGGTTGGTTGGACTCTTGCCAACACAGTTCTACCAGAAGCCTAGCATACTCTTGATGTTCCCGACGACTTCTGGTAGCAACCTCGGTTCTAGTCCGAGGTGTCGCGCCCGGTATGTTGCCACCTCAGGACATTACATGATGACTTGGGCAGCAGTCTCCTCTGCCGTCATGCAGGCGCTGCACAGGGAGCTGTTTGATCGACGCTCCTTAAAATACTGTGACTGCTTCTCTTCTACTCGGTATAAAAATAAGTGCCTGTTCCACATGTCATCGTATTGTCAACGTTATGATAGCTCTTATTTACTTGACAGTAATGGCGGCCGAGTTAAAAACAAACGATTACACATCAAAGGCAATAATGGTTTTACCCAGATGAGTAGAGGCACTGTATAGGTGGATTCACTGGAATATAACAAACGAAACTTATACGACTGTGTGTAAGTGCTGTTATTTTAAACATTGTTCAAATTATAACTAATTTTATTTCTAGTTCTAGCAATAGCTGACATTGAGCATATTTACAAATAAAACACTAGCATTACATCTATAATGGAATGAATTGAATTAACTTAGCATAGCCACACAGCAACGTATTTTTGGATAAGTTTGTTTTCATGTTGTTTTCTCAATTCGCTTATCGATGAGTATTAAAGCTGACTGAGAAAGCAAGATAAATACGAATAATCTACGGGCAATATCACTCCTTAGAACCAATACTCTAGCCGCTAGAGCATAAGTTTTTTTTTGACTGGGAATACACTAGACTTGCTTAGTCTAGTAGTTTTAAGATTTTGGTATTGTCACCAGGTCAAGTGCTCTCGGCTCACGTGGCTGGCAAGGTGGTAATGAAGTCCTACCTGTCAGGCATGCCTGAATGCAAGTTCGGAATTAACGACAAGATCGTGATGGAAGCAAAGGGGAAAGGGAATGGTAAGTCGCTAAATGAAACTGCAGTTTGGCTGAGTTACATTGGTCCTGCAAAAGCATACCAGTAGTAGTACATTGATGAGTTCACAGAACAGAAAAAACAGTAGAAGTGTCAAGTGGGCGTGTAACGTGTGGCATAGTTATGCGGAGTTCCGCACAACCTACCATACTTTTGCCGCGATCGCTTACTTCGATATTTCTAAAATAGGATTTTTTTTGATTTTTTGATTTTGAAAAACATTTTCCATGGTGGCGTGTTGTTTTTACGATAGTTTGAGTATTGGCGACAACAGGACTGATACTAAGCGAAGCTCATGCCACTTCCACTGTTTTTTACCCGACTGCGTAAGAAGGAGGGTTATTCTATTCAGTGGAGGAGTTGGTTTTCACGTTTGAGGCGAGAGCTATTGTTACGACACAATGTACTTCTACTGGCGTGCTTTTGCTGCACCAGTGTAAATCAGCCATAACTCCCTGATTGCGGTAGGTGAAAAATTACCAAGTTCTAGTTATTTCCCTTGGAGATATTCCTTTATTTATTTATTCCATCTATTAAATTCCGCGATGTCCAGTAAGATCACCTGGTAGGATCCCCTACCTATTAATTTTGTACGTGGGGGATCCTACCAGGTGATCATACTGGACATCGCGTTAAATTCTTTTTAAACTTTTAATGACAAATGTAAAATTCGGATTTCGGAAATGACATTTTTGCGGGAGGACATTTATAAGGAACTGTTTTGACTAGGGATGTTAATATTACACCTCTGGTTCCGACTCCAGTTCCGAAACTTTTTAATCGGAGGTTCTAATCGGAGGTCGAATCGCAGCGACAGGGGCGCCGGCCGCGGTCAGCGTGTACAAACTAGTTTATACTTGCATCCTTGCATCCCGTATGCTTACACATTACACACACAACTCATTTCTACCTCTGACTCCGACTTCGAAATCACGGAAATCACCTCCAGTTGCCCGTTTCACGAAGCTACAAGTTACAAATTACAAGCGGAACTCTCTTTCTAGCAAAAGGAGTTAGAAAGAGACTTCCGCTTGTAATTTGTAACTTGTAGCTTCGTGAAACTGGCCCCATAACATCCATACTTTTGACCCATACCTTAAACAATTTTGCGTCACACCCTCACAATGATATTCCTGTAGACTTCTCAGGTGGTATCTCCGGCAACACGGACAGTGACCCGGCGCGCTCCGGCAAGCCGGTGGTGGTCATCGACGACTGCCAGTTCCACCAGTGCGTCAAGCTCAGCAAGTTTGAGACAGAGCACAGTATCTCATTCATACCGCCTGACGGCGAGTTCGAGCTGATGAGGTTTGTACAGGATTGGACATGTTTTTTTGTAGCTTGTAGAAGGGAAAAGGGGATTCAAGCAATCTCATCGTAAGTGGGCGTTGAGGGTCATAGATATTAGCATTTATAGTGTTACGAAATCAAACTAGGAACCCTTAATATCCTTATAGTTTTGTCATGTTCGTCGGTCCGTTTGTCCACAGCTTGCTTGCAGCTAGACTTGATTGGTTCCTGAGATACAGACACATTTTAGATAGTTTTTGCGTTTGTAGTAACCCCGGCTTCGGCTTCGGCTTCGGAACCCTACACTGAGCATGATCGGACATACTACTGGTTTTTTTTTAATAGCATGGAGTAGGCAATTGATCTAAGCCACCAGGTGAGTTGGCCCATCCAAATTCGCAATCTATAAACTGCAAACCATGCCATAAAATCTCCCTGGTACAAGCTTTAGTTACCTGCATCTAAGGTCTGTTAAAAAACCACAAAAAAAACAGTTAGAAAACATGACGTATGTTTAAAAAGTCTGCTCGAGCTGGTTAGTAATTCCCAACATTTCTCCCCAGATACCGCACAACAAAAGACATATCTCTGCCATTCCGCGTGATTCCCCTGGTACGGGAAGTCGGACGCACTAAGATGGAAGTGAAAGTGGTCCTGAAGAGCAACTTCAAGCCGTCGCTGCTCGGGCAGAAGATCGAAGTGAAAATCCCAACGCCGCTTAACACCAGTGGTGTGCAGCTAATCTGCCTCAAGGGGAAGGCTAAATACAAGGCTTCTGAGAATGCCATCGTGTGGAAGTAAGTATGATAAAAACTTTTACAATACTATACAATACAAAACACTTTATTGTACACAAAACAAAAACATTACAGAGAAACAGTCCAATAAAAAATAACACAGGTAAATAACAGGCGGTTAGCGATCTCTTCCAGACAACCTTAGTACCTTAGTCGTTTTTATTTACTTGAATACAAAAATATGCAACAAAACTCGATACAATGATCTGCCAAACGGCGTAATATTTCGTCTTCGTGTTTCGCATATGGGGTGCAGAGGGGCTAGTAAAACTAGTCCCAGAACTCCAAGATCAGTGAGAAATGTAATCTGAATGAAACCAATATCGCTGACCGGAGTAAAAACTCAAAACTACTAGTACTTTCTTCTTTTTCACTCTTGCACTGCTGCGGGTCGCAACCTCAACTAATACTTCTTCCATCTGTGCGAATTTATTTATCTTAAGGACAAGCCACACTGCTCACTGTCTGTATAAGGGTGCGGCTCCACTGAGGCGGAGACGAGCGGAGCGGAGAGGAGACGTGTAGGGATTGACCAATCATATTAGTTGAAATCCACATCTCGTCTCCACTCCGCTTCAATGGAAACAGTCAAGCGGAGATGAGCGGAGCGGAGAGGAGCCGTGTAGGAATCAACCAATCATATTAGTTGAAATCCACAACTCGTCCCCGCTCCGCTTCAGTGGAAACAGTCAAGCGGAGACAAGCGGAGCGGAGAGGAGACGTAACTACATAACTACATTGTAATCACTCCACTCAGCTACGCTCGTCTGCGCTTCAGTGGAGCCGCAGCCTAACATCAAACCATCTCTCGTTCCCTATCAGGCCCAAAATATTTATTTAGTTAATGAACTTCCAATTGCTTGTTGTCAGGATCAAGCGCATGGCGGGCATGAAGGAGACGCAGCTATCGGCGGAGATCGAGCTCCTGGAGACGGACACCAAGAAGAAATGGACTCGCCCGCCCATCTCCATGGGCTTTGAGGTGCCCTTCGCACCCTCCGGATTCAAGGTACGGGATCTGAAGTATAGTTGACGTAGAGGTCATCACATCATCATCACTATATACTAGTATAATGCTATCCAGCTATCCAGCTGTATAAAGCCCTCCAAGGAACATTACAATTTATAACATTAAAATGTTTTTGCGTTAGTTTTTACTGTGTTTTTGTAGCGGTTTTTATTAAGCGTAAAAAAAAAACCTAGTTACCTTTAGCGATTTACACAAGCGCTCTTTTATTTGGCATTTGGCACGGATCATGCGCTTGTATTGCAACGGCGAAGATGTGGCAGTTTCTACCGTTGCCGCAGTCGCCGCTGGGCATAGCCCTGGCCAGGACGTTAAACATATCATCAATCTAAATAAACAAGTCAGATGCTTTCCCATTCATTCAGGCGCGAGTGTAACTTGCCCGCTGGTCTGAAGCATCTCTGCTTACAATTTTATTCGGTAACGTCTTCTACACTCAAGAGGCCGCATTATGCTGCCACACCCACGCACTCAAAAGGCATTTTTTTATGTTCTTCTGTGTGAAGAATGTCAGATAGAGATACTTTGCGCGCGCCTTGATTGCAGCGTCAAATTCAAATAATTGCTATTTACTTTGATACTAGAATATTTATTTAAAAAAATGGTTTATCAGGATTAAGAAGTTATAAGTACTCGACTAAGTCAAAAAGCATCGTTAAAGCTCGTAGTTTCCAAGATTCAACCGACTCATGCGGAAAAGGTGTCGTATTTCAAAAATGAAACAATCGAGAATTTTGTTTTTAATCGTATCCTCACGTTTACCGGTCTCTAGAAAATATGACCAAGTTTAATATATCCACATAACAGACACAAAGGCGTTATAATTTAAGATCCAGATCGCGGAACACTACCGACTTTATCGTATGACCTTTTGAACTAACCAATTACCTTTTATTTTTACCTAGGTGCGATACCTGAAGGTGTTTGAGCCCAAACTGAACTATTCGGACCACGACGTGATCAAATGGGTGCGCTACATCGGACGCTCCGGGCTCTACGAGACGAGATGCTAAACTATACCGGTGTAAGTATTACCCAGGTTGGACTGTCCATTCATCAGTTTTATCATCCCCAAGTCAGCCGAAAGAGGTTTACTGATGAGCCACATCTTCTTTTGTCCTATCGCTCAGTGTCTCTATCGTAACAGTGGCGAGATCTTTATCGTTATAGAAAATGTATAGGATTGCCGTAAGCTGCCAGATGGTCGTGTCAAGCGCATATGTCAGTTCCATACACTTTTCGAAAATCGTTTTCGATAGCGGTAAGCATCTTTTCTAGGGCCTCTAATTAGTTAGAAAGGGATATCTGAGCGACAAACTAGTCGCCTTCCCTGAACCTTGTTACATTGGTTTTTCACGGCTATCGTTGGTTTGGTTCGGACCTGCCCTAATCTCATAAATAAGTATTCTAACAAAAATCTAAGTCATCTCTTCATTTCATTATGCTGTTCTGTTACTTCGGTGTTAGTTTTAATTTTTATATTGTTATGAACATTACTCTATAAGGTATTTGTAATTATGAACTTGGTTGCTCATGACATGATAAAAAACTTCTTATTCCTATTATTCTTAATTAGATAAATGCTTTTCTTCAATCAATTTTCTTGACGTTGTTATTGGGGAGAATAAAGTCACAACCCCGTTCAACGCAATGGCACTAACCTTGCCTCCCCGTCTTTTTTGTTATTGTATTGTTTATAATTAAAAAAAAAACAATATTGGCACCTTCAATTCAAGATGGCGGCTAATACCACCGCCCCCAAGGTCGAAAACATGAAATTCTATGCTCTGCCTTTTGTAAAGTTATGCCCTACAGACTGAACTAACCTGTAACATACTGAAAACGTTTCTGTTCACTTTCAGAATTTCTCCTAAACGATTTGGACTCGAAGCTTCAACGGCGTGTTACATACTGTTTATATCTTACGTTAACCCGAGCCTGCATAATAAACGACTCTATCAGCACTAGCGAAGAGTTGACAATCGATAAAAGACAACTACAGGATTCGCTCGGCATTTTTATACAGTTTTACTATACGTACATCTGGAAATACGACACTATTACTTAAAATATACTCTATTTGATTATAGGACTACACATGTTAAGGCTCCACTGAAGTTAAAAATACGCTAGCGTTGCGTAAAGCCACTTTACGAATACACCGTAGCGTAGGGACGCCAAGTTTAAGGCCAGCGACGGATGACCATGACTAGCGTTATCATTGGTAAATGATTGACGACTTTTCGTCAGTCATAGTGCAATATGTTACTTACACCGTAAACTAGGTGGAAATACCACGCGACTTCATTTCAAAAAGGTCTTAACTAGGTAACCAATTAAATTAAATTAAGGCTGTTTTTGGAAGGCGATGAAAGGTTATCCGTTTTGGCCGTACGTTATTGCGCAGCGCAGATGTGTATGATCACACGCGTTCCTCCCAAAAACAAGCAGACCGCATCTTTTACGCCGGTCTCTTCGGATCGCGTTCACAAGATCGTTAAAATTGGCGATTTTGACGCTAGTCAGTTGTCGCAGCGTCGGCGTATTTTTAACTCTGGTCTGGTCTGGTCTGGTAACAAGTCCATGGTGTAGTGTTTTGTAATTGTGACGTCCTCACTTTGGGTGGCGTAGTTTTGAGTTTGTTCAAGAAATGTTAATTAGTATATTTTTATCATCGTAATAGTATGAGATTCTAAGGTTTTATTTTTTTATTTCAACAATATTTTTAAGTAGATCATTTGTTTTATTTTTATGCGTATGTACGACATACTGAGTTTTATGTATTTATATTATCTTTGAAATTAATGATACGTTAGTAAGCCACATCGAATCTCATTTTTTATGAAATAGTATATTTATAATGATTTTGATGGTGGTTGCACTTGAGTAGAAAAATTGATACATGTATACATTATGCTATATAGGAATTATGCATCTTATTTAGGTGCTTTTTAATATGCATTCGACCAAAAATCAAGTATTATCAGTGCTTGTCCAAACAGCGTGTAGGTACGTAGACGGGTGATTTAATCTCATTTGTCAACTGTGTTCAAAAATATGAAATTTACTATTGATTTAACATAAACAAAACTTTGGGCAAAGTTTTAACACATAGTAGCCCTCCAGCTTTAGCAGTAACTCTTTACAGTGCAGACCAGTATAATGTCATGTTGTCAGCCCTATAGTCTGTACTTTTAGGTATTTAAAAAAATGTAAACAATCCAAACCACGTGGCACTGTTGAACAGCCAATCAAAACCGTTTAATCGAACTTTGACGTATCAGTGCTCCACTTCTATTGGCTGACGAACTATATCACCTGCGTTTTTTTGTTTACGTTTTTTTAAATACCTAAAAGTACAGACTATAGGAAGAGCCGGACTCTGACCTTGAATGACTTATATTATTTGCGCGGGAGTGTATGTTATAGTTTTGACCTCTGACAATTTTTTTTTTGTCTCCTAACATTAGGATGACACTAGGCTCAATTTTGATTTAAATATAATATGTATAAGAACTATAATTTTTCACTAGTATTATGATATAACCATTGTACATTGTTAGAAAAAACTTAATATCATTGTGTCTACTACCAATGTTAACATACCATTCCTATACAACTTAGAAATGCTTCATTTAATTGAATTAAATACATAAATTATTATATACTTTAAAAGTATCATTATGTAATGAATTTAATATAATTAGTTGTAATGTAGGATATTGGCTTGAAGGACGTCTTCTCCGCGATACGTTAATAATTACCTAATTTATTTAAATAACAAGAAATAACTAACAAGCTCGCTCCATTCTAAAAAGCTCAATATTGTTGAGTGCGTAATGAATTGGAGTGGATGTGTTTTAACGTGTTTTGGAGATGACCAATGTAAGTGCATGCTGTTATAGGAAATGCTTTATTGTATGGTGTTACAAAAAGGTTAATGTACAATAAATAGTAAAAATATTTTGTATTTTATTATTACTTCCCCGTACGCGAGTAGTTCACCTTACGACCACTCCAGTAGCAGATGAAAACCGTCTGTTACATACATTAGTATAGTTATACAGTTTTTTTTATGACAAGGAGTAGGCAAACGAGCACACACACACAGATATAAATACATATAGATAACGTAAACACCTCAATCTGTATGAAAACCGACGGTGTCACTTTTTTCTACCAACTGGGACGTTACAATAGAAAAGAAATCCCCGTTTTCCGCGCAAAATCGATTCAAAGTCGTCGCTTTTTTGAGCTATTACAGTTTATTATCACTTTTCTTATTTTTCACGGCCGACCGGCTGCAACAACAGGCGCGCGGAACGTCAGTAGCGACGGTCAACCCCGACGCTTGGTCGCGGTTCGGTCACGCGAAGTAGATGCATTTGCGTTATCTATGAGTATTTATACACGGTGGGAACGAGTAACCCGCAAAATTTTAACCATCGATTCTAGAGCCTATTTGGAGTATACATATAATGTGGTATAACATATAGTCCAATAAAGCATAATTTCCGAGATTTTTATTATAAAAAAAAAACCATACTTAATTTAATTTGAACTTTGTCACCTATAGCTAAAGCAATATTGCCTACAGCCTCTATTTCTACCCCCAACGGGAAGAAATAGAGTGTGTAGCGGGAAACAAATTCTACACGTACAATGTCGTGTCGTGTCGTGTGTCGTGTCCTCTATTAAGACTAATCGCAAGACTGCAATGCTAAAACTGCAGATGCTTTGCCAGCCCCTGAGGAGTAAGGTGGAATGCCTCTCTTGTAAAAACGATATCGTAGTTGACCAGGGCCTCTATTCAACACGGTAAAAACAATATCGTTGTTGATCTGTTATCGTATTGTCACCGTTTTGATAGCTCTTATTTACTTGACAGTAATGGCGGCTGACGTCATAACAATACCATAACAGGTCAACTACGATATCGTTTTTACCGTCGGGAATAGAGGCGCTGTTGTGGTATTGTTATGACGTCAGACGCCATTACTGTCAAGTAAATAAGAGCTGTCAAAACGATGACAATACGATAACAGATCAAAAACGATATTGTTTTTACCGTGTTGAATAGAGGCCCGCGGAAAGGTTAAAAATAGTACGAGCGCTACGCCGTAGCCCGTAGCTGCATTTTACCTCTACATAGTGTTAATCTGCTACGAGCTGGGGCCTTATCCTAATTATTCTCTACACGTTTTGCTATAGTATTGTGTTTATGGCCAACAAAAGATCATCGCTCCCGTGTAAATAAAAGAGAGAGATATATATTTATAGTTCATAGTTGAGCGAGTATAGCTCACTCGCTCAGCGATAAACTATAAATTTATATCTCTCTCTTTTATTTACACGGGAGCGATTATCTTTTGTTCGTTTCTTGGACAAGAAAATAGCCGATAGTTCATAGCTTACTCGCCGGCGGTGGGACCAGTGCCTAACTGTTCGCCATTACTTACTGTGTCAAGTAAATAAGAGCTATCATATTATTATTTATTTAATCGTTTGGCATAAATGTAGAGAATATACAGACAAATATGAAGCTACAATTTAAATTTAAAAGATTTAGTACCAATTTCACCAAAAGATGTTAACCACTTAACAGAAGATTAGAGCGTTAACAGCTGTCAAAATGTATGAACTAACAGTTGTTTAAAATTGATTCAATTTCATCGTTTTGTGAAATTGGTACTTAAGCTATCATAACGTTGACAATATGATAACACGTCAAAAGCAATTGAGTTTGGTGAATACAAATACTTGTGAGTAATGATTACACTAATGATTCTACATTGGCTTAACAAAATTGTTTCTAACGGTTTTCAATATGACAGTGTTTGGTTAACCTCTCGCTTTGCCAAGAAAGTAAAAACGGATCAATAATAGAAAAAGTAACAAAAAGCAAGCTTTAAAAACCCGACTGCATATTTTGATGTCGTCGTCTATATGTCTTAAATAACCATTATGTTTTTAACCCGTCATAGGCAATTTTTTATTTATTTATGTGTCACTCGCGACGCTAAGAAAAATAACACTGTCGAAATCGGGGTATCCGTTCTGTCTCTACGAAGGAACAGAGAACCATTCATATAATCATACTTACATACAAACAGGTATAAAACAAAATGGGAAAGAGACCATTTTGTCTCTTAGTGTCTTACTTTCTTTAATACTAAAGAAATAGAAAGAAATGCACAGAGATTAATGTTTCTTTGGGTCCCCTTTTTTTGGGAGTTTTTTTTTACTTACGGGAACTGGTTCAAAATTAACTTGCAAGATTTAAAGCGGACAACTTACATCTTATCTTATCTTATCTTACAGATGGGCCGTTTCGGATACACTTCTTTAGGATTTTTTGTGCAATTATACCCTCTTACACACTCAGCTGTTCGAATGTGCAGGTTTCCTCACGATGTTTTTCCTTCACCGTAAGAGCGTCGGCTAATGCACTTAAGTTTGAAAAACTCATTGGTACATGGTGACCGCGGGGGTTCGAACTCGGTACATTACGATCACGAGTCGACCCCTTAAGCCACTAGGCCATCGACGCTCTCACGCGGACAACTTGCATACATACATACATACTTAAGGTGCAAGTTGAATAATAAATAAAAGTTAGTAAAAATAACAAATACATAAATTTTATAATTTAGGTCACGAAAAACAAATAAAGAAAGCATACCTCGATCGGTTCCCTTAATAAATCCTCCCAATTACAAGACCACATCGTGAACCATAAACCCCGCATTGGTACCAGTTACCATAAGAAAACCATAGATCGGATTTAATGGCACCGAAGTTAGTAAATTGTTTCAAACTTCGGCCGTTAAATAAAAATTGGCGATTTTATTGAATGAGTTTCTTCAAAGTTAAATTTATTTAGCAGGGTTTCGGAGACCTGAGATTGGTTACCTATCATATTACTTTTGCGTTATTTTAGGACAAACCTCAAACTCCATCCACATTTACCAGTCGTGGCCACATAATTAGGAACGCTTGCGTTTATCCCATACAATTGGGATAGACCAAAAAAAATAACTCACTGTTTTTACATTCTAATTCGAAAGAATGGGTAATTTTAAGAGACCTAGTTCATTAATTGTGTATTTGACCCAATAGTTTTGTTTGAATATCTTTATTTATTTAACAGACATTTTATGGATGACATGATTATTTTTATTTTGGGCTGGCATTTTCTAATATATTACAAAAAATAAATGATATCTAATGTTAAAAAGTGATTGTAATAATGTATTAAAACATACTATTTCAAGCGGTTTTCGCCTAACCCGTAAGATACGCCTAGGAGAGCTTCAAGCCAAAAACGAAAGTCAAACAAAGGTTAAATATACTTTTGTCGAAATATCCGATATAGATAAATATTTCAAAAATTTAATAATGCAGAACGGCTTTAAAATCTCATTCCTCGAAATGGTTTTCGAATTAGAGTAATTGTAAAAATATGAACAATCCCAATTGCCTACAAATTTGACTCTTCAAGATTGACAACCAATTAAAAAGTTCTTAACCAATTTAATTTTCAGTTACACTTAATAACTAATAAACTAAGCTTTTAATGTATGTACAAATTTTCCCTGTTTAAAACGAACATTTCATTTTATAAGGATTTGAAAATAGGTTGTAAAACTTCGGATGGACGCGTCAATATTCGTTTTGAAGTAAATTTTCGTTTTTAACAGCGATACGTTGTACATATATTTAAACCTTAGTTCATTAGTTAACGATAAGTATAACTAAAATTAAATTAGTTAAGAACTTTTTGTATGATTGTTAAAATTGAAAAGTCGTATTTGTAGGCAATTGTATGGGAAAAACTCAAGCGTTCCTAATTATGTGGCCACTTTGCTGTACATTTGATAAATAAACTTTGACATAAGGAATTGGTGTGACCAGGAAAATAATTGAATTTTATCTCAATGTCATCCTTAACTTCCTTACTTTTTTCTTGAAGTCTGGCCGTCTTAAGTATTTTAGGCGGACTTAATCTATCTTCCTAATTATTACTCTCTGACATTTAATCTATATTTTACAACCCTTTACAGCTTCCTGCCCAGAGTCGCCTAGGTGTTTTTTTTTCATACACGCATTATCTTGACAATTATGAACAGAAAAAAAAAGAAATCAGTCAAATCCGTCGAGCCGAATGGCTCAAGTGATCATTTTTCATACACACGGCAGTAGAGGCGTGCTGGGCCCATAACCTAATGAAACAAACATTCCTAGACCTTGATTTTATTCTTTATTAAATACCTAGAAGTATATCAGCAATTACAAATTAATTTCATAACGAACACACTATCAGATGGCCACTAAAATGAGGTTTCAACAATTTTTATTTATACATATCGGTAGAATAGATAGATGACATCGACCAAGAGGTACTTCATTTCTATGAGTAAAAAAATAACACACGTAAGCTAACTCGTTTTTGCGTTTGTAAATAAAAGTACAACAAGGATGTTATTATAGGTAGGTTTGAGAAATAATCTGCAGAATACTCTTAAGTTCTCTATCCGTCGAAACAAACCGCAGAAAAGCTTATCTGTGCAAATATTCAATTATTTTACACAAAAATCAGCGGAAATGCATTGGCATTGGGCCCAAAAATATTGCTCGACTTGGTCCGGGGGATAAAATAGGAATCCAGCCATTTCATTTTACGTTAATAACTAAAAAAAGCTTTGAAATCAGTTTAGTTGCAATCCGACTAACAAATCTGGGTTTCGTGCGGGCTCGGGGGAGGTTTCTTAAGATGAATGCAAAAAATATCAGGAGAACGAAGCCGGGGTCGCGTCGAGGGTTCCGTTTCCGTTATATAGGTACTTCATATACGAGGAAAATGCTTAGCTTTTCTTCTCCCACCTTTCTCGATAAGGCATGATTAAAATTATAGTTTTGAAACGTTATTTTACGTAGAGTTTTTTTTATCGATAACCTATAATTTTATCGAATTTCACTTCATCGATTGTATCATTTCATCGAATTTCATTTCATCGAACGCTATTTTCTACTAAAAACATGTTTTCAGGATATCTAAAAAAAAATAACGTTACTGTAGGTTAGACTTGTGAGTACCGAAAAAAAAAAACGGCGAGAAATTTTGATGAAACGAAAATTCTGCGTAATGATACGTTCGTTGAAAGGTCTTTCGATAAAATAATAGGTAAGTATAGTACAAATTTTATGAAGTGACCCCTTTAGCAAAGAGATGTGTTTAAAGAGATGTGTTTAAAATAAGGGCCAGTTTAAAAAAATCTTACCATAGGTACCCCTTTTATCACTACTCTTACGTGACCTGTTTTTTATAAATGGTGTACTATTATTATGTTACACAAGTTATATCTACATCATGTAATGATTAAGTTAAAAGTATCATTAGAACAAGTATTGCTTCAATTCGGTTGTCAACTGCGTGCTGCGCTATGTGACTCGAATAATGAGACCGTGCGCTGTTAATTATGTAGCGCTTAATAGTAGTTCTTAATGTCAAGTGAATAAGAATTATTATTATACTACTATTACTACTACCCCTTCCATTAGATCGCTATCAGAGTGGCTCGGGTTGTCGACGATTTGGTACTCTCTAGTCGGCTCGACCCACTAGCATTGCGGAGGGACGTTGCGTCCCTTTGCATATGTGCGGTAGCACTTATAATGGGGAGTGTTCTGACGAACTGTTTAGGCGGTTATGTTCCTTCACCATACTACTTGCGAACGACTGTCTATATCCATCGCCACCACCTTGATGGTTGGTAGTCTACCACAGTGCGATTTTCACGCAACTTCTTACCGTGCACGATTGTTTTATGGAATCAGCTTAACTTGGCAGTGTTTCCGGACCGCTACGACTTGAGGACCTCCAAGAGACGAGTATGCTACTTTTTCATAGGTCGGCAATGCATCTGCAACTGCTCTCCTGGTGTTGCAGGTGTCCATGGGCTATGGTGATCACTTTATATCAGGGGTCATTTGCCTTTTGTAGTAAAAAAACTATAATACGTCAAACATATAATTAGTTAATATAAAGTAGAATAGAGTGCTATGAATGTTATTCAATCAGTTAAACAATGCTTTGTTAGCACTCTAAGCCATTTTCAACGAAATGTTACATATTACAACAAACCAGATTTTTTTGCCAGTACCTTTAATTTACTGAATAACGAACCCTAAAAATGGAAAGATGTAAGAGGAAAAATGAGTGGAACGTGCTTAGCTCTAAGATGCGGGGGTTCCGTAGAGACTGCAAATGGTTTCATGTTCGCGCTGTGATTGGCTGGCTGACTGTTGCTGATCATTTCAAGTAGGAAAAGAGATATTTTTACGACATAATATTCAGTAGTCTTAAGGGAAAGCAAAGACGTCAGGAAGATGTGGATTTTATTGACGTAGTATGGTTATTTTAGCCGATATAGTTGTATTTTGAGCACACTGAACATATTTTGAGCACTTGTGCTAAATCTAGATCTTATAGTAACCTGAAAACAATGGGTACAAAAATAAATATGTTTGTTTTCATTTCGAAACGTGTAAACCTTTAAAAATAATTCGAATGTTAGGGTCCGCTTTAGATGTAATTTTATGTAGGTAAATTGAATAAAACGTTACTGAGCTTTTCTCAAAGAGAGTAACCATTGATGCAGCGGTACCTATTGTGTTATTTCATTTGGTAGCTAAGCCATCCTGTGTCCTTATCTGTCGAATTCAAATGTCACAATGACAGGTAAGGATAAAGCATGGTTTTGCTACTGCACGGTTAATCCACTTTTAATTTTAGTAGGTTTAGAGCCTGTTTCACAATCGTCAAGTAACGCGTATCTGACACATAAATTGAGCCCTTTCCTTTTCTTACACTTGACCATAGACAAAGAGAGAGCTAACTTTAACTGGCACATAAATTTACTTGTCGATTGTGAAACAGGCCCTTATATTCATTTTTATCGCCACTGCTTGGGCCCCCTTTTATATCTCGGACTTACCTTTCAGCCCACCATCGCAAATTTTTGTTGAAACATTACGACCGCGTCCCATCTTTTGTATGATTGCCTAAGCCTATATTCTACTCGGTAAAACCATATTGCCGTTGACATGTTATCGATGGTTTTTAACTCGGCCGCCATTACTGTCAAGTAAATAAGAGCTATCGTGACGTTGACAATACGATAACATGTCAAAGGCAATATCTATTTACAGAGTAACACGATACTTGTAAAAGTACGCATAGTTTCTTACAATGATGTCTTTTAACCTTAAAGGTATTAGAATACCTAGTTACTAGTATTAATACTAGTAACTATGCGTACTTTCACAAGTAATGTCACCGCTGAGATTCGAACTCGATATCTCACGGGGGGGTACCCAAAACCACTTTGCTATCGACTTTCGAAGCTTTCAAGTACTGTTAGCGGGTTGTCCTCAATACGGCATTTAATTTACAGTACCTACCCGGGTTATCGAGCGCCGCTCATTCTTTAAAGAAAGGAAATAGGTTAAAAGAATTTACCTCTCGGCGGCATTAATTGGTAGACCCGACACTTTACTCAGATTTTCATTGAATTAATTAGTCTTTTTAACTCCGATCCGCACTCCCTCATCCACTTACTATAGGGTGTTAGATAGATCCTTTGTTTGTTTGTCTATCATTACCATCATAAGACCAAAAATTTATTTCAGCTGTGGGAGCCTAAATAGAAAACTTCATGAGTCATGACGTAGACTTTTTTATTTTTTTTAGTTATTAATCATATACGCGATTATGACTAACATAAATTAAGAAAATATTGGTTATTTAATTCTGTTTAGGGCCAGGCGGCCAGACATCAGAGCGAGAATTCAGATGCCTGTCTCGGTTGAACCCTAAACAATATGCAGCCCGTCGTGTTGCCATCTCGACAATAATATGATCGGTTTTAATCTCCGAATCGACTTTAGCTGACGCGGCGTCGAGGTAGGGCTGCCCGAGGTTATAACGATATTTTTACAAGACAAGGCACAATGTTACAAGCTTTTTACATGTTATGGGTCACAGTACCGAACTGGGTCTCTATTCTACTGGATAAAATCATATTACTTTTGACGTGTCATCGTATAGCTTTTAACTAGGCCGCCATTACTGTCAAGTAAATAAGAGCTATCAAAATGTTGACAATACGATAACAGGTCAAAGACGATAATTATGGTTTTGAGCCGTCTAGGATCTCGGCCCTAGTAAATAGATACATCTTTTTGTCATAATTTTGACAAAATCTTTTGAAGTAAAAGCGACAGGTTGCCAAATTTAAAATTTATCGAAAGGAGGGAAAGACTTTACTTTGTAATAGGACACGGGCTATAAAAGTGTTTTTAATGAAAAAATAACACACATGTATGTGCATTGTAGATTTTTATAACTAGTAAGTACCTATTTTTTTAATAATGTATTTCATCTGTTAGACTTAATTGATGATATTTTAAAATTAACTTGTAGCAAAATTTTGAACATCTCACACTCACCTAACAGTTGGTTTCAAGCAACCTTCCCCGTGAAGTACGGTGGGCTTGGAATTCGGGCTACTAGCGACCTGGCACTCCCAGTTTTCATCTCTTTTAAGGCCAAATTACGTATACGTAACGTATGCTGCACTTGCTATTGCAACATTTGGGTCCTGGCCATGGTCATCAGACACAAATAAATTGATTAAAGAAGTGTTAAGTAGATAAATTAATCGGCGTATCTGGTGTCCTGTACGACTTCAATGCCGCCAACACCAGCTGAGTTTGCTCCTTTTGCTGCAGTTTTTTTTATAACTTATAAAAACTATAAAACTGTAAAACTAAGGTTCTCGAATGGAGACCACGCTTAGGCAAACGTAGTGTAGGACGCCCCCCGGCTAGATGGACCGATGACCTGAAGAAGGCTGCTGGCAGTAACTGGATGCAAAGGGCGGGAGATCGCGCGCTGTGGCGCTCCTTGGGGGAGGCCTATGTCCAGCAGTGGAATGCAACAGGCTGATATGATGATAGAAACTATAATGATATGTTGTCTTGTCTGTTGTTGGTATGGTATGTTGTTGTTGATGTCTTGCAGCAATTTTTTTTTCATTGCCTTAATTTTTTTCGTTTATATATTTTTTATATTTGTATTTTTCTTTTATTATTTCATCGTGCTTCCCCGGCTCTAGCGACACCTCGCAAGAGCCCTCGTACTGACTTATTTGCTCGTCGGCCGCAGCTCTCTGCTTTCAGACCGCTGCGATTTGCGATTATCGCTGAATCTGACGTTACACTATAATAAATATCGTACAAAGTGCGGAACAAAAAGAATGCATTACATGGTTCACCATTATCTTTACTAAATTACTTATAGAGGTAAAAGTGTTTGTTTGTTCGGTGTTAACGCGTTAACCGATCGATATGAAATACAGTTTTTTTCTCGAAATAAAGAATAACTTCTAAAACGTGGCAGAAAGGAAGTAATTCAATCATTGGTTCAGTCAGAGTAATCGACAAGGTTAAAAAAAATTATTATACATCGTACACAGAATGAGATAGGTATAGTTTAACACTAAAAATGAAGATTTTAACGGTCTTGTTACAAAAAATATGCGTCGACTTAGACACAGTCATGTTTCCGACAATTTGTCCAACCAAACGACATTTGTAATAAAATACGGTTAAAAACTAAACCCCTTCCTTATATACGCACTATAAACCTATTTTAGTTAAAGTACGCTGTCACTTTCTATCAGATATAAATGCAACAATGAGAGATAGGGACAAAGAATATTTTAGCTATTGGGCGTTATACTTTATTGCAGAAGTAATGTGGATTTTAGAGACCGCCTCTTGCAATAGCAAACCCGAGTATCCAAACGCGGAATAAAAAATACGGGCCTTTTGAAAGCTTAATTTAATGAAGTATTTCTAGGGCAGGCGGGAAATGGACCTTTGAGCGTAGAAGGTTTTATATTTAAAGGTCAATTTATACTTTTAATGAACCTAAAAATCTGTTCTTGTTTAAGCCCTTTTAATAATCGCGGGTGGGGTTTAATTAAAACGGAGCTTAGCGCAATCCGAGAGACCTGATCCAGTATACTCGTAGCTATATCTAGATAGCTTGCCGCCGTACTATAAGAGTCAGTTAATGATGGTAAAGTTGTTTCTTAGTGACAGTTTTATAATAACAATAGTAGTAGTAGATAGTTTTTTGTGTTTGTAGCACGACTTCGGAAATCTGTATTAAGCAACCAAACCAAGACATAAAAATAAAAATATTCGTGCTAGTGTGACCAAAAATTCCCTTTTGATTTCGTCCTTACCTAACAATTGACAACATTTCATTTTGGTGACACCTGCAAATTACTATAGGAATCGAAAGGATTTTGCCTCCTGAACACGGCATTTTTTTTATATCAATTAATTTATATTTATTTAAAAAAATATAAGAAAGTTAAAAAAAATATCGATTTTTACCAATACTACGCCCGAATAGATATAATACCATTGCCTTTTTCACGAGAAAAAAGCTGTCATAATTCTAAATTTGACATTGACACTATTGACAGACAGATAGATACTTAAATAGTTATCGACGGACCGCCATTATTTAAAAAAAACTTTTTTTTAATACTGACTGGCCTAACGTCCTAATGTCCATTGTGTCGTAGAAATGAAGTTACGCCCTTTTAGAATAAGTACATCTTAATAAATGAATAATAAAATAATATTCATCCTAGGGAAAAATTAAAACTATTAGTGTCTTCCTCCTTCCAAACAGTATCTATAGAACGAATAAAATTAAAGTCTTGAAAATATGAAATCTTGTCAATTAGGCTAACAGTATCGCCGGAAAAACCTTGAAATTCGGAATTATTTAGTCCGAATATTCGTATTATTTGTTATTTAAAGTAGGTAATAAAGAAGTAGTAGTATTACTATCAAACAATAAAGTACTCAAAATTAAAGTAATGTACAGCATTTTAAATTTCATCACTTCGATCAATTTGGAGTTATGACGTTTCGAAATTATACCCCGCGTCAAATTGTCTGAATAAATTAAACCACGATAAACGTTATTTACCAAACAACGTCTAAGTAATATGTCACCAGAGTACCTAAATTAAAATACCACGTTTCTCTGCAAATAAAGCTCCAACGGAGCGCGACCTACCGAAAGGGAACGCTTAAAGCGACAAAGTAACACGATTTCGATTTCACTCCGGGGCCGTTCAAGCTTACACGAGTAACAACTGTGTCGCACTGTATGTTACTACGGTGTAAGTGTTCACATAATTGCTCTAGCCGAGGCTAGATACGAGTACCCATATTAGAGAGTGCTATTTGAATTTCTACAGGGAAAACTTAAGTGTTTTTGGGGTTACGTACCAAAATGCCAAAAGAAAACCTTATGGTGAGACTTCGTTAACTGTCTGTATGTCACAGCTGTTCATCAACTACAGAAGTTATTAACAAAAAATGCCATAGTACACCACGCCTACGCCCACATCTATCTTAGGTGAGATAGTCCCACTCGCACATGACCGGCTTCATTAAAAAGAGAGTAAGTAAATAGGCTGCATACAGGGTAATATTTACCCTATGCAATGAAGTTTTAAAATAGTTAGTAGGTTTGTACAGGCGTATTACTTAATTGAGAGCCGAGGCATGCATGAGATGCGGGGAGAGGGCAATGGTGAGTATAGAGCTTTGTCGAACTCCACCCCCGCACCTCATGCCAACCCCAATTATCAATTAAGTTGTACTCCTATAACAATGAATCTAGAGATGAAGACATGTATTTAACACTTTAAATAGGGGTGAGATCAAACATACAGGTGATTGTAAATACAACAAGTGAGCTTCTAGATTTTTTATACGCCTAATGATTAAAATTGCTCGATAAAACTCATATACGATAACATTCAAATTACTTAAAAAAACTTACACACATTTACTTAGTCTCAAACTTAACTATTGACTTGCAGACATCCATCACTGTGAAACCAATCTATAACCTTGTCATAAGTATACGCGTCTAATTTGAAAGCAAGCTTGTATTCTTCCCTAGTACATAATGTATCTGAAAGATTTCAAAAAGGAAATTCCTAGCAGGCGTCAATAACACAATCGCCGGAGTCGGCCCGGATCAAACGCCCTACTTATCCGGGTATAACCGGATCTGTCCGGATCACTCCGGTTATGCAAGAGTTACAACGGTAGCGGAGCATATTTAGTCCATGTAAAATATGGGTGCTTTTGTATAAAAACAGATCAAACGTGTCTAAGGAAAAAAGTGATTTGACGTTCAGGATTGGCGATATTATTTATTCCTAGTTACTTTTGATGTTTGTTCACATAAAGACTTTATTGGTTTTAAGGTTCCGTACCAAAATGGTAAAAAAGGAACCCTTAAGGTGACTTTGGTGTCTGTCTGTCTACAGAAGTTTTTTCTCAGCAACTATTTTTTCTAGTATAATTTGTAGTAAAGTTTTATTTTGTTTCGTTGCAATTTCTCTTCAGCCGATGTGGCAGCCATTCATTAACCATTATGTAGGACGTATTACATATTAAAAAGGCAACCTTTGAAAATGGTTAACAGAGATAATGCTATAATTCCAGAAAAGCTTTTGAAAAACTAGAAATTCGTGCGTGTAGAAATTACTAGCGTGAATTAATTTTGTTTAATGTACATTTATTTTAGTCGTAATTCATGAAATGAAATACCAGTGTAGCGAGTTTCATCATTGTTTCAACATTCCGAAATCCCCACAAATGTACAGATAGTAGTACTAGGAAGGTTAACATTACACAGAAATCAATAGTATTAGCAATTCTCAATAAAAGCGCTTTCCTCGAACTATCCTGCTTGAGAAATAAATACCTCGATTTGAAAGGAAAGACGGTTTTAAATTGAAGAAGCGGTATTCTGGAAAATTAGAAAGTTACAAGAAATATTGGAGCCCCTTTTTTTTTCTTCTGAATTTATTTATTTATATGGGTCATCAAATATGATTCCCCATAAGTAGATTGACACGTTTCTTTAGAACAGGCTTACTACAGTCAAATAGGTCTACGTTATGAAATCGTTTATTATAATCTCTCTGAATACGAATAAGCGGCGAGCGGCATATTTCGCAATTGAGTTAAAAATAGTGTAATTCAGATCCACTCAAGCTTAAGTCAGTATTTTGTTTGTAGACAATAAAAAAGAAAAAAAACGAATAGGAACAAATAAAGTTCAACTGTACGTTTTGATACACATATGACATTTATGGTAAGTATTTTGGTTACATACAAGAAAAACTAATCCTCCTATTATTTGAAGACTCGTCAGTTAGGGAACTTCCCTAGTTCAATAGCGGTTTAACTTATTTTAGGTAAACTTTCGTGCTGAGTCCATAGGAGGCACTTTAGCCACGTGATTTAATTACACCTTGCCACTAACTCCGACGATAGTGAGGGGTTCAAAGTGTTAAATTGATTAATTTGTTGATTGTAAAGAAAATGACTGTTACAGTCTATAAGGTTTATATAATGGTATAAGAAAGTTAATTTGCATTAGATTTTTTTTTAACCTTATTTAACCATGTAACATGTGTTCAAAACGTCGAGTTGCTTGGAAGTAATGTTTAGTGAGTTTATGAAAGAGTTTATGATTGACAAATCTTTCAGAAGTTAAATGATTCATTTCAGATAAACTGGCTGGCAGCTATTAAGCTTTTTTGTCATAAAATATTTATTGAATAGGTATGTCTCCGAATCACCCGAATAAGAACCGTAGAATTCCGGTATCTTCAGCGCTCCGACTGTTTCGAACTCCGCTTTTCAATATAATGGGTAGTTTTCAACTCTTTATATTTCTATTTTCTTTCCTTATGAGTCTAAGATCTTTTATATGACAGTGGCTTTGGTTTTGGAATTAAATACGTGCTAGGCTAGCTTATTTACATTGTAATGTCAAGAGATACCTTATAAAGTTCAATATAAATCAGTATATAATTATCACGTAAATCACAGAATTTTTATTGAGCTAGCCGAACTTTAGCTTCGAAAGTAGTAAATGAATATAGCATGATCTCAATTTTCTGGTTTGAATGATTAAAATGTTCAAGGTTATGGTAGTCGGGGTAAAAATTACCTCAAATTGCACTGCTATGTACCTAATTGATTAAAAAGAAATCCGTAAGTAGAAAAAAGTTGCAAGGATATAAAAAAGGAATCTAACAAATCTCGCCTTGAACATATCGATTCTAACTTAACTTAGGAGAGTAGCGGTCCGCGCCGTAATTAGAGCCACAGGTGCAAAACTCATAACTCCTTAACCGACCGGGTCGGCGCCGTGCCGTCTGCTGGGGAAGACAAAGGGTGTTTGTTTTTGGTCAGGGTAGACAAAATGAGACGGCCCACTGACCGAGTGTTGTGCATCGACCGCTGCCGCGCAGGCGCCGCGAGGGCTGTCAGGCGAGCAGTCGCGTCTCGCGCCGCGCCTCGGTCGCGCGCTTCCACTCGCCGCCCGCGCGACAACCCTGCCGGACCCCAGCCGAGGCCGGACAACTCAGGCAAGTCTACACCGCGAACCACAACTGAAAACCACTGACTAGAAGCATCGAGCACCCTCTAGCTGCTACTAACTGGTAAGTTTACTCTGAAATATCCAGTTTATGCGTCTTTGTTATCTAGCGTGGGGTTATGCTTAATAAGGAAAGCCTACAAATCCATTGCAAAATGGCTCGGGCGACCGTGGTGACTGATAAGAAACGTCAGACATTCCACGTGTCCGTCCGAATGTCGCCTGTCACTCCTAATTGCGAGACACAGCTTATCTATCTAGAAATGTTCTGTCTATTCAGGATCGTGTTTATAAATATAGATTTTCTGAAACACAGCGTCGTTCACGTGGCTCATTTTGAATGGCAAAACGCGATCCACGTTGATAGCTGATAATTTTCGTCTCGTTTTATCAATATTTACCCACGTAGAGATAAAAACGTGTTTTTTATTTATTGAATGTTGAGCGTTTTCTGAAAAAAACATTAATCTTACAGCTAAAATGTAAATGCGTCTATTGTGTGATGCCATTAAGGAGATAGTGCTTGGGTAACAAAGGTTTCGACAAATGATGTGTATTACTGATATTTGTATTATATCTCTCGAGTTATTATCTTTTCTCCTTCGCGAAAAGACTAGATATTGTTGTACGTGAAACTTATTTCGTCTGGCAAACTAGTTTCGTTATTCGTGTTTATAAATTGATATAAAGACTGATTACTTAAATATCTTAGGTATCTTGCGGATGTAACAAACTTACTTCAGTTATACTTATAAAAGATTAAGGTTTCAGGTGATACTTTGACAATTAGTACTTAAACGTTCGTATTCGTATATTAAAATCTGTACATAAGTATGTTTTTTTAAAAGACATCATAAATTAAAACAAAGTTCAAGTTAATACAAATTAAACAGATTTTCACTCCGACAAGTGTTGCAAATATTCGTGCAAGAGACGTGTTTTTTCGTGATATATTCTTAGATTGCGCTACAGTAAAACTTTGAAGAATCTTAAAAGAATGAATATAAAATTATAAACATTACTAAAATTTAAATATAATAGCTCTATCCCCAAAACGACTGAACTTTTCACGTCTCTCTCAAATCGATCTGGCTTACAGATTAGGTAAAATATCTTTTAGCACGCGGCGGGTGTACTTATCTGAAAAAATATTTGTATGTACAATATTCTTTATCCATAATAATTGGGTAAAAAAGATTAGTTTCGTGTGTCATGATTTATTGGGCGCACAATAATTCGTTGTGTTAATGAAGAATTTGGTACGTCTTTGTTGCTAGGAATGCTAAAGAATGTCTCACTTCACACAAAGCTTCATTGCCCAATAATGAATTCCAATTCGCACAAAGGAAAATCCATTTTTTCCAATGATAGATTTCTTTTATTACCGATATAATTAGTTGTGAGGGAAAAATATATTTTGATTCGGAATATTTTAGTACGCATTCGTATGAAAATGAGGTAATAAGGTTTATAATTATTTATAGCGCTGCCCGTAACTTTTTACATGCAAAGACATTAACTATTTGAAAATTTCGGGAAAGATTTGATTTAGCTTTGTAGCAGAGGGGCTATTGTCTAACGCACTTGCAATCGCAACCAGCCTCAAAGTGGAGCAATTGTTTTCATTTTGTATGCAGACAAGCCTTCGATTTTCAAAATGAAAACGATCGTGATTGCGAGTGCTTTAGACAATAAGCCCTCAGGACTGCATGAGTGATGAAACAATACAAAAACAGCCAGTCTTCCAGTAAAGTATTGATAGCGGTACTAAAACTAGCTATCGTATACTTTAAGGGCTTATTATTCCATCTCCAGATTATCTCACACATAAATGTTAGCGCTATCCTTTTCTTTGGTTTGACAAAGAAAAAGAGAATGCTTACTTTAAATTTAACGCGGACCGTAAAGCGAAGTGTTGGTAGGCCTTCCACAAGGTGGTCAAGATGGGGGAAGCCGATGGCTGCGAATAGCACAAAACCGGCCATCGTGGAGATCCTTGTGGAAGAACTATGGCCCACAGTGGACGTCTTTCAGCTGATATGATAAACTTTAACTTACGGATTTTTATTTAAGATTAGTCGGGCAGTAATTAGGTAAGCCATTTTTGTATAGCTTATTAAAATAACGTAACTGGACGTTAGGTTCCAGAAATTGAACCGTCAAGGGGGGCGAAGTGTTCAAGAAAAGGACGTACTCTCATTTGAAAGGCCAGCATCGCACCTGTGACTCCTCTGGTGCTGCAGGTGTCTGTGGGTGTGGGTGATGGTGATCGCTTACCATCAGGCGATCCGTCTGCTCGTTTCCCTTCTATACCATAAAAAAAACATGTTTCCGGGTTCCTAGATACGAGAGCTAAACAAACTACCCAATACTAAGGGTTTAGCAACAATGAAAACCCTTTTATGTACGAATAGATTAATGTTTACCTATGAATATATAAGCGTCCATGATTTGCCTACTTGCCTAGTGCTGATCATACAAAGTTTGTCCGTAGCGGGCTTCGAACCTTCATTCTCCAAACATAGTTGGCTGTAGGTTAGAGCTTAGTAGATATTTGATGTGCAAAAGTGCCCGTGCGGTGTACTTAAGTATTGAATAAGAGACAGTGGTATTAATTAATCTTTTTTTTATGAGCCAGTTATAGACGTATTAATTGTAAATCTTGTCGTTTCTGATATTGTACCTATTTTGAAACCAGTTTATCTTATCTTACTCATAATATTATAAATGCAAAAGCTTGGATGTTTGTTACTTAATCACGTCAAAACGGCTGAACTGGGCTAGATAAAATTTGGCACAAAGATAGACAATAGTTTGAAATAGCACATACGCTACTGTTTATCCCGGAATACTGTACGGTTCCCAAGGGAAGCAATAACCGACTTCTATGCGGACGGAGTCGCAGGCAACACCTAGTAAAATATAAAAAAAGCTGTTGCAATTTAAACATTGTTGCGTCAATGGCTTTTAGTTTCTCAAGAGTTGAAATACGTGACAAATGCCGCTTACAGGCGTGTCACTTTGCAAAGTTACACGTGTAAAGACATGCTTAAAGATAAATAACATTAACAGTGCGCAGTGTCATGACTCAGTTGTTTCAGTATATTTATTGATGTTCTTTTGTTTTTTCATGTCGTTACGGTTATTTTATTCTCCACCGCACTCCCCCGGCATTTACAGGAATGTCAAAAGGGATATCCGATTTCTTACGCGTATTGATCGATGCCTCCGAGATGTTTGCAGGAACAGTCAGTTGCTGCAAATGTCTTTGAATTAGGAACTGTTTAGTAGGGATTACCGTTCTTTTGTGTTTATTCGTTATATAGTGGTTTATTGGCAAAAGTAATCAATCATTTAAAATCTTTATTGTATCACTGTGTACAATTTAAAGGAGTTGTACTTATTAAAACTCAGTTTCCAGAAAACGGGTGTAGGTTAACGATATAAATTATTAAAAAATAAATAATGCATATAGTCTGTGCCAATTGAAATTGCCAAAAATGTAAACAAATTAGTACTGTTTGGCACATAACGTCAAATATTCATCAAGCGTGTTTTTTTTTATAAAATACCGTATAATTAATAGTTGTTTAATGTTAAACTTAATGTTAAAGTAAAGATCAAGTGTATAAATTATTGCTAAGACCTCACTTGATCTTTAAAAGCATGTGATTATCGAGTAATAATGGTAAATTGGTCAGTTTGGTTGTGTTAACATCTTTGCGAATTTCAATTGGCACAGACTATAACTAAGTAGGTACATAAGTTAATAATCAAATAATTTTAGAATACAATTTTTTTACTTAAATAATTATTAACCTAAAATATTTAAAAAAATAATTGGAGAAAAAAAAGAACTGTATGTTTTTTCTACCAGTAAATGAGTCATAATATTTAAATTAACAGTTTTTAAGAAGCTCTTTTAGATTATTATTTTTAATCAAAGCTCCATCACCACAAACAGAACAACTTAAAATATCGGCATCAGATTTGGTAACACCCTGTATTTATACAGTTCCACCAGTTGGATTATTAATGCCGAGTTGATAGCAAAACGCATGCCAAATTTCAAGACTATAGGCTTTTGAAACTAGGTCAGAATGGATCTTCAAGATCCTACTGCTTTTGCAACACAATGTTATATAAATGATATAAAAAAGCTTAGTGCATCGTAAAGTAAATCTAATATATAAAATTCTCATGTCACAGTGTTTGTAACAAAACTCCTCAAAAACGGCTTGACCGATTCATATGAAATTTTGTGAATACTCACATTCAATTTTGTGAATATTCAGTAGGTCTGATCTGAGAATAGGTAAAGTATATTTCATAAAATTTGTATGAAAAAAAATACACCCGTGCGACGGCGGGCGCAAACAGCTAGAAAGATATAAGTTTTTGTTTCATTGAGTGCTTAAAAATCCTAAGATTTGTTAAATTACCTATTTTATACTCAAATTAATGGTAAAAAATTGTCAGAAATTTCTAATCAGCAAAAAAGCAGAATAAACAAGCGGTTTCGTATTTGACAATAATTATTGTTTCCTATAGTGGTCTATATACCTATGTTTTAGCCTGCTCTTGTTTTGACTAGAAAGGAATAGATAAAATTAATGGATAATAGCATTATAGAAAACGATAGGAAACAAGAAGTGTCATAATTAATGTCGAATATAGGCCTCTTAACTAGAAGAACAAAAATGTAAAGTTTAAAATTAAACCGTTATTAAACATTTTAATGTTCCCGGACACGCAGACTCATACATACATCTGCGGGCCTAATATGGTTGCGTTAACCGCGTGATAAAATGTGGATAAAGCATCCGTCACTCTCGTACTTATATACGTGTCAGAAAGTGACAGATGTTTTTATCCACATTTTGTCACGCGATTAACGCAGCCATACCTATTAAGCCCCCAAGAACTTATCGTGTTATAAATTACATCTCGTATTATTATTTTACCAGGACACCATAAAATGAAACCAACTTATTCACACAAAATAAATTCGTAGTAGAGCTACAAAAGCACGTAGCCGCTACGACCGCGTAGCAGTCGGCTACAGAAATTGAATTAACATTTAAATTCAAAGCCTATCCTATTCATAATAGTAACATGCACAACTTACTGAAATTACATAATTAACGGTAATCTACTTGCGTTTAAAAACCTCTTAATCCTATAATTATAGAACTCAATTTTGCAAATTCGAAACTGAAAAGTTTTACGTGTCAACTTGACCAGTATACTGTGAGCTATAGATCAATCGGGCCTGTAGTGGTTAGGGGTTAGGTTACGGTGGACTGGTTGACCCAGCCCTGACCCCCAAAATAGGTATTTTGCGTGTTTCGTTCAATTCGGTGGTTTTTCTGGCACTTAATGTGTGTGTATATGTTTACCTGTAATTATGAAGATTTAGGAATTTTATTGAGCACGGGTTTAACAGTGGGGGAGGGTTCTTTAATTATTTTTAATGTTACGACTTTGAGTAACGATGCGAAGTGTAAGTGGTAATGTGTACCTACCTGCAGTGTGAAACGCGGATCCCGAATGTGCCAAACAGCCAATGATTATATTTTAATAAAAAAAAACTCGTGATTTGATGTTTTCATTATGGCATGGTTCTATAATAGCTCAACAACTAAGTTGTTGACGTAGAAGTCAATCCTGACTCATCGCACAACCATAAGTTTCTGAATATTGATAATGTTGACAGCAGTAAAACATTTCTAAACTTATTTGTTGCGTGTGAATAGTACCTAATAACAGCATGGTTTTACAGCTTTATGTATATACAGTAACTTCATTTGGCGACGCGTTAGTCTAGTTGGTAGTGACCCTGCCTACGAAACCAGCGGCTCAGGGTTCGATTCCCGGTATGGACGAATATTTCTGTGATGAGTACGAGTATTTGTTTATAAATGAGTAATGTATTGACGATGGATGCAAATTACGTCAAAATAATGTCGAATGATATCCGTAATATGGATATGACCACAATTGATTAAAAAAAAGAAAATCACCGCAAAAGAAGTTACAGAATTTTATTGTTGAAGTAAATAATCATACTTTGTTTCTTTATTAGACATTTTCAGTACTTTCCTTTTATAATTCACTATCTACTTATATAGGAAAAATTACCCCTTCACATCTACAAACGTAAGAGGGGCGTAAAGTAAAGTGATACTTCAGTACTTTCTTAATATACAAAATATGTACCAATTTATAACAAAAACTGCATATAAATTTTCACACATAAATAGTCCTCGAAATTTAATAAAAGTCTTATCCATCTTGTGCTTTCGTCACCATATTGCATACGTCGTCCGCTCATTACTTATGAGTCTTGGATGTTTTCAATATATAAGTATTTATTTCTCTATATAAGTATTTATTATCATTGTCTAGTACCCGTAGTACAAGACTAGAGTTTAGTTTAGACCTAGGTCAATCTGTGTGAGATTGTACCTGTTTTTTTATGTTTATGGTTGTGCAATGTGTCAGGTGTTACTTCTTACCTGCCTAGTAGTATAGTACTTGCTTACCTTATAGCTAGAGGGATTCAAAACCCAGATGCAACCCAAGACTATTGAAATTCTTAATTTGGAATGGTTTCTATAACTAACGAAGGGAACCCTAAAAGTGTTGCCCACGTGAACATGTTCGGACGTCGCGTGTGAAACTAAATTGGGAAACAGAAGCATTGGAATATTATTCAACACGGCTTTGTTAGCTCCCGCCATTTATGATTACCTGGTATATTGTTTATTAAATGTTGTACGTTATTTCTCAAATAACTGTACTTATATGGAAATAAAATAATGCGAAAAGGGATTTTTAACAATTTTACTTTATGTACGTGATTTTGAGTAACTTTTCGAAAGTAGTAGTTAAAGTTGCACTAAGGATAACTTACAAAGGGAAACTTATCACTTCCAGGGGACCTAGTATGGTAGCGTTTATTGCGTGATAAAATTTGGATAAAGCATCCGTCACTCTCGTTCTTATATACGTGTCAAAAAGTGACGGATGTTTTATCCACATTTTGTCACGCGATAAACGCAGCCATACGAGGCCCGCATGGTGTCTATTCCACATTGTATTAGCATGTTGCTTCGATATAGTAATTACAATTGTATTGTTGACGTTATAGCACTCATTACAAAGCCTCTTTTCGACATAATGTAAAAAAAGATACTTGAAACATCATGTATAGTAGGTATATGCATAGGTACTAAGTATCTATTTAATTTAATTCACTCGCATAGCTTTCAATAATAACCCAAAATCTAAGGATAGTCGCAAAGAACTTGTTTGCCTTACTAATTATATTTCTTACTTGGAGATATTTATCTTGTACTTAAAGTTTCTGCTTGCTCCAAGAGCTTTAAGAATTAAGTTAGCGACTACCCGTATCATGCCCTCTCTTTTTATTTGTAAAAAACATACCTTGTCGTCTGGGGAGTCTTCACTTTCTGAAAATAAAAAGTGTACTCTTGTTAAAGGAAGCCTCCTGTATCATCACTGCGTTTATAAATGTACCTTTTCCATTAGACACCATGTATTTGTGTTTAAGTAGATAAAACGGATTAATAACATATAATCAGGGGTCGAAATAGGTGGTGCTTACTAACCTAAACTTCACGCACGTTCATTCTTGCGTGAGTGAGATGGTAATACGGTATTTAATGAAGATGCATCAATTTTAGGTTAATAAGCACTACCTATTCCGACCCCTGGAAATAATTAATAGTCCTTTTTAATCAATAAAAAATTCTACAGCATGCTCTTGTTTTTATAAATGAAATAACAATAAGCGATAATTGAACCGTTAAAAATTTTAACTCGACTGGCATCTAGTATACCTTTATTCTTAATAAAACTACACTTATACGTAATATTAGACTCGTACGTTTTTGACGGATTATATTTAAATTTATTAAAATTAGTCCAATAGTTCAGGAGTTAGAGGAGGATTTTTGATTTATGACATACATTATCATAATTATACTGTTAAAGTCATAACGCATCTTTGGCTTCGCTTACGTATAATGAATCGACATACGTTGCACAAATGATACTAAAAACTTTCACTGCGTAAAAATGTGTTTTTTTTTTTAAATAATACCTTAGTTCGGAGGAAATTCATAATATTTTGTAACTAAATACATACCTAATAACGTAATACACAAAAGATTCTTCCCTTCGAAATCGATTCGAAATCGCTGGCTAAACTATTCTCACATAAACCTTAAGCTATTTAAAATTACACCTTGTTCAGGAAGTTGCCCGGGCATTTCATCTGACCGGATATTAAAACGCTAAAAACTAATATTATGTGAGTCCGCCTGCTATTTTCTAATAAGAAATAACAGGAGTTATGGAATTAGGTTTTCATTTAAATATGATATAAACCTTTGTTCTATAAGTAGTAGGCACTTTAAAGGAGACGGTATTTTTTGTGTAAGTCCTAAGCAAGCTTTAAAAACCCAACTGCTGTTTGGATCATGTCGTCAATATAATGTTAGTAATCATGCATATTTTTTTTTTGCCGATTACTCTTAATAAAGTACCCAATGACACCCACCGCGACGCTAAGACGAATCTAACGTTAGCTCGTTTGTTAAAATCGGGCATCCGATCAGCCTGTACATACATACACATACCTTCATATAGGTACAGGTCAAAAACATCACCCTTCTTTGACAGTTGCTTAATAAAGAAAAACCTCGAGACATGGTAGTTAAAAAAGCAGATCGAATGTACAAAAACAAGTGTCATTATTCAAGGAAAGAACAGAGCAATACGTTTTTATGGAACTATGAACTAAGCAACGCCAACAATTACACCCTACGGATAATAAAACTAAACACACGTAAACATGTACATATGTCCCCGCATGATCGTATAAACCGTTTTTCGTATACCGAAAAGACAGAGTGTTAACACTATAATTGCTTTACACAAAACGGGATATACGTTCGTCTGCCGACGTTCAGTACTATACATTCAGGGTGTCCCAAAAGATGAAGTAAACATTACTTACAGCATAAAAGTCTCCCTTATACTGGTTCAGAATATATAATATTAACTTTTCGATATGTTAATTCAGTTTAGGATTAATCTTGTGATTCCAAAACCTTAAATCTAATCCTCAATAATGAGTATAAAGGGATTAAATTGTGTATTTATTTTTCTTAATAATGTAGCAATGTAAATAAACTCACCATAATTCCAAAATATCACCACATTTGAAATAAATCCACCCTTTCTAAGCTAAAAGTATCTTCTTCTTAATCTGCAGAATTTTATTTGCTATTATAATAAGCTAATATAATATGCCTATTTAAATAAGCTCGGAGAGTTACATACATATATACCCAAGAGCTAAAAGTAGGTATAACAAATTATAGTTAAATATCTATTGTATAGGCGTTAAGAATTTTACTTCAAAAATATCCTTAAAACTAGGTAAAACTTTAACAAAAGCCGTATTCGAATGGCTAATATCCAGGCTGAGCGGCGGTCGTCCATCACGGGCAGTCGCACCTGCATTCATAACTTTCCTCCGAGGCCGTCACCGACCCGGATTTAAGAGGTTTTACTGCGATTTAGAATGCAGCGGTAACAGTACAGAAAACTTGTCAATTTCCTGGCAGGGCTGCGTCCCTTTTGCTGCAGAACTTTGCAAGGTTTAACAGTTTAAAAGGTGGTAAGATCATTTGAAGAATGTCTTCTTCTTCTTTCTTTGTTCATGGCTGTCCATCGCGGTATTTTCAGTGAAATAATCACTGCATAGTGAGTAGAGTAAATCAGAAAACAGAATACATCAAAAGTAAAAGCCGGACATCTTTCAATCGGTCATCTTCTTTCCCTAAAGTTTACCGGAAGCTTGATGAATGTCGTGCTTGAGTTTAGGCTATGAAATAACAACGATTCACAACAAAATAAACACTCATAAGTACGTTAAAATTGAATTTCGATTTCAAATAAAATGATCTAAAATAAAAACTTCGATTGTAATTTATAAATAAATTTCTTCTATTTTTGAGCGTTGCGAGTTATTTTTGACCACCATGTATGCTTCAATATGTTCATTATATTTATGGCATAGAGAAGATAAAACGAGCACACACGCCACCTGATGGTAACTGGAATCTGTGACCCACATTTGCATTCTCAAGACTACAATCTTAAGACTGCAATCCTAAGACCGGAAATGCGTTACCAACCCCTGTGGACTAAAATGGAATGCCTCTACGCTTGTAATTTCACCGGTTGTCTTATCCCTACACTGGAGCACAAAAATGCGAACACTGTTGCTTGGCGGTAGGTTAAAGGATAAGATGGTAGTAGCGATCCAAACGGACCCTGCACAAGGCCTTACCTTCACTAAACTCTGAATACGATGTGATGAAAAATCCTCTTTAAATCCGCCTCCTCGTAATTTCTAAAGCTGAGACTTTAGCGGTATTATTGAAAAACCCGTCAAAACCACCCTTTCAACGGTACGTCGCTGACTAAAACCACATGTATAGGTATTTCAAGCTTTCATTGTTTGTGTCTTATCATAACGGTCTGTAATTCGGAATACATAATGTAACCCGATGACAATACAATAATCTAAGAGCCAATCTAATGATGGAGTCGCAACAGGAACTCCCCTGTCCTTACCATACACCCACTTAGTTTAGACTATGTAAAAAAAGTACAGTCGGCAACAAAAGCTTATTTTAAAACGAAATTTTGCCAGAAACTTATTTATTTTCCAACTTGTACCTACCTACTATTAATGTGCTTATACAATATACTCCTTAAATAACTTTACCGCAATACAATTATCTCATAGACAATAGCAGGTAGTTAATGTGACTTACATTATCAAATACCCCGTTTTCTCTTTGACGTTTCTATCTAAACAATAACCGGAACTACAATCAAACTCCGTAATCAAGTACAATACAAACTGAAGCACAGCCCTATTTCTCGTTACGGCATTACAATACTAAATGGTTCAAACTTAGGGTTGTCAAACAGTTTCCCCTAATTGTCTCGTTGGTACCGTTTCATGAGGTAATTTTAATATTGTCGCGAATCCACTGCTTGTATTTATTATAACTGTTGGGCGGGTTGCTTGTTAGAGCGGGAGTGTAAACGAAGGAATGTTTGTAAATAGCTTAGTAATTAAACGGAAGTGTAAGCTTTGCTTTTGATTAGTATCAGATGTGGTTAAGTGAGACTACCATAGTTTATTTATCACACATTTCAATTACATATTAACGTAGGGACTTCGAGAAAAAAATACATCATTAACATTCTAATTAAACTATTAAAGGATGCAGCGATATTCCGACCAACGAATCTATTTATATTTCAATGACATTACCGACAAAATACGATGCCTACAACTTTTTTAACTATAAGTCTCTTGTATTTTTACTTTAAGAATTCAGTCGGATCATATTTAAAAAATAATTAGAAGTGGCTGCGCAAAGGAAGGCATCTAAATGTACCTAAAACGTTAAGAGATTCTATATAGAAAACATTAGACTAACAGCCTAAAATACTCATGTTTGAATGCACGACAAAGTGTTAACATGTAAGTCTTAACAAATTTTACAACTTTACACTTCACAGCTTTTCACGAGTATATAGAGCGCATTAAACTCGTTTCACAAAGAATCCCAGGCTCCCGTTCTACAGCCGACATTTCGTAATGTAAACGGCACGCTAATGTAATTGAGTATTTTTTTAGTTCTTTAATACTGTAGTCCATTGAGGTTAGAAATTCGACCATACGAGAACGAAGCGAGTTTTTTTCTCCCAACTCCCGGCCCGTTTGCATGTCGACAGAATGCGTTTTATGAAGCTATTTAGAAAGATTCGTGACTGTTTGTTTCGGGTTTTTTGCGTTGGATTTGTGTACAAGTTTATTTTATTACAATAAACGCTTTCTTTCTTACAAGAACTTCCTTGCCCACTGAATTAATTAATGATACTGTAATACTCTAATGGTTGTTTGATGGATATGTTGTCTACCCACCCTAATTACCTCCACGTTTCTCGCAATAGGTAGGTGTTTCACTCATGTTTCAACATTAATTTGCTTTGTCATTCCAGAACTACAAATATCAAGTTGACACACTTCAGGCAGGAGTCAGATTGAGGCCTACCTAGTAAATGTCACACAAATCGATGATAATTGGGTGATAAGTACCTACTAGCAAGTATTAATTAACGCTTGTAATATCTCTAAAGCTCAGTAATCGAAATAACACATATTAATTCTGCCTGGAGACATTCAGACGGTTAATTTTTACATGATTGAGATACTCTTAATAAAAAATATTAAGAGTATGTCGTCAATATACATGGTGAATAAATCGTCCCGTTGATGAATCACTCGTCACATTTGATTGATTGAGTGAATATTATCCACAGTTTGAACAAAAACTACGATACTAATGAATTTGTGACCTACTTTTCCGACTTTGAACTAATAATAATAAGTTTTGGGAAATGAAGTCGGTTTCTTTCGTGTCGCGATCTGCGGCCGCGGAATGGCTCGAGTTTGTTCGGGCGAAGAAACATGTTATAAATTACTTGCGTTATTTTACCCGTTATTTTATGATTTAGGAGGAATTTTACAAGGGAAAAAGCATTTTGAGTACATTTGTATAATAGTTCAAAAGGCGATTTAGCATGCACTCTTTAGTTAGTATAAAGGCGTTTGGTGTACATTGACTATTATTTTTATTCTCTTTAAGTACCTCCTTACATGGACAACAAATATTTACCAACCCAACACTAATTTAGAATAAATTTGCATAGTGTTGCCATCTAAAACCTTCAATCATAGCATAGGCTTTATTGGAATTAAACGGTCAAGGTTATATTTAGCGACACTGATGCGAGGCACATCTCAATAGGTAATAAAACTAATAAACTGTTACAGATGGCTAATAATTGTACTATAATCACATCAGAAGTATCATTATTGTATCTAATGACGGTTGGCATAAGATTTTCTAACAAAGCAGGCAATGAAATAGAACGTAGGATATTCAAATTTCTTCTCACAATGCACTTCTAAAATTGAATTAACCAGGACTTGAGAAAATTTATCCTTTACTGCCGGAAAAGCCGTTAGTTTTAAGGGCCGCTGCTGGCTGCCAGCACTTTTTATGCACTGTCTCTCGCACAGACTTGCATTACGCACTCCTTGGTCTCTTTTATTTTTTTAAGAATCTTTTTTAATCGAACGATTGTCTTGTTCGCAGTTCCGATGAGTCTATAATGGACACAATTACGTAAAATGTGGTTTGGGGTAGTTCCACCATTTCGTGCAAATCGGCAGAATTTGGGAGAAATTTTTATTTTAATGTTTTTTCCGTGTTAATTGTAAGAAGTAGGAAAAATAAACACTATGGTATATTTTATTATGAATTATACGCAAAATTTACCGAGATATGGGCAATTGAAATTTTTGAAAAGGAATGGTAATGAAGTACAGAATATGGTAATGAAAATGCGTTGTTGGTAATGAAGGAATGGTAATGAAGTACGGAATTTGATAATGATTAAGAAGTTATGGGAATGAAAGTTCGATATTGGTAATGAAGGATTAAGTAAAAAACCGATTTAACATTATTTTTTAATATCTTAAATGGACAGAAACTTGTCAGTAACTTCTACTTTTTTTCTGTTTTTCTATGTATACCGTTTGCTATTTTCGTTCCATTTTTTCCTTTGATATCTTCTTTGCCTTGTTGTCATATCAGCCACACTCTTAAGTTTATTGTCTTCCTTTCGTTTTAAATATCTCATTCTTTCTGTATGGCATATTTTTCAGGATTATTCTTAATTTCTTCATATTTTTTTCTTTACATTATAGGTTGGGTTTAACAACTTAATACTGAAATTCATTACCATCGTTTTATTTTCATTACCATTCTTCTTAAAGTGAACGGTAAATTATGGTAATGAAGAGAATGGTAATGAATTTTCTCTACCTTTTGTAGATTTACTTCTTATAAACAAATGCAATCGTAGGTAATATTCATTTAGTGAGGTCTCGAACTTAACGTTTATTATTTAAGTATCTACAGTACAATAAAACACTACGCATTAATTATCAAAACAGCATAAATGGTAATGAAAAAATAACGTACCAAATACAAAACTCCGCCACGAATAATTTTTTAACAAACAACCTGGCATTCGTCCGGCCTCGTCACTGGTCACTGAGTCGACTGAGGCGGGATCGCGGGCGGGGGGAAACAATCGTAGGAATATACTTCGGACGTCTTCAGAGTGATTTCGTTGTTGCAAATTCAATTTATGGTAATGATTTTTTTTCTTGGACAAACATATTTTGTTATACAGTGAAAGTAAATAACAGTTATATGATTGTTTAAAGCTTCAGTTTTATTTCTTAGTAAGTATTTCAACCATGTCAGAGGAAAAATTTAATGTGGTACATGTAAAAGATTAGTTATATTTGCTCTCAAATCTATACATTCATGTTATGAACGATGATGGTAATGAATTTTTGGCATGTTAATAAAAAAAAAAGTACATTAATATTGCAATAATAAAATAAATTTTAGATGCAAAGTATACCTAAGTACCTAACACAACATAAAAAAAATATATGAATTTAATAAAGCACTTAATGCATGGTTTTTTTTCTACGAACATGTGATTTGCACGAAATGATAGAACTACCCTTTGGCGTTCTTATTTGTTCATTTTAAACAAAAGAAAATCTTAGAGTTTCTGTAACTATACCTATACAAGGCGAACAATGAACTTATAATTATAATTATGCTTTATATTGCTTTTTAAGATTTTATCTTGAATAATATGAAGATCAACATTTGAGGTAAATTCTTGATTATCTAAGTTAAAGGTCATGTTTGGTATTTTATACTTCGAGCATTTATTTGGTCTTTGGCTAATAATATACACTTCTCTATTTCCTGGCGACGGCCATTTTTGTTTCGTTCCAAACAAATATGCAGATGAACTCATGCCACCCTCGCATCAAACTATCGGGAGCCCATACGTCACCTCGTTTGTAAGTCATATTCACATCAAATCCGGCGCGAGAGTCATATTGCACTGCATGTGGAAATGTGGATATCATATGATATGTACATAAATAAGGGCGATGTCTCATTGACTTTTGACTTAGCAGTTTAACACTCGAAACAGAATAGTGCGTTTTATATTGAGGGTGTTACTTTTGAATAGAGCATTGCCACTCGGGATCCATGCATGGATGTTATACAAGACTAAGTTAAAATACCTGGTAAGTAATCATAACTTCGCGTCAAGAAGTTGGCTTTGTCTAAGTGCTCGACTTCTTGTTCGAGAAATAAAGTTTAGAGCATGTGTTTGGATATTTTGGACTTTTTGCACAATGTTAATTTAAGAAAATTAAGATGGCTATGCAACACTCAAAAACATAGAATTTATGTAGGTTTCCATAAAAAACGTATTATCTAAAATATTAGCACCTTACCCTCATTTTTTGAGATGTAATTTGGTATACGAATTTAAAACTTAATTTGTTTGAAAAAAGACACAAATTCCGTTGTCCTTTTGCATGGACTTATCCAAGTTTGAAGTTAAGCGACATATATAACTAGCGACCCGGCCTCGTTTCCCTTCGGTTTATGTGATTTTTCTGTACCTAAAAGCCGTACATAATTCAGAACTTATTACACTAATTCTTCTTCTTAAGCCACTGTATTTATTGATGAAAACCGCATTAAAATCCGTTACGTAGTTTGAGAGATCTAAGCGTAGGTACAGTCAGCCTTATAAGAAGCTGCACACTTTTAATAAGGCCGACCGTACATGCAGAGGGACAGATGGCGGGAAGCGACTTTGTTTTATACTAAAACTAAAACTGGACATAAAAATAAACTCACTGAAAGCCCTTTTGATGTTCTATTCAAAAGTGCAAAACATTTCGAATGGAAAATGAAGTAGATCGTGCTTGCTTTATGTCAGACCTTTTTATGGTACAGTTTTTTATGGCATAGAGGAGGCAAGCGAGCACCCAGTAACCGGGTTCTAAGGACCCTGGACATATTATAATGCAATCTCAAGACTGCAATTTTGCCAAGCCTGTGGACTATAACGGAATGTCACTAAGCTAAGATGGAATGCCTCTACGTACGACGCCACCAAACTTAACCCGAATCTGGTTTAAGAACCCATTTTGATATCATATTTTTTTACGGTTGTTCGACTCGGGCACAAGCAAAAGAAAAATCTTTTACAAGAGTAGGAATCCCCTCTAAAATATTGCCCGTTTGATCATCTCGCGTTGGAAACGTGCCATTGTTAGGTACATGTATACATGCATTAATATGGACGGTGCATGTGAATTCTTATATGTTTTCGCTGTTGGATAGAAGGCCAATTAATGTTTTAATATTATGTAAAGACTGAAGTTCATGGTGTTCACCGGATAACATGCATAAAATGAAGATAAAATTAATTCTTGACGTTCCATTAATTATCTGTTTTACTTGGCGAGCGTATTAGAAAGTCAAGTGACTACAAGTTTAAGTCTTGAATAAATTCAAGGATGTTTACAACTTTCTTGCTCGTTCACAATCGACCTCATTAATTATCTAATGAAACGACATTAGGAAATGGTCGTGAATAATTTATACGTCAAGTAGGAACTATTACTTCTTACACTGGATTCCTTCTTTGTACATAAATAGATGCACTTTAGTAACGTATGCTAATGGAATAGTCAACTTTATAAGCAAGTAACCACTTTAGTATTTTATCGCTTTAATAAACCGTTTAAACTGTTATAAGAAATAGTCAAACGAGTAAAAGCAACAAGATACAAAAGTGATCACATACTTATGACGTTTATAATAGGCACTATTTACTTTGGTCATCCACATAAATATCTGACCGTAAATCATCGTACGCTTGTACAAGGAAATAATGTACACGGGCTAATAATCTCAAATTAAATCAAATTTTCTTTATAAAGGTGAAAATATGCCTCGCTCCCTGCCACCCCCTTTTACGACAGTCGTAAAGCGGGTGACGTCGAATTCTATTTTTGAAGTTTATATAACTCTGAGGGCCGCGTCCCGCATTCGAATTTAGAATATCTTTGTTTAACGTTAAACGGAATTAAGTGTTTTTGGTGGAGTGTGGTAGACAACGGCATCCTCGAAAAACGCTAATAATTAATGGAGTTCCATAGGTTGTGCCTTAGTTCCAAGCTATGCCGTAAGGTCGATGGTTTTAAAAAAACGTAGGTTTTTTCCCACAATTTTTTTGCGTGCGAGTTATTTTTAATAATATCTATTAATAGTGACTCTAGCATCAAAGCTAAAAAAAGACAATTAACGAATGTGGCTGGAGTAATAAAATTCTCAGGCGCAAAATAACGACTCGGATTAATTAGAAGTCAATAGTTTCGTATTAAACCGGCGAGCGCGCGTCACACGACGTTAAATCCACGACGGCGGAAAGCAACTTTTTTTTTGGTTTTGTCCAGCTATTGGGAAAAGCAGAGACTAATAAATAATTTACTGTGTTTTTTTCTTTTGCGCTTCTTCCGGGTCGAGGCAACGTTTAGTGAACGCTTTCATCACGGACGTTTTGTTTTTGTTTAGTCACGTTGGCTCTACTGATTATGGGAGCAGTTTGAAACGGTTTCAGCCGAGGCTTTCAGCGTAATGTGGTTTTCGATTTATGGATAAAAGAAATTCGTTATCAGGAACGCGCCTTAATTCACTAAACACCTGAGGCAGCAAAAATGGTAGAGGTGTCTTTATTTACCAAAAATATTAAAATTGTGTGTTCGTATTTTATTTTATTAGCAGAAGCCAAATTGCATTTAAACAGCGTACGTGGTAAAATAAAATGTTTAAAGCTTTTTAACAAATCTTAAAAAGCTTTAAATCTTGAAGACAGTTAAGTAAAACAGTATTTGCTATTTTGCTTCACAGTTGTGCACAACACAAAACCGTTGTTTCACGAACCGGTTC
This sequence comes from Acleris cristana, assembly GCA_948252455.1. Lineage (NCBI taxonomy): Eukaryota > Metazoa > Arthropoda > Insecta > Lepidoptera > Tortricidae > Acleris > Acleris cristana. The sequence goes on along the minus strand of OX411782.1, from coordinate 6,903,556 downwards.
TAAAAACGATAACTTTGGATGGCCGACGACAGTATTGATCGTCAGGACAAGATTAAATTAGGCAGTAAAAAGACTGATCTTTACAGTAAAATTAGAGTATTAATATAGCTTGAGATATTCATTCGCCTATCGGCAGATTCATCTTTGCTTATCGCCAATAGCGAAGCTAGCCTACTGACGCTCCAGTCAGTCAGCCCCCGCCGCGAGCCCACTTTATACCGCCCCCGCTGCCTCGTCCCCCGTCGCCCGTGGACCATGGGAGTGTCACGAACGAATTTGCCAAGTCATAGTACACGGCTGTCTATCGCTTTCACTCTCTCTCTCGCATAAAAAATATACAGACATATTTTAGAGAGAGTAAGACAGTGACAGGCAGTCGAGTACCATTAATACTCTGGTTTTACTATTCTTCTTTAGTGAAGTGAGAAACCTGTGAACAAATACGAGTTGTAGGTACATCGTATTAAGATATGATTTGAATTTTTAAATGGTCTTTGTTACCTGATTGAAACAAAACAATAGCAAGAATAACTTGCGAAGTCTTTAATAGACTCAACAGACGGAATGGCAATAATAAATTAGTTTTGTATTTTCCACACGTTCCCGTATTTTTTTTAACGGCCAAGGTCGGTCCAGGCTTTTATTGCTTCGGCCTTTTGTACCCCGGAGAACCGAACGATCTGCCACGAATTTTAATTTCTACTTATTAATTACAAGAGGCTTTTCATTTATTGATAAATTATCACAGTACTGCGAAAAATATGTTAGTTGGAATATTAATGGTTATTATTTTGTCTTGTATAAATCGTTTCGTGGAAATTTAAGAATAGGTTATTGATGCGACTTGTAGTTGGATTACTGGGTCCAGTCCTTATTGTTGTTGTTGTTCTTATGATGGCGTCTGAATAGACATTGGAATAACTAAGACCCATACTAATTGTTTTGGAATAAATTTTATAAAACCATAAGTTTGATACTCAAGTTTCGTAGAAAAAAAGGGTTTTAACGTAAATGAAAACCAAATTTAATAATAAATATTTGTCTTTAAAACTTAAGTTTAGCGGTGAATTAAATAATTTTAAAGTAATACCTTCATTACTATTTTAAAATTAGAAATTCATTCAGACGTTCATTCGAAGAACAAAACTTTATATCAACTATAAAATAAACCGTTCAGTTGTATGACCGACGATGCCTAAGGTTTCGATTCGTAGCAGCAAATATAAACACAACCACTATTTTCAACCGACTAAAAAAGAGGAGGTTCTCAATTCTGTGTGTGTTACTCGATTTCGGCGCCAATTGTCAACCGATTTTAATGATTCCTTATTTAATGTGATATATCTCAGGGGTGGTCTCATTTATATTCCATCAAGAAGTCCTAATAGTTTGGAGTCGGTTCATTGTTTTTAGCAAAAGATGGAATGACAGTTGCAATAGTATTTTGTTAGATATGCTTACAAACCCACACACGTAAACAAATTCCCAATGCTATTTAACTATTATACTAAAACTACCAATGTTAAATGCACTCCATCATTACCCCAAATATTCCCAAAATAAAAGTTTTAAAACAACGTACAATGGAATACAACTTCTATTTTCCAACAAATTAGCAGTTTTATTCTAAATTCGAATGCTTACAACCTAACAGCGACTGGCTGGATGGGGTTTAGAGGCCATTTGGAAAATAAAAACCCCTTTATTTTGTTAGAGCACAAACGAGCGGGCTATCTCATCTTTTCATTACCTTCTGAATGCGGTACTTTGAGAACTCGTGTTGCACTCACTTTGCGAATAAAATATAATATTGTTTAATGCTATATTATTATGCTCTCAAGTGACCGTGTGTAATTGTACGGCTAATGAACAAGAGCTAAGGAAAATATGACGTCTAATTTGGTTGGTTAACACATTATGGGTTTTATAATAAATTACGTGTTCCAACGAGGGAAAACAACGAAAGGAACTGTGAATTCGGGCTTCTGAATATGGAGTTTTATCTTGTTCCTCTATCAGATTTTTACGGATAACATGAGGCAGTTCTCTACTGTAACAACGGAATATGGCAGGTCATATTGAAATAATGGTAGTCATATCATCCATTGTCAGGAGGCTATAATATAATGGATTACGTATCAAAGATTCAGAAGTGAATTTTGAATTTAGTCTATTTAACGTAAGCAAGATAAAGAAAAAATTGCCCTTTACATATACAGTGTGATAGCACTTGAGGTCATTTTGTGTTTGTACAGTCACCAGCAATAATATATTATCCAACATTGGGCGCAAAATATCTAATAATAAAGACTTGTCAGATATTTTTGCGCCCAATGTTGGATAATATTATTATTGCTGGTGACTGTACATCTCTTATTCCAGAACCCGTAGGACTTTTAAGACCTGTTGCACTGTAACTTAGTATTCAAGTCTAAACAGTTATTATGGAATGTAATAATGACGGCTAAAATACAAGTTGAACGACGCGGTTTTTGTGCTTTAACAAAATCACGCGGACTCAAGGGCGGATCTAGATTTCCTTCAAGAGGCGAGCCCAAAATAAGACAAGCACGACCTCACGTCACAGTACCTGGGTGAGATTATTTATCATAACAGTGGTGGTCACATTATCAGGAACTCTTGTGTTTTTCCCATGTATTTTCCAATCAAAAAGTTCTCGACCAATTTTATAGTTAGTTACGCTGTTAAAAATTCAAGTTTTCATTTTGTAAGGACTTAAATAAGATCTTAAATGTTAAAAAAAATTGTATGGACGCGTCAGCACATAAAACAAAGGGTACGTCTTCAACAGTAGTTTTTTGTACATCAGTTTAATCCTTAGATAATGATTTAAAGTAGATTAAACTAGCAATAAAATTAATATAGAGCTTTTTGATTTGTGGTTAAATTGTATAAGTTACATTTAAAGGCTTATAACTAATTAAAATTAGTAATTGGCCTCCACTCTATTTATACGTATGCAAAAGCAACGCCAAACGATTTTCTATAACTATCTGTCACTTAAAAAAACCAGTAATTGAGTTTCCCACTTAAAATAAACCAGTAATTGAGTCAAACTCTGAAAATGCGTAGAAATTAACTTTTTTCGTAAACCGACTTCCTTGTTTTACATAGCGAAAGTAGTTAACATTCAATCTGGCTACACTGAAAGGAAAGCAACGTCCTATTAAACAAATGTATTTCTTTCTTATGTAAATACACTTGGTCCTTCGAGCCGGATGTACGGCCTCAAGGTCTCGAGGGGCTGTATATATTTAAGAACGTATGTTTTGCATGAAATGAGTTCCTGTTAGTGGATCCGCTCGTAAGAAATATGGACATATGTCAAGCGTAAATACATATAGGATTTTAAAGGGGTGCGCCAAAGTTCATATAAAATTGCAACTCCGATTATTGGAACTTCGAAATTTTTTCTCATAACATTTTACATCATAATGTTCAATCCTCATACTCTCTATAAAAAATGTTCATACTAATGATCGGAACTTATACTCATCTGAACTTATAACGCCAATATTCATGGAACCGTACACTTTTCAGAATTTCTTAAATATCTTACGTGTAGATAAAATTAGGTTAGGTTAGGTTAGATTTATAACAATCCTCAAAAAGTAACAGTTTCTTAAAAAAAATCATTATGAGTTGCGATAACTATGAGCAAAATTTTTCGAAGAAATGAAGTATGAGCAAAATTTTTCGAAGAAATGATGAGTACCTATAGACACAAATCGTTATTTGTATAAAAAATCTAAAGACTAATTTTATATGAGCCAATATGGACCCATTTTAAAGTCTTTTTCTATATTCCAAACTAACTAATTGTGCTTATAGAGAAACTACCAATATTCTTTTTCGAGAGCCAGAGAACAAAACAAAAATCTAAGTGATTATGACTTTCGCGGGACTTCCACGGTATTATGGTCACCTTTATCGCGGTGGTTAAAGCATCCGACACTATCGCACTTACATACTATCAGAAAGTGACAGATGTTTCATCCACTTTTATCGACATCGATAAAGACGACCATAATAAGCACGCAGGCCTTCAAATCCATTTTATTTAAAATATAAAAGCCCATCAGTACAGGCAAATATTTATAAAATTATAAAAAAAGTTTAACTGTTTATAATCATGCAAAATTATTAGTATATGTTTAAAGGACAGCACTGCACTCATAAACCAAAACATGTTTCTTTAATAACTAAACTGTAGTTTTCACTCAACAAAACATTCTCAAAGTTCGAAAACAAGTAGTAACTCTAGCCGCTATGAACACAAGTTTTCCAAGCAAGAAGGTTGTATAGCTTAATAAGGCAGTTTCACACGCGCTCGTAAGGCCGCCTCACACGCCGCGGCCCAGGGCTAACTAACCTGGGTCACTTGGAAACCGTCCAGAATAGTTCACTTTGAACTATTAGGTTTTTATAAGTTAAAGTTAGGTTAACTCTGCGTTCAATGATGAAAGAGCTGGTTTTCAACATTCGAGCGTGAAAATACCTTCGTATCAGTTTAGAAAATATAAATATAATATTGCAAGTACTTCTAGCATTAATATGTTTTGATGTGAAATCTAGTAAATTACTTGGTATCGGTTATAATTTATAATTTCTGTTAAAAAAATATTGGGTTTTAGGGGGTAGCTTCACCCCTGGCTCCCCCTAGAGCCACCACTAAAAACCAAAGATTTCATGTATACACCCGATCGATAATGATGCAGTTTTTGAGTTTTAAACATAAACCCACCGAGATTGTCTCCACGATTTCTTTTATGATGATGCAATCAGATATTTCCGTCAATAGCTTATTATATACCTAGCAATATATTAATTTTCAAACTAAATTCATATTTTTAATCAGACGACGTCAACGGAGAGTTCACGAGTCATTATTTTGGTGAAAATTCACGGAAAATGTAAGCAAAACTTGTTTAAATAACGGTATTGTGGTTAGAGGTAATTAGTAACTACAGAAAATAACACGACTTTCATTAAAATATTTTCATCCATAAACAGGCAGTTTACATAACGTGATAAATTAATAAGACTTTACTTTAGTTGTGTTTTTGGCTAGGTTTGAATCTGTAACCCCCTTCTCCCCTCCTTAGTCAGGCCTGAAGGCGCTGGCCGCAAATCGGATTAGCCTTCCACCCAATTAGATTTAGGTCACGTATTGCAATTTACCACCTATTTTGAAAGCATTAAGAATCTTAATTAAGGAATGCTCTTTTAGCGACAAGGTTGTATTTTTTATGTTTTTCTATTTGTACAATATCTTTTCAAATCTAAATTATTAAGTACACCCGCTTTATTAGGAAAATTTCTTACAATGTTGCTAATAAAAGAAAATTTCTTACAATGTCTTTTTTCTCTTTAGTTTATTGAAATTTTGTTATAATACTTTTTCTCTTTCTGTAAACCATTGTAACAAGAAATGTGTGGTAATAAAATTCTATTCTATTCTATTCTATTCTAACTATCATAAAAACAACACGCCACCATGGAAAATGTTTTTGGTGCGGCTATCGTTTTTAAATTCCAAAATAGCACAATAAGGCATGCTTCTGGATTTATTTCCTATTTTAGAAATATCGAAATAAGCGATCGCGGCAAAAGTATGGTAGGTTGCGCGGAATTCCGCATAACCATGCCACACGTTACACGCCCACTTGACACTTCTACTGTTTTTTCTGTTCTGTGGTTTGAGCTCGAGGAGTCAGTGTTTAAATTCAACAGTGTTACCATAGTCTAAGCACACTAGTTATTCAAACACAACAAAGCAAAGGCAAGTTCAGACACCAACATCATTGACCCTAGAGGAAACAACTTGCGTGGGAATCCAGGGGCCAAGTTAAACTAGTGCTTCGTAAACCCCGTCGCCGCTTGCATCAGATAACATACTAGCTCGTCTTCCGTTCAACAACATAATTTATGTAGTCAAAACATTAGAACCCCGTCAGAAACTAAATCAATTTGGTAATTGTTTGTTCTCATTCAGCCGGATTGAATTATTCCATTAACTATCGCCGAATTTGGGTCATCGGACGTTTTAACTTTCTGACGGTTCTGGACGTTATAATCCATGTATAATTCGTGGGTTAGCACGTAGAACTATGTAGAACCTTCGAAATCGGATTGTTAGCATCTCTAAATAAAACGAAACTAAGTCGCTATTCTTCCATATGTTTGTGCGTTTGGTTACTTGAAACAACGCAATGGATTATGATGTAGTTTTACTCATCATTTATAGTTTCTTATAAAACGAGGGGATGTAACACATATAGAATTGACTTGGGCATAGCCGCCGCGAGATACCAATAGTAAGAGTAAAGGATAGATATTATTTTGCTTGTTCCTTATTCTAATTGTAACATGTTTGTAATGTAGCAATTACCTGGTAAAGCTAAGTTAATTGAGTTGTATGTTAGCAGAATTAATTCTCGTGTAGAAATTATAAATAATTTATGTACGCAAGAGCTATGATATTTTAATTCATTTAGTGTAGGTAATTTAAGCATTCGTAACGTGTATGACGGTTTCATTTCTTCTTTAAAACTAGAGTTAAAAAGCAAAATAAAATATTTTTAACCTTGGGATGTAAACGATTTATTGCTGTAGTAGTGTTTAGGTTTTACCGTCTTCGGAAGAGAGAGCCGTTATCATTCATGAGTGCAATAAATTGACAAAACTTATGGTCAAATATTATAAATTCACTACCAGGGCCTCTATTCTGCCATGTAAAAACCATGTTATCGATTTGTCAACGACATGATAGATCTTACTTGAAAGTTAAAAACAATACAAGAACAATGTCAAAGGTGATATGGTTTTAATCAGTAGAATAGAGGGCATGTTTTTTTAGGTTAACACTGTTGTACCACGGACAACAAGCAAGATATTTATAAAAACACCAACGTAGCGTTAAAAGAACCGGTAGAAAAAGCCTCTGAGAAAACTAAACGGCCTACTTAATGTTTCACACCGTGTGACCTGAACAGTTTCCCTGCACGAAGACCAGGGTCCCCTGGGACGACCGCGGCTAAATTAGTTATTCACAAACAAAGGTGTAGGGTATGTCGACAAATTTATGGTTTAGTGGGGCTATAAAGTATCCCGCGCGATTATGTTCGAGATACGGATGGTACGGCTGGGAACTGAGAATGGGTTTCCGAAGCCGTGCCATCAAAAATCTTGCTTTATATCGTAGGATAGCTCGTGCTTTGTTGGTTATTTAGGATGTAGGAAGAAAACATTTTTGACTTTCATTTCGAGGTTACTCTCTCGTTTTTATTAGTTCCTCATTCCAGTCTGTTTCACAGCCTGTATGTATCAAAAACCTTGCCTTGAAAAATGAGATCAGGGCCGAGATTCTACACGTTACTTTTGACGTATTATCGTATTGTCGGTTAGTATCATCTCGTCTAAAACGCAGCTGCTCTAAGCAGCAAGTGGTCTAAAACGCAGCTGATGCAAGTAGTAAGTGTTTTAAAACGCAGTTGGTCTAAGTAACAAGTGCTCCTAAAAAACAGATGGTCTTTTGTACCAAGTGGTCCAAATTGGCAACTTTTTTTTTAATCAATAGTAACTGCGATAAATGTGTATTTTCAAAATTCCTCTTAATTAATAAGAAGATAGAGCCTCTATTTCAGGGCGGTTTGCCCTTTGGGCATCTGTCGCTACGTAACGGACCTAACCTACCTACTATGTGTGTGTGTGTGTGAGTGTGTGTATGTGTGTGTGTATGTGTGTGTGTGTGTGTGTGTGTCTTTTTAACACTGGTTTTAACTGCTCATCGGACCTCTTGCATTTAATTTACACTTAATGCTACTTAGACCAGCTTCGTCTTAGACCACTTGCTACTTAAACCAGCTGCGTTTTAGACCATTTGTAATTTGGACGACTTGATAATACTTGTTTAGACGAGTTCCTTTTTAGATGACTTGCTAACGTAGACCAGTTGCGTTTTAGTTGAATAGAGGCCGAGAAACAATCCTAATCACTATCACCGAATTTTCATTCGGTTGTTATCAGTAGATATTGATTGACGATGCGTTTAGCTTACAAGTAGTTGGAAGCAACCCTATCTAGTATACCTACGAAGTATTATATATATATAGCGGTACCGGTCATGTGCACTAAGGTACAGCCGGTCTTATGTAGCTGCACATTTTGGTACCTTGTCGCTTTAACCTCTTTGGCAGATTAGTGCAGCTGTTCAAACATAACGTTGAAGTGACAAAGCACTAAAGTACTACTTGCAAGACCGACCGTACATTTGTTTCAGAGTCTTGAATCTCTAGACTTAAATGTTTATCATTGTCTAGTACGTAAATACGTATTACGAGTATATACAAATCTAGAACTTGTGTGGGACTAAGTCAATTTATATAATATTGCCACCTGGGCCCTTAGGTATACCTAAGGCAAAGTGAAACATCATTATTAAATCGGTATCATAATGTAAACGATATACTTTAGAACATAATGGTCACTGCGATAAAATGTAGATAAATCATCAGTCACTCTTACAATTACATACTTGTTAGTAAGTGATAGATGTTGTATCCACATTTATCCACAGAGACAAACGCGACCATAATTGGCTTGGTGTACAAAAACCATTACATAACTATATAATTATATGAATTATTTGTCTTTATTCATCCTACTATTTTGTCCCAATGTCTGCAAAACAACAAACAAGCCCCAAGGTTTCTAGTTTAAGATGTCATCCCCATAATAGTTTCAGCAGAATTCCCTGTGGATCGGGTAGTACGAGAGAAAGGGGAATGTCTACTTGTATAAATCGTGTATACGGTAATAGATATCAATGGACCTACTCGTATCTGTATAGTATATTTTCCGCAATAGATTGTAATAACGGGAAGCAAGAAATTAGGTTTACCCTTGAATCAATGACAATAATTTCTAAGGATATTTTACTTCGTCGAATTTTCATATCATCGACAGGCATTTACACGTGCAGGAGTTATAATTTTTTGGTGGTCACAGGTCTAACCTAACCTAACCTACATAACCCATGCTTTAGATAACCTAAAAACAATAAGGTTTCAGCAGAAATTCGCTTTCGATGAAATGAGTGGCGGTGATTTAAGGGGATCCCAAGAAATTGATGTAATAGAAATACAAGCCAACTCTACCATACTTTTATAATAATACAAACTAAACAAACAATACTTTTATATTACTAAAAAAGTGTTTTATAAATTTGTTAACATAATAAAGCTAATGCGTTCAGCATTGTTGATCTCTATTATTTATTCGACTTTAGTATTGTAAATAAATAAATAAAAATACCTGAAATGAATCGCCTCCTTACATCGCATATGCCTACCTTTTAATTTCCTTCTACCGCATTAGAAAAAACTCAAATTAGATCAGTTTTCCGTGAGGTTTGTGGTTTCGAAGAGTTTTAAGAGTAAATTTGTGACTTGTATATAGCCATAGGCTCTCTTAGTACAGTGGCGGATTGATTCATAACACTATATTTCAATGCTGTACCTTTCCTATTACGCCTTGAACCTTTTCTTTCCGCGATCATACAGAAATACATAAGTAATGTTTTGAGTAATTTTGGCGCAAAAACTTGCCCCCCGATCCCTCAAAGTTCGCGCATGTACTATGAGAAAACGTTTTCCGTGTATAATAAACATCATATCTATCTTCGGGGTGTCATTCGCGATCCATAATATCGTATGTCCTAATCGTTATTTGTCCTAATTTATTGTTTGTCCTAAATTGGTTTTCAGCTGAGTCAGACAACTTTTTACGCTTTCCAAAAATACCTGCGGTTAGGTTGGGTTAGAGTTGTGTTATAACAACACTAAAAAGTTTTAAACCTCAGGCGGAAATGGTTTTTAGGACAAACGAATAATTAGGACAAATGACGATTAGGACAAACGATATTATGGATTCCGATATAGACCCCTATCTTCGTCTCGTCTGAAGATTAAACATAAGCTTCAATAAGTTAAGTGGCGCTTCATTAAAATTCATGGATGAATAACATTTGAATTTTGATGCGTCTCGCTTAGACATTTATACTTAGTCCTCGTAAGTGTAGCTTTATGGTGTCGCTATTTATATTAAATACTTAAATATAGGTTTTAATAAAAATGCTGGCGTAGTACTTTCATGTCCTAAGGGATTAACAATGGCCGAGTTTTATAATAATTATTAGGTTCTGTCGGCCTCGTCCTGAATGATGGCGTGGGTACAACTTCGCAATTATTATTAACCTACTTCGTAATAAGCTAACACGAATTTAATTCTTTTAAAATTAATAAATAATAATTTTATTATAGTGTTAATGGCCAGGTCGTTTTGGGATTTAATACCGTCCAATTTCATAAAAAGAATAATGATTAATTGACACTTGATTTATTAATACTTACTTAACTGATTTCTTGCACTTATCTACATGGCTACTGGAAGTATATGAAACCGAAACATTCTTTCTCTTTTATCCCCCTTTTCAAAATTGTTTACTCTCTCCGTAAGAAGTTAAAACGTGTGCCTTCCTTAAACCTGACATTGGCGAAATCATGGTGGCAACACAAATTAATGCTTGCAATTATCACCATCACGACGGCTTGCATTTCATCACAATCCTGCCTTTTTCACCATGTCACTATCCCTTCAACCTAAATGGGCAGAGATGTAAACCCATTAGTAATATTTGACACATAAACGCAAATTTTCATCGAGCGTGTTACGAATACTAGATAGTTTTTAATGTTAAACCTAATATGATAATAATGGTCTAGTGTATTATCATTCAAATGACCACATTTACCCTCTTACTAATAGACGTTGAGTAACTTATCTGTCAAATCCAAATGTGACAATGACAGATAAGGACAAAACATTGTACAGCTATACCACCGTTACTCAACGTTTATTAGTAAGGCGGTTAGTCTTTAGAAGAATATTGTTGTTTTGTTCTTTGATAAAAATATATGTATAAATGTAATCTGACCTGTAAATGCTTAAATGTACCCTTAAACGAATTGAATTGAATTAAATTGGAACCTTGTTCATTTCAATTGACTGTCACCTTTATGAAAAAGGGAGCTGGGGCCCGTTTCATAAAAGCTTCTAGCTAGTAATACAAGTGGAAGTCTCTTTTTAATACATACTGTTGGAAAGAGAGTTCCGCTTATAATATAAGCTATTATTTTTTATGCAATACGCCCCTGGTGGCCAGTATTATCGTTTTTTTTCTTTATGTAAACTCAGCGCTCATTCCCGAAATACCAGTGGCCTGTTTTATAAGGCAACAAATTACAATTTACAGGTTACAACTTTCGCAACCTCGACCAATGACGACCAGCTATTTGAGTAGTGTTGCCAGTTTAGACCTGTAAAATCGTTACTTGTAGCTTTATAAAACATGCCCCTGTATTCTAAAATACCAAACTACTCTTTTAACCAGGTTCTCAAAAAACCAGAGTAAAAATATAGGGAGAAGATATAATGGGATAGATTGGTGGGATTCCTATATATTGAGAATCTGGTATTTTAAAATGCTGGTATTTTGGGAATGAGCGAACCTCAGTTTACGCGTATAGTCGGTATAATGAATAGTTCCATAACAATTTCACCAAAAACAGAAGTTCTCATGCCAAAATTTGTGTAGAAATTTTTAAGAATTTTCCGCGAGATGTGTCACGATAATATTTCGGTGAACATGAGTTTTGTCGCGAAATGGCGGCTGACGCCATCTTGATAACGACGCCGCTTACTCGGGGTTTCTCAACATTGGTCTAGTATTTTTGAAATTCGATTTTAGTGTATTTTCATAAAGATGCGGACGTTGAATTTTAGGATAATGTGCAGTAAGAGTAACAAGAACGCATAAAAAACCCAGTCTTTGTATTCTTACCCCCTTACTAATAAACGTTGAGTAACGGTGGTTTAGCTATACAATGTTTTGTCCTTATCCGTAATTGTGACATTTGAATTTGAGAGATAAGGTCAAAACTTTGTATAGCTATACCACCGTTACTCAACGTTTATAAGTAAGGGGGTTAGAAAATAAGACCAAAGGGTAGGTTTTGTTAGTCTTATCTCTCCATTGGTTAAACTTTATTTCATAGTAGATAAAAAAAAGAGACATTTTCGTGCTATGTCAGCAACTTGAATAATATTAGTTTTTTTTACTATTAATATAAGTGCACACCCTATATCTTGTACAATATTAATATTAACTTAATCTTTAACTTAAACTTAAAACCTTTTACTGCTTTTACAAACACCTAAAAACGCACAATTCGATCAAAATCGTCAAACATTTAGGCCGACGCAAGTATTCATTTTTACGGAGGTATCACAAGGTATCACGTTGGCTCCAACTTTACGACCTGAGCTAACCCAGGTACAGAACTAGTAAAATAACAGTTTTATGCGTTACCGCTTCAGAGAAAAAATAAAAAGGGCTTCCACGAGAACGTCTTGATCGCTGGAATCCTTACCTTCGAAGGCTTTGCCGTACAAGCCATTGTAAACCTTAAATCTTTAGGTTGAAGTCCGTTTGCGTTATGTAACGGTAGTAAAAGGAATCTTAGAATTAATTTAAAAGATCGCGGAACTCGACAACAAAGCAGAAACAAAGATGTCTGAATATTTGAGATGTTCACTTGAATTTCGTAATATTAGTACCTTGCGAAAATATGGTCCGATATCCTTATAAATTGTTCGATGGGTAAGTGATATGCCTTTGCACAGAACTCTACATAATAGGTGTAAAAAATTATGAATTTGTGGCGCTTGCAGTGGAGACCATGGGACTTTGGTCAGCTGATATGAAAGGCTTTATTCCCAAAGGATTGGGCTAGCTATCCAGCGAGGTAACGCAGCCAGTGTCATACGGACCATGCCGCGAGCGGACCTGCTAGAGGGGGTGTTCTTTTTATAGTAGGGATTATTATTTACGTCTTTAATATTTGAGTAGCTTAGTTTTTATTTTAATTTAAATAAGTTTAGTTTTAACTTTTAATTGTATTATATTAAATATGTATCTACTGGTGTAAAAATATTTATTGATTTAGACTGTACGACGCGTTAAGCCTTAGTGGTAGTTTAAATTTTAGATAATTTATTGCACATCATATTAGGTACACATAAATAGGTAGATGGAATTGTAAGTAGCAAGGCACACTTACATATACGCGAGGCCCTGCAAGGGCACATAAGAGGGTTAGCTTAACCGTAAGTAATTTTCTGGCGATCTAGAGCTATCGATGTATACATTTAAGTATGCCTACCTACTTACAATCCCATCTGTTCAGCTATATGCGTAATTGGGGAACAAACATCTAAACATACTTACACTTTAAACTTACACACTTACCCATTCGTAATATTAGTAGGATAGAATAGTATTACCCAAATTTAGCAACCGTTTATGGTCGCTTTTATCGCGGTGGATAAAGCATTCGTCACTCTCGCACTTACATACTGGTCAGAAAGTGACAGTTGTTTTATCCACGCTTATCCACATCGATAAAGACAACCATAATAGGCCTGCTGTGCACTAAATAATAATCAAGACTAACGACCGCACTCACACCCGTATTCACAAACGTCACTATGAGGTCTCACAGGGCTCACGAACTAGGGAATGCAATTTAACCGGTTATTAATCGTTCTTGTATGAAAATAACCGGTTAAAACCAGTTATAACCGGTTATTTGCATTCCCTATCACGAACGCACAGGGTGGTTCAAATCGTCTCATAAACAAAAGGTCGGTCAAAAAGGACCAATCACAAAGCTGTATTGAACGCAGTGCGTTTACTCAGTAAAGGATCCCTTAAGTATTGTTTGTGAATACGGGTGTTAAAGTGACGATTTTTCATACAACAAGTTTGAAAAAAGGACGAGTTAATTGTCTCTTAACTTAAATGTCTTTCATTACGGCGGTAAGCTAGCTAATAGGTTCCCCTGTATAAAGGGAGATAAAGGACGTTACATAAATTATCTGGGGCATTTGTCTTTAGCTTTGTTCAATCTGTCTATAGCAGATAATTCATATTCAAGTGCTTCTGACCTGTGTTAGGGTTCCAGTTGCCTTGAAAATCGTTGCCTCTGTCCCTCCGTCCGTCTATCAGGGGGCTTGACACTTTAAACCTTCGCAGAGTAAATATTGCTGTAGCGGTTATGACAACTATTAATAAAAATAAAATAAACTTGAAAATAAAAGGGTACAAGAAACGGGTTTTTTGCTCGACCGTAACAATCGCGTTTATAGATGAATTACCGAGACCGTGGAATTGCATATGTAGTGGTTGTACCGTTCGCATCAAAAGGAAAACCATTTAAGTTTTCTTCTTAATTTAATGAGATTACCCTAAACAAGTGGAAAAAGTAGGTATGTCTTTTTTTGCTTTTAGTCGCTATCATTTATTTAAATTTTCATCTTTATGGTTGGAAATTGCTTATGGGAGAGATGAAAATTATATATAGTTATCCTGATGACTTCTTGATCAAAATCATCTACTGCCGACGGACCCTACGTAATTTTTTCGTTGCTTTGAATTTGTCACTCTTACTCTCGGTCATAATTTTATAAATAGTCGAGAGAGAAACACCTGTAGCTTTTTCAATGAATTGGGCAGCGGTGTAAGGTGAATATTAATTTATCATTACTTCGAGTTCAAAATATTTATGACAGTTAAAATTATTTGTTTGACTCTCAATCGGACCAAAATTACTGTTACTTTCTGCCATATTTTTTGCAAACTACGTAACTTACAGTCGCACGTGCCCGGTCAAAATAATTCTGAAAATTGCGAGTATCCAATAAAATAGTTTTTAAAGTTGTGGGTAAATTCTATAGCTCTGCCTACCCCACTCTGGGATTACAGGCGTGAAGGTATGTATGCATGTACAATAAAATAAGACGTATATTTTAGTGCATTATAAAAAGTATTTAGAATTTGACACTGACATTATTTTTGTACTTACTTATTTAATATATAACAAAACTCTTTTTATGCTGATGGTATAAGAAGTGAGGAAATTTAAATATAGAATGCCTGTAAAGACATGTTACCACTACATATGCAATTCCACGCTCTCAGTAATTCATCTATACCTATCTCTAGAACTGTAATGGTAGGCACATGAAATTTTCAATTATTGAGTAATATTATTGCCGCTATAACACCAAATAAAAATTTAATTAAACTCGAAGGGGCACCGTAAAAATATAAAATGTCATTAGTTAAAAATGTATAGTCAAGGACTTTAAATGTTAAGCCCTGTCGCATAACATTAACCATAATTTTACCGTAAGTTCTTTCATGTGGTTTGACGATATCACTATGACAGGGTTTCATAGTGGCTTAACAATTTAAGTCCTTGACTGTACCTGATTATGGACGCTTTTATAATTTAACGTGGCACGGCATGGCACGTTTATTGTCCTTGTGTTTTATGATATGATGCAGTTAAAAGCATTTCCTTACCATTCCATACATTTAGATCATCTGCTTAACCGTGACGTGTAAAAATGTGCTAAAAGCGCCCTATGGCTGGTATAGCCCTATTGGCTTGGTGTTGACTTTGCTTTTAGTAAAAAAGTAGTTAGTCTCCGACCCCTTGGGAGTTTCTGTTATCTACTGCCAATTAGGCGCTAGGGTTGCATCGATGCTCGTCGCTCGATACTTTATACGCACGCAACCAAACGCGGCGACGGCGCGGCCCCGGCTGAACCGGCTTGGTACGTCCTGCTGAGTTTGCTTGTGATGGCTCGCAGCACGTACGGTTGAGGCACGCACACATGCAAAGTAAGATCAAAATTTTAACATTTATCCGCTCCCATACTCTTAAGTGGAATAAGGTCTTATACCTAGATTAAACGCCGAATTTGTATAGACTAATCTCGGAGTAAGTCTTATTCCAAGTTAGCTTATCTTAGCTAACTTATTTTTGGATTAACGGGATTCTTATTTGCATAAAGAAAATAATAATAGGTACCTTCAGAGCCTTACGAATAAAGAATGCGGTGGCGTATCTCCGATAACAGGAAACTTTGCGAAAAAATGCCAATAGCAAACTAAACTTGCGGAAAAACTCTAAACTTTGTCACCCAAGAGTTTTCCTTCAAACGGCCATCCATCTCTTTAACTTCCCCCCAATGTTACCACACATACAATCAAATATGTATGACGGCGTACTAACTTCCCCCGACCTTGTCACTAATAAAACGTCAAAAGGGCAATAACCTCCAGGTCCCGGGTGAGAATAACAAATGTCCCGTCACGGGAAAAGTGGCGCTTATCGCGATCCCACGGGACGGGAATTCCCGAGCGTTGTGATAACTGTGTAGGGATGGAACATTTATAACAGGGACTTTTGGGAGTTTGACTAGAGCTTCTATTCTATTTTTACCTCTATAGCAATCGCATTTTTTATGACTCGGCCGCCTGTACCGTCAAGTTAATAAGAGCTAGTATAAAGTTGACATAACAAGCAAGAATAGCCTGAAAGACTATACAGTGTGTGACATCCATACGAACATAAGTTTGACAACAGTTAATATGCATCCTAATTAATATATTAAACATGTGTATTGTTAACATAAGTTGTACTTTTTTTATACTAACTAAATCGCCACGCAATGTAAATCAAAAATAGCTCAATTATTCCTCAATTAACTTGCAATTAACTAAGACTTAATGTTATACATTGCAGCTCGATGGACCCTTTAAAAATGAATTACACTAAATTGATTGGAGCTATTAACTTAATTCCTTCTTTAAACGGCTCACAACACTTAGAGCTATCGTTACTTAAAATTTATGTTCTTATGGATGTCACACACTGTATGTGTACTTACAATATAACCACAGACAAGTTTTTTGACCCATATTGACGTTGCGCAGTTGTATCTGATACAACCGGTAACCCATAATTTTATCGATTTTCACTTCATCGATTATATCATTTCATCGAATTTCATTTCATCGAACCCAATTTTCTGCTGAAACCATGTTGTTTTCAGAATAATAATATTTTAAACATTAATTACGTAGGTTAGGTTAACTTGTGAATAAAAAAAAACTCCTGCGGCGAGAAATACCTTTCGATGAAATGAAAATTCTGCGTAATGATACGTTCGTTGAAAGGCGTTTCGATAAATTGATAGGTACTCGATACAACCTTCTCTATGGTAGGGTGACGGCACCAATGATGGACACTTTTAGCTGACAGGGACCAGTAATGGACACTTCACTCTTAATTCAAATTTCATACGGCAAAACAAATGAATAACCCTTATCGTCTGTGAAAAAGAATCAAGTGTCCATCATTGGTTCTTGTCCATAACTGGTTTCATCACCCTACAAATACCCCATACTAATAAACGTTGAGTAGCGGTGGTATAGCTGAACAATGTTTTGTCCTTATCTGTCAAATTCAAATGTCACAATGACAGATAAGGACAAAACATTGTATAGCTATACCACCGTTACTCAATGTTTATTAGTAAGAGGGATAAAGTATAATATATACATACATACATACATAAACTCACGCCTTCATTCCCAGAGTGGGGTAGGCAGACTCACCAACAACTCCAAAAACTTGTTGATAATTCTGTGACCACATTTTGCACAACCAGGCTAAGATGTTATCCAGTGTATTAGTGACAGGTTGCAAACCCATCGCCTAACAGCACTACACAGCCTTTAGTCCCTTAGTCGTCTCTTACGACATCCACGGGAAGACATGGAGTGGCAACATTCTAAAACCCGGCACCACACGGTAACATAAAGTACGGTAAAGTATAATATATAAAGTATAATACATCAGGGACCTTTTTATTTTAGAAAATCAGGCAGTTCCCGAGAGGATATTAAAAGACGATTACTACGCAAACGAAGCCGCGGGCACAATCTTGTAGCTGTTTAAGTTTGTCTTTGTCTACATAAAATGTGTATAACCACAGAGAATTCTGGTTTGGGACTAAATACGAGTACATTGTGTGCTAAATGTCCTAGATAGTATATTTCGTTGTCTAGGCAGCAATAGACCCAGCTATAAGAGATAACTCTGGAATTGTACCAGGGGCTCAGAAAATCGAAGCGCTGTGCGATGCTAGAATACTAATACGCTAAGTTCCAAGCTAACAAGTATTCGTTGTTTTTGAACGCTCTAGGTGGATACTATATTTATTTACTAGTGTTATAAGTGTAAACTAATTGAAATAGTGCAAAGGCTAAGTAAAGTTTCTCACAGAGCCAGCATTATAATATAATTATGTTTTATGGTTATGCTCTACTACATACTACTGTATAAATTTTAAATTAATTAAATTATATCTAAAATGTATTTCAGAATGTTTATGTGCCAATTAAACTAATATAACTTTAACTTGAAATTAAATGTTCGTTTTGACATACAGACCCCAGACGTCAAAAACCTGAAAAGGACGCGATACGTCAGAATGTTAATTATACTGAAAAAAAAAAACTTAAACCAATTCTATTTTTCTGTAAAAAATAGTGACATATTTAATAATCGCACAAACGTTAGAATCATTTCTATTTATTAAAAACAAGGCGACTCAAAGTATTTTATAACCAAGTAGATATCCCCGTTCCTAATACTTCCAAGCCGCCTTGCAAATATTCGCGTACCCGAAAAGCCAGGGATTTGGGTCTCGAGACCGCGGCCCGATTGGGCCCGATTACGTTCAGGTGCGTTCTTAGATTAATGATCGCTTAAGCCGCACACGCACTGAGAGCGGAGGCGGCGCGTTTCCATACTAAAAAGCTTTTAAAAACGCGGCGAAAGCGTTTTTACCCTACTGCGCGACGAAAAGGAGAGTAATGTGTCTATCAGCCTATATAATGTATGTAAGTTTGTTCCTTTGTGGCGGTCTAGAATCTAAATGCGTGGGCTGATTCGGATGATTCTTATGTCAATCGATTTGTTTTAATGTTGTAAGTGTCACTTTTAAATATGGCGACAACCATACGCAATATTGTAGAAAAGAAAAAAAAAGTCGACAAACTATGACAAGTGGACTATCATTGAATAGGTATTTAAAAAACATTTTTAGGTTTCTCTCATCATTTTTCATTTTAAATTATCATTTAGGATTTATTGTTTTGTAAACGCGCCGTTTCACGCTGCCCCCGCTCTCAGTGCGTTTGAATCTTTATACTTCTAAACACACGCAGGTATAAAAAAACACTTTTATCTCAACGTGGATAAAGGCTTATTCGAAATGAGAGTGGATTTAACGATAAAGAGTTTAATTCGTGATTAATAATGAGGATGTATTTGTAAGAATAGCGATACAAATTCTACTCGATAAAAACGATAAATATCGTCTTTGACCTGTTATGCTATTGTTTTTAACTCGGGCCCCCATTACTGCCAAGTAAATGAGAGCTATCAAAACGTTGACAATACGATAACCGGTCAAAGACGATATGGTTCTACCATATCCGGTTTTTACCGCGTAGAATCTCGGCCCTGGAAATACCATTTGCCTTAGGGCTGATTTTTCAATCGCCAATCATAAATGCTGTTAAGGTTTGTGCGTTCCTTTAAGAATTGAGTTATTCTAACTGTCAGATCCGAGATGAGATTTTATCCGGAGATTGGGAACCCTTGGGCTATTGCGATTAAATTGCTGAAATGTTTAAACTATTTGATTTACGCGAACGTCACTCGGTTGATAAATTGCTAGTCAATTTACTAATCCTATCTTACTAATATTATAAATGCAAAAGTTTGGACGTTAAGCACTGTTTGATC
Organism: Acleris cristana; assembly: GCA_948252455.1. Classification (NCBI taxonomy): domain Eukaryota; kingdom Metazoa; phylum Arthropoda; class Insecta; order Lepidoptera; family Tortricidae; genus Acleris; species Acleris cristana. The sequence goes on along the minus strand of OX411782.1, from coordinate 6,883,745 downwards.
AAAACAGTAGTATCTCAAAATACAACTGTATTTTAAAATCAACTTTATTACAACTTCTATGAACTTGAAACAAAACTAGCTAGGATTTTGAGTTGATACTGTTTTGATCTAGCAGTGGGATTTGTTACTCAATCATGCCAGAATGGCTGAACGGATCTGATGAAATTTGGCACAGAGATAAAATTATAGTCTAGAATATCACATAGGCTACTTTTTATCTCGGAGAATTGGACAGTTCTCGAGGGAATAGCGATAAACGACTTGTACGTGGATCCGCGCGCAAAAGCTAGTTTATAAATAAAGTTAGAATATAATATTAGGTAAAGTCACGACAAGGGATTATTGAGTCATTTGCTAAGGTGACGGAACCAGTAATGGACAAGGACCAATGATGGACACTTGAATCTTATTTTACAGAAAATAAGGGTTAGGTATTCATGTGTTTTGAAACAATCCATTTAGGACCGTATTAAATTTGAATTAAAAGTGAAGTGTCCATCATTGGTGCCATCACCCTACAGTTCGTATTTTGGTCGTGTAATGCAAATCGGGGTTAGTCGGTTATACTCGTATATCCAGGGCCTTTATTACCGCCTAGAATACCGGCCCTGGGCCCGTATTATGGTAACCTGCATCATGCTGGATATTCGTGGATAAGGCATTCGTCGCTCTCGCACTTACGTACCGGTCAGAAAGTGACAGATGTTTTATTCACATTTATCTCGATGTCTCCAACAATCAAGGTTTCATTTTCGCAATGCTAAGCACTAATATTTTGTTTAAATACGTAATAAATAAAAACATCCAATTTCAGCGCCAATTTTGATCCCGTAATACAAACGGAAAAAATGGAAATGCGTGAAACGATTAATTGCCGTCCTTTGTAAGAAAAACCGGTAAAAAACCGGCATACCGGCGGAAAACCGGTACTAATTGTCGACAGAGCTGCTATTTACTTAAGCCGCCATTTGTTTAGGCTTCGAGGTAAACTCGTTTTTAAAAGATTACGAAAATTTAATTTTAATACTGTCGGTTTTTGTCGACTTAGGATTTGTTGGATCGTTATAATTCCACCGTTGTGCTAAATCCTTTATTTGCATGTTATATTTAAAGTTAAAAAATATGAGAACAGCGATTAGAATTAGATGCACTAGCTTTTGCCCGCGACTTCGTCCGCGTAGATTTTAACTATCGTTATTCCCTTGGGAACTTATAAACTTTCCGGGATGAAAAGTAGCCTATGTGTTAATCCAGCCTGGATTATCCAGGGCACTCGTATAAGCTGGAGCTCATTTAAAACTTCATCCAAATCCGTCCAGGAGTAACAAACAAACACACAAACTTATGCATTTATAATATTAGTATTATTTTATTAGGTGGTTACGGTGTCTTTGCTGGTGCTGTGCGAAGTTCTATAGACTAAAAGGGATAGAGTTACTGGTTTGTCCCATTCGTTACCTAGGGCACTTGGCATTTTGTAACAGTTCATGATACGGCTTCAGGGTCGTAGTTTATATTTATTTTATTAATGCATTTTATTCATTTGTCTAAAAACATATGAAGCGTTTTAGGCACTCTGTAAAAAAGATACATCGGGCTCAAAAGTGCCTCGAGTTTCTTTGAGAAACGTGCAACGCCGTGTTAATTGATACTATTTAAATCACTTTCAAAATATGGAAGCCGGTGCTCAAATCTTTTAATTGATTTGGAATTGAAGTTAATGCATGGATTACATTGGATCGTTGTCAATCACATCATTTTGCATTATAACTTAGGCACGTACACTCAGCAGCAAAAGTAGGCGGACAGTCGAAGAGCTCAAAATTATTCAAACAGGATTCTATTCTCAAGAGAATAAGAGAGTGTATAGATAATTTTGAGCTTTAACTGTCCACCTAGTTCAGCTACTGACTGTACAAATAATTATTTTCGCTGACTGTGTCAAAACTAACATACTCGTAACACTCGGCGTCACGTTTTCGGCGTAAACTGAAGCGATACGCAAAGAATTAGGCCAGCTGTTTGCCGGGGGCCATCTTGGACCGTTACGTCAATTCGATTGACTATCAAAGAAGATATAGTTACTTAAATCGTTTGAGGTTTGTCCTTTGAGTGTCCAATACGCTCAAAGCTTACAGTACAACAGTACCTATAACTAGATTATTAGTAGTACTTGGCTGTCTATCGCTGTCACACTCTCGTCAGTGTATTTTGAATGCTAGAGAGAGAGTAAGGGTGCGGCTCCACTGAGGCGGAGCGGAACGGAGCGTAGCTGTGCCAATATTAACCAATAGAAGGCGCATGCGGTCACGTCGAACGGCCCTTCCGCACGTTAGTTTAGATTCTATTGGTTAATATTGGCACAGCTCCGCTCCACTCCGCTCATCTCCGCCTCAGTGGAGCCGCAGCCTTAAAGTGATAGACAACGGAGTACCATTAACGCTTTATTAATGTCAACGCGTACGAAGCTACGGGCATAAGCTAGTCATCATCATTCTATACTGAAAAAATAAATAGGTATTTAAAATATTTTTGTCTGATGTCGACGACGCGTTAGCCTAGTTGGTAGTGACCCTGCCTACGAAGCTAGCGGTCCCGGGTTCGATTCCCGGTATGGGCAAATATTTGTGTTATGAACACGAGTATTTGTTTCTGAGTCTTGTATGTTTTCTATGTATTTAAATAATAATTTCTCTATACAATTTATATCGTTGTCTAGTACCCATAGTACAAGCCTAGAGCTTAGTTTTGGACTAGCTCAATTTGTGTGAGATGGTCCCCTAATATTTACTTAATATTTATTTATATTTAGGGCCTGTTTCACAATCGACGAGTAAATTTATCTGCCATTTAAAGTTGGCTCTATCCTTGTCTATTTGGAAGTGTAAGAAAGAGAAAGGGCTAAAGTTATCTTTAATATGCTTTACTTGTCGATTGTGAAACAGCTGGTTAAAGTAGTTTTATATTCAACACGGCTAAATAAATTGTATAGTGTAGGTAGGTAATAGGTATTCACCAGAAACACGCTTCAAGGGTTACGTATTACGTAACCTCAGGCACTAACGTCTAAATTACTTTAATTATAGCGTTGCTTTTTTGAAGTAAGACATATCTCAACTTGGCAACGTAAAGTTAATTAAGTAAAGTTTTCACACTAATAGCGGTTAGTGGTTAGTCTGGTTGATAATTTTTACGAAGCTAGCAGTTGCAGGTTCTATGCCCGGCAAAAGCAATTATATGTATGTATGTAAATACTTTTTGTAGAAACTGGAAAATACCAAACAACAAAATAGACAGAAATACAAAAGGTAAAGTACAAAGGCGAACTTATCCCTCCTCCTTCTTGTATTTGGATTTTTATTGTTGTCTACCCATAGTACAATCAGCAACGGAAGGTGGACAGTTGAAGAGCTCTTAACTATTAATACTTAATTCTATTAACAAGACTTTATTGTGAATTTAAGCTCCTAATTCTGCTACTGACTGTACAAGGACGTCAAGGTGCGGACCATTTGGTTTTATTATAATAAAAACACTTATTCGCAAACTAGCCTAAACACATACATAAACTCATGCCTTGATTTCCAGAGTGGGGTAGGTAGAGCTAAAGAATTACCAGCAACTCTAAAAATTAGTTGATAATTCTGTTACCACAACTTGCACGATTAGGCTAAGATGTATTGAGACAGGGTGCAAGCCCATCGCCTAACAGTACTTTAAGCCTTTATTACGTTAGTCGCCTACGACATCTACGGGAAGACATGCAGAGGCACTATTCTAACCCGGCAACCACACGGGACGTACCTAAACAAAAAATAGAAAATGGAGAATAAGTGACAAAAGTGCTTCATAAATTCGCGCAGTGAAAACCGAGCCGTCGGTAATGGGGTATTAGAACCATTCCCAAGTATTTGCTAGCTGTTTAGTTATTTACTCTGGGGGTTTAAGAAACCCGCGCAATTTGGACGATTTTGGCCTTTCTTTTAGGTTGAGGCGGTATTCATAGTCAAGGAATTTTTCACAGCGTTCATAAAGGCAATTACGATCGACTTTTATTTGGAAATGACAGTTTTAAAATCTCGGCTTTTGAGCACAATCTTCTTCATTCTTTACTACTGACACTTGAAATACTAATTTGGGACTGAATCAGACATGATGCGAAAATGCTGTTAAAATTGTCCGTTAGTTACGTACCGCAATGTTCTATTGTAGAACGTAGCGTAACTCACCAAAAGTAGTTCTCTAGTTTGACTACAGAGGGGAGCAACCTGCTTTTTGCTGTTTTAGTTCTGAGCGGAGTCGTTTAAGGGCCTGTTTCACAATCGTCAAGTAACGCGTATCTGACACATAAATTTAGCCCTTTCCTTTTCTTACACTTGAACATAGACAAGGAGAGAGCTAACTATAACTGGCACATAAATTTACTTGTCAATTGTGAAACAGGCCCTTAGTTTGTTTTGACGATACGTTACTCATTTGTATCCTTAGACAAGATGCTTTCGGCGATCGTTATCGTTATCGAAAATGTATAGAAATAGAAATAGAAATAGAAATAGAATACTATGTAATTTCTATCTCGTCACTTGACGCTGTCATTATGACAAGGTTCTATGGTGGATCAACATTTAAAGTATTATTAAACCGGATACCTCACCTTTCCTCGGATTTATTACAAAATTCTGTTTCCGATGGTCTGTGGCAAGTGCTCTTAAGTGCGTGACTGTACTTGTCGCTAACGGTGTACAGTCGGGGTAAAAGTGGATCTTGACTGAGTATCATAGTTGGGTGTTGGACATGTATTGAAATATAATAATAATAACGACATCATACTGTAGGTTTCATCTTGGATGGTGTCTCCTTTTCTAGTTTCGAGAGGGGACAAGGTTAACTAATTTATATAATTTCCTCGTGTTAACTCAATTTATTTGACATTTGATAAATAAAAACAGTGCCAGAGTTTGAGCAGTTTAAACCTGCATCTCATTGGTAGCAAACAACGTAACGGTGGTGTTTCTGTTTAAATTATAAGACGGTGGTTTCGTTCCATGAGGGTTCCGTTTGTGGGTTAGAAGCTACGGAACCCTCATTAGGGCTTGCCCGGAATCGGGTCAAAGACTAGCGGCAATTAAATCAGCAACGATTTAATTACTACTATCCTAAGTACAAAGGTCAGTAAAAGTCAGGACACTAGACGCGGCGATCGAAATCGATTTGTCCTCAGTAGAACTAATTGCATTCCAGGAAATAAAACGTTTCAGAATCGTAAATAAAGCTAGGGGACACCCTCTGTGAGACGTTTTGAAATTGCGACTTAAATAATATTTTATTTGAAGGCTTTGTGAGATCTGTAGAATATTTTAGACATTGCTTTTTATGTGATTATTGAAAATTAGACATCGAGTTTCGAAGTAAATGAAATATTATTTTACCATAGCGACCGCGATGTACCGCAAGGCAGAAAGTCCCGACGAGTATGATTTTAATTTAATAACTTTTTAAACTCCGTCCTTTCCTTTTCTGTAAATATTGTATTTGAATTTCTGGTTTTTTTGTACAATAAAGAGTTTACATACATACATACATACATACTAACTTTCTAAATATTGAAATAGTATGTATGTATGTATGTAAACACTTTATTGCACAAAAAACAGAAAATCAAATACAATATTTACGGAATTGGAATGTACAAAGGCGTGAAAGGCGAGGCGATGTATAGTCTTAAGGGGGTTATGGTACAACATTAACGTCAAGTTTAGGGACATCCTGTATACAATAAGGAGGTACGGTAACCAATTTTTCGCTGAGTTTTGTTCGATATTTTTTTCCAGATAATTTGTAATCATCATTCTTAAAGGTATTCTGACATGAAATGAAATAAAATAAATAGATTTAAGTTTTTTTTTCAAACGCTACTTACTCCTTGGTGTTTCAATCGACAGGCAATATCAACATTTTTTCCAACGCTTCAAGCCCACTGGAGCATCCAAATTGCCCCCAGTGTACATTTCCGGGCAATTTAATGATATATCGTCATCCCCTACATTCGAGCCATAGACGTAAACGCCTCACCTCAAAGCCTGACCTAAAAATGTAATGAAAAATGGCGGCTATAGCTTCCTATTGGTCCCCTCACGACCCTTTCCGTGCTATGGCTCACACACGTATAAATAATAACGATATGGGTAAATGTTTTATTGCTTGTGTTCTAACTTTTTGGGGTTTTTTGCTACATGTGTCAGATAAAGGAGGTAACAGGTATGGAATTTAACATTTTTGCAACGAAATTAGTTAAGTATCTTAATTTTCTTCTTCATTTTTTTTTGTATGTTTCATTAGGGTGAGTGAAAAGTAGGTTGAAATTTCACGCGTGTTATAAAAAAAACACAGGAAGCAGATCTAAAAGTGGACAGTTCGAATAAATAATGGAATAAGTTATTGTAAATAATATTAACTTAATGATCTTATAATGGTATTTGACGAAGCTATAAAAGTGCTGTATCTGAATAAACGTCTAACATAAAATGAAAATGAGTATCATTAAAAAAATCCCAATCCATACATCATACATAATTTTTCATAGACACAAAAACGGGTCATTTTAAACCCAATAATCCGTTGCGTTGCTTAGAAGAAACATATAACCAAATATTCACTTACGCATTTGTCATATAACAAAATAATATAGGGCTAGAAAACAGACTAACACCCGTATTCACAAACATCACTATGAGGCCTCACAGTGCTCACGAACGCACCGGATGGTTCAAATCGTCTCATAAACAAAAGGTCGGTCGAAAAGGACCAATCAGAAAGCTGTATTGAACGCAGTGCGTTAACTCAGTGAAGGATCCCTTAAGTATTGTTTGTGAATACGGGAGTTACGCTTAACCCGATGACAACAAAATATTACTCGTATGGTGTATAAAAAATGATTTTGTTTTAGACGCGATACGACGGGACTCATTTTATACCGTAGAGCGAAAGATTTAAATTGTAGATAAGCGTTTAAGTAAACGAATTTCTCTTCCATGATACACGGGGTTCTTAAATCTATACAAATAAAGAACGTGGGCGTTGAACGGATTGAAGAATAAATAGGATTTCAAATAGTTTGGATGCAACCCGAATTCGGTTCGAAGCGCATCGCTCATGGAGCCTTGAGAAATACACAGGGTGATGTTTTAAACGGGTCCGATATAGCCACAGCACAGAAAAACAGTAGAAGTGCCAAGTGGGCGTGTAACGTGTGGCATGGTTATGCGGAGTTCCGCGCAACCTACCATACTTTTGCCGCGGTCGCTTATTTCGATATTTAGATATTTCGATATTTATAAAATAGAAAATAAATCCAGAAGCATGCCTTATTGTGCTATTTTGGAATGTAAAAACGATAGCCGCACCAAAAATATTTTCCATGGTGGCGTGTTGTTTTTATGATAGTTTGAGTATTGGCGACAACAGGTCTGATACTAAGCGAAGCTCATGCCACTTCCACTGCGTTTTCTATTCCGTGGTGAAATTTGATACAGGAATAGTCCCTTCTGAAGGAACAATTGACCTATTTTTCATTACTCGTTTATAGATTATTATAAGAGTAACTCGGGTATTTACCCTAAAAAATTGTTTACTACTCTTACTTGCTCAGTGAGTACAATAGTGCATACTTTTCCGGTAATCGTGGTTCATAGTTATAAATACCAACGACTGAGGCACAGTTTAAGTTGAAACTTAAACAGTTCAGAAGGTGAAACTATAAATAAACACAACATAAAGAATCGCTGCCCTCAAAATCACCTTTCTTAGTCGTATGTTGCACCCAAAGCGCGCGGTGACCACACGCCGCCCGGGTATTCGGAAAAGTCCCAGAATAACCGGCGCTCGAGAATTCGAGGAATGCTTGAAGTTTCAGTATCGTCCACGGTTTAAAATGCTTTGATGTTTGCGTTATAATGGTGAAGTGTTAGCAGGGTATTTTTGTGTTTGTGTAAAGGGTTTGTTTAAAAAGGCCTATTAAATGTTTAAATATTGTTTTTAGAATTTGAACTCTAAGGGCGCTGGTTTATTAAATTAACCACGCCTTTTAAAAAAGCTTGAATAATATAGAGAAAATCTATTTTGGACAATTTCATATGTCTAGGCCAATCAATCATCTTGTACCTACTGTGTTTATTGTTTTGTTTTCTATTCTTTCGTTAGATTTATGTTAATGAACGTTTTTTTCTTATATTGACTTCACAATACAATCCAAAAACCCCTGGGTAAACACAACAGACAAGTACAAACATTAAAGAAAATACAATAAAAATGTTACTTTACTTAACAAGTAGTCTTATAGCTTATATTATCAGTAAATAATAATAATAACGACAAACAAAAAAATACTTAAAATACCTTTCTTTTATATCCGGACTAGCCATGGCCACCCCACCGGTCACGCGCGCTGCACGCCACGGGCAAAAATTGAAATGCTAGGCTCATACCGAAATTTAATTCCGATCCGACCCGGTTAACCGGTTCGATTGTGACGGATTTGTTAAAGGCCGTTATTTGGATTTTGACTCTGTAATGGATTATTGTTTTAATTGGAACAATGGTTGTGGTCTTTGTGGGAAGAGTTTAAACGCAGTACAATATCTATATCAAGTTTAAACGGGAGTTATGACGTCAGGAAATTATGAATGGAAAAATGTATTCTTAAATTTGTTTTCACTACTCATGCTCTTAAAATGTTACTTTAATCTCTGCATATCGGGACTAAAGCTCCTTATTAATCTGTACAGATTAAAGTATATTTCAGTCAGTTTCTAGTCTCCAAGATTTTTTTATATACCTACACACATACACTCACGCCTTCATTCCCAGAGTGGGGTAGGCAGAGCTACAGAATTACTAACAACTCTTAAAACTTGTTGTTAATTCTATAACCACATTTTGCACAAACAGGCTAAGATGTTTACCAGTGTATATTAGTGACAGGTTGCAAGCCCATCGCCTAACAATACTACAAGCCTTTATTCCCTTAGTCACCTCTTACGAATTCCAAGGGAAGACATGGAGTGGCACTATTCTAAGCCGGCACCACACGACACGAGATTTATTTATTTACAATGAAAATAGCATATAATGGCTGGATTAAAGTGCGTGATAGTATTGTCTAAAAAAGCACGTGATGTTTGTCGCTACAGGGCACAAAACTCTCCTTAAACACAGTATTTCCTTCAATAAACAGTTTTTACTTAAATCTAAATCCCTGAATGAAATTTAAACAAACGTGATTCACTCAGAATTAAATGCCATAATAATACATTGTTTTTGTGCACACAATATTATCTTATTACGAAGATCCAAGGCCGATTTTTAAGTAACTCAGCATTAGCATTAATTGGTTCGCTTATCAAAAGAAACATAATGATAAGAATCACAACAGAAGATGGTACAGTTTTGATATGTAATCAAGTGGTCATGACGTGTTTAGGAGTTATTTTTCGAGTGTAGATACGCACTAAAGTGTGAACACTGACAGATTAGTGTTTTAAAAATGAGTGTGCACTGTGCGACGGAAAAGTTTCGTGACGGATGCAGTTGAAGTTAATGTGCTTCTTCCAAGTGTTATCTAGACATTTTTTTTTATTGACGTGAACAAAATTACCAAACGCGATGTTTACTATGGTAACTAAATATTATACTTATAATATAAGTAGTTATAATTTTAGTATTACTTTGTTTTGTATACTTATTTTATAAAATAAATCTTTTTGTTGAGGTTATAAAAAAGTAAATAGTTAAATGTACCAAATAAACACATGAATGTCGGCTGATAAAAGTGATACCTGATAAGATAAGTTATATTTTAATACTGATTATCATTTAACATTAATGATAATGACGAACAGACCCAAATTTCTTTCACAATCTTCATGTTATAAAAGAGTGTTTGTCTATTTGTTTTATTAAAGGCTAAATGAAACACTGTGCATATTAATTATCACGCCCGGGCAAGCAATTGAACACAAATAATTACTGCTTTTGAATCAAAACTGGATAGTTACATTATCTAATTAATTCTTATTCTGATTTTCAGCTGGTTTTTATTTTATAGTGTATGGTTTGTTTTTTCAAGCTTCTTTGAAGCCCTATTTTGAGTTACAATAGATTATAGAGACAAGACAATAAGATAGAGAGAGATTGAATATTAATTGTTTTTACCCGGTGATAAATTATCGAAACGGCTTAACTAAGTGTACGTTATTTAGAACATTAGCCCTTTTTTAACAATTCTTACTCATATATAAAAACTGAAATACGTTCACGGAACGACGGACGGGGGGCAGTAGGGGCTTAATTGTAGGGTCCCATCGGCAACTTTTGGTAACGGTACACTATAACCCCCTTACTAATAAACGTTGAGTAATGGTGGTATAGCTATACAATGTTTTGTCCTTATCTGTCATTGTGACATTTGGATTTGACAGATAAGGACAAAATATTGTATAGCTATACCACCGTTACTCAACGTTTATTAGTAAGGGGGTAAAAGTATAAGGTGAGGCGGGGCTATTGCATCTGCGGGGCTATTGTAACTCATACTAATTTTAAAAGTAGAACACGTTTTAGTATGAAAAGTTACAATAGCCCCGCTTCACTTACAGTAAAGTTAACATTCCTTAAAACACAATGAAAACCAACGGCTATAAGTAAACAAGACGAACTGTAAAATAGTGTTTATTTATACCAAAGCAACAGCTTTGAAAGTAATAATTGTAATCAACTAAACATCGAATCAAAGTCGATAGCCATTAGTGTGATTGCCAGCTACCGTGTGATAATGAAATAGTCATCGATCGAACGCCTCAATAGGTTAGGTTTTACATTGATTTACGACAAAATACTCCAATTGAAAAAGGGTATAAGTCTAGTATACTTTGTTTGTAAAGGGAAACTGGAAGATTTTTTTTTGTCACGATGTCAATAAGACATTTCTACGACGTTAAACAATATAGCTTTTGTTTTTATTTATTTTTATCGCTGTGATTATTATCACACATATCAATATGGTAAGAATTTATCATTATGTCGATAACGATTATTTAGTCGTGAGCCCTACCTACTTTCAACATTGTTAAAACAACATTTATTTATTTATTTAATCTTTATTACACAAAAATACAAATTTGAGTACAAGAGGTGAACTTAATGCCTAATGGCAATTATAACGGGGCTCTATTCTATTCTTATTGTTTTTAACATGTTATCGTTATGTTTTTAACTCGGCCGCCCTTACCGTCAAGTAAATAGGAGCGGCTTACGAGTATATTTAACGGATCACCAGATACAGTAAAATACAAACATACATACATAAACTCACGCCTTCATTCCCAGAGTGGGGTAGGCAGACTAGGCAGCAACCCCCACAACTCCAACAACTCCAAAAACTTGTTGATAATTCTGTGACCACATTTTGCACAACCAGGCTAAGATCACTGTTATCCAGTGTATTAGTGACAGGTTGCAAACCCATCGCCTAACAGCACTACACAGCCTTAAAATAAAACGGCAAAAAAACACTTTTTACTGCCGAAAATAGTAAATGATAACCAAAACCTAACCTAACCTAACCTAATTTGGTGATCGTTTACTATTTTTGGGTCTCGAAGATAATTTTGGGCTCATTATATTTGTTGCCAATAGGAGCTATCACAACGTTAGCAGTTAGGTTTTACCGAGTGAAATATCGCCTATGAGCCCTATGTGGTTTTTCACCGTGTTGTCATAATATTGTTTTTAATTTGGCCGGCATTATTGTCAAATAAATAAGAGCTATCAAATAAGGAAACAAGTAAAAAAACAAAAAGGTTTTACCGTGCTGAATCTCACAGGACGTTATTAAAGATTCAGCCGAGCTATTTTTTTTTAGTAAGGTTAGGTCGTTAAAAAGAAAGCGTCGTCGCTATTATTTAATAGCACGTATGACTACATGCTATTAAATAATAGCGACGACGCTGCAGGGAAGGAAATAACGTTTTAAATAACATATTTAAATGAAACTCGAAGATGTCTTCGATATTCGAATAACCTTGCTAAGTGTGGCTCGCGTTTCTCTATGAATTAACTCGTCTTCAAAATCAAACAAAGCCGATAAGAGATAGTTAGCAGTGATAACGCAAAAATAGCTCGTTAGTTGGTCATAAAACAAGCGGATAGATAAACACGCCGGTGGACGCTGGTTTAGTGGCGTTAGGCATGCTAGCTTGGACTTGAGACCTAGTGTAGGTAGTATAATATATCGGGGACGTAATGTTGACATTGGGCATGAATCTCTTGGATTTATGCATATAATGAATAAGAATAGATAAATAAATACTAAACATATAGCTACAGTGCGATGGCACTTAAGTCTTTTGGCTTCGGGTCAAGTCAGTTGGATTCGCATAAGAGCGAATGAGAGCGAGTGAGAAGGAAGAACAATTCCGAAGGTTTTTTTCGTTTCAATGTAACATGTTTGATCTTAAATGATATCAAAAGGAAAAATAATATTTTGGCATAAATAAAATAACATTACAAAATTACTTTGTGCTTGTAATATTATTTTACAGGTAACATTTCTAGAGTCACTCATCGTTCGACTACTTTGTCACAGTAAGTGACGCTAACACTAATATTTATACTGGTTCCCAATATTCAGACCGTGGATGGATTTGATAACTTCGGACTACAATTTGTCATATTTGTAAGCCAAAATGTCAAATCTACCTGCCTCACGCTTCCCTTAATTAACATTGGAACTAGTGTAGTGGTCATCATGATTATCAGCCCGTCTTAGTCTACTGCTGGACAAAGGCCTCTCCCAATGCACGCCACTGCTCCCAATCTTCAGCTTCTCATCCAACGTACACCGGCCCATCTGCGCATATCATCGCTCCATCTTGCCCCAGGGCGTCCTACACGACGTTTAGCGGTAGTGTAGCGGTACATAATAAATATTATAAAAATAAATATTTATAGATCCGCAGTTTTTGATTCAGCTGTTTTTTAGAACAGTGACAGATTTATTATATTTCGATATTGTTTGTATTATTCATAATCTGTGAAAGTTGTCCTTCTGTTGTTTGATGCACTGTGGCGTTCCATTTGCTAATTATTTCAATTGAAAGTATTGCGAGGGGAGGCCGTGACGTTTTGCGATTCACTTCCACATTCAAAGTATTATTGCCTTTGAACTTACACTCTAAAGCTACTAATATATGATACAACTAGCTTCTGCCCGCGACTTCGTCTGCGTGGTCTTCAGAATTTGATCTTACCAGGATGAATAATATAGGTTTGTCCAGGTCCAAGCGAGACGTATTTGTAAGCTTTATATTTCGTTCTCGGTTCGGAGAACGAAATATAAAGCTTATAATTGCGCTGTAAAGGGAAAATCGCTTAACCACCCAGTGACTTTGACCACACCATGGCAACAATTCGATAGTTTTAAATCAGAGCTAGCGCCATCTAGTTCGTATGTGGAGAGTTAAAAGTGTATTTCTTCAGTAACTTTTGTGTACGCACACATTAATGAATAAGTATAAACGAAAGGATTAGAGGATGAGAAACTTAAACAAAATTAAAAACACACTACCCACACATGGCTAGCAGAGAATTCACCTTTTTAATTTTGTTACTCGTCCAAATAAAGTGGCGCCACCTTTTGAGCAAATTGGCAGCTTTTAACGATTAATGATTTCTCGTAGTATTTTTTTTCGGGATTAAAGCTGTCATATGTTCTATACCAGGACTTTACCTATAGGTATGTGTGTCTAGTTTCATCCCGATCCGTTTAGTGGTTAAAGCGTGATTGAGTAACAAACATTCAAACGTCCAAAAATCCAAACTTTCTCATTTATAATATTAGTATTTCATTTAAAAAAAGTCAAGGTAGAATGAAATATGAGTCTTTATTGGTCTAAGCGAGTATTGTATTGGTCGGTGTATTTATTTTCATGTTTTAATTCGTTGCAAAATAAGGTAAAGATGGAAATAGTTATAATTTTACAATATATTCAATCGGTAATATAATAATATTGATTAGGCATTGATAAAATATAAGACTTTTTGCATCTAATCCCTTGTGTAGTGAATCTGTGTGTGATGATCGATATAAATTAAAAATTAAAATAATACTAATTAAGTAAGTAAATCATTAGGTAACTTATACCAAATTATAATATTTCATTAGACGCTATTCGAGCTCTCGAGCTGTACAGTCTAACCAGAACGTAACCTAAATAATAATAACAATAACACCAAAAGATGGTAAATAAATTGCATAACTAATATCCAGTACAGTCGGCGCAGTGTTCACGTACAGTCGGCAAAATCACGTGCGGGCAACAAAACACGGTTATCTAATATGCATTTTATTGTCGACCGTACCGCGGCCGGCGACGAAAAGTTACAGTAGCGTGGGCAAAATAAGTTAAAGCGTTTTTAGATCGACTAGTTATTGTTTTATTTTTGCAAAAGTTACGTCACCTAATGAGTGTTTTTATAAGTTTTAAGACTAACTGCCAGTTTCACAATCGAAAGGTAAAGCATATTTGACAGATAAATTTAGCCCTTTCTCTTTCTTACACTTAATAATAGACAAGGAGAGAGCCAACTTTAAATGGCAGATAAATCTACTCGTCGATTGTGAAACAGGCCCTTAATCTAGTAAAATCTTGCTTGAGCAAAGTCGATTATTTTCCCTTAACCATGGTCTTTGTATTGGCCCTGGGCCTCTATTCTACTGTGTAAAATTAATCATATTACTTTTGACATGTAATCATATTGTCAACGTTACTATAGCTTTTACCTACTTTACAGTAATGGCGGCCGAGTTAATACAACATGTCACATAAATTTAGCCCTTTTCTTTTCTTGCACTTGAACATAGACAAGGAGAGAGCTAATTTTAACTGGCACATAAATTTACTTGTCGATTGTGAAACAAGCCCTTAATATGATAACGATATATTTAGTTAGTTATATAAAATATAGTTAGGTCGTAATACATTACCGAAGCACTTTTTTCCAAAGCTGCTAAATAAGCGGCATCAGTTTTTTTTAGTTAAGGAATGTTAAAAATAAGTCCAGGAAAATTATTATTGCATGAATTGACTTTTCTGCGATCCGTACACAACACAACACGACTCGTAGCACCGTAGCGCCCAAGTCGCGTAGCCGCGTAGAGGCCTACGAGCGTGCAACTTTGATGAGAGTCGTAGAGCCCACATGCCACCGGCTTATTTGTTCTTTCGACTTCCTTTGTCATAGTTAGCGTTAGTTTAGTACTTCGCCTTTGTTAGAGCGAGACATGTATATGTTTGTTATTTCGGTTTGGTTAGCAAAGGAGCTCGTTGCCAAATTTAGATATTACTGAAACTCGTTGATATAATTTAGGCGACGTGAAGTTAGATAATGTTAATAATCATTTTCGAGATAATATTCCACCATTTTGTATTTCTATAACCCGACTATTTCACACAATAATTTATTTTCTTAGATTTTCTTCACTTAACAGAACGAGGTACTATTATCACGTCCACAATTTGATTGCGATAAACCTTAGGCTGCTTTAAACCCCACCAAACCAGACCTAAGCTATAGGGTGCTTCTGTTTCCACAAGATAAAATACTCTTTTACCGAACATTGTCCTCGCGTATGGTATCCATGGTTATTTTGTACAAAAAAACCGGACAAGGCGAGTCGGACTCGCCCACCGAGGGTTCCGCACATGACACGGTCAACTCAATTCAAAATTTGCACCGCCGCCGTTCCTTGCATAAAGACCCTGTTTTTTTGTGATTTATTCAAAAATGTACAGATTTCAGATTTTTTTCGTATAATTGTAGTAAAAAACGGTGCTACTTGCCAAATTTCATAGTTCTAGGTTAGTGGGAAATACCCTATAGTACATTAATTTCAACTCGATACCTTCACGCGTTCCCGAGATAAAGGGTCTTGACATACAGACAGACGGACAGACGGACAACAAAGTCATCCTATAAGGGTTCCGTTTTTTCCCTTTTGAGGTACGGAACCCTAAAAATCGATGGTAGCGTATCTGTTTTAAGCCATGTTGTATCCGGCAGTAAGTTTGTTCCTTTATTTTTCTATGTTGGTAAAACAAGAGTACAAGGAAACATAATATGTACCCAAATAGATCGCAAATAACGTTGTTTAGAGTATAAACAACTTTAACAAAGTTTAGACTATGTTGTATATAGGGTGTGTAATTTCTTGTTATTTCCCGAGTTTCGCTGCAAACCTGAGTCGAATATACAGTGGGTGGCCTAATTATTAAATTTCTATAATTATTTTTGTTCAAAAATAATTTAATTAATTAATCGTTGTAATTGTTATACTGTCTTCAAAACCAGTATTAAAAAGCTTTTGGTGCAATTTCATTTTGTTTTGGTAGGCATCTACGCGGAACTAATATTACTGGAAAATATCCGTTTTCTAAAGTTGTTTCTTTTAACGTTAGGTTAGGTGAGCGGAATTTTATAAGAAGTGGTACGAGGTGTAAGTGTGGTGTTAAAATTATTAAATAGTATAAAACAAAGTCGCTCTCGCTATCTGTACCTACGCTTAGATGTTTTAAACTACGCAACGGATTTAATGCAATTTTCAGCAATAGAGTGATTTCAGAGGAAGGGTTTTATGTATAATAAATTCTGGATTATGTACGGGTTTTACAGAAAGCTCCCACCGAAGCGAAGCGAAAACTATATTATCAAAGCCAAATCAAATGCACCCGAAACCGATACACGTAAGCTGTCACTCGTGCTTTGGCTCGGCGCGTTGTCTTACCTAGTGTATCTGTGTGCGTGCGGTAAGTCGTGTATAACGAACGAAAGTGCCGACCTTGCATGCTTCACAACTTTTTACTGCAACGTTACGTCCGTATTTTTAAGGTTCGTTTGCATGATGAGGTTGATAAATGTAGAGGAAGCGAAAGTTGTATGTTTAGACCGGTGCACCTGGCGTTCCATAGTCTCTGCCTTCAGGCATGAAGGTATGTATGTATATATATTATAGCAACATTATCCTTGTTTCAGTTGGACCCCGGGCACGTGGCATGCTGCGCGGTGGCGTCTAACCGCGGCGCGCTGGCGTCGTACGGCCGGCACGCGGGCTACGCGGGCGCGTACCAAGCGCGCGCGCCCGCCGTGCCGCTCAATGCCAGTGAGTACCATCATTTCCCAGTCCTTTAGGCAGTGTTTCCCAACCTTAGGTCGATGGACCCCTGGGGGGTCCGCCCACCTACCCCGGGGGGTCCGTAGACAATACGTCTTTAAAACAATTACTTATTAAGTTGATAGCAAACCCACGGTGAAAGTTGGATTGTAGACCCACTTCATGTAAATGTTTCAGACATCACAGACCTGACATCTAGCCATGAAAATCAATTATTGAAGTAAATTTAAATGTAATTCGAATTTGAAACGAATATTCAAAGAATGTGGTTTAACAAAAAAAAATCTGGCTAAATTAAAAATCTGATTTTACGGAGTTATTGGAATTAGCACTGAACCAGTTGATGCCTGTGTGATGACACACGTCTTGTATACCTAAAAAATAAATACCGGAATAGACTACAAGTAGCGGTAGATTAAGGGATCCAACTGACCAATATATTATCAACCCAAACATCTGATGTGATCATAATTTTGGTCGCAAAAAGGCAACCCCAACGGCTAAGTAGTGATGTATTAATTTAAACGACATCCTCGTATATGAAGAGAAAACTTCAACAGAGTGACGCAACAATTCGGTGGATTATTCCTCGCATGTATTGAATCACAAACTCGCTCAAGAGCGCAGCCAACCTGTTGGCTTCATAGCTAGCCAACCTGTCGGCTACAACAGTGCATATAACTACTTATTGACGAGCAGCGTAGTGCATTAATCCGTCCACTTGTTATGATTGGACTTGTTAAGATTGCGTCTAAGACAAAAATGTGGTATGCACGTATTGAGTTTATACTCTTTTACCGCCTTTTTCTTCTGGCGTAGGTATAATACAATATTTTTTTGTGTTGTGTAGGCCAACTTACATATATGCCGCCTGATTGAACTATTTCAATCTCACGATTGTAAAAACATTGAAAATTCAGGCCTGAGAAACTAGAAACCTATAAGCTTTACGACCTTTACACACGTTCATGCAAACTCCAAAATTTTAAAGAGACTGTGGCAAATCTTTCCAGACTAGCAGAGATTGTATTGTAGATTATATCGATCACAGTCATAAAGGCTGGCGGTAAAACGGCAGTAAAAGGCCCGCAGACAGAGACAGTAAATTATTAGCGCTATCGTAATAGTGTATCTGTCACGGCAGGTATGACCTACATTTAAATACGTCACTGTTTAAATATAGCAAGTTAGTATACGTTACAAATAGATCACTTTTTTGTGTCGTTCTCATTTAGCATCATTATAATATAATATATACCTATAAAAGGCAAACCTGACTGACTTATATATCAACGCACAGCCGAAACTACTGTATCTAGAAACTTGAAATTTGGTACAGGGGTTCGTTTCATGATGTAAGTTAGCACTAGGAAAGGATTTTCTGAAAATCGACCCCCAACTAATTCTGCACGTACGAAGTAAAATTGTGATTAGTGTTCTCAATTGAAATATCTGGAAACGTATATTTTTATACGACAAACTCGATTCTAGCACGTAGAATAGAGCTTGACGCTTATACATTTAAGTTCACGGATATTTAAAATTAGAAAAAAATGATCCGTTTTGGACTCTATTTGCTTCAGGGGGGTTATTATGACATAGCAACGCAGTTCAGTTTACGCTGCGAGAAAAAGACAGAGCCATATAACTGCTATAGCTCTGTCCTTTACGCTCGCCGTAAAATGAACTGTACTGCTATGTCATAATAACCCCCCAGTAATATGTAATGTTCCTATGTAAGAAGTAGTCTACAGAAGTTTAGCGTGCTTTGTCATATTATGTTATGGCATGCGAATGTTTATGGGCATTCGTTTACCAACCTTGTACGGAAGTTTAAACATGACGTTTAGGTGACAAGATAGTAAGTGATCGTTCGTTCATTTACTCATGATGTTGACATGACGACTACAATTCACAATGTAAACTTTACACAAAGTGAAAGTATAGAGTTTTCATGCTGTATTTTTGTACATTCGGTAGTGAACTAGTAAAAACACATAAGGCTTATAGATGTTTAATGTTGTATTTTGAGGGATGAGGGGGGGTTAGATAACCGGTAAATTACTAGCATAGAGGCATTAAGCCCTAAGAGCTGGTAACGCATTTGCAGTCTTAGGATTAAATCTTCAGAATTCAAATTTCTATGAGTCCCAGATGTTTTCTATATATTTAAGTATACATTTCTCGAAATAAGTATGTATATTGTTGTCTTGTACCCCTACGCTGCGGACGAGCTGGCAAGGGAAGGGTCCAAGGACGCATACGTCGGACCTGAACCGTTTGTGGCATCCTCACCGGGTACCATAAAAGCAGCCCTGAACAATAACGCCCTATAAAACCACCAGAAAGAGTGGAAAACTACGGTAGGCTTAGGGCATGCAAAGCTCTTCATAGAAAGAGTTGAACAGAGCTGGACTAAAAAACTTTGGCAACTCAGCAGAAGACAACTCCGGTACATTATCAGTGTTTACCGGGCAGTTTGGGGTTAAACATCTCCTAGCAAAGATGGGCCATTATGACAACACAGATTGTAGAATATGCGGTGAGGAGGTGGAAACAATGAAACACTTATTATGTAAATGTGATGCCCTTGGCTGATTAAGACTGAAAATCCTCAGTTGTGGCTACCGAGAACCAAACGATTTCATGGCACTGCCATTGCACTCCACAATCCACTTTCTGGAAGTAAAGGGGTGGAGGCTGCATTGGATTAAACGCTAAAAGCGGGGTAATTACACAAAAGATCCCATGGGGTCGACGAAGTGTATCCGTAAGGACCCCACCAATAAGATAAGACCAATAAGACAAGCCTAGCGCTAAGTTTGTAATTAGGTCAAATGTTGTAAAATGTATCCCCTAACGATTATTTTAATTTTAATATCTAATGGCGTGCTAATATTATTACAACCTGTATAATTAGCAAGACCAAGATCACATCGAGACAACACCCTAATTTCATTGTTGCCAGCATCAACGCGTTCGAAAATCAAATGTAACGGTAATTACCAACACACGTAAAGCCATTAACACTTGCGCAATTATATTCGTACAATTCGGCGAATGCGGCCGCGCCGACCGCGCACGGCGTGAACGTAGCCGCGTTATTGTCGCAGCAATTGTGTGAAGTTAGGAATGCACGTTATTGCATTACTTGAGCGTTCTCAGATGGTAGGTGGGAGTTATAGGTGGAGAGCGATTTTGGTACATAAATAATCAATAAATTTTAATATCACACACACTCTCACACAAATTGACCTTGTCCCGAACTACGCTCGAGGCTTGTGCGATAGGTACTAGACTGGACAATGATAAACTTAGGTACCTACTTATATAGAGAAATACATTATTAAAGCATTCTACGAAGCTTAGCCCTTGATCGACATTATAACATAAACGATCGGTTTGGATCAGGGAGTTTTTTCTGCTTTTACTTTGTTTTACCTTGCTCAGAATGCCCAGAGATCAACTGGTAAATAATGTCATGGCCATTAGTTTACCTGATCTTAACTTTACATGTTTGTAAACATAAAATAACGTGTCGCAACGGTCGAGGTCACGAGCAGACTGAAGAGGGCTGGTGCTTATTTATGTTGCGTACGAGTTTTTGAACTACCCGCACTTGGTCTTGTTTTTGTTTTATCGGAATACCCACCGACCGGCACACAACGCTCACAGTGTCAGTGTGTGTGCGTGTGTTTTAGATTTAAACGTCGCGAAAACATAAATTAAATAGTCACTAAAATACATAATTATGAAGAATATCTTAAGCTAAGTTTCATTGTTATGTTCGTTGGCAGGCCGCCTCGGAATCGGCGGAACACAACATTATTTGACCACACGAAAGATGCGAAGTGCTTCGCTTCTAGCTTGGACCATACGTGCCAATATATTTCTCCTCGGTTAGAGGAATAGGCGCTATCGTAACATATACCTACATGTATGTTTCCACACTTGATTACCATTCTGTAGGTAATTTGCCAAAGATTTGATCTTTATTAAAGATACAATCATTATGTATACAGGGTGCATAAAATAAAACAGTAAAGAGACGTCTGACCGCATCAAAATTAAAAAAAGTGTTTAAAATTCCGTGTCGTCGCATTTAAAATTAATTTCATGGTAACCATTAGAAATTGTAAATTAAATTAGGAATTTCATAATTAATTTGATCACGAGCCGGACATTTCTCGCACAAATTTATGTTCAAACGATAGCAAAATAATTTCGATCATACATTAGTGTTTATTTCTAATGCCTATTCAGATCACGGACGCTCGTTTTCGCCACATTTTGTTGTACGTTAATATTATTCGGCAAACGTTTCGATTTTACGCATTCGATGTTTATGCCGCGTCAGCATAGGCAATTAGGCCGTGACGTGTAATATCCCTAATGTTATGCTTAAAGTTATATTTTGCCAAAATGTCGTCCTCGTTTACACTTATTCTATTATCAGTTACTAGCGACAGCCCTCTTTTCGCTTATCGGAATAAATAATATTCCTAGTATACACCTAGGCTCGTATTCAGGGATAACGTAGCTTCTTGTGTGAGAGGTTTTTTTTAAATAGGGTCTGCATTTCCAGGGTTTATCCCTAACAAACAAACACACTACTTTACCAGTGTTTTTTTATTATAGTGGCGTAAATCCAATGAAAGGCCACA
The DNA here is from genome assembly GCA_948252455.1 of Acleris cristana. Classification (NCBI taxonomy): domain Eukaryota; kingdom Metazoa; phylum Arthropoda; class Insecta; order Lepidoptera; family Tortricidae; genus Acleris; species Acleris cristana. The sequence continues at coordinate 6,861,857 of OX411782.1, read as the reverse complement.
TCATTTTAATGACCCATCCAAGAATCCAAGAATTCAATAATCAAGAATAACGAGAAACTTCGACTTTGTCAGCTCTGCTTTTGCAGGACAACTTTAAATTAAAAAATTAAATACTTAGGTAGTACATAATCTACTGATTTATTTTTTCAGCAGTAGGTACCTAAGTATCTTATTTAATAGACATTTATTTACCATATTCCTGTTAGTCAAGAAAAATGTATCCGGAGAGTTGAAGTTTTTAATATGATACAAATTTTCTTAAGGTTAGTAGTGCTGATTTAGTTCTATTTGTCATAACATATCTGACCAAGTTTAAGAACGAAAGTTTTAATGTTTTTTACCTACTCGTATAGCTTTGTAAATAAGGATTAGAAAAATGGTTAGATTCAAATTTAACTTGAATACAAGCCCTATTATAAAAATAAAGATTAAAATACCCTTAAGTTATCAAATAACGCCTAAAGGCATATAAACATCTTCAAACTAGGTCACATTCCTGCCTAACTTCGTAAACTCAACCGCTAATCAATCATGCGTCGTAAACGCTCCCCTTACCAAAAAAGTTGTTTAGTTCTAAATTCAAAAGAAGGTTCCTTTACGTCAACACACTTTTTGAAACATTTCAACACAGCCATAAATCAACCTAATCCGGGTGCATTATTATTAAAACCGGATACTATAAAGAACCTATGTAAACTATCAATCTAAAGTGAGTCAAAAAGTCCGAGGATAAGGTTTGAATTAGATTGATTTTTACTGATATTCTGTCGCTGCCCTGTCGAAGTGTCCAAATATTTTTCTTGCCTTTTCGTCAGCGGAAAAAGGGAGAGTTTTCCATTATTCTTTTCTTTCTTTGTTGTATAAGGAAATCGTTACTTTGAGTCCAGTGACGAAGTTAATGAACGGAAAAATACTCAAGTGTAGCTTGACTGGTTTTCGAAAGCTTGCATGATAAGTTTGCCTGAATAAATAACAAAGGTTTTCGAAGGTTGTTTCTTTAAGTATGGTTTTAGTAAGACTTTTGCTTTGAATATGCAGTAGGTACGATATTAGAACCAAAGTTTTAGTAATTCCATACCTATTTCAGAAAGTAAAGGTTTCATTCGAAAATGGCCCACGAGAAACAAAGACAAAAATGGTCATGTTCGTAGGTACTAGGTATATAATGTAGCTGTTTAGTATTTTAACATCTTAAGAAGATATTGAAAGATTTTGGTTAGATACTTTTAAAAATACGGAGTTAACTGTATTAATATGTAAAAATAACATAATTATGCTTAATAATTTTGAAATAATATCTAATACCGTTTGATAACCGACAAGCGAATTTCATCACAGTATAATAGAATTTAGTAATAGCCTAGCAATAAGGTCGTTAGTCGGACGCGCTGAGCCGGAATAATTGAATTAGCGTGGATGTAACTGGGTGTAAAGCGCAGGCGAATTTTGAACCTTATTTACATTGGGGCTGATTGGGGATTGTGAGCGATAGAAGTATGAAATTTGAAATTTATTTGCTAAGTAAATGGGAAGGAAAATGTCGATATGAAATGAAGCGGAAGATTCAAGTAGGTATAGTCATACGTAGTGAATGTACCGGTGTCCCTAAACCAACGATAAAACTGAGAGGGCTGATAGAGCAGCTAAAAAGCTATCGATTTACCCCTATTTATGTTCAGCGATTTTTACTAGATTCGGAGATATTGATCATTTTAATCTGAATTTTTGTAATTTTCCCTTATGTCCATGTCACGAAAAATCATTAATTTCATGTTTTATTTCATAAGTTTTTCAGTTGTACCTATCTTACATTATTAGAATCATTACAAATCAGCGAAGTTTTTAAAACCGTACCTATGCTCGTTTTCTTTAAATCATTTTTTTAAGTAACCTGTATCTCGTGGTTTTAGGGACACCCTGTATGTAATAGCGATTTTAGACATGTAGGTAGGTACCATTTATATTTTACAAGAGGACGGGTTGAAATATAAAGTATGAACCTGAGCTACTTTTTCACAGTGGTGGACAATTTTTAATATTTCAGAAACATTAGAATATGAATGGATTTCTAAGTTAGGATATTAATAATATTTGACTTAAGATTTACCGTCGTTTTCAGAGACATTTTAAGCCGTATTTACATTGGTCAAGGACAGTGGACAGTGACAGAGGACAGTACAGGGGGGTTATTATGACATAGCTATGCAGTTCAGTTTACGCTGAGAGAAAAGGACGGTGCGATGTAACGGCTATAGCTCTGTCCTGTACGCTCACCGTAAAATGAACTGCATAGCTATGTCATAATAACCCCCCTGTAGTGTAAACCGACCGGACAGTAGCGAGTCAAGTTGCCTTGCCAGTGGATCCAAATAGAATCGCTTTCTATTTTTTCACTCCACTGTCCTTACCACCGTACTTGCCTATCTAATATATGTTCTTTACATGTGACCGAAAGAAAACATCCTTCAGAAGTGATAACGATTATTTTCTCCGCGTAAAAAACGCAACTCTATAAGATTACTTCCGCGTCCGTTCGTCCATCCATCATAGGGATTTATCTCAGAAGCCGTTTGACGTCGAAACTTTTTTCTATGTTGACCCATGGCCGACTACTTTGACAATCGAAGTTACGTTAGCTCCATCCCTGTCACTCGTCATTCGAGACTAAAGGAGAGAAAGGAATGGAGCTAACGAACATTCGATTTTCAAAAGTTTCTGAAATAAATTATTTAAAAAAAATAGGGCCTCTGATAAAAGCTCCAATCAGCCATTTCAAATAATTCTACAAATCTTGAATTGTAAGGGAAGTTATACATGTATATGTTGGCTATGTTTTTCCAGTGTTTGTATGTAGGTATGTCTATTTCTGTGGCACGCTCTGCAGCCTAAACGGCTTGATGGATTTTAACATATTTATGAAGTGTTGTTAGATTTGTCTTGGTTGTAGGAGTGACATAAGTAGTCAATATTTTAATCAAAGTAATGAGAGGGGGAGGTCATTTTTAGGGTTCCGTACCTCAAAAGGGAAAAACGGAACCCTTATAAGATCACTTTGTTGTCCGTCCGTCCGTCTGTCCGTCTGTCAAGACCCTTTATCTCGAGAACGCGTGGAGGTATCGAGTTGAAATTTAAACCATATACTCAAATCTACAGTCCCTTGAACCTGGGAAAAAATCAAACTTCTACATTTACGTAAAAAAAAGATACGGCCGTTTATGTCGCAAAAAACGTGTATTTCGACACTCTCGAGGGAATCAAAATGTATAGGGTATTTCCCGTTGACCTAGAACTATGAAATTTGGCAAGTAACACCGTCTTTTACTGCAAGTATAGGAAAAAATCTGAAATCTGTACATTTTTAACCAAATCACAAAAAAACAGGGTCTTTATGCAAGGAACGGCGTACAGTGCGACAAGAGCCCGATCTAGGTGGATTTGACGCTAAATATAAGATCAAAACTCAAAACATTGAAGCTAGACATATCAATATTTATAAAAAGTTGAAAAACAAGCTATTTTTAACGAAAAAACTTATATCCAGTATAATTTGATCTCCTTGTACGCTGATTTCCCCTAAAATGTGAGGTCTTAAACTGGTTTTTGTCTTAAACAACTTAAACTGGTTTTTGTATGACGTTGTAAAAAGGGCATTATTTGCTCTAATTTTCAAATTTATATTATTTTAAGTTGTATAGTAAATTTAAGGTCTTCACCATTCAGCTCATTCAGCCATTCAGATACGTCAGTCGCAGAGAGTTAAAAATCTGTGTTGAAATTTAGGCTAATCAAAATGGACCTTATTGCATAGATAATAAAGTACTTACATAACAAAATGAAGAAAGTACTATTGCGTTTTCCAACCATATTATCTTACATACGGAACCCTCGGTGCGCGAGTCCGACTCGCACTTGACCGGTTTTTTTTAACATAGTAAATATTATGTCGATGGCAATATAAAAAAAAGCAGTCGAGTTTTTAAAGCTTGTAGACTTGTTACAAAATATATAGGTATGGCTGTTAAAAAGTATAGGAAGGCTATTGTATATTTACTTGCCCTAGACAAGCGACGTGGCTAACGTAAACGATTGTCGAAAAGTAACGCTACCGTGTCTCGCAGCTTACGTCAATCGTAGATACTTCTCGACAACGACATCGGTCTCGCAATGCATTTTGTCTACCGACCCGATTTTTCGAATACATATTTTTTATGTTTTTTACACAAGCGTAAATTGTTACAGATTAAAATAATTTTATAGCGTTATCATGTACTACTAAATATGATGTTTTTTCAGTACTTACACAGAATTATTAACCTAGTGTACTAGACTTTCACATGAAAGAGATCGTTAAGTAAGATTTACTGTCAATTTTATTATCATAACAATAAGTATTATATTACATCAAACCTAAACCCCTGAAATGACTATTCAAACTAACATGGGTCCGAATATATAAAAACCAACTTACCTTTTCATCTGAAAGTGGCGCTACCTCATACAATGCGTACAGGATTAGGTTAGTTCCAGAATTACCCACTGGCACGATTAAGTTGGTTTTGCTACAAAAGGTTGATTTGTCTGGATTTAGGCCGAATCCTTTAGGTATTGTATTTTTATTAAGTACGTCGTTTATTTGAATTGTATAGTGATATTCTGGTATTATCTCTTTGCTTACTTTCATAAGGTTTAATAAAGATACGAAGAGGTTTCCATAGAAATTGCGAATAAATGAAAATTGTAGTGGACGGTAGGTACATACTTTTAATTTGCCTACTTAGGTAACTACTTACCTACCTATATTATTATGGTCGCTATCAATAGTATTCAGGCATACCTATAAAGTGGTCGAAAATATCTGAATACGCTCTCTCGACGTCTTAAACAACAAAGAAGAGTTTAAAACTTAGTGACAAAGACAAAGGGGTTTGGGGGTTTTGGTAAAAGTGTTGTCATTTGTAAGTCATATTTTGTTTTATGTGAGCGGCCACTCGTAAAAGTGGTAGGTAGGTACCCATTATGATAGATCTATTTAAAGTAAACATATTTGCACAATGAAATACTACTATTATGACCCTCGGAGCCGAGATATCAAAAAAATCATCCATGGCCACTGAAAACAATGATAATAAAATTATGTTTATCTATTTTAGGTGTACATACTAACCTGCCCAAGTTTGTTCCACTTGACCAGGGACCTCCCAAGGACCTAAAAAAGACATTTCTACTAAAAGCATTATTAATATAACATATTAAAAAAAAAACAAATTATGATACCATATTCCATACTTAATTGGGTAGGTCAAAATACACCTTTAAAATAATTAAAATTAATAAAAAGGAAGTTTCGAAACACTGCCATCTGTACGTAAGATTAGTAAACAAACCTTGTAAACGCTTTACCGACCGAGTCACACGGCGCATGCGTACAAGATTCGAGGCCACGGTCACAACTACAGCGAACTGTGTGCGTGTTATCACTCACACTAGCGCGACAGTCGCCGATCGTGGCAAACGTGTTGATTGTCAAAAATGACGTTTTAAATGTGGTTTTAGTGTTTATTTAAGCCAATTTGTACTGAAATTGGACTAATTACGTAAGTATATTTTGATAATCGTTATTAACTTAGTTCTTAGTGAGATAAAAGTGCGTTTTAACACATATTCCCGCGAAACATGTTTTTGTTCCGAATCCGAAGTTATTAGTGATTTTTAGTTTTGTATCGAAAGTGTACTTTGATTTATTATTGTTCTACGTTTACTTGTTCTGAAATAAGCTAATTTACCAGTATCGTTTGACCTTTTATTTAGGTAGGTCATTCTTTGTATGTCATAGTTACTAATCAAATATTTTGTCGAGTTCTACAAGATCCGATATGGTCTAGTGGCTAGGATACCTGGCTCTCACCCAGGAGGCTCGGGTTCGATTCCCGGTATCGGAATATTTTTTATTGATTTTTTATTTCTTTTCAGATATCAAGATGAATTTTAAGGCAGCTTTGGCCATCAGCTTGGTCTTCGTTGGATGCTGTTCCAATGTGGTTTTCCTAGAATTTGTTGTAAAAGAAGACCCAGGAGCGGGAAATTTAGTAACATTCCTTCAGTTTTGTTTCATTGCTCTAGTTGGTTTTTGTACCGTCGGAAAATTTGGTGCAGCCAAACGAAACATACCTTTTAAGCAATACTTGCTACTAGTCGGTTTTTTCTGGACAAGCAGCGTTGCAAATAACTATGCTTTTGACTTCAATATATCTATGCCGTTACACATGATCTTCAGAGCTGGTTCTCTCATGGCGAACATGGCCATGGGAGTGTGGATACTCAAGAAGCAGTACCCTGGCTTGAAATACCTGTCTGTTTTCATGATATCACTTGGCATAGCTATATGCACAATACAATCCAGCGGGGAAGTGAAGGCACCAAGAGAAACGCATGAGGATGCGGAGGAAGAGGCAAAGTTAAAATTCATCGATTGGCTATGGTGGTGTCTTGGAATAGCCATACTAACCTTTGCGCTATTTGTCTCAGCCAGAATGGGAATTTTCCAAGAATCCTTGTACTCAAAATATGGGAAACATCCATGGGAAGCCTTGTACTACACACATCTTCTACCACTTGTGATTTGGCTACCGACAGCAAACAACCTAGTAGGCCATGTAAAGCTGGCTACTGAAACTCCTATTGTTGAAGTATTAGGAGTGAGTTTACCAAGACAAGTTATATGGCTTATTTTGTATGTGGTGACACAAGGACTATGTATCAGTGCGGTGTATGTTTTGACAACGGAGTGTGCATCTCTGACAGTCACTTTGACTGTGACCCTACGGAAGTTTGTGTCACTAATATTCTCTATAATCTATTTCAAAAATCCATTTACCATCGGACACTGGATTGGGACACTTCTGGTGTTCATCGGTACTCTTATATTTACTGAAATCTTACAGAAGTGTGTGGCTGCATTCTTGCCAGTTAAAATTGATAAGAAAAAGAAGAAATAAGTTTTTTGATACGTTTTTATGTATGTAATTAATTATGTAATTAGTGGCCATGTCTGCGTTTTTAAAATAGGCATTTTATAAATTTTGATAATTCTATCAAATACTAACTATAAGGTTCCAAAATATTTGTTTTAAATAATGTTACCTCGTTAATTTATAATGAATTATGATGAATCCTATTATTATTTATGAGTAGGTATGTACAGTCACCTGCAATAATATATTATCCAATATTGGGCGCAAAAATATCTGACACGCTCTCACAACTTTAGTAATAAAGACATGTCAGATATTTTTGCACCCAATGTTGGATATATTATTGCTGGTGACTGTACCTAGTTACTATGTTTTTTATAAATCTAAAGCTTTTAATAAACCTACTTACATAATTATATTTACTAATTAAGAACTAGTCAGTCACATTAATTTAGTAAGCAAACAAGCATGATATTGCAAAAATAAGTTATCAATGTTACTTTGTGATGACTTGCTATTTCAAATGTGATTCTGGTTATGACATAATTTTGTAATAGATAATTTTTTATCTTATTTAAGTATATTTTTTACCACTTCAGTGCCGTACGACATACAGTAGACATTCTTTTACTTATAATATCCTTAAGGTTGACAGATGATTACCATTTTTATGATACAATCATGTCATGTGACATAACTTCCAGAAGGAATTGACTTCTGCAGGTTTACTATTTTTGCCACACTGTGGTGGTTTAGTACAGTCGACGTCATAAAGATGTTTACACTTTAGTACCTTTTCACTTTCATTCACTGAGACAATTCCATAGACAAGTGATAAGGTACTAAAGTGTAAACATCTTTATGACGTCGACTGTACAAACGAGAGTTAAAAAATGTAGTGGCGAAAAGCTCAAAATATGTACACAATACTATTGTCAGAAGATAAAGAGCATGTATACATATTTTTAAAAAGTTGGAAGTATCCTAATGGTTGTCATTCACTGTGTGGAGTTTGTGGCTCAAAGTATTAGTGCATCTAATAATAAACTTTGTGATCAACTTGTGAGGTGTTAGTTTTAATTGCAATAATTTGTTAATGAATAAATTAGATAATTTGTTATACCTATATCGTATCTCATTTTCTTTAACCTAATTACTGACACATCTTGTAGTTTTTAAATCGAGGAGAGAATAGATAAAAGTCACGTTTGATAAAATGAACACGTTAAAATGCATCAATAATAATGTAAATGCGGCTCTTTTGCTAGGGAATAAGGTCCTGTACCTATATATTTCTGAAATCTTTATCAGCACGTACAGCAGCATGTCAGTTAAGGTCACCAATATGTATACACCACAAAGTCTCAAAAATAAGTACACAGACCTTATTACTATGGCAATAAGGTCTATCTATATATACATATATAAAAGGAAAACTTGACTTACTGACTTATACATCAACGCACAGCCGAAACTACTGTACCTAGAAACTTGAAATTTGGTACAGGGGTTCCTTTCATGATATAAGTGAGCACTAAGAATGGAATTTTCCGAAAATCAACCCCCAACGGGTAAAAATTGGGGGAGTAGCGGGAAACTAATTCTACGCGTACGAAGTCGCGGGCGTCCTCTAGTGTGTACATATTTTGCAACTTTGTGCGGATATTTATTTTCAACCGTGACTGTACTAGCAGAGACATATTTAGCTGACCACATTGTGAGCCTTTTTTTAAGGTAATAAAATTCACATTCATTTAAATAGGCCTATATAGTGAAATGGTCTATGGTTGCATACATTCGATATGGTGGTTAAAACTTCCATGGATACCGATATCAATAACGCTGCATTGTCCTACTCTCATTCTGATAAGAAAGAAAAAGCAAGAAAGAGACAACAGCATTGAAGATATTGATCGGAAATAATTTTCTTTACGCGCATTGTTGAATACATCCCGAGAGAATTCCTACTTGTGTCATTGTGAGAGGGACTGGACCATTATTTCCACCTGTCCCGAAGATACACGTGGTGAATATTTATTTCTTTCTTTGTCCTTTTATTTCGGTCTAATAAGTTAATCCGAAAGTAGGTCCTTATTCGAATTTGTTAAAGCAATATTGTAACGGCCCATATCAAATAGGGTACTGAAAAACGGAATGCTGCGGCCACATTTACGGTCATTGGTGAAGATTCGTGTTGCACCCTTACTTTAAAATAACGACAGAAAGAGACTTCAACATGAATATTCGTCGAATCCTGTGCATGTGGCGGCAGCCCTTCGCAGCTGCTGCAGCTTTCAATTTTTTTTTTAATAATATAAATGTACGGTTCGGAACGAAGATTGGAACGGCGCGTGGCGTTTCCCGCGGTCCGAACTTTACGTGTAAAAGCCGCTAATGCCTCTATGCTAGTAGGTTCACCACTTGCTTAGTTTGGTAGGTCAATTTGTGTCTTTGGTTTCTGTTTATTTCAAGTACGTAAGTACTAATTAAAAGTGGAAGTGCCCTGTTCGTTATTCTTTCACAGTAGGTATTTCGTAACATTACTTAATGCGGACAGCATCAAACATAACATTTGTCCAGAGTGACGTGGCTGATGTTAACTTTAGTTAGATAAGATGCTGCGATTATCAATTATCATCAAGGATCGGGTAAACGACCGTCATTTTGAAAACATTTACCCTGTTCCATATAGCAGAGACTTCCTTGATATCAATTAAAAATATTATTAGGTATTTTATAGATTTATTATACAATAATTTATATGTACTTAGCGACAATTTTATTAATGAATGACACCGAAATGTTAGTTAGAAAACACAAACACACATACAAACAGTAAACCAATGTCAACGATTGCCCCAATGTTCTCCGTAAACTGTGAACAAACTTTTTCGACTCATAAATAGGTCCTAAATTCACGTCGTTATGGAATAATATTAATTATTCATTAATAATATTGTTGCTGAATACATATAAATAATAAATATAAAATACCTACCTAATAATATTTTTAATTAACATCAGAAGGAACTCTCTCCTGTACGGAACAGGGTTATGTGTTCAAAATGACGGGCGTTTTTCCGATCCTTGATTATCATATTTATCATTGCCCTTGGATCGACTTGTTATGCGTGCGATGACTTGCAAATAATATTGGCTGTAACTACGCGGGCATTACTATGCTGTCAACACACACGCAGAGATCGACTTGTTTAAAACTAAACGCCCCTCCACTAAGCGCTGTGTTTATCATTGTCATCATTGAATAAATGTTACTTAATGTTTTCTGTGTGTTTGTGTAATGTTTTTCTTTCTTTCCGAATTATATGACTATTAAATAAATAAAATCCAACAATATAATAGTCTGTGCCAATTGAAATTGGCAAAGATGTAAACACAACCAAACTGACCAATTTACCATTATTACTCGATAATCACGTGCTTTTAAAGATCAAGTGAGGTCTTGGCAATGATTTATGCACTTGCGGGCTATGGTTACGTTTATCGCGTGATAAAATGTGGATAAAGCATCCGTCACTCTCGTACTTAATACGTGTCAAAAAGTGACGGATGTTTTATCCACATTTTGTCACGCGATAAAACGCAGCCATATTAGGCCCCCTGATCTGGATGGATGGATGGAAGTACGAGTAGGTAATGATACTTTCACATTAGATTTAAGATTTTTTTTTAAATAAATAAATAAATGTTAAACATAACGTTTGAGGTCGTTCACCCCAAATTACATCCTAGATTCGATCACTGTTCATCACCGTGTTACCAACTGTACGTTTTGTGATAATTGCTATGGTGACGTCGGTAATGCCTTGCATTTTTTTGCGATATCCAAATAAAGGCTTGAAAATACTTTGAAAATATCTAGATTCGTGCATTTTTTTCAAATAAATTATATTCGGTTAGTTTTGTTACCTACTGCATCATAAAAAATATTTCATAACTCGAATGTTACAAATCAGATCAGTTCATTTTGGTATGCTAATGTTTCATACGTGCTCCGAATCATATTGAACTGAATCCACCCGAAAAAAAACAGGATAAATTTCTCTATTATAATATAAGTATTTATATCGTCGTCTAGTATCCAAAGTACAAGCCTAGATCTTTTTTTTGGGACTAGGTCAATTTATGTGAGATTTTCCTGTGACAATTAATTAAATCAATACTCGGTACTCAATTATTTATTGCATTCCATAAAGTATACATAAGTGGTAGGTGGTACAGTCGGCCTTATAAGAAGCTGCACACTTTTGTACCTTGTCGCTTTAACACCTTTGACAGATTAGTGCAGCAGTTCAAACCTGACGTTAAAGTGACAAAACACTAAAGTGTGCAGCTTCTTATAAGGCTGACCGTACTTAACTTAAAATTATGAGATCATTATGGACCCTGTAGGGCACAGCAACTTATAAACTAGTGAGAGCGCTTATTTGCTAACAGTAGTTTATTCTTTTCTTACATGCCTATCTTTTAATATAATAACGTATCATCTAAGTATTTAGTTATTGAATAATAGCATTTTTCTATCATTAAATGTTTAAGTGTGATTACAAAGCTATTTTCATTTTTGATATTTTGTAATGTACTTTGTTATAAATTATTAATAATCATTTGTTTATTATTAATTTATTTATTGAACCCTGAGGACTAAGATCGAATGCCTGAATGTTAGCAATTTCACCGGTTGTCTTATCTCCACAACGGAGCACAACAATGCGAACACTGCTGCCCGGCGGTAGGTTGTACCGAGCCTGACGGACCCCTACACCACTCTTCGGTCGGTAGGCATTTTTATTTTTTTAAGATGTTCCAATATTATTTTATCTCTTTACTTACCGATTATCATTATAAAGGCCACGCCATTTCCGCATTTAGGTAAGTAGGTAGGTATACATATAGGAAGTGTTAGTGCTTTGTTTTTGCATATCATTATATGTCATGTGAAACAATGACATGCAAAAACAAGCATGCTACCTATGAACTTTGTGACTACTCGTACTTATGTAATATTTATCCTTCGAGCAAGGTATCTGTTTTATGATTTTACTGGTATTCATTATTTGATTTTCTTCACGTAACGGCCATTTGTAATGAGCTGTAGAAAACAGGGATGTGATTGTCATAAGCATATCACTTTTTAAATAATATTAACCGACGACTTTAAGTAGTCCCGTGAGAGCGCAAATAACACATTTTAGCGCTTGCATTCTAATCTAGGTAGCAGTAGATGGAGATTCTAACCTCTTCAGTCCCAATTCTGTCGTCTCATCTTGCGTATGCAGCAGTAAACTTTAGTACCCTGTCGCTTCAACGCCTTTGACAGATTAGAGCAGCAGTTCAAACACGACGTTAAAGTGACAAAGCATTAAAGTGTGCAGCTAGCCAGCTACTTATAAGACCGACCGTTCCACGAAGTTTCACACAAGCCTTGTTCGTCTATTATTTGATTGTGTACTAGTACGTATTCACGGTTTTCAATTGCTAAGCCAGTTAAGAATCTTAGCAGAAAGCCATGTTTTTTATAGTGTGTTCAGTATTTTTAAGATTTTTATACTCGGCCCGGGGAACCTTGATCCCTATGACAGTTCATGTTAGTGAAGGGTCGTGTCGATGTATCTTAACTTTTTTATAGGCAAAGGCGTGACTTGCATTCAGCCACGTTGGTAAACATGTTTTTAAAAATACAATCTGCATTTCTAATGTTTGTTATGTTGTTGTTGTAATGTCACACATGAAAACTGATACTAATAAAACCTAATCTTAAATAAAACAAAAACTGGTGTCCCCAGAAATATCCATAATTTGAGTGAAATAAAAACCATTTCATGTAACTTTTTTAACGTTCAGCACCTATAACTTAAAAGATTATAAATCGGACACCGAAAGCGTACTATGTTACTTAATGTAATTTGCACACTCGTTTCCATTATCGACATTTGTTTATCGATACTTTTCCGCACTTGTCGATATCTTCCAAACGAAGTAAGTTTTGCAAGACGTAAACGTAAAGTCTGATTGAGATAATTTCTTGAAAATGTTAAGAATTGTTATAATTCCAACGGAATATCATTGTAATGGTAATATATCTACCTAAAATTAATAAATGTCGTTTTTAGACTCCTCCAATTCGATTCTAATGTAACGGTGACGCCACTACAAGGTTGTGTCGTGGGAATAACTGTCAGTGTCATAGGGATCAAGGTTCCCCGGGCCGACTATAGTCGGTGGGAATTGGATGAAGCGCGCTTCGGATAGAGCAATCTGGCGCTTGTTGGGAGAGGCGTATGATAGCTCTTATTTACTTAATAGTAAAGGCGGCCAAGTTAAAAAGAATATTACATGACAAAAGGAATTTGGTTTTACCAATACAGCTCAAGCAGTGGACTAACATAGGCTAATATACCTAGATGTTTTTAAATGGGTAATTTGGAGCCTTTGTTTTTTCGTAATATAGCTGAATTTTGAACATTTTACGTATCTTTGATTCATTGCTACCCATATTTATCCGTCACTCGATTGTCTATGTTATCTGTGCCTATTAAAATATCCATGGCAAAAACCACATCCGAATAATCCGCGCATCGTTTATCTCTGTGACGTCACGCCGACCAAACCAGGATTTAATCTCGTTAGCAAAAAATATGGCGCTCCCAACAAAGGAGGACAAAACCGCATCGTAAATTACAGCCCTTTCAGCAAAAAATACATTACTTGAAATACTTTAACTAGATTTAAAAGCTAGAAATGTCGCACGTTATCCGTTAGACCACGATTGGGCACAAAATTAGTGGGCGCTCGAGCAAAAGCTTGGCTTGCTGAATTTCCTCCTCGTTTTACAGCTTCCAAAATAAAAGATAGACGAAAATGCGCTCAACGCCTCGGTCTTACGAGTCAAGTGCTATTTAGGAGAGTGCTCGTTAAATTTGCAGCGTGGCAAGCGGACGGCGACGGAATTTCAACAAGTTGGACCATTGCTTCCGAGTGGCGCTCTTTTATTGGAAGTCGAAGCACTCTTATTGTGGAGGTGTAAGGTTCATATTTCCTGCACCTGTAGTGAATTGCATGTAGGTGTTTATAGAAGGCAAGCCGCCGGTGCAGGGACATTCTTGACGAATGTTGCCAAAAATCGGCCAGTTTTCACCTCACGGCTTTAACGTTATATTTGAGATAAAGTTTTTTGTAGCCGTGTACAAAACATAAAATTACGACCTGTAAGGATTTCTTGTCAACGGTACATACCTACAGATCGTTTTCACTAAATTAAACATAAAAAAACTAACTTCATCAACAGCAAAGCCGTTCGGTTTTCAGCGTAGGAAGTATTTAAACAAACAATGCTGAAGACCATACAATAAAAAGAGATTCGACCTCCCTAAAGTTCAATAGACTATTCACTCTACCACCTTGGACAGTGGATCACAAATGCACTAAAAGAAAAATGGCGTAAGGAAATGCCGGACGCATTCTGAACACCATTTTGCGATCGATCCGATTACCTAGCTGTCACGACTGACGACTCACAAGTCCACAACTCAAGGCACTAGGCCACCGACGCTCTTTATAGATCCTTATTTCAAATAGAACCTTAACTGAGATAAGACGCAAATTCAGTAAATGGCTTTGTTCACATGAGTGACAGCCAGCTTAAATGCTTTAATAAAACAATACAAGTCTAAAATAAAGAAAACCCGATTGTTGCTAACCAGCTTTAAATCGTTATAAATCAAAAATGATAAATGCTAAAAGAAACTTAAAGATGATTTTTAAATACCTATTCAATGATACCCCACTAGTCATAGTTCATCGACTTATTTTTTTCTTTTGTACAATGTGGCGTCTGGTTGCCACCATATTGAATTTTGATTACCGTCATAGTATCTTTATTGATACTCACAAGATTAAAACAAATCAATTGGCATAAGAATCATCAAAATCAGTCCACGCGTTTAGTTTCTACAGCGCCACAAAGGAAGAAACATACATACATTATATAGGCTGATAAAAACATTACCCTTCGGCATTCGGGTAAAAACAGAACTTAATCGCGTAAAATATATTTGTTACAACACCCTGTGTAATCACAACCAGAAAAAACTCGCCACCTCAGTTTTCTTACGACCGGCTTCTATTCTAAGTACCTACCTACGACGTTAAAATATTGCATAGAACATTTTTCCGAATTGTCAATGTTGTGATAGCCTTTTTTACTAGACGTAATGGCGGCCGAGTTAAAAACAATACGATAACGATAACACGTCAAAAGCAATATTGTTTTGCAGCGTTGAATAGAGGCCTAAGGCTGTTGTTACATAGTTAACATGGCTGTTGTTGTCAAGACGTCAAGGTAAAATGTCATTACGCTATTAAGTCCCGTTTTATAGTTTTAGTATGTGTAAAATATGTTACTTAGTTGAAAGATTTTTAATATTTATAGGTAGTTGAACATAGACTGTTCTATGGGTCAGTTGAATCAAGTAATTTATTCAATTAAAAGTTTAATTGTCGATCCAATACGAGTGGATTTCTAAACTATTCTCGTGGCTAGACCTCAACTCAAAGAGTGCTCAATCTCGAATTGTTATACAGCCTGATTATTTTACATATACAATTTTATAGTAATAACCCTTTTGTGAATTTTAAATAAATTTGAAATGTAGAGACGAATCTACTATCAATCTACACCCGTCACTTAAATGTAGAAAGAGATAACTTCAATTGATTTTAGGAATATTTTCACTGATATAAACAATGTTTTGAAATTAGTTCATCCACAAACGTTGCACATCTATCCATTCGCTCTCCGACGTAAAGTCTAACCTAAACAAAGCTTACGTCACTTTTAATCATGAGAATTGAAACAGTACTAAAACTATTTTATCCTATGCCCTTACTATTTCCTAGCTGTACAGTGCCTAACCAAAGTTTCGCCCTCTTCTAGATGGCGAGCCCATCAAACTGCCGGAGAACTTGGAGAGCCTCCCGCGAGCTGAACACTTCGCGGCGCAGAGGCACCGGTGGAACACTAATGAGGTTTGTTCCCTTTTTATTTTTACAGGTTTGCTACCACTATGTCGCTGGTGTAAATTAGCAGAAATACTTACCGCTTTCTTTAATGCATGAAAATACTGAGTAAAAAATACAGGGTGCTATTTTTTATCATATAATTTAATGCAATATGTGTCAATTACTCGGAATTTAGTCAGTGTTAAAATATTCCGTTTTAGAAAAACACGTTATCAAATAAGGAATGCATAGGTTACAAAGTAAACAATGTTGCTAACACCCTACTTAAATTACTACCTACATACATAAACGTTCTTGTGATCCTACATACTACTTATTAAAAAACTATTTTTTTTAATGTCTTTCAACGGAAAATAACAGTCCGATCCAGAATTATTATGTCCGTAACGTTAATACCTAGTAATTGTTAAAAGATTATTTGAATATGTACAGATTTTTTTACATGAAAACATATGAACTTTTACAAACATACTTACAGGAATACTTTTAGATATATATGGGTAGTATATTGAAGAAAAAAGTAAATTTGCATCTGGTGTTAAAACTGACAAATTTCTAAAGAATCTTCAACACTGAGTACAAAAACCGACACAGCAGGAAAAGGGTAGCGATAATATCAGGCCACAAATTCCTTTATTTTATTTTCCCAAGGTGTCACTAAATGAGCTCTGACGGCTTGTAATTAGGGCTCGTTTGCATTATCTGGGAGATAAGATATCCATCTACTTAATGTTTCCATTCTATTTACGTCATTTTAAGTGAAGTAGTCAGTTCTTCATTGCCGCACTCATAGTCTGACAAATCGTTCAGATGTTTTAGAGGCAAACAAGTGTAATATAAAAACAAGATTTAAAAACCCAACAGCATTTTTTGATACTGACTTTTATGATAAAATAAATTGACACCTCTCATTAGTTTCATGAAAATATTATAGCCTATGTCACTCTCACAACCAAGATGACCTCAAAATCCATCAAGCCGTTTAGGCTGCAGAGCCTGCCACAGAAATAGACATACATACATACACTCGAAAAATACACAAAATTAACATGATCAGGGCCTCTATTCAACACGGTAAAACCAATATCGTTTTTGATCTGTTATCGTATTGTCACCATTTGATAGCTCTTATTTACTTGACAGTAATGGCGTCTGACGTCATAACAATACCATAACAGGTCAACTACGATATCGTTTTTACCGTCGGGAATAGAGGCGCTGGCGTCTTTTCAGTAGCAGAGCTGCCTGGCATTACTTCTTGTGCCAGGCATCTTTCAGTAACTTGCGCGATGATTCATAAAAACAATTCGAATTCAGCTTAAGTTGTCTCGTCAGTGTGAACAAAGCGATTTTCGAAAATTGGCAAAATGTATGGAATAGACATAACCTGAGGCCTCGACGCGACGGTATGGCAGCTTACGTTAATTCTATTATCCTAATAATTTTTGATAGCAATAAAGTTTTGCAGAATAAATCTTGTCTAAGTCCACAGGGGGTACCTAGTAAGGAATCTCTTAAAGGGGTTTGGGTAAAAGTGTGGTCATTTGTAAAAGTCATACATTTTCAAGGTGGTAAATTATGATAGAATTATTCAAAACAAAAATATTTTGTTATGTAATACTCTTAAGTGCATCGGAGCCGAGATATTTTAATATTCATACCTGGGCGTACTTTTAGTATCAAAACTGAATACTTAAATCTTTAATATCTCCGCTCCGATATTATTTAACGCTATAAATTATATACATATGTGTATTTAGAGGTCCTCTCAATAAGCATTTGAAATTCAACAGTGGCCGCTGAAAAAAAAATGAAAATTTTCTTACGATATGAACATGACACGGGCGAATACAAGACAGCTTACGTCAATCCTATACAATTATTCGATTTCTGCGTAAGTAGTTAAGTATTTTAGAAGTTGGTCAATATGACCCACTATAGTATTTACAATCCGCGAAAGCGACGCGTCACTCAAATTGTTGTTGCTCAAAATCAATATATGAAAAACTAGGTAGAGGGGCAGGAGTTCGTGGCTTCCCAAAACCCTACAATACTCTTTATACATTATATTGAGTAACAAATCATTTTTCAACCCACTCTGACAAATCTCAAAATAGATTACAATGTATTCTTGTCGTTCGTAAAGTTAATTATAGCCGTAACTTATCCATTAGTCGTCCATTACTTGGAGTTCGTTATCGGCTAAGTAAGTCGAATCAAAACTTGGGATTTGTACGGAAATAGAATGGATATTTTAAGTACTTACTAATTATTCATTGAAGTTGATAATAATACTTTTCAAAGCGATAATGAGATTGAGTTCTCGTGACACAATCTGTTGATAGGTTGAAAAATATACTTTTAAATACCAAAGTGCCAACAGCCTGAAGAATTATTTAATCCACGTAGGCATGCTCCGTCAAAATCAATTTTACATTGCACACTGTCAATATATGGAAAATTAAGTAGCGGTATGGTACTTTGTGGACTCAAAACAGTAGCTTATAAGCAACAATTATTTTTTTTAATTATAAAATAAAAATGAATATATCCACCATCCAAAACAGGCGCAGCCTGTATCTTTTTAAGGCGAAGCACCGACTTTATAACTCTAAGATAAAGGTACATACCCACTGCTACATCCCCATCTAAACCTAAAATAGCCATTATGCTCGTAAATGTCAACAAGCCGTATGCGCCTTGCTTTATTTGGGCTATTTATAAATCCTGAATAACCACTCTAAAACAAGATTTATACACCTGTCTTGATGCAAGCCTCTATAAAACTTAACGCCCAAACAGCTAACAGGAGGTGGCGTGTATAGCTGCATTTACCACTTTTACGAGCGTGCCAAACGGACGGTAAATAAATTGAATTTGATTTAATTTCGTCCCGCAGTTTTAGTAAAGCGTTTGTTTGGGTTATGTAGGCAAGCAAGGAACCCGTTACATTTTCGCTATGAAATATTTTTTTGCAAGTTAATAGGGTTTTTTTCTTTTGAACTTTCGCAATGTTCATACATCTCAAAAAATATTATAAATGAGAAAGTTTGGATGTTTCGATGTTTGCTACTCAATCACGCTTCAACCACTAAACAGAACTTGGCACACATATAGGTAGGTCCTGGAATAGGACATAGGATAGTTTTTATCCGAAAAAACATCCCATTCCTACGGGAAATCAAATGAACGTCCACGCAGACGAAGTCGTGGACAGAAGCTAGTACTGTTATAAATCTAAACCTTTGTTAAACGCGTAAAAAAAACCAGTACTTAAAGTACTTCGTTAATAATTACTGATGCACAATGCATTACTGATGCACAAATGATTACACCCCGCCGGCGTGTTATGGTCGCGTTTATCGCGGTTGATAAAATGTGGACAAGGCATCCGTTACATTCTGACAATCATATAAGTGCGAAAGCGACAGACATTTTATCCACCGCTATAAACGCGACCATGATAAGCCCGTAGATGTCCAAACTAGACAAAGGCTTGTAACTTAAAAAGCCAGTGTTTTACACGTAAGATCTATAATATGTGTAGAGTGTACAACCACTTAAGCACTTTGTGCTAATGAAAAACATTGTAAATGACCTAGAACATTATACCTAATGTATATTGTCTGCCTGTTAACACGATGATTATGATGACGCAGTTAGCCTAGTTGGTAGTGAACCTGCGTAAGAAGCTAGCGGTCCCGGGTTCAATTCCCGGTCAGTGCAAAAAAATTCAAAATTCAAAATTCAAAATATTTATTCAGTAAATTGGCCACATGAGGGCTCTTTTACATGTCGGTAATATGTAGTGAATCTACTAGTGCGAATATTTGTGTGATGAACGCGAGTATTCGTTCCTGAGACTTGGTTGTTTTCTATGTATGTGTAGTATTTATTTCTCTATATAAGTACCTATGTTTATCGCTACCTAGTCTAGTACTAATAGTACAAGCCTAGAACTTTGTTTAGGACTAGGTCAATTTGTGTCAGATTGTCCCCCGATATTTATTTTTAACGCTCTGACAATGACGGGACGACGTAGGCTCGCTTTTCAATAATTCATCAACGTGGATAAAACATCTGTCACTTTCTGATCAGTACGATAGTGCGAAAGTGACGGAAGCTTTATCCAACGCGATAAAAGCAACCATAAAGGTGCAATCGCACCGCTGTTATATGACCCCGTCTTTTGTTTACGCAACGACACCGTATTTTAGAAAGAAAGAAAAAGAAAGAAAAAAAACATGGCCCTGCGCAGAAAACGCAAACATCTCAGTTTAAAATCCGTTTGTAACCATATGTGAAAATTTGATACCTCATTTTGTAGCAAGGTCATGGATAAAACGCAACTAACTATGCTAAAAACTACAAATGAACTAACTAACTAATCGTACATTCTAGCTAACACTCGACATTTAGCTATCTTTCGTCGGCTTGCTAGACTATAAACAACCTAACCCGGGCTTCTTTTATCTTTAGTACCCGGTACTGCGCTTTGGTTTCGTCGACTGAAATAGTATTTTAAAGACATCTAGGTCATTCAGATATTGTTTCCAATTAGCATCGTTAATGTAGATTGTCTAGTAGTACCCTTTCAATTTCAGGCTTCATAGCTTTTTCTCAAACGTGCTTGGGAATATATATAATTATATTCTAGAAAACCGGTCAAGTGCGAGCCGGTCTCACGCACCGAGGGTACTATTATACTCCGCCGAAGGTATTATTATACTCTAATATAAATTCGATTTTGAATCGAATCAGTGCTGCAGTGTGAGCCCAACTCACACTTGACCATTTTTCAGTATTTGTTGTTTTTTCTTAGGGTTCGTACTATAATCATACCAAATTTGACGCTTGTTTTTACGATACAACTAAAATAATAATAGGTATGTTGATCAAAAACATTTCTTGTATGGGGACCCCCTTCATTATTTACATTTTTTATTTTTTATATTTATTTGTAAAACCGCCGTAATAATATATACTCTGAAAAAAAAAATACTGTTAAGATTCAAAATATACAGCTGTTTAGGGTTAGGATGGACGGACGGACAGACAGAGCGGAGGCATATAAATAGGGTCCCGTTAGTCTCACTTCTGGCACAGAACCCTAAAAAGAAGACACCAAGTTCAGTCCAGTCCACCTTCCGCCTGTTCTGCGATACGTCTATGACTTCTTCCCAGCCTAGGGATGTAAATATAATAATCCATTAATGGCCGAAAGTTCGTATCGCGAACTTTACGTACCTAAATCAGATTTACCCATTTCAGCCAGTGCTTAAAGCAAAGCCAACAAATGACAAAGGCAAGAATTTTACTTATGAATGTGCGTTTTAAAGTTAATATTCTTTGAGAAAATATATTTCATTTTAGCTGCGATGTATATTGGTTACAGCGTATACAATTTGTTGTTCTCATTTTGTTTTTAAAACTTATTGCAGCACGAATGTCAAAACTTAGCATCATAAACGTCACTCGAAATAAAAATAAACTACTTAGTGCGATACAAAAAAGCATTTACGAAAACTCAGTTTAGGCAATATTGACAACTATGCTCTTTCCTCTTTTCATCTCCTTCGTATTTTTTGAAATAGTTTTTTTGGCAGTCATTGCCTAGCAGAGGCCCACACACAAGTTAAGACAGGTTAAAATAAAATAAATTGTCGTATTCGGTGAAACTCGATGTCAAGGCTCGGGCTCGTAGACCCTTACGTTTATTATGAGACGTATTCAAAGTTAAGATTCGCTCGTTATTACTGAAGACTCACGAATATTACTGAGCTATGTTTAATTAATAGCGTACAACAAACAAATAGCAACTAGAGCGGCGCGGCGTACAGAATAGCGGTTAATTCATGTATAATGCAAACAGTCATGAGTGGCTCATATCTCGCGGCGCCATGTTTTAGGCAACTTAACCTGTGCAGATTGGCTTTTACACCCCTACCAATGGTTTAAATGTAATAATATACAATAATATACATGTTTGATTGGCCTTTAATACATTTACAGACGTGTAAAAAAAATTTTTTTTTGATAAAATTGCCAGTTGTAACTTTTTTCATTAAAAAGGAAAAAAAATGAAACGTGTTTATTGCCACATGAACAAACCAATTTAAAAAAGTGAAAAATTAAAATACAGTAGCAAAATTAAAATGAAAATCCGGCCAAAACACCAATTAAACCTGGGCGTGGCAAAAGGTCTTGGCGTCAGCAAATGCTGGTTCCGTCCGCGCAGGGGGACACCATGCAGTGCTGTTTTTCAGCCAAAGGCCGAGAACAGAAGTTGTATAAAACAAATAAATTTACGACTAAAAACTATCAGCTACCTATCTAACACGAGTACTGCGTCAAAAGTAGCTGATAGTTGAGCTTACTTTTAACATTAAACAAACAAAATCGTTTAAGTGGGCCGTCTACTGTCATTGCTATTACAAAATACTGATAATGTATATTTTTTTAATTATTTCATACATTCATAGCAAGTAATATAATTTGAAAACATATTCTCCTAAAACACTGCTGGCAGAATTTAACTCTGTCAAGCCTTGTTTGCTGTGCCATTAACTAAAGCAGAGCTTGGTTTACACGAATTTTACGCAAACCTTATTGGTAATTACTACCTAATTAAAAGTTACTTTAATATCGTACGAGTTCATGAATTATGAATTCTAAATACCTATATAATTAATATCGTGTGACCCAAATTATTAGGTAATTTATTAGGCTAATTTACGTTCTTTCCGATTTTAAAATGTGTTGGTGTCTAAACCGCGCTTTAAGAATGGTTGCTAGCTTAACGCGTGCTCGTCTTAAAAGCTTACTTTTCTACCACATTTTAAAATCAGAATAAGCAGTTGTATATTTTCCTTATGTATTAATTTGAACATCCTGTATTTCTTCTTAAATGCTACATCAAATTAACTTAATTCTCGCTAAATAGTAAAAAATAAGTATCCATTGCAATTTGACGTCATACTGCTTTAATAATGGTCATCTACCCAATAAAACCAATAATAACACGTCCGAATAGCATTAAAAGTTCATTTATTTTACAGAACTATTTGCGTTTCGAATTTGAAATCCTAGATAGTTCTCGAAAACAAGTAGTACCCGTGTTTAGAATTAACCCTGCTAATGAAATGCGTCAGCGTAAATAGGCTGCGTGGGGGGGGGGGGGGTTATGGTAATGCCGCATGAGCTATGTTCGTCTTTAGCGGACATAGCCAAGGGACTAGTTTTTCATTCGAGCAACTCGAGCGAATACGAGCGAACTCCATTTGCTCGATTTGACTCGGTTACAGCGTGGCGCGATTGGATTCTAGACGCAGAAGTGTCACTTACTGTTGCTACAAAATATCACTTGCTATTTTCGATAGTTGAAAAAAATATTCTTATTACTTAGACCAGATAAAGAGAAGACGATCAATGCCTGTGGTACACTATTTATGTGCAGATGCCTACAGCTAGTGGATTATTAGTAACTAGCGACCCGCCCTCGCTTCGCTTCGGTTTATGTGAGTTTCTGTAACACCCGTATAATCAACCAGAATTAATTATGCATATAAACCTTCCTCTTGAATTGCTATTGCTCTAGCTATTGCTGAAAATAGCATTAAAATCCGTTGAGTAGTTTAAAAGATCTAAGCGCTCAGACAGCGGGAGCAATTTTTTTTTTATACTATGTAAAGATATGCATTCGTAGAACATTAAATCGGCAAAACAACATCTTCGGTGAGAGACCCGTTTCAAATTTCAAACACGTCACAGTAATTGCCATACCTTACTTAAGTTACCTATCTTTTAATGTTGCAGAACAAAAGTAGTTCAGTTTAAAGCCCCAAGGTCGGAGGCACCCTGTATAAGTGTCAGAAAGTGACGTATGTTTTATCCACATTTTGTCACGCGATAAACGCAGCCATATTAGACCCCCTGATGTCTCTTAAACATCCCAACTGAGTTACTTGAAAACTCACTAAAATCCATCCCAATACAAACTAGTTTTCTTTAAAAATAAGCGCTTCCAAATTATTCTGATGGAAGCCACAGACACATAAATACTCAGATACTCAGACACACACATAGACGGATACACAGATACACAAGTAAGATTTATAACACCCCTCTTTTTGTCGGGGGTTAAAAGAGACAAAGCGGCTCGAGTTGACTCGAGTCAACTCAAGGTCGAGCTCTTCACTTCAGAGTCCGAAGACACTACCGGCCGACCGGTTTACACTACTGGACTGTCCACTAACACTGTCCACTGTCCACTGTAAATCGGGTTTTAGAGTCTAGTTTTATTAGTTTAATTATCTGCCATATTTATTTTTAGTCATAATGTGTTTTAGGTCATAATCATCGCAAGTCATAACGTGTTTTTTTAAGAAATTGTTACTTTTTCAGGATTTTTATAAATTAAACCTAACCTAACCTAGCTTTGTCTATACGTTATATATTTCAGAAATTCTGACAAGTTTACAGTAACAGCGACATAAAAAATTATGACTATCAATAATTAAGTCAATCAAAGTCAAAGGGCTCCCTAGCGAGTCAAGTTGCCTTGCCAGTGGTTCCAAATAGAATTGCTTTCTATTTTTTCAATCTACTGTCCTTGGCACTTTACTTGCCACTGTCCTTTACCAACGTAAATCGGGCTTAACTGCGGTCGGCAGGTCAAAGGAATTTGTTAAGTACATCGGAAGTCAAATTCTGTAGCATATAATTTACCAGTAGATTGTCATAATTATGCAATTATGCAAGAATTTCTGTTTGATGTTGTAATATTTGCATATTTTGCGTTTTAATATATGCAAATGAATAGTGCAGTGTCTGTGGAAATCATTCTTTAGATAGCGTATTTGTGTTGGTACAACGGCTAAATTAACTTTACTACGAATGTAATTATTTTTGTGACGCCATTGCAAAAAATAATAATTTATATATAAAAAGTCCCAAGACAAAAACTTAACGACTTTTTTCTAGTTTAGTCTTCTTGTCCGCGAAATGGCGGTGCATTTAAGTGCATTAAAAACACTATAAATTTTACGTGATAACTATGAAATAGAGACGACGATAGAATTTACGTAAGTTTAAATCATTAGCGAGCGTCATTTGTTTCATGTATGTATGTAAATTATTTATTGTGCATACACAATTACAATTACAAGAGTTCTGGTTTTTTCATAAAACAATTATTTAGATAAATAAAACCCCCGATAAACCTAACGGGGACCACTTCTTTCAGAGCTGATATCTGTTAAACGAACGAACCAATTTGCATGAAACCTATCTCAGAACTAAAAAAACCGCATCCAAATAGGTCAATCCTTTCGGGAGCTATGATACCACAGAAAGACAGATATAAAGACACCCAGACTCACAGATACACAGATACAGCAAGACACAATTAATATGGCACGCGGATTAAGCAATAATAGACTCTTGGTTAACGGCGTAAGAGCTTCGACGCACGCCATATTGATTGTGATACAAACGTTAAATTTACTACTCCCCTCTTTTTAGGGTTCCGTACCAAAATGGTAAAAAAGGAACCCTTATGGTGAGACTTCGTTGTCTGTCTGTCTGTCTGTATGTCACAGCAGGTTTTCTCAGCAACTACAGATGCTATCAACTTGAAATTTGGCATAGTTGTACAACTTACTTGCCCCCATCTGTTTATAGTAAAAAAAATATAAAATTAATTTTATAAATAATTTAAAAGGGGTCTAGAATGGGGGGTTGAAAAATGAAAGTGGTTCGATTATAGCAAATGGGGTGTGATATGAAAGGTCTTAATCTGCACATTTCAAAACTTTTTTTTTTAAATTTCACAGGAAGTTTACTTTTTGATTTATAGCTAAAAATGTGCAAAAAATGACCGTTCCCCCCCCTTATCTCCGAAGATTATTAATCAAAAATTATGAAAAAATCCTGATGTACAGATCAGACTTATATTTTATTACTTATAGTTTTTGAGAAATAACAAAAAAACTAAGAAAATCTGTATTAAAATTTAGGCGAATCAAAATGGACCTTATTGCTAATTGAAAATAAAGCTCATAACAAAATGAGTATTTTATTTTGCGATTACCAAGCATTATCTTCAATACGGAACCCTCGGTGCGCGAGTCCTACTCGCACTTGACCGGTTTTTTTCCAGGGGCTAATCTGGGCCTGCTTTATAACTGTGTCACGCTTAGCTTTTTGTGGCAGCGACTTTTACACAATAAATACTTCATTAATTGCTGAAACAAAACACTGCCCTTCACAAAATGGCGATACCAAACCTGTTACCGACCGAAATAAAGTTAAGGTCATAGCGGGCGATAAATCAACAATGACATTTTGACTAATGGTGTATGGTAATCCGCTGAATCGAAACCAGAGTTTTTCGGCTAGCACCTAATTTGGAACACTCCCTAGTGTCGTAGAGGCGGAAATAATTTACACCCGTATTCACAAACCTCACTATGAGGTCTCACAGTACTCACGAACGCACAGGGTGGTTCAAATAATCTCATAAACATAAGGTCGGTCAAAAAGGACCAATCGCAAAGCTGTATTGAACGCAGTGCGTTTACTCAGTGAAGGATCCCTTAAGTATTGTTTATGAATACGGGTGTTATTTACCTTTTTAGGGTTCCGAGCAACATGTAGTCCTATATACTGCCCTCCTACAGAAAAAAAGACACATCTACTATATGAATTGTATTGCTCTTCCAACCTTAATACCTTACCGATGTGAGTTTAATATGCTTCTATGAATTAATTGCACTTGTGCCTTTTCTCCGTAGAAGGCAAATCTTAAGTTACAAGGTATGGACGAAAATGGTAAACGGTATTTGATCTTACCTGCTGACGTCACCGTGCGTTTCTAAGCATAAATACTGTTGACAGTGAGCATATAACCTAAAACTATCACCAAGTTAAACAATTTCAATATTAAATAGTTCAACTTAGATTAGTTTAAGTTATCACTTCTGTCGGGCGTCCCGAGACGCACACGTTTTTTTTTCATGCAGTTGACTAAAGGTTTTAAATGGCAACAGTGCTTGGGATTTTGATGTTAAGTTGACTATAAAGGTGACGCTAAAAAAAATAGATAGAATAAGCATAGTAACCATGTAAATGTTAACCTACATCTTTTAATTGTTATTTAAGTACTTCATAAATAATCCTTTAACCTCTTACTAATACTGTAAATAAAGTGAAAATGTTTTGATTTGTTTGTTCTCTTCACGGTTCATATTGATAATTTTGACCCTTACCGAACGATGAAAAATAGTTAACAGCCCGTAAACTAGGTTATATTTTGTCTGGGAAAATAAAAGATCTAGCCGAGTTCCCGCGGGAATAGCAATGAACTTCTAAATAGACTGACTCGCGAGCTAAATTCATAAAACTCTAAATTGAATATTGTAAACCTCAACTTCAAATTGTCTGTAAGCGCAGCCATAAACCAGTGTAATCCCTAAGATTAAAAGGCAAAGGGTGTCTTCAAACGAATTCCAATTTTTTCGACGAAACCCGACGATTACCTCAATACTTCCTAGCGCCTCGTGGCATGCCTCAAGACCGTTTCGCCTCGCCACTTCCTTTCCAACATTCAATATAACACTTTACCACGTTGTGGGGCTTCCTCCCCCGCCTAGGGTTCACTCTCTTGCTGCTGCTGTGTTTTATACTGTTTTAAAGTTAGTTCAGTACTAACATTACATTTACTTGAATTCTATAATTTACAATTTAACAAAGACGTTACTTTCCATACAAAAAAATCGTAGCTATACTGAGTGCCGGTTAGCATTGCAATAGAGGACATTGACACCCCTCTACCAAGAAAACGCCGTTAGTAATAACTACACCACCCATGTTCCCAAAACATCCCGAAATTAGTATTTTTTACTTTCGCTATTGTATTTTGGTACCGGTAATACGTTCTTCTAGTCAAACCACTTAGCGCTGCAGAGATCGTAAACCTCGACGCTTACAATATCCTTTTTTAAAATTAAAATTACTCCAGTAATGACAAAGGCTGGGTTTTATAGAGGTTAATTATTAAATTTGGCTTTCATACAAAAATAATTTATATTGATACCTACGCTTTAGGTTTTTAGATTAGCGAATGTTGTCGTTTATTATTTAAGGGATGACGCTATCCATATTAATTTTGTGTGAAAGTGAAAGCTCGGTTATAATTTCCGTAACATCATTAGCGACTAGGACAATAAAAGTCGGCCGGTCACCTTTTCTGCGTACTACTTACTACCTGCACTAGAGTTGTGACACACACTTAGGGTTGCCAACAGTTTTTGCTCTAAATATAGTATTTGACAAGGTTAGGAGGGAAAAAAATAGTAGCAATAAAAAAAATAGTATCTTTTTTATGTGTTTTTATTGGATCCGGCAGAAAGTTGGAGGTTTTTTTTTTTTAATGAATATTTACAATCAAAACTTAAATTTGTGCTTATCAATAATTAATTTTTAATTAAATTTATTTGTGCTCTGTTCCGTTCTTTCCGCCATTTGGCACTCATAACAGAAAAAACTCGTCCTGTAAATGCAGAAGTGGCCGGAATTGACAAAAGATAAGAAATAATCTTCGTCAAATTTGGCAACAGATTATCTGTTTCATGAAAAATAGTGATTTTATAGTTTTATTGAAAATATGAAGAATATGGCTAACCATATGAAGATAAGCCCTAATCAAGTGTAATTCGGAACGCGTGCGGCAGGCAGGTACGTTCATAAATTGGGAGAAGTGATTCACTGATATGAAAATATTTAATGACTGGTCAAAATATAGTAGATTTTGCTACTATATATTTTTCCAACAGTATATAGTATTTTCACCCAGTATATAGTAGAATACTATATAATATAGTAAGGTTGGCAACCCTAGGTGCCCTAAGGTCGTGCAGGTGCAAATGAGATAGCACGATAAAAAGGTTTTATTGCCCTAGTCGCCAGGTGATATTACGAAAGTTATAGTACATTACTTAACAAGGGCTGTAAAAGATAGAAAGCCCGAAATCGCAGGTATTTGAGACCCGAGCCGTAGGCGAGGGTTGTAAATATGCGATAGAGGGCTTTCTTTTTTACTGCCCGTGATGAGTACACAATTTTACGTCTTCACCTGGCCACAATGCGAGTTTTACCGTGCGCGCAGCGTGCGATAAAACTCACATTATGGCCAGGTACTACGTAAACATTATTACTATTAGCTTAAATAAAATATACATATATTATTACTCTGGCCTCTGGTTCCATACTTCGCTATCCGTAACAAACTTAACGTAACACAACAAATAACGTAAATAAAACAAATAACGACCACACAACAAGCAACAAATTAACAAACAAAACAAACAACAAAAATCCGCAGTAGTATTCCGAAACTCGACTGAACGCAAGCGAACCCGAAAATGGAATGGCAGTTCTAGCAAAATGGTGGACCGAGGGTGCCGCTCCCCTGACTCAACGCGTCACAGTCGTGTCAAAAAAGATAAGGCCGTGGTATCGACGGCCGCGGGTAGCTGAGCGGCTAGCGGTGTCTGCCGGCGGCATAAGTGTTCAGGTGATCGGTCTTAATTATTTGAAATGACTTCGTCTACATGTAGAAATAAACAAAGTTAAACGCATTTAAGATTTTATTTTTTTGGCTGTAAAAACTGCATTTTATTAGTAAATGAACTTATTGTTATGCATATTTGTAACTAAAACAAGATACACAAAACAATTCATACTAAAACACATTAAATAAATACACTGTGAATGATATAAAGCATATTGGGCATCTTTAACTACTTAGCACTTTTTTTAATTACGACACTTGCACGCACCTAGTGAGCCCGTGGCTCCATCCTACCCTGTACTATGATACTCAAGCGATGACATTTTTGCGACAGTTTTGTATGGATAATTGATTTGTCGCTAGGAAATTACGATATCGGGATAAAAGTCAAGTCGATGTCCTCTATTGCAATGCTAACCGGCACTCAGTATATAGGCTTTCTTCGTCTTTCTTTGAAACACAAGTGACAAATATGCTGTCAGATATGAGTGCGATCAAGGAATGGTAGTCCTGAGGTACCTAGTATTATCATAGTGTAAATAGAAATAATAGGAGTTTTTGATACCTATTGCCGCGTTGCTCGATACTAAATACGCACGTAACCTAACGCGGCGACTGCACGGCCCCGACTAAACCGACTTGGCGTGACTTGTTGAGTTTGCTTGTGGTTGCTCGCGGCGTGTACGGTCGAGCACGCACACATGCAAGCCGCGCGATATACCTTTGTTAGAAGACGAACCATAGGTTGATGGCACCACTGTTGGACACTAAGCTGACGAGCATCAATAATGGACACTTGAACTCTTAATTCATAGATCATACGGTCATAATTTGATTGTTGCAATCTTGTGTAAAATAAGAATCATGTTTGCATCATTGGTCCTTGTCGATTACTGGTTCCATCACCCTACCATACTGTGGTATTAGGAGTTGTCAAAAGTTCCAGACAGTGACAGCGATATATAACTCCTATAGGTCTATCCCTTTTACTGACTACAACTTGGCGGATTTAAAACAGATCATAATACGGCCTCTGTCAGTGTTAGGTTTGTAAAAGTATGTAAAGATTATCTGTCAAAATGTAAAGAAAAACGTGGACAATTTACGCGATAGCTTTTTTTATTAGCGGGCCTAGTATGGTTTCGTTTATCGCGTGACAAAATGAAGATAAAGCATCCGTCACTCTCGTACTTTTATATACGTGTTAAAAAGTGACGGATGTTTTATCCACATTTTATCACGCGATAAACGCAGCCATATTAGGCCCCCTGCTGTCGTTAACGTTTGCGAAACGCTATTTTGACCAGGCTCATTTAAATAGGAAAAATAAAACGACATTTTGGATAGGTGGTATTTATTAAGTACTAGGATATATAAGATAGTATTTATTAGGATTATAAAGTAATCTTTATACGAGAAAGTAAAGAAAAACAGCGAGTGCTAATCTAGGGACTCATGTTGTTTATAATACCTGAAAAATGCATAAGGCATTCTGGGAATTTGTAATGAAAATACTACTCATTATTTAACAATATGAATAAATAATGCTGCATGAATTCAGAAAAAACAGCAGGAGCACTAAAAATATTCTCAAATAACTAAGGGTCTCCCCACACCTATCGACGTGGAATCGGCGTTAGCTGATCAAAAAACTCTTTTATGTCTACGCAATTAGAGCGAAACAAACGTCGATTGGCTCGGCTCGGCTCGCTTCGGCGTTGCGAACGGAACGATGTCGTTTTCGCTCTTATTGCATGGACATAAAACTTTTTCTCACCGGCTCAAGCAGATTCCGCTTCGATAGGTTTGTAGAGACCCTCAATCAGACTGCCAAGAACCTATGAACATTACGTCTACCTTTTGCATCAAAATCATGCACAGAATAAGTTAAACGTGTCAAAAAAAAAACAATGCTAAGTAAGTTTTTATATCAAGACACCTGCCAGGCCAGTCCCTTCTGGCGAATCAATTCTCTGAGTAAAATATGTACACTCTACATACTGTACACATTTCCAAGATGGAGTCCCAAACGACGGCACTGCCGGCGGCGCCCGGGCAAATTTATTTTAATTCCCATTTTACGTGGAATTTCATTTTACTACGATACATGTCGTTAGACGCAGGGTCGTCGGTGAAAGGAATTCGAGGACGTTAAGGACTCTCCGAGATTGCAAGTTAAATTATGCTTAAAATTCAAAGAAGTGGAAGTAAAGTAAAAATTGAAACGTTTTAAATTTCAACATGACAATGTATGATACATTTGTAAAATTCATTTTTATTTAATAAATGAGTTCCAATTAACTGTTGCTGTTATGAATAAGTTACATCAGTTTATTTTTATTTTCAACGTTAATTTGTTCAATTTAAACATTAAGATTAAAAGCATATTTTCTTTTAAAATTCGCTTCAGTTCTTTTTTTTTCAGTAACAATTTGTTGGTTAATATACTCATAATTATACTCGTAATTTATTCATAAAAAATATTGACTTTATATGTAGGTATATTTAATATCAAAGCTTTGTGGTTAGAGTCGTTTTTACCATTGGATAACGGAGTTATTGCAGTTTATAGCACAATAATAACAAATAAGGTGCTACCAAATAAGATAAGGATATTTTTGGTTTATTATCGTCAACATGACGCAATAAAAGACCCTCAAACGTGACTTTCAGATGTAGAATTGTCAAAATCTATTTATATTTGACGATAGTAAGTCCTCAGTATGTTTTTTGACGTATCTTAGTGTAAAAAACGTAGGTATTGTATGTTTTTTAAATTGAATTCCTTAATTATTATTATTTTAATAAGCATTTTTGAAGGCGGTTTCATAATATGCTATTATATAGTCCCACTTTTTTATTAATAAGAAACTGGAAGAAATTTCAATATCGCCACAAGTAACATCGCGGGAAAGTCGTAGTCATATTATATTTAAACCATTTAAATGTGCTTCGTCATAGTCGCTCTACTATCTTAATCGAGATATCTTATCGCCACTCTGAAGTAGGTACCGTTAAGGAGTTCCGGTGGTTATCTGTCATAATAATCATCAGTTCCACTTCACCCAATAATACTTTTAAATTCCAATGCTGGACGTGTTAGTCAAAAATCTAAAAATACTGATATCGCAAAATTTTTGCATATAATATTTGAGGAGTTCCTATAGTTCTACACAGATCCCCTCATCAGACACCGATTTGGTGACAATGGATCACCTCGGAAGTATATCCTATCAAACAAAAAAAGACTACAAAATTGGTCCACAATTGACGAAGAAATCGGTGGACATACATAAAAAAAAATATTATCGCATTTAATTTGTGACGATTATTTAAATAAAGCGGATAACCATAGATTTTTTTAATTGCTTCCACAGATTAAACACTGTCAATCTCGATGAAATATGAAACCAAAAATACACTTCCTATGGGAATGGCAGTTAACGAATCTCACATATAGTTGCATGTTTATTGTTTGATTTTAATTTCACACATGTTTGGACAGCCCTGCCCCCTCCCACCCCCCCGTTTGCACCCTGTTAGCGGGCACGGAATGCAAACGCGACGATCTGATGCAAACCGAACTTGTGATAGCGGTGACTTACCGGAGATTCAATTTAAACAACTTCTAAAAGGAATGTAGAGGTTAGTGTTATTATATTTGGGGATCTAGTCAAAAAGGGCGTTAGTAGATTTAACTTGTAATAAAAAACGGTATACACATAAACGGAGTACACAAGACTTAAACCCTTTTTCACTTGATCTTCAGGAGACTTACACCCTTTTTCAGTAGGACCCCATATAAAACTAGCGACCCACCCTCGCTTCGCTTTGGTTTATGTGAGTTTTCTATAACACCCGGACATAATTCCGAATTTATTACATAATAACCTTTCTCTTGAATTACTCTATCTATTGATGAAAACTGCATTAAAAATTGCGTAGTTTGAAAGATTCAAGCGTATAGTTATACAGAAGGACAGACGGCGGGAAGCGACTTTGTTTTATAGTATGCAATAAAGATATGGCCATGTTTATCAGATACTTGTGGAATGATATGAACACAGATTTGGATCTACTTATACGATAAAATATAATTGTATACGTGTCTGTATGTGTCAAACCCCATGCCTAGTAAGTAATTGTTATATTTCTCAATAAAGAGTATACTTATACATATATTTAGCTAAATCAGGGCGTGTGCCTGAATGATTATTGTTGTTCTAAAAGGCCCGACTTGACAGTTATCAACGCGGTAGGTATAAAATATAACCTTAAATACATATTTTGTACTGAGTTGACAGCTGTCAAATAGGGTCTCTGACATCGGCACGATATACACAGACTTTAGAAAACGCAAGTTTGAAAAAGGAACGATCCGAGTACCTACAGCGGTAAGGCCTGATTTTCCAAAAGTCAGTGTTGCTGGCCAGTTATAATAATAATATATGACCTTATCCAACATAACGAAATAACTTCTAACCTTCATAAATACTCCTATATGTATATCTATGACCAGACAAGCCTGCTCACTCAACCAGAATCGAACCAGCGTCAAATTGATCTGAAACACTTGCCGACGTGTCGGGGGTATTCGCGTGTGATAGGGTCAGAAGGGAAGCGGTTTGGAAAAGTAAAGGTTCCGTGATTGTCCGTTTATAGAGAAGTGAAAAAGGAGAAAATAGCTTTAGATTCGCTATTTTCGCGGAAGTTATGTCACTTTCTGAGTTAAATTATAATAGGTATTATGTGACTTTGAAGAATATAGTCGTATGTCCTTGCTGTCATTTGGGCATGATTGAATAAAATCATTATATGAAACATTCGAAAGGTACTTCATAAACTTTTTGCTTAGCTCTCGCTAATAAATATGGTTAAATGTTTTAGAATAAGCAGCCTCTACCGCCAAGATAATAAAAAAAATTACCAGTTCACTTTTAATTTTTCCGTGACAAAATAATTACTACTAATTTTGGGTCTTGGACTCTTAGGGTGCTGAATTTCATCCAAATCTTTTCATGCGTTAATGCTTGAGAGACAAACATTCAAACATCTAAAAATTCATTCATTCTCATGAACTTTTACATTTACTTACTTTTTAGAATACTATTATTATTATACATAGGTACAGGTATGAAATGACATAATTTGTGAAAGCAATACGATTTAGGTCAAGGCTAATCCTGCTTAGACGCATTTAAAATTACCGATTACTGTGTGGGTGATACTTGGTCTGTACTCGGTAAATAAATATTTCTTTTGATATGTTGTCATCTTGTCAACGTTACTACCTATGTAGTTCCCATTTACTTGACAGTAATGGCGGGCCAGTTAAAAACAATACAATAACATGTCAAAAGCAATACAGTTTTACCGAGTAGAATAGAGCCCCTGCAGGCTTATGGTTGCGTTTATCGCGTGTCAAAATGTGTATAAAGCATCCGTCACTCTCGTACTTATATACGTGTCAGAAAGTGACGGATATTTTATCCACAATTTGTCACGCGATAAGCGCAGCCATATATTAGGCCCCCTGTACTTAGATAGTAACGTGTGACTACCGTAAAGTAACGCACGCTTTAGTTTCTTGACATGTCCCTACTATTTCAAAATAGGTCGTCCATTTCTAAACAACCTTAAATTAAATTCCGTCGTGCCGAAGCTAAATTTCAATGGCTACATTTCAATAGAAATCGGTTCGATAGTTTCTGAAGTACAGACGGACGGACAGTATTAAACTATAATAGGATTAACTTGACTGGGTAAGGGTATGTTTGTGAAAGCAGTCATGATAGTTGGTGTTGTATCGAAAATCTTCATTACGCAAGTTAAAAAAAAACAAGGCACAATCTCACACAAATAAAGCTAGTCCCAAACTAAGCTCTGGCTTGTACTAAGGGTACTCGACCGATAAATATATTTATATAGAGAAATACATAGAAAACATCCAAGACACATGAACAAATACTCGAATTAATTAATTTCTGAGAAGGTCGGAGTAAAGACAAGTAGGTATGAAGTTTATATTTTGCATTTGTACAGTCGCAACCAAAGTAGTAGAAGACTATACGCTCAAAAATATTTTAACTGAATTACATGGTAAAAGGCAATTAGAGCTTGTTCAAAATGTTTTGAACGCATTTACTGCTCTGATATTGCAATATTATGTGGCGAGTGTACTCGTTTGCGTTTAGAGTGTATCAGCACAGAATGATACGAGCGTGCGAGTTAACCATATAAAATTAATAATGATCCTTTTTACAACACTAAAAACAATAAATTTCAACCTTACACAACTACTAAGCTCAAGCTGAAAAAGTAAAAAACAATATCCATAAAATGTTTTTGTCTAAAGCCGCGTAACAAATTCGAAATGTGAAAAGTATCCCACAATTCAAACATGTACGAGTATACAACTAAAAAAATGAGAGCAATTTTTACCAGTACTTACAAATGGTTGTAATAAATCGCTACCTACAGACCCCTAAAAAGGCGGTCACACGGCAAAAGTCGAACAAAGTGAAGTTACAAACAAGGGGATCTAGTTATCGAAACCATTTGCGTGCGGGCCACAGTATACAGATTATGAAGACGCCATTTTTATTATTTTTATCACAGTTATCTATTTGTTATTTTTAATTTATTCAGTGTGAGTACACGCTGAGACGTTTCAAAATTAAAATCAATCGAAAAGGTAAATTATGGTACAGACGACGACCAAGTCCAAAAAAATGCATGCAGGTTGCAAACAATTTACACGAGTGCCACACTGTAGTCTGTAGCAGCAATTTTACGCTATGCAGAAAAAATCTGTTACAGTGGACGCGATATTGGGTCGCCAGCGCTGTATGTGTTAAGGTGGGTTTAGACCAAGCGAACGGACAAGAATTCTATGGCATTATCTCTTACGTTTACTTTGTAAAAATAAAAACAAAACATGTTCTAGAGCATTCGCATGTGATTCATGTAATAATTAAGACAAGGACAACATGTGATTCATGTTATAATTAAGACATGGATGGTATGTCAGTTTCGCCTAGTTTAGCACGGTAGGTATCAAATTATTTACACACAATTGACTGTATTTCCAATGTTTACTGTGTGTAGTGAAATGGAGATGTTTCTCGCATGTACCTCACGTTGCACGGTGCGCGTAAAACTGGTTTCGCAGCAAATTGGACCAGGTAGTACAGGCTATGGATTGCAGGCGGACGGTCCAAGTGTCACGTTGAGTGTATTTCGGCTGAATTTAACTAAAGTAGTGGAGACACTAAATGGCGTCTGTCAAAGCCTGTATAAGGTAGCCGTGACATGTATAGTATTAGCAATTGGGGGGCGAAGGGGGAATTGTACCTTCACGATTAGGTACTGGCACTCTATTTTACAGCTAAGCATTTGCTGGTTGGTTTGGTTTCGGTCGGTTAAGGGCCTGTTTCACAATCGTCAAGTAAAGCATATCTGATACATAAATGTAGCCCTTTCCTTTTCTTACATTTGAACATAGACAAGGAGAGAGCTAACTTTAACTGGCACTTAATTTACTTGTCGATTGTGAAACAGGCCCTAAGTATCATTATTCACAGACTATTAGAGTCTAAGGGAGAAAATAAAGAAGAAAATGATATAGCTGTTGATAAGTTTACGCATAGTTAATGTAACTATTATATCAAATTATAGCACCTTTAAACCCTAGCTTGAAAAAATATGAAATATTCAAGATTGAAATGTTTCAGCATCTCTTACTTTTTACTTTCTCTTCAAATACTTTGTTGATAAATAACAACGGATTATCTCTTAATAGGTTTACTGCCGCTTGTTTAGTGACGTGTAGTCTTATTCTATTGCTGTAGCAAAGAAAGTGACAGCAGCTACTTTAATCAAGCATTAAATTAAATTGACGTCTATGAGTGCGCCAGTTAGTACCAATTTCACCAAACGATGTTAAATTTAATCAATGTTAATCGACTGTTAATGTTCATACATTTTGACAGCTGTTAACGCTCTAATCGTCTGTTAAGTGGTTAACATCGTTTGGAGAAATTGGTACTAAGGATCACGGTTGAGAGAACATTCCAAAGTTTATTTCATCGTAGTAAGTATTTGGTACCTAAGCCTTAAAGTTAATGAGTTAAAACCAAATGAAACCATTCATGCTTAAAGTCTCGATATATTTTTTACGTATAAGCCTACGACTTACACCTTTTTATATAAAAGGGCGTAAGTACTTTACTTAAGAAACTTATTATACGCCGTTTTGTTTTTCGTGCTGGCTTGTTTTATGATCTTATAACATACAAAGTTCAGGCGAACGGGCTAAGAAACACTTCAAGTCTCTTCGGCTGGAACTACGACGAAGTTTATGTGATAATGAACCATAAAATGATAAAGATAAAAAAGATAAAAGTCATTTATTCAGTAAGTAGGCCGCACGGGCACCTTTACACGTCAGGAGTCTACCAGCGCTTCCCAAGAGGAGACCACTGCCGAGAAGAAACGCCGCAAGAAACTCAGCAGTCAGTCATTTTTTAACCATATTTCCTATTACAATGATACAACTTAGTCTAGTATTATATAAAGCTATAAATATTAATTTAAATATAATATGCGTAGATCAGCAGGAAAACATGGCAAAAATATTAGGAGAGATTTAGACGGAGAAAAAGGCAAAAACAAAAAAATTAATAATAAACAAAGTTTCGACATGTTTTCCTACATCAACAGTGTCCCCTAGACAAGATAAAGGTTTTACATTTGAACAAATTATTATTGACTAAGTTTCGAGTTTAGGCCATGCATTTTTGTCTGCTAGATAATCCTCGACCCTATAATACGCTTTAGACATTAACGACTTTTTCAAGTAATTTTGAAGTGCTGAAAAGGGTAACTTTAAAACTACGTCAGGTAATTTATTATAGAAATGAATGCATTGACCAACAAATGATTTATATACTTTACGTACGCGGAATTTTCGAATAGCAATTTTATTTTTATTTCTTGTATTTAAATTATGTATATCAGAATTTTTGGTGAAAGAATCTAAATTTTTAATAACATAAATAATATTCTCATAAATAAATTGAGATGCTACAGTTAAGATATTAATTTCTTTAAATAGTTCTCTTAAGGAGTCACGAGAATTTAAGTTATAAATAGAACGAATGGCCCTTTTTTGTAAAACAAATATAGTTTGTATTTCAGCTGCCTTACCCCAAACCAGAATACCGTACGACATGACACTATGGAAATAACTATAATAAACTAAGCGAGCTGTTTCAACATTAGTTAGCTGTCTAATTTTCCTAACGGCATAAGCTGCCGAACTTAGTTTACCTGCCAGTACAGCTATATGGGGACCCCATTGCAAATTTTTATCTATTGTTATGCCTAGAAAAACTGCCTTATCTACCATTTGCAGACACTCGTCATTTATAAAAATACTAGAATCTACCGGTTTAACATTAGGCAAAGTATGCAGAGACTATGCTTGGTGCAAAATAAAACCTATATTCATACCTACACGTATTTTAGTTTAATAAGTGGATAGCAATTGAGGGCGGAAGTAAGGTACTAAATAGGTCAAGGCTATATAAAAAAGTGTGGTGCGATATTATTGACACGAGTGTGTTTACTCGTGTGTTTTAGAAAGAAAAAAAAACCTTCATCTTTGCTATTGGACACTACTGATACAAACCAAAGTGTAACAGTCTGTTTTAAAAATGGCCTGCAGGCCTTGTGGTTGCGTTTATCGCGTGGCAAAATGTGGATAAAGCATCCGTCACTGTCGTGCTTCGGTATATATAAGTGTCAGAAAGTGACGGATGTTTTATCCACATTTCATCACGCGATAAACGCAGCTATATTAGGCCCCCTGGGATATTATTATGGATCCTGCAGATATCTTGACGAGATCTTTCTATTAATACATTATTTTTTAAGTTTTGTTTTGTCGCTGGTTACCGTAGTATTTAATTATACTTTTTTTTACAAAATTATCCAATATTCCGACAAATTCAAGTAAGTTTAGATTATTTAGAACGCTATGAAAATATCGTTTCGTAGGATCAGACGTTTGCCCGTGAAACAGTGTAATATTTCATTTTACAAAAAATGCTTTGTATAATAATAACCCAAGGTCAAATGTTTCTCGCGATTACAATTTCAAGGTCAAGGTCACCCGTTTTAACCTCATTGGTCCCCTATAACATAACAAATGTAGTTTGCAAACCTTTCACGCATCTTCGCAAACAAAAGGCTCTTGATATCGCGTGTTCAGAATCAATTAATCGTATTTCGGAACGCGCCAAAACAAATCCGCCATGTTTCCGGTTCATTAATGGCCGCCGTCACGGCAGCCGGTTATAGGCGGTTATAACCGAATTGATGCGTTGCTATGTCATTTGAGTTGAGTTTTGCTTAGTTTATGACTTGTCAACAAGAAGACATATTTTTTGTAGCGCTTACGCTTATCGCTACCTAGTTGTGACACTGATAAGGAACTCACAGTTAAAGATATTTTTTAAGAATGCAAACTCGACTGACCTACAATCTCACACATTGACCTAGTCCCAAACTAAGATCTAGGCTTTAACTATGAGCACTAGACAACGATAAACTTACATATATAGTTAAATATATACTTAAATACATAGAAAATATCCAAGCCCCAGGAACAAATACTCGCGTTCATCACATAAATATCTGCATTACCGGGATTTGAACCCGCTACTGTTAGCTTCGTAGGCAGTATCACTAATAACTAGGCTAACGTGTCCTGAACTAGAATAATGAGTTAGTGTTCCCACCATTTCATGATACCAGCTTGGTGGAACCATAACATGGTACCATAATATTATGATAGCACACTATATTATATTATGACTAGAGTATAGAGTTTAATCACTTAAAGAATCCGTTCGAATGCGTTTTTCTAATTCAGAGAAATACACTGGCAAACATAATACTCGTAACGGGTAACTTTGCTAGGAATGACAGTACCAAGTCACATGCTATTTTTCTTTGTGAGTATAATTATTAATTTGTTCATATTTAAATAACCCTGGCATTCTAATTCCATTAAGAAATATTAATTTTTAATTATTTATTCAAAGAAATTGCATGTTTACATTGGATAAAGAGAAACAAAAACCAATTTAAGTTTTCCCGTTGATGCGCTGACGAGGTTTATTGCTGAGAATAACGATGAAAACACTTAATCCTATTTAACCAAGCTAAATATAATCCTATGGTTCTACAGGAGTGTGATTCTCTCAAAAACGCGGTCGGATGAACGAACGAGTGAATGTCGCAGCGGCGAGTTTAAGTAGTTCCGTCAGAGCGAACAAAACACATTTTAGCACGTTAATTAGGCAGCCTTATACGTTCGATCTTATCGACAATAGACATGCTGCCAAATTGAAAATGCACGCGCTAAAATGTGTTTTGTTTGCTCTGACGGGACTACTTAAACTCGCCGCTGCGACATTCACTATTTCGTTTGTCCGATCGCGTTTTTGAGAGAATCACACCCCAGTGGAGGTCTTAGAAGGTGCTTCAGGTTTATACTTGTCCCTCACTCGCTCTCATAAGTTCTTATTAAGAGCGAGTAAGAGAGAAGTACAAACCCAAAGCACCTTCTAAGTGCTCACAGAGTGTATATCTTCACCTATGTGATAATAACTATTACGTAGATGAAAACATTAGCACCCCCGAATGGCGAAACCTACTTTCAGAGCTGATTAAATAAAATAGACGGCACCATTTTCAAGAAACCTAGCTTAAAACCGCCCTGAAACTAGCTTTCCTTAAAAAAAACCGCGTTCGTATCGGTCCCTGTGTTTGGGCGCTCGGATGGCATAGACAGAGAGAAATTAAAAAAAAAACCCACTGCCGGCTAGCAAGCGATTAGCTATCGTCTATTTTCTCGCTTAAGAAACGAACAAAAGATATAGATCCCGTGTGAATAATAGAGACATCTATTAATAGTTGGTCGCTGGCTTTTCACACTGTCCCGGTGAGAGCTCTCCACTAGTTTGTCGAAACATAAGATATAGATCCTGTGTTTATAAAAGAGACACATATATTAATAGTTGATCGCTGGCTGTTCACACTGCGCCGGCGAGAACTCTCTCCACTAAGTCGAAACAAAAGATATAGATCCCGTGTCAATAAAAGAGACACATATATTAATAGTTGATCGCTGGCTGTTCACACTGCGCCGGCGAGAACTCTCTCCACTAAATCGAAACAAAAGATATAGATCCCGTGTCAATAAAAGAGACACATATATTAATAGTTGATCGCTGGCTGTTCACACTGCGCCGGCGAGAACTCTCTCCACTAAGTCGAAACAAAAGATATAGATCCTGTGTCAATAAAAGAGACACATATATTAATAGTTGATCGCTGGCTGTTCACACTGCGCCGGCGAGAACTCTCTCCACTAAGTCGAAACAAAAGATATAGATCCCGTGTCAATAAAAGAGACACATATATTAATAGTTGATCGCTGGCTGATCACACTGCCAACGAGAACTCTCTCCACTAGTGTGTCGAAACAATAGATATAGATCCTGTGTCAAGTAAAGAGACACATATATGATCGCTAGCTCTACTCGCTTCCCGCACATCGTCGGCGGTGGGACAAATGCCTTTAACACCACTCTTTTTACGTCTGGGGTTGAAAAGAGCAACAATACTGTATGATATTTTATGATAGGTACACTCGTAGAAAGAAGAACAAACTAACATGCATTCAAAATGTCAGTATGACTAATGATAAATAATTAACGAAAGGACACGTGACGCTCATAGTAGTAGTTGCCAGACGCCTTACCAAAGAGTTGATTTAATAAGTGTTATGGCCAGAAGGGAAAGGGACAATGCTAAATTGACCATTTATATTCAGACTAAGAACGGGTGAAAATATGAATGTTCTTACGAAAATAATTTTTAAAACCTGAATTAAAAGTAAAGGCATTTTTTGTTGTTGTAGGCCATATTAATTTATATGCTGTTTCGACCATTGCTGATGACAGTTAAAAAAAATGCTTTGATGGTTACAAAAATATGAACAGAAAGTACAAAAGCATAATACTCAATACAAACTAAAACTAACACTATCGGATAAAGAGTGAATATCTAGAGCGTTCTTAGTCCATTTCTTAATGTGTATATATGTGTATGTGTGTTGGTATTTAGTCAATCAAGCAAAACAAGAATCTGCCTTGTTATTTTTTAAAATAAAACAAACCTTCAGATGCAGGTACGGAACTAAACAGTTTAAATCGCCATAAAACACGTGTTAGATAACATTTATAAGTTAGTACTTACAGTCGATTTTAATCATAATTTAAACAAAACACAAGCGATAAACTTAGTGTAATTGTAACTGCTCAATTGCTCATTCAAAAGGTAATTTAGTTCTCTTATCGGCCCTCAACTTGGTCGGAGCTGAAAATAAATACATCGTGTAATCGAGATTGTACCTTTTAATAAACGAAAAACTACATATAAAAAATAGATCAAATCTTACAACTAATAAAATGCTTGTCAGAACAATCTTTCTAAGCGATATACTGAAACATATTGTTTTTTCACATCAGAAAAAAGTAACAAAAGATGAAAATAATAAAATCTATTTCAACGTGGCTCTACGCTAAGTGGGGTAGTGAATCGAAATGCCTCATTCCCAAAAACAATATTGCCAACCTTTCTAAAAAAAACAGAAGACAGTAGAAAAAAGAAAAACATCGTAGGTACTTTTTATTGTACACGGCTCATTAGCTCCGGTGCCGCCGCCGCTACGAAAAAGAACCTTTCCGTCA
The DNA here is from genome assembly GCA_948252455.1 of Acleris cristana. NCBI lineage: Eukaryota > Metazoa > Arthropoda > Insecta > Lepidoptera > Tortricidae > Acleris > Acleris cristana. Next base: position 6,818,451 of record OX411782.1, on the reverse strand, counting down.
AAGGACACGGACGCACAAGCCAATTTAGACTTTGGCACACACCACTTAAAGTTTAACTCGGCCCGTATTGTTTCGTATTTGGAACCACCCGATGTGAATTGGGACATTTTTTCCCAGTTTTAAAGCGTAGCTGGGTCTTTTATAAGATAACTAGCGACCCGGTTTCACCTTTTTGCCAACTTACTGCATTTGTGCTCACTACAGCCACTTAGTCGCTTAAGTTATTTCACACTTTGCGATGTGCACGTTAAAATACCTTATTTTGTTTCATTTATTTTTCTGTGCAAACATATGTGCATGCTTACTGGAGTTACATCCGATTTCACCAACGTTTAAGGGGCTATAAGCATGAATTATCAATGGTTAGGTAAAGTGTCTCTTAAACACTTTTAAGTGACAGTAAAACTATCGATGTCAAAGTGATTCCTAAACACTTTTAACTAAAGTAGCATTTCTCAATATGTCTATTAACAGTAACTTAAAAAAGTGTTAAGTAGACTCTAAGTGTCACTCGAATTATCAATATAGTTGTATGAATACTATATGTGAAATAAATCTGGCTGTATGAACATTACATATTTTCTGAAAGAAATTTCCAATGAAGTTTATCTAGGCTCTCATGAAGCTAGTATCGAGTATCCAGATAATTAAATAAATCTCGAGCGTTTTCACGTCACGCCGACGCGCTCTTCTACTTAGTTTTAAGTTTATTTCATGCAATCGTGCAATATCAAATTAGCTATTCATTTATTGAATTTTTATTGCACAAAAACAAGTACAAATGATGGGATTAATGCATAATGCTAAATGCAAATCAGTGATTCGGCGCGTGGATTAGTCACTAATAGTCGATTCATATTTTATAATTAATTATTTTAACATTAACATTCATGTTAATTACTAAACTGTATACGTAATCTAAATGGCAAAATAAAACGTTCAATGTTCAATAAAATACTTTAATTAAATCATAACAGCGTAAAATACGTTTTCTCCTACATTATACTTTCATAGCGATGTTGTCTGAGAGCGTTAATGACGTCACCAGAAATTTAATATGGCGGATACTAAATTCTAATAACCGCCGTCGGGATTTTAAAATTCGCTTTTACTTGGCGTGTTCTGTGTAGAGCTGAGGCTAACACTGAGTAGCTTACCGTGTTATAAAACACCTTATTTTTATATGGTGTGGTGAAGGCAAATGGGCAGACAGGCCACCTGATAGTAAGTTGTTGTCTAACACATAGGCACATACATACATACAGTCAAGGACTTTAATTGTTATGCCACAATGGAACCCTGTCATAATGACAGCGTCAAACCACATGAAAGAAATTACGCCAAAATTAATGATTAACGTTATGCGACATTGGTTCCATAGTGGCATAACAATTAAAGTCCCTGACTGTACCTTCACGCATGTAGTCCCAGAGTGAGGTAGGCAGAGCTACAGAATTACCTACAACTTTAAAAACTTGTTGATAATTCAGTAACCACATTTTGCACAAATAGGCTAAGATGTTTACCAGCGTATTAAGACAGGTGGTTAACTGGTTGTCTAATCCAATGGGGAATTGTAACCTCAAGATGACTTTTGAGGTGGTTACTATACAAGTAGTAAATGGCCGGTATTGCATAAGTTAAGAACATTTAGACTTAAACAATTTGAACGCCCTCCCTTCTACAAATTATCATACTGTCTGACATAATTTGTACGATTTCGCATATTATTTAAGGGTCTAAAAATACGGTTCTTTATTATGGTCCGTCAAATACCTACATATTTCTTATTCAAGCAAACTAATTTTCTCCCAAAGAATGTAGAAACTTAAATAATTTCCGGCGCTGGTTTCAGCAGGTACTAACTCATAATAAACTATTCGCTTCATCCAAAACACGACTAAAACTTGGCGTTCAAAAAAGTTGCGAAAGCTTGATAAAAGTCATAACAGTATACCAAAAACAAAGTGCAAAGTTTAAGCTAGGTTCCGTTTCGGCTCACTTAGCAAAACTAACATGGGTTTTATTACGTGTTATGTACATTTGATGGAGTTTGTTAATTGCTATAATGCTTCCGTATCGGTTTTCCTATTACACACGGAATGGGTATTAGATAATTACTGTTAGATTTGACTGACGGGCACGATCTCTCGAGAGAGTTATGGTCCTCACGTATTCCAGTTTGAATTAGGGACTTTACACATCGTAGAATTCCATGACGCAACTGTGGCACAGTGGTATGCGTTAGTGATTCTCTTTACGTATTCTATTAGGGAGAATAATATTCAGAGACACGAATATCTATCATCCGATGTGAATATGCCAGTGTGATTCGACATTATCTACCTACTCTTAGACATACTGTAACTGTTCCGTTTTTATATTCCTAGCATTATTTCAATTTTATCTTACAAAAAAGGCACAGAAGGCATTTTTAATTAAGAAGAAGACGAGTGGTTTTATTCCCGAGGCAATACAATTGTTGAAGAAAGAATTGTCCAAATAGCGATTCCGATAGTCATAGCATTCCCGATAGCCATTGTAACACGTACCCGGCGTATAAGTCCGCCCAATTAGGCCTTAGTATGTAGGGCATCAGATTAGAGCTACGAGTTTCGGTAATGTGCCGCCAGCAGGCGAGCCGGCCGCGGGCGCACCGGGCGCGACTGTTGTATGTATAATGTATGTATGTAAATACTTTATTGTGCCACAAAATAGAAACAATAAAATTTGTATAAAATAGGGATGTGCGAAGGCGATTAACAATTGCATAGGTATAGGCTTACTCTTGCGTTTGAATGTGTGTAAAAGAACGTATAAATAATAAATTACCATCGCGACTAATATTCAATCTCACAGCGGCATCCTTAATATTTATATTATTATAATATATGGTAAAAGATGATATTTGCAACTGACATAATTATCAATATAAATAGGAAATCGCAGTTAGCCTAGTTAGTAGTGACTGCCTACAAACCTAGTGGTCCCAGGTTTGATTCCCACTTAGTCCCTGAGTATTAGATTTTTTAAAATGTGTTTCTCTATTATAAATATGTTTATAGTTGTCTAGTATAAGCCTAGCTTAGTTGCGCACTATGGTTAGCTTTACATCTAATATCAATTAATAAAAAAATATCTCTAGTTATTAATTTATTACAATAATATTGTACCCTTTTTTTGACAGTGTTCGGTAGAGTGAACATGCTTAACATACCACAATGTTAATAAAAAAAAATTGTCGTATTTTTTTGCACCGATTTCAAAATAAAAAAAGGAATATAAAAGGATTTATTTTTTCTAAAGTTAAGGGTTTCTTAGTTTAATTGAAATCCATATTCTATAATTACACTTCTCTTTTTAAACCCCTGAAGCAGAGCGCTCATTGTACCGACCAACCTACCCGCTAATATGAAACAGCTCTAAGAAAAGGCGTGTTTACGTTGGCAATAAACCCCGGAGCACACCTCGCCTCTTTCGCTCTACAATAATTCAGATCCCCAAGATAAAGATTACCGGCGATGCCTTTATGCTTTCCGCCAATTGTGGAACGGTATACTTAGCTTTTATTTGAATTTGTGTTTATTTCGGATTGCGCGGATTTATTTTTAAATAAGGCAGGGGAACAGCGAGGTTTGTACATCAACAACGTTAATTGTTGAGCCACTAGTAGGCGTAGTCAAGATGCAAACGGTGCAAACGTTTCTGTTTTCTATCGTTTCGAAATATTACTTTCTCAACCTCCTATCTGAGGGGCTAGAGAAGATGCATTACGCTAACCAGCGTTTCTATTCGTTACGTTTTTAAACTAATCGCGTCCCTTGTAGATGACGTGATACGAAAAGTCACGTGATCTACCAGTGACGTGATTGGTTTAAAAACGAAACGAATAGAAACGATAGTTAGCGTAGTGCATCTTGTCTAGCCCCTCTGATTGAATAGTTAGATAGAAAAAACACTCGTGTTCCAAGATTTCTTAAAACTACTTTCACATCAAAATATTCGATCAGATAAGAGGTTGAGAAAGTAGTTGACGAAGAGTTATGACAAGGTTCACTGGTAGATTAGCAGCTAAAGTTGTTAATGTTACATAAAGCAGAATACGACGTTTGTTCTTGGTTAACATAAGACGATGAAGTTTTAATAACGCTCAGCTGCCACCGCTTTGAAGCTGGGTCTAGATTTGTTAGAAAAGCGATAAGCGAAAGTAGTCTTCAAATTATGTTCTCGTTATTTTAATTCCATCTTGCATTTATTTCTCTCTGTTTAGTGTGAGATGGAAGGTATTACTCTCTTTTTAATTAAAATTAGAATACAACTTTAAAACTGACTTTATTAGTTTAATTGCTTATCTTTTTCTGGAAGATTTATATCTTACGTCTTCTGCGGTTAACATTTGATCTTGCCTATCATACTCATACTAATACTCAATTATTTATACATACATACATGCCTTCATGCCTGTTATCCCAGAGTGGGGTAGATAGAGCTTCATAATTACTTACATCTTAAAAAAACTTGTCGATAATTCTGTAACCACATTTTGCACAATAAGGCTAAGATGTTTACCAGGGTATGGCTAAGATGTTTGACAGGTTGCAAGCCCATCGCCTAACAGAACTACAAGTCTTTATTCCCTTAGTCGACTCTTACGATATCCGCGGAAAAACATGGAGTGGCACTTTTAAAGCCGTAACAGACGATCGAATTTGGTCCAGGCCCGACAGCGGATTTGGTTCGCCCCGAACCATATCTGTCCGTCTGTAGAGTAGTCTTGTGACGATAGACAGACAGATATGGTTCGGAGCGAACCAAATCCGCTGTCAGGCCCGGACCAAATTCGATCGTCTGTTACGGCTTTTAGAATACCCGGCAACCATACGGGCCTCATTTATTTATAATATCAAATATTACATATCTGTTTATTTTATTAATATAATATCTGGTTACCTACTTACACTACACAATACAATAGGTATCCAAAAATATTAAATAAGTCGGTGGGTAGGATTATTATCATTCTTCTTGGAAGTGAACTATTAGGAAAATAAGCGAAAAGCCAATATTCACAAGATAAACAAAGATAAATACGTTTGACCTATATTTCTTAATAAAGTTTAGCATAACAAAGACTGACATGGTGACAGGTGGAAGAATAAATATTGACATGGCAACCATCACATTAAGCTGCTGTCATTGGGTTAAAACTGGTTAATGTTCCCAGTAAACTCTGAATAGCGACCTCATTTCGCCAAGCTATACGTTGACACTTGTCATAAGCAAGAAACATTTCCCATTTTCACAATACACGTACGGTCGGCGAAGAAAGTGTTTGTTCACCTCGAGCACTAATAAAAATGTCGCGTTGTGAATTGACACGTTATCGAACTTATTGATATATGATGTGCTAACGAAATCGAAACGTTGGTTAGGACATGTTTAACAGCTTTTGGTTAACGAGTAGATAGCTAGTAACGACTCACAAACAAGATTTAAAACTAAATTTATCATCATCATCATCATCATCATTATCAGCTGCAAGACGTCCACTGCTGGACAAAGGCCTTCCCCAATGTTTTCTACAACGATTTAAACAATATAAAATAAATTTATCAACCAAGTGTAAATCCCTAGTGGGGCCCCATTCGGATTGGTTTTCCTTAATTTTAAATATCTGTATAATCTATAGGGGTTTGGGTATAAGTGTTGTAATTTGTAAAAGTCATATATTTTTAGGTGAGCGGCCATTCGTAAAAGTGGTGGTGTATTATACAGATCTAATCTCTTGCAAATAAACATATTTTGTTGAAAAATAATACTCTTGAGTGCATCCGAGCCGAGATATTTAAATGATGAAAATGATACTTTGGCGTTCTTTTAGTGCTAAAACTTAAAACTAATATCTTTAATATCTCGACAATACAAGTCAAACTTACCCTTTATAAACGTCAAACCCTATTCTTGTTAAACTAGAATCGAATTTGACGGTTACAAATAATAAATACCTTTAGAGATATTTTATTTACACGGATCTAAAATTTTGTTGTAAGATAAACTGTTGCTTACTTTGCCTAACAGTGGTAAAGTAACTTGCAGTAATCAATTCATACTTGTTGCATAAGAACTTAAAAGAAGCAGAGTTGCTCAGTTGACGAATCGATTCTTACTGCCGACCAAAACATAAAGGGTGGGTAGTATGTATTAGGTCCTTACCTATGAAATTGGCGTTTTATATGGAGAATTTTATGAAAACGGTGGTTTTCATACATTTAATTTTGCGGATTATTTAGTAACGTCAAATGCAAACCAAACAAAATTCTGTCAGGAATATTGGACACTTCTAAGCTATATTATACATATCTTAATTACTTAAATATAGTTAGCTTCATAAAACTCTGCGTACTTGAAACACATTAACTGCCAGCACATGAAAAGAGTTGAGTTCACACTTTAATTTTAAACACTAAGTAAGAAATTGAACCATATTATTTGTATATAAAACCTTTGTTACATACTGTATAAATGAAATTTAAAAATAATTTGGAAGTTAAAATTGAAATGAGTAAATTTCCGTACGAAATAAAACACGTAAAAATAACGCCAATTTCATAGGTAAGGACCCAATATAAGGAGTGTGTACTCTTATACCACATTTTTATTCCGGATGGTTGTAGGTACTCCAACATGTACTATGCCTATTGGCGCAGTTTTTTCATCGCTTTAAATTTCCTTTGGCCAGGCCTATTTGCCTAGCCAAGATGCAAAAGCTGCTAACTTTTATAATGTCTCGATTTGAAATGTATGGAGTTGACAGTAGGCGACGCGATCTGTTATCACTATCAGCCTACGACAATCCCATACATTTTGTAAATTTTAGATAATCGTTAACTTTGTGTTATGCATCTTGACTAGGCTAGTTACCAGGGCTCAATTAGCGAAAAGAGTCGTTTTCGAGCCGCTTATACGTAGGCGACGGACCATGTAACTTAACTTTACCACTTTTTTGGTTGACAGTACAATAACACTCGACACCGTATATTAACGGCGCTTCCTGACATAAAACCTTTTTGCGTGCGGAAAAAAACAAATATCGCAACCCTTCCGGGCAAGGGTAGCGATCGGGGTCACACGTCAATGTTACGGGACGTTTGCGCTACTGATGGGGTGTTAGATACAGTTTCATTCCGGGTTTGTTTATGGGCGGTGACGTCAAATTGAGATGTGTTCTAGGCATAATACAAAAAAAGAAAAAAAAGTCAAGTACGAGTGGGACTCGAGCAGCAAAGCTTTCAAACGATAAACGATATAACTTGAACTATAAAAAATGCGCCTAAAAAAAAACTAAGGATAAAATTTTGTTTGGACCACTACTCGGACCAAAACTCGTATACAGTGTGTGACATCCATAAGAACATAAATTTCAAGTAACTATAGCTTTAAGTGCTGTGAACCGTTTAAGGAAGGAATTAAGTTAATAGCTCCAATCAATTTAGTGTAATTCATTTTTAAAGGGTCCATCGAGCAGCAATGTATAACGTTAAGTCTAAGTTAATTGTGGGATAATTGAGATATTTTAGATACATTGCGTGGCGAATTAGTTAGTATGAAAAAAAAAAATACGACTTATGTTAACAATACACATGTTTTTATGTTAATTAGGATGCATATTAACTGTTGTCAAAATATATGTTCGTATGGATGACACACACTGTATACATTAAAAATTTCAACTTACGGCTTGAGCCGTTTCAGAGAAAAAGACAAACGGACAAAGTTATCTTATAAGGGTTCCGTTTTTCAGTATTTGGGAAGGAACCCTAAAAATAGAGTGTTTAATAAATAATAAAAAGAAAACGGGGCAGCAGATAATTTTATCAAGTGGCCGGGTCGGGGCCATACTTAATCTATTTGCCCTTCGATCGGTGTGGTGTCATTTTCAACTGCTTGAAACAAAGTCTTCAGCGAAATACTGCTTTTGATTAGAAACTATAAAAGTAAAAGCTTCTTAGTAATTAAGTTATTTCTGTTTTTTTGGTAATAAGTCAATGTTATGGTGATTTGAAATGTCAGGTGAAATATTAAATCGCACTAATAAATAATATTAACGAAATGTTTTCTCTTTGTTTCAGGTATTGTGATTGAAAGAAGACAACTGCAAGTTTTATCATACCCAACATTAATAAAGTAAAAAAAAAAAACTATTTACATAAAACAAAAAGGCTGAATCCATTTAAATCCTGCTACTTAATACACAACATTAGCCTAGTGTTGCAAAGTATTTTTTTATTTGTATGAAATCAAATAAGTTTCTTTATAAAACATATAACTTTTGAGCCAAGCATTTGTTGCTGACTGTACTTTTTAAGTCCAAACTCTTTAGGTATAAGTACAGCTGAGATCCTTTTGCTGTGTCCTGTAATCATTAAGTAAGCTCTTAGACACCATGATATTGCAATGTCTTTGGATTTAGTGGTGGTAAGATCTTGTGCAGGGTCGATCCGGATCGCTACCACCATCGTATCTTTTAACCTACCGCCAAGCAGCAGTGTTTTGCATTGTTGTGTTCCGGTGTGGGGATAATAAAACCGGTAAAATGACTAGCATAGAGGAATTCCTCCTTAATCCTTAATTAAGAGTCTTAAGATTGCAGTCTAGAGATTGCAGTATTGATAATTCAAATATCAATGGGGCTCAGATCCACTTTACCATTAGGTGTTGGTATACTATGTTCCTTGTCATAAAACGACATCCAAATTTCCCAAGATTTGAACTCAACCTACTATAAACAAACTAAAGTCTCATAAAGGCAGATTTTTGTTCAAAAGTATCAAACGCTCTATTCAAAACGCGAATCCACCTGCTAACCTAAACCCTTTTTCATCGAGCACACCTGTTTGAAAGGGAATAAATAATGGCGGCGTCCCGGACACGAACTGCGCCAAGAATACTTACGATAACAGAGTACAAACAGACATACTGACTACCCAAGAGTACTGGAACATATTGTAGATGGGTATAATAACTACTAATGTTATAAATGCAAAAGTGTTGGTTGATTTGTTGCTCTGTTCATCTTTCACGCAGCAGCTGAGCAGCGGATCGACATGATTTGTTTTATACACCGTGCCCTGGACGTACCCGAAGGATTTTAACCATTGATTCTAGACCTTATTTGGAGTATATAATGTGGTATAACATGTAGTCCAATATCGCATATTTTCCGAGATTTTTATTGTTAAAAAACAATTCCATAGTTAATTTAATTTGAACTCTGTCACCTTGACTTAAAGCATTATTACCCCAGCCAGTGCTGAAAGGCCGGAGGAGAAAGTCCTTCCTCCGTTTACCTATTTTTGTTAAAGTACCTATGCTCTGTTATTTTCGGTCAGTTGCAAATGTCACAATGATAAATAAAGACAAAGCAGATTTGAAGTAAATTTTAGCTCTTGTGCGTGTACCTATGAATAAGAAGGCCACATACTATAAATAATATGATTTCCGCGGTTACCACAAAGCACTTCTAGCGGTTAGACATGAACCGGATTTAAAGCGATATCGCTAAGTTCGTGTCTCAAACTTCGAGATTATCGAAGCTGTTGCATTCGATATTGTTACGGACTACCGCTTATCGAGTCTCTGAGGAGAGTGCTCATTCGACAGGCTGTAAGTATTTGATCGTAACGAATCGCAGAAAAACGGAAAATGTAAAGATTTTGATGTGACATTGGTTTATCGGTATATCTTATCGTATCTTTGAACTAATTGGCCCTTTTGAATAAACTAGACCCTTTAAGTTTTTTTGTGCAATTACGTTCTAACACACTCAGCTGTTTAAATGTGCACGTTTCCCGACGAGGCCTATGTTTTTTCAAATTAAGAGTATCCAGTAATGTACTTAAGTCAGAAAAAGTCATTGATACACGATAGACTTCCGACGCTCTTTTAACATTGGTTTACTTCAGTTCCATATAGTTTCTTCTTGTTCTATTTATGCCACCTCTTAAACTAAGGAGTGTTGAAAATCTGCCTCGTTACCAATCCTTTGTTTGTCCCAAAAAACAGCGTTCTTTGTCTTTCCAATTTGCTAAAGTGCATGCATCTTATTAAGAATACAAGCAAGTTCTGATTATTTTATCACTGACTGGTAACTAACAAGGGTTAGGCCGTGAGAGTTAATATGAAGTTACAATATGACGTCGTCGTATAGTGTAGTGATAAAGCGATAGTGGGTTGTAAGTGGTTCTATCATATTATCATGTCCGTTAATGACGTAGGTAAAGTTATAACCACTTACACGATGACAAAATTTGCAGAATAGCAGAGCAGTATTCGTACCCATTAATATGTTTAAAAACTGGCCGACAATAGCTACGGTGATATTGTGGGTCACTGTATATTTAACCATTTTAGCTACTCGCATAAATCGGATTTCTGCGGTACCAAACGTAAAAAATTCATTCCAACTTCCGCCATTTAGTGTCCGATTTTCGTTCCCTAATTGCTCACAAACAGTTAACCCCACAAATTCTACTACGACCGCAAATTGATACCCAAAATTTCCAGTGGCACTTAAATGCCACTCCTTTCTACGCCCAAATGCATCTTGCAATTTCCAAACAGCCATAATTGTAACACATTACCGTGAAACAAAACACATACGTTCAATCCGACAGCAAAAATCGCATGTTCCGAATTCAAATAGGACCAAAATAACGGTATTTTATACACCCGTCATTATTATAACAAGACTCCTTACAGTTGCATTACACGTTATGACCTTAGAAATACAGTTGGATTTAGTGAAAGCAGGTGTTTGTTGATTCCCCCGTACCAAGGAATGCTCGGTCTAATCGCGTTTCGTTTGTTTGGAACGCCTCCTCATTAATAATATTCAGGATATTTGCATATAATGAGAGGGTTGCCTGCCGAAATGTTTCGTGGTACCGGCTCGCGTTTATAGCTCGTTTTAAGCCTGTTCCGAGCTAATTGTGCTTTATTTCTTGTTTAATTGCACATTCGTTACGAGATGAATCTTGGGTTTGTTTTTTGGCGGCGGGAATTGTCGCGAAGCGTTGCATTACTGGCAAGCATTATATGATTCCGTAAATGAATGGAATATAAGGCCACTTGCATCTATTTACTATACTACTCTAAATCTTTATTATGGTTGGATTTGATACAAAAAATCGGGTACCTACTGACCAATTTCAAAATTAGGGCCTCTCTATTCTAGACGGCAAAAACCATATAGTTTTTGACGTGTTATGATATTGTAACTCGACCGCCATTACTCTCAAGTAAATAAGAGCTATCAAAAAGTTACCGCCTATAGAATCTCGGCCTAGGTAAAAAGTAAGTTACAATATCGGTTGACATAAATCAATAGAAAGTCGGCAAATAAGAAAAACCCTCCATAAGCTTAAAACATCTTCGTTTTTCAGTCCATGGACTATAATTAAAAAACCAATAAACATTATATGGAGAAATAGATCCTAAAGATCGTAATTCGATTTCTCATTACGCGCTCTAGTTTGACCCAACTTTCGCCATTACTACAACCTCCATTGCTAATACAGAAAAAAATATTATTTATTACTGACATTACATAACATTGGGGCTTAGGGAACTATAACTAGTTCCATAAATCATAACTGTACCGTAACTTATCGTAACTTGGAACAAATAGTTTGATTTGCGGGAACAATGCCCCAACAAGTGTTTGACAGCTCCAGCTAATCAACCTCGGACTTGCCTCTGGGGTTAATGGATAAGAACATCTCCCTTTTATTCACAGAAGTTGACTATAATACATACTGTTGATTTAATATATTATAGACAGACGATCAGTCGACATATGTATACCCAGTTTTACAAACTGTTTTCTGTTTTTTGCTAATAAGAAATCGATAGACGGTATTATAATGGGGTATTCGTGTTAATCAACGAATGTACCACTGGAAAATCGTCTACCAATACTTTTTTTTGGAAACAACGAATAGACCACAAAAGCTTGTACAGCGCTGAAAACTCTTAATTATATTAACTGATAATGAAACTTACATAAACCACTTACAGGACATAAAAAGCACCCCATTAAAAATTATCCTGTATGTTTCTAAAGAACCTAGTATACGTATAAAGAAGAAATAAAGTACGTACAGTCAAGGACTTTAATTGTTATGCCACTATGGAACCCTGTCTTAACCCTTAAATGCATAATGATGTATATCTGCATCGTATACTTTAAAGTTCATTTTCAAACATACATTTTAAGCAAATTTCAAACTTATAATTTATGCATTAAGATTTGTAGCGTTGTCAAAATTCAAATTTGGAAATGAACTTTAAAGACGCGTTCCACTTTTGAAATTCTATGCATTTAAGGGTTAATGACAGCGTCAAACGCCATGAAGGAAATTACGCCAAAATTAATGATTTACGTTATGCGACAGGGTTCCATAGTGGCATAACAATTAGAGCCCTTGACTGTAGCAGGCCACAAAATCAACGTGAAGACCACGACCACTCTGAAAAGAGTGTTACGCCAAAGAAGAAGATTTTAAAGAATATCTGCCACATTAACGCATAGCACATCTTTACCTTTTGTGCCCAACGTGAAAAAAAAGGCATTTTACTTAACAATAAGCTTATCAAAAGACTGAAACTCAATTTTCAAGCCATTTTAAAATTACAGAGTTACCAACTCCACAATAGGATCGGCAACTTCGCTGTAAAAAAGGTATGCTTCCCTGAATTGTAAAGGAAACATTTTTGAGGAAACTCATTAACAAGTCAATAAGCGTGGGCTTATTACTTTGTTCATAGCGTTAACAGCGAGAGAATAAGACATGCTAATCGTTCGAGTTAGTGAAGGACAAAAATAGACCGGTTAGGTAATGAACTAATGAATTAATAATCAGTCTTTTTCTGGTAACTACTGTTTGGTGAGTTACAGAACACGTCTTTTTGATTTTCTTTCTTCTTAATATTTTTGTGAAGTTGTGTTGACAGCATATGTAACCATATGCTTTAGGTTCCATAAACTATAGGCTGCTATAGGTTCCATAGACTACTGATTAGCGTTATTCATAACAGACATTTATTTCTATTTCGTTCTTGCACTTATAGTGACGGCATGCTCGTCGCTTTATAAAGAGTTCATAAAGATTGTTAAATGTACCATAATAAGATATCAAATGGAGATTTTCACTAAAAGTGATGAATTCCTTGGTAACATGTAGGTACATAAAAATACATTGAGATCGTCAACATAAATGTAATAAAAAAAAAGATATCACACGAATAATTAAAACATTTATAAACAACCAATAAACGGTCACTTATGCGATGTCAATATACATACGAACAAATACATCATGACACATTTATAGATGGCTCTAGTAAATTTACGAATTTACTCGCAATCACGATCGTTTTCATTTTGAAAATCGAGGGCTTGTCTGCATACAAAATGAAAACAATTGCTCCACTTTGAAGCCGTTTGCGATTGCGAGTGCGTTAGACAATAAGCCCTCATACTTACTTAATTGCTTCGGTCACGTTATCAAAGTTATGCTAAACTACACTAGTACCTATTAGTAGCATAGTGCCAATTTGTGACGCCCTGAAAACCATCAAAACACCTACTTCGGGCAGTTTCATTAAATATTCAACAATCGGGAACGTCACAGTCTGAATTTAAATTTAAACTTGGTAAACCTGTAAATATCGACGCGATACCTATTCGCTCGAGGAGGTTATTTTTACCGTCATTCTGTGCAAAATTTTGTATTAAAATATTGAAGTGAAAGACTTAAAATAATTTATGATAAGTATTTCCTTGAGTGGTGGCTCTTTATTGGTTTAAGATTACACTAGGTCTGCGACTTTGTACGCTTGCTCCTATTTCTTGTAGCTTTCTTGGGTACCCTAGGGTATCCAAGGAATATTTCTGTGGTCCTAGTGAAAACGGGAAGAAGTTGACTTAACTCGTATTAAAAAGGACGTCAGATTTCTGCCAAATTTCGAGTGGCTAGGCCCAGAGGTTTAGGCTGTGCGGTGTCTGTCAGTCATTACGGAGGAGTTTAATATGTATAGACTGGTTTTTAATATTGCTAAAGACGGTGCAGAGGCACTTATCATTCCTTGAAATGCTTGAGGTCAGTTAACAATTTTTCCAATATAGAAAGCTCTAAACGATCTCATTTAGAGGTCGAATGACTCGTGTAAATTTTTAAGGAAATCCCAGTGATGTGTTAGCGTCTAGTTACTTGGGCATATTGCATTCATATGGCTTTAGTCTGTGAGATTACAACAAATTTTAATTGTTGAATTTGAAACGTTAGAAAACGTCGGCGATTTGGTTTTGGTCTTAGGGAATGTAATCGGGAAAAGGAATATTACATTGGACTTATATGTCGTTGACGATCCACTGTTAGGTACACCTACTTATTTATACTCTTGAAATTAAATGTCTTTTGTAAATATCTAATAGTCACAGATTTAATGCTTAGAGACTAAACTAAAATAAACGCTCTTTTAACCATTTGCACTATCAAATTTAGTATGTTAACAAATACATTTCATATTTTTTTCATTTCGAATTCGCATGATGTTACCTAAAAACAATTTTGGCATATAAAATACAGCCGCTATTTGGATTATTTAATAGTGACACAAAAATAACTTCAGGTTTACAGCGAATCCAGATTTATTTTATATTCGTTTTGTTTTTGTGTCCGATTGAATAATTGCGTTGTTTTCCTAGGATTATACAGGTTGTGATATGTTATATTTTCATTAATTTAATGCTCCGATGCGTTGCATATTTAAGCAAAAGATTAAACTCAGGAGAGTATGTTTTGATGGGCCCAGCATATTGCCAGAGTCTTACCTGAGGTTAAGTGAAGAGTCAGTTGGCTTGAAATGTAGGTTTCTACTGAATATAGATAATTATACCATTTTCTAACAGTATTTCCAGATCTTTAGTTGCATTCTCCTACATATATAATATACTTGTAGACAGACAATCTCCTGGCACAATTTTTGATAGAATCAAGAATTCTATATCGTCAACCGATAGATGTCCACGACTAAGAAGACAACATGGTTACAAATATTGCCATAACCACCGCATTTTCACAGCCATGAATGATAGGCCTTTTATTAAGTAAAGTTTACCTACCTTACTTGCCTATTAGTGGTACTTTGATAGAAACAATAGACCCGTAGCGAGATCAACAGCAGATGCCTCTAAGAGTCTTCTTCAAAGCAAAAAGTCTGAGAACGATCATAAATCAAACCGTCCTTTGTTGCCACGATGTCGCCTGTATTGCTTAAAGTTGCTGGAGTAGAAAAAATACAATAACCTGATTTGGATTCTAGGAATTTATAAGCAAATGACTTATCGTGATTCAGTGGAGACTTGAGCACAAAGCATGTTTGCGTTAATAATAATTGTACGGATTTTCTCTTGTGATAAATGTTTTTGCAATGAGGTTTTCTTTAGACTTCGAGAATTTTCAAAAGAGACACATTGTCATGAACTAGCATTGAAGGGCTTCTCCGAAACAAACAAAGGGTGTCTTTTGCAAAGAAACAGGCACTTAAAATTTTCTCAAGTAGTGTAAATAATTATACTGTCAGGAAAAGATATTGTATAGGTACTAAAAATTTAAGAAAGTATTATTTATCAAAAAAAAACCAGTTATTTTAAACAATGATTAAATTTTGTATCAAATAATCTCATTTCATTACACTATATGGAAACTACTAAAAAAAATGTAAGTACCCGTTTACAAAAGGGGTTTGTTATTATGACGTAGTATTTTTGTACAAAGCTTAGATATGTTTTTGTTTATACAATTGTATTTCTTTATTCTATTTACCGTCATGATACCCTTATTACGGAACTTAACATACTCTCTATCGAAATTCCATTCAAATAACTTCATATTTCCGTCCAATCCGAATACCAATACTTATAATATTCCCTCGTGTATAGTTTGGAACTAATTTATAAGTTGTCTGCGGCCGGGAACCCGTAAACAAGGCTTTCGAACAACTCGTAATCTAATTTCTATCGAGTTCCTATCGGGTCCCTATCAGATCACGGCAAATAGATGCTTTACCCAATGATTTACTTAGTTTCTATGGCCTCAGTAGTACAGAAGTAATAAACAATATTAGAGATGGAGAAACGTTAAAGGAAAAAGGAGGTGAAGTACTACTTCGTTAATTTAATATTTTGACTTGGATGTTTAACGGAATAGGTACACAGAATTAGTTGTTTATAATTCTGACAGACAGTTATCGACAGTTATCTATTTCAAGACCAGCGATTTACACGGTAAAACCTTATTGATTTAGACGTGTTTCATTATTGTATAAGCTTTAATAGCTCTTATTTACAATAATGACGGCCGAGTTAAGTTGTTTTACCGAATTGATATGGGCCTAATTCTACTTTGATTATGCGCCTTCCTTTGTATCATAATTGCAATGCTGACGTATTCATTTCTCATTATACTTACTGTAATTATAATTGCGATATTTAAGCAAGATGGGCTAAACCAAACTAAAATAAAGACCAAGATATCGAGTTTAACTCAAAAATGTGAAATCAATATCAGTGTAACAGCAGCGTTGGCAATCTATTCATCGGCTGCAGGACACCTTTATCAGTTGGCGGGAGTTTGCGCTAGTTGCAACGGTGGCTAACTTCAGTCTATTTCAGAGGGAGACGGAAAATCTATGTCTATGGTTGTGCCTGTATTTTCGTCTCCCTGCGATATAATATAGTCTAGAACAACGGTTTCAAAAACCTTTTATGGGAAGACCATTAATTTAATAAAGAGTAATTGTAAGTATTGGAATTTGTAACCTATTTGTCAACTGGCTGTCAACTTGCTAATTACATCATTATCAGATTCCAGTCGTAAATATTTACAGATATCATCAGATTCCAGTTGTAAATATTTACAGACGTCAGAATTCAGGACAGATTCTGTACCTGTCATCCGACTATAAGGATAATATACGTTTAAAGTTATCGTTCATCGATCGCCAGAAACTAGTTATCAAAGATAGACCTTAAATAAATTGGTTGCTTTTTACAGGATGGTAGTTGTTTTGAATACGCACCTTCAGTTCATACGGGCTTGTCAAGGCAAAACCAAGATGTAAGTTCAGTCTGAAATGAACTACCTTAATTTACTAAATAACGTTCAGTCGACCATAGCTATTTCAGACAAAAATCTCCGACTCAGAACCAGTTAATATAAAGACAAAAGGCAGACAAAAAATAAAAGACTAGAAAGTTGTTCTTTAGTGACGTTTTTTATAAACAAGTTTGAAAAAGGAGAGTTGAGTGTCTCTAAATTGCCTTTCAGTACGGCGATTAATTATCGATACTTTTTTTGAAAGTGTACATTCTGATAAAAGACAATTGGGGCAGCAAAAGTAAATAAAACGGACCATTAGGATGGCAACAATTGAAATAGACAACCATTTCTATCTACAGTAGGGCAAATGAAGAGATTTATTATTGGGAACGGCTGTAGTCACATAATCGATCTCTACATAACCCAACCCGATCTAAGGCCGTCAAGGTTCCGTATCTACTGCATGGACAGCGGTATCGGCACGAGTGGGCCCGAGTGGGCTATAGTCTCCCCGAGTGGGCCTATAGTGGGCCTCAATAGGCCTCACACACGCCGATGGGTCCTCGAACACGCTTGCACAAAGCGATGGCCGGTAGATTATCATTGTAGCGTCTGTTAAGGGCTTTAGGTTGTAGGTTGTCTGGGTTGATTATGACAGTAGTTGCAAGGTCTGTGACCCTATATGAGAGTCATTTGTACAATATGCTGTTGATATTGTAATAACAGGTTACATTGATGATTTTATTAAGTTATAAAAGGGGTATTAGCTTTCCGTGGCCGTACTTAAAAAAATAGATCCGAAACCCGATATTGAGTAAAGGATTAATTTAAATTAATTATCAATCTTAGAATAAACACTTTTTAAACACAGTTACAGATGTTTTATTTCACGGAAGCGGGTAAGCCATACTTGTAGTTGTAATGGGTATAGACACGCACACTACAGCGATGCTTAGCGACGACAATTATGCACTTAGAGATAACGTGCACGTGAATTTACACACACAAGTATGATCCACCCGCTTTTGTGTCATAAAACAACTGTGTATTATTCTAAGTTATTAATGTGACCGATGAATGTCATTTGCACAAAACCGACCATCTAGGAGATCCTTGGGAAGGCCTATGTGCAGCTGTGGACGTCTTTCGACTGACATAATAATGATAGCGATGTCTTGGTAACCCAACAGGTTTAACCATGATTGTCTTTCTGACGCATGAAGCTTAATAACTATTGTAAGCATCATCTTTGTCATATTACTAGGCCTACTGACATTTTGTTCTTTATAAAGGACTTAACGACGCGCATAAAAAATACTGAGATGGTAACTGCGTCATCATTTCAACTGTGATTTGGCTTATAACCGCTCCAGTCCTTGAGTGAGAGCCTTGAGGCGCCACAAGACTGTGATGAGAACCAAATCTCGCCTCACTTTAGGAAATTATTACGAGCGCTAAAACGGCGCTTTTGGTGTATACTTTGTTATATGTTTCACTATAGAATGACGACTGTTTTGGTGATAAGGCATTTTAACAAAATGTTAAGAGTTCTTAATATACATACCTACATACTTTCACGCGTGTCTGTGGTGTAGGTAGGGACTTTTGAAAGCCAGGCTCGGTGCACAAGTCAAAAAAAACTTCTTTCGCTTCCTCTACATTCATCAACGTCTTCATGCACGTATGTCTATTTCGCGTGCTTTTAATTTGCCAATTAGTTTGGTACATTGCGAAGTTGATCAGTGTATGTGCGTCTAGGGCAGGCCCTACTGACATCTCCACACACTCAAAAAGGGTTTTTAACACCTGCATAAACGTATCTAAAATATGGTTGTACGATAATATATACAACAAGATTAAAGTACATTTATAGCTGGCAAACCGTTTCTAACTTTAAAAAGACAGCGCCAAACTGGAACAAAAAACAATAGCACGTTTTCAATTCGGAACCTAATTATGCAACTCACGAAGTTTAAGGTGCAATAAATAAAACAGTGCAAAGCTATCATCTGCACGCGATGCACCACCTGCATCTTTCTTCCTTAGCGAACTGTCACAACTCGCGGAGTTCAAAATCAGAACAGCATACGTCATCTAGATATATCACCATTATCCAAACTTTTGACACCTTCCGCCATTTTAGCGCTCCCGGTCGAGCCTCTGTATTCGACCTCGGTAAATATGATTAATGTTATTTTAATAGCATATTGTTTCACCGTAACGGGAGTATCCGAATCTTTTATTAATGTACATCGTGATAGTGGGGTTTACGCAGCTCGGAAGTTTCTCATCGATCGGGATCCTCTAGTTTAGGCTGTAAGTGGTTTGGGAGATCGTTTTGATAACAATGGCTAATTGAATACAGGTTAAAACATGACAAGAATATCAAATTATCAGTGTATCAAGCGAATTATTTTGTGAGTGATATTTAATAGTTAAGTTGTTACTGATATTCTTAGTCTAAGATTTATAACACCAGGTTCTGATTTCGATAGTAAATTACCAGAACTATTTACTGCTAAACCGATTTGCATACGTGTCTTCAACCTTATAGAAATAAGATGTCAATTTCACGCAACTGACGTTTCATATTTGACAAGCGTTGTGAGTATCGTAACGTAATCCCGTCAATTTTCTTCTGAATGTTGTTTTAGCAATACAATTTTACCCAATAATCAAATTTCCCTCACCATTTTGAAATGAAAACCCATTTTACTGACTGCATGGATAAAAGAACACAATAACTTATAAAGCTAGCAAAACCTTTCACATTTTCGAAATAAAATTCTGAAGTCCATACAGCTGTTTGCGGAAAGATAGGTTCAAACAGGTTTTATTGGTCTCCGGTCAACGAGGTTTAATTTCCGGTGGGGACCATGGCGGACTTTCTGGCCCAAATTAGAAACGAGTGCTTCGTGCCTTATTGCTAGAAATTTGAATATGGAAGGTAGACGTCGGGTGGTGTTTATTAAATGGCTTTGAGTGTTAGAATATTGGCCAGTGTTATTTCAGTAATG
Organism: Acleris cristana; assembly: GCA_948252455.1. Taxonomy (NCBI): domain Eukaryota; kingdom Metazoa; phylum Arthropoda; class Insecta; order Lepidoptera; family Tortricidae; genus Acleris; species Acleris cristana. The sequence goes on along the minus strand of OX411782.1, from coordinate 6,798,272 downwards.
TTTAAAGAAGAATAGTAATATTTTTGACTGTATTAACTCTATGCCTGTAACGATGACCTAAATCTCCTTTCAGATTAATGCTAATTAAAATGAGACCTAAATATATCCGAACGTCCCTAACAATTAAAACCGTAATTACAATCTAACTTTAAACAAACCTCACGGCGGCCATACATTCCATACACCTCCTAATTAGCCGGAACTCCGAAGTCGTTAAGGGCACAAACAATACGCGGAGAAGTCAAAGTTTGACCACAATTAATGTAGTTCCGCTATAGAGTGAGATGGCTGGGGAAATCTCGGCTAGTTTATTGTGTCCTGGCCGTTTTGTTGAGTTGAAATAGGTTTTTAATGATTTTTGTACAGTTTGGAGCGTGTGGGCCGTTCCTTTGGAACAACTTTAAAGAATAGGTACAGTTAACATGAAGTTTATCTTTGGTAAAGCTTGGTTTCAACTCGAGTGACGCTCTGTCGCCCAGGTATATTGTTTTAATAGAACGTGTACATGAGTTGGTTAACGTTTTACTGAGTCGTTGGTTAGGGTTTTTACCCTAATGATTTCACAAAATTTTGACACACTGGTATGTATTACCATGATCAGGGTGTGACTGTCAAAAGTGATTCTGAAACTTTGTCAAACGTTAGCAATTGTCGAAACATCTAGTAAAACTTACCTACTCCTAAACATGATGTATTTTTTATATCGTTTATGAGTGGTATTATCAGGTTTAGCTTTTTGTTAGATTTTTTTGATATAATACACACCACTTTACTTATCACGACATACGAGAGAATGTAATGATAAATTATTCATACCCAAGTAAAGTCTTTACAATAATACTTCATCATTACGACCTTTCCCCAATGAGAATAGCGTAATCGTCCCTAATTTCCCTCCGTTCCAAAGTGAAGAAAGTTACAACAGCATATCAAAGTCGGTGTAACTTTTTCACCGGGGCGGAAACCCTCCGTTTGTCTTATCGCCCGAGGCGTGAAGTTCGTTTTTGCGCCCCGGCTTGATTATTGCGTTCTAGACTAGAATAGAAATGTCCTAGGTGGTTTACTGCTTGAAGCAAATACTTTCACGGATACTTGCACTAATAGCAAAATTTTAAAACAATTTAATTTAACATAATTATTTAATCTGTTTGATAACATCGGTTACACATTAGGTAATTAACTTAATGCGAATTTAAGCTTTAAATACCTGTAAGATTTAATGTATCATCCATCCTAGAAAAGTTTACCTGTCAGAAATCTATCGATACATGAATTAGTACTTAACACTAGCATAGAGGCATTCCATCATAGACCTCAAGATTGGCTACGTTTTTGGAGTCTTAGGGCTGATTTTTCAATCCCCAGATAAAGCTATCCGGAAGGTAAATTTTAGTTCTGTTCTTTTCTTTCATATGACTTCAGAAAAGGATAGTTATACTTTTAACTGACGGATAGTTTTATCTGGGGATTGAAAAATCAGGCCTTAGAGGGGCACTCTTGAGATTGTAGTCTTAAGAATCAAAATATCGAGAAACGAAAAACTATTAATTTCATTACAACTTATTCAATTAATAAAAATAGTGATATTATTTCTTAAGTGAAACAGTTATATTTTTCTAGTAAGCTTGGTAAAGTTTCTCAGGTCTCTAGGGGAAAAAAACAGGGTTAGATGAAAAATAAAGGTTTTTTGCGGCATTCCCTCTGGCCCAGTAGACGGCTTAATTCTAAAAAGAAGAAAAAATATAGAGGTTTTTTTTATTATTTGAAATGTTTCATGATTGTAATCATGAGCTTTAGGAGATATGGATTGGTTACTCATATTTCTCACTTTCTTGAATCCAAAAATAAGACTAGTGTTACCACACACATAATTAATTACACACATCATGTTCTGGTAAGCTGAATATATGAATATAAATAGTGTATTTTTTATACTTTTCAACTACCCAATTTAAAACGTAGGTATAATTTTCAATGGATGTAATATATTTGACAAGTGACTGGAATTATAAGTAAAACATTATTTTTATTGTATATTTTAAGTTAAAACCCACTTTAAACAACACTTTACCTACTTCTATTTTGTAACCAAGATAACTATGTATGTACATTATAGTTATAAGAACTATACTAACAAAGTGGTTTTTGATACAAGTGTGGATAGGGGTATATTGTTATATAAGTGATGATGTAAAAAAAAGCATAACAAGTTTTTAAATGACACGAGATTAGAATATAGTTGAATATAGGTACGTATGTTATCGCAACAAAAGCATACAAAGGTTTTAAATACATTTCACAAGGTAAGTAAAGCAATAGTACAATGACACGAAATTCCCAAAAGGAAAAGAAATGGGAGATATCGTTTGCGCGAGTGACCTCATTTCTAGGCAAGGCAGCGGTGCAGGCTGGGTTAATCCAACGTTCAGATCATTGCTCACGCCAAAAAAAGACTTTTCTGCACTAGTGTGGAAAGTAGTCTTTTTGTTCATGCTTCAACCCATGAAAAATAGGTATACATTATTAAACATTTACTTAAACTTTCACCTACAATTACTAAAACCGAGGCCTAGTTAATCTTCGGGTTAAGCGGCCGTTTAAACGGAGACTGTACCGGCGAACTTAACTCTAAGTTAGATAATGAGCGAGTTAATCTTATGCACTAATTAGTTACTGAGGCGGGCTAATGCTGGAGTTTTGGTTTAGAGGTATAACTTAGCGCTACGTTAAATCAGTAAATATAATTAGAGTGTTTTCGATTCACTAATTCGCGTATCACTACTTTTTATTATATTAGATACAGTCAAGGGTAAAAATCATCCGAATAAATTCAGAAAAATATGGTTTACTCTTGATGTCTCAATGTCCACCCGTTACTTGTTTAGCGTAGAATTATTCTCCGACATTTTCGCAAAAATCCTTTCTTAATGCACATTTAATGCAACCCTAGGGCACCCAACGAATGTTCCCTCCAAATTTGAAGTCCCTTGGTCCAGTAGTTTAGGCTGTGCATTTTTGCCAGTTTGCCTGTCAGTTATGGCAGAGTTTACACATATACAGAGTTTATATGTATACAGGTTTATATGAAAATCGATACATCCCTCGGAGAAGTTGAAGTATAGCTAATTTGCGATACATTTTGTCATGTAGTTCATTAGTTTCTGAGATAACTACAAGGACCGTGAGCAAATTTTAATGGAGCGTGTGTCGCTATTGCCTAACGCAGTCGCAATCGCAATCGTCTTCAAAGTGCAACAATTGTTTTCATTTTGTATGCAGACTCGCCTTCGGACTGTCATAATGAAAACGATTGAGATTGCGAGTGCGTTCGGCAATAAGCCCTCAAACCAACAAAGACGAGAGTTAGCTCATTAAATAGCTCTTAAAATAACTTCATTTCGTTCTATGGACACCAAGTCGAGATCGTGAGATATTCATATTTTAGAATAAATTTCAGCACTCGGTTTTTAGACCATTTTAACGCATGGCCCCTTCTGCGTTTTTGTACAATTCCAATTTGAAAGAGCGTCATTGATAGAAACACTGAACCTTCTTTAAAATCAGCGCAGCCGCAGCAATGGGCGCAGCACATGCTGACTAGGCGCCCTTTCATAGCTATACCGTGACTTTTCAATCGCACATCTTAATTTTAGTTGTACAGTCGCGAACTTAAATTTGGTACCCACCTTAGGTCCAAAGTCAATCTGACATTCTACAACAATAAGGTTGAGTTTCCTAAAAGTTACAAATGACTTGACATCTCTAAAGACATTGACGACTTCAAGCATATTTTTCTTGAAATGGGTCACAAATTAACGTTCGTGATAGTACCTACTTATTTATAATAATAATTTAAAGTTATTAATGTCTTTCTGTGCTTTTTACATTGCCTTATGCTCATTTATCAATACAGTACCTGGACGTAAGTTTTCTAAAAATGAAACCTAGCTAGATCGATTTATCGCCCCCGAAACCCCCTGCATACTAAATTTCATGAAAATCGTTGGAGTCCTTCCCGAGATTAAGATAATATAAATACAAAAATTTGTCGTTTAAAGGTATTAGATCTATTTATTAATCAATCGTGCAATTTGACGGATGGGGCGCGTCTTCATGGATTGAAAATAGTAATAATATAATCCATCCAATCAAATTCAAATCCATTTGAAACTTATAAATAGTAATTAATCACTAATTTTAATAAGCATCATTAAATTTTATACCAATATTACACATTGATACATATGCTTATTGGCTTAGCGTGCCGTTGTTATCATTTCCAATCTATACCAATTAAATGGATTCATGGACTAATCAAGTTAATAATAAATTAATAGACTGGTCGGAGTAGACTGTGATTTATTAACCACTACGGTATTAGTCTAGCTTCCTATCAATTATAATCTAAATGAATTTGTGCAATAATACTATCTTTTGATAACGATCCGTGTCGTTCTTATCAAGTAGGTGTAGGTGTAGTAGGTTTACAAAAATCCAACCTAAATATTTGCGACCAAAGCTTTTTTTGGAAAAAACCCGCAAACAAATCGTTTCATCCCTTTGGAAGTTATGATGCCACAGACAGACACAAAGATACATAGACAGAGACACACAGATACAGAGACACATATATACACAGACATACAGATACAAAGACGCATAGATACACAGACATATAGATACACAGACGCCTTCTTTTAGCGTCAGGAGTTAAAAAAAACTCTGTCTATACACGAATGTGGAATCGGTCCATCACGGCCTCTGTTCAACACGGATTTTGACCTGATATCGTATTGTCAAAGTTTTGATAGCTCTTATTTATTCGACAGTAATGGCGGCAGAGTTAAAAACAATACCATAACAGAGGGCTTATTGTCTAACGCACTCGCAATCACGATCGTTTTCATTTTGAAAATCGAAGGCTTATCTGCATACAAAATGAAAACTATATTGCTCCACTTTGAAGCCGGTTGCGATTGCGAGTGTGTTAGACAATAAGCCCCTCAGGTCAAATACGATTTCGATTTTACCGCCTAGAATAGAGGCGCAGTTTGGGGGTTACGATGCCATACACAAACACACAAACACACAGACACACAAATACACAGGCACAGACACACAGATACTTAAATACACAGACACAGTGATACACAAATACACAAACACACAAATGCATGAACACACAGAAAGACAGACACCCCTCTTTTTGCGTCGTGTTAAAAAATACTTGTTATTCAAGGCTGATATATAATAGTACATTATGATACAAGTGTGCTAAGTTGACCATTATATACTAGGCGTTATTGTGTGCGCACGAGCGAAAGCGAGTGCGCCATAAGAAAGCCGCGTATATAATGGTCACAGGCACACGCGTTTCATACGACGTTTTTCAACACACTTGCGAGGAAACAACAAGACTCATCATTTAGTCAAATTTTAATTATTAAAACAGATAGTAAAAGTACAATTTCCAAAACAAGTTTTAGGTAATATTTTTAATTTTTACAAGGAGCATTTCACCGTGGGTTTCTATATCTTGAGTCGCTAGATCACTAAGTTCTTTACGTCTACACGCACCTGTAACGCTTAATATTAACGAAACCTGTAAAGAAACCAAACATAGTTGTACTTAATATAAGAACATTATTATGATAGAATAAGGTGGGTACTTATAGGTAATACAAGGGAAATTGTAAAAGTTCAACTGACCTTTGTTGTATAAGTTCAACTTTGTTGCAAGGTACTGATTATTAGGAGCTTCTTTCAAAAACCTCTCCACGTCGGATGGAGTCAATACTTTTGATTTTCGGCAAGTGAATCCGTCCGAGCGTCTCTTCAAAAATGCTATCAGGTTACTGTACATACGTTCGAATATCTATGTTATTCTTTATCTTAACTGTGCTTTTTAACATAGAGTAAGTGCACCAAAGCGAGCTGGGCTTATACTTTTTTGCCAGTTCATTGAAGTAGGCTAAAAATACGCTCTCTCTCTCACTCTCTTCTTGCCAGTTTTCCATTTTAAAAATGTTTCATAGGCCGCTAAATACTTTTCATTAGATTTTGATGGCAAAAGGCTATTGCACGCGTTTTTCGCCTTGTTACGTAATGTCCGGCGGAGTTAATAATAGGTTTTCTTCATTTTCTTTACTTGAAGTAGACATTTTCGTTAATATTAAACTTCACAATAAAATTAATCCAAACTTCGTCACAGCCATCAATTATTTACAAAAAATGGCGCGTTGTTTTTCTTTCTTCCCGCGATACCGATGCGCGCGCAGGGCTAAGGCGCGAACGAGATCGGCCGACACTCCAGATTAATATAATAATTCGTATGAAAAATGTAATAATTCGTGTTTAGAACACAAATTACAGAAAAATTAAAATGATTTTAATGAATTTGAGTTATTTTTTAGTAATAAAGCTGGTTTTAGCAATTTATTGAAATAAATATGTAGATACTGTTATTTGCCGCATAAAAACTATTTGTTGCAAAAAAAAAAAGGTATAACCCGACTAAATTATATCGCTTCTTCTTTGTACTTTCAACTTGGTACTAGGGTACAAATGTAAATTGGACGGGATAATAAACTAAAGGCACTCGTGCAATAATATACTGAAAAAGCACGCGTGTTTAATATCTAGGATTATGAGCCAAAAATAGGTGGAATAAAAACGTCGGTTTGAGCAAGTGTGTTGAAAAAATCTTTATACATTATTCTTTAAACTTCGCCGGTTTATTCATTGTCATCGTTCCACTTTCGCAAAAGCGCTCAAATTTTACGCATCCGAAAGTAACTCCCAATTTAAAAAGATATTATACGTTAATCTGGGGCCATAACTTAAGGCAGCGGCCACATCATCGCTCCATAATTTAGTTTTGTCGTAAACCACACATTACACGTGCACACCGAACATGAAAATAAAAACAAGCGTCGGATGACGTCATGAATATTTTATACGTCATCACTTTGGCGTAAAACAGAATATTTTATGAGCACATAAAAATCACCGTTTACGGTATCGTTTTAGTTGAAAGGCTCATTTTATGTGTTCGATGTCAATTGGTTGTGTAGACGGCTTTGTAAACATTCTAATACGGGTTCTAACAAAAATTTGGTCACCAAAAACAAAAGAAACAGGGTAAAGTCACCGGTGGTCAGAGTAGGTTGACCTTATATGAGTGCAAAGAGTGGTAAATATATCTTTCGTACTCTTCCCACTCATATAAAGTATAGGCAGAGGCTGACCACTGGTGAATTTACCCTATTACGACTGCGGAAGCTTCAATACGAATATTTCCATCATAAGCCACATTTTCGAATCGCCTTTAGGTACTAAGTAATTTTACAAAATCCATCCATCCAAGCACGAACCCTTGAAACAGACACACGTACATACTTTATTTTAAGTAAACTTTACCTTTACTACTCGATGATGATACGAAAGTCAATGTCATGTCAACTAGAAAATTCTAGCACTAGACATAGAGCGCTGATTCTAATTGCCTTACACGTTTTTTCAATGACTTTACCTTTAAGAGGAATCTAACGGCAAATCGTTTGTTCAAAACCAGAGGGGCTATTGTCTAACACACTCGCAATCGCGACCGGCTTCAAAGTGGAGCAATTGTTTTCATTTTGTATGCAGACAAGCCTTCGATTTTCAAAATGAAAACGATCTTGATTGCGAGTGCGTTAGACAATAAGCCCTCAGGGGACAAAGAACCATACCTACATACATACAAACAGGTTAAAAGACATTAAATAAATAATAAAATAATAAAAATCTTTATTTTGCTCTCCCACAGTGGTTTGACTATGATCTAGTTATTGCTATGGAAATAGAAGTTGGTTTAACCAGTGTGAGGGCCTGGCATCCGTACTAGGAAAACCTGTATGACAGATCGCCAGGCTCTCGCCCCGATAGATAAAAAGTGCATGATAGATACAATTTCACATAGTTGTAAGATAGATACCGTAAAACCATACAACTTTGCCAGATTTTAGCAATTATTACTATTTTTTTCACATTTAACATTAATCTCCTTCTTTGGCAGTTAGGTAAAAAATACAGGTATCTTATCCTCAAAGTAAGTTAAACTAATCAAATAAAATTGCATAAATTTACAACCTTACACAACCTATCCAAAGCCCAATTCTAATACCATATTTTCATCTAAAAACATCACATTACCGTTTAAAAAATTCCGAAGAGCCCGCCATTACAGTGGCGGGACATTATCACGGCCTCCTTTTCGTTAAAATTTAACCCTAATTGCCGAATGTTGTCCGTCGTGGTCCTTATGACGTCATTAGTACATGACAGCCGGCAGTAAAAGTTGGAATGAACTCTTTGGTCCTTTGCCCCCGCGAGGCATTCCTGGAGGCGTGGTTATGCTTATAGGAGGAGGCGGTTTTGGAAAAGTTTTTCCTTTTGGCAACGACTTTGTATGCAAAAGTAATTTTAGTCAGCCAGAGTTTGTAATCTGGATTAAAAAGTAGTCTATGACACACTCGAATTTACAACGAAAAATTAAACCATGGCATGTCTTAAACACTCAGACAGTTTTCTATGATTTGATTAAAATCTTAAAACGATTGTTTTAGTTTTTGTAGTAACACAATATCCAATAGTCTGCTAAAATTACACAAAATAACCCTTTATCTCTCTTTGCTTAATAGTATCAAACTACCAAACCATTTCTTTCTCCGTTTAGTAAGGTTCAAGTAGACAGATAATTAATTGATCTAGAACTAAAAACTCTTCTTAAACTAAAATCGATCTTTACAAAACCAAACTAAAAAGTAGTGCAGAAATATAAACTTTGAAATAAAAAATAGGTATCCAAATACCTTAGTAAGGTCACACAAAGGTTTTAAAATCGGCCTAGCCATTGAACCCATCATGACAGACAGAAACACATATACAGACGGATAAAGATTTCAAACACAAGAACCCCTCTTTAGGTCGGTAATTCCAATATATTTGAAGATATATATGTATATATATACATAGCAAATCATAGAAGTAAACAGATATTATTAATTGCGTTTGTGTCTTTTCTCAAATTAGAATATTCATAACCTACACTAATGAAATAGTTTGCTTGCAAAAAATATATGTTAAAAAAGTAAGTTTTAAAAAAGCACAACTGCTGTTTGGATAATGTCTTCAATATAATGATAGTTACCATGTATATATTGGTTATTTTCCAATTTTACATCTAAAAAAAAGTACCCATGACACCCGCGACCCTAAGACAAATCTAATGACACCTCGCTTTAGAAATCGGGCCACCCGTTCAGCCTTTACAAAGGAACAAAGAACCATACATACAATACATACATACATACATACATGTTAAAAAACCCTCGGCAATCGGGTAATAGGTCTATTGAAATGTCACATGGATATACCCGTGCCTATTAGTTACGCCGTAAATGAGTTAACCGTTTTATGCGCCCGTGTGGACCACACCCGGTCCCTTTCATTACGGGGGCTCGCTTGCCCAGCAGTGGGATGAGATTGCCCATTAATTACGTTACCTCTTTACTGTAGGAGAGCCGTCAGTAAAATGATACCTGTAGCATGATGAATTTTTTTACGCGACGAACCACATTTATTATTTAACGCTAATTACAAAAAATAATTCGTGCATTAATCACATACGGTATTGTACGGTCGGCCTTATAAGAAGCTGCACACTTTAGTGTTTTGTCACTTTAACGTCATGTTTGAACTGCTGCACTTATCTGTCAAAGGCGTTATAGCGACAAGGTACAAAAGTGTTCAGCTTCTTATACGTTTAATGGTCTTTTTCTTGGTTGGTCCGTCTATCTGTTTGTCTATCACAACAACGGTATTATATTAGCCACTGCCAATGCCATCAATATGATATTTGGAATAGTGTGATATAATATGAAATGTTCAAGTTATCATGAAAGTTTCAAACAGCTTTTTGTTAGTTTGAATCCCACGTTGTTTTTTTTCTATTATTAAAATGGTGGGAAAAAATATTACTCTCTCTTGTCTCCAGTTTGTATAGAACCCAAAAAGGCCAGTTGGTAAACTTTGGATTAACTTTTAGAATCGCTTACTTATAATAGCGGGCCTCTACCCTATGCTATATTTAAATCTACCTGAACCCCTTTTCCATTGTCACTTTTGCTGTCAAGCTAGGTACCATAACGTTTACAACATAATAACGACATAGTTTAATAAAAAGGCTTGCTGCACTAATCAATGTTCAGTGAATTTAATAAAAAAAAATCGGTCAATAAAACGCCTAATTACGTTTGTATATTTTCGCTTTCTTATATTTACATTCGCTTATCCCAAAGGCCATAATGGAAGTCAACATCCATTATACTTACGAAACGCCATGGACTATCCATGATATTAACCCCGCTAATGTTCAACCGCTTATCGCTTATTACCGAGCGACTTGCCGCGAGCGAACATTCTAATGAGCCCTCCTTAATTTCGTTTATTAAAATACCCCGGGCCTTCGCTTTTTAGGCGTATTTATGAGTTTTAGATTCCTTTGAGATTTTTTTCATTATATATTGTGAGCTGACGGTGTTTGTTTGCGAGGAAGGTGAGGTTAAGTTGCTTATTGTTGGTTTAAGAGTATTATTACACACATTATAGCACACCGGTCGGCGCGGTAGCTTTTTTTTATGAAACCGAGAGGTTGTTCTCTTAAAATGTTTTGTTGTAAATCGGTGAATCGGTCGAGCACGACATTTTTGAAATATCTTATTTAGAATGGACGCCCTAAAAAATTGTTTGTACGCTCTGACGGAGCATCTTAAATTCACCGCTTGTAATATGGTCTAAGATCCGAATAGAAGACGATTTGCACCGGGCTGCTTATTCGATCAAAAGTATTTTATATCAAATTTGATACGCTAAATAAAATGTAGCGAATATGTTGCCTTAAAAATTTCAGTCCAGTAATTATATCATATTTTTTTTTATTAAAAATCAACTTTTTTTTAAATATGCAAACGTTAGGTTTGGTGCAAATTATTAGTACCGCCTTACCTGTTTATACCTGCCTATCCAATAGTTTGACGGGAAAAAAATTGTCAACCTAACGTTTGCAAGTTCTATAGGCTTCATACTTTCGATTGGTATGTAATTTGTCTATTGCACAAGCAATTGCATTTTTTTAAGCCAAAGTTAATTTTTAAATTTTTAATTAATTATATACTGGACTGAAATTTTTCAGGCAACCTATTCGCCACATATTATTTAGCGTATCAAATTTGAAATCGTCTCCTATTCGGATCTCCTACTAATATATCTGTAGAGTTGTAAAGTGAGTTGATAAAGAGAATCACTTAACTAATTATTCTAATAACGGTTAGCCTCGGAGCAGCAAATGAAAACTCGGTAAATTATAGTGCTTTCAATTTACGACTGTGCATTACTACTTAATTTGTAAGTTGACGCAACTGAGAAAAGCCATTTTTAGTGGCGGGGTGCACCCTCGTGGAATATAAACACTTTTTATTTATTTCTAGTCGCGTTTACCACGGCTGTGTTAAAATTGATTTTTGACATGGTTAATATTTACGAAAACCCACACCATGCAAAATGTAGTAAAATGAAGAAACACTCAGTGATATTTAAGTAGTAACTTAGTGGCTCTTATTCATTTAGCCGTAAATGCGGATGTGTCGTAAAAAGGCAATGTGTTTTCGAAAACAAGATGGGCTAAAATAAAGTGAAATGAATAAGCTGAATAAGTATTGATTAAGCTGTATATTGATTATTATTGATTATGATTATTGTATTGTAGTATTGAGTTGGGTGGACAATAACATGTTAAAAAAACAATGTGGAACAATGGATACTCTGCTGATATGCTAATATTCAACGTCATCAAAACATAAAATATGTTTCAAATCAAAACGAAAATAATACTTAATCGTATTTTTCTCGAACCATGGAATTTTTGAATTTTAATGTAACTTTACTAAATTACTAACAAAGAGTAAAGTAAAAGTAGAGGTCAATTCAGTACTTAAAGTTAACCTTAATCATTTTTTTTTCTTGTTACCGTTTACTAAATGCATCTTTGTACATTAAGGTCACATTTCAATTTACTCATAAACTGCCATGCACAGGATTTAATATTGCTATGATTTTTATAGGGTTTTTTCATGGGTATTATGAATATAAAGTAAAAAAGAACTTACGACCCACCCACTTTTATTTTGAACTCCAATAAATTATAAGAATAGGTCATATTTTTGCGAGGCGAAGGGCCATGGAAAGGTCTGTACAACCACATTATTGCGTGGAGCCAATTTACAAAGAAACGCCAGAAGGGACAAACGTATAAGGGAAGCAACGTAAAAGAACCTAAGCATTAATGAAATTCACTTCTATTTGAAACCTTGTTGACCTATAGTAAGGTTTAGATTTGTATGGGGTGTACTTTAGATTTTTGGTATTTTAGTTAGTAACATTGCGGTACGAATGGTACATAAATGGGTAAGAAACCCAGACATACCTTTACTCGATTATTTTTTCATGCATATTATATCTTCAAAAAAAGAACAAGTATTAAATATTTTGCATTACTTTTTGATTTAAAGAAGGGATCTAGTTACTTGTATTTGTTGATAGTGTGTTGTGACAGTGAAATAAATATAATTTATTAAGTTAGAAGTAGGTTTTACCCTTGCCATACATGTAGTTTTTTATTTATTATCAACCTGGATAAACATTTAAAAGTTTATAAAAAAAAATGCATTTTTAGCACATAATTTAGCACTTAATATAGTAAACCTAAAAAACTTGAGAATTTAACTTTCTACAAAGGAAACTACAAATTTTGTATTGATTTATCTTTTGAAATCAGAAAGAAAAAAAATCATAACGCCTTTTGATTTCCATACATAAACAAACTAAGCAATATCTATTTGCTCATGTTGATCCAAAACTCATTCTCACTAGACTACTCCGTGCTGCAGTAAAATACCAGCAATCTCAAACAACAGAAATTAATTTAAAACGCCCAGCAATACCTCACCGGTATAAATATAAAATGCTCCAACATTTTCAATACCGAAGCAATCTATCACTGCAACTTCGTGCTGCAAAAACGAAACGCAACAAAAAGCGAGCCGAATTTCGCCGAAAATCCACGAATTTCCCCGAACGGACAGCGACTGACATCTCTAAACATTTCCTTAACTAATTCAACCTACTTACATATGCCACGTACTGGCCGGATTATAGCGAGGCCATATATCTTAGACGCGTGAGGTCCCGATGTGTTTATAAATTTAAAAGCAAATGCTGGCTTGTTATGTGCGAAAGAAAATATGCGACGTGATAGGGCTGGGATTTAAACGCGGAGGCGTGTCTGCGAATGGTAATGCTGTGGTTTTTTAAAGAATGCTGTAATATATTGCTGTCCTTTATTTATATTACGGTATTTTATACGCAGTCTGTCGTTTCGCTTCCTCACAAAATAAAAATAATAATTTGCTGTATACTTGTAAAGTTTTTGGATATTTTTTAAATTCTCATGCGCAATCCGTTTTAAATGTACCTACACACAAACGTAAAATTACACTAAAGTTCGTAGCGGGCGCTACGGCGTAGCTATCGTAGCAAGCTCTACGTTAACTGCTTGCGTTTCTTCTTAAAACAACATCATGATCATTGTTTAAATTCAGAGCTCGTAAATAGTTTTTAATAACTGCGCTAGTTTTTGTAAGGCAATATACTTTTTAATAAAAACGTGTCATAATGTATTTTCTTATTTCGTTTATTTCATTATGGCCGTATATAAATATTATACGACATGATTGAATCCTTCGTCAAAGCCACAGGTGTCTGCGTGTTCAGAATTTAAGATCAGCTCGTGAATAGCTGTCTTTATATTAAAAGGTTACATCATTATCTTTAGGTAACCGCTCTTTATATTATTAACCGTTGCTATTTTGGTGGACTTATTTATATTGTTTTTATTTATCGCATGATATATAGGTATACAATTACTATTATAACAGTCGTTTTTTCAATATTGACTAGACTTTTTCTTTCGTTTGAAATACATTTATAGACTTTTCTCCACAAATAAATTATAACATTATAGGTAGGACTAGAAACTTAAACAAAACAAAATGGGTATTGAAAATTATGGTAATTAAAATATTACTCTTACGAAACGTTTCACATTTAAATGTTAAGTTATTTTTATAATCAAGTAAACACAGTTTTAAACAAAGCATGTTAAATGATGTGGCTTTGTTTTAACCGAACTAACATAATATGAAATTGAATATAATATTTTATTCAACAATTCATAATCAAATATTAAGTTAAAAATAGCATAAGACATGTCAACATTGTTACAGAGCGATAGAAATATCAAATGCTTTTAATAAAATAATTAAAAAGTTTTTTATTACATTTATAATAATGACCAATAACGAACCAATAACACAAACCGTGGAACGAGTGCTAACGCAATCACTTTCATAAAATATGCAAAGCTGCAGTGCTGCTCTAGAATCTTTTAAATCAGTCCGTGGTTGGTAAAATAGATGCTAGTGATTGCGCTAGCAGTTATTGAGCAAAACTGATTACGAAAGTGGCAGCATCAGTGTCAGTACCCTAACCGCGAGTTAAATTACCGTACTCGCTATCGAGTCGAATGCTCTGTCCCTCACAGACCTCGCAGTATTTTTATGGAGTGCAAAAGACAGAGCATTTGACTCGCTAGCAAGTACGGTAATTGTAACTCATAGTAAGGGTAAAGTCGTGTCTAGAGTTCGGAGTTTTGGAGAATACCCTGGTAGGACAAAAGCAAGATATGGAGTCGACATTAATATTAAAAGTTGCGTTATACTCTTTCTCATACTCAATCATATATGGCATTCCACAATTTATTTTTATCATTATTAATAAAATACATGTAAATTGCTTCGTATACTTCAACATAATCTGATGAAAGGCGTTATTCCTATAGTTACATGCTTTATGGATATTGATTGGCACTTAGACACCTACACATGGTTATGACCGTATTACAAATGTAAAAAAAATAGTTTATTTATCCGGTTATTAAATAAAAACATTTAAAACGATCGTACTTTTTTATATTACTAATTTAATTGTAGAATTCTTTAAATAATTGAGTATGAGAATGAGTATGACGCGAGCTTTAATATGAATGTCGACTCCATATCCCTCTAGAGTCTTACCATGGTATGAAAACTTTGACCCCTAGTTGACAAATCATCCCTTAGCTAATGAATACATGGTATCCGCAACCTCCAGCAAATCACAAAGGATAAAGTGTGTAGAGCTGTTAAATCAGTCCGCGGTGAGGCGTGATGCGCGTGCTAATGTGATCGCGCTGGCTGTGATTGGGGAAAAGTGATTGCGAAAGCATATTAGTGTCAAATATGTTTTAAAAAAAATCGGGCAGAGGTAATATTCTACTTGGACTTAACCAAATTGCTTTTGACATGTTATCATATCGTCAACGTTAGAATATTTAGCTTCTATTTACTTGTCAGTAATAGCAGCCAGGTTAAATACAATACGATAATAATACGTGTAGAGACAAAGTAGAATGAGGCTCATGATTACAGTTATGATATAGTTATGTAGAAACAGTTTTATCATGGCTTTGATAAGGCCAAATATTGACTCTACTCGTAAGTTTAATTTAATTGCCGCTGGCGCTGAAATAAATGAGAAGTTAAAAGCTAATATTACATTAAACATGTTTTTTTTACTTTGTAATAATTTCTCACATTTTTTATTTAAGTACTGGCTTTAAATGTAAAGCAGTTTTTGTTGTAATTTTTTAAAGTATTTTCAGTTCTATTATTGTAATTTGTATCGAATTCATACGTTTTCAATAATATCCCAATCGAATAAAGTCGCATACAAAATTTCCATTGTTGTACAACTAAGTTTAAAAAAGTGACTATATCATTAAGTGACTTAAACTTAGTAACTTAAATCTCTACTACTAATACGAGTATGCTGTATACAATTTATTTCCCATACGAATAAATAAATTCACAAATAAAACATACTAACTATAAGAAAACAACACAGGTTATTAAGCGTAATACCACGTAGTCGACCAACTTTAACACTTTGAACATTAACATCTTGTAAATAAAGTTTAAAACGTCGATCGACCTTATGTCCAGGTTAAGTTTGCGGAGTTTCCCAAGTTGCTTGTAGTTCCCAAGTTGGTGAGGTCAACGCGCTGACCGCAACTCTTTAGAGAATGCGAACTTGAATTAACTGGATTATGGTAAAGGAGAGTGGAAGACCCCTGGGTTAAACAAAAGTGACATGTATGTTGTAAGAAATAATGACTTTAATAAGGGTCGTATATTCGACAGCTATAAGAGGTCGTCTCAAGCTAAACTTATTACTTACAATTTACAATAGTGTGAACTCAAAGTGACTCAATATTATTCAAATCATAATGCACGACTGCAACTGTGGGAAAAAATACAGAAAATATAAAAAATAGATTGTGTTGAGTAAAATAATTTTTAGAGGTACTAGCATTGAAATTTATAGTTACGATTAACTTTGGAAGATATATCTAAAAAAAACGAGGTCTGTCACGCTCTGAATCAGCAGATTAGTATGTCCAAATGAGTTTGGGTTCCATTTGGAAGACGTTATATGTTATCCAGTACCAACAGTACCTGCATGCGACTTACTTAATATTATGATATTGACCAACCCTTACTTAACTTTAGCCTGGCAGTAGTTTTTCTTTTCGGCTTCAGAAGGGTTATTATGACATAGCTATGCAGTTCAGTTTACGCTGTGAGAAAAGGACAGAGCTATAAAGCGGCTAAACCTGTGTCCTTTACGCTCACCGTAAAATGAACTGCATAGTTATGTCGTAGTAACACCCCTGACCAGTTTAACTTTTGTGCAATAACGTCGTCAACGTAAACAAATATTCTGATGGTTTTGGAAATGAGCAGGTTATGGACCGGCAGACCAGAAGATTTCATTATAGATAGACCAAGGCCATAATAATACGTAGGTTACATGCTGGTGTTGCTGGTACTCGATAAAATATAACGACTTCAAATGGAACCCTAAAATTAATCGGACTGATAAACTGTCAAACCGTGACGCGCCAAATAAAGTTTCTTAGTCATTTTTATCGCCCTTATTCGAATGTATAAAGTGCAATGATGTATTCTAAGTTTTTTTACAATGTTTGTACACAACCTGCCAGGTTCCGCTTAGACTGACCAACTTTCACTTTGCGTCCTTCTTTCCACAGTAACTTATGCTCTATCCCATGACATTACTGATACGGTGACTTCATCGCTTGCACTTAAGAAAGTATGAGTAGTTGTGTAAGGAGAAAATGCTATTTTATGGGTCAGTACACTATTAATGTTATTGACATTAACGTCGAACGTCGTCGCAAGGTTTTTAACAATGTAGTATTTATGGAAAGTCACAGGTATATTTGTAGCTTACAGGGTTTTTGGTTAAGTCCCATTTAACAACCAATATGTATGTGTAAATATTGAAAAAGTTTAGGACAATTTTTTTTCATAGGGATCGTCCTGGATTGGTCAAATTGAAGGGTAAAGGATAAACAATTTAATAATAATTACATAATATTCAACTCAGTGTAGTCTATTTAATTTTGTTTCTCTCTTGTTACAGGAAATTGCGGCGATTCTCATCAGTTTCGACAAACACAGCGAATGGCAGTCAAAGGAAGTCAAAATACGGTGAGTGATTAAGTAATTAGGTTAATGATTGTGGTTGTTAATGTTACAACACTAATTTGAATACACGACACAAGGGATTGGTATATTTAGTTTGAATAACTAAAACTACTTACGTACTTAGTAACTTTTTTTATTTGGGAATTTGGACTACAATTATTTCTATAAGATAAGAGGTCAAATTATATCCCCTAAAAATATTACTTCAAAATAGGTTTCAATGTATATGTACTTACGGTCGAAAATAAGCGCACGAAGTCGTTAACGTCAATCTCTATGTCGAGTTTAGTTACGGGTTAAGGATATGCATTCGTTTTGCAAAATAACGTTTCCTCAGCCTTGACATTCGTATTATATTTCTTAAACTTCCAGACTGTAATTTACGTACCAATTTCTTACCGAAACGAAGTTAAACCTTCCTCGCTGAAACTAAGGCAATCAATATGCTCGACTCTCCACTTTTTTCCGCCCCTGTACATGCAAAATTTGCTAAGAACAAAAAACTTACCCCAGCAAACGAATTAAACTATCAGTAACTAAAGTCTTCCTAGTTTTATACTTTTAGTCTGTGACTGTACCTAATTTGGCG
Source organism: Acleris cristana (assembly GCA_948252455.1). Taxonomy (NCBI): domain Eukaryota; kingdom Metazoa; phylum Arthropoda; class Insecta; order Lepidoptera; family Tortricidae; genus Acleris; species Acleris cristana. The sequence goes on along the minus strand of OX411782.1, from coordinate 6,779,918 downwards.
CCCAACGAGGGACCCGTTCCAAGTTGTAACAACTTTAAGCAAATTAAAACTTGAGCAGTGACTACCGCTTGCTTTGTGTGCGTCGTTGAAATATTAAGTCCTTGCGGGCGAGCAGTGTACTTTTGGCCGCGCGATGTACCCGCGGATCTGTCGTTTGTTGAAATCTTAATGCAGGTCTTGATGTCAGGTTAAAGTTAAAACATTTGGACGGGACTTCCAAGACGGCGCCAATTCTTCGGGGGACTATAATGGAATTTAGTATTGTGATTGTTGTCGTAATCTACAGGGTTAACTTCAGCGTTTGTTAGAAGTTAAGATAAATGTGATAAATTCAGTAAGTACTATGCAAAGGTAGCTAGGATTTTACTAATAACTACCTTCTGCCTGCGACGCCGTCCACATGGAATTCTTAATTTTGCAATCCCACGGAAACCGTAAATTCTACCTAACCTATATACTATAATCTAAACTTTTCATTTCATTCAGCTGTTCTGGCGTGATTGATTACTAAACATTAATTCATCTAAACGTTCGTACTTATTTAGTACTAAATATAGTAAGATTCACAGACATAAAACATCAGACTTTATTTAAATTTATAGCTTTTTCAATACCAGCAATTGACCTCTATTATTTCTGTTACCACTTAAGTGGCGATAAGGTCGAGAAAAACAGTTCAAAAATCGCCTATTTATATTTTAGGAGCTAATCAATACTTTCTCTAAACATTTAAACCACTTATTAACTTTGCTTGCTTGTATTCGCTGAATTTATTGGTTTACTAACTCAGCGGCCGCACGCATGCGTCTAAATAATCACTTTTAGTTTGTTCAATTCCAATCGGTGGAGTTGGTAGTTTGGTTTTGTTTTATTGGTTTGTAATATATACACTTCAGTTAAATATAGGTAGCTTTAAATTCTATCGTCAGATATATTTGTTATTATAATTTTTAATGTGCGTGAGACAGATGAAAATTGGAGACTACTTTTTTGTCAAAGTTATTTTCAACGACACGTTGACGCGCGCGTTGCGTGGGTGCGTTGGCCTAGTTGGTAGTGACCCTGCCTACGAAGCTAGCGGTCCTGGGTTCACATCCCGGTAAGGGCAGATATTTGTGTGATGATCGCAAATGTTTGTTCCTGAGTCATGGATGTTTTCTATCTATTTAAGTATATATTTCTCTATATAAGTATTTATATCGTTGTCTAGTACCCATACGGCCATAGTAAAAGCCTAGAGTTTAGTTTGGGACTAGGTCAATTGGTGTGACATTAGCCCTTGATATTTGATTTAGATTTTAAAACAATGCTTCTAGTACCTACTTTTTTTTAAATAAGAATAACTGTGTTTCGGATCGTATCAACACTTATTTTCTTTGATCTTGTCCATTCGATACACACGACAATAACATTTAAGTTCGATATAAATTTTATGAACCAAATTTCGGTATAGTTGCATCATGAACCTAAGAAAACACCAAATTCCCACCGGCACTCCATTATCCATTACCCATTAGCTAGGTTCCACACTCGACCTAAATCAATACAGCTCAATCCACTTACGGCATGTTAAATGACGCGCCGTAATCCGTTCACATTACGAGTGACGCTTGCGATCGCAATGACGATTAGTGAATTAAGCCATACATGCTAATGTGCGTGCTCGTAACTCAACGTTGCGAGTTCCAAGTGGAATATTGCAGTGTCAGTAGTAGGGGTGAGCAATTTGAACATACGATTTTTAACTGTTGAATTTTGATTGAAAATTACGCGCTGGGTCTTTTATATAGGTACTTGGTTTTATACCATCTTCTTTATCTATTATGAGAGATCTCTGGAAAAGATCACTTTGTAGTGATAAAACTGCCGGTAGTTTACCATGTTAAATAAAATTGTTATTATGCAATAAAGAGTGTTGTATTGTATTGTTGTAATATTATAATATTGTTGACATTATATTATAGTAACAGAACGAGATAACTGCAAAAATATGATAACGATATATGTAATGGCAAGATGGGCAAAGAGTTAGCATTTAATTAGTTTATTTTTTACGTTCCTTCTAAGCTACAAACAGTGTTTGGTTTTATTGGTGTTTCCTTAAAAAAAAATTCAAATCTGGTATTGTCAACGTTATGATAACTCTTATTTACTTGACTACATATAACTTGTCAAAAACAATATTATTCTACCGAGTAGAATAGAGGTCCTGTACGATTTGGTAACAAAAAATAATTTAATTGAATAAACGGCTTATTCAAAAATACGTAGTAGGTAACGTAGTAGGTAGTAATAAAAAAAAAATGGCCTTTTTTATATAAAGGGTAACTTAAAGCTCAACGTATGAAATCTATTCGTGTTCATCTCCTTTGCGTCCCGACTTATTTATCGGTTTAAACCTCAATCTCTAAGACTCTCTTTAAAGGATATAAGGGCGAGAAGAAATTGAATGCACAATATTGAATTTAATAACTTAAGCGCTGCAATGTGAGCACAGAAAGTTTATTCGCAGAAATCAGAATACAAAATGGTATAACTTATACAAAGATACATCAAAACTTAACGTTTAAATCGTGACTCTAATAATCAGTTAAAATGTCAACTTTAGCTGTTCTTTATTATGTTTTTAAACGCGGAAACCATAAACGGCAGCAAACAAATGACATGCCAGGATTAAAAAACACATTACATTTGCAAAATCAGTTTTAATACAGCACTTCATACATCACGGCTACAACGCCGCACAATCTCACTTATTCAGGTGGCAAAAATAGGAAACTATTATATTTAATAGTATATAAGTGTTTTCACGTTGATGGTGGCGACGCTGTCGCCGACCCAAATAAGTTTGTATCTTTCAAATTATAACGGCTGTTTCCAAAGTTCTTACAAATGTTATTTTTTATAAAAAAACTTATCACTCGAGTTCAGATAGCAGTATTTTATTTGATTTATTAACGCTTTAGGGATTTTGGAAGTAATAAAAAAGAAAAACGGATTCGAGTTTTTCAAGTTGAAGTTAACTAACAAGTTGTAAATCGCTTCGAGATGGCTTGAATGTTTAAAAATGTAATAAGTCCTAAGTCAACACGAAATACTTTTGAACTTGGACATTGCTAACGGGAGTTACGGTTTAATTTAGAGAGAATTATCATTTTGTTTTGTCTTCTTTTACCTTTAGGCTTGAGTACAATGATAAGAAGTTTTCGGTTTGATTCTTTTAAAAGACAAAAAAGTTTTAACCGATAATATTTGACTGTCTGACATTTTATTTGAAAATTATGAAACGAACAACGTCGGTTTTGTTTAAATGCTTAACAAAAAACTATTCAAAGGAGTCATTAAAGACGTCTTCTAATTAAAAAAGTGGTGTATTTTTTTATTATTTCCGTTATTCATTTTTAATCAAAATTTGTAAATGAAACCGTCCGTCTTACTCCCGTTTATCAAGGTAACTGCTAAGTGCATTTCCACTGTCGTCCGTCTTTCCTTGAACAGTGAGGGCTCTAATTCGCGCTCATGAACCGGGCATATTTATCGCAGCGATTAGCTCGATTGAGATGGAAGGCGCAGATTATCGGTGACGTATCGAACCGTAAAATGGAAACAAGGTCTTTATATCGCTCTTGCGTGTTTAAATATTGAAGATTACAAATGGGATCTCAAGCCTATTGATTCACATATTTTAAACTCTTTAGGAAATGTAGATTCAAAAAATCCTCATTGACATTGTTAATTAGTTAGTGATTCAATGTAATTTTTTTAAAATTTAACTGGTTTCTTTGAAAATTAACATAGAATTTGACCTTTTTTTCTTGGCCTGTTAGATTGGCTAGAAGAAAACACATAAAGGGATTATTCTCCAAGTTCTACTGTGTTACCAGGGGTCCCTTTGAATCACCGTCACTCATTGAATGTATCATTTCTTTGAACTTCATTTCATCGAAGGCTAATTTCTGCTCAACCCTCATAATAAGCATGGGTTACGTAGGTTAGGTTAGGTTAGACCTGTGACCACCAAAAAATTATAACTTCTGCACGTATAATGTCTGATGATGAAATGAAAATCAAAGTGAAACATTATATGACATGAGTGTCACTGATCCTAGGGTAAATTAAATTTGTTACCGGATTGCTTGAAGCCAGAAAGAGGACATTGAGTGTAACCGTCTTTATATATACTTTATATATTCTTTGTAGTAAATTGTATCACATCATATTAATCGTCGTTAAGTTAGATAGGCTTTACTAAAAATGGAAGGATGGTCTTTGTATAGAACCCAATTTCTTTTCAATTATAACTTCTACCTTACCTCACCTACAAAAGTGTATCGAGAAAAAAAAATGTATTCACAAAGTAGTGTAAATACTTCAAAAAAGAAAATAATATAAAGGTTTTTAATATCCTTAGGGCTGATTTTTCAATCCCCAGATAAAGCTATCCGGAAGGTAAATTTTAGCTCTGTCCTTTTCTTTCATGACTTCAGAAAAGGATAGTAATACATTTAACTGACGGATAGTTTTATCTGGGGATTGAAAAATCAGCCCTCAAACTTATTATTCTGCAAAATAGTAAACGATGATGATGGTAAAATCAGTTATTCAGTAACATGACGTAGAGTGAGTGGTCGGCTCACGTCTCCTTGTCTAAAATGCCCCGGTCAACGATATCTCGATTAAATCGACCGATCGGTCCATAAATCGGTCCAGCGATTAGTGTGACTGCGTTCGCGGATCACTGCCTCCACTGAGTTATGAGTGTGGCTCTGTGAAAAGTCGCTACGATTATGAAAATAAGGTTTAAATTTGACCGGAAGATAGTGTGCGTCAGTTGGTGAAAAGTTATTTTGTCTGTGGTCATAAGAAGTTTGAATTTGTGTTCCGTTTTATTATAGTTGCTTGCTAAATTTAAAGTTTTACTGACTAATATTGTACAAGAAAGGCAAATATTAATGATAAGTAGTTTAAATTAACTACCGTAAACTCGGGTTGCCCACCCTTAAAACTATCACTATTTTAGTGGTAGTCATCTTAAATTGGTCCAAGAATTTTAGAACTACATAAGTAGCTTAGGCCTGATGTAACATTTAATAGAATAATTAAATTTTAAAGATGGTTTTAGGGGTGGGCAATGTTACCCCCTAGGGCTAAAGTAACCCCAGTTTACGGTACCTACATTTATTTAAAAAAACGTTAATATCTTGTTCCAAGCGTTACTTACAAGTATTATTATATTGTTTCTACTCAAGAGTAATAGGAGTTTTCAAGAACTGCCCTTAAATTAGCCCCCCCCTTACCTAATAAGTGCGATAGGGGTAATTGAACAAGTCAATATGATTTCATTCGAGTACTAACTCTCGACTATAATATATTTATTCCTCCAAAACTGAACCAATTTACAAGATATTACAATAAACTAAATAAAAAGAACTTTGGTGTGTTTTTTAAATCATTGCTCTATGGTCATAACCTAAAGAGTTAACTGGTGAGAGTTTAGAAAATAGGCAAAACGAAACCAAAAGAACTCTGATCGCGAAGTTAACGTTTGATTTTTAAATACTCGCCACCGTTGTTAACTTCACTTGTTTTTTCATTCCAGGCTTCGATCTCTGTGCAAAATAACGGTTCTATATTCAAAATCCAACCGAACACTGCAACTCCGCAGCCGTATTCTGCACCAATATCGGTTTCATTTGTATGCAGCGCACGTTTCGGATTCGCCACTAATTGATAGCCGTTCAAGTGCCAGCGAACAGTTTTAAGTGAATTTTTCATCGAGTTTTAATTTAGTTTAATTTGATATCGTTATCGGAATTCACTCTGAGGAACGTGGGGATTTAAATTTGGAGTTGGCACAGTATTTTGAATTAGTATAATTGGGGTACCGTTTGTATGGGGGTCAGTTAGTACCTAGTAGCCTAATGTAATAAGTATCTTTATACTTAATTTTTGCAACTGATAAAGGTGTTTGAATATTTTGTTAGACATTTACTTTGACTTCATAATTATTATAATACATATGGGCTCTCTCTGGTTTATTTATACAAAGTAATTTAATATATTTTTCCACGATTTTCTTCACTAGCTAGCTAGTTATTTAAAATAATCCATCTGAAGTTTTTAAAATCCCAGTATATTTTAAAACCTGCCTTGCTCAAGCAATTTTCATACAAAACATATTCGGTTCAAGTATTTAACTCTAAACTCGCAACATACAAACAGGCAATATTACTAACGCGTATATACAATTAGTAGAGCTCCTAAAATTATTGATGTATAACTTGCATACTAGTTATTTTATAGTATGTTGTATATCAATAGTAAACTTTAAAGGTTCTACACTACAAATGCTGCTTAATTTAAACATAAGTTGACAGCAAATCACTTGCAGTTATAAAACACTTTAATGACAAAGTACTCTTTAAACACTCTTAGAATTTCAAGGAATATCTCGACAATTCGCATTTAAGTGTGCCGAGAGCATTTTTCTTAATTAAATTAGAATCAGAAGTGGAATTCAGGATATAATTACGCCTGGACGAACTTTCATTACGGATTTTGTTTTCGCTCTCTTAATTAAAATTGAAAAATGGTTTTAAGCGTACTTCAATTGTTTTTCAAAGGTGTTAAGTTACAATGTTTTTTTAGGACCTCCGCATGCGAAGGGTTATTTTTAATCCAATGAATCTGAGACTATAATGTACCTCCTATTATACTGAATAAATTAACTTTGCGTAGTGTTTTTTTTTTAAATTATTTGCGTAAAATTAAATTATATATATATATATATATATATATAAGTATTTATATCGTTGTCTAGTACCCATTGTACAAGCCTAGAGCTAAATTTGGGACTAGGTCAATTAGTGTGACATTGTCCCGTGATATTTATTATTATTATTATTATTTACGATGTTTAAACTAAGATTCGAAAACAATTTTTACAATAACGTGTAGACTCGATGGCAAAACGTGTTTGTTGTTTGGAAACTAAGAATGTATGTAACCCAATCCTAAAGAAATAAAAATCAACCTTTTATTTTAGGGCCTCTTAAAGGCGCTTGGAACGTAATTAATGTACCATATATAGGCTAAGGCCGTTCATAGAAACTGACCCATTCGTACGTTAACAGAGACACATTGGCCAATTTGTCCCTGCATGTCATATGGATAGCCGAATGAATTGCCCGCTTCCTATTGGTGGGAACGGGCGCTGCGTAAATCTGATTGGACGAGAGATACATCAAATAACCTATTTGGCCTTCGGATTAAGGCTGCCGCTTCAAGTTAAATTGCCTTTAAAAAGGATGTTATTTGAATTAGGAATCAAGAAGATTTATTCAGTTAAGAATACGTAGTTTATAAAACCTCTTTGTAAGAAGAATGTTTTAGGCAGTTGTTGAAGTTTAAAGATGCGACCCCACCGCTGTGTAAAATACGGTGTCGTTACGTAAACAAAAGACGGGTTCAAAGTAACAACATGGCGCCGTTTTTGACGTACCGTAATAGGCACCATTAAATAGCGGTGCGTCGCACCTTTAACTCTCAATCACGATAAATTTATAAGAAAATCTTATTCTTTAATCCACCGTCAAGCGAAATTTTTGGCGTGGTTGTGTATCAGTGTGCGGTTATCCCGGTGAATGGGTTGTTAACGCATTTGCAGTTTTAGGATTGCAGTCTTGAGATTGTAGTCTTGAGAATGCAAACGCATGTAGGTCTTAGACACCACTTACCATCAGGTGGCCTGTGTGCTGTTTGTATAAATAAAATTGAAATCATTCTGGCTATTCTTTATTTTAAAAGCATCTTTGAACCTTCACTCATCATCATCAGTTTTTTTCCTCATTACAAATTTTGATCGTTTATTTTAACAATAGTAAATGGGACAGTATTTCTGAAATACACAATGAGGAAAAAAATATTATGATGATGATGAGTGGTTCAAAAATCCTTTTAAAATAAAGAATAACCGGAATTATGTTGCTATTTTGTTTCATTTGCATACATTGAATAAAATTTAATTTTTACAAACAAAACTTGGAGCGATCACTAGTATATGGGAAAAGCATCGATAATTGAGTTTATCGATATACGCGATCCCTAGCTGTCATTTAATTTTGTCCCGTGGATATTCCGAGGTCTGTTAATAACCAATACATGCTTAATACCATTACCACTAAATCTATGCGGATATTACTTAAATTAACTTTCTGCATTAATAAATTAAATCTGAAAGCGGTTTGAGCTAAATTCACCAACAAATCCTCGTGACTTTATCAGTTCATTCAAACTTGACTCTTAAGTTAGCAAATACAGAAGCTAATAGAAACCAATCTAGGTTACACAACGGCTACATAAATCAGAGAACACAAATAAGCCGGGGCTACAGCCGACGTCGGCAAACAGCCCCGGCCGATCGCCGTTCGAATGGCACAGGGAAATCTACTTGAATCTCTATTTATTATTATTATTAACAGTTTATAAGAATTTACACTGGTTTTAGGGATACAATACAATACAATACAAATACTCTTTATTGAACACCAGAAAAACAAAACACGGAACAGTACATTTGAACTATAGGTATACAACAGGCGGTCTTACCGGTAAATAGACGAGGGATGTAGACTGGCAAGTCAAAAAGAGATTTTATGTGATTTGATGTCATAAGTCCGCATTTTCAAATACCATACTCATCATCATCATTAGCCCACTTCCGTCCACTGCTGGACATAGGCTTCTCCCACGGCAAACCACTGAGCTCGCGGTCTTGAGTTTTTTGTTTTTAATCGCTCCCAGCCACTTTTTGTATATCATTGCTCTAACTAGCTGGAGGACGTCCACGTTTGCCAAGCCGTAATCTGCACTCTAGAACACGTCAACCCCAACATATTGTTTTTTTTTATTGAGTAAGAACAATATTTTGGTATATCGAGTAGATTCTATTCTAAAATGTACCTAAGTAATAAAATCTGCTTGTGTCCCTATTTGTTTTAGAATATTTTAAAAACTATAATGAGATTATTATCGACAATTACCGAAAAATAAATTAAATAAACACCTAAACGTGGCAATATCAGTGTCAAAACCAATTAAAGCAATCAAATTCTACATACTCCAATAGCAGATGTATATTTCACTCGAGTAATCTCTCGCAGGGCACTCGTATTGACATAGAAACTGTTGGGCTCAGCTTAGCCTTGCTCTGGAATAGTTTTTAAATGATAACTTTGTAGCCAAAACAAATGTCACAAAAGAAACACCTAAACATGGCAATATCAGTGTCAAAACCACTTAAATCAATCAAATTTTACGTACTCCCAACTCCCAATAGCCAGATGTATATCTCAGTCGCCTAATCTCTTGCAGGGCACTCGTATTGACATAGAATCTGTTGGGCTCAGCTTAACCTTGCCCTAGAATAGTTCTTAAATGATGTCATAACCTATAAATGTGCATCAACGTGTATCAAAATTGACAATTTGTAACAATGATGACTTTGTCACCAAAAATGTTATAAAAGAAACACCTAAACATGGCAATATCAGTGTCAAAACCACTTAAATCAATCAAATTGTACGTACTCCCAACTCCCAATAGCCAGATGTATATTTCAGTCGCCTAATCTCTCGCAGGGCACTCGTATTGACAGAGGAGCTGATGGGCTGTAATTGGACGTGCAACTTTTATGAGCCGCGCCATTGAATATTTCGTTTGATAGTTCGACTATCAAACAGTAGAGGATAAATATAAAAATATTTCATGTAGAGAACAATATGACACAGTGTGTTCATATTTTGTGAACTATTAAGTAATATAAGTAATAATAAGTAATAAGTATATAAGTTCGTGTTTATCTTGCTTTCATAGTTAAGTCAAGAGAAACAGAGAACGCTTGATATAAAAGAACTTGAGAAAGTAGAAACTTGTTTTTAATTTTCAATTTAAAATAACGTTTAGTTAATTATTTTTCCCGATAAAACCCCATATACCTTTTATGTATTACCCAAGCCATTTTTAGCATCGAATAAGTCTTTATTTATTTTAAATTATAAAAATTCCCCATATCCTGCCTTAGAATTAGATTTTCTCTTTTATTTATTAAGTCTATTATTAGTGTAACTTAACAACAATAATTGGTTATATGTCATTTACCAAAAAACACGCGATTTTGTTATATTTTGCGACCTAAATACCGATGTTTTTCGGGTTCGCTCCCATGACGGGTTTATGGTATCTCCCCCTTGTTTTCACATTGGAGGCACTCCTCGGGACCAATAAGAGGCTTGTTTGTCATCTGTTCATTGTAATATGATTGCTTTATGGCTTGGCTTCTTCTAGTTTCGTGATTAATTTAGTTGCATAATGATAAATTACTATAGTAGGAGATCCGAATAGGAAACGATTTGCACCGGGCTGTTTATTCGATAAAAAGTATTTTATATCAAATTTAATATGCAAAGTAATATATGGCGAATAGGTAGGCTGAAAAATTTCAGTCCAGTATATAATTAATTTTAAATTAAAAAATTAACTTTGCTTTAAAAAATTGCAATAGCTGGTTTAATAGACAAATTACATACCAATCGAAAGCATGAAGCCTATAAAATATGCAAACGTTATTGTGACTATTTTTTTACCCGTCAAACTGGGTAGGCAGGTATAAACAGGTAAGTCGGTACTAATAATTTGCACCAAACCTAACTTTGCATATTCTATACGCTTCATACTTTCGATTAGTATGTAATTTGCATATCAAACAAGCATTTGCAATTTAAAAAAGAGTTCATTTTTAATATTTTTTTAATGATATAAGTACTGGACTGAAATTTTTCAGCTTACCTATTCGCCACATATTATAAGCGTATTAAATTTGGTATAAAATACTTTTCATCGAATAAACAGCACGGTGCAAATCGTCTCCTATTCGGATCTAAGACCACTAGCGACCTGACCTCGATTCGCTTCGATTTATGTGACTTATAACATCCGTATCCGTAAACCAGCATTTATTATATATAAAAACCTTATGAGAAAAATTATCTAACTGATGGTTTAAAGCGCATGAAAATCCGTTAAGTCTGTTTTGAGATCAACGCGACCATACAGACAGATAGACGCGGCGGGGACTGTAGTATTGGTAGTGTTCTGGAACCAATGAATATCGCTTGTCATCTTTTGCAAACGAGTAACAATGCATGGTCATTTACAGTAATTCAGTGTCATGACAGTTTTGATAATACTAGACTAGCAATTACAGTAATTTGTTTATAATTTCCATATAAACTTCCGTTTATCAGAACGTCAAAGTTGTTCGTGTAACATGGACTTTATCAGGTGCACTTAAAGCATGTTTTATGCAACCTACAAATTTAGCCGCCATTAGAATGAATCAGACATGCCATGGCACAACACAATGAAAGCAGAATATACACTGTTAAACAAACAGAAATTAAATTTAGAGTAGGTAAAAACGAGGTCAATTCGAATAGCGTTGCCTAAATTTAATATTAGTTAACTTAAATTTATTGACGTCAAAGTCGATTTGAGTCTAACAAGAATAGAGTTTAACATTTATAAATTCATGTTTACTGATATTTTAAATTAGAGAAAACGATCCGAATTCCTCTAATGTTATTAAAAAAAACATGGAAAAGAGTTAATTGCTAAATATCGAAAAAGCTCCCGCGGAACAAAATCATGGGACATGATCTCAACTTGAATTATAACTACTTATAACAAAGCTGATTGAATGTGTTCATAATGAACAGAAACAGAGAGCGGTGATATACGCTTCCTTAAGCGATAAGGAGATGGTAAAGAATAAATATATACATAGTTTCTTGACTTCAGAGGTTAGTAAATAAAGCACCTGTGTTGCAGCCAAAAAAGCCAAAACAGATGCAGATTCAAAGCTTATGCCAAAAGTCGTATGTTACAACACTTTTTATAAGCTTTTATTTGGCTTGTACTGTTTATTATTTGTTTAGGTCAAATCTTGAAATTTAATTTTAAACCAGTTGCCGTCTATGTAACGGGCTAAAATTTGGAATACATATGTAAGCCGGATGACAATGCAATATTATGGTACCATCGAGCTGATCTGATGATGGAGTGGGAAGGTGGCGACGTAATCTTTGCTGTACTTAATATGTACGAGTAGGTACCCGCTGAGTTGCGGCTTGTAAGTTTTGTCTTGAAAAGCAGATGATGTCTGAGCGGAAAAAAGTATATTAGGCAATAAAAGCTTGTCACAATATTTTTTTTGTCAGAATCTTATTATTTTGTTAATATTTCTATTTACTCATTTGGAAACGTTCTTATGACAACTATTTGCTTGTTAAAAATGTAGTTGGCAAGCATAGGCTACGCTTTTAAGTTCTATTGTTGTAAACTGAGTACTTTACCCTCCTGTACCATTGTTTAGGAATGTCAAAGGTGTAGACAGAAATAGCAAATGGAAATGCAATGGTCCCACGTTTTGCATAATGGTTCAGAGCGCAACTGGGTTCTGCGTTGATTTGATATTGAACGCGTACTCAAACTCTGTCCGGTTTCAGATGCTATCTCTAATATTTATCTTCCTACACTGTTATTCAGGTAAAGGGAACTGTTTGCTGATGTAGGTAACTAGATAGTTACTAGTAGTTGAAATCATGCTAATTAATAAATGCGAAAGTTTGTGTGTGTGTGTGTGTTAGTTTGTTACTGCTTCATGCTGCAACGGCTGGACGAATTTGGAATAATTTTAGAATGGAGATAGCTTTAATACTGGATTAACACATAGGCTACTTTTTTCCCGAAAAAATTAAAAGTTTCCTATGCGGACAAAGTCGCGGGCAGAAGTTAGTCTTCTATATATCATAAAAATCAATATGTGTATGTTCTCAAATTAACTCCGAAACGGCTATACCAGTTTTATTTATTTATTAAATTATTGATACAATTTCCACAGCACAATAAATAACAATTAAAAAATAGTATAAAATGTATGTGTTGATGAAATTTTCAGGTAATCTTCAGATTAGCTTAGCGGGTGATCTTGTGAATTTCTGTAACGATCGGATCAACATTTTTTTTTCTATGTACAAAGCCGCGAAAATAGCATATTTTAACAAAGATGGTCATTCTGGCTGATGGCGTTTTGACAATCGGATCAAACCTATAAATCATTAATGTAGAAAAAAAAACAAAAATAAACACAAGGTGCAAAGTTTATTGAAAATTAATTCTGTAATAAATAGCTCAGAAACATGCTAACACACTGAACCAAACACATGAATACATAACGATTAGAATAAATAATCAAACAGCGTAAACAAACACATACAACTCATTCATATAATTTTCTATATAAACGAGCAAACGTGTAATCGGGTCACGTGATGGTAAGCAATCAACGGTACCCAAGAACACCCGCAACCATAGGAATCGCAGGTGCGATACCGGCTTTAAAGGGTTGATTAGGGTAATTGAGAGGGTACTCGTAGGTGAAAAGGAAATTACAGGAGTGGAAGAGAAATTTGAGCCGCCATTTCGTGTAATGATCGAACAAGACTCAATAGAAATAAAAACCGGCCAAGTGCGAGTCGGACTCGCACACGAAGGGTTCCGTACCATAATCTATACAACATTAGCAAAAAACGGCAAAAAAAACACGTTTGTCGTATGGGAGCCCCCCTTAAATATTTATTTTATTCTATTTTTAGTATTTGTTGTTATAGCAGCAACAGAAATACATCTTCTGTGACAATTTCAACTCTGTAGCTATCACGGTTCGTGAGATACAGCCTGGTGACAGACAGACGGACGGACAGCGGAGTCTTAGTAATAGGGTCCCGTTTTTACCCTTTGGGTACGGAACCCTAAAAACAGTTTACCCTTGTTTCACCGACACTCAGTTCATAGAACATATCACTTCGCAAAATTTTCGTTTCATAGAAATCTATTTTCTGCTGAACCCGTGTTGATTTCGGGTTATCTTGTGATGGTTATAAGTCTAACCTAACCTAACTTACAGTACGACAGCACTTAGAAGATGCTTCGGGTTTGTACTTGTCTCTCGCTCGCTCTCATACGCTCTTATTAAGAGTGAGTGAGAGAGAAGTACAAACCCGAAGCATCTTCTAAGTGCTCACAGACTGTACGTGAATCATATTTAAAACTGAAAATAGCTTTATATGGAACGAAAATTCTGCGAAGTGATACATTCTGTGAAATGAGCGTCAGTGATACAAGGGGACACCAATAAAACACTACTCGCCATGTCGAGACTGTACACTCTTGCTGCCGCCACGCTACAGTGTGTATCCATTACAACATTGTTCACGACAAGCCCGTATTGGATGAGAAACTTTATCCTAAACGTACCTTTATTCGGCTAAAAAATAAAAATCTTCCCCTATTTCGTTTCACAGCTACTGCTCTACATTTGCCTGTCACCGGCTGTTAATTGAGAGCGGGTCGATCGGCCGATTTGCCTTTTTAATTCCGACACCGATCGGGCCCACTCGAGTGAGAGCGCTGCTCGTTAGCTACGCTGTGACAAATTGACATGTTAATTCGAGAAGTTTCGTAACGGATTATTTTAATTTGTTTGGATCACTGAGACACTGGCTAAACGAAAAACTTAGGAAATTAGTTTAACATTGCTTTTTAAGTGTCGAAAGTATAAGATAAAGAAGTATAAATAATATTTACTTAGATTAGTTTTTGACAAATATAGAACTGATACACATTATAATTAGACCGCATTGTGTAATTTCTTGGCTATGCCATTATAACACATTTTCTATGTGAAAGAAATAAGGTGGATGACAGTGACATTATAAGGTTGGCGCAGATAACCGTTTGGCACTGGATTAGCTCAAAGTGAAATATTGAAAAGTGAGCGTTCATCTTTGTTAGTACGTTACATTTTTCAGTGGATGACGCTCGGGTTATGTTTTAATCTTAACTTTACAAAACATATTATACTAACACAAGTCAAAGCTCACTTTTCAATGTCACACTTTAAATAGATCCGGAGCGGTTATGCCTGATTTGACAGCTGTCAACACTAAACGTTATGTGTTGAAAACATAACCTCAAACATGCCTTAAAGAGATATTTTGTACTGAGATGTCAAATTTCGAATCGGACCTTTTAAAACGGTACAACTATAATAAATTTCAAATGCAATTATTAACGTCACGTAAACCGCTCTGTAATCCTGGACAAGATGTATTGCGAGATCCTTATCTTTATCGAAAATGTATAGGATAACGTAAGCTACAGGATGTCCACGTCTAGCGCTTACGTCAATACCATACACTTAGACAGTTTTCGATAACCGTCTACGCTAACGTTAATCATCTTGTCTAGGGCCTGATCTCTTATATAATGTTAACAAAAACCCACTTACAAACAACACCATGTCATCAGGTCATACAAAATTCAAATCCCTACTCTAAAACAAAACGATAAAATATTCCCCTAGTCCGTTACAATCGCCCCCTAAATCCAACATTTCACAGTAAAAGTCGCGGTCCCTCAGGAAATCCGTCGTGCCCACGAAATTAATAAGATATGCGCGACGTAGGAAATAAAGTGGACGAGTTGTGAGAACATTTTATAGTAACGTCTTGGGAATAAAGAGAACAATCACGTGGCACGTCACTGGAGTCTTTAGCGGCTGTCGGGTGAAATTTATGATCTAACGCAAACGTTTACCCTGCGTAGTATACTGTTAAGTGGTTTTTCTTAAAAAAATATCAATAGAATGACTGCAATATTGATTTTTCAATAAAAAACTTGAAGACAAAATAGGCGCGTAAGAGAATAGGGTTTTATTGTAGGTAATTGTATTTATTTTCGTTACTTGGCTAGTAAACTGACTATAGCAAAAATTTGTAACAATTTGATTTTAAATTGAACCTACTGTTTTAAAGGGCAAACATATGAACATTAGCTGTCAAGATGTACTTTTTAGGGTTCCGTACCCAAAGGATGCCATCGGGTCTCTATTATTGAACCTCCTCTGTCTGTCCATCCCTCCGTCCGTCTGTCCGTCTGTCAGTGAGCTGGCTCTCATGTACCGTAATAGCGACATTTTCACAGGATAAGCTGCAAGAGATCCCATATAGGGATAAGTTTGTCTTTGTATATTAATTTAGAAAAAATATTGTAACGTTTATATTTTTGTACAATAAAGAGTTTACATACATACATAATAAAGCCGAAATATAATATGTATTTATTTTAACTGAAAATGGTATCCTTGCAAGGCACGTATTTTTTCAGCGTGGTACAGAAACCTTTCGTGTGCGAGTTCGACTCGCACTTGGCCGGTTTTTACCAACCATTCGTTTTGAATATCAATGAGAATCAAAAAATACATTCTTCTTTTATAAAATTAACCTCAACGTTCTTAATAACCTTGTAAAGGTTAGCGAAACTAGCCAAGAATAGACAAAGATAGACGAAAAAAATACATTTCAATACAATCATGTTTAATGCCTGGTTGCAAAAATGTTCATTAATATCTTTAATCACGTGCTGTCACTTTCTACTTTGTCTAATAAGAAAGTGATAAAAGGTTGTCTAACGGAACATTAGTGCTAATAAATATTTGTGACACTTGGTCTTAGATCTATAAGGAATGTTTTCTTTTGTGTGATATTGCTTAAGTGCTACACTGGTCGTAGCATTGTAGAGGTTTGTATGATTGCTACGGAAATTGAACTACGGACGGTATTTGCTACGAAAATAACTAACTTTATATAAAAAATCTTATGAAAAATAAGAATATTATAGTAATCTGTTTTTATAGATAAATGGACTTACTCTCAACGTTAAATAGTACTTAGGTATTTAATCTTGTTCTATAGTTATGCCTTTTTTAGCTTAAAAGATTTACCATGTGACTTTAATTGGACATCTAGGTACTTATCCTCTAACAATCCATCAGTGTAATACTCTAATTAAGAGCTCCATATAAATAAGAATAAGTTAACTTTCTAGAACATGCTGGAACATGCTAACTATCCATTAACTTCGTGTCGTGTTACCGGTTTAATAATTATGACTTAATTTGAATCAAATTATCGCGTCACCTGCTAACTGATTAGAAATTACTGTGGCTTGTTGGTTCAAGTGATAGCCCCGGGGTTTACTGTTTGGATTAAAAATAAAGTGTTACAAAGAACGGCATTCGATTTTTAAATATTTTTCATGTCCTGCGGGCCTAGTATAGCTGCGTCTATATCGCGCGTCAAATGTGGATAAAGCATCCGTCACTCTCGTACTTATTTACGTGTGAGAAGGTGACGGATGCCTTATGCAAACTTTGTCATTCGATAAACGTAGCCATATTAGGGCCCTGTATTTATCTAATCGTGATAGAAAAAATGCTGGTACTCTTTTCTATGGGTAGGTACCCATTATTTCCAAAAAACATTTCCATAATTATGTTCGTTGAATTACACAATTTTTTTATTTCATCGAAAGGCATTTTTCGCCGCATGAGTTTTGTTTTTTGTTTGCCACTAGTCTAACCAAACTTTATCTATGTAATTAATATTTAAGATATCCTAAAAAACAATAATGTTTTCAGTAAAAAATAGCGTTCGATGAAATTAAATTCGATAAAATAATGGCCAACCCTTTTCTATTTCGTAACAATAAATACAATTCCAATTGTAACCTACCTTGCCTGGATTGTTTAAAATTAAAACATTCAGATATTTGTCGGTTGAAGAGGACTTAATCGCTTAAAATAATCATTATTAAATGTTATCTCGACGTTACGTCCCAGTTAATTACACCTATATCGCGAAAGTTTAAAATAATCTAAAACGTATAAACGTTGCTTATAAGATTTTTCTATTGTTAATAGAACAAGACAAACCGAAAAGTCAAGATTTCCACATTTTTAAACTCAAATATCACCCGCAAACTTAAACCATAAATCCATAACCACTTCAGCTTCGTCGCAAAAAGAAAAAATACAAACTGTTAGAAGTGCAAACTTTTAACCGAAAAAACCCAATTCTTTTCGGCACGTTTCGCAGCAAAAAACACTAATGAACTTTTCAAATCATTTTGATTTTCCGCCCGCATCGCATGTTGGGATTGTAATTATAGCGAATATCAGAGCTATGTAGTGTCAGGCGATTGCCGATTCGAATGGTACACTACGTGCTTTGCTTTGGTACAAGATATGAGCGCTGAAAAAACAGCACGTTTTATTGCGATCTTTTTTTTTTATAATGAATAGGTTTGCTCTTGATTAACTCTTGCCCTTGGAGGGCGAAGATTTTGTCGACGATGAAGCGAGCTCACCCAGCAGATATTCACCCTAGCTTTAAATTGGTTTGGATTGTATGCACTGGGAAATACAGACGCCCGAAACGCATTCCACTCTTTTGCAGTACGCATTATAAATGATGATGCAAAGAGCTTCGTCTGAAGAGGCGGTATTCCAACCTGAGGGGCTAGACAAGATGCATTACGCTTACCAGCGTTTCTATTCGTTTCGTTTGTAAACCAATCGCGTCACTGGTAGATCACGTGACTTTTCGTATCACGTCATCTACAAGTGACGCGATTGGTTTAAAAACGTAACAAATAGAAACGTTAGCTAGCGTAATGCGCCTTGTCTAGCCCCTCAGGTACGGATGGAATCCCGCAGTGCGTCTGGAAGTCCGATGGTAGAAAGGAGACGGTGGCTCTTGTGCACACTCCCCGAAGTACAATCTGTGGAATATCAACACGCAGTCAACTTCACGGCGGTGGGCTAGGCTGTGAAGCTTAACTTTTAGAGCGTAATGGCGGCCGATGAGTCTCTTAACTCTGCGTTCCACCAAGTTAAGTGTGGCTAGTTGGTATTAAAGTGAACCATCCCAGAGGTGACTGCAGTACTCCATGCTTGGTCGGACCTGAGCCTTGTAGAGAGATAAATGCTGTTCAGGCACAAAATAGATAGGTACAGAAGTCAATCTACATACAAAGTGCGCTCGAGCAACGCACACATAGACACTGCTCACGGACACGATATCTCGGACCGGTTAGGACCAGTGGGAGCGCGAGTGCCATCCGCTTGAGGTACGCGTCTGTGAACTTTTTTGTGCAATAATGGAGCAACAAAAAAAAGCAATTATAACTGTTCAGTGGACGGTTGTTTAAATTCAATATTAAACGGTGTAAGATCGATTTATATAATAGTTTCCTATTTTGAATCAGTATAAACGAAGTAACTAAATTTTTGTAAGGTAAATTCACGCCACCTTACGTAAGTTGAAAACATGTTTTTTTTGTTTGTGTAGATATTGTGTTGTTTTTAGTGTCATTTGACAGGTTTAGGTCTAAAACGAATAGGGCAATAGAAATTGTGTAACTAGGGTAATCCGTTTAGAAGTTATTAGGGATTTTATATAGTCAAATTTGTAATAACATATCAATGACATTAAAATAAAAATATTATCATTAATTTATATTTACATTCTTCCCGTTTAATTCTCAACGATAAATCAAACAACTAGATACCTACGAGTGCCACTACCACAATAGTTTTTTGTGCATAAGCCATAGTTGACAATCCTAGAGCGACCGCCAAGCGTAGGCATGAAAAGTGAAGTACATACATGTGATTGACTTCTGTACCTATCTATTTTGTGGTTCAGGCGTAAAGTTCCGTTTCACCTTAGAGGGGTGTTATTAGTGTAGCGTGAGTATCTGTGTGTCTGTGAAGCAATGGCATCGTTGCTTCCAAACGGATAGAGCGATTTGGACCCGGTTTTTTTTAAAGTACGCTATTTTAATCGGGATGGTTCTAAGCAGGTGGAAAGAAGTAGTCTCTGCCTACCCCTCTGGGAAACAGGCGTGATTTAATGTATGTATGTATGTATGGTTCTAAGAGAAGTTTTATGCGCTTATAGAAGGTGCCATCGTATATCGGAGGTTTTTATCTTTTTAATAATTACCTACATCACAAAGCCGTAGTAAAATTATGTATGGGCGGTTTCACTTTAGATCCAAAATGGGGATTGTCATCGCCGCACAAAATTGTACCTAATTTTCGTTGAGTGGTTGATGGGATCCGCGTCGGACGCTGTGTGTTAATGCCCTTTAGTAATGGGACTAAAGTCATACTAACTACCTTCTAGATGCGATTTATTCCTTCTAGATAGGAGGGAACGTGGCTATTACTATTACGGTGTTTTCAATCCTCGAGATGCGCCATTGCGCCTCACTGGTAAACTTTTGCGTAAACTTCCCACAGAATCCCGCAAGGTTACATATTGACTCCTACACTTAATTTAGTCAATGTTTACTTCAGAAACATATTTACCTCTTAATTGTAAAAGCAACAATTGAACGTAAAACAATTAACTACGAGTACATAAACGCACTTGGATAATTTCAGTGAGCTTGTAGAAAGAGCCGATCGTTATAATCATTAAGCCATGTAAACAAAGGGTACCTTGTTACAGAAGATTACCCCGTTATTTATTGCTCGGAAAACGTAGAAAATCTTCCACATTTTACTTTGCAATTAACTAATTAAGATTGTTGTCTTAGCTCGTTATATTATATTAAAGCTTCCAAACAATCCGTTCCAATTCCAAACGACCGTGCCGCAAAACCTATTAAAATCGTTTGGACCACACTAAAAATATTTGACTCCGTTCGTGTTTCGTCTACATAACTCTTTTGCTTTCGATTGAGATATTTATTTGCTATTTTACAAGTTTGGTACGTTAGTGTTTATCGTTCCGCTTTCGTTGTAATTTCGACGATAAATATTGGACGGAATGTAGGTGAAATTATCGTTGGGGCTGATTTATACGCCGATGTTTGTCATGCGACGGTCGATTTCGTGAATATGCAGATTCGTGCAGTCACTTGAAGAAAGTTTTCGCTTTAGTTTTCGGCCTCATTAGTTGGAGTGGAGTTCGATTTTCGTTTGCGTTTGCACTTTGCGTTCTATACGTGACTCCGTTAATGGATTGCCGCTATTAGCCCCACTCCATTTTTCGCTCATGCAAATACAAACGCTTCTATTCCAAAACTTTGCTTAGAACATCTTGTATAAGGCACTAACTTATGCCATTACAAAGTTATTTAAATAACGACTTAATTTACAAATGACCTAGTCGACGAAGAAACTATTTAGCCCGGAACCATAAACAACATTTCGCACGAGACCGTCGCAGCAAATGAGGCGAAAACAAAAACAGCGTTATTCAAATAAAGTGAATATATTAAGTTAATAATAAACAAGAATAGTGCCGTCCGAATATTCGAGTACACATTTAAATTAAGCGCGGGTAGGACAATAAAATTAAATTACGCGAACGGCGGGGACATGGCAAAGCAGGAATTACGAGAGGCACTGCTTTTTAATCTCCGTGCAGCAGACAAATAGGCCCCTATAAAGAGGGCTCCGGCCGCAGGCGATTTGTCAAGTAAACGAGCCTCGGCCTCTGATTTACCAAATAATTTTTCGCTAACTCTTTATGACTGAGCACAGAATGTTTTTTGAATTTTCAACACGATTTTATATCGGAATAAGTGAGCGGCCTAGGTGTTTTTATTACAAGAACAAGTAATAAATGTTACAGCATCTCGAATTTAACATAACATAGCACAGACTAACATCCTTATTAAATTTGCAGTAGAACACTGAATTAACTCCAAAAAATCAGCTTACTGCGGCGGGCGGTATTTCTGGACTAATATGACTTGGGAACCTTTAAGAGACAAGCATGTTCTTTTCTCAAAGGCCTGCAACGCAGCTGCCATACCTCTCCTGGTGTTACACTTCACAACAGGTGACCCGATAGCTCGACTGCCCACTCAAGTATATATTTTTTATCTCAAAATACGTATCTATACGCAATTAACTTTTGGCTGATGTAATGCGAGTCATAGTAACGATAATGGTAAATAAAACCTAGAGTATTAAATAGTACTAGGTTGTCTATCGCTGTCACACTCTTTGGCATCTGTCAGTACAAGGCATTATGTAACACTCGAGTACTTCGAGTATTAGAAGTCTGGTTTTATGTAACAATTGACAGACTGTTAATGGCTATTGTATTTACTCTTTTTGCGAAAACAATGCTTAGTACCTACCAGAGAATATCTTTATTTATGTAAAACCCCAATTTCATATTTCCGTAGTCGAATACGAGTAAGAGTTTTTTGATGGCGTCATAAAATTGTATTGCGTTTTATAATCGTAAAATATTGTAATCAAGAATTCTCTAATCTGGAAAAGGGTCTGTCTGTTTGTAAAGATAAGCTTTATAATAAGTTGGCCATATATAAATGGCATGCTGGATCTAAATGTGCGTTGGACCGGGCTATCTGGTCGCTCGTCAATCGTTAGTCGCTGACGCACGTTGAAATTCCAAAAAAGCAACTAACATACATCGTAGAGATTTATTCGTTCAATACGCGATTTATTAGTCGCGGAAATCTGACGGGAGGCATGTTTTTTCTGGCTGTGACGTCACGGGAAATATTGGCCTGTTAGCCTCCAATGTCGGGTTTATTGCATGGCTGTTGTTGTTTTGGATATCGTCAGCCTCGCCCTTGTCAAGACGGAGGTCTCTGGTGTTTTTCCCAGACATTTATTTGACATTTATTAGTGTCGTATCTGATTTTACTTATTGTTTTTGGTTCGTTAAATGGCGTCGGGGATTGACGGAAGTAAAGATGAGTTAAAATATCCTAAGCTGTACTACTGTGTCTAATAACTAGTTTTTAAAATTGTTTACATACCTAATAGAAGATTAAGTCAAAAAAATATTATGAAAAAACACATTTTTTTACAGGAAATAAGACAAAATATATTTATGAAATGATCTAAGTACCACATGATATTTATTTCTGCAACTAGGTCGCACTAGTTGTAATTCTATCTACCAGCCCTTCCAAAGAAAAAGCGCGCTGCAAGAAACTCAACGGTCAGATTATTTTTCATTATAAACCTGCAATACATAAGGTGTACTTACAAGCTTTTATAAAATAGTTTAAATATTAATGGTTTTTACTTTCAATTAAAGCTCAATTAATAACCGACATATATCTCGCAAAGATGTTTAATTATAATAACTATTGTTAATAGTAATAAAGCGTCACTTACTCCCTTAGATAGACACCGAAGTCACTAGTACCTGCCTTTTAATCATAAAAATGCGAACGTTTGTATGTTACTTTGTTACTTCTTCACACTGCAACGGCTGGACGGATTTGAATTAAATATAATGTAGATAGCTTACGAGTGTAACCTAGATTAACACAAAGGCTACTTTTCATCTCGAAAAATTTAAAAGTTCCTGACGATAATCGAAATCTACGCGGATAAAGTCGCGGACAGAAACTAGTATAACATAAAAGTGACAGTATAAGATGACAATTTAGTATACTATTACAGTGTAAAGGTGATAATTTCAGAATATTATCTGAATCCCACTAATGTTAAAAATGCTATATTTAATGTGTGTTACTTTGTTAATCCTTCACGCTGCAACAACGGTTAGACGGATTTGGATGAAATTTGAAATGGAGATAGCTTATGTACCCTGAATTAACACATAGGCACATACTATTCATTTCGGCAAATTAAAAAGTTCTCGAGGGAATAACGTTAATCGAAATCTACGCAGACGAAGTCGCGGGCAGAAGCCAGTATTTTATAAAATATTACCGTAACTGACTGACTCACGAACAGTGCACAGCCTAATCCGCTGGACTTAGGGACTTGAAATAAAATAATATACACAAAATTGTTTATTGTTACTTAATTCATAATACACAAAAAAGTTACAAAAAGCCGACTTCACGCCTTAAGGTATTCTCCACCAGTCAACCATATAATTAATATTGAATTCGTGGTGTATACATAATATTGCGTAGTGGTGTTGATATAGCTGTGAATAATATAATAAAAAATCTTTATGGGTACGAGTATCATGTCTGTTTCCATTGCTTATTTATACCATGACCCCGAAACATTCCCCCATGCCATGATAAATACATTTCTTTTTTTTACATTATTCAGTGCCATTACAAGAGTGTCCTGGTTATAAAATCCTTCTTAGTTATAAGCGAGTATGATAATTCTACCGGTTTCTTTCACAAAATCACAGCTCGTACTCACAGGCTTGGATAGCAACTTTATTTCCAGGGAACACGGTTGTTTTTAATAAAACAATTGAGTGAGATAAGAGTTCATGTAAGTTCGGCTTGGGTCGTAAACCCCCGAAGTTAATGCGGGCTCTTTACAACTTTGCAATAAAGCCTGGTCCGGATACGATTTCTATAATAATTCAAATGATTTGAACCGATTCCTTCTTTTATGGCGCTGTCGAGAACTTGATATCTCGGACGAGTTGGATGTCAGTAATTATTTAGGACTTGGAGCTCTTTATTTATTTGTTGCTTTTCAAACATTTTGTTTAAATTACCATTATAACCTACTTCGTGCTTGTGCCTTTGTTTATCTAACATTGTCGCATTTAAAAAATAGTTGTTGGTTTTCACCAATGTTCGATGATATTTATAATTGACCTAGTTCTAAGGTAAGCTCCGACTTTGTAACTAATATAAAAGAATACATTATTTAGATACAAAAATCATCTGAGACCCCGTAAAAAATACTTGACCTCTTCACCCAAATTTACCCTAGTCGAAGATCAAACCGTAGACAGAATCACTATCAAATAGACTAAACTCGTCATCGCTATAATCTAGTTTCAGCTGTCTGCACTTCATACTTATTTTCGTTAAGATTTAGGTTACCTCGAAATGTTTCCTCGCGTTGGAATTTCGTAGTATTTTTTTTTTTACAACAGGAATAAAAATAAAAATGACCTAGAACCGTCATGCAACCGATACTGTTTTCTTTCTGTAAGTAGCTACCTAAGCTCATCTCTTCTGCCCAAACCGAGGTCAGCTGTTTCTTACAGATGGGCCGCAAAACGGGACTTTCAATATACTTAGAAATGGAAATTAAGACGCATTTGCTTGGCGTGAATTTTTACACTAGAATGAGGGCCGAAGGCTGGTGCGCTAGCTTCTATTTTAAGAAAATATAGAACTTGATATGCAACAAAGTTCTGTATTTACTTCTAAAAAAGATCTACTTTACGTTTCTTTAAAGTACAACTGTGTCTAAATTGTAATTTAAAATGAACCTCGGTATTCTGAAACGTTTCAGGTTAAAACAATATTGCTTACTATGGTAAAAAATATTGTTTTGTCCTTTATTCGAATTAAACAATCATGGGTATGTCAGAGCAGGGTAGGAGGATTTGGCGAATTATCTCCGGTTTTTTACGTCAAATGTTTTGTCAAAAACAGCAAAGTCTGCTTTTCTCTATCATTACATCATAATGTTTAACAAAGTGTGGTATAAATATAAATACAAGCTTTTTTGACCACGGCATTGTCTGCGTAGAATTTGTTAATTACTGTTCCCTCGGGAACTATATACATTTTCCTGGTTCTTTCATTAAAATTGGTTTTCAGCTAAGGAAGCGTAAACAGCGTCGTTTTCGTCGCTATTATAATACACATACACACAATACATACAGATATTATCGAAAGAATGATTGTTTTTTTGTCTATGTTGTTCTTTTTTCTTTTTCTCCCAATGATGTTTTGTGTTAAGTGTGTCACTTTCCGTCTCTTCACCAAGCGGTTCCAACGGAAGACCAGTGCTGGCTTTACGGCTAGCGAATGCTGAGTTCGGACCGTTTCGCAACAATTTCTCTGTCTTGTTCTTTTTGTATCTAGCTAATGTAATCTTGTATTGTTGTGAATAAATGTCTCTTTATCTTTATCTTTATCTTTATCTATACATATGGATGTATAATCAAAGTAGAGTTAAATCTTACGTGACTTATAATCCCTTAATTTACCAAGTTTTGATTGTCTCCAGGCCAAAAAGCGGCTCAATGCTGCTCTACAGTCGGAAGAAGGTCCGCTACCGACGGGACGGCTACTGCTGGAAGAAGAGGAAAGACGGAAAGACCACCCGAGAAGACCACATGAAGTTAAAGGTTCAGGGGACTGAGGTAAGACATTGCCCATTTATAAGGTTAATTTATTTAATATCCCATTTACTAAGTATTATGGATATGTTGCTTTGTTATATCGAGAAGAGAAGAAGAAGTATCTTTGAGTGAGTTCCTTTTACAGTTTCTAGCTATTGCTAGAATATATTGGTATTAAACAATAATATTATGATATTATTTTTCGAAATTTCGGGATTATAAATAACCAACATCTCTAATGCTTCCATTAATAGAGACGAGTCACAAACTTCTGAACGCAATGTTTTTTTATGACGTGGAGAAGACAAACGAGCACACACGCCACTTGATGGTAAGTGGGATCTGTGATCCATAGAAATTTGCATTCTCAAGACTACAATCTGAAGACTGCAATCCAAAGACTGCAAATGCGTTGTCAACCCTTAGTATCAAGATGGAATTTCTCTGTGCTAGTAATTTCGCCGGCTGTCTTATTCCCACACCGGAACACAAAAATGCAAACACTGTTTGCGATTGCGAAGACTGCTATTTGTTGGTACCTACGAGTAGGTTAAGGTTAAGACGGTAGTAGCGATCCGGATGAATCTTGCGCAAAGTCGCACCACTAAACTTATTGCTAGTACCAACTTATGTTAATTTAAAGTGTAAATTGGTCTCGTATTAATTAATGGCTAGTCATGTCAAGTGGCTGTAACTATACCACTAGGAAATTATAGCTTATCAAAATGTTTTACTAACGTTAACTATTTTGTTTCAAAAGAAATAATTTGCACGAAACGTTCGTTACTAAAACTATTCTTAAATAATAAAATCCACATCCGCATTTACTGTTTCGCGTGTTATATTATTTGATCTCGCGTCCACGTGCCCATGCAATTTAATAACGTGCTAGCATTTCACCGTTATTTTTCACTTTAAATATTTCAAGGTAAAAGCTGAAAACGTATCGTTAAACGTTTAAAAACTAAACCTCCCCACCATGACATTTAGGGCTTGCCTGTCGGCAAACGGCCGCTGACAGCGCTGAAAGCAAAATCATGAAAAGCGAAATTGCAAAAAGCGAAATCACAAGCGAATGTGGTTGAGCGGTAACTGCTTGGATACGAGTGGAACGTGTGGCTGTCGACTTTTAAGCGGGCTTTGATTTGAGGTTGCATTTACATTGATGATTTGTTGGTTTTTGAAACGTTTCCCGTTTTGGTTGGTTATGGAGTTAATGCTAATTTTGAAAGATGTTCAACACATGCTAAAAAAAGTTTTCGTTTTCTTAGTATTGACTAGCGATTAAACTTTAAGCTGGTTCTCTATTTCTACTTGGTAAAACAATATTGCTATTATTAGATAGGTTATATAAAACTTCGTGAAAAAGCTAAAAGCTTACGGAAAACAACAGCATGCAATAATGTAAAAACTGAAGACGTAATTAACGACTAAAAACTTTAAACATGTTATTGTATTACTTGACAGTAATGGCGGCCGAATTAAAAACAATACGATAACGTGTCCGAGGCAATATGGTTTTACTTAGGGCTGATTTTTCAATCCCCAGATAAATCCGGAAGGTAAATTTTAGCTCTGTCCTTTTCTTCCATATGACTTCAGAAAAGGATAGTAATACATTTAACTGACGGATAGTTCTATCTGGGGATTGAAAAATCAGCCCTTAGTAGAATAAGGGGCCTAGTTATATATATAGTTAAATAGGGGATAAGTTTTTATTCGTCTTGCTTTCTTAATAAGTTTACCGGTGGGTACTAAAGCCGACCAAAAAATAAGATAAATACGGTAGGATTTATAACCTGAATTCGATGTTGGAAAATAAAAAAACTTAGCAGTTTCGTACTTTACTGTCATACAGTTACTATCATGGCATCAAATCAAACTGGAACAAAAATAAAATGTGGTAAGTCTATAATTATGTGCTTACCGTTTTTTATGTTAATCGACAGTAAGCAACACTATACGTCTACGAATATTATTGCTTAATGTCGATTTTGTTTTGGTTACCTCATTTGAGAGACTCTACTGGCACTTTTTGAAAAATTACATTTTATTTAACACAAATGTATGTACCAACACCGTAGTTAGCCGCAAAGTTGTTGTGACCCTTTGTGTATGGAACCACAAAAAATTAAAACGCGAAGTCCATCAAATCAATACATTAATTAGTGAGTGTTAGCCGCGAAGAGATGGATGCAAATAAACCGGCCCAATCACTGCCCGCTGATTGGTCAGTGGTTAGCGGTCTACCCTAAGGGTTGGATAATTTATTCACCAGTTTGTTCAGAGGTTATTATCGTGAATTTGACTATTGGCGGCTTTCATGGGATAGGATTTGGAGTTCCGCTAAATTAGGCAGTGCTGGGATTTTCAGTTTCCACTAAGATTTTTTATAAACAGCTGTAAAGTATTTTGTCAAAAAAAACATGACTACTTTTTTCAAAGCCTGTTCCTATAAATACATAAATTTATAGATCAGAGGGCAATCATACCCTTGTTGCAAACTTAGTACTGTCTAGTAAGCACGAGGCAACGACAGACATACTTATAATATGTAAATAAAAAAAGTTAATTGGATATATGAAACATTTCAGTGGATATATCACGACCCTGCATCCTGAGCTAGGAAACCGTGTGTTACACAGAGAACAACCAAGACTCAGGAACAAATACGTACGCTTATCACATAAATATTTGCCCGTACCGTAAACTGCTGTCTGCTGCCGTACTTCGATTTACGGGGTGATTTTGATAGCAACTATCACTCTACACAAATGTAAATTTTTTGAGGAGCTGATTGTTTTTCTCTAATGGCAACAATGATAGTTGTTCCGTCTTAAGTTAAGGTGGCGCGCGTGTAACGGTCTTCTTTCGTATAGAAAAAAATAAAAGTAAGTGAGCGTTTTGTCTATATTTTTGAGGTAAAAAAAAACTCCACTTGTACCTATGCTAACCTAAAACGTACTATGTGATTTGTATGATAGCAAGCAAACCTGATTAGTGATATCAAAACAGAATAACATCTATTCAATTTTATTAATTATTTTTACTTGATTTTGAGCGGGTTTACTTGAGATATTCATTCAAATATTTAGTGGTATCAAAGTAACCCCACTTTTAGGTTATCTTTGATCATGGTGTTTTTTTCCGTATCGGAAACTAAAGGTCTCAATGTTTTCCGATTTATCAAGTTGAAAAAACAAGAATAGTTGATTATTAGTATTATTACATATTTGTATTCTACGATTTTGTCAAATAGTTTCTAAAAAAAATCGTGTTAAACTTTGAATTTGGTCAAAGTAACCCTAACGATCGTAAAGTTTACGGTTCCGGAAATCGAACCTCGCAAACTTCGTCATCCAGGGTCACTACAACCAACAATGATTCGGAGCAAAATGCACGTCACGGTGCTTGTATGAAATTGAATATCATCGTTTTGTACTCGGTTTCACCCACGTACACAAACAGAAAGCTGAAGCGATTAAATTAAATTAACCTAATTTGGACAAAGTTTAATAAAATTCTAGTTAAAACGAATTCTTGGCCGAACGAAGGCCGAATTTCATTAAATGCAATATGTCAATAAGCAAAACTTGCACTGGCACGCGTCCAGCACTGAACTTTAAGATTCAGAGATAAACAGTGCTGCATGCTTAACAGTTTGATATAATCAAGTTCATAAATCTGGGGAGCGTGGTGGCCACGTGAATTTTTGTATTAGGAAAAGTCATGTCGTTAATTTGCACCCTGGGGTTGATATGTTATGGTGACACTTTACTTTTATATATCTGTCAAGAACTGGTTTTACATCTCTGACATTTAACTTAGGTAGAATTAAAGAAATGCATTAAAAATATTTGACAAATAGCAACTAAATTATTTGCTTTTCAGTTTAAAGAACTTGTGCTCTCAAAAATATTGTTTACACTGCCGAATCGCATCTATTGGCAACGAACAGTAAAAGGAAGATAATAAATAAATCCTGACACCTACCATCGCAGTCCAATTTATAACATACGAGTAATAGCTGTTGCCCACGACTCCGTCCGCTTAGAAATTGTTTATCGCTATTCCCTCGTTAACTGTCTAAATTTATCCCAAAAAATGAGAATTAAATAAATAAATCAAAATCGGTTAAGCGGTTTAGCCATGAAAGCGCTACAAACACATAGATAGAGTTACTTTTGCATTTATAATACTCGTATTAGTATTGATAGATTCTTGGAATTGAGCTTACAATCTCTTCCTTTTACCGTACGTCGAAAATTAGATGAGGTGTGGCAGTAAAAAAAAATATTTTTCGACACAAAGCAAAACAAAACTTCCTCTAACCTACCTAAAAAAATTCAACAAGTTATGGTTAAGTTTTTTTCGGTTTAATAGAGGAGAAAACTGATTATTACTAGCAAACTAATACCTATCAAACATTGGATTTGGTGTAACGAACTAATATCTCTTCGATTGTTAAGATTTTAAAGTATGTTGTGTCGTTTAGAAAATTGGTTTCGAAATGTGATCCTATTTTTCTTGGTTTATCCTGAGTTTTCCGTAAGTCTGGGACATTTTACAGACATGATTTTTGTTTTACGATCAGAAATATATTTCAGTATATATTCAACCCAATATCAGTAAATTCGTTACGCGAGGCAGCGGTATATCAGAATGCGCGCCACCTAGTGTTTTGTGCCGGCATTAGCCACTTGGAATTGTGCCAGGTGGTACAAATGAGAGGCGTTAGCGGTCGTGAAAGATTGTAACTGAATAACTGTGCACTTTTAAAAAACTGCCCAGATTTGGTTATACACTGGAAAAGCGCGTAAGTTGTTATCTAGCGGTTAGATTTGAATGTTCAACATAAAATATAGTCATTCATAAGTTCAATTTCTCTAACTATAACATTATCAAAGAACAACTTTCCTAAATATGTATCCAAATGATTTGGACTAAGTATTTTAAACGGCATGAAAATATTTTAAGGTATAAAAGATTTATTGTAGTGTCATAAGTTTAGCTGTGACAGAGGCAACAAAGTTTGTACGCCGCAAAGCTCTGTACTATATATAACGATTAAAACCGTAGAACGTAACCTTGACAACTAGTCCAAAAGTTAAATTATAACTCGTAACAGTCGTAACGAGGGAAATCCGTTGAAGCCAAAGCATAAGTTATTTAAGCCCTGAAAGTTAGTGCTTACTACAAAGTTATTTCGTGCTATGAATACGTTGTAAGAAACTATTCCGTGCTGGTTGGCTTATTAATTACTTTGCAAATAATGTTATGAGTATTCTATGTCACATTAAAACCTCTGTAGTTTATTGTAAAACGCGTATAAATCAAGACATTATAATTATTTCTGTAAATTACCCGGCTTGTCAAAATAAAAATAGTCCTAGCGGTAAATTTCCAACTCGCTTCGTTAATAAATTAAATCTTAATATCGCGTAATTTTTTTGGTTTAATTAGTCGTCAACCAAAATCAACAAAATGTTTCAATTTATTCTGATCTATATTTTTTTTAATATTGAGTAGTTCATCTGTTTTTTTTTTAATTTTATCAAAACTACCTACTGGGCTTCCCAGAGTTGTCTATAGCGGCCTTTACACGGCACAGTTTGGACTGCGCATCTGGACTGCGTTCCGATCCGCAGATAAAACCGTCGGTCCATCCGCCGGTTTGGACTGCGCTTAAAACCGTCAAGACTTTATTACGATCAAATGTAACCACGGTTTGGAACGCGGTTAGATCTGTGAGCTGGTATGGAGATTGTTGGACTGCGCATAAAACCGTCAAGACTTTATTACGATCAAATGTAACCAAATGCATCAGATGCTAAAACATTATTTTCAAACCCGCTACCGCTTTTGCCTTGTCCCTTAACCCCTGTCACTTGTTTATTGCCACAAAAGCCTCCTGGGATGTAAAGTGTACCCAAAAGCCACAATAAGATTACTCTTTGAAGATTATCCTCGCCCAAATGATAAACTTTATGCAGGAATTTATAACAATTAACTGAGCGAGTTTTAACGCTTCCTATTTAACGCTTTTGAGTAACGATGGCTTAGCGGATATGGTGTTTGGGTTACTGTTTGATTTTACGAGTTTACAGCAACGGTAGCTTTTTTGTTAATGGTAGTTTGCATACTTTTATTTTGCTTTGGGATTTTACAGACATATGCCAAATTAAATTTAGAGTAGGTACAAACTATTTTATTTTTATTAAATTTTTATTAATAAAGAAAATCACTTTAAATAATTGAGTACAGTAATGAAAAAAACATAAACTCATTTACTGGGTTCCCAAATTTCTTCCCTTTCATGAGTTTCACTACCCTGCACCTCAATATTGATATACCTATATCTATCTATATAAACTCAACATTTCATTATACAAAGTTAAATAAAATTCGTTTATAATAATAGCACAAACCCAAATCCAACTAGTTTCCTGAAA
This sequence comes from Acleris cristana, assembly GCA_948252455.1. Taxonomy (NCBI): domain Eukaryota; kingdom Metazoa; phylum Arthropoda; class Insecta; order Lepidoptera; family Tortricidae; genus Acleris; species Acleris cristana. Next base: position 6,747,418 of record OX411782.1, on the reverse strand, counting down.
TAAGAACAAACACCGACAGTTTGATAGCATAATTACCATTGAGTGAAAATTAAGCTCAGAAATTAGCCTAAACTGGGGAAAATAAATAATAGCAACTCGCCTAAATGAGCTCTAATTGCGTTTACTTTAAATCTAAACTGCAACGGGGAACGTGAATGTGTTTCGACTGTGCATGCGATTCTTGGATTAGGATCGTTTTGCAAGGCCGGCTATGACATGCGAAATATGCAGTCGGAAATTCAAGAGGTCGGGAATTATTTTTGTATTATACAAACACAATAAGAATAGTTTTATAATATAAAATGTGTAGTTAAAGTAGCAGTGTTCGTTGTTGCATTGTTATGTTCTGGGCTGAGGTTCTACACGTTTAAACCTTACTGCTTTTGACGAGTTTCCGTAGTCAATGTTAGGATAGCTCTTATTTACTTGACACTAGTGGCGGCCGTCTATAAAAAAACATTAAAATACGTCAAAAGGAATATCGTTCTACCCCGTGGAATAGAGGCCCTGATGAGAGGGTAAAACAAGGCTATCGTACCATCACCGTTTCATCGTTTCATCTTAAGTCCGAATTATTAAACTGAATTTGGCTGTGACCTCCGTCTCAAGATACGTCAAAGTAAACGTCAAGTCAGAGAATACTGTCACTTCAGACGTGTCTTGAGGCAGGCATCTTAGCCAAGATTTGTTTCATAATACGGCCCTTGGCTTTTGTACCTTGGCATTGCAGTTTTGAGATCTAACGGTTTTCAGAGCTCACTACCATAAGGTGCCCTGTGTGTTCGTTACCATGCATGCAAGAAATTTAGTTACTATTTCAACACTATTCAAATGTAATTAAGGTGTCATATCGATTGATTTTTATGTACTTTGTAAAGTACACGAGTCGTCACAAGGTGAGAGTACTATAAATAGGATACGGAGGTATTTTGGCTTGATATCTTTAAGCCGTGCCGTGCTGTGTTAAGAGAGGGAAATATGAGAGTAATAAGATTGTATCAATTAATTTTGATGAAAAAATATAAAATCTTCCGCCATTTTACATAGACCATCATACTCCTTGGTACACTCCAAACAGAATGGAATGGGTGCGGGACACAAACATGTTTTTTTACATTTTGTGACGAATTTTAAGCGTTAATTCGGTTATGAATTTTGTTTAATGGTCATGATTTGATTTATATTTAACCGTAATAGTCATAGTCTTACCAAACTTAATGGAAGAACAGCACTTAATAGTGGAGAGAAGCGGAAGAAACTTAATTATTATTTACCACGATAACAGTCACATTGGATTGAGATAAAAAATATCACGTGTCCCGGTGTTAAAGTAAGTACCTACATATATTATTATTATCAGCGGTACATCCCGAAATTCAGTAAAAAGCTACAAATGGTATTAAAAGCAAGAAAATCGAAACGTTTGATCTTTAGGCCATAAGAATCAATTTGATCCGTAGCACAGGGAAAAAAAAACAAAAAAGGAGAGGAGTTATGACGTCATCTTTTTTATGTATAGGTTCTTTTTTTGTGTGGTGTCTTATGAAAGCGCTTACCAAGCTGATTCTAAAAATATATCACATCATTATATTTCGTGACTTGTTTTAAATTAAAATAAAAATCATTATCAAAACAGACCAAGTTTGGGCTCTTCCACATAACTATGATACGATTGAAAGATTGTGAAGAAGAAGGTCAAATTGATTCGTATGGCCTAAAGATCGATCAATCGTTCCGATTTTCATGCTTTTAACACCATTTGCACCTTTTTTTGCCACACTAAAAAATACATTTAAAAGTGAAACTTAACTGGTTCTCAGAAAAAGAGAAATTTTCGAATACTTCACGTGGACAATAAAGCTGCTTCAAAGTTGCCTTAAGGCTGACTTGAAAACAAAGTAAGATCTGATCTAGAAACAAAACTCGACAAAGATGTAACCATTCAAGATAACATTGGAGCAGCGGAAGCACTTCTGCCGAGAGTCTGTCTCAGAAGCATTTGTTTTGGGCAGAATAATACTCGTAGTTAATGTTGGCGCGGTGCCAGTGCACCTTCTGTTACGCAAGCACTTCTGTTCCATTCGGGCAAATGTTCGCGGTATTGTGCAATAACAATTTCAACGAAAGTCACATGAAAATTGAGATGAGGTAAACAAATTTCTTTGGCTGCTTGTGTGGAGCCTGTTATAGTAGGGGAGCCCAAGAGGGGATTTCGGGATTTACTCGAGCGCGGCAGATTAACATAAGGGGGCATCCTTGTACCCTTTTGAGTACCTCCAGCATATATGAGCACTTTATCCTGGAACTTGCGTCCAGGATAACCGATCAGAATAGTAAAAAAAAATCGATAGCTTAAAATACTCCACCGCGTCAGATTAAGGTAAGGTAGGTTAATTACATGCAAAAAAGTCTATATTTCAATAATCTGACGATTTAAGCGTATTAAGGGGGTGGGAGGGTCACGAATTTGCAAAAAAACGTGACCATGACTTTCTCGAGCGCGGTCGTTTTGTATTTTATTTTGAAGGAAATAGTTCAAGGATGATAGAAAATATATATTCTGACGATTTCCATAAGCCGAAGTATCAAAAATTATCATTAAAGTTTAGCGCGTGTAGCTGCAGTAAAGCATGTATTACCCACTCCGCGTCACTCTTTCTTATAATATGTTGCAAGCCCATCGCCTATCAATGCTACAAGCCTTCCACGGGAAGACATGAAGTGGTATTATTGTAAGCCGGAAATCACAAAGCTAAAAAAAAAGTAAAATTTTGCTATTTTTTCAGAAAATATAAATGAAAATTAAAAGTTTTTTTTTTTATTTGCATCCGCCCATCTCCGTGCATATATTTATTGATTTATTAAAAAAAATATTTTTTTAAACCGTCAGATTAGGAAAACCCCTCCAAATAATCGTCAGATTATGGGTCAGCACATCCTAGACATCAAGCTGAACCAGCTGTTGCTATTTTTTCAGAAAATATAAATGAATATTAAAAGAAAGATTTTTTTTTATTTGCATCCCCCCGTTTCCGTGCATATATTTACTGATTTATTAAAAAAAAAATATTTTTCAAACCGTCAGATTAGGAAAACCCCTCCAAATAATCGTCAGATTATGGGTCAGCACATCCTAGACATCAAGCTGAACCATCTATAATATAAAAATCTGACGCGCTCGAGTTTTACAAAATATCGTTTTTTTTTTCATTTTCAAAAAGCCGCCGTCACGTCCGAATCGTCAGTCTTTGCAATGGGAGGTTCTTTCGGGTTCACTTAACATCCCCTCTGAAAATCTGACGCGCTCGAATAAATATTATTTTTTCCCATTTTCAACCCTTCCGTACGGCTACCCCCACCATGCAAACCGGCAGATTAACATGCCTCCGTTATCAGAGACACGTGGGAGTTATACACTATCAAAATCTGACGCGCTCGGGTATTTCCGTTCGACTGTTTTTTTTTTACATTTTTGAAACGCTGTACACGCTTCCCCCACCGCTGAAAGGATACACATCATATAACGTTTTTTCCTTTCTACCATCTAATCTTCAAAATCTAATAGGTCCCGATGACGCTCGAGTAAATCCCCAATTAGCACCTTGGGCTCCCCTACTATTACTGGTATGATGATTTTGATAGTCTGTATATTCAATCAAGAGATTAGCGAATAAGCTCATCTGGGAGTAAAATTATTAATCAACGAGTATAAGTTGTTGATAAACCATGGGACAAAAGTCCCGCGTTAGTCAACGAGAACACCAACGAGTTATTTTTGTGAATTAAGACCCTGGGCATATTACACATGGGACGGGTGGTTAAAATTCTCGAATGGTGAATTGGTGACTACGTCCCGAAAGACGTTGCTGCAAGCGGAAACTGCAGAACTTTTCGTTGTTGCAATATTTGGGAGAGGTACCTATTTATTTAACAAAATTATCCCCCTACCCAAAAAGGCTTCCGTGGCCTCCAGTGGACTAAACAAATTGACGGATTTTGAAATGCCATTTGATCTCTCTTTATTCAAGGAGTTTCAAAGGTTGAGACGTAAATTTTGTTGCTGTAGAAGTATTTTATTAGAATACCAAGAACGCCGGTCAGGTTTTCAACGCTTACTTTTTATTCGATTTGTTTAGCTGCCAGGATAGTGATAATGATAAAGTGTGGATTCTGGATTCTATTGTTGTTTATTCAAAATAGGGTTTAAACGGTAAATCATAAAATCACCAGCCCTGATTCAAAATATACCTACAAAATATTATTTAGAATCTATAGTCCCTATTTCATCTATAAATACAAATCTAAAACTATCCCTAACTATCCCTAACTATCCAAATCAGCCTCGTCTCGTATTCCAACGCAGACAGATCGCTTGGCCTGATAGATGTTGGCCATAACTTAGCCCTGTCGATGGAGGTGAGGACGAGCTATGCAACTAGAGAACTAATCCATTCAATACGGGATAAAATCTGATGGAAACTTTTTCTATTGAAAGGTTCGTAAGGTTATTTGATGATTGATTGATTTTAAGCGATTTTTGCGACACCGTTTAAATGTTAAAGAAAAAGTAAGTTTAAATGTAATTTTTCATGACAGATTACAAAATAACATTATACCCAAGGGTTCAGTAGGGGATAAATGTCCTGCAACACGTGTTGCCAGCGGCGTCGGGTGAAGTAGCGCATCGTTGCCGGACTTCGCATGACAAATCTGGTAACATTGTGCGGCTTTACGAAACTTTGCACTACATGCCTGGCGATATGGCGAGACATATGTCGCCTTGATGTGGCGCGCCCGACACCTGTCGCGCGATGTCGCCAGACATGTCAAGTCGCCCGACTTCGCTTGACATGTCACTGATACGTGTCGCTGGATGTTTGTCCCCTAGTGAATCCCTGGCTCGAGAATCTAACAACACAACAACAATGAACTCGCGGTCTTACCAAATTTTGAGGTGTTGTTGAGTCAAAAATCTTTGTATTTACTTACCACCGTGTTGTAGTTCCTACTTTTTTTCTATCTACCAAGCGAAGTGTTAAGTAGATTTCGGATATCAAAGTAACACCTTCACGCCTTTGCCGCAACCAGTCTTGAACTCAAATCGCCGATCATCAATCTTGGTTAGTCTTAATACTTTTGGGTAAGGTTCCTTAAATACTCATGTCTTAGAAACCTTTCTTTAAAAAACAATCAATCACAGAAACATGGTCAAGTAATAATTTTGTGGCCTAAATGATTTAAAATAATTGAATGTATTTTTGTAACATCATTGGCTTGTGTTAATATTTCGTTGCCTCATTAGTAGCAAGTAGCGGGGTTTGAATGAGTCGTTAGAAGTGCAAATGCAGATACATGTTTCCGAAATAATTAACAAACAACACATTACTCCAACACAAAACACAACACATAATAACAAGTGTTTCTGATTACGAGTTGTAAACATATTAACACCACGATAAAATTACCTACAACTCAATGCCTCCAACACGCAGATGTTCATGATTACAATCGACTGAATCAACTCGCATCAACAGTCTAATCGGTCTAAGCTGGTCGTAACATCCCGATAACCCGATTCCCAATCAGCTAATACATAAGCAAGAGACATTACCGTAGTCTCGCTCTCGTAAAACCGACGTCTTTCGGCTTTCCCGTATATTAGGCGGCGCGTGCGACGAAAGCCAGCGGACGGGGTTGAGTTTTTCTCGAAGGACGGCAACGCAGCTGCACTACCTCTCCTGGTGTTGCATGTGTACATGGGCAGCGGTGATCTCTTCACATCGGATGACACGATAGCTCGTTTGCCACCCCGAGTATAAAAATATATATTTGATTAACAAATTGACGAAGGGTTAGGTAGGATGAATTTTGATGTGTCAACATACAGCAAAGGCAATAAGTATCTATCTACGAAAACCACGTTCTTACTATGAAAGGTATGATCTAGGGTCCATCAACTTTAATTTGTAAACTTAGTAATCTCATTAAGTCATATTTAACATTGAGAAATCAAAAGGTAGCGATACATGGAGCCGTTTCGTCGGAGACAGAGATAGAAATAGGCGTACCTCAAGGTTCTATTTTAGGCCCATTCCTGTTCCTTGTTTATGTAAATCTACCTTATATGGTAAGAAGAAGATCACTCATTACCCGTCTTTTCTTCCCGCGCAGTCGGGTAACAAATCATACAAAACAGAAGCGAAAAATTAACAACGGACTGGAAAACAAAGCCCGACATAACCCAAACGCTTCCTCCCATAACTTAGTCATGTCCCCCCTGGTAGACGACCGGATATACCCCCCCAAAAACCCACTACCGAGCCGGTTATTGGCCGGAATGGCCGCAAGAATACGACTCGGCAGTATGGCCACCCGATTTAGATTTGAGTGGCCATTTGGGTTAGGCTGGGCCAACAACACTGGGGTTAACATAATCAAAGTCAGATATTCTAAAAAAGTACTTCTTACGCCTTCACAATGTATTAAAAGCATTGTAAACCTAAAAGTAAACCATATTTTTTGTGACTTTTTAAGCTCAAAGATCCGGACCTATTTTATATAATTATTATTGTCTTTAACCCTGTTGCTTTCTTATTGTTAATATTAAATATGATAGATAGTTGTTATTAAATTAACAGTAAAGGCGACCAACTAATTAAATCAACAATAAGATAACAATTGGGATAAAAACAAAGTAGAGCTCTGATGGTCTTTTTCTGACCAGTTCTGTGTAGTTATTTAGAAAAAAATTACCTTACAATTTCTCACTCGCTTTTAAATAGCTCAACTCAGCTTCAATTATACGTCATAGAAAAGTACAACCTGAATAAAAACTCTTTGCCAAAATTCCACCAGCGTTTATCACCTTGAGTTTAATTTATCATGCCAGCTCCACACCTCCTATACGTGCCCTTGACGCCAGAGCTAACCCGGCACATAAGTTAGGAGCAATTTGCCGCGAACTCCTGAAATAGGGGGCCGCTTAAAAAGGTCAAAGTGTCACTTTGTCTCAGATTTAGCACTGAAGGAACATTATGCTGGTGATGGGTTAGATTAAAAAGTGTTTGCATGTGTAGTGGATAAGTGATAGTTTGGTAGGCTGAGGAAATATTCAGCAACGTCAGATAGGGTAGAAAAACTCTTTGTATAGTCATATTTTTTCTTCTTAATTAATGTCCTTCACTTTTTGTTTGTCGTGGAGATCCATGGGGAAGGCCTATGTACAGCAGTGGACGTCTTTCGGCTGATACGACGATGATAATGATGATTTTTTGCTTTAACAAGGTGTATTTGGCCAATGTTGAGTTTAGACAGTCACCTTGAACTTATTAAAGAAATAAGTACATTGCGTCCAGTCACATTCGAGAAAAATTGTTCGCTTAAATAATATGTACTCCGGTGGACACAGAAGCACATGGGGTTAGCTCCATGCGCTTCTGTCAAGTCTTGTCATATTATTATGAGTCAGTAAACTGACAGTTTACGAGCCGTTTGATAAATAACAAATAACACAGAAAATTACAAAAGATCTAACTAGTTAAAAATTTCGACTTCTAAAAAAATCTTGATGAATTTGGCAAGCTGAAAAAAAACAAAATATTTTATCTTACTCAACTAGATACAGAAATGTTGGTACAATAAATTCACATAGCTAATATGAAACAGTAATTGTCTCTGCCACTCAATAAATACTTTGTAGGTACTATTCGCAACAACAAAAAACAGTCGAAATTTTCTCAAAATTTTCAACTAGCAAACTTTGAAATGCAGCACGTGTAGGAATCGAACCTACAAGTGATCGCACGGGCTCCCGGGAGCCCACCGCTGAATAAAACATGGCGGCAGTGCGACCGGACAGCCGAGGCGTAGAGCCCAAGCGGTTCCTTGTGCCATCTAATTGTAACAAACCTTTTATGTGGTTACCATGGTGAAACCCTAAAAGTTTGTATTTATGTGTCTATGTAAACCCTTTATTGCGGTTAAACAATTAAGTACAAGACCTACTTTTACATTTTATTTATGGATTATATCGTTGATATGATTGGATATTTACACCGTATATGACCATGTATTTATTACCCGAAAACTTCGTATTTATGTGGGTATCCAGTATCATAGGTGTGTTTATTGAATAATTATCCACCTCTGTAATTAACCAAAACATTCAATAATTTTGACGAATATTGTAAAGAATTGATTTTTTTTACTTTTAGCTTACAATGAAAAATACACAACCGACTAGATTTTTTTTTTTATTGACGGCGTTAAATCAATGCAAAATAGTTTTCCTACTCTAGAATTTCCAGGATTGACTTTTTATCGACCGGGCACTATAATAAAGTGAAATATTTATTTATTTTTGGACCACGCACTTAAAATAAAAACCCGCTTCCGCGTCTGTTTTAAGCCGGTGGTCAGTCGAAAAGGCTTCTGTAACTAAGTTACTTCAGGTGCCAATTCAGACCGGCCTCGGAGCCGTCTCTAGTTTTTGATAGTAAGCTATGCTGATTGCATTGGTGCAATGTTGCTGAATGAGACATGTTTGTGCACAATAAAGAGAATATTTGGGTTGGCCAATGAAAGAGTTTGGAGGCCTTTTACGAGGTGCACTGTCGCGTTTCGTTTCGTATTCCTGATTCTTAGTTCGTGCAGTTTCTCTGATTGCGGAAAAGGAGACACTTTGAGATATGATGGAGATAACTTTATACGTGTACTATTAATATGATAGATTTAGAAAAATATTTAGTGGAACTGAAAATAATATAATTAAGGGGCTCTTAAGTTTTGTGTCCGCTTACCGAAAACCCATTAAGGACAAACTAAAATAAAAAGGGTCAAACGCACGTTATTGCTAGGCTTAAATAATCAAGGTTCTCATTTTTATAAAGAAAATATTTACCTTTTGATTCTATTTAAAATAATTTAAATCTTTTCAATTATTTAATTAGGTCGTAAATTCTTTTTAACATTACCTGCCACTAACATCAGCTTTGTAAGTCAACAACTTAATAATTGACCCCTTTAAAACCTTGCCACGGAAAGTCAATGTTTAATGTCGACATATTTTCTTTTTCGTCATTTGATGCTGCCAACTGACAGGGTTCTATAATTTAAGTTGTCGATGGATGAGTTGTATAAGTATTTTGTAATGATACTTTAGATAAAATAACCGAGTTTTTTACTTATGTAATTTTCTTTGTTTCAGTGCATCTACGGTTGCTACGTGCATTCGGCGATCCTACCCACATTTCACCGGCGATGTTACTGGCTGTTGCAGGTATCTCCGGCTTAATGCCACAGCCACACGGTTAAAAGCGAACTGTCATCAAACAAAAACCATAGCTTTTTAGGATTCTGTAGAAAACTGAGAATTCTTTTCCCCACGCTGCCGTTCAGTAACTAAAATGCGACTAAATACAAAATACGACTGCTCGATTTTTATTTCTTCGCATAAAACGACAGCATGTCGTGTTTGCATATATATAACGACCCGTTTTTTCGACTGTAAGAGCTATAAGAGCTTCGTAGATAAATTTGTGTACGTTTATTAATACATTCTAAGTATACACCATAAAACATACATACAAATACTTACGTACAACATTTTTTACTTATTGTGGGAGCTATTTGCTTATATTCATCCTCTACAGCTAAAAACGTAAACCCAAAAAACACCAATTTTAAACAAAGTCAAACTTTTCCTAAACTCTAAATATTTCTAAGAATAGGATCGTAAAACATAATAAAATAACTCAATATTTTACTTGAAAACAAAATTACACGCCAAAATATTTCACAAGTAAGACAAGCATGACGTTCAAGATCTTTACTGTCTCAGAATTTCAAAGTTCTTAGTTATCACGTCATACTTGGTGGCTCAAAACGGGAATTCCCAAGTTACCCGGCTTTGATGTGAGCGTAAAATTTATTGGCCCACAAATTTCTGAGTTCAATAATTCGGAAACATCTCCGTTTAGCTCAGTTCGCATTGAAATATGTCGGAGTTACAGAACGTCGTTAAGTTGATGCTTTAGGATTTATTTCAATTTTCGAGATGGATGTTGTATATTACGACTTTGAGGGAATTTTATCATTCGTGTTGAAAAGTTTTTGAAGCCAACGAATACTCGTATTGCAGAGGTTTTGACATTAAAAGTAAAGAAACCGCTTTTATAAAGACGGAAAATATGTTTTAAAACATATTAGATAGCTATTCGTAGTAGTATATCCTTTAGAATTTAAAATGTGGTTAGGTGGAGCAACGAAAGTAGTATAATTGAAAAAGTATTAAAATATAAACAGTTTTTAAAAGTCTTCAAAATGCAGTAGAAAAATTATGGCTACCAAATATCGCTTGTTATTAAGTACTCGTAAGTATAGTTTTTTTACTTTAAATTCAGTTTATTTTTTTGGGAACGCACGTTATTTAACTAAACTTTGAGTAAAATTGGTTTGTATTAATTGTATAATTCTAAGTACACGATATACAATGGCAAACCAATTTAATAATGCAAAAGCCCTTGGGCCATCAATAATTTTAAATACTTGCTTAAATTATACCGTTAATAAATTTCAAGTAAAAGAATTTAAAAATAAAATGTGTGAATTGGATAATTAATATTCAGGCATAATTATCTTCAATACTGGACAGATAAGAAAACATGAGTTTTCCTCCCTTTTTCATTTTATTCATTAATTCATCAACAATTCACTCCAGGTACTGTCAAAAGCACTAACATTGATACGGTTATCACGCCAAATATATAAGTATGTAAATAAAGACCTTATTATCAGTACCATAGGGGGCGTGTAGATATTTTTGACTGAACGTATATATATTAATGACTTTGACTGTACATTGCCACCTGTAACCCAAACCGGTGCATCATAAATTCCATTACCCCCCGACATTTCGTTTCGGTGCTATTTCCAAATGTCATAATGCACCTAATGGGCTCGACTGGTTATTTAATGTATTTTAGATACTGTTTGCTTTTCAAAGAATAGCATTAGGTTTGGTTAAGAAATATTTAACTTGAGGGAAGAAATTGGTTTTTAGTTTTGTATGGTTGTAAACATTGTTCGGTTATACTACATGATACATACAAATAGTTTTTTGTACATGATACTAAATACATATCATATATTATGATGAACTTTTCGTTCAGAAATATCAGACCAGTTACATATACTTTAAAATTTATTTTTTAATTTTATAGACCAATATTAATAAACGTCCAACTGTAGTTTAGATACACCAAAATAGAGTTAGACATTTATACATTTAGGTTTACAGATACATGAATATAATTTTTTACAAATATATTATGATTTAAAATTAGTTTACCTACACTGACCCGAATTGGCCACATTAACTAAAAATTTAAAAGCATATTTTTTGCCTTACATATCTATAAAGCAACTTAAGACAAACCATAAAAGGCAAAATTATAAAAATAGATAATAAGGCCAGACCAGATCTCAATATTAACCAAATATTATGTAAGCTTATCTTTCACATGTATCTTTCACATGTAGTTATAAATTAGGCATAAGGTATCCATCAAGAATTAAGATGCTATAAAATCAGTGATTAGGTACTAGTCTATAAAATGCAGCAAGTTTTGCATCACAAATGCATACACAATAACAACATATGCGTTGTGGAGAAAACAAGAAAGAAATACGTACAGAAGTTGTCGTTCGTACGATAATCTGCATTTTCGTCGACCCTCAGGGTTGCAAACTTCGACAACTAGACGTTAAAAGTGCAGTATGATCAGGGCTGTCACCTGTGATATAGTTAGGAGATGTATAAACAATGACACATTGCTTTCTATCTAATAAATTACCAGTGTTACAATACCATCAGCAAAGTGTAAAATGCATTTGTGAGCATAATAATAAAAAAACATACTTGTTGATTATTCATGTCTCTTTTGTAATTTTATTAGTTTGTTACTGCTATTATATCACTCTCTGGTTAATTAGTCTGACACCTCAACGTGACAATTAAAAAAATATATTAAGTTAAATAAGAACGTATGGAACACAAAAGGTTGGTTAGATTTAAAATAAATACCTATTTATGTGTTACAGAAGAACATTAACAGCGTTTAACACAATTCGTTATTCTACAAAGCCATTTGTTAAACTCTGCAAACTACGTTGTAGTCGTTACAACGTGAAATACGCGAGCATTACAATTAAAAAATCTCCAGCTCATAAACAAGAGCAATACCGTGTTTACATTATTCTCACACTTTAACAAGGGGTTAATGAAAAACCACAAAAACAACGATAAAGCACACGTGCGGAGTGGCAACCCTGCGCGGCGGCCATTACATAAATAATGCCGCCATGTTTATTGCCGCCATTTTGAAGACAAATGGATAGTTATTACGGCGTAGTACGTTTTACAGTTCGCGTTGAAAATTAAAATATTGTGTATTACTTTATTTTAGTTTAACTGCGTGAGAGTCGATTTAGTGCGCGTTCTGTTGCAGTTGTTTTATGCCCTTTAAGCTGGATAAGCTTAGTATCAAAACAGCCTAAGTTCACGCGTTCATATGTAACATCCCCGAACTTGTGCCGTTTTGTTGTACACAGTGGAATTCATAGGGTTTTTTACGAGCGAGATCTTCGCTCGTTATCCACATTCTCTTTAGTAACGAATGGGGAATTCTTGTTGTAAATTTTCACATGTCACTGAGCATAGAGCGCGCGTGTTTAATTTTAGTAGACAGAGTCTTGAGTAATTAAGAACTTGGTCGGATTATTTGGAGAGCGCTATAAGGAAGGAATGACCGGCGTTTACGACTTGTTAGTCTTAGCTTTATCTTGATAAAGTACAATAAAGGGAAGTGAAAATTAGGGACAGCGTCCTATACAACCTTATTGACAACATCTTTAGTACTGGACCTCTGTTCAGTATTCCACTTTGTTTTTAAACTTATTGTTATCATATTGTTTACAGTACGCCTTAACTGGCATTTTATAGCGATAACTATTTAAGACCAACTGAAATAAAGGTCCTGAAATACTTGTTTATACTGTGAACGAGTACCTACTTAAACGACTTACATGTCCAAGTAGTTATCATGGGTTGTCAGTTTTTATAAATTTATTCCAACCCCCGTATTATGGTAATTTTTTGTCATAAAGTTATCCACGTCAATAAATAAACATGCCCATTTAATACCTACTACTAATTTGACGACGCGCTAGCCTAGTTGGTAGTGACCCTGCCTACGAAGCTAGCGGTCCTGGGTTCAAATCCCGGTAAGGGCAGATATTTGTGCGATGAGCACGAGTATTTTTGTTTCTGAGTCTTGGATGTTTTCTATGTATTTAAGTATATATTTCTCTATATAAGTATTTATATCGTTGTCTAGTACCCATAGTACAAGCCTAGAGCTTAGTTTGGGACTAGGTCAATTTGTGTGAGATCGTCTCTTGATATTTATTTATTAATTGCAGACAAATGTAATAAGGTTGTGTTAAATTGTGGACTTCAACTTAATCCTTTATATGTAACACGCATGCAGGAAAGATTACAGACGAACTGAGTCAATGTGAAGTATTCAGACAATTCAAATTCAAAATCATCTATTACGTGTAACATTACATATCGTATATAACAGGTGGAAGTACAGACTACAGTGGCCTTAGACTAGATGTGCGTATTGCGAGAGCGTTAACGTTATTGAAAATTTATTGTGTATTGTTCTTTGATCATTAGTTATATATTTGACGACTTCAATTCGTTATCTAATCTAATTTCGTAGTTTTGACATGCAGTGCAATTTATATTGTAAAATTACATTGATTAATGAATAAACTAAACTAAACTAAACTAAACTATAATATTGACGTAAGCTCATTCACGTCCATTTTGTCAGTTTTTGGAAACGTTTACGTTAGCGTTAAGAATCTTTTCTAGGGCCACAGGAATACACGTGACACTCTGCAAGGGCACAGTCACATGAGATGGCTAACTATTTAATTACAATTTCCAGCACCACTACGACTACAACAGTAGTCAACAGTTAAATAAGCATTGTTTGTACTGATAGACACACTATTTTTTTTTTTTATGACACCATGTTCGTCGCAAAAGGTAACTTGCACTTACATTAACGTTAACTTCTCAAATTTTTACTACAAGTATAATTATTTTTGCAGCTATGTCACATACATTTAAATAATTTAGAACTACTTTATACTTGCCACCAGATTAAAATGCTACATCATTCACATTCCACTATCACAACAAACAATATTGCTCTTGGCAGTAGCAACACAGTTAAAAATAGAATTTTGCGTTGCAGAACCCCGACATCGTGCTAGTGCATTACCTTAACGTGCCGTACCCTGATGACAACAAGTTGGCGACAGTGGCGCCATCTCTCGCGCTGTGGGCGGATAAAAAGGAGTGGACGAAAGATGAACTCGTCAGTCAGCTTAAGCCTATGTGTAAGTATATGAGTAATATTTTTTGGGTTCAGTGTTCGTAGCAGATTCTTGCTACATAGCGGAAAAATGCTGCTACGGGCTACACACAGCGTAGCACTCGTAGCAGTGGCTGGCGGTGAATGTCGTGTTATGAGGCCGTGTTGGCACGTTAACGAAACTTGGAACTACAAACGTAATGTCATTGTATCCTTTCATTTTTGACTCGCTACTTAGAATCTCGTGAATTAAGGCAATAAAATGAAAAAGGCTGCGCCTCTATTCCCGACGGCAAAAACGATATCGTAGTTGACCTGTTATGGTATTGTTAAGACATCTGCGGGCCGATTATGGTGACACTTATCCACGCAATAAAACGTTTTTATCTCAAGATCATAGACATATTATCATTGTCGACGTTGGCTAACATGGTGGCATCGGTTACATTGTATTATCCACTTTTGACAACGATAAATGACAATCGTCATCTTATATCGATTTTGCTTAACATGGGTGGCCACTTTGGATCGACTTTTGACATCTCAATTCGATAAGTTTATGCGAGTGCTATCTTGGTGACGATAAGACTTGGATACGACATTAATCTTGAAAAAAACTAAAATTTAAGCGTGAGTATTGGTTTTGTAATGTTTCACTTATCAAAAAAGGCTTCGATACTTACAAGAAAGGTGTTTAACATTATATTACAATTGGTAATCATTATTTGCAGAATGTCAAGTGCGTCTTCGTCGCCTCCCGCTTCAAGCCAAAAAAGAAAGAATAAACTGCTGTGCAGGGCTATAAGGGATGCTCCCAACCCCTTCGAGCTTCAGGATGGAGAATTTCGACATAATATATAGAGGTGCAAGGAGATAGCACACCGTTTATGTGCCGAATTCGAATAAGACCTCCAGCCGCACAATAATGACGAATTACCCATGTAAATAACATTAAGGTAAGTAATATTTATTATTTACTAGCTGTTCGTGCTTGGTATCACTCGGGCGATTTATTGTTTCATACAAACCTTGTCCTGACAATTACGAAAACAACGAAAAAACAGACAACTCGGTCGAGCCGTTCTCAAGTGATGCTCCGTCATAGATGTGGCAATTAAATTTTATATACATATATATAATAGACTATTATGAGTACCTATACCTACCAACTTGAATACTTAATGTTAGTTATGTCACTATTAGGGCTTAGGAAATAATTTTCAAAGTAAAGTAACTCATAACTAAAAGTAAAAAAAACAACACGAATTATTGCAGACTATACTTCAAACACCGTTAGTAAACTCACTATCAAAATTCCTATGGCTACCTTCCATCTCCATCATCATACCAGCTTGATGGTTCCATTTTATATTGTCATCGGAACTGTAAAAGTATGCTAAATTTCAAATCAATCCAACAATTAAAAGTAGGTTAAAATTGGCATCTAAGATTTGATTGCATTGTTACTTTGTCCACAGACACATAACACAGGAACTAGCTTCACTGCACAAACACATTTATAACATTCAACTTCATCCGCATGTTTTCTGAGATATAAGGTGTATCCTATATGTTAGTTCAGGGTAAAAGCTATGTACATTCCAAATTTCATCCATTTCCATTCAGTCGTTACAATGTAAAATACACACACACTTTCGAATTTGTAATATTAGTGTGATTAGTAAGGAAAAGGTTATAAGGACACAAAGATGAAATAAAAGAAAATAAGAAAATGTTTAAATTTAAATAACCTTAAGCTATGATGATGCATGTTCATTCAATAATGTATTCCCATCTCACTCACGCATGAATGAATATGCGTCAAGTTTAGGTAAATTAGCTCATCTATTTCCGATCACTGCTGATAACCCTCAAACGACTCAACCGATATTCATCAAATCACCCTATATTCTAATTAAAAAAACCACATTAACATCCCTCCATCCTTTTGAAAGTTATGTATCTACTGACAATTATAGTTTAGTTTTGCCTATGTCTCTATTAGAGACAGCTTTCAACATACAAACAAACAAACAATTAATTAAATATAATAGTATAAAAGAGTAGATGTGGGTGTTTCAACTTAATAACTTATGTTTAGTAGATAGCTTATGTGAATTGCAAAGTATTAGCAGTGAATGCATGACTCCTTTATATTTCATATCTCTGTTCTTAAAATAGAGCTCGAAAGGGTGTTTAACTTGCACATTGGAAAGTAGTTTCTTCTGTGCATGTTAAACAAAATCTAGTAGAGTCAGGCAGACCAAGCTCTATTTAATAAACTTGTATAATAATTGTTTTTTGGGATATGCTTTTATTAGCATTAAAAGATCTTATTGTAATTGCAATTTTTAATATAAACATAGATAAAACTGTAATTAACCTAATATACATTATTATATAGTTTTGGAACTCCACCTCGGTAACAATTTTCGTGGCCTCTAACCTGGAAAAAAAGAACATTATTTTATATTTGTATATTGTAATTTATATAGGTGCACAATTCAGCGTATGAATGTAGTCATTCATACGCTGAATTGTGTCATGTAAAAAGGTATTCAGTGCTTAGGGCATAATCAGGGGTAAAACTATAGAGCGTTCAAAATAATTAAAACCTGTAGTGTGTTATATAATATGATGCAATAAGGTTATTACTTATTATAATTTTAAGTACCTTTTGTAATTTACTATGTTACAAGAGTTCAGAACATTTTACTAATTTACACATTATTTTTCAGAATACAGCTGGACACTACCGCAGATAGCAATGATGTTGTTGCCACCCAGAAGTTTTCAGCAATAGGGCATTAATTAAAAGTAACTCAAAAAAATGGTCACTGTAATAAATTATTATTTTACTTAACACTGTGTTTTATTTCATTTTCATACTAGAAGTAATCACACTAACCAGGTTTTTTATAATAGAATGTATTACAAAATAGAGCAGGTAATCTGATTCTTTCTTGGATGAAAAATAGCCTGAGTAATTTTACTTCCGCTTCATCTTAGTATTACTTTAAAGGCTGATAGGTAATTATTACCCAAGTATTCAAACTTACCTGGTGTGAATGAGTGTGAAACAAATTAAATAGGTACTTACGGCTTTCCAAGCTTCCACAGATTTGTCTAGCTCAAGTCTCGTAAAATAGAAGGGAGATTTTGCCTCTTTTGTTTCTCTGAACCCGAGTGGCCCACTAAATTCACCATTGGCAAATGAGGGTGGCTTACCATGTATTCAAAGCTTGTTTTGCATTGCTGTACAGCAACTGTAACACAATATAATTTTTAAAGAGTAACAATAATAAAGAAATCGACTAGATTCATATTAGTTCACTATATTAAACTTACACATTTCTTTTTTGATTTATTGTTGATGTGTCAACTTTCTCTTGAAATTTTCTTTCTTTATGGAGG
The DNA here is from genome assembly GCA_948252455.1 of Acleris cristana. Classification (NCBI taxonomy): domain Eukaryota; kingdom Metazoa; phylum Arthropoda; class Insecta; order Lepidoptera; family Tortricidae; genus Acleris; species Acleris cristana. Next base: position 6,729,554 of record OX411782.1, on the reverse strand, counting down.
TTTCTTCTCTTTAGCGTAACGTGGGCGTAACACTCCTGTCAGAGTGGTCGTGGTCGTCACGTTGATTTTGTGGCCTGCTTCACAATGCGACGCCATTCTTCGCGAACTGCCGCCCTCCTGGCACATTCGTGTAGAGGACCGTCGACGGCGGTTTTTATTTGGTTCGTCCACCTCATCAGCTATCTTTCGCGTGGTCTGATGCCCTCGACCGTGGCTTGCACTACCACACTACCAGGCGTTCGATAGATTCGCATCCGCGCCGCGATACGTGTCCAAAGAAAGTGAGGATACGAGCTTTTAGTATGCTTGATAGTCTCTTCTTTATGTCTAGCTCTCGAAGAATGGACTCATTTGTTCGGAATTCCAACCACGAAATATCGAGCATTCTCCTTTAACACCACATCTCTAGAGCATTAATTCGTTTCTGTATATAAATTCCTAAAACTAACAATCGTAGTTCTTGCAAAAATAATCATTCGAATTTCCGATCAGTTTGGACCACAGATCCTAGAACTCGAATCGAGCTGTCAAGATAACCTAAACATTTTAAAGAGTATGCCTAGTCCGCTCCTTTCAATGACTACTTGATAACAACTCATTTTAGAAGCATTATATAAAGTCCGCCACTCAACATCCAACATGTACAAAAATAGATTGATTTCGGGACACTAGCAACTTTTTTCCAAAATGGTAGTAATCTTGCGTGATTCTTGTCACACTGGGCTTAAACACAATTGTCGTCGCTATATCGGCGCAATAACTTAATCGACACTGTCAACCATATTAGGGATTTTGATAAAATAGACGACTTAGTTAAAAATTTAGACATATCCACTCGATAAAAAGGTGTCACGCATAATTGGCCCGCAGACGTCATTACTGTCAAGTAAATAAGAGCTATCAAAATGGTGACAATACGATAACAGATCAAAAACCGTGTTGAATAGACGCCTTGGGCCTCTATTCAACACGGTAAAAACAATATCGTTATGGCGTCTGACGTCATAACAATACCATAACAGGTTAACTACGATATCGTGTTTACCATCGGGAGGGGCGCTGGTCTCTATGTTCTTCAGGTATATATATTTCTTGACGTTACAGTTACCATGTACTTACCCTTGTTTATTATTTATTGAATCTTATTATATATATTTGAGAATGAAGCTAATGACTGCGTCATTTCAAGTTTAGTTGCAATGTTAGTTATTATGTGACGTGTAACATAATAGCAGCTATTAAGTAGTTATGATAAGTTTTAAAGAACCATTAATTCTGAAATTCTTTGTTTGATCTTTATTTACTAATCACTAATTGATGTGTTGTTATTAAGTTTTACCGTAACAAAAGTGTTTTGTAAGTAAGTGTTTTTTTTAACAGAAAGTTGTTCTTTTTGTTTGCCATTGAGTACCTACTCAAAAGCTATTTTTTTTTAAATTCTTGTATCTCTGGCTTAGACCGGAATTCCACTACGGCGCACGCATACGCTGCACACAGCCACGTGATTCCATTGATCTAGACGTGTGTCATTGACGTCATTTCTTGCATGTCCTGCTATAGGAGTATCTAGGTAGGTACATACATAAATTCTCTTTGTGTCAAAGAGAATTTATACTCACGTGCCCACCATTAATTCTGAAATTCGGTTTGACCGCGCGCCGCTTAGCTAGTAGTTTTATTTATGTAATCCACGAAGGCGTTTAAGTCATTGTTTATGAACATTAACTTTTCAATTTAAACCGAACGGAATTTACAAAGCAAATAAAAAAATGTCTCTAAGCATAATCCGAATAAATTTAAATAACTTCAAAGATAACATAATCAAATATTATCCACTTCAAAAAATCCATAAATGTAAAACAGCAGAAGTTTGGCAACAGAATGTTTTCGGCTAGTCGTTGAATATTTATGAAATCGGGAATGAAATTCAATTTCATTATGCCGTATTAATCCGGATTCTCATAAATACTGATGATTATTTCGTTAAATTTGTTTGGGGCCAGCGGTTATTAATTCACGCTGATTGGGATCTGTTAATATTTTAAAACGTCTACTCTGTCAAGATATTGGGTGCGGAAATTGTTTGTGCCGTGTTTGTAATGAATATTTTTTTACATTATAGTGCCAATTACTTACAATCTTTTTAAATGGAACTAGTTATATTAAATAGGAAGTTTAAAGAGATTTATTTGACAAACAAAATTTGTATAAAACCATAACTCAAAATTAAAACTAAAACTAAGCTGAAATAAAAGTAATTGTAAGATATTAAAATAAACTAAAACACTAAATCTAAAATTCGTGTTTGCGGCATTATTGTAACAAAGACGCTGGCAACATTTCCTCGTTGAGAGGCTAAACTATTTTGTTGAGCGACGAAACTGCCAGCTCTTTGGTTTCCAGTGATGTCAATGAGCCTCTTTAAAGTTCCTTAAATAATCGCCGATTTTGTTTAATTCCAGTCTTCAGCGAAGATGAGCCGGATATCAACAGCGAATTGGAAATCACAGTAAGTATCCGCAATAACTTTCCAAAATTAATTAAAACTAAAGAATTGTCCTCTATAATGAAATGTCAGGGCAAAATGTTTCAGACAGCTGAGACAGTGGAAGCCATCGTCGGGCAGCTGATGGAAAAGCAGCGAGCTGCAAGGGCAGCGGCGTTGGCAAGGCAGCTGGAATGCGGCTGCCCGGACTCCACATGCCAAGACTCAAGGACCTGCGCCCATCCTCTGCGTAGGCTCCAATCAGCAAAAGCACCAGCTTCCGATCACCATGTATCTTCAACTACAGGACCGACTACAAGACCTATGTCTCACCCCCCACGGCAATATACGAGAGAACATAGATCCACACAACCTACACACAATGCGTCACCTCTGCTACTGTCATTAGGACAAATACAAGGAGGTGGAGGTCTTCTCATACTAAACGGAGCAGGCAATAGCAGTCAACAACATTCGTCACTGGTGTCTCCACTATCAGTGACATCATTTGTATGTGAAGAGCCGAGGGACAGGTATCGACATCAGTACAAACCAACGTTTGTATTGAAACGAGAGATCCCCGATAGCCAGCCTTCATCATGCATTCAAAATACGGAATCGCAGTCGTTTGAAGTGGAAACAGTTGTTGAACAAAAAGTGAACATTGAGATTTTTGATAGGAAAATCAAAATGGAACCACGAAGTAGGAACCAAATGATTGCTAGCGCTCCGGCTACGCCTTCGCGGTATCCAGACCTAGTGGAACGATTAGAGAGTAAACTACTTACTGATAACTGTGATGATACGTTAGTACTGCTCGGCACAGACGGACACTTAGGCCCGTCGAGTGCATTTTTTGATGAAACATTAGAATTATCTCATGAAGATATTCAGAAAACACTATCAGCTAATATGCCTACATGTGAACTAGATAGAGGCGCGGTTCGTGTGACCGAAACCGCTACTAATGTCATGGTATCTGGTATTGATACAATGGACTTTATAGAGAGCTGTGAGGCCGTGGCATCACCTACTCAGGTCGTAGATGATAATGTATTTGTGAACTTGGACGCTTTTGATATGTTAGATTTCCCTGAATTGGAAGTATTGGATCCAAGTACGATATCAACTCATCCTTTGGTAAGTTCTTTATTTATATACTTGCTAACTTAAAATCCTTAATTAGAAATCAACGATAAACCTTTTAAAATTGATCATAAATGTAAAACAATACTAGATATTTTTCTTCCCACTCATTTACTTGCAACTTAACTATGTTAAATATATGCTTGTTACATTATCTTTTAAATGACAACAAAAACATAATGTACATTTTCAGCAAATACGTGGAAAGTCACCACCAACCGAGGAATCCAAGATGCAGACTGACTGCAGCAACGAAGGTACCCTCAGCATCACAGACTACTGTCCTGAGTGGGCGTATCCTGAGGGTGGAGTGAAGGTCCTGGTTGCTGGTCCTTGGACTGATACATCTGACCAGTACACGGTCCTATTCGACAACTTCCCAGTTCCGTCAATACTGGTGCAGAATGGCTTGCTAAGGTGTTATTGCCCAGGTAAGGCCAAAGTTTTTGTATGATCGAATATTTCTCTTCAACATTTTCTTTGAATGTCGGCTACGATTTGATGACAATGTTCAAAATCGCTAATCACTTTACTCGTAAATGGTCGAGGTATATTGACAACATCAAGGCACTTAACACTTTGCTTTAAATTTGTTGAAAAACGTCAAGTCAAAATCTGCTCATGGTGACAAACCCGTTTTTTTCGTTATTGTTGTGCCAAACAACAAACCCTGGAGATAGTAAAAATATATATTTCAGGCTCTGTACTAATTTCTACTGCTATATTAAACCCATTTTTCCTATTTTTCAGCGCACGAAGCTGGTTTAGCAGCACTCCAAGTCGCTCGTGGCGGTCGAGTGGTCTCCGACACTGTAGTGTTCGAGTACAAGGCAGGGCCGACGACCGCGCCGTCGCCTGCGTCCGCGCCATTGCCATCGCTGGACTTCAGACGGTTCTCGCTGATGCAGAGGTTGCAGCGGCTGCATGGACGCCTGCAGATCAAGATTGAACCGATGGATGATAGCAACCAGGTACGTTATAACTTAACTATTTCATATTGAGCAGAAAATAACGGCATCTGTAATTGAGTTTATAACGTTAGTAAAAAAATGTGAAGTATATATATATAAGTAAGTGTAAGTGTAGTATGATGGTGTTTAAAGTAATCCGAATTTAATTAAAAAACAAACCAAACCGAACCAAAACTTATATATATACTATATTTTTTAAAGTGAAAAACCTACTTATAAATGGTTCAAAAGTAATTACACTATTTACACTTATTCGCATATAAGTGACTTTTAAAATAGGCGCATAATTAAGTTGTTGAGTTGCGGAAAATAGCCGGCTACGAGCTAGGTATAACCTAAAAGTTACTTTTACCCTAAATTATAATAATTATTAAAGCCTACTTCCCGTGTAGAGTCGCGGTATGAAAAGGTTCGTCACTTCTGGACTTTAACAACATTGAAATAGAGTCGAAAAGTGACGAATCTTTTCTTAGGTAGGTAGTAAGGGTTTCTTTTCATCAGATTTTTCAAGATTCTATTTTAATACGAAGCAATTTTAAATTCCAGATGGAAGATGCCCAGTTGTACTCTAATCCGAAGTTCGAAGAGCGTCTCGTCTCATTCTGCCGCAACCTGAGCACCAAGTCCGTAGGAAAATCCGAGGGTTTTACCACGGAACCTGGAGAAGAAGGCTCAACCATTCTCCACCTGTCAGCTGCGCTGGGGTTCACAAAACTGACTACTTTGCTGCTGAGATGGAAACAGGATGATACTAGTTTGGCGTTGGAGAAAGAAGTCAATTTGGGAGCGAGGGACAGCGATAACTGCACGCCTTTGGTGAGTTCGACGCAAAAGACTAGTGTTCGTTCTACTATTTAAATGGCATACATGGACGACGCAGTTAGTTTAGTTGGTACAGTTGACTACAAAGAGCATTGATAATAAATAATTATCAGGGAGCAATCTCACGCAAATTGTCCTAGTCCCAAACTAAGCTCTAGGCAAATAACTAACTAGTACAATGCAATAAGGTGAGAAAGTGGATACATCTCTTTGTAGTTGACTCTACTACAACGTTAGCGGTCCCAGTTTCAATCCTTGGTAGGGACAATTATTTTCATGACATGCACGAGTATTTGTTCCCGAGTCTTGATTTTGTTTTTGTATTTAACTATTTTTTTCTATATTATTGTTGTATCAAAAGTAGATACTCGCTTTTGTACTTTATCGCATCAACATATTTGACAATCTGGTTTGTCATTGCTTACGTGACTGTAAAGCGACAAGGTACAAAAGTGTATATCTACTTTTGATGTTGACTGTGCAAGCCTAGAGCTTGGTTTAGAACTAGGCCAATTTGTGTAAGATCCTTTGATCTCTCCTTCCAGATGGTTGCCAGTGCCGCAGGTCACGTAGAGACGGCTATAGTTCTTGCCCGGTGGAGTGCCGGGACTCTATGCGAGGCCGGAGCGAGGCAGGCGGCAGCAGCGGCGCGGCGCGCGGGGCACACTCGGCTCGCGGCCGTGCTGGACCGGATACACCCGCCCTCGAGAGACGGGGTGTTCTTGAGGCCTGATAGGTGAAGAGGAGTACCATATATGGACAATTATGTTCTTCTTAAGTTACTAATTCGGCCTGATAATATACAAATGAACTTGTATATACATGTTCATTATCGCACGGTGAGAACGAAAGTGACTCAATTCAAAATTTAGTCAATTGAGTTAAATACGTAAAATGACTCATCCTTTTCTTACTAAGTTAAAACTGACGGATTTGAGTCGGACTTAGTGCCTCTTTCATTTCCGCGCGCCCCTCCCCTCTCGCCATTGCAATGATGACGAATTAAGTATTGCGTCAGTAGTGTGTGCAGTGCAACGTCACGTAATTTAAAAAAGCAGTGACCTAAAACTTAGTGCGTCGTTACATCACGGTGTACCTTATTACACCGTGAAGTTACTTTAGTAAGCTCTATCAATGGATTTAAATCTTAAAGTGCCCGATGTTCTTTTGGTCAATTTATCATTTAAATTTATGCTGTTGCTTAAACCAATGACTCTTTAGTATTAAACTGACCTAATTCAAAGTAGGTCATTGATACTTATGTTAATTCTAATGCTACAAAAGGCTAAGGCTAATATTGAAAGGTTTTATTGGACAGATATTAACTTACATTTAATATTTACTACATTAAAAACAAATAGAAGTGGTTAAGGAAAACCTAAGAAGCGCAAAAAAGTTCTTTTTTCCAAAGCTCTTTCGGGAAGTTATCTATTTATTTATTTATGATATAATATAAGGAGAGACTTTCTAACACGTTAACACATTTTGTTAATTTCCCAAAAAACTTCATTTTCGTATAATGTCGCTTTCGTTCTAACCGTGCGATATGTTTATAGCCCTTATTAGTATCCCATATCTGGGCCAATATGTAAAGTAAGAAGAATGCTGTGTGTTTACGCTGTAGCGTGGTGACAAGCATTGATATTTTGCATTCGATATCAGAATCTAAATAATATACAAGAAATCATTTTAAAAAAACAACATTGGGTTCTCTATCTATGAAAACTATCCTTTTTTCATTTTATGTTCAATCATTATTTTATTTTGATCTTCAAACAAACGTCAATGAAAGTATTGAATTAAACGTTAGTGCAACCAAAAGTATTACTCTTTTTTACTATGATTATGTATTCATCACGTCTATTTTGTTTTGCCTTACAGTTTATCGCAAAAAAGTCGAGCGGGAAGTTTGGAGAGCAACCTTGTGAAGCGGCCCTCCATTGATAGTGGAATCAACATGGCAGATGCATTCAGATCTAGTTCAGCCATTGACAAGCCAGATGGCAAGTCCACTGCAAGGTGAGGAGAATTCACTTAATCGACCAGACGCATGAGCTAACTTCTTCCTTCAAAACATTACTATTTGTTCCCGTACAATCAAAATGTACATTGTTATTTATTTTGAAAAGTGTTATCTGTCTTGGTAAATACAGTAATGTTTATTTCTAAACTGTTTCAGATGGGAACGTAGCATGTCCTTACCACTGGATTCTGACAACTCTGAAGACAGTCTTTTCGACACAAAAATTGGCCGTCGTATGGACCTGGCGCTTTGTAAGTGGATCCTCGTTGTCTAGGCCTCACCCCATAGTCGGTTAAATTTTCATTTGCTGATGATTATTTATTTACTACAAATCTTTTCGATTTCGGGATTTGTTTGCTGCAATCGCGTTCAGAATTTAGTGTTAACGGTTTTGGACGTTGACGGTCGTTGAGTGAGTAGGCTCCTTCTCATTGCGATAAAAATGTGAAATGTAAATCTCCTGCTGATAAAAATATAAGGAATTAGCAATTAATCCAGTGGCATACCAGATAAATTAAAAATTAAAATTTTCAAACTTTGGAATCTTATGATTAATTATGTATTTGGCAAGTCGACTTTCGCAAGCTTTCGCGATATTAAAACATCAAGCGGTAGTAGGTATACAATGATCACAAAAATTACAATTTACTAAAAAAACCGTTTAGATCTTCGTACTGTATTGTAAAATAGTGTTTTATGCATTTGGCTACCATAACATCGACAAGAATTAAAGAGGACGATCAGAAATACAGTCCAAACAGCGACTAGACATCGATCATGCAGTTCGGGTTTCCCAGGAGCAAGTAGCTATTGTACCAATGAGAAGGACCCTACCCTTATCCCACCGGTTGTCCAGGCGAGACCGCCCCGAGACGCACGACGAGTCCGCTCATAGACGTCGAAGCGCTCTCCGATGCGTCGTCAGCGTCGCCACCGCCACCGGTTGCAGGTCAGTTCGCTGTCGAAACGGTATAGACGTGTCGTTGATTGGCGAATGACCAGAGTGCTGCCGAGAAATCTCTTTCAAACGTGACCTTTGTAAAAAGAGAGATGTTTTGCAAATTATCTGAATCAGCAGCTTAAAAAATACTTCTCATTGGTGCGGCTGTACTAAAATCGAATTGAGCAAAGTCGAGAATCCAAAAACAATAGGGAAACTTTTTGCTGCGGATCTTGCAATTCCTAGCCGAACATAAAAACGGGCACCTATTAAAGTTGGACTGTTCTATACCATTTCAAATAACAGCATCCTCTGATCGTTCTATCGATGTTGTGAACTGTACGTAGAATGCATCGCCGCTCTGGCAGCTCGATCTTCTTCTAACCAATGTTACCTCTATATCTCTGTCCCTCTCTCTATCGCCAGTCTTGTAGCCCTCAAGGTCATTGTACGTTGATAGTTTTTGTCGTTTCTTCTGTAGTTTGGAATCCAATAATGAGCGGAGTTTCCTTGTGTTGGTGTTTGTAGTATTTATTTCAAGCTAAACCGACTGTCATATGAATGTTGTGGTAAATAAGTTCGGTTTGGCTTGCTCGATGTTGTGAATGGATGTCGCTTTCGATGGATCGTATTGGTCAACCACTATCCACTGTACCCTTTCGACACATTCAAATCGATTGGCAGTATTAAATAAGTCTTTAACATCTTCAATACACTTGATGACATTGACAACACAAGTTGCGACAAGAAATTTATTACCTTCAAAGTTACAATTGACACTGCATGGTGGCTATATACTCGTAGCTTGCATGAATCAATACTGAAAAAAAAACCTGCTTTTTATGTGTAGATTCACACAAAGTTCTATTATTTCTAGGTTCACAGGTGAGTTGAAAGCACTGTAGGATCACAGATCACTCTTGTACATTCAGATTTTTCTAGCACCAAGAAAAGTTCACATGACCATTTTTGTTTTCTAAATTTAAGATATTATTGAAATTGAACACTACCTAGCACTGTACCAAATACTAAAATACAATGATTTAGATACATCACCAACAAGTATTCTTTTTTATCATTTGACTCAAGTGTAACTGACGTACCTAAGTGTTCTTATAATTAACGTGCCTAATTATTCTTATATAATAAATGAATAAAAATTATGCTTGTTGATGCAAAAAACAAAACAAATCGATGTCGTCATTGTTCTAGACCACACCTTCAGGCGATTAAAAGAAGTTTTATTTAATATTTTTTTAATCTATCGCCTGACGGTCAAAGTAATTGATGTCTGTTCTCGATGTTTAGATTAAATGTAATTGTAACTCAACATTCATAAATGCCTAAGTTTGGTCAATGGCAGTACCTATACCGTTAATTATTTTATTAGACTGGTGCATAGCAGACTCGTATGCTTTAGTTGCATATGTTCGTAATGTACTCAATATTGGCAAATTTTGGCAATTACGAATGTTTTAAAGAGTCGTATAAGATGCCATTGTACAACCAACTTTCAGGGGAGCAGGATGACCGAGTGTTTACGCTGGCGGAGCAGATCATAGCAGCCATGCCGGAAAGGATAAAGGTGAGCTTTTGAAAATGATTTTTGTTCATATAATGATATAGATACACAAATGACATGAAGAATGCTTTCGAGCGAATGCACACGGGCCACTTGATGAATAGTAGACTCGGACAACAATGCGAGACCTGCTTAGCAGCAGGTGTTTGTCTATGATTTCAACAATGAACGATCGATCGCATAGCAATAAGACCGAGTGGCAACCAAAAATCAGTCATAATACTCGTATGTGAGAAACTCCAAAAATATATGAATTTGTCATTGATTTTATTTAAATAATTCAATATAGGTAATCCCTTTTTCTTACTTCAGAACGAGAGCTCCTCACTGCTCTCGGGCTGTGGTCTGGACGGCAGCGGCAGCGGCGAGGATACCCTCATGGTGCCACTACTTGATGATACGACTACGTTCAGCAGCGAATTCAGCTTCGAGTTCTGCGATAATACCTATAGGCAAGTTGGTGATGTATGTGTTGCTGTAAAACATGCTGCGGTAGACGAGGAGATTTTCCGGTGAAACCGAAGATTTACCAACATGATTCGGTTAAAGTAGAATTTTTGGGGTTGTAAGCTATTACCCTGGATAACAGCTAGTATTTAATTATTATGACGCGTAAAGAAATGCAATTATAATTGATCGCCGATAAATAAATATCAAGGGATAATCTCTGATAAATGAATTCAGTTCCACACTGATCTCTAGGCTTCTAATATAGCTTCTAGACAACGATAAACATACTTATGTAGAGAAATATATGAACCTCCAAGACTTGGGAACAAATACCTACCCTCATCACACAAATATTTGCCTTGACAGGTGTATTATACAAGCTTAAAGGGGCTCATACGAATGAACAGTTTGGATTTTGAGTGTAAGAAGCAGCAATACGTACTAAGGGTAAGCTGATCTAAAAGTACGCGTCCGATAAGAGTACGCAAGTCGAAAAGTAGTCTCATTTTGTAAATCCTTTAAACTTGTCTCGTTTCGGACAGTGAAAGGGATTTATAGCCATATAGGTCTGTCTCTTTCGATGCCTGGAATTTGGCAGCTTTTGATAGTTCATACAACACGGCCTCTGTCTGATCGAAATACTTATAAAATCTTTTATTCCCATAGGACCTACTGCGGTGGCTCAACGCCCTGCTCCTCAGGGTCTGTGTCGCCAGGTTCAGCGCTGTCACCGCCGCCGCCCTCTCCCCGCGCACCCTCCCTCCCCTCGGCTTCCTCGGCGACCCTCCAGGAATTCCTCAATGCTACCACGCATTTCTCGAGCCTTACTTTAAATGGTGAGTACTGTTTCTGTGTACGGTAAGGTTATGAGTGATCGTTCAGTGGATGTTGTGTAGCTCAATGGAAACCAGCTTTGCGATGTGTATCAAGAGTCACCTATTGATTGGATTGAGCACTATTACAACATTACCAGACCTAACCGCTGCCGCTAATATGACGGCTGGATTCTTAATTCGTTGTGGTTGGTCGTTTTCCCGTTATAAGACTGCACCTTTACTTCGGATGCACAGCACTGCCGCAATACCAAATAAGGTGGCTTACTGCAATGTATGTAGTAGTCGAAGTATTCTGTACTCTGTTGGTAGCCACATTAAGTTTAAAATGCTTATATTTATCCGATAGAGTGGAAGAGGGGGAGAGAGGTCTTTGCCCAGCAGTGGGACATTATGGGCTCATAATAATAATAATAATAATATACTATTACTATTACATTTAACCAATGCATACTGCCGAAGCTGACCTATGGGTGTGAAACCTGGACAATTACCGACTTCGTTATGAGGAAGCTGAAAGTTGCCCAAAGAGCAATGGAGAGAGGGATACTCCGGATCACTCTTCGAGATAGGATCCGAAATGAGGTTATCCGCGAAAAGACAGCATTGACGGATGTTGGTAACCGGATTTCCCGTCTCAAGTGGCAGTGGGCAGGGCATCTCTTGCGAAGTTCGGACGATCGGTGGAGCCGGAAGGTTACAGAGTGGAGGCCACGAACAGGCAGCCGAAGACCTGGCAGATCTAAAGCTAGATGGTCCGACGACATTGTGGCAACAGCCGGTAGGAAGTGGAGAAGAGAGACGTCATCTAGGAATAAATGGAGGCAATTTGGGGAGGCATATGTTCAATACTGGACAAATAGATGCTCGAGATGATGATGATGATACTATTACTATGCAGTTAGCTGTCTTCTTTGTTAACACGGCAAAGTAACCTCTCATTTCAAAAGGGTTCTAGACATGTAACTACAAATTAATCATATTATACTGATCACGAAATTCAACTGCCAAAACACACAAGAATATCTTGACAGAACTTATTTTTATGCTCTTTAAGTACTATTTTTCATCAACGAAAACCTTAAAGAGTGTTATGAAGACCACACTTGTTATTTAGCTCGATAGAGATTTTAAGAAAATAATTTAGTTTACTAACATAAATAATGAGGGCGCCACTGGACGGTTGGATTAAGGTCGCAGTCTTAATACTGGCTGATGTAACTAAAGCATGCTCAAATGCCCTATTACACCACATCGTTATTGCAGATCGTGAACAACGCGAGCTGTATTCAGCAGCCATCACCATACAGAAGGCGTACCGGCAGTACCGCGGCCGGCAGCTGCAGCGACGCGCGGCCGCCGCCGCCATCACTATACAGAACTGCTATCGGCGGTACAAACAGGTACATTTGACTGCATATACCATACGATTACTCAAACTTTACGTAAACAGAGTAACCAAGGGTGTTATTTTTTTTTTTGCGTGTATCTGTTTATCTGTCTATGTCATCGAAGCTTCCAAACGGAAGGATCGATTCGGACTTGCTTAACTGGGATGGTTTTTAGCTTGGTTGGGTCTTAGGTAGGTACCATCCATAAATAAATAAATTCTATCTCTCTCCTTTCATTATCCTAAATCGTTCCAAATATTATATAAAGACATTCATAAAAAAAAACATTAGTCAATGATTTAAACTTTATTAAATAATGCCTATTATATTGCTATTTAGTACCCATGGTTTTAGTTTTATTTAACCCTTACTTTTTCCCCCAGTTCGCCTACCTGAAACAGATGCACTGCGCAGCGACAGTGATCCAGCGCGGCTACCGCTCGCACCGCGCGCGCCGGCTCGCCGCGCGGCAGTCCTCCGCTACGATCAAGTAACTATACTTTTAGATTGCGATCGTCCTCGTCATCCTCATCGTCAACTAGGGAATGCAAATAACCGGTTATTACCGGTTTTAACCGGTTATTTTCATACAAAAACGGTTAATAACCGGTTAAATTGCATTCCCTATCATCAACGTCTTTGACATAACTTGTAAGTCCAGTTAAAGATTTGTTAGTTAAAGATCCACTGGCATCTGGCCACTGGTGTGTGTTGTTCATGGTTCATTCAATGGTTGATACAATTTTAAATGTTAGATTTTTGCGAAAGTTTTAATGTTTTGAGAAGTTTCGAAAGTGTGTCAGAGGGCCGTGCCAAGATGCACTACGCTAACTATCGTTTCTATTCGTTTCGTGTTTAAACCAATGGCATCACTGGTAGATGACGTGATACGAAAAGTCACGTGATCTAGCAGTGACGCGATTGGTTAAAAACGAAACGAATAGAAACGCTAGTTAGCGTAGTGCATCTTGGCAGGGCCCTCTGATCTGTAGGCGTTTGTTTGAAAGAACAACATGACTGTGTATTCTTCTTGTTATTTCAAGAGCAGGGGGTTATGACATGGCTGTGCAGTTCAGTTTACGGCGAGCGTAAAGGTCAGAGCTATAGCAGCTATATAGCTCTGTCCTTTTCTCTTAGCGTAAACTGAATTGCATGCATAGCTATGTCATAATAACCCCCCCCTATTACGATGTTCATTATCACGCCTCCATGTTGTATAACCACGTTTTACGCGTTTACCTCTTTTGTTGTCTATAATTAATCTCTAATATAGCCCAAGAGGGTTATGTGTTCGACCTGTAAAACTATTATATATGTCTGTTACTGTGTTCACTTGTAACTAATCAACGGCACTGAGTACATAATTACCGAGTAAATAATTTAAAAAACTAAATGGCGGATTATATGCGCTTCAATGTTGTTAACATTATATCGATGACAATATCAAAAAATGCGGTCGGGTTTTTAAAGTTTGTTTATTTTTTATTGACTGCTCTTTCTAGTCCTTATCATCTCCATCCAAAATCACGTACAGTCAATTCGATCAAACTTATACATTGGTTCAGAAAGATGAGTTAGAGGCATCGTCATGATCTATCAACATTGTTATACTAGAATCGCTAATATTCATTGTAATAGACTTCTTTTGGGATCAATATCAACTTGTGAAAACCCCTGGTAGTGGACGCAGCACATTTGATATTGTAGATCTCCAACCTGATGATCTGTCAATACAAGAATAATTGCTCGCCCATTATTGATTATTGATTTACTTACTATTAAACTAAAATATTGTTAAGAAAGAAGACATATTATTCAATACTTCATCAGTAAAAATCAGCAGAGTTGCTACACTTACAACGCCTTTTAAAAAATGCTCCAGGGATAAACTATTAACCTTAAATTTCATTTCCCAGGAGGACATATTCTCAAAGGCGACAAAATCAAGCAGCAAGGAAGATCCAACAATTCATGAGGCAATCTAAAATCAAGTAAGTAAAAGCAATTTGTTTTTGTTAAACTACCCTTCGCTGGCATTATTTTTTGTCAACAAGTATCCTAAGTTAATACATAGGCCCTAGCCAATACAAACGCTACTAACGGTTTTCTTTTCTATCACTCAAAATGTATGGGAAGACATTCATGTGCGTTGCGATAAACCACGTGGTTAGCGTAATTCCATACCTCCCAGTGATCGGCATGGACGGTGCAAAACTTTAACAAAACTTAACAAAACTTACATTACAGCCATGAAAATATGAATATCCTTATAGGTACGTAATCCAAGACACTGATATAGAGTTAAATTGAACACGAATCTGCCAATAATATTCTTATTTTTCAAATATAATATTCTTATTGTTCTTGGTTGTAAGTTATTCTTTATGTTAGCTTTACAAGTTTTGTTAAAGTTTTGCACCGTCCGTGCCAATCACTGATTCTGGGTGATAGAAAAGAAAAACGTTAGTATCGTTTCCATCTTGGCTATGACCCCAATTTCATTCAAACTCATTCAACTATTTATGACAAAAAATGTTCTACTTAGGCATTGTTTTGTTAATATTAATGACTGAGTTTTGGGAACGACGTTCTTCGTCGTATTACGAGTATGTCACCTTTAGTCACCACTTTTGTTTAATATTATGGGTAAAACTATAGTGGAATAACTCGTGGTGCTTAAGATTTTTTTATGGTTATGGTTATTCTAATGCACAGCTTCATCTGTGACGTCATTCGTCATCCATAGCTTTTTTTTCAATTATTTGAAATATAATTTTTCTACCTCATTTTTAACAGGAACCCAAAAAAAGTTGATAACTTGCGTTATAAACTTATAAGTAAATTAAAGACCTTAAGGGCGCAAGTCACAGTTTAAAAGTCTGTCCGCCTTTGTTACCTACTTGATTTTTAACACCCGTCGCAAAGGGACGGGTACGATATAAATTTAACGAGTTGTGTACCTATCTGTGTGTACGTCTGTAGTTTTGTAGCTCTCAAAAGGATTGATCGAATTGGTCGCGGTTTTTTTAATAGAAAGCTTGTTTAATGAGAATGTTTCTTAGCTTTTAAAGAAATTGGTTGAACCGTTTAAAAGTGACTAGCTCTCGAAGTAGGGGCCGATATCTTTTTTAATTGTTATAAATCGTATATTGTGCAATTAAGTTTGAATAAATAAATATCAATTGTCAATCACCTAGTCCCAAACGAAAGCTATAGCAATCATGTCGTCTATAAATAACAATAATTGTAAAAATAAATATTTGCTGTTTCAACTACTTTAATTATTATTTTAAAAATATCTAAGCTACTACATAATTTCAAGATCTTATCAGTTGTTTATACATAAGCAATCATTTTTTTAGACCTACCGGATCGAGTATATTATCCATAGTGAAACTTCTTTAGGGATTTAAGAAACCAAAGTGGTAACACGACAGAATAACCGTTTTCAAAATTGGCTTACTTTAAAAAATCGCGGAAGTAAATAAATAAATATCAAAAGAAAATTTTACACAAAGTTCCAAACCACCTAGACCCAAACCTCTACCTATCCTACCCTATTTTTAACCAAGTTCCAACCTAAACTCAAGAATTGCACCATGAGCACTAGACAGTGACAAATTTACCACATAAAGTAAAAAAAAAAAAGTATGTACTTAAGTCAATACATCCACTTAAACAAAAGTTTTAAACAAATCAAGCATGTAAATTGTTAAACCTCCGACCGTATTACTCACGAAATCCGTGGGGTAGGTAAAGTAAAACTAGGGGCGTTGCTAGCAGAGTAGACCTTTCAGAGAAATGTTTCCTTTTCCAACTATTTAATTTTCCGCGTTATTAAACAATATCAAAGGGAAGTCTCTGGAAACCTTGGCGATCGGACCGACGTACAGTCTCGTTTATTTCGTGTAGAAATTATTCTGTTCCCAGTGTATAGTCCATTGGTTTTCATTTGATCGGACATTTTGTTCTGGAAAAACTTTGCCCTTTTTATAGATGTTTTTTGTTCGTTGTTGTCTTGGACTTATTCTACGGGTGTATCTTTCGAGTTAAAAGCTTTCTTTCACTTCTCCTTCTCGTGCTTTCGCATTGACATTTTTTTGTGATATTGTGATGTCCAAATGTGTAGTTTAAAAGAAATGGGTTTTCAAAATTGTTGATATTTCAGCATTAGCTGAGAATTCGTGCGTTACTTTACTATAAGCAAGCAATCGACTCTAGGAAATTTAAGTATACTCTATACGTATACCCCTCTATTCTACTATTCTACTGGGTTAAATAATATTACTATTTAATGTGTTATCGTATTGTCAACATTACGGCGTCCCTGTTTAAAACAAAAACGCTCACGTAACGAGAAACGCATTTATTAAACCAAAGCCTATAAAAAATCAAAGAAAGATGAAGTCGTGTGAAGAAACCTCGAATATCTAGTTAGGATTCATCAAATAAAGGTACTCTTTTTCATGAAAAATTACTTTCTCAATTTGTGAATAATGCTGGTATGTACATATGCATGCCTTGCCTTGCTTCTTATGAAGTCCTTTTTTACCCGTACTAAACTGTCACATAAGACAATATTTCCAGTAATATCATCTATGGAATATCTGATTTCCAAAAATAATCGACCTCCGACAGCGTTTCACAATAACATTTCGGTAAAAGTATTTATTCGGAATCCCTTTGGGAGTAATAACGGGGGTCCAATATCAACTTCATTATGGCGTTTGAAAAGGGCCAAAGCCCTTATGAATGGCCGTGGGGTATTATGTAACACTGGCCGGTCCATTGGACGTAATGCGGGGGTTGGGGTTCCACGACACGATGTTATGAGAGATATAGATCGTCTTTTGTTTTTGATAACAGACGCCATTGTTATTGTTTGGGTTGAGCCGCGTCTTGATGGGTAAAGTCTAGAATTACGAATAATAGATGTATCTCCTTTACATAGTATAGAACAAAGTCGCTCCTGCTGTCTGAACACTTACTGCGCTACGCGATCTTTTAAACTACGCAACGGATTCTAATGCAAAGTGATTCAAGAGGAAGGTTTATATGTATAATAAATTCTATATTATGTACGGGTGTTACAGAAAACTCAAATAAACTGAAGCTGTCGCTAGTAGAGGTATAATGTTGGAGAGAGTCATTTTTAGTAGTTTTTAATAAACTTTCTTTGAAATTTTTGAAATCTCCCTATTACAAATAAATAAATATCAAAGGAACAATCTCACAAACGAGTCTCTAGGCTTTTGTTACGAGCTGTTGACAAAGATTAACATACTTTTTAATACATGATAAAACTCATTTTGAATTATTTTGTTTGGTAGTCGAGTAAAAGATATCGCTGAAGGTAAATAGGAGGCACTCACTCACTCTCACACTTTCTTACTTGTTAACACAGTGTTTGACAGTGACGGATGTTTTATCGACTTTTATCCACGGCGATAACGCAGCCATCGCTTGCTGGTTGCTCAATAATTATGATATCGATTTTTCTAATTGGACTAAAATAAAAAAAACTTAAATAAACTTATAAGTATCATTAATGTTGGAATCATTAGGTCTAAACAAGCATCATCAACGTAAACGTACGATTTTTTAAATGTTTTTTTCTACTCGCGTACTATAAACCGCTAATATTGATATCGTTAATGGTGTCAGAATACCACCTATAGCGTAACCGAAGAGTAAAAACAATTCTATAATTAGCGTTGCCATGGTAATAACAGTGCTATAATTTATTATAGCATTGTTATTACCATGGTAACGGTCATTCCGGATATCAGTCTTGGCGTTTAGTTAACACTTGACATCCTAATAATTTGTATATAAACCGTTAAAAACATTTTAACACCAATTAAAATTACGAATATTAAAAATAAAATTAATTTTGAGACTAAATATGTGTTTAAAATAACATTTTTATTCAATTACTAAAAATAGATGGTTAATATCCATCGATTTGTTATTTGGTTACCATGGTTACGTTCAATATGGATATCAACAAAATGGCGTCTCGTTTGGCATTCCAACTTGTTTATGATAATTTGATAGAACTGTTTTTAGTATCTATTAAAATTCGCATTTAATTTGTTTACATTTATCAATAAAATTCACAAACTATTAATGCGCATCGGAATAGTGAAAATGTCTTTGATGACAAGTAATTTGTTAGCAGAAAAATCGAGTAAAGTATACGAGAAAAGTTAGCGATTGTTTATTTTTATCATTATCATTTTAAGCTTGTAGAAAAAGTTATGTATGCAACGGTTCATAATTAGCTCTTAAGGTACTCGTGCCTATAATTAGAGCGCTCGCAAGCTCGCGCTCTAACCTCGGCTCTCGTACCTTAAGAGGCCTCATTATGTACCAGTTACATAAATAACTATTTTAATTTAATGGTAAATCATTTATTAAAATGAGCCAAATACATTTTCGACAGAACCTCTTTACAAACTGAAAGCGCCCATTCAAACTTGTCTTTAGCCTTTGAGAGAAATTCCTTTATGGTCCAGGCTCGGTCATCCATAGATATTGTCAATCATTTTTAATAATGGTCTCTCGGATACATGGAACATTTTATTTTTTATTGATGGTCATCTGAGGCATATTTCAATTAAGCGTTCTTCTTATACAATATTTGGGGGTTTCTTTAGATCTTTTTATTTTGCTGTAGAGTTTTTTTACGAATGTTGTTATTTAAGTGCGTTTGTAAAAAGGACAATGTTATACATAAATAAAATGGTACACTAAAAAATAGTAAAAAATTCAACTGTAAACTATAAGTACTCTATATTACATTTTTGTAACCAAAAAAAATATTTGCAAGGCTCAACGTATCAAACACTAACAAGAATGTTCCGATTTATTTTAAACGAGTATTTTTATACTAAATTTTATTTAATCGAGACGTTTCTTAGCTTGCTTTATGATAATCTATTGAGTCGTTAAAGAAGCCTATCTAGCTTTAGTCCGAATTTTTGTTTTGTAAATGTTGTTTGTTAATGTGTAAAAAAAAAGTCAAAAATGTATTTTCCTTCATTTTTTATTATTATTTAATTTTAGAAAAAATATTTCCAACCTACAATAGAATTGCAAATAAAACTTCAGAGTTGCGAACTGCGAAAAACAGGTCAAGAGTAATCAGTTACAATAAGAGTTACAGTAAGGGTTGCAATTACTTCAAAGTTTTTTAATATTTATTTAAAGTTAATATTTATTCAAGTAACATACCAGTATTCATCGGTATCCCAAAACTGATTCAAATTATCCTAAAAATTAAAATTGTATACGGACAAAGTCACGGGCACATAGTAGGTGATGATATGAAAAAAAACCTTTCTTTCAACCATTGAAAATCATAATCTTAATCCGTTGGCCTCTTGCGGTCTTTCACAAGAAAGGCACTTTAATTATCCCAGAGGTTATTGTCACAGGCTTAAAGAATCTTCCGGAAATTATCGGGTCTCTCGACTGGAATTAAATTTCTTGTTAATGCTTCGCCTTTGTTGAATCGAGGCTTCTGTTCAAAATTGATCTAGATGATGAAAAAGATTGAATTTACGTTGTAGGTTGGTAGTAGACATCTCTAAGTCATAGTGTATTTTAAATCACATTTGACTTTCTAAAACATCCAATAATTGCTTGTGTTACTTGTGAACAAAACTTTTTAAATCAAGAAAAACGAGTAAACTACTGCCTAGGTGTTTATTTTTATACGTAGGGATATAAAAAAAACATCAAGGTACAATCACAAATTGACCTAGCCCCAAACTAAGGCTCGTACGAGTAGCTACTATGGATACTAGACAAAGATAAACATACTGTATTAAATAATTATTTTGTAATTTTTGCAGTATCAGTAAATCTGTATCAATAATCTCATTGAATTTTCAAAGAAATGAGACCTTTATTTAATATTAGAATTTCTTCGAAAAGCTTAAGAATTGTTGATAATATTTTTGTTAAGTCTGCTTAATCCCAGAACTTTCTCTGGAATTCTAGATTTAATCTAAACATTTTCAAACAATGGCGATTCATAACTTTGTTCGTTTCTTGTATTGGCTTTAATAGAACAAATCATTTTATAAGCAATTATATTGTCGTATCTAGTGTTTAACTTCTGCTGAATTTGATCAAACAGAAACTTTGTTTCTGTACTACAAATGTTTTCTTTATCTCCAAGAGTCTTAGAAATTGTGACTAAAGCCGATAAATCCCTATTGTTAAATAGTATCACTATTGTTAAAGACTTCGTGAAAATTAATTTAACTTTGAATTGTTTATTTTTAAAACCACCGACTAAGCGTAAAAAAAACGCGACTAGCAAGAAATACAAGATATTTAACAACGAAATTTATAATATTTTAGTAATGCTAGAAGAAATTCATCAGAAACTTACTTCACCCTAATTTCAAAGCTCTTTATTATTTCCAACATCATCTTTGAATTCTATTTTAATAGTAGTTTTAGAAATGCTCAGCCATGTTTAGTCAAATCTTACAATTGTTCTCAGTGTTACGAGAATGTCGGAACGGTCTAATTGGCGCAAGCGGTAGAATGCAAACCGCTTATTTCAATACATCGTATCATGTATAAGTTTTGTAATATTAGTAGAAATTTTAATAATTTCATCTGTTTCATTTCACGCTGCTAGCACTTGGGAAGAATTTTCGACTAACGTAAGTGTCTCTTATGGAAACTTACCGAAAACAACCATAGTGCTAAAGGTATTTGAAGAGTTTTGGAAATATTTAAAACCATCGCAACCGCCAATTTTTTCTAAACGTTAACTCGAGCTTACATTTTGTCAATTTTGCTTGGAATTCATGTTTAGTATCAATAATAATGAAGAAGTCCTAACAGCCATAATTTGTATGAGTGAGCATATCACAGGTAGAGTTACTGTTTCGAGATAAAGTTGGCGGATTTGGTGGTATATTTTAAGTGTCTATTAGACTATAAGATCTAAATTACAATGCCTTTGTCAGGTTGCAGAACGCGCGAGCAGAAAACGGGAAGGTGGTCCTGCGATCGCCGGCTGCCCACCAAAACTTTCTGCAGCACACCACCAGTACACGCACGCCCAATAGGTGAACTCATTTAGAATCAACAAAAACAGTGACTTAATGGCACATTACTTTAAACCATCAAAAGTGAATTCTGTTTTGTTCATAGGGTTGTCAACTACTTAGCACCTCAATCGCCAATGGACGCCGACGACGATCTGCTACTTGAGCTTCTGTTTAAAATGTGACCTGACCTACGATATACCGCCAATTTGTGTTACTGTTTGAACATCTGGTTTAATTTAAACATTATAAACTTAGTGTAGATCACGTGTTTTGTTAAAACTTTCTCGTTCTTTAAGGCAGAGTAATTGCTGGTCTTATAACACTGCCTTCGTCAAATTAATGATTTTGATCATCTAACTAAATCAATTTAAAACAGGTTTGTTCTTAGAGTTGTGAAAGACTTCAGGCCTTGTCTTTTGAAATTTTAACCATTCCTTTTACAATTATTATAATTGTTAAGAAAATTTTTAGGAAATCTTTCAGCACAGTTCTATCTATTTTTGGTTATTTTTTTTACTAAATCAAGTAACCCAATTTTCCTAATATAATGACTTGTTCAGAGTTTGGATTCAAATTTTTGTTTATTTTAAACTCTTCAGGTCATAGACAGGGTTATATTTAGTATAAATTTTATCGTATTTGTATTATATTTTCATAACGTATTTTTGAGACATTTGTTTAGAATCATATTTTTGAAAACTCTAAATTGAATGTAATAGTAATTTACTTAGGTCATCAGTGTATTGGCTAATTTTCATAAAAATTGGAAACTGACTTACTACGCTTACCTATTAGTTGAATTTTGTGGAATCATGTTTAGTGCAAATTTTTGTTGCACCCATTTGTGTTCATTCAAGTTGTTTCTCTTCGGTTATTGAATCTTCACAATTTGAATTGTTGACTCCATATCGATAATTTTCACTATGGAGATCAAAAAACGTGTAGGCTAAGTACAAATTCAAATTATTAAAAAGCCACTGTTCTTATAAAGTAGTTGCACCTAGCGAATAATACAATAAACCCGATGAGCTGTGAGTATTTTGAGATTTTATCGTATTTAAGGAAATAAAAAAGTAATTATGCAGTTAGTTTGACTATCGGTCGAAATTTACCTTATAGGTTTCATTCCAGCCTAACTAGGTTAAAGCTCTTTTAGTCTACGCAGTTGTTGAAGCCTTAGATATATCATCGAACACGATCTTTCTTAACATTCCGGTAGATTAGATCTAACTCTTACGAAAGCTTAACTTCGACGGTGAATTAAACAAGACCTAAAGTCGCTTTCACTTCAAATGTTTGTGTTACTATTCTGGGATTGTTATAATTGTTACAGACTTACAACTTCATTATATTTGATTTTTCCCTCCCTCTAGTTCCTACTTCGATATCTTCTAAGAGTTCTGAAGAAAATTTTGACTTATCTACCATACGTTCATTAGATAGTATTTGGTTTTAGATCCTCCCTAAAGCTAAACGCCATATTTATCTAGCGTTCATGAAAAATAAGGTTGTGCACCATTTAAATATAGAATAACTACCTAAATATTCCCTTTTTTGAATTCTCTGATATTTTAATGTAGAACTATAGTTTAGTGATTAAGGTTTTAGGAGTAACCATAGCTTAGCAATAAGTCGACGAGCGCCCGTCGAAATATTTTCGATTCGTATTTTTATAAAGCAAAAGTTACGAACGACTATGATTGCTTTGCTTGTGCAGGGCCATGGAGAAGACGAATTCTGGATTGCGTTCTATCTTGAAATTTAGACTTCAAAATTTGTCGTTATTTTAGGTATAAACACTAATTTATCAAATTTATCCTTTATTCTTTTAATATTTGAACTACCTTGTCGACATTTGATGTGAGACGGCAGTTAACAAAAGACTGACTGGGCGTCAGCATTGATTTTATTGAGTTTTTTCATCACACTTGTTACTGTTGTACCTCTAGAGCCCCACGCTGAGAGATAAAACTTACTATTAGTTTATTAACACTATTTTAAATTCAGTGTTGAGTATGCCGGTGGAAAATATAATGCTCGTGCAAAACAAAGCGGTTTCTAGAACTGGTACTTGATTTTTTTTCAAAAATTCTAAAGAAAATTCTGCTTCAGAGATTGTTTTACCTAAACTTTTGTGGAATTGGATATTTTTTGTTGTTTACTTTCTCGCAAGTGTGGTGAAAAACAGTGACACACTGGTACGACGATTAAAAACTGCTAGTAAAATATTTGCATGATGTCCTCCTTAAGTGATTGTCTACCTGCCCTCTTTACAATACAATCTACTAGTCTCTTACCAGTGTTTGAATCTATAAATATCATCTCTTGCATTTTAAGATTTATCACATTGACCTAGATTTATATTTTATGTTTTTACCACTTATCCGAAGTGTGTTAGTAATTTTATTTAAAAAATAATGATGAATGTCGCGGAATGAGAATAACCGTCCAGTTGTGGCGGCTTTTGCACCCTCTGGTAGCGTAATGGCAAAAGTCGCATTACGGCAACAAGCGAAAACGACATTGTTGGCAGTGATAGTAGGGGCGCGATTCGCTTGCAAGGTTTGAGGCACCCGAGGGCGCACGAATACAACGTGTATATTTTATATTTTTGGATCGCTAATTTTAAGATGTTATATTTATATATGTATATGTAGTGGCGGATACAAAAACCAGTATTTCGAATAGTATTGCGCCAAAAGTTTTGATGTATTAATTTTCCATAAAAGTTATTCTCTTACTTTGATTTCCAATGAATAAATAGTTCGTTTAGCTAGTGGTCATGCGTATATATTTTTGGATAGCGTGCACGATTGCTTCTGGAGCGCCGATGATATTAATAGAAAAGGGGAAAATTAAACGAAAAAAAGAGTATTTTTAACGATAACGCAAACCTCTGAAAGCAATAATATTTTTGTGGTGGAGTTAACTGAGATGTAGACAGAGACCGTATTTTATTATCCACGCGATCGTCACAGTACAGTTTATATAGAAAGCTTCCTAGTGCCGCCGTGGGGTGTGCTTCGTTAACGGCGACCGACACTTCGCAACCTTCCCAACCAACCACAGAGCAAGAACCGTCAATGGTTGGCTGGTTAGCTATGCATGGTCATCTTGTACCTCATTCAAGAAGAACAGGATTCTGAATCAGTGAATGATGAATTAAAATCAAAATTACCATTCGTCGCAGATGTCTCGTTGATGGAACACACTTACGGCAAGCCTTAGTCATTGACCACAGCTAAAAGATAGTGCACTAGAAGTAGATATAGTTAGATAAATTACAACTTATATATATGAAAAAAAGAAAATCTTGGAATCTATACATAGAATTTAAATTTAAAGTTTAACTAATACTTTTTATTATTAATTATAAGAAGCTTGTTCACACATTTTAACTTCGTATATAGTAAGTATTTCTAAGACTACGATTCATGATAGAAATGTTACTAAAGGTGTTGGAATGGAAAATTTAGTGAGAAATGTTGGATTAAAGTTTTTTTTAGGGTGGGCCGTAGTTTTAGCTATTCTCATCACGTTTGCCAAAGGCGCTGTATTATAACGTTGTGATAAAGAGCAAGCTACAGTTAAGGAATCAACAAGTATTTTCCGTGTCCTTAAGTTCTTTAAAAACTAGGTTTCGAAAGTAAACTTTTAGTGCAGATTATACGACACAAAAAGCAACTAACGCGAAAAATGAGGACAGTGCATATAATGCGGGATATTATTTGGATCAGTTATTTCGAGTGATGAAAAAGTTTTTCTAAAAGAGAAGTGATATTTGTATATTTATTTAACATATTAATTTTTAATTATTCTAGGCAATTACTAGTCTGATGTCATAGTCGCTGTAGTAAATTGACTACCTTCTATCGAGAAGTTAATATTAAAAGGGTTTACAAATAATTGCTATAGCTTGCTCATGTTATTTTGATTTTCGATATAAGTATGCCTTACCAGAAAAAGGACCATGGAACGACGGTCAATGAAAACAAATGTCTTTAATAAAATACCGTCAAAAGGAACCTTTTTCTTGTAATGTTTATATTTGTGCTTTGTGTTGAAAACGAGCCTGCCTAAAATATATTGCATATCACTTAGATAAATTATAACTTACTGAGAATTTGTCACAGCGTATTTTTAATTAATTGTAACCTTGTTTATGAAAGGCTAGACCACTAGTTTCATTAATATTAATTAGCAGCTTAAAATGGGGTTGTAATGTTTTGATGGCATTGTTAAAAAGTTAAAAACTTTTTTGTAACTATAGGTGTTAATTTTGTAGGCAATAATATTGTTTAAAAAGAGCAGCACGACTTTTTTATTGAATTTTAGAAAGAAAATGCCCTTAAGCGCTATGTTAGTTAATTAAATATTATTAATATTAACATGCTAAAGATTACAACCCCTTTATTATAGTGTAGTGTTATTGCTAATTTTTTATTGTAGCGTATATATTTGATAGCAAATTATTGAAGTTATTTTAAAAAGTCAAGTTATGCTGTACGCCATTATGTAGCGTTACTAAGCTTTTTTTAAATAAAGCAGATATTGTGTTTTTATTATAAACCTACTAGAATTTAGTGAATTTAAGTGAAATTCAAGACGAATATCTTTGTTGCGAGTGATTCGGAAATTCAGATTTTCCGTATAAACAGAACTTTCTAGTACGTGTGTATATAATAATAACTCAATGATAGCAAATGTAAGAAATTGTTACTGCCAGTTTCAAGGTTTCTAAAACACCAAGTATGAAAGGATGTCTATTTGTATAGATTGTAAATTGTCCAAATTGAATGATGAAATTGAATATGTATTTGACTCGTTAGGAATGTTTGGGAGGTTTAAGATTGACTTTATGATCGCTTTTTGGCAGATTGCTATTTCAATAAAATTTGATAATATATATTATGTACTTTTTCAGATTCTTTTTAAAGGTGTTGTCATTGTCTTGGCGCCATCTTATGATTAATAATTCATAAAACTGCGTGTTGACATTCGTTTTGTAAGCACCAGTAGTATGTAGCATCTTATATATCTAGTGTCAATTATAATTTTATTTATACCACAGTGTGTATCTTCAATTTCACAAGTAATTTTTGATTTAATTCCGTGCTCATGTAATTTCATCTTTATTTAATTGTGGCTACATTAATCCCATAAATCCTAATGACTACAAATAGTAGCGATCCATTCTGTAAAAGTTTGACACATTCGGTGCAAAACACGATTAAGCAGCCGCTATTAGGTTATTTTTGAGTGGAATATTCAAAACAATTATTTATGTAGCAAGCGATAAGCATGTTCATCGTATTGCCCAAAAGGTACCCTTTCGCAAACAAAATTGCCACTGCAATAATCTTGTCAAAATGCACGATGATTTCTATAAAGGACATCCTAGTTTCAATTGTGATCATATGATAAGCGATTAAAAGTTACCAAATATAATCTTTAAGTCACTGTATATATGAAAAATTTCTTTGTTTTATTTACTGCAACTTGTATTGTTATTAGACTGCTGTATGAGAATTTATATTGGAGGTTGGATTAAAGAGAGTATGGACGTTGAATCCTCTGGATGAAGTGTACTTTGAACAAAAATAATCTTCCTTTGTAATTATTATAATCTATAAACACTACGAAATTGTGATTCAAAGCAATTTAAAATATTACTGCTGATTATAATTGTTGTTTTATTTATTATCTACCTCTCTTACCACGTCGAACATACTCGTACAGCATGATTAAAGTTATACCTTGTACAGTCAACATAATAAATAATAATAAATACAAAATTGTGAAACGATTGAAAGCGACAAAGTACATAAATGATCACTTATTTATGCTGTTGACTGTACCTATACCTATGTATATAAAAAAAGTTAGTCTAGGTCATTCCAATAGTTAGGTATATTATTCAAAAAACATTAATTAAATATATAAAATAGCAAGCAACTTCTAGGAACGTTGAATAGATACTTTCCCGATTAACATGACAAGTTATGTGACTGCTGCAAAATCTAACAAAGACAGAAGATAAAGGTACAGTAGGCGTAACCAAGATGCAAAGATTGCTAACGTTTCTGTTTTCTATTGCCTTGAAATCTATGGAGTTGACATAGCGGTCGACACGATCTCTCATCAGCTTACATCAATCTTATACATTTTATCGATTTTCAAAAATCACTAACTTATAGAAAGACACAAAATTAATATGACGTGCGTCAAAGCTCTTACGCCGTTGAATAAGAGTCTATTATTGCTTAATCCGTACGCCATATTAAATGTAGTATATTTTTTTTGGGACATCTTGTATACAACACAAACTTATCCTTGACTAAAATAGACAAACAGGTAATATACTGCAGTGCTCGGAAACATTTTAGAGACAATTACTCGTAACTCGTTCCTTTTTCAAAATTGTGTTTGGATTTCGTCACTAATGAACGACTTACGGCCAAACCCTATATTCAAACCGCGGATAGGTAAGGCTTACTTCGGGTTAAAATTTGACATTTGCCCATACAAAATGTGTCAAATTTTAATCCAAAGTAAGCCTATCTGTCCGCGGTTTGAATATAGGTTTCGGCCATTAATTGTTATTAACTGAACTCCGTCCGTCAGAAATTAACAAATTGACAAATGATTAAATGATGTTAAGTACTGTTTAACTGTACGTTAAACATAAAATTTCAAAGATTTTAAGCAACATACTTACCAAAACCTTATTACCTACCTAAACATTAACGGGTTTGATTACGTCTGCTTCAGTTACATACTGTATATACACACAAAAAATATCACCCTCATTTTTCGACAGTCGGGTTATACATATTGGATCAATTTCAATGACTACGGATTTTTCTTTAGAGTATTACTACAAGAGAACAAAAAGATTATCTCTAAACTCTGAATCACAAAATGCGAACACGTAGAGTAGGAATACAATCTTCGATTTCTTTTGAAGAAAATTGGTGCTTGAACTAGAGCCTGATTTGAATATTGATTAAAATCGCGCTGTTGCTGTCTTTTATATATTGTCGGCTACTTCTGATTTGCTGGTTTTTAGGTCCAGTGGTAATGCCAATGTTATTTATCCGTATTGGATTCCATTAACGGCAAATTTTGAATGATGGATTAGCAAAAATTTTGAAATTGGCAATCTAGCGAAAGGAAAAATAAATACATCAAGATCGCGTTGTCAATACTTCTTGTCTTGCAATACTTACCACAACAGTTTTATTTTTCGACTTTGATTCGCACTTCGCATTCGAAATTGGCGTTAACCCAAATTTATAGGATCATACAGGTATTTGTACATTTTTTAAATGTATTTTAACTGGAAGGATATAAAAACGATTAATATTATCCACTCAAGCCAAGCTAAGACGAGTAGAAGAGTTATTTATTACGCGGCTGATAAAACTCATTCTTTTCTTTCTAAAAGTACCAATCTTTCCTCATGTGGCCAATTTTACTGAATAGATACTATGAATTTTGTTTTCTTTTTGAGGTTTTTTGTTTCCTAACCGCAAAATATCAGTAGTCTGCTGATGAAGTAATATCGACTTTCATAATTCTCAAAGGCTGCCTTTGCCAAAAGTGCTAAAATATTTTATTTTTAAAGGATTTCTCTCCTTAATATATTCAGCATTAATAACAACCAAATGGTTTCAACTTCAAAAATAGCTTTAAAATCTTCAAGAAATACTGAATAATTCAACCACCAGACTTATTATTCCGTCTTAAAATGGACCGCTACTTTGACGACTCATACTGACCTCATTGGCATAAGGTTACAACTCGCAGAATTCTTTTATTGGACATGCAACCTTATTTTTAGCTCCGAAATGTTGAAAATATTTATATTTTAGATACACCTATTTACATCGAAAGGGCGCCAAAGTGTTTGATAAAATACCCTGTCGTTGAATTTACAATCCTTAGGTTTTTTTTACCCAATTCAGATTCATGTTTAAATAACCACATCATTTATAAAATAAACTTTTGACAGTCAAACTCAAACTCTAGTGAAAATAATACTTTTTGAGCTCAATATTTTCTAAACAGTCTCCCAAATATAAAAAAATACATAAACATGTGTACATGTACACCGACGGATAGAAGGACATGGTAAAACCCTTAAAACAAATCTTAAACTTAGTATGTACGTGTGATATTGTGATCTTGTGATGTGTACATTGCTTGTACAAAATAGTACCTACTTCTTGGTACAATTTAAACAATAAAGAAAATCACTTATACCTCTACCCTCTAAGCTACCGGAAATAAGGTCCATAATATGTATTATACCTCTATTATATTTGACGCAATGGCTATATACATTGACTGTTTCGGATTCAACCTGAAATCGCTGCAAAAATGGTCCAACGAGATCGCTCAAAACACTTAAATTTAAAAACGTATTAGCAACAGGGCCTCTATTCTGCTTCGTTTTTACCCCTATACTTTTGCAATAGTATTATTAACGACTCTCAAGGGCCTTTACTGTCAGGTTAATAAGAGCTATAAAGTTAATAATATTTAAACATTGTCTTTACCCCTATTGTTATAAAGTGGTAGAGACAATGTAGAATAGTCTGTAGGCTGTGTAGTCAACGTCAAAAGTAGATAACTGTTTTTTGATCTTTATCGTATTATGTACCTACTTAACATAATTTTCATAAAGCAATAGGGTAAAAAAGTGTGTATCTTAATATTTATTGAACTACAAACTTCTGCTCGGGACCCGACTTTGTCCGCGTCGATTTAAACTATCGTTATTCCCTCGGGAACTTTTAAACTTTCCGGGATGAAAATAGTCTTTGTCTATTAGCTATCGCCATTTGAATGAATTGCTGAAATGTATGTAGGTACGCGTATAACTTCCGAACGACTGCACCAAATTGGATAATTATTTTTTTGCTGTGTCCGTTATTGTCAGGACAAGGTACCTAGTATGAAAGACATAAAAACCCATCGGGAGCCTTGGAAATATCCAGCGGGGACAAAGCCTTTGGCTGGCGGCTAGTTTATAATACTACTAGGTTTCATGTGTCCTCCATCAAAAAATACCCTCCAAATAAAGCTAATCGACCGCTGGTGAGCCGCCAGCTGGCATAAGTCGGAACGGCAGCGGTGTGTTTATTTGATCGCTTGGCATGGTGCCAATGGCAGTCAGATGTAGGTACATAGACGTTTTAAGAAATGGATTTACTACGGGACAAATTTCCTGCAACACGTGTCGCCAGCGACACATCGGGTGAAGTGGCACTGGACTTCGAACTTTTATCTTTTTTTTATTATTATTATATGGCGACATCGCGCGACGGGTGTCGGCAGCAACGTAAGGCGAAGTCGAGCAACTTTGCGAAACTTTGTACGATATGTCTGGCAACATCGCGCGCCACGTGTCGCCGTGATGTGGCGCACTGAACACCTGTTGCGCGATGTCGCCATATTGTCAGGCGAAGTTTCTCTAAGTCGTTTGACTTCGTCCGACGTCGCTGCTAACACCTGTCGGGCGATGTCAACAGACATGTCAAGTAAAGTCGTTCGACTTCGCTTGACCTTTCACCGACATAATGTCGCGTGACTTTTGTCCCCAAGTGAACCCCTGGCTTTAAGAATGACTAAACACGTAATCAATATGGTCAAAGAATTCAAACAATTATCAATATTACTGTTCGCGCTTGGAAGGAGTAAGAGAACTCTTGCGTAAATTACAAATAATTATATGTGTCTAGATTGGGATCCCTTTGAAACGCATAAACTTTTTACGCATATTTTTTTTCGCATAAACTCCCTGGCTGAAATTTCAAAATTTAATAAACGTCTATTGTGTAGATTAGGTTAGGTTAGGTTAGGTTAGATTTTTAAAATAATTAAAATCAAACGTTTTCTATTTTAAAAACCGTTTTAGGTCAAACGATATTATGCGTAAAGATACGTCATACGTAAAAAAAATATGCGATCCAATAGTGACCCCGTCTAGATTGGCAATGCAGGGTAAAAATTGTGTCACCGGTGTCGATACGCGCATGACGGCTGAAGTTACAGCTGGCACGGTGACAAAGCCGGTGCACCCGCTCGCTCTAACAAATATTACTGGTAAGTGTAACTGAAATGCTTATCTAAAACAAGTGATGCGGTTGGTGAAATTAGAAATGGTCTTATTGACGTTCCAACAAGGTTCAAAGTTTAAACTCTTATATTACACTCATTACGGCATTAGGTACTTTGCGAGTCGAACTGTCAAGTTATATTATTTATTTATAATGGTGTTTTCGTTATAATAAATAAAACAAATTACGTAGTTACTTGTCTAAAATAAACTCGTGTGAACAAAGGGCGCGCGTAAATAATAATTTAATCACAATGCTTATTAAAATCAAAATATAAAAAGTTGTTCTTCAATAAAAACGTTCGCGATTGCAATACCGCGTAACTAGTTAACAAATTAAATAAGTTGCAAAATGTACCTTACTGACTTTCTTGCTAAAATGTATTTTGCACCTTATTTAATTTGTTACTTATGCGGTATTGCAGTATCAGGAATTGTAACAACGATTAAAGCTTTTCACACCCTTAAACTTAGACTCCTTTATTTTTTGGTGATTTAAAAGGGAACTCTTACTAGAGAAAACTGATTTGCATTACTTTGAATTGGCGAAACCGGACCAAACGAAGAAGTAGCTTAGCTTCAATACATAACAGACATATTGCTTGCATATCCTTTTTGACTACTGTCCTACTTTAATATTTAACCCCGACATTTAAGAGCAAATGACAAAGAAATATTTTACGAACTAGCGCCGCCCTCGCTGCGCCTCGGTTTATGTAAGTTTTTTTTAAC
Organism: Acleris cristana; assembly: GCA_948252455.1. Classification (NCBI taxonomy): domain Eukaryota; kingdom Metazoa; phylum Arthropoda; class Insecta; order Lepidoptera; family Tortricidae; genus Acleris; species Acleris cristana. Next base: position 6,696,979 of record OX411782.1, on the reverse strand, counting down.
ACCCTTACATAAACCGGGGGCCAACATGCCTGCGTTTATCGCCTGACAAAGTTTGGATAAGGCATCCGTCACCTTCTGACACGTAAATAAGTACGAGAGTGACGGATGCTTTATCCACATTTGACACGCGATATAAACGCAAACATACTAGGCCCGCAGAATTTATTAAACATAGAAGTCTTTAATAAACAATATCTAACTGTATGAAAATCCGTTCAGTAAACTTGAGATCATTGCAAACATAGAAACAGACAGACATACTCTGCGGGAGACTATGTTTTATAATACCTAGTGTTACTATCGCTGCTACCTTTATCAACCCGCTGAACCCAATCCACGTTGAAATTGTTTCTAAGTTAGCCATCTAACAAACCAAATCACTCTTCAGATAATATCCATGTAATAAACAGAAACCTCAAAGTTTACCTGGCACGAGGAGGATAGCAGAACCCGAGTAATCCTATTAAGTCGGGTAAATGCAACCCGAATCAATTATTTACAACTCCTTAGATTGGGACGGATTCAATTTAACTGGATATAAAACTGGGTAGCTCTCGGATTAAAGCAAGTTTGAAAAGTAAGATTTATTATTTAAAATGCCTACTCTCGTGCGGATATAATTAACAAGTTCAGTAAATTCAGTAAGTGGTAAATTTTATATGATCTGGATGCCTGTTTTTTATGTAGTTCGGATATCAGTAGCAGCCATGGAAATATTTACGGCGCGTTTACATTAAGTGCGGTGACCGAATGCGTCAGTTGCATTTTTTCCGTCTTATGCCTTTACTGTACTGTCACATGATCACCCTGGTTCGATATTGTTATTGGTAGAGTAAGGGTTAGATTTGCATTTTATATCAATGATCATTTTTCATACCTACTCAAATTGTGACATTAAAATGCATTTACTAATATTATGCAATAAGAACCCTTATTTAATATTGTATGGGGAGACGTGTAATAAATAAATTTGAATTTGAATTTTTGAAGATGTAATCAATAGTGTCGGCGTCTGTAGCTTGTTTAGATGATACACACCAATCTTAAACGTAAGACAGGTATCTGTCCGGTCAGAATTAGACTTGAAATAAAGCCCTAGGAGGGTAAAATGGGATGTAAAAGCTTTTACCTATTCAGAAGCGTACCCTTGTATCTAAGACAATACGAGCAGGTAATATTTTTAGATAAGTCTGATTACCTGGGGCATCCCTTTCCAGATGTTCAAGAGGAATTTCAGTATCTGTTTGCCGTCATAAAACACGTGGATCTTCCCGCGAACTTTATCAAACGCAGATGGAATAACAATGGATCTACATTGCTCTGCTAGAAAAAAACAGTAGTAACTCAAAATACAACTGTATTTAAAATCAACTTTAATACCACTTCTATGAACTTGAACCAAACTAAGAAGGATTTTGAGTTGATACTGTTTTGATCTAGTAGTGCGACATATAAAGAAGCGTTAAAGGCTACGTAATAATGCCAAACAACTTAGTTAAAGTAAAAACGTTATAAAAAGTATCCATAGAATTAAAAGCATCTAATTTCTAAGACACCCATGCACCAAAATGTTTTATACTTTACCTACTTTCCAAAACATAATATAGATACCCAAAACTTTTGTTTCTCAGAGCACCCATTTACAAAAACATCCATTTCCTTAAAGATAAATTTCCCAAAACGTCAATTAAGTTACATACATAATTTTCCCATAACATTTATTTTTTAAAACATATTTTACCGTATTAAACAAGCTTCCCGAAACGTAAGTTTGGGTTAAAATAATAATTTTCCCTGAACGTCCAATTCCCAATACGTCGGTTCCAACATAAAGTAAATTTCCCAAATCGTTCGTTACAACATCAAAGGGTCACTTTTTTAAATATCCCTATCCTAAAATACGTATTCCCACAACGCCCACATTCCTACAACATCAGTTTCGTTGCTCCCTATAAACTTCTCATACTGTGTGCTTAATCGATGAACAAGAATTCATGTGAAATTTTTGGAATCGGGTCTTTTAAGATTCTGATATTTTACAAAACGGGCTTTTCTATTGTACTAAATGGATATTTTATGATTTGTATACCACGGAAAATAGTTTTTGTATGATTTGGATATTTTGGGAATAGATTTGGTTATTACTGGAATCGTGTCTACTAGAATTAGGATGTGATGGGAAAAGGATCTCCTGGGATTTGAATATATTAGGAAACGAATATTCTAGGCTTTGGACGTTGTGGAAAATTGATCTTTTAGGATTTTGATGTTTTAAGAAATGCCTCGCGCCTAATCCTTCATATTAATTTTTTTATGTGTTGTTGTAGCGGCAATAGTGTGACAGGTGACTGTTAATATCGAGCAAAAACGCTTTTACTACTTGTGATATAGCGGCTATACTTTGTTAAAATCTCAACTGTCCAGCTATCACCGTTCATGAGATACATCCCGTTGACAGACGGGCAGACAGATGGACAGCGGAGGCTTAGTAATGGAATCCCGTTGGCACTCTTGAATACGGAACCCTAAAATAATTTACGTAAAATTAAATTGAATCTCTTTCAATTGGCAAAAAGTTTGAGCATCTGCCAAGCGGTTCAAGAATTAAAAATGTTATAGATTTATATTGAAACCGTACTACTACTGGCGGCTGTCATTTTAGTAAGTTTAGTATGCTTAATTATACAAAACCACTTTAAATACAAAAGTTATCTAGTATCCATAGTACAAGTCTAGCTTCGTTTGTGACTTGGCCAATTTATTTAAAATTATCCCCGACCTATAATTAATTATTTCAAATAGGTCAATTTATCTACACCAATACCTCTTGCTAATAAATAATAATAATTTACTCTTTATAATTACTTTAAGTGCAATCAGGTAGGTAAGTAGTTAAAGAACTCATTTAATAGAAAACGATTTCTCCAAGCACATCCTTAAAAACTTTAGAAGTAAAAAGTTTTAATCAGTTAATTACTACATTAAAAGCATTTGCGTAAAACTGATTCTTGTTAAGTAGACCGCTAATATTTAGTTGAGACGATTGAAAATCTCATCAAAATGGATTTTAATGCTCGTTAACATAAATGGATTAGTTATGACGTTTTATCGTCATGAGACTAGTTTGGAGAATGGATTTTAAATAATAAAGATACTGTTATACCTGAATGGGATGAAAGCTAAAATAAGTGTGATGGAAGAAGGGTGACAAATTAGCGTACGAATTAAATTTATAACATATTTAGAACGACACTATAGCGGCCTACACACGTAAAGTTCGGATCGCGGGAAACGCCACGCGCCGTTCCAATTTTCGTTCCGAACCACACAACGAACACACGTAACAGTAATATAGTAAAAAATGAAGACTGAACGGTGTTTCCCGCGGTCCGAACTTTACGTGTAAAGGTCGCTATTGCATTTGAATACACGTACCTACTAGAAATACGTACAGTAAAAACAGAAGAGTGGAGAATGGTTTTTAAATAATAGAAATACTGTTATAACTGACTGGGATTAAAGCTAAAATAAGTTTTATGGAAGAATGGTGACAAAATAAACGCACGAATTAAAGTTATAACCTGCAACTAGTTGCATTTGAATACACATACTCTCACGCCTTCATTCCCAGAGTGGGGTAGGCAGAGCCACAAACTCACCAACAACTCCAAAAACTTGTTGATAATTCTGTGACCACATTTTGCACAACCAGGCTAAGATGTTATCCAGTGTATTAGTGACAGGTTGCAAACCCATCGCCTAACAGCACTACACAGCCTTAAGTCCCTTAGTCGTCTCTTACGACATCCAATGGAAGACATGGAGTGGCAACATTCTAAACCCGGCACCACACGGGCAAACACGTACTAGGAATTTGTACAGTAAAAACAAAGTACAGTCTGTAAGCACTTATAAGATGCTTCGCGTTTGTATTTCTCTCTCACTCGCTCTTATAAGCTCTTATTAAGAGTGAGTGAGAGAGAAATACAAACCCGAAGCACCTTCTAACTATCGCACAGTATTAATAGTAATTGGCAGTCTATCCCTTTCACGCTCTCTCTGGCTTAATAAATATTCTGACAAATGCCGGAGAAAGTGTGATAGCGATAGATAACCGAGTACATACTTTAATAATGTAGTTTTACTGTCAGAATCAAAAGTAGCTGATCACTTTTGTACTTTTTTGACATTGCTTACGTGACTGTAAAGTGACAAAATTAAAAGTTTGTAGGTATCTACTTTTGATGCTGGCTGTACATAATAATGATCGATGGTAAAATTGCTTTGAAATGAATCGGGACACATATTTAACCCACGAGTTTTTACGTTCGCAAAAATACATTTACCTACACAATTTGCAAGACAACAGAACAACATGAAAAATGCAAGATTTTCTCAGCACCCTCGTGAGCCAAGAGGTGCCAAGTGTTAGTATCTATCTATATTAAATATTAAAAGACACATTCGATTCTCTCCCGTAAGTAATGAGGTTCCACATACTACAGATATTTTGCGATAGATGCCACTATTTGGTATGGCAGGGCAGGCAAAGCCATTATCCGCTAAAATAACTATATTAAGTAATGAGATTCGTTTACGAGTATAATAATTGGTGTATCATTGTGTGCACTTACCGTTTCTCTCTTTTAATAACAGCTTAATGGCGTATAATAGCTATATTCCATTTAGTGCATTAGCACTAGCATTTCATCGCTCATTAGAGGTAGAGCCAGGGGAATAAACAAAAGGCGCAGATGAAGTCATGGATTTGAAATTCTGAATGTTTTCTATATTGCTATGTTTTGTCTGCTACATTTCTATTTATGATGTATTGTCATTGTTAAGACAAAATTAAATATAGTAATACGGTAAAACGGGTTTCTTATTTTAATAGTATTATTAGTTCTATCGCACGAAGTTATAGTAAGAGTATTCGCAATTAATTGCGGTGAAAAATTGCTTGTGTAACTGTACTTTTATTAAGATAAGATAAGATATTTATTTAAAAGTAAAATTACAATAATGATATTCTTAACACCATTTACTAACTTATAATATTACCGTAGTTATTTAGCACACCACTCATCTACTGTCCGCTCGCAAGTTGAACGCAGTCGGGGCCTGAGGTGAAGGGCGCCACGCCTCTCCTCTCCCGCCAGCAGTATGCACTACACTGTTAGTGCCGTACCGTACTAGCACATTCCTGAGCTCGGCATTCAACTCACGCGCGGACTGTACCTGCCGTTCAAACAAAAGACAGTGTACTCGTGCATAAGGCGACTAATTGCGGGTACATCTCGAAATCTCGACACCGCGCGCCGAGCGCGGTCACTAAGGTGATTTGTTTATGCAAGTCCGGACGCCCTATGTACAGCGCGTTCCATTACACGACAGTACATAAATAAAATAAGCTCATTAGATCAGTAGGCCTAGCCGACGCAAAGCAAAAACGCTGCTAATTTTTTATTTTATCGACTCGAAATGTATGAAATTTATATTTTGTGGGAGACGTGATCTGTCATCACCTTACGTTAATTCTATACATTTTGTCGATTATCGAAAATTGGTTAGTTAGCGTCATGCATCTTGATTAGGGCTTCAAGTAGTAATATACCTTAGGGTCAGAACACACCGAGACGACGGTACTCGAAGAGGCAGTTTTCTCTCGTCGCGACGCGTTGCCGCAAGGCGCATTTCGAAGTCGCCTCACTGGGTGCGCAAGCAAGCGAGCGGGACACCGAGAGCGGTTGCGCACTACGCCGATCCGAATCCGATCCGAACCCTTGAAAATTCGGATCTAGACCGGATACATAATAAAATCGTATGACGGAAGCCGGATCTAATGCGTAAATTACCATAGAATTAGTTCTACGACTACTCCGGACCCTATTTTCACGAGTTCGGATCGGATTCGGATCGGACGTAGTGCGCAACCGCTCTAAAGGTGGAAACAAGCCACCATGGCAGCTTTTCGATGCGTTTGCACGTCTTCGCCTGACACACAGGCAGGCAGGCTTTTGGCACGCCACTGCTACCGATAAAGCAGGGCTTTGGTTAAATACTGTACCACGTTGTGTACTTAAAAATAAATCAAATAGTAATATTAATAGGATTGGGCTACTTGGAAGGAAGGGACGGAGGCCTTTGCCCAGCAGAGACATTGTAGGCTGTTAAATAAATAATAAAAAATAATTAAGCATACTGCCAACTGTGTAACTTTTGTGTGATTTCAAAATTGCATTGCTATCTTCAAATGTGCGAGTGTCTTCTTAGTATGAACTAACCCTAAGTTCATTGGAATTAATCTTGAGTCACCCCTGATAGCGAATATATTCATAATGAACAAAAGACATCGATGACTACGACTTGAAAAAATGTGTCTCATTATCGGTCGTACGTTTATGAAGTAATTAATCAATCAACCTAAAAAAAAATTAACATTAATCTGTCAACTAGAGCATCAGTATAAAGGTAGTTATTATATTGTGCAACCATCGTTAATATAATGAAATTGTTAGTTAGTTAGGTAGGTAGCAACATAAATGTAATTATTTTATATTACGTATAAGTGAAACTGTTTTGGCTGATGTTTTTTCAAGTTTGATTGTATCCTATGTGTCGTAATATTGCTGTTTATTTCCCAAATAAATAAATTGAAAAAAAAAATTAAAATATATAAACAGCAAAAAACAACCCCGCGCGGGCAGAGTCGTGGGCAAATGCTAGTACGTAATAATTGTAATATTTACAATTGAAGGCCATAAATAATGAAATTGATTAATCGAATTCACAGATGTACAGCCCTAAATCAAATCGCTTGAACCTCAATAAAATATGGGGTCATTAAAATTTTACGTGCTCTAAGGAGAATTACTTCCCAATCTATTATCGCCGCCTTTACGGGTTTTCTAACGATTTGGGAACGATTGGGTGTTTAAATATCGTTCAGTAGAAATAAACCTACTTAGATGGGAGAATAAAACGATTTTAAAGATACGCATCCAATGTACGAGTATATTTTAAACCGTCACAGCTTAGCTTTACATTACATTTTAGGATATAGTTAGGGTAACAAAAAGTTTTGCGCATTTCTATTCCGACATTTTGCAGTCTTAAACAAAATTAATTAATTTAAAACTTTGATTGAGAAACGTTGTTTGACAGGATGTGACAGCAGCTGTGCCATAGAAACTAAGAGAGAAACAGTATTATTATCAGGTAGCCAACTCCTTTTGTGATCCCAATCCATGCAAAACAGAAGAGTTGTAATTTCTGAGCCGCATGTGATCCGTACCTCTATTGTTTATACCTTTCACAGGTACCTAGTTGATTTAGTTATTGGTCTTGTCCTAAATCATTACTTAATGGGTAGTTCTGCTATTTAAAACGAAGCATCGCTGTTAGGGGCATCATTCTCGGGTTTGGAGTCACTCTGGACAAGTGAGAGATGTCTTATATTCCCGAAGTTTCGGCATTGAACGAATTGTGGTTGCCGCCACCGTGCCGGTGTGATTTTGTAAGTATTTTTTAATTGCATAATGTTTATTTCTTATAGTGTTGTTTAAATTAAGTGTTTTATCTCAAACGTGCCTTTTTTTGTTCTTTCTTTTCATAGCGACAGGGTCCGAAATTCGGCGTTCTTGCAGTCTGAAAATAAATTACTTTTAGCTCGGTTTACAGTTAAAGTTTTTACTAAATTTCGTGTGCAGCGGTTTTCGTCTGAATTTTAGTTTAATTGCTATACCTAAGTAGGTAAGATTAGGTTTCATTTACAAGCAAGTCTTGTATTAAAATATTGCATTCGGAATTATGATAATTCGGGATTTTGATCAGTTCGGAATTATGATCCTTTATTCTCTCTCTTTCTGAATTTCCAATGGTCGGCGTTTTCTAGCAAATTATTATGTTATTTACATGTACATAAAAGATGGTCTTTATAAGAGCCGTATTTTGTGGTTGTATAAATGCTTATTGAACTCATAGAGAACCATATTAAATCGATTCAGGATAATCTGTTAAATAAACTATCTAGTTTCTTTTTACAGGGTATTTACATAACCTTTTTAAACTCCATGTCCTCCCGTGGACGTCGTAAGAGGCGACTAACTGCCGCACTCAGAGACGTCAATTAAATTTAATGCTTGTTTAGTGACGTGTTGTCTTATTCTATTGCTGTAGCAAAGAAAGTGGCAGCAGCAACTTTAATCAAGCATTAAAATAAATTGACGTCTCTGAGTGCGGCAGCAAGGGAATAAAGTCTTGTAATATTGTTAGGCGATGGGCTTGCAACCCGTCCCTAATATACACTGGTATCTTAGCCTGTTTGTGCAAAAATTTTTTACAGAATTATCAACAACTCTTTACAAAAGTACTGCACTACTAAAATATTTTTCTGTCATACTTACCTCCTTTCACACGGAATTGTAACCGGTCATTTTTTGTATACAAAACCTACCATAATATTTGGTTACAGTTTTATAATATTAAGTACCAATTTCACCAAACGATGTTAACCACTTAACAGACGATTAGAGCATTAACAGCTGTCAAAATGTATGAACGAACAGTTGATTAACATTGATTAAATTTAACATCGTTTGGTGAAATCGTTACTAAAGGTGCAGTAAGATGTTGTGTCAAACCACCGGGCCTATTATCGTGGTGTTTATTGACAGACAAACGTGGATAAAACATCTGTCACTCTCTGACCAGTATGTAGGTAAGTGCGAGAGTTACGGATACCTTATCCGCGATAAAGGCGACCATAATACCAGGCTTACTCTTTTTTTTATTCAAAGTGTTACAATTTTTTAATCTCTTCTTTTGTTCCAGGTTCATCGTTGGCTAGACGCCCACGTGGCTTATTTCCCCCCGCCGCCCCCCGAGCCCAAGTACATCACAAGGATATCGGACTACACGTACGGACCGAGCGACGAACTATATTATTATAGCCAACCCATTAACATGAACGGGCCCTTGAAACCAGTATCTTTGCCGTATATCCTTCATCCGCCTCATAGGATATCTCCCTTAAAGCCAGTTTTTATGCCTCCTAGGGGAATCAGGAATTAGTTTTATTGTCATTATATTATTTATGTGTACGTAACATTTTTATTTTTAGTGAGTAATAAACTGCAGTTGATTGTTTGCATTTATTTTATTTTATGATTTAAGTACAATATATCATGTTAATCCAACTAAACTTTAAGAGCATTGTTAAGCTGCAAATTTCCATACAAAATGCAAAAACGTTTCTCTTCCCCTAAATCAAGTCCGACTTTTACGATTTTTATAAAGTCTACAACATAATTCAGAAATTGTAAAAATCAGATTTGATTTAGGGGGTGAGAAAAGTTATCGCCCGGAGCAAAAATTGTATCGAAAAAAATGTCAGCTACGCGATTTAAGCGTCGATTCAAAATTCTCTTAGTACTACAATTATAAATGTGAAGGTTTATATGGATGATTGGATGTTTGTAACTCAATCATGGTCAATCAGAGGGCTTATTGTCTAACGCACTCGCAATCGCAACCGGCCTCAAAGTGGAGCAATTGTTTTCATTTTGTATGCAGATAAGCCTTCGATTTTCAGAATGAAGACAATCGTGATTGCAAGTGCGTTAGACAATAAGCCCTCAGGTCAATGGGCTTGATTTGAAAATCTAGCACATAGGTGGCCCGTGTGCTAAATTAAAATTTAAGGACACTTTTTATCCCAGAAAATGATAGTTCCCAGGGGAAAGTAATAAACAGGTTCTATGCGGACATAGTCATCATTTAACTAAAGTATATTTCACCAAACAAAACAATGGTTCTTTGGGTAAAAAATGCACCATGTAACCAATTTTAGTACACGCCATTTCATTCAAACAATTTTTTGCCAAGCCACGACGCCAAAACCAAACCAGATAAGCGGTTTAGCAATCAGGTAAATTAAGTACCTTACAAACAAAAGGTTTGCACAAAAGAAAGGATAAAACTACCACACGTTGCTCTTTCAATTTTCGAATGCTACCTGATGAACCGCTATAATGATAAATAAGCCTTTATAATTCCACATTCTTTTGGTGATAAGTAATCTCGTTTAACTTAAAAGTGATCCTTAATAAATTACGTTAAAACGTAAAATATTTTTTATACTGTTCTAACATAAAATATATCATTGGATTTCGTGTTTGACACGCACAGGGCCTCCATTCGTACTTATTTGCTTTTGATATCATTATTAAATATCTTGAATTTTATAAACGGACGCCATTGATATCAAGTGAATTGAAGCTCCCATAACGGTAACAATATAATGAATAAATGTCCCAAACTAAGCTCTAGGCTTGCACTATCGATACTAGACAACTATATAAAATACTTCATCATCATCATCATCATAAACTCACGCCTTCATTCCCAGAGTGGGGCCGCAGACTCGCCAACAACTCCAAAAACTTGTTGATAATTCTGTGACCACAGTTTGCACAACCAGGCTAAGATGTAATAAGTATAAAATACTTACGTTAAGAAATAAATACTTAAGTACATAGAAAACAAAACTTAGAAACAAACACTCGCGTTCATGACACAAAATATTTTCCCATACCGGAAATTGAACCGATTGAATTGATTCATTGATTGGCTTCGAAAGCAGGTCACTACTAGGCAAACGCGTCGTCAGATAGGTAATGATAACGATATAGGCGGTTTAGGATAAAATGCCAAGATGCTAACACCCTCGTTGTTAAGTATCTTACTTCTGGGGAATCGCTTAATGTAACTAAGTAAATATAAAAACTGTAATTAAAACTTTGGCAGATGTTTGTGCTTAATCATATTTCATGCCAAAATAAAAAAGCGCCTGTCTTAAACAGACGGCAAAATTTGAATTCTTAGTGAAAAACGGGATAAATCTACTTAATTAGAAAAGGGTACATAAACTGAGTTAACTAGACTTAAACCCTCTTTCACTTGATCTTCAGAAGAGTTATAGGTACTCTTTTTTACTAGGACCCCAGAAATACGGTCTAAAATACCTCGTACTTGTATCAATAGAGGTCAATGATAAAAATACACAGCAAACATGAGGCACTTATTAAAATTTTACTAAAATTGAAAGGTTGCCACTATACCTAATTACTAAGCATAGTAAGCGAGGGAATGAAAATAAATCGGCAGCGTAAAAGCGTCATATGAATTTAGTGGTACTTTAAACCACCACGTGTACCATTAACATTGGGTAAAATATATTATTATTCGCTTTAAATATGTTTAAATAGTTACTTAGTATATTTAAAAGTTAACTAGAGTAAGTTTATTTTCTTTTGACTAATAAAAAAAAAAGCGACTAATATAAAAAATATCTGTCTACAAATATAGGCACCTAATTCTAAACTACCATGCCATGGGTCATCACTTCATCAGAGTAACAGACAAGCTATTTTCTTTGCTAAAGGATAGGAACTTAAGTAGTAACAGTAAAGTATTAATTAATACAAAGGACCACATACAATAAAACTTTCCACAAACAGAAACAAAATCTGTAGTATAAACATTAGCCTCGAAAAGTTTAATAAATAATAACCGCGAAAATAGGGCAAAATCGGAAAAAGTACCCAAAACTTTTCGTCATAAACCTTTTACATTGTGGCCGAAGTTTTTAATGTCGGCTTTAATGCGTTCACCTCATTTTGTTATGGACATCATAAAATGATGATAAACAAAAACATAATGTTAGCGGTGAGTAAACAACGACATCTAGGTTATGAGTTTGACAAACAAGGCATTATAATGGAACATCGTGAGCACTTTTTGTAAGCACATGAGTGTAAGGGCAATGATAATACAATTTATTTGCATGTTCTAGTCAGATACTTACAGTTGCTGTTTTGCACAGTTTATATTCTATAGTACTACCAAATGTTTGCATGTCAATGTTAAGCGGAATGAAAAATCTTTTCGTCAAATGTAAAAGGTTGCCTCGATTTCATTTTTAAACTTTTGCGAACAAATAAATACTTGAATATTATGGTAAACACTTGGGCGTATGATTAAGAGTTTCTGATCAAGCTAACGGAAGCTTTCATTTAAAATAGGTAATTAAGACTCCACTCCCGCCTCTCTTATTCTCTTCTTTCATCATATCTATTCTCGTCCACTGCTGAACATATACCTCTTGGATTTCCATAACGTCCTCAATGGGGGGATTCTGGTTTAGGTCGACCATGCCTGACCATCTAGCCGGTGGTGTTCTTACATTTCGGCTTCCTCCCCGATTCCATAAAAAAAAATCGGGCAATAAAGAGTTGAGTGTTTACTGACTTATTGGTCTGTACGTTCGAAATCTGTGGATTCAATTAAATGATGCCAGTCGAGTAATTCTTGTATTAATTGTATCTTTGTTAGCTACATCTACAATATCGATGAATTGCAAGGAAGCACAATAGAGTAAAATGCTCACAACCTAATAGTCTAAAGAGCAAGTAGAGCTTCCCCATAGAATAGGCGGCTTATGAGCCATAGCTAACTTATACTATTCATAGTTTGTATTGTATAGAAGTTTTAGACAGTGGTTTCGGTGTAAATTTGTAGCGAAATGTCAGAAAAAACATGTTCTGTTATACAAAATATATAACCAAAGTCACAAAAATGTGTTGATGTCAGAGCACCACCAAGGGCTTACAAATACATTGACAAACAATTTTCCAATATTAACACCACTGGATTCATTAAGTGATACTTTAAAACTTACTACTTACTTTTCCACGTAATGATTTTAGATTTTCAATTTTACCAATAAATGGATAGTATTCATTGATCTGATTGTAAATACACTGTGTTTCATTTTGCAATAAGCCATTCTTTGAGTGTTGGTGCAGACAACACAATAGCCGTCTTACCTACGTGCCTCGTATAATAAAATACTCACAACTAGGAAGCTAAAGAAGAGGAAATAAAAATCATCGTTAAAATGGCAAAGAAATTTGCTTGAGTTACCTATATACAATTATGCCAGAATTATGAGAAAACAGCCGTGACATATGGACAGACCGATAGACACTGGGGTGCGATTCTCTCAAAAACGGACGGACGAACGAGTGAACGTCCAAACGGCGAGTTTAAGTAGTCCCGTCTGAGCGAACAAAACACATATCGCGTGTATTCAATCAATTTGGCAGCATGACTTCTCGAACGTATAAGGCTGCCTAATTAGGAATGCACGGGCTAAAATGTGTTTTGTTCGCTCGGACGGGACTACTTAAACTCGCCGCTGCGCTTTCGCTATTTCGTTAGTTTTTAAGAGAATAACACCGATGAGTTCTTTTACCGACTTACGACACCATAAAAAGCTCTTGATTAGCATATTTCAGTTAAAGAAACTTTTATTCCTTGCGTTAGTTTATCGTCGGTGATACTGCAAAACCCCGTAACTAACAAATTTATGATAGGGCAAAATAAACCTTACTGTCTTATTAAAAAGGTACATTTTGCTCCTTAAATGTTACTTACGCGGTTTTGCAGTTTCACCGACGCTATGTATTCTGAATTTCTATTTGAAGATGGGATTTTGGAATATAGTATGCGAAGATGGGATTTTAAAATTTTATATTGCTGTTCATCTCACTCGTATCAAGTTTTGTTTATTTTCTCTGGTCTTTACTTAGAAGAAACACATATCAGTGCGTGTGATGTATTAAAGTGTTCGGTGTGTATGACTTTAGGTTAATTTAGCTTTAGTTTTAAACCTAGGGTTCGGTCTGAAACCCAGCGCTGACTGCCTTAATACCAAAAAAGAAGGCCAACTGCAATGTAATGTAATAGTCAAAGCATTCTATACTTTATTGGCCTCGCGCACCGAGGGTTCCGTAATTAATATGGTACGCATCAGAACTATTTCCCATTTATATCAATAAATTAGAGAACTGAAGCCAATAATAATTACCGGCACGGCACTCGTAATAGCCGATTATAAATTGGATTAAATTAATCGAGAACCAAAGTTGTACTTGGAATATTTTAGACAGTTTCAATTTGTTATTTTTTGTTCGAGAATTATACATGTGCTCGATTTTACCAGCCATTATGCATCAAAAATAGGGTGGTTTGTCCATTGGAGACTTCTAACGTAGGTAAGTTAGATAGGTTAAACAACTAATAGATTCTACTAGTGTTGCCAAATCTTTACGGCGAAAGGATGCCCTAGAACGTTAACCTTGTTATGTTTAATTGACGTGCTCATATCTATGAGCGTAATTATTTTTTTCCCAGTCTAACAATGTAATTTTCGTAATTTTGCACGCGTATTGTTTTTTTTCTGGACCTCTATTTTACAGTGTAAAACCATATTGCTTTTGATATATTTTTGTATTGTCAACGTTACAATAGCTCTGACTTCATCCGTGTAGATTTCGATTATCGTTATTCCATCGGGAAATATAAAATTTTCAGGGATAAAAATTATCCTATGTCCTATTCCAGGACGACCCGAGGGCTTATTGTCTATCGCACTCGCAATCGCAACCGCATCCAAAGTGGAGCAATTGTTTTCATTTTGTAAGAATAAGAAGAATAAGAATAAGAATACTTTATTTGCAATAAACATTACCAGTGAGGTGTTAACATAAGTACAGTTTTCAATAGGTAGGTTTACATGTTTAACCATATTTGGTATATTTGGTTGCAAAAATAACAGATTTGTGTCTTAACGTAATACAATGCAAACTATTCATCGGTATCATTCGTATTTCATCCATGTCACGGTTATTACATTAAAATTATTATAAACATTATATTAAGAATTCATTTAAACTATACAAATTTTTATTAGTAAGCCATTGGTGAAGTTGCTTTTTAAATTTTATTGTATTCATGCAGACAAGCCTTCGATTTTCAAAATGAAAACGATCGTGATTGCGAGTGCGTTAGACAATAAGCCCTCTGGACCTGAGGGGCTTTTGTCTAACGCACTCGCAATCGCAACCGGCTTCAAAGTGGAGCAATTGTTTTCATTTTGTATGCAGACAAGCCTTCGATTTTCAACATGAAAACGATCGTGATTGCGAGTGCGTTAGACAATAAGCCCTCTGGACTTAACCTACATGCGTGCCAAATTTCATCCCGATCCGTTCAGTGGTTGAAGCGTATAAAACCACAGCACAAACTACAAAGAAGGCATATTCAGACAATTATAAAACAGTCAATTAATATTCCTCGTATAATAAACATAGAATAACGTAGAGAAGAAATAATCTGATTTATTATTATTGTTTAATTCGTTATGTATTTGCCACCCGCGGTAGCATATAGGTGACTCAATCCAACAAGCCTCAAGAGCCTGACAGGCCATCAAAACTTTTATTATCGCACCGGGAGCATTTTAATGGAATTATGCCACTTACCAGCTCGGGCCTTTGTAAATATTAATTTTTCCATCCGTGAAATACTGTTCTCACACGGTTGCGCGTCGTGGCGTGAAAAATGATTAAGGCTGCTTTATTTTCATTTAAAACCTCTCATAGAATACCGACCTAAACTTTCAGAGCGTATTACTCTAAAATGACGCAATCAATGATATTTAACCTTGCTAAGAATCAATCAATGCCACAGGCAGACACACAGATAAGATACTGATATGTAGATACGTAAATACACAGATACGTAGATACGTAGATACACAGATGCGTAGATACACACATAAGCAGATACTAATAAGTAGATACAGGTGTTCGTATTTATAATAAATTGAGCCGGGACATTAAGAATGCGCCTGCTTATGATTTGTATGTCGGTAGGTTAAAAGTATTTCTGACTGAGAAAGCCTTTTATAGTGTTAAGGAGTTTTATGAGTGATTAATGATTTTATTTTTGATTTAGTGTTTTTAATGTGATCTTTTTATTTTTTCATTTTATTAATTATTTATTTTTGTTATAATTATGACTTGTGTTTTTTAACATTAAATGATTTGACTTGACTTGACTTGACTACACAGATGCATAGATATACAGATACACAGATACGCAGGTACACAGTACACACGTTAAACTTATGATAACCCTCTATTTGCGTCGGGGGTTTAACTAGCTTTTACCGCGACTGCGTTTAACAAATATCTCCTAAATGATATTAAAGGCCATTGGGTCAATTTGTAAGAACATAATCATCGTTTTTAGAGCTCCGTACGCAAATGGTGCCAACGGGACGCAATTACTAACCCTCCACCGCTGTCCGTCTATCGTTCCGTCTGACTGTCTGTCTGTCTGACTGCGGGCTGAATGTCATGAACCGTCATAAGCAGATAGTCTTGACGGTAACGTTATGGCTCATGATTAAATTAGAGCTATTTATAGAAAAACTAGAAACAAAAACCTGTTTGCCTTGTAACAACAATATTGTACTTAATTAAAATGCACCTATGGCTCGAATATGTTGTTTACGTGATAATTTAGACATAGAGATATTTGTAAGGCCTTAATTAAGCAACATTTTTAGAACCAGATATTCTTCACTGTTATAATTTATTTTTCTTTATGTAGGTATCCATTTTGTTATATCATTTTGGTAAAATATTTCTTACATACATACATACATTAAATCACGCCTGTTTCCCAGAGGGGTAGGCAGAGACCACTTCTTTCCACCTGCTACGATCTTGGCAAATCTCTTTCGCTTCTTCTACATTGTATAATGTCCTTTTACCATGTTTTTACCTAAATTATGTTACACTTAAATAAATTGCCGCTAAATATTACCACGAACAATAAAAGTAAAATACAATAAAAAAATATTCGGGATTTATTAGGGGCCATAGTCGGTCATACTAACTACAAAACACATGATTATTTTAGGGTATTCTAGGCGGTAAAAACCATATCGTCTTTGATTTGTTATCGTATTGTCAACGTTTTGATAGCCCTAATTTACTTGACAGTAATGGCAGCTGACGTCAAAACAATACCATAACAGGTCAAAGGCGATATGATTTTTACCGCCGGGAATTGAGCTCGGTTTTAAGGCATTTGTCCAACGGCCCACGGTGAGCTGGAAGCGAGTAGAACCAGTGATCAAACTATTAATAATAATATATAATCTATATCTCTTGTGTCAACAAACTAGTGGAGAGAGTTCGCGCCGGCAGTATGAACAGCCAGTGATCAACTATTAATATGTTTCTCTTTTACTAACACGGAATCTACCGTGTTTTATTTTATTCCCGATAACTTCAAGGAAACATTCCTTAGGTTAAATTAAGTTAATTTCTCTCAGACTCATTCTAATTCGCACTATTTTAAGGATATTCAATTATTTATTTAAATCAATTAAGCTCCCAACCCAAGTCTTAAAGGTCCTCGAGTTGTTTACCTGTCAAATGTTATCTTTACTTGTGTGTGAATGACATCAAGTCATTCGGAAATCGTCATAATTGACACTAATTTCAGATAATCCAATTTTAAGAACCTTGACATTAAACAGGACTAGAATCCTAAAATTATATTTAATCTTGAAGATTTAGTTTTGAATATTCGATCTGAGTCAAATACCAATGCCGCGATGGCAAATATTACAACAAGTAATTCCGGAAACACATAACCTTGTCGTCTCTAAGGTCTTGACCAGTAAACGTCTCATGTTTAGACCTTGAAGAGGTTAATCTATCGATGTTTTGAAATATTGTTGTCCGTTGTTTCGTTTGTCCATTAAATACATCGTGGAGACATATGATAGGACCACGTCAAAGTGAAATTATTGACATAAAGGCATTCTTGAGTTGGCAACAGATTTATCGTCTCAAGATTGAAGTCTTGAGAATGCAAAAATCTATGAGTCTCAGATCCCACTTACAACCTTACTAACGACACCCCACACTATGGGGTAGACGAGAAAAAAATATACATCCCCACGTTACGTGTAGGGGAGGTACAGTTTTTTTTTTAAAGATTTTATTTTACCACTTTGTTGGCGTGACTAATATGTATATTCATGCCACATACAGCTTTCTGGTACTAAAAGTTTCTGAGCTAGGCTGCGGACGGACGGACGGACGGACGGACATGGAAAAACTATAAGGGTTCCTAGTTTGACTACGGAACCCTAATAAGTAAGTGTGACATGCAGACAGACAGACTACGGACATAAGAGTTCCCAGGTTGGCTTCGGAGCCCTAAATAAAAAAAATATATATCTTAACCGGTGGTTGAGTTCTTTATTCCGGTAAAAAAATCTATTATGCAATATCTACCTATTTAAAAATGGCCCGTGACCGCGACTATCAAACTGATTGAAGGTTACGGCAACTTCCTTTTAGCGAACTTGACTCACGAGTAATTACAAATGTTAACCATTTTTAGATATTAGAATAAGTATTTCTAATAAAATGGAAAAAAAATATTAGGATTATTTAGTAAATAGGTAGGTAAGTGCAACAGTAATTTCTGGGGTCCTAGTGAAAAAGGGTGTAAGTCGACTTAACTTGTTTTACAAAAGGGTATATACATAGTGAGTGTACTAGACTTAAACCCTTTTTCACTTGATCTTCAGGAGACTTACACTCTTTTTCACTAGGACTCCAGATTTTATAACATTGCAAAATAGTTAGTACTTTAACAGGACTAGGTATTTCGATTTCTTTTACAACTTACGTAATTACTAAAATATTAACAAGTGAGACAATACTAAGATAATGTATGTTTTCTCCCACATGCTCGGAAATGTCAAACTTACTGTCGTAAAATCAGCCCGCGAAGTTCTGAGCTCCAGGCGCAGGCGAAATAAAAAAAAAAGTTATTATTTACCAGCGGCAGCGGCCGCGAAAATGTATACAAATTCCATTACGTACCTGGTGTTTTACTTTTTAAAACCATGTTTGGACTAGGATAACTAACTCCAAACAGCCAACAACCGTGCAATCAAAATTCTTCCTTGTATATTTTACTTTTTAAACGTTTACAGCGTATTTAAAAGTGTATCAAACAGTTTGAGGTTTTTTTATAGAAATTGTGTTCACAAACAAAATAAATTGCCGAAATAACATAAACGCGTAACAAATGTCCAATTATAACATTTATTTCGCCATTATTAACCATAATTTATTGAAATTGAATTTATTACATTTAAATGTTTGATTTTATTTAATGCTTTGTTTCAGTACTTTTAATCGTACGTGTTTCTGTTTTTTGTTTTCAAGGAAATTTTGACCTGTTTAATATTTTAACAATTTGTGTTATATTTTCTCGCATTGTTGGAGAAAAGCACTATACAAGCCTCGACCGGGAAGGGCGGTTGCTGGACTCGTATATAGCGCGGCTTCGACTGCGTCTCGGCCATGCTAACTCTACTCGTCCCGCAACGGCCTATTTCCCGGTCTGTGCAGTAATGTACTATTAATACAGTGTTTCATAAATATACTACTATTTTCGGAATTTTCTCCAGATAGAAAGAAAAGGAAATTATTTTAGTCACAATTTTTCGTACCAAAATCTCTTCAATGCTAACTTGGACTCAATATTTTTCCTGGTATTTTAAACAGATTAGGTACCTACCTAATGTGATATCCCACTCCTATTAGTAAATGATTAGTAGTGAATATTTTAATAATAAGGTTCATTGTATTAAAAAAAGGGAAAAAAAAATTTGTTGTATTTGCGTAAATCTATTAATTGAAAATTCTATCTAAATTAAAAAGAAACAATGACTTAGAAAGAGTTAAAAGGATTTTATTATTTAGTTTTATGCAAAAAAAGGAGTTAAAAAGTGGTCAAAATCAAACCCTAACACTATATATAAACGATAGGTTTTTTGCTATGTTAATGTCTATTTCATTTGTAAAACTGGTAAGTGTGAGCAGCTTTTTTAAGGGACAATATTTGGACCCATTTGAAGATCATAGATCATTTCGTACGAGTATTTGTATTTTGACTAGGCACTAGTAAAGTTATGAATTTATTTTGATCATTATGTCCCCTTACATGATGGTAACGAAATAACTAGGAAACAGTTTTAGTAAAATATAATTTTAAAAGCCCTTTTTAGTTGCCTCTACCCATTTGAAGAAGATAAAATCTAAAAACTCTCCTAAAAACCCATACTCCAGGCAACGATGCTTCTGATTATTTATATTATAATGAATATATTATGAGTATAATAACACGTGCCTGCGTGTTTTTGCCTCAGTAGCAACTATGGCATTGGCAGCTCTCAACGTTTTTCTATTAACGTTGCTTGTATATTGCGCCGGCGTTAGATCTCAAACACCTCTGAACTTCACAGAGCTAACCGAGCTAAGTGGGTACAAATCCGAAGAACACACTGTGGTTACTGAAGATGGGTATATCCTGTCATTGTTTAGGATAACAAAAGGCTTCAAGTGCAAAGAGGAGAATAAACGGACACCAGTTTTCTTCATGCCTCCGCTGCTGTCCAGTGCGGATACTGCCTTAGAAGCAGGCGTGGACGCTGCAGTGCCCTATCTCATCAGTGACGCGTGTTTTGACACATGGGTTGGTAATACACGAGGGACCTACTACGGAAGAAAGCATATTCGCCTAGACCCTGACAAAAATGAAGAATTCTGGCACTTTTCGGTTGATGAAATCGGAAAATATGACGTGCCCGTTATGATTGAATATGTATTAACATACACTGGAGTGGACAAGCTGATTTATATTGGATTTTCTCAAGGTGGTGGATCATTTTTTGTCATGTGCTCGGAACGACCAGATGTTTGTGGAAAAATCAAGCTAATGATTGGATTAGCACCTGCTACGAGACATTTACATACGAAGTCACGTTTATTTAGAGAGTTGGTTACTAACGTCGAGAATAACTTGGATGTTTTTGATGATATGCATATCTGGGAATTGTTAGGAAGAGACCAACCCATTTTAGTTTTATATAATATTTGCCAAAATATTCCGCTGTGTGAGTGGCTGGTATCAATGTTCGACACGCCACATCCAGGGTCTCTCAGACAGGAGGTCTATAAAAAAATGCTTTTGAGTTTTCCAGCTGGAACTTCAGTGCAGAATATAGTGCGGTATAGTCAAAGTATGCGAAGTGAAAAATTTGTGAAATTCAGTTATGGAAGGGAAAAAAATGAAATGATATACGGACAACCAACTCCACCAGAACATAACTTGACGGCGGCAAATTTACCTATACTGTTAATAACTGGTAGGAGTGATGGTATTGTAGATCTAAAAGACGTTAGGTGGTTGGCGAGTAAGCTACCAAATTTAAAAGAACTCTTCATAGTGAAGGATCCCCAGTGGAACCACGTTGACATGTTCTACAGCCAGTTTATTAGAAAAATGATATTTCCAAAGATTTTAAAATACCTTATTGAGTATAATGAGGCGTGAAGTCATTTCAAGTTTTTTTTTTGGTGAAATACGGGTTTTGACTTTAAAAATTGACATAAATGGGATAAAAAATCAGTCATTAATTAAAAAAAGTTTTACAATGTCAATTTGAGTGGCGAGGCGCGTTGAAAACACAATAGACTAAAATATAAGTGTTTTTATCAGGTACTAGTTTCTGCCCGCGACTTTGTCCGCGTAGATTTTGAGTAGATCGTAATTCCCTCGGGACATTTTCAATTTTCTGGTATAAAAAGTAGCGTAACCTAAGTGCATCCAGCATATAAGCTATCTCCATTCCAAATTTCATCCGAATCCGTCCAGGCGTTGCAGCGTGAAGGAGTAACCAACAAACACATGCATTATTTATAATATTAAGTAGGATCACCATTTATTTACATATGTACTTATATATCATAAATACAATTAGTATTACTAAGTAGTAGTAATAGTAGTAAAAATAACGAAAGGTGACATTGTAACTAAATTTAAATACCTAAGAAAATTAAGTAGTAACATTTTAATAAGTACCTTATACGAGTATTAAGTACCTATAATGACCCTGTAAAAAAAATGAAATGAATGATTGATGATGAATAATGATAGGATAATGGTGATGATAAAAAAATTATTTCAATTGAATTTTGAATTCCATTGTATCTTTTTTGTTAAACATCTTATTATCAGAAATAAACACAGTACAGCCGATCTTCATTTTCCTCGAAATATGTGTCCAAATAAAACCGGATTTACCTCAAATTGCCTCATCATTAATTCAGCACCACATCTTCCTCTTTATGGTCATGTGTTTCTAATTAGATTTACTTCACCGACGACCATTTAAAAAACATACGTGTAGTTCACACGCAGTACAAGTGAAACCTTCACAAAATTGATACACGTTAAAAATATATTAAACTATCCTACAACAAAATTTGTAACAAGAAAAGCAACTATTTTACAAGTAGGTTGCTATTGACAACGCTATGGACATTATTTTATATGTGACTAGGGGTGACTGCATTTTTTTGAGGGTGAATTCTTCATAAGATACCCATTATACAGTCTCATTAATGGGGAGTGGAACCAAGATATGTGGGATCAGACCTCGGCGCATTTACCTACTACTACCTACCGAGTAGGCGGGGTGACTGCAGTGTCGCTTTTTTGTTTCATCGAGTTTCAAATCACAACGGTGCTATCTTTTTACTGGTGGAGTCTTTACGGATACACTTCGATCCTGTAGGATCTTTTGTGTAATTACCCCTGGTTTTGTTTAGCGCTTAATCCAATGCAGCCTCCACCCCTTCCAGAAAATAGATAGTGGACTGCGATGGCAGTGCCTTGAAATCTTTTGGTTCTGGGTAGCCACAACCGAAAAATTCCGGCGAACGCTAAAGAATTTTCCACTTTTATTGTACTGGGAGGTAACCATAACATGGCCATGCAATTAATTTTACGACGAGCTTAGAGGACAGAGCTATAGCAGTTATACAGCTCTGTCCTTTTTTACATTGTTACTTACTAATTCTAAAAATAAACAAAGCATACCCGATCTCACATTTCGTCAAAAGTTGTATCCAAATAAAACCGGATTTAACTCAATTTGCCTTATCATTAATTCAACACCACATCTTCCTCATTACGGTGTTAGTTACTTCTTGTATTGGTTATCCTGTATTGTGTTTCTGATCAGTTTTACTACATCGACGGCCGTTAACAATAGATCTTTTTACGAGCTCTTTATCAACTTGCAATGTATGTATGTAACATACATACACGACATAAACTCACGCCTTCATTCCCAGAGTGGGGTAGGCGGAGCCACAGACTCACCAACAACTCCAAAAACTTGTTGATAATTCTGCGACCACATTTTGCACAACCAGGCTAAGATGTTATCCAGTGTATTAGTGACAGGTTGCAAACCCATCGCCTAACAGCACTACACAGCCTTTAGTCCCTTAGTCGTCTCTTATGACATCCACGGGAAGACATGGAGTGGCAACATTCTAAACCCGGCACCACACGGTAAGTATGTATGTTCGGGTCAAATCTTGCAAGGAAGATCTGTATCACTTCCTGGGGCCCGATTGAGGTGGAATTTGGTACACTTACGTAACTTCGGTGAAAGTACAATAATAGGCACGCTAGTCTGATGATGCAGACGTAGCGTGGCCATAGGAACTCCTAAATTACACATGGCAAACCGTCGTGTTTTACTACGGGTACTACGCCACAGGGGGCCCCACTCGTTTTAAACTTTTATTTAGTATTAATTAAATCTAATTAAATTTTTAGTTCAGTTTTAATTCGTTTTATTTGTGACTTAAGTTTGTGTAATGTTCTATTTCGAAGGCATAGGTATAAGTAAATAGTAGTTTTATTTTTCTTTTTTTTTAATTTGGTTTTGTACATAGAGCGAACTTTTGGTGTTAATGACGTCATAATAACGCAACTTTAGATATAGGATGATTGGAAACTAAGATTGCCGTATCGTATCCCTAATACCATCTGTCGTTTCTTTTCCTTAGTTTTTTACCTATATTTATATGTGTTATTGTTGTGAATAAATGTTTTTTCTTTCTTTCTTTCTTTCTTTCCTTAACCATAACAGATTAATATCGGATTTCGCCAACTTATTTAACCGACCGCTTTCTGAACTGACCATTTTAGTTGATACATTTTGTCATAATCGGCCGTTTAACACCTGTTGGTTAACACCGCACTAAGTCAACTATTTACGTTTACTATTTAAAACCAGACAAGGAAACTCCTGACAATATGCCTTTACAGATTCCATAGTGATTAACTTCAATAGCAAAGCAATAATGTTACGAATTAATTTAAATAGATTATTGTCGTCTCTAACCATCTATATATATAAAAGGCAAACCTGACTGACTTATATATCAACGCACAGCCGAAACTACTTACTGTACCTAGAAACTTGAAATTTGGTAGAGGGGTTCCTTTCATGATGTAAGTGAGCACTAAGAAAGGATTTTCCGAAAATTGACCCCCAACGGGATGAAATGGGGGGAGTAGCGGGAAACTAATTCTACGCGTACGAAGTCGCGGGCTTCCTCTAGTCTTCTAATAAATATGGCAATGTTAGTTACTTATGTTTTTATGTATGTCTTAAGTGTTTATACCAGTACCTAACTAAACCGAAGAGGTTAACAAGTAGGTAGTCCCTACTTATATAAAATCATGCTAAGTATAATGTAACTTGACATCATCAGCAACAAAAGTTCGCTCCCTGGGGTATGAAGGTAATGTTTCTTGCTAAAAACAAGTTTTTTAAATTATTTATATATTACTATTAATGACAGATATTAATGTCAGTTACATAATGCATTATTTATTGTATTGATTACCTGCTTTATATTCTTTTTATGCGGAATGCGGAAAAAACATGTATCACGGGTAACGAGGCCCGTATATATTGACTAACATACTTATGAATATTTATTAAAAACTTAGTACCTAACTATTGAGGAGATAAAACAGCGTGGTCCCTACATGGTCACTGATTGATAAGTCACAGTAAATTTTAGCGATCCGTGCCCAAAGGGTGCCCCTAAGGGGATCCCTATTACTACGTTTGTCCGCTCGTCTGCATCACAGGGCTGTATCTTTTGAAACACAATACACATAATCAGAGGCCGGAATTTTCGTAGCATTTTCGAGCTGTCATAGGGACTTCTCGTCTATCGACTTCCAATATACATAATTTACATAGATAAATACAGAATACAATATTTAAAATATGATTACGAGTAGAAGTAAACAACAGGCAGTCTTACCACAAATGAGCCATCTCTTCGAGATAACCTTTTTGTACCAACTTTTTGAAAATTTTAAATGGTCATCATCATAATCATCATAAACTCACGCCTTCATTCCCAGAGTGGGGTAGGCAGAGCCACAGACTCACCAACAACTCCAAAAACTTGTTGATAATTCTGTGACCACAGTTTGCACAACCAGGCTAAGATGTTATCCAGTGTATTAGTGACAGGTTGCAAACAAATCGCCTAACAGCACTACACAGCCTTTAGTCCCTTAGTCGTCTCTTACGACATCCACGGGAAGACATGGAGTGGCAACATTCTAAACTCGGCACCACACTGCATTTTAAATAGTAATTAAAATAATAATATTTTATTGTTTCTTATAAATAATTTGTGGATTTCTTATGCCTTATAAACATTTTTCGAAACAAATTGCAACAAGAATTGCTATCGATTGTTTTCATTGTAAATCTATATTTTACATTTTGAACTACTCAAAAGTTATCTGAGAGAGATCGCTCTTTAGCGATAAGACTGCCTGTTGTTTACCTCTACTTTTAATCTTCTTTAATATGTTGTGTTCTATAATGTATCGATAAAATATGTTATCGGAAGTTGATAAGCGAGAAGTCCCTATGACAGCTAAAAAGTGCTACGAAAATTCCGGCCTCTGCACATAATACAGCCTCTCACTTGAAATTTTAATAATAAAATAAAGATAAAAATAAAGAGGCACCTTATACAACAAACGTGTTTGGAACCCTCCTTGTGCGAGTCCAACTTGCACTTAGTCCATTTTTTTAGTTAAACGGCGAGAAAGGATTTTTGAATCGAAACGACAAGGTTCAATCAATGATTCAGACAGCAACAATATTCTAAAGAAAAGCAAAGCTGCGGCTAAGGTCGCTAGTGTTTTAATAAAGGGAAAATAAATTCCCCATGACAAGGTCGTTCGATGGAGCGTGACCCTTATAAATTCTGGATAACCGCCCGACGAGGCTCTACGGTTCCGTCAACGGATTACGATTACTATACGGTACAGTCTACGTCAAAAGTAAGTGATCAAAATCAACGTTTCAAAACATGTTCTAGCATGACGCCCCAGATATAACAGACTACCTATATCAGAGGGTCATTTTCAACTGAACATTTAATTAATCAAAAGAAAATGATCATAATCGCAGGAACACAAGCAAAATGATAAATCAATATATCAAAGCGAAATAATAAAACACGATGTCACAACTATTTCTTTACTGGAAACAATAAGGAATGATGCAATAAGGAGTTTAAGCACATCACACACTCTGTAATGACTTTTAACAGTTTGAATGGCTGTCACTTAGTTTTCAAGGTTCGAAATGGATTTCATCACTAGTCTTACTTATGACTCATTAGAGGAGTTCATTTAATTATGCTATAACTACTACAATAATCACTGACATCTGACTCAATTTCTTGTACAGTCCCGAGAATTAATTTGGTACCCACCTTAAGTCCAAAGTCAATCTGACATTCTACAACAATAACGTTGAGTTTCCTAAAAGTTACAAATGACTTGACATCTCTAATGACATTGACGAATTCAAGCATATTTTTCTTGAAATGGGTCCCAAATTAACGCTCGTGACCGTATATACTATTTTGAGACCCTATTTAATTAGTTTCTTTTGCTGTTGACTGTACGTATACTATCATCAAGATGTTACGATGACGAAGCCTTTGACAAATATTAAAGGCTTAAGAAAAATATGTTTCAATCTAGCACCCTTTGTTTATTTACAGTTAAGTAATTTTGCTCACGTTGTTTTTTGGCCAGCTGGGTATACTTATAATAAACTAGCTTTCCGCCCGCGACTTCGTCTGCGGAGAGTCAGAACTTCTGTTAAAAGTACAGTTATAGTACATTTGAAGGCTTGTTAAAAAAAAGTCTAGAACGTGAATTTTAAGTAAGCGGTCCACATAAACAACTTTAATTTCATGGCACCTTTAAAACAACAAAATTGACATACGAAATAAATTCACTGCCTCTCTTTCACCATTGCGTTTTTTTAATACGATTCTAGATAAATTTGCCATATCTATATACAAACAAATTAACGCACTTAGCAGAAGATTTTCGAAAAACACCGAATCTGAATATTTTCTGTATGTAATATAGTAATTTGAATATTACATAATTTCCATACAAACTTTACAGTCAGTAGTCTTAGATCCCAAGTTTTTCCCTTTAGTTATTTTTTTATTGATAATGGATTTGCTCTTAACTAAGTCCTTTAAGGTGCCAATGTTGAAAAAACACTGAAGATTGCAATGTTTTAGATTCATGTACATGGCTAAAAAAAAAACTATTCAAAATTTCACCCGCTTTTCACACTGTTCAGGGATTGTTTTAAAAAATGGTTATTATTTAATTTATATTTATGTTCTTACCGAGTTTCATGTAGGTATCTAACTTCAGTCATAATTTTATTTTGTAGGTAGGTAGGTTTTTTATAGGAAGGTAAACATTAGGTTATCTTAATACCAATTTCCACATTTCTCACTTCAAAAATGACCAAATTTCTACCAAACTTCTACCCCCCATTTAACCACCTTTGGGATAGTTTTTTCTAAATCGCCGAAAGTAACTTTTTTTGTTTATAAAAACAGTAGCGTAAATATACATTTCCACATTTTTTCCTTCAAAAATTATCATAATCCCTTACAAACTTCTACCGCCAATTTACCCCTAAGTGTTTCCAAAATCGCCGAAAGCAATATTTTCAATTTATAACTACAGTAGCCGTTACAACATTTTCCACGTAGCTCACTTCAAAAATATACCATACAATTTTCTACCCCCCGTTTTACTCCTCAGAGGTAGTTTTTCCTGAATCGAGCATTTCTACCAAGTTTCAAGTAAATCAGAAAATAAAAGTATTCGTTCCTATAGAAACTTTGCAACCCCCTTTCATCCCCCAAGGTGTCGAATTTTAGTTATCACGTGACTCATTATTTTCATTGCAGAGCAAGCATTTCTACCCAGTTTAAAGTAAATTTAAGCATAACATTGTTTTTTTTCTTAACAAACTTTGCAACCCCGTTTTATCCCGCTAGGGGTTGAATTTTAGTAATCGCTGAAATACGTCTCTCATTATTTGCATTGAAGAGCATTTCTACCAAGTTTCAAGTTAATTTGATCATAAAAATATTTTATCCATACACACTTTGCAACCCCCTTTCATCCCTCTAGGGGTTGAATTTTAGTAATCGCTGAAATACGTGTCTCTTATTTGCATTTAAAAGTATTCCTACTAAGTTTCAAGTAAATTTGATCATAAAAATATTTGATGTATACAAACTTTGCCACCCCCTTTCATCCCCCAAGGGGTTGAATTTTAGTAATCGCTGAAATACGTGTCTCACTTTTTGCATTGAAGAACTTGTCTACCAAGTTTCAAGTAAATTTGACCATAAAAGTATTTTTTCCCATACAAACCTTGCATCTCCTTTTCATCCCTCTAGGGGTTGAATTTTAGTAATCGCTGAAATACGTGTCTCGTTATTTGCATTGAAGAGCATTTCTACCAAGTTTCAAGTAAATTAGACCATAAAAATGTTTTTTCCCATACAAACTTTGCAACCCCCTTTCATACCTTTAGGGGTTGAATTTCGAAAAATCCCTTCTTAAACGATGCCTCCATTACAAAACCAACTTCCGCTCAAAATTCCAACTTTTTATCTTTATCGGTTTGGGCTGGGCGTTGATATGTCACCCGGGACATTGCCTTTTATATATATAGATAGATACTGGTACCCTTACCATGAGTTACGCATTACCGTACTTGCTAGCGAGTCGAATGCTCTGTCCCTTGCGCTCTATAAAAAAACTGCGAGGTCTGCGAGGGACAGAGCATTCGACTCGCTAGCGAGTTCGGTAATTGTCACTAAAATAGGGTGTGTGAAATTTTCGACCCATACCCAAAGTACAAAATGAAGAAAATGTATAATACGATATTATATTTTATTGGATTAGTATCCAATCCTACACTATTAAACGAGCTTTTTCTTATCATTACTTATAATAAACATGCGACTTTTTTTGTTTGTTCTATTTTCACAGTTCAACGTCTCAACGGATTAACGTGAAAGATACAAATACAGTTAAAAACCTGGATATAGATAACACGTATTTTATACAAAAATGCAATTCAATGAAATGATATCTTTAAATGCCTGCACGATGATCTTTAAACCAACCCAAAATTTGTTGGTACATACATAGATTTATCTTTATGTAAATAAGAATTTCGGGTACTACATGGAAACTTGGTTAGATAAAATGACCTCCATCGGGACCAAATGAAATCGTCAAAGCTAAACTAGACACTAAATTTCATATTACCGCCTCAGACATTCAGACAGAGCTGTATTTTCCAGTAGGGAACGTCGGAATGGCCCCAAAGGCTCGAATATCAAAGGAGTTTGCTGGCCAACAGTTCGTGAAAATCTAAAACCATGTTAGAAAGTCATGAGGGCAACTAACCCTCCCGTGCCCATATGTTGTCTTAGAAATCGTGGTAAGTAATAGGAGACAGCGTTTTTGAAATTAGAAAAAAAATATCCTTTGTCAACATACACTCGTACCTCTATGAGCTGGAAGGTTAGTATGAAACACAACATTCCTAATTACGGATGCCCTGTTAGTTTCATTCATCATTCAATGCTAAGGGAAGGAAATGGAGATTGAGAACCTTCAAACTTAAATTTTCTTAACGTTTATGTTCGGTGATATAAAATATACCAAGTCGATAAGATGGTAAAGAAACTTCCAAAAGCAAAGAAACTACATTTTACAGTTTTGAATGGAAACCGACATAACGAACTGTAGGTTTAACAAAGAAAAATCAATATAATTGAATAAATTTTAAATTTTAAATTGAGAGATAGGTATACGAATATATTTATATCTGTACCCTATTAATAACTAATATAGGTATTCCGCAACAAAGGTTCCTCAAACTTATTTCAACCCGCCGCAAAATGATTTATGACATCTAACTAGCAACAGAAATCGCTCTCGTTAGTGGTGAAATTCTATATCACAAAGTATAATATTAAACAAGCCCAGGGGCCCTAACATAAGTTTAGATAAGGCATCGGTCACCTTTTGACACGCAAATAAGTACGACAGTGACGGATGCTTTATCCACATTTGACACGCGATATAGACGCAACCATACTAGGCCCACAGTGGACCTAATATGGCTGCGTTTATTGCGTGTCAAAATGTGGATAAAACATTCGTCAGTTTTTTTTTTAAACGTAGGTACGAGAGTGATGGATGCTTTATCTACATTTTGTCAGGCGATACTACTATACATACTAGGCCCGCAGGGCCTGTAAAATGGTCGCCTTTATGCCGGTGGATAAAGCATCTATCTGGTCGGAAAGTGACAGATGTTTTATCCACGTTTAACCACATCAACAAACACAACCATAATAGACCACAGAGCTGGCAGCTTCCTCGCATTTGCATTGCTGGACAACGAGGAAATTCTGCCAGCATCTGTGGTACTTTGCCACGGGGGCCCTCTTTTTATTCGTTTTTATTTAGTTTTAATTTCATTGTACTATTTAGCGTAGTTATAATTTTTGATTTAATTAATTTTTTAATTTGCCATAGTTTTAGTTTTAATTCGTATTTTTTTATTTGTATTGTATGATCACTGAATAAATATACAACATAACATAACATAAACTCACGCCTTCATTCCCAGAGTGGGGTAGGCAGAGCCACAGACTCACCAACAACTCCAAAAACTTGTTGATAATTCTGTGACCACATTTTGCACAACCAGGCTAAGATGATATCCAGTGTGTTAGTGACAGGTTGCAAACCCATCGCCTAACAAACAGCACTACACAGCCTTTAGTCCCTTAGTCGTCTCTTACGACATCCATGGGAAGACATGGAGTGGAAACCTTCTAAACCCGGCACCACACGGGCAATAAATATATTTTCACCATAATAGGCGCAAAGGTAAGTAAATACATGGGTTATTGTTAACAGTATGCGACTTCCTCTTATTACTTAGACCAACCCCTAAAGCTATCAAGCGAAAAATTCACCCCGAACCTTTTCGGCGAAATCGGCTATTTAAACTTGGACTTATGCATATGGGGCCCAGTCTGACTAACGAGAACACGAAAAAATGACCCTCCGCTAACATAATACCCAGTCAGCCGGAAGAAGTTAAATACATCGGTATTCTGCCAAATGAAATTCGGTCCTAGATATTTTCTTTGTATTTTGTCTCTTTGTATAGGGATAGGTCCGAAATTTGTGAATTCTAGTTCAATTTGTTCATGAAGCGAAGTTGTTAGTCAAGCGCGAATTTGAGAGGAATAAGTATTTTGCGTGCTTTGTCTCTATTTGTCCCTATATGCTTCATTTAACTTCTGTTTTTAGGTTTTTGATGCAAAAAAAATAACTTATTAATTTAAAAACCCAATGTAGGGCTACACATAAGTTTCCAAACACGTTATTGAGGATTTGCCATACATTACTGGCATATTACCGGCGCAACTTAATGAATCGTTAGAATGGTAATGGATGATTATGGTTCTGATCTTTTGCTATGGAATTACATAAACAAATGCGTCCGATTTTATGAAAAGTTAACATGGTTAAAACATTTTGCATTGTTCATATTCTTCACAATTTTGTTTACGTTTTACACGAAAATGTGCAATAACGCGCTTAAAAATTCATAATGAGAAAATTGCTATAGGATGTCGTGATTTCTTTTGTGCTTTATCTCTGTTCTTAGCTTAACGACTAAATAACTAACAATCTATACAAATCGTGAAACGTACCGTAAACCACTTTGTTCTTTCTCTTTTACACGGCTATACTGCTAGTAGAGAGTAAAAGCAATAGCTTATGGTTCCGAACTTCAGTTTTTAACGAACGCCGCAGATAAAAATAAAGCATTGAAGCAATAGCGTTAAAAATGCATTATTGTTGAGGCGGTAGCGATAAATTCAAGCTATACGAGATACGCGCCAAAGCTTTTCAAGCATTTGCGGTGCTGACGATGAATTCGACACATCCAAAATATATTTCGTTGAAAAAAATGAAATTTGAAATTGTATCTTGGTAGCCACCGGAGCTTTTGTAGATAGACAAAACCTCCTACGAAAATAATCTATGATGAATAAGATTATCAAACATTTCTGCGAGTTATTGGCGTAAATATTTAAAAATCATTGGTTTCCGTTTTTTGTACTAAATTGAAAGTAAGTGATAAGCCACGTTTAAATTATGCCTAATTTAATGATACTACATTATTTTCAAAACCCAATTTCCGCTGATGATGTAGCAATTATTGTACAAGGAATCGGACATATGGAGTAAATTAATTTATGTATAGTCGACTAAGAAACTCTATTACCACTTTTCGACTCTACTTGTATGACTTTAAGGTCTAAAAGTGGTAAAGGATTTTCTTGGTCGACCTACCGACCGACTTGATATACCTATGTTCTCCGAACTTATAAATTGAGTGGCATCCGGAGTCTCTACAAATATGTCTACATAAAAGTATAAGGTTAGTAGTTGTTATTAATGTAAAGCATATTATTTGGAAGTTAACACAGTTAATTTGGTTGAAGTGACATTTACTAGAATAATTTTAACATGACTCCATCAAGCGACCCATGCATATGTTTGAGAATATATCCTCTTGGTACCTACTATAATATTATTTGCATCTAATATAGAGTCCTTGACGCGAAATCCATTTACACTTCGCCGGCTCCGATCTGCAGCTTAGTGAAAAATATGGCGGAACTGTTGAGCAAATTGATAATTGTGGGGTGAAGATACAGACAGTATTGAATTTATTTGGCCGAATTCGATAAAGCAATTGAGTGTTTTGTATTAGGGTATCGTTACTTGATTGACCTTGGTACGCGGTTCTGCAAGGAGTTGAGCCAAGCACCACCAGCAAAGGGCAAGTTGCAGAACATTTCCAAAAGTTGTTACAAATGACTGATGTATCAGAATGATCTTTTCATACAAAAATTAAGATTATTATAAGAAGTTACAGAGAATTTCAAAAACTTTCATACGTTGAGAAATTCCTCGTCGTTACTATGTTAAGCGACACTACTGAGCCTTTTTCCACTTTTTTCAAACCCATCTTGTTTTTGAAACCATTCTGTCAACAACCGAAGAACGTAAAATGAAAAACATATATTTATTTTCCATTTATTTTTCAGCACATTCAGAACTTGTCAAATACCAGGAAAAACAAGCATTTTTAACATAATCAATTTCTTTCTTTGAACATGTTTTTTTCTAAAACATGAACTGGGGTATATGTTTTTAGGTGTATCTCAATTATGCCTGGCGTGTAGCTAATAGACAGACGGCCGGTCCACAATATCGACTAATTTCCATACAGTTATGGTTCAACCAATAACATTCAATGGAACAGCTGATTCACTGCTAGTAAACGGTTCGAATGGTAAGCCATCTTAAAGCCATGTCATTTTTGAAGTGGATTTAACATGAAAATGATTAATAATATATATTTTAAACGATAATAGCGGTTATTTAGAAAAAAACGGTTGTCAATTTTGGCAAAGACACCAAACATCTTGTCTCCGCATTTTAAATTTTGTAAAAGCAACGTGGTATATACTGATACATAATGGCAGAGTTCTTTGCGCTGTCAACTGGGACGGATGTGGATAAACCTTTCGGTAGCATTGAAAAGCTTAAGTGAAGGCAATTCGTCACCGTCAGGGATCCAGCTGGCTTGTCGTTAGAAAGATATCCGATCAAAGATCTCTCAGAATACAAAATGATTCGAACCTTTTTGTCACAGTATAAACAGTAGTTCATCTTCAAACAAAGATGTATCGCGCGGCTTGCAATGTGTGAATGCCCCGTCCGTACGCACCGCGAGCCAACCCAAGCAAAGTCAACGGGAGGCACCAAGCCGGTTTAGTCGGGGCTACGTCGTCGCTGTGATTAGTTGCATGCGTATTAAGTGCTTCGACGCAACCCTAGCGCCTGAAACTTATAAAGGGTTAGAGACAAACTATTTTGAAGAACAAGTCTAACGAAAAGCAAGCTTTAAAAAAACCCATTTGCTGTTCGGATAATGTCGTCAAATAAATGTTACTTATCATGTATTTATTTTCTATTTCGCCAATTTCACATTAAATTTTAAATATAGCCTATGACACTCTAGTGGTTAAGACGAATCTAACCACGTATAATTTATTAAAATCGGTTTAGCCGTTTAGTAGTTACGAGCGGACATTGAGTTGGACATATATACAAGTCAAACACATAACCGTCCTTTTGGACTTTGCCACAGTCGGGTAAAAAATACTTCAAAATCATCAAAATCAAAATTTATTCACTTGAGATGCGGTTACATGTCTATTAATACTATGTATTTGTTACTTCCCTAACCTACTGCGCGCTGCGCTGTGTTCATGGGAGCGGTTTGTCACTTTAGATAAAGCATCCTCTCGCACTTACATAGTTGTCAGAAAGTGACAAAAGCTTTATTTGCAGCGATAAAGGCGATCATAATATGCCAGCTGGTACTCATTATTAATTTGCATTATTAATTTGAAAAGTCTTTGTTGATTAAAATTTGCATCAAAATAGAATTTTGTTGCAAATTATATTATTATTGTTGCTTTGTTGGGTCATAAAGTATTTTTAGACCGGAAAATATCACAATACCCGAAGCAGCGAACCCGCTAGTTCAAAATTAATAAAAGCTCCCAAAAAGTTACGCGCAAAAACTTTCCACTTTTTTGCGAATTGTTCTTTTATGGTTAAATCATTTTAGTTTTGAAAATGTCCATTTTTAGTGACACGCTTTGTACTTTTATGACTGATGACAAATTCACTACCTACCAAAATTACAAGTCAAGAGTTTCATCTTCAGTGGCATTAGAATAGAAGTCCTAAACAGAGAACCCCCCCCCCCCCCCCCTCCCACCTTAAAGATTACGATCAATTCACAGGAAATACAAAACCTAGGTAGGGTGGCACTGGGCACTCGGTTTTGCAAACTCATGCTGCGAACATGCCATCTGCGTATTCTCGTCGTGAATTTGATATACATACGGGCTCGTATTATTGTACACTTTTATGCTTAGTTGGTGAGAACGGAAGGCTTTATCTTACATATTTATTTATAGTTGTTATCGTAGTTTAAGAGTAATGTTCTTGCCAATGAAGTGATCGCTACTAAGAGGAGACCTCTGCTGAGAAGAAACGCCGCAAGAAACTCAGCAGTCAGTAATTTTTTAACCATATTTTATACTCGAATTATACCACTTGGTCTAGTATTATATAAAGCTTTAAATATTTAATTAAATATAATGATAATCAAATATCATGCGTAGTTCAGCGGGATAACATGTCAAAAATATTACGAAAAAATATTATAAAAAATATTGAGTCAAATTCAAATCTACCAGCACTTTCTAAGAGTAGAGTACTGCTAAGAAGAAACGCAAGTGCTTTTGTCATTGAATTGATCCCCTTGATATGACAAAACATTATGATTAACATACTTTGTCTGGGCAGCTCCTAAAATTCTGTGAAACTTTTATCAACTAGGCGTTATTTTGCTGTGATATTAACAGAAAATGTTGACAAAACTGTCCATTGGTTATAATTACGTAAAATTTTGAGTTTTAGTTTTTTCAGTGTATGAAGTCCCGCCTTACTACTTAATTTAACGTGTTGACGCAATGGTTTAGGTCAATTTGGGGACGGGGCGTCGAATCGAGTTAAATATCCATATTTCTAAACATACATAATAATAAATAAATATCGGGGACAATATCACACAGACTAAGTCTAGTTCCAAACTAAGCTCTAGGCTTGTACTATTACCGTAGGTACTAGGCAACGACAAACATACTTATATACAGTAATAAATACTTCAAACTTCGTAGACAGAGCCACTGCATCGTCGACATACGTTATTGCGAAACAGTGGTTACTCAAATAGGTACTTTTAGAGTAGTCCTTTTTGAGCATGATGTATTTTTGATTCCCCTATGGAATCCCACATCGTCATTTGTCCTAATTTTTTTTCTGAAATTTCGTTTATCCTAAAAACATTTCCACTTTAATTAACTTTTAAGTGTTGTTATAATACAACCCTAACCTAACCGAACCGCAGATATAATTGGACAACTTAAAAAGTTGCCTGACTCAGCTGAAAACCAGTTTAAGGCAAATGAAAATTCGGACAAACGATGTGTTAGGACAAAAGTTGTTAGGGGTTCCGAGGGACACCCTGTATTTTTATTTTCATTAGAAAAGGCTGCCATCTCTACACACAGCCCTATCAAATTATACCACGTGCGTTCAAAATTACTCCCAAAAACAAAGGCATAATTGCTCTCACCTAACAACCTTTCGCCATCTAACCATGTCGATTTGAACTCTGTCCGAACTAGGTAGAGTTTAAGTTTCGTGCATTTTAGTGTGCAATTTTGGATGCTCATTCAATGCGCTCACGTTGACACGTTGTTATGATCTCTTTGCTAATTAACGATGACGTTAGAGGCGTGCTAATTGTCCGTTGTCGATATTGTTTGGCTAGGCGAAACGATGGCAGGTGGTCGAGGACGCTAACAGAGTGGTGGCCGAGATTAGGTCACAGATCAGTGGGCAGACCATCAGCTCGTTGGTCTGATGGCATTTGGCAGACAGTTGGGAAAGGATGGATGGCGTTAGCACGAGACCTGGCAACATGGCGTGAAAATGAAGAGGCCTTTACCCTGCCGTGGGTGGATGTGGGCTGAAATTATGATATTGATGATGATGATGTCGTATTAAATGATGTTACGAGTATTGTTTTTTTTGCGTATTTTCTGATGCTAACGATAATTAAATGTACGTTGATCTAATAAAGTTTTTCTACTTCCTTGTATTTTTTTCATTTTCTTTATCGATCAACTATGATTAAGCCTACACTATTGCAGTAAGGTGTAGTGTAGTATAAGAGATGATACTTTCATGACAATCCTGAGCTTTAAAATAAGCTGTAAACATATCAAGTTGCAGCCAGTAAAAGGGAAAAGGAATCATTATGTCTTTGTATAGTAAAAAAAGGTTCGTCACTTTTCG
Source organism: Acleris cristana (assembly GCA_948252455.1). Classification (NCBI taxonomy): domain Eukaryota; kingdom Metazoa; phylum Arthropoda; class Insecta; order Lepidoptera; family Tortricidae; genus Acleris; species Acleris cristana. The sequence goes on along the minus strand of OX411782.1, from coordinate 6,659,677 downwards.
ACTCTATTTCAACGCTCTTAAGGTCCGAAAGTGACGTACCTTTTCTTACTGTGATTATACCTACCTTTCAATGCCTGCGACTTGTGAAGTTTTGACAGCTCAAAAAACGGCCGAGATTCTAGACGGTTAAAACCATATCGTTTTGACCTGTTATCGTATTGTCAACGTTTTGATAGCTCTTATCAACTTCACAGTAATGGCGGCCAAGCTAAAGCAATACCATAACAGAGGGCTTAATTGTCTAACGCACTCGTAATCACGATTGTTTTCATTTTGAAAATCGAAGGCTTGTCTGCATACAAAATGAAAATAATTGCTCCGCTTTGAAGCCGGTTGTGATTGCGAGTGCGTTAGACAATAAGAAGATATGGTTTTTACCACCAAGAATAGACGCCTAATATTTTAGGTTATATTTGAAAAACTTAAAATCTTGTACGTCCATTTTCTATTACAAGAACACCACCATTAAATAAAAGTCGTATTCGTGCTGGAACGAAGGTATTATACAGTATCTTTGAGCGGCGTTGCCGTGGCGACTGCACGCGCGCTCGCCGAGTTCTAGACGTGCCAGGGGATAGGCTTTAGCGGTTAGTTAGGCTTTTTAGACAAGTGCATAGTGCAAGTGCTGGCCTAGTTGTTAGTGACCCTGCCTACGAAGCTAGCGGTCCTGGGTTCAAATCCCGGTAAGGGCAGATATTTGTGTGATGAGCGCGAATATTTGTTTCTGAGTCATGGATGTTTTCTATGTATTTAAGTATATATTTATCAATATAAGTATGTTTATCGTTGTCTAGTACCCATAGTACAAGCCTAGAGCTTAGTTTGGGACTAGGTCAATTGGTGTGACATTGTCCCCTGATATTTATTTATTTATTTTATTTATTTATTAAACACCGTGTTTTTTATTTCCGATAACTTCAAGGAAACATTCCATAGGTTAAATTAAGTTCATTTCTCTAAGCCACCTGTATTCTAATTCGCGCTATTTTAAGATTCAATTATTTATTTAAATCAATTAAGCTCCCAACACAAGTCTAAAAGGTCCTCAAGTTGTTTACCTGTCAAATATTATCTTTACTTGTATATGTGATGTCATTCGGATATCGTCATAAATAATTGACACTAATTTTTAGAATAACTCAAGAGACCCTTTTACAATAACCGTTGATGCAATATTTAATTAGTATGTACTTAGAAGTAAAAAAAAGTATTTTTTTCGTATTTCAAAAAACTTTTCTACCACTTGGTTCCTATGAAGATACCCAATAATATGCCGAAGTTATAGGAAATGAAAAAAAAAACGCGGTGTATAATTGTTCCATGCCTAAGTGCAAGATGGGGTTATGTTTTTTGCACATAATAATATCTTAAATGTAGGTGTGTTACTATGGAAATTTTGCACTATAACGGTTTGTTGGATAATAATTAGGCTTACAATTTTTTCATTTTTAAAATAAACTAGTAGTTGTAGTGGTGATAGGACCTTGTGCAGGGTCCATCCAGATTACCAGTTACCAGCATCTTATCCTTTAACCTACCGTCAAGCAGCAGTGTTCGCATTGTTGTGATTCTTGCTTCAGTAAATATTTACCAGAAACACGATTGAAAAAAATGGAGTGCTGTTCAGAATGTAATTGGCATCATCATCCAGTTTTTACTTAAACGTTGGCACTTGAGAAGTAGTTCCACCTCATAATCATCATCATTTCTGCCAAAAAGTGTCCACTGCTGGGCATAGCACTCCCCCAAGGTTTGTCACAAGGACCGGTCCTGCGCCACTCTAATCCATCGGTACCACCTGGAGTTCCACCTGTCACTACGTCAAATTATTTTTTACCATAAAGGCCAGAAATAAAAGTTTCTGCAGTTCTACTATTATTTATTCTATGCTACCATCTGCACCATTTCCCTATCACTTGAACCCTGTAAAGAGATACGGATTTTAAAATAAAACTAATTTTAGTTCAACCAGAATCCATTCCATTTTGCTTGTCTTTTGCGCTGATCCTACTCTAATTCAGTATAAATTGATTTTGCCGGCGATTCTCTTTCATATTTCAATTGGCTTATACAACTACCAGACCGAGGGTAGTTGTTTAATATGCAATTGCAAATTGATTATGAATTCAAAGTAACTAGAAAGATACGTATTAACCAGTATATGAGTTCTCGTATTCAGGCTAATGCAGGCGCATTTCTAATTCAATCATCACTCATACATTGAGTGAGGGTTCCGAAGCCGACACTACAAACGCAAAAATTTTCTCAAAAAACTACGTATAAACACTTTATCCACATGTATTTCAGAAATTTATCAATTCCACTTGGTCGTGAAAGTATTCCTTTAAAGTTCGATAAGAAGATTTTTAGCTGTAAGAGAGGGAGGTGGGACACGTAACTCTAATGAAAAATCACTCTTTTCCAGTTAAATATTTTCTTATTTGGCCCCCAAATTAAAAAAATTGATAAACTTCTTATTATTTTAAGACCTATCCAATGGTATTTTAGAGGATTGTGAAGCACTGCTAAAATTACGTATCGGTCAAAAAAAATCCATACAAATGTAGCTCCGGGCGATAACGTTTCTCACCCCCCAAATCAAGTCCGATGTAACGTTTCCGTTATTTGATTTTTAAATTTGTTTCATTCTAAGAAATATTTTCTTAGAATGAAACAAATTTAAAAATCAAATAAAAGGAAAAGGAAAACGTACAGACATGACATTCATGATATCTAAAACATATTTAAAAATCGTAAAAATCAGACCAGGTTTAATGGGAGGGAAACGTTATCGTATTTTGTATGGAAATTTTCAGCACAATTCTCTTAACTTGATATCATAAATATGGGTAATCGAAAAAAAAACAACATTTTATTTGTCAATTTTGTCGGCATAATTTAAATCGTATGTATAGCTATGCCAAATAACAGCTTTGTAGTACCAAGAATCTATGAGTTAAACCGCGGACAGATGGAAAGACAGACATGGCGAAACTATAAAAATATTTTGTCTCAATGTTACGATAGCTCTTATTTACTTGACAGAAATGGCGGCCGAATCAAAAACAATACAATAACATGTCAAAATGCTTTTACCAAGTAAAACAGAGCCCTGTCCGATTATTTTAAAAGTCTCTTCAGGCTCGTATAGGATCGATCCTAAGATTCGTGATCTGAACATAAGAGCGAGTGAGAGCACGTTACTATCAAATGTATTTTTTTATGTTATGGAATGTAGGTACATTATCTACTTGTGTTTGCTAAGCTTAAATGAGAAATTCTGAATTAAAGTTTTTTTTTTAAAACCTAGACCGACTCTTTGAATTTCTATTTACTCCAGGCTGAATCGAAACAACCTTCGAGCCACTTTAAGCTCGATAAAAAAAAACCAACGCCATTCGCGCCAAAAGCATTTCAAATTTGGAATGGCGCACCTTCTAAGCGGATTCCCACTATCGCAAATTTAGTTTCACTTCTTCTCTGCGCGCTGTTCCTTTTGCTTAAGGTTGAAATTTATTTGTGCAGCTGGGTCGAAGAAAATGGTTTTGCTTTACAAATCCCGTGCATAGAGAACACAGATTTCAAATAAGGAACTGGCGGCTCATCCGATTGGACGCTAGGCTGCCATATTGGTTATACATGTCTGCCTACTTTATAAAATGGCTAAAATATAAAAAGTTCTATTCCGGGAGGGCTTTGATGGTTTGGTAAAAAAGAAAGGCAGATTAGGTCAGTTAGTTCATTATTATGCCCGAAGGGCAACCGCTCAAGAATAGAGCCCCGAGTAGTGGGGACCTGTCAACTCAGTATCAAAGTCGTAGGTAAGGTTAAAATAGCCGGCCTTCATATCTCGGTAAATGTTGTTTTGATAAATATTTACCCTTACAATAATTCATTCAACAGTGTTTCCTTACTTTAGTACCTTGTCACTTTAATCGTTGTGACATTTCATATCGCTGCTTGTCTGCAATAACGCTGCATCTCAAAATTGATGTTTTTTCAGGAGGGCCATTTGAAAATAAAACAATTTTTGGATCGATTTTTTTGTACTTAATAGAACTTTACCGGGATGCTTGAATTCAAAATAACACCCGCTGATTATTCAAGAATATTTTGTGCATCAAATCAAACGCGAAATCAAACAAAAATATGGCTAAAAACATAAAAACATACAGTGACTTCGACTTGAGCCATGGTATCTTGCTTTATAATTATATGCAAAAGAGGCTCAAATCTAAATACTTCATAGGTAGACAGAGTAAGAAAGGTCCAAATCGTAATACTCCACACATACATGGTATTTTTAGCATCAATAAAGGCGTTTTTTGGTTAGAGATATTACACTAAGTATCATTTTTCACAAATAAGGTACTATCATGGTTTGTACTCAAAAAGGTACTCTAAATTATTAACAATATCACATTAACATGCATTAATTCCTTAAAATGTTCTTAATATTATAATCATAAGTGGCACTTTTGTGTTTGTCACTAAATTTTTCTTAAACATTGCACTGGGAATGAAAATAACTACTTATGGCTATTTGATTAATGAATATTATGGGGAGCAATATTTTCGTCAACCCAACTCATACGGAACAATCGGCCTGTGCTCGTTTAAAAAGTACTCTGCATTTTTAATTTCTTCGAAGTAAGGGCTGGTATGTATATTCGGGAGTATCGTTAGAAAGGGGACTTGAACTTTCAACAAAAGAGGAACGTGTATTATCATCATTTTTAAATATAGAATTGCATGATACTTAGGTCTTGAACATTATTACGTTTTTCGAAATCGTATAAAAACGTAGTATCCTGTCGGTTTTAAATCTAACTTAATGGTAATAATGAAATCACAGTGGAACCAGAAATACCGCAATCAATGAATCCAATTTCACTCAGGAGCTAGGTCATTTGAAGATGGAGATGAGCTTGAAGATGAACCAGAAGAGGAGCTCTATGAAGAACTCGAAGATTTTTTAACATGACCTAGCTCTTGAGTGAAATTGAATTCATTGATTGCGGGTTTTTTTGGTTCTACTTAACTCCGATTTCATTATTACCAAACTTTCTATTAGTGAAGTCTGGTGAGATTAGCTACATTTCAGGCTGGTTTCTCAAAGTCGGTACATCTTCTTCAATAAGTGTTAGAGGACTGGTCTGCTTTTTTTATTGTATACGCTTGGTAAACTTTCATTGCTTTTTCAGGTTGAAGTCATACCACAGTCACTTCCACTCGGAGAGAGATTATTTTGTGCAAAAGTGCGATCTTCGACACTATCATCAGAGAAAAAGTCGTCAGTTTTATTTCTACCTATAGACTTTTTATTGGTATTTAAGTCTACTTGCAGATTTTGAAATATTTTTCAAGTTCGAATGTTCATTTCTGCAACCAAAACCAAAACGTGTTAGAGCATACATAGAAATTAATATAATTCTGGCTCCATTTTGATTTAATTTTAATATAACCAAAATGATTTAAAGAATACATACTTACACATACATACATACCTTCACGCCTGTAATCCCAGAGTGGGCTACGCAGAGCTACAGAATTATCTACAACTTTAAAAACTTGTTGATAATTCAGTATCCAAATTTTGCACATAGGCTAAGATGTTTACCAGTGTATTAGTGAAAGGTTGCAAGCCCATCGCCTAACAGTACTACAAGCCTTTATTCCCTTAGTCGCCTCTTACGACATCCACGGGAAGACATGGAGTGGCACTATTCTAATCCGGCAACCACACGATGATTTAAAGAATATCAACTAAAAAGCTAAAAACAAGCTAAAGATTATATATCCTACAGCACTTCGACAGTTAATACGAATCTAACGACACCTCATAATGTTTAAATCCATCGACTACAGAGCGTGCCAAATAAAGACTCACATACATACATACATACGCTGGAAATCCATAACTCTTCTTCGGGGAGTCAGGAAAAAAAAATGTCATCTATGTTATCGTTAGAATTTCGTAACTACGAATGAATACCTTTATATTCTTTGTAGCAGACAGTCATATTTTGTATTTGTTTTTATGCATACTTGCGAGTATTTAGTGAATAAGAGCTTATTTCTATAATACCGTCAAAAAAAGTTCTTACTTTTTCCTGAAGAAAATCCGTAACGCCAATGCTACACTGTTCCTCAAAATAACTTTACCGTTCCTGCGTTGTATTTGGCTATGTTTCACTATTGCAGAAAAAATCTTTCTTAAAAATTATTTAAAATCCACGTTTTTTGTAATGGACCTCTATTGTAGAAACGAAATTTTTCTTCAGTATAAATATTTTGTTTTGAGCCCATATTCACGAGAGAAACGTAGCGTTACTGTCGAACGGTGCGACATAACTGGAGGAATGCCACTCTCGCCAAAAAGATGGCGTCAAAATCCGACCAATCACAGAAGGGCACATCGTTCTCACGACTCCATTTTGTGACGTAGGCACACGGTTGCTTTATTCAAGATAAAGTTTCGCTTACGCTGCACCTCGTCCTGTCCTTAACTCGAAAACGTATTATTTTGAATTGCAGCGTTATTGCAGACAAGCAGCGATATATGGCAGTTTAAACATGACATTAAATAGACAAGGTACTAAAGTGTATACATCTTTTTGAACTCGACTGTACATACCGAAACATTGAAGGTATACATTTGTACAGCGTAATTATTTTTAAAAATTCTATATGATATTTCTTAATGTCCAATTCCGATTTATTAACTGCCCAATTCAGTCATTTAACCGCTCAATTAAGTACGTTTTAGTATTTTTCACGATAAATTGGTTTTTACTGCCAATAACATGCTTTTAGTAAATTTTGAAATACTTAAAGTAGGTACATTATTCTACCTACTTACCACCTCTTAAACTCAGTGCTTTATCACCGTTACAGTTAACTCATTCCTTTTTCAAAAGGGGCTTCTAAACGGGCCATATTTTCACTGCAATATGTGGCCGGCAACTATTGGTGTCTTTCTCTAACATACGAGTAAGAGAGGGATACCAATAGTTGCCGGCCACATATTACAGTGAAAATATGGCCCGTTTAGAAACCCCTAAACTTGTGTATGAAAAATAATCACAAACGAACGACGACTTAACCGCCATTAACTGACTCTGAATGCGGCCATTGTTAAGGGAACTACAACCAAGATTGTATTGGTGAGTCAACAATTAAAGACCATTTTCGCACAAATCAACAGCACTACTCAGCTGTAAATTTGTTTCAGTCAACCTACACACACCATAGGCGATATTCAAATTAGTCCAATCTAGTCAAGGCTAGCCTAACTGGCCTGGACGGTTGGATTTCTCGAATGGTCCAATTATGACCGCTGAACCCTAAAAACGCAATCAAGCGTGTACACAGTTCCTGTAACCAGGGTTGCAGACAACATTCAATTTCGAACGGTCCATGTGGCCTTTCGTGCCAATTACTATGCTTCTAACTCGATGAACAGTCGAATACAAAGATAAATGTTTACATTTTTGCATGAAATGTGGTGCAAAAGTGTATGTTTCAATATATTTGTAAACGACTTTATAATGTTTAGCTTATAAGCTCAGAGCACGCCTAGGAAAGCTAACGACAGTAATATTTTCAATTCATAAAAAACCGGTCAAGTGCGAGTCGGACTCGCGTACCGAGGGTTCCGTATTGAAGATAATATGCTTGGTAACCGCAAAAGAAAATACTCATTTTGTTATAAGCTTTATTAACCAGGTAATAAGGTCGATTTTGACTAGCCTAAATTTTAATACAGATTTTCTTAGTTTTTTTGTTATTTCTCAAAAACTGTAAATAATGAACACTTTATTTTATTTTTCCCAGAAAATATAAGTAATATAATATATAGATATACGTCAGGATTTTTTTCAGAATTTTTCATTAATAAACTTCGGAGATAAGGGGGGACGGACGGTCATTTTTTGTACATTTTTGACTATAAATCAAAAAGTACATCACAAAAATTTTTCAAAAAATAGGTTTGAAATGTGCAAATTAAGACCTTTCATATGACACCCCATTTGCTATAATCGAACCACTTTCATTTTTGAACCCCCAATTCTAGACCCCTTTTCAATTATTAATAAAATTAATTTCATATTTTTTTTACTACAAATAGATGCGGGCAAGCAAGTTGTACAACTATGCCAAATTTCAAGTTGATAGCATTTGCAGTTGCTGAGAAAACCTGCTGTGACATACAGACAGACAGACAGACAGACAACGAAGTTTCACCATAAGGGTTCCTTTTGTACCATTTTGGTACGGAACCCTAACAATAAGCTATAGAAACGCTAAAGAACTAACATACTTTATTGCCATTACGGTTGTTGTACAGTCACCAGCATAAATAAGTGATCATTTATGTACCTTGTCACTGTAACGTCGTGTTTGAAATGTTATACAAAATTGTGAAACGGTTGAAAGCGACAAGGTACATAAATGATCACTTATTTATGCTGGTGACTGTACAATCGAGTTCACAAATATGTGTATACATTTTAGTACCTTGTCACTTTAATCGTATTTATTATTTAATTGATAAATTTAATTTTCAAATTCGAAACTTCGTCTCCACCATCGTATATGTATAAGGTCGATGATGTGTACCATCAAATTGTCATCGTTCTCTAAAATAAATGTTCTTCTAAAGTTTTCTACTTAATACATTGAAGAAATAAAAGAATACGCCGCTTGTAGACGTCCGTTGTTTTCACCGGACAACGGACAGTCAATAAACGGATATCCTTGTATACATGTATTTTTTTTACCGGATTCATGTTAGCTTCGAGTGCCGAAAAAATAGTCTTAAAAAAGTCTTAAACTTTAAGATTTGCTTATAAATACCGCTAAGGAGTACCGGTACCGGTAAGGGGTACCGCTATGTACTTACTCCTTAGGACCTTATTTTCTTGCATTTTATATGGATTCGGAACCTCAACGTTTCAGATACTAGCTTTAAAAGGGAGTTAACTCTGCTTTCGAATACCTCCTTTAGTTAAAGTCGACCAAATTATTGATCCTTTAATTAGGCAAAAAATATTTTGTAACGAAAATATCGCTGAAATCGACTCTTCATATAAACAGACGTATCGTCTCGGCCTTATTGTTTTATGACGTGCAAACGACATTCAACCTTAGGATGATAGCAAATATTTTGCCGACTGTTTCTGGAAAGATTATTGTTTCTTTTCGTTCATATTTGCTTTTCCATGACTCAAGTCAAGATTTAATGTAGAGGCACAGCCATAGCCTTCACGAACGCACTTCATAACATGCACCTTGCAACTGAGCCTGCTAAATTAGTAGCCTAATTACTGACATGAACTAACACCGTAATCCCATACAAAATACAGCCGTTCAAACCAAAAAGAACTTTACGGTGACTGGCATTTACGTTATTCTGATCTTTGTTGCCATATAATTCGCGTAAAAGCGTACACAAGAACATCGCAGCCGGCTGCTGTCGTAAGACTCATTTTGACTTAAACGGACGTATTCACTTTCAGTGCCTAGGGAATCTGTTTGTATGTTCAAGTGACGCTTAAAGGAGTCACGGGCTAGAAGGAATTAATGTGGTAAGCGTAGTAATTTGTTAAGTGTCATGCAGGCTTATGCTGGCAGTTTATCGTGTTTTAAGTTAGTTGTGTGTTCTAAGAATAATGGAGTGGCTGAGAATGAGGTTTCAGTTAGTGACTTTTGCTTCGGGTAAGCTTTTGCTTGTATTTTCATTGTTTTTGAATGCTTAAAGGTACCATCAAGGCTAATCGTAACAAAATATTTCGGGAATTTGACTAAAAATATAATAAAGTAAAATAGTTTATTCCGAAAACATGGTCCATAAAAATTACAGAGGCACAATCTAAACAAAACTAAGTATAAAATATTAGACAGCCATTTTGTTTAGAAGTCAGCTTGTAAAAGAAATTTGTACATCGCTGTTCACACCAAAATATGTCAATGTCGTTTACTTATTAGACTTAACAATCTACATACGAAATAATTATCCTTACACTAGCTTGGGAGGCCCAATCATTAAAATAGTTTTTATCATCCTTAAGCAACTATCATTAATGCCAATAGCAGCCTGATGAAAAATAATGTTTTTACTACACTTATATTCAACAAGTTGTCGGCGTTGTCACTCACAATTCTCTGTTCATTCCTTTTTGGCAACATGCCCAAAAACAACAGTGCACATTGGGAAACTTTATCAACGCCAAGTCAGCACAAGACCTATAATATATGTTCTGCCCTACAGTATATGTCAGTATTGTGAAATCGGGCGTATGCTGCTAGATACGCAGAATACTCTAAGAGTTGTAGTCTTACAAAATAGTGAATTTGGTATTAAGTAACGATAAACATCATGATTCATTACGGTTTTTTCTTGTCAAAAGGAAAAACAATGTTTTGAGTTTTTTTTATGTTAATGCTAAGTAAGCATGGATTTTTTTAACATTATTTCATCAACCAATTACTCGAACGGTTGTTTCGAATTTCACAGTGCATTATGGGTATTCAATGGGAGACTAAAAGTAGTGTCGTGTATGTTATCATCGTTCAATCCTTCCCTGCTGTTTGAACCTACAAACCTACTTGGAATTTATGTGAGGACTTAATTAATATGGCAAACTCTTTTATTTTATCAACAACACATGAAAAACTGAATTTTTCGTACAAGCATACATATGAATCTTCTCTCCTGTCTCCCAATACGATAGGCATAGAGACTATGGACCAAGCAGTGTTTCCAAAACGGCAGTTGTTTTGGTTTTTAATTAATTTTGACAGATTTTTATGCCTCAAAGTTAACAACGCAAAGCTGATTTAATAAATAATATAAAACTAAAGGAATGATTTATATGGTACATAATAACAAAAAGGAAACAACTTTAACTTGATGTTTGTATCCATAATCTATCCATCCTGTTTAGACCACCACCGGTCTTGCGGTCACTAAACTTAACATTGCGTGTCAGACATTTTTAACGAGTTATGTAATTGCTATAGTATATAATTATCGTATAATCACCATTTAATTAACGTTACGCATTAGTTTATGTTATGTGATGGTACGATACTCTTATCCAGTTTTTGAGTTAGGCTTTATTGCTTTTATAAAAACACACACGTCGAAAAAAGCACTCGCTCTTGGCCTAAGAAAACATTAGTTGGAGCGAAATAATACTTCGTATCTCAAATTGAGCGAACAGGCACGCACACGTATTGAAAAGACAAACAAGGGGAATTGTATAAGTAACTGGGAAACTTTGTGTGCCATGCGTAAAGCTGAGGATTGGGTGGATGGAAGAAGACGTACCGAGGGGAAATAGGTTTTCATTTTGAATGAAGGTTGATTGAACTCACAAATGTCAACAAAGAGTGTTAATTGATTTATTTCTCTATATAATCACATTAATAACAATAAAATATATAAAAACTCCCGACATAATGGCGACGCTTTCTTTCAGAGCTGATATGTCGTAAATGGCATGACAGATTTTGAAAAGATTGAAAGAGTTTTCTTTTAAAAACAAAAGGCTTATGTGTAACGGATCACCACATAGAGTAAAATATAACGCCAAAAAATACTTTTTACTGCCGAAAATAGTAAATGATCCCCAAAAACTAACCTAACCTAACCTAATTTGGTGATCGTTTAATAATTTCGGTGCTCATTATATTTGGTGGCGAAATCAAACGCGATCAAATCAGTCCATCCCTTTGTGAGCTACGATGCAACATACAGATACACGGATACAAACATACCCAGATACACAGTTTAAACTTATTACACCCCTCTTATTTGGATACGTATTTGGCATAACATATTTACATACTTGGCATAATCGTTTTTCGACGAAAGCTTATACTGCAAAAAACGTATTTGGTATGATTGGCAATTATTCGGATATTAGAAATAACAATTTTATTTTCTTTCTAGTTAATAAATAATTACGATACAAAACTAAAAATGAAATTATTATTACTCATTAGAGGAAATGCTGCCAGCATTTCCGGGACGATACCGCAGGGCCGTTACTTAGATATAGCTTTTTAGTTTTAAAATATAATTAAGTTTATAATTGTAATTTTAGTTTTGTTTCGGATATTTGTTTGGTCGAATTTTAAATTGACAAGGCCCAATTTCAACGCGAATAATTTTGTTAAGCATAATGATCGTACTACATAATGCTCTGTGCAAAATGACATGCCTACCTAACTAGTATTAAAAAAAAAACAAAAGTCAGTGAGCCAGCAAGCGAAACGAGCGAGCCAGATGGGTCAGGGCAAAAGCGACTCGGATAGGTAAGGTTGTAACGAGGTTGTTAGAACCTCCTTTTTTACCTGGCCACTCTTACATTTCGATCTAAATCTTTCCAAATTCAAAATTGTTTGATCTATTCGGATATCGATCCTTAAGCTCATTCTCTAGAAAATTTCAATAGAACCAGACACATCTCGTGTCTGAGTACCTTACCTTCATTAAAATAATTTATTACTTATATTATTATTTAGTTATATTCTTGTAACTATATTTTCCGAAAATAAATATTAAAACACATAAATTATTAAAAAGTGATTCATTTATTATCAACTACAATACTACTCCTCTGTGTGGGTCTCAGCGATACTACCCTATACCGTCAGAAGGTTAGACGACTAGCTATAGCAACTCGGTGTTAAGTCTTTTTTTATGGTGAAAAAAACCTTGCGTCCTTGCTTGCTTGCATACTGCAACGTAATAAGCTTGGTGTTACAATCTAAGTTTTGGTTGAATAACTTTATGCTTTAATATTTTTTACATTCTGCTAAATAATTTTATGCGAAAAATAATCTTTACCACAATTTGGCTCATCAATGTTATGCATAAAGATTATTGGGCCAGCGGACTTTCTGCCAAGTGATTGTATGCGAAACTAGGATACGCTATAAGAGTTTATGACAATAAGTAGACCATTAAGCGTAAAGTAATTACGCAATATAGAATTATTACAAAAAAAGCTATACGTAAGAGAAACCCTTAATCGTGATATCTAATCGCTACCCTTGAAAAAGGTATCCTTGAGAAGTTCCATTGGCATCTGTGGTCTTCTTCATCAGTTACACTTCACCAAAATGATACTTTCTTAATACAAAATGCTTTTGTTATAACTGAAAATCCCTATGCCTATAATATTTGAGGAGGTCCAATTCCTCATTGATTCCATCCTCAGAAGTCTCAAAACTGGATATCTTTTTCAAATATTTTCTTTTTTCAAATCTGTTTAAAAATGGAGGAGTATTTTTTGAAGTCGGTTAAAAATACATCATAAAAAATAGAATATCAATATTAACCAAGTTCAAATTGCATTTTGTTCCTGAATAAAACTCTAAGAAGCTTTTTACTGAACCCCGTTAAGAATTCATCTTCTTAATCCCCGTCAAGGGTGAGATTGGCAAACGGCTTTTAGGAGTTTTTTTTTTAATTAGTAGCCGACGGTTGCCGTGATGGGTGAAAATTAAAAATTGAAGAAGCCGAGACTGAGTAAAGGGTGACTCGTGCTTTAATAGAAAAAGTTCACGGTTTTTATTTAATGAAGCCATAGATTTATTCTACTTTCAGGATTTAGATGCTGTGTTAAATAAGTTCTATTTTATCAGCGACTTCATAGAAGTAGTTAATCTTTTTTATTATTTCCAAATTCATATTTAAAAAAGTATCATGTGACCTAATACAGAACATAAAACGTCATAAAAACATAAAACATCTAAGTAAATATTTAAAAATTATAACTACTATAATTATAATGTATAAGATGTTGGTATTTATCTTTTATAAAGCCTTTATCAGCATCCATTGGATCAAAAAAAAGTTATTAATAAAATGCATTCTTATTAACACGATAGTTTTTGTACTAAAACAGAAATTGCTCATTTTATATTTAAAAAAAACATCTACTAAATGAAATAAGTGTTCTTTGCTCTGCAAAGGAACGCTGAAATGTCCGTACATTTTGCGCGGATGTCGCTCCTTGAATTAGTTGCGGTTTTTATGCTTCGACTTATTTACTTAGCATTTAGATTAAATAAGTTTTCTTACTACTGGAATTATTTTATTTACCGATTTTAACTTTATATTAAAATAAATTACATTATAAAAAACTTTTACCCCCTTACTTATAAACGTGGAATAGGTAACCTTGGAGTAGCTATGCCATGTTTTGTCCTTACCCGTCCAATTCAAATGTCACAATGACAGGTAAGGACAAAACGTGGCATAGCTACTCCAAGGTTATTCCATCTTTATAAGTAAGGGGTAGACTTTTACTATTTAGTTGAGCTGGGGTTCTATTCCAATTTGTTGAAGCCATAATATTGTAGTTACAGTTTTTAGTAGCTCCTACCTGTCAAATATATAAGTGTGACCATAACATCAACGATATGATTACGATATAGAAGCGAGATGGGCTAAAACAAACAGAAAACAAGGCCCTAAAAGCAAAAATAATTTTATTTGCGATTTTCTATGCTCCGGAAGTAAACATAATTAGTTCCTTATTTATAAATGATCTTCAAAAAGATAAGCAAACAGCATTTATTAACATACGATACGACAGTTTTACTGAACTGTTATAAAAAATCTTTTTAAAAACAAATTCACGCAAATAAGTTTTTAAAAATAAATTAGTTTTAATTTTCACACCAAATAAATACGAACACAATTTAAAAAGGAAATGATAATCAACGCGCCCGTTTATTGTAAATTGAAAAATTTACGACTTGATAAAAGCCGCGCGGGGACATATTTTTTCCATTTGTCTTTTTTCTCCTTTTTATTAAGGCTTCTAACGAAGTTAATTATTGGGGTCGAGTAAACAAACTTGATTGGATAAAAAATGCAATTTGGAATATTGTTTTCTCACAAATGTAAATTGTTAAACATTATTTTATTGAGCTACAAAACATTTGTCAATACTTTTTTTAATGATCATCATCATGTCATTCTACTTTAGTGCTCAGTATGGTTAACAATACTACGAACCACTAAATTCTAAACTTTGAGTGCCTAGTCCTCCGAGACCGAGATCACTCATCATTCGAGACTAGGGTTGCCAGACGTACTATAATATATAGTATTATACTTTATTTTGCCTCTGTATACTTTATTATATACGAAACACATAAAGTATGCTAAAATACTATATTTTAAACTGAAATTAATTCAAAGTTTATAGAGTAGGTAATATTGATTTCGGTTTAGTGTTAAAAGTATTTTGGGACGCATTATTTCTTAGATGTGGCACTAGTGACAGTAACGAGGAAAATATTAAAAGTACTTTATTTTTTCAGTGTATACCTACTTTATTTTTAAAGCCTTCAAACCGTCAAATACCTACTATATATCTCAGAAAAAAATCTGGCAACCCTATTCGAGACCGAGACTAAATCGAGAGATACGTTTAGGTCTAAAAGGTTTGTTTACATGGTTTACAAGTTCTATTGATGGCGACTTTATACATTACGCTTTTGTATAAAGAACTCATAAAATTTAAAAATAGAACGTAGCAAATTTACCTCTCTAATAGGTAGTGGAGGAAAAATTTATAACAAGATACTTACTTGATAAGCAAAGTTTGTAGTTCTTGCGTTGAGTTTCCTAACAAGATTCACATTTCGATGGTTCTAGATGCTCGGTGAAAAAGTTGCATAGTACATTTTAATGGTAGACGTGCAGTCAATTCAGTGCAGGGCTGAGGGGTGAAGTTTAAAATATGTTAATTCAGAACTATTTTAGCGACCAAATGATTTTTTTAATGATAATATGTGGAAATATGAAAATCAAAAAATTCTGTCATTCTTACTACTTTATTGTATGAGTAACTCCGTGATTTTCGGTGGTCTATATTATAATATTATCACTCTAAAAAGTTTCCACCATGATGTTAAATAGTTGTAATTAGGATTCAATAATCATTTGAAACTTTAATTCTTTATACATATTAAGTAACACGCAATATTATAAATACCGAAAGCACCGCCGTAAAACATCATTTTTTTGAAATAGCTCTCTATGCACTTTGTCTATCCACACAGTAAAAATAAAAACTTTGCGACTAGACGGTCGAGTCACGCGCTCATGTCAATTCCATAGATTTTGATAGTTTTAGATAAACGTTTGCTTAAGCGTTATGCATCTAGGGCCACGTTGTTTAGAGTTATTTTGAGTGGCCCTTTAGTAATTAGACTTTAACAGATAAAAAATAAATAAGCAAATATTAGGGGTCAATTTAATAAAAGGGGGAACAAATTGACGTAAGATGATGGAACCAGTAATGACAAGGCAAAAATAATTAAAAAAAAAATTAAACAATGTTGATTTTAAGTTGCTGTTAAAATTGAAGTTTTTTAAGTAAGGTTGTACACAGCTTTAAGCTTGAGTCATCAAACTCTTTGCTCGAAAGTTTCCGTTGCTCGATCGCTAAAAGCTATGCCGCAGCTTAAAAGCCTGTCGGTCTCTATTAGACTTTGAGGAGCCTCGTAAGCTTTCCGCTGGTTTTTTTTTTCATTTTGAAATAACGGCTGCCTCTGAACACCTAAAGCTTGAGATAATATTTTTATATCGCGACAGATTTTTATAAAAGGCCACATTATGCTAAAGTCGGTAGTGTATGGCGATCTTGATCTCAATAACCAGAACACTTACGTGTGGAAATAATTATACTTTATAAATTTAAATTTAAATTAAAATACAACTAAACTACTCAAATGTTAAAAGATATAAATAATTTACACTATAAAAAGAACACCCCCTCTAGAGGTCCGCTCGCGGCATGGTCCCTATAACACTGGCTGCATCACCTCTCTGGATAGCTAGCCCAATCCTTTGGGAGAGGTAAGCACCAGCTCTAGCATCTCCTGAGGTGTCTATGAGCCGGGATGACAGGGCTTTAATAAAGCCTTTCATATTGGCTGACCAAGGTCCCATGGTTTGCACTGCAAGCGCCACAAATTCGTAATCAATTAATAATTATGAATATTTGCGGCGCTTGAGGGTTTGGGCCTGATCAGCTGCTGCTTCGGCCTGATTACGGGTTGACTAGACGTGGGAAAGGGCGAATATTATGTCAATACACGTCGCGTCCCACACCGGGGTGTTGTTCTCTTAAAAACGAAGGAACGAGCGAAAGCGGAGCGGCGAGTTTAAGTAGTCCCATCCGAGCAAACAAAATACATTTTAGCGCGTGCATTCTCAATTAGGCAGCCTTATACGTTCGAGAACCCATGCTGCTAAATTGAACACACACGCTAAAATGTGTTTTGTTCGCTCTGACGGGACTACTTAAATGCCTCTTGGACATTCACTCGTTCGCCCGTCCGTACGTCGTTGTTGAGAGAATCACACCCCAGTGCCCTACCCAGTTTCCACGGCACCAATGCAATGTAGCTCCGTCTGGTCGCTTGCCGTCGTCCCTAAGTATCCATTAATAATTGTATTCATGTTGAATTCTGTAAATATTATATACTGAATAAATTTATGTCTATTATATTTTTATTTTAAACTGTAATAATATAAACCGATAATTTTGTTTTTTAAACATGAGTGAGACCTTTTTTTGCATAATTTTAATTGAAACTTCTAAACTCTATCTTTTACGATTACCTTTGATTTAATAAAATTAATAGTTTAGTTTGCTTATATCTTTTTAATTGTGTTTAACCGTGTTTTTCATATTTATTGTGGTTTTTTAAACGGCAATTATTTGAATTTAACGCTGCAATCAAGGCACGCGCAATTTATCTCAATTTCACTTTACTGTTTACTGTTTCACTTTTACTGTTTCACTTTTATTTAACAAACATTATAAATTTAAATCGCTAAAGATAGCGAAAAACAAATCAATGGCATGTCTATTTTCAGTGACCTTTTCAGCTAGTAAATTTTTCTTTGTCACAAAAAACTAAACGGTATTCCGTAAACATCAAACAAAAGCAGGCGATCATCACGGCCGCGTCAAGTTACGCCGACACCCCGGGGGCCAAACTCGCGGCGGCCTAACAAAATTATGTTCGCCCCCAACTTTGGCCGACACGTAAAAGGTCTGCCGGGAATACGGTTTTATGATGGTGCGGTGTTAACATGATTGTGAGTATGAAGTCCCCGGTGGTAAAATCAATGTGAAAAAAAGGTGGCCGTTATTTTCACCGACAATGCTATTTTATTATTATTTCCGTTTACAAAAATAGTTAATGCCTGTAGTAAAACTTAATAAGGTACATATTTAGGTCTACATGCACATATTTAAACTTTAGTCAAGTTAGTGTTTTAAAATTTACATTTACGATTGACGATTCCTTAAGGAAATTAGGACTTAAGGATTTACACGGAACGATCCGTCGTTACGATCAATCTGAAACGATATCGTGACGATTCATATTTCTATTGAAATTTAGATGCGATATTGCCACACACGTACAATCCATCGCTCGATTTCAGTCTGAACCGACGGATCGTAACAACGGATCGTACCGTATATTAACAACTTTGACAATTTGACAAAACTAAAATATACTTCGGCTGAAATCTAGGATTGTCTTTTTCCTAGAAGTATCCCTAAGTTCTATACATTTAGACAACTAATTTTGATACTTCAGATTTATGTTCCTAACTGTTGAAAGCAGATGGGATGGTTGAATGGAGGTGGATGGTGAGCTAATTTTTTTTTGGTTTACTTCAAATCTATCAATCGTCTGGAAGTATTTGTTTGAATAAGACATTTTATTTGAACCAAACAAAGCCACTGAAGAAGTTTCAAAACCGTTTTGAGCACATTTATCTAATACCTATCTAATAGCTATTATGCCCAATTAAAACTTATATTCAACCAATTAATTCCTCCAAAATCTAAGGCTAGTTATCAATATTAATCCTCAGTCGGCTTAATAGACAAAACCCACAAAGGCATGGCCTGAGTCATCCATAATTTATTCATAACAAAAAGGATTATCTATATTCCAGTTTGATTTAATTTATCGATTTTCAGCTGCGGCGCACCGAGATGAACGGTTGCTTGACCTGGTTGGAATAAATTGTAAATTAATAATAAACAAAATTGATCTTGTTATCATTTTTCATTAGTACATCGAGGAAATACGTTACTGATGTAGAACCTATCATTTTAATTTTAGTATAGTTTAATTCAATTTTAGTTTACGTTTAATTAAGATAAAATTATTTAGCTTTGATTTTAATAGTTTTATTTATTATACTTGTTAAATGATATGACTATATTTCATTGGTTTTCCGTACGAGGGTTGAGCGGTCAAATCCGATAAATAGAAATAATTGTTTCTTCAAATTTCAATTGTCTTGATGTATTCAATAATGTTCTTTTTGACACAACAAGTTATATCAACTTATCGGGTTTGACCACGCAACCCTCGCGTAGTTGTTTGAAGACAAAGCACGTACGCGATTCTCAGTTGAGTTATGTTATTATTTAATATAATTTTATGCCTAGCATTTTACTACCTCCTTCGGTCTCGTTCTCATTTTACACGCATTTCTGGCTTCCAGAATTTCTCATAAGACTACATATTGGTCTAACACACTGTACAAAGTTGCGAGCATCGCCTAGCTCGTCCATAATCAACGTTTTTAAATCAATTTATTGGCGATAATTACAACCTCGAGTCGGCGACCTTCGCAGAGGCCAAGATTAACAAGCTTACTAAAATTAGATTGTTATTAGATGAACGAGATTATTGTCTATCAGACGCGATAATAAGTTTGATGAAAAAGAAATTTCGCCTTATTTGTCGGTAATAAGGCATTTAATTTTATTTTCGAACACCACTACTGATAGAATAAATCTGTTTATTTTTAATCTGTTGATTAATACATTTAGCTTAATTATTAGCAATTATTGTATTTGTTTAGTTCAATAAATTCACAAGATCCTTTTACTGACATGAAAATTAATTGTATACATTTAATACTTTTTGACAACGTCATATTATGGTATCTAAGGCCCTGTTTCACAATCGACAAGTAAATTTATGTGCCAGTTAAAGTTAGATCTCTCCTTGTCTATGTTCAAGTGTAAGAAAAGGAAAGGGCTAAATTTATGTGTCAGATATGCTTTACTTGACAATTGTGAAACAGGCCCTTAGTACTCAGAGATATTTAACAGACAATAACTCATTCCTTTTTTAACTTCTGTATGGAACGTATTAGTCATCATTAACTACTCTGAATGCGGCCGGTAAAGCTGATCTGTGGGGCGTACAGGACAGAGCTATAGCAGTTATATAGCTCTGTCCGTTTCTCTCAGCGTAAACTGAACTGCATTGCTATGTCATAATAACCCCTCTGATGTTAGGAATGAAAGGCCTAGGGATTTCGCCGTTGTTATTGTGAGAGAAAGCTTCCGGTTTTTGAAGTCCCATTTGCGGCTTTGTCATTTTTCTTATTGATTTTGCGTACATAATTTCTCTAGATACTTTACGTTTATGGTATGAGGAAAGCAAACGAGAACAAGAGGCAGTAAGTGGCCAACGAGCTCCATAAAAAAAATTAGCTTAATTAGTATAAGTGCAATTTTAGTTTGCAAATATGTACCATTTTGTGTTTGCAATTTCAGAATGACAGACGGTTTTAATTTTCATGAAAGTTCGATTTTGAGGAGACACATTTAGTAAGTAGAAAATCAAACCAAGACTACAGCATGATTCTCCGTCTACCGATCCAAGCCGTAGCTGTAAATCGCTTCGGCCGTGTATTTGAATAACGTTATGTCTATGCATGTACAAAGTTATAACATTCGAAATTGTTTAATCTTTGCGACGTGAGTCAATTCTTTTTTTTTCTGCTGTCTTTACCACTATTACCCAACGATATTTAAATGTAGCCAGGTGCACACAAAAAAAGAAATATAACTAGTTTTTTAAGCAAGCCCTTATAAAATATGAATTGTAAAAAATCCGTCTATCGTTCCTAAAAAAATGATCCGAAATACGGTAGGCAATACCGTCCTACCCAAAATTGTTTTATACCGTCCCAAATTGGTTTTTACCCTTTTTAATCTTCCAAATTCTTTATCACCCCATACATCACCGTGTAATCTGTCCCCGGTAGGGTAAATTGCCTCCGTCTTTGCTCCCATAAATCCTTCAGAGCCTGAGGGGCTACTCCCAAACAAAAAACGCGCTACTTAATGCTGTTTCTTTTACACCACTGCCGCACATCTTGAGAGCAAAAGGAATAGCTTCAACGTAGACGCAGAATTACGTTTTTCTAAGTATAGGGTGACCTTTTCTCCCCGATCTATACTGACACTTAGAAACAGCTTCTTTTAATTTGTTCATTAAATGCACGTTCTTTGAATGAAAATTTAGATTAATTTGAAAGACTAATTTTATATGCCTAATTATTTTCATTGGTTGACTTTATGAAGCCTAAAAATAGGGGTTAATGACGGTTTAACTCCGATATAGAAGGTTAAGTCCAGTGAAGGTTTATAAGCACTGTCTTATATTTACTAATGGGAGCAACTTTATCGTTTAACTTAACCGCTTATTGTCGTGTTATAAACTAAATAATTAACGTGTTTTAACACCGAAGCAAAAATAAACTTTACGTTGGGTTTTTTTGGATAAGTTTATTATAATTACCGAGATAAACATCCATTAATACAAATTGTAGGTAGTTAATAATTTCTTATACTCATAAACGGTACCTACAAAATGTAGTCAATTCCTAATTCTGATTTTATCTAGGGGTTCCTGCCTTTTAGCTTTCGCTTGCGGAGGTACAGAGGGAGATCACTAATCCTTCTTAATTGACATCTTTGACTGTAACTGTAATCTGGCTAGCAATAGGCTATTTGACAACATTGAAAATACACTACAAATTGTGGTCATCCTATTAGATAATAGCGTAAAACAACATATTTCACTTTATTTTAAACTAAATTATGTATATTTTTTTGGAAATTGCACAAAAAAAATGTAATATTTTTGAAATTTTATCTGTGGCAGAAACGCTATGTGATTGCTTTGTAGCTGTGGTTACTCGCTGGTGTCGTCAAACGCAAGTAACCACAGATCATAAGGGCATATCTCTTCAAATGATTTTTTATTGTTTACTTGCGTGTGACGTCACACTTGTCATATGGCCAGCGCCATGATAGAAACGGCGTTTTAAGCGCGGTTTTGAAAATTTAAACTTTAACATAGATTTTTATTGATAATACAGTAGAATGTCACGGAAATATCAATGTAGTGTGCTTCTTATGTAATAAAGAATCATTTAAAAAGGTTTTCTAAAATTAGTCAAATAGCCTATTCATGTTACAATAATAGAAATGAAGTAAATTCAAAAAGTCTACATTTGTTAACGCATAATGTGACAAACAGCGTTATATAACTTTTGAACGAGGCATGTTGTAAAAGAATAAGAATTACGAGTATAAGTTACGAGTTTTAATGTCTATGTATGTAATGTAGTATGTTACGATTATCATAATTCAGCCGAACGACGTCCACTGCCTAGACATAGGTCTCCCCCAAGGTTGTCTTGTATGTATGTGATCAGAAATCAGATTATTCACTCTAACTCCTTAACTACTGTACCTACTAGTTTTAAAAAACAGGGTCTCAATAATGTTTTTTCAAGAACGTGTTAGTGTCGGAGGCTGTACATAAATGATAAGCGTGCATCATACAACGTTCCTGGTGAGTTTGGAAGTAGTTTCTTGAATTAAATAATTTATTGATAGTAACAGAAATAATAACGTACCTGTCTTACATTAACGTTGCAAGTCTAAAGAGAAAATCAAACTCGCACACATCTACGAAACCCGCATGAAACTGGCTGCACACAGAATTAAAGAAACCAGAAAAATAATGCTTTTCCAAATTTGAAATTAAAATTCCTACATTTGGCCACGTTCCAGTGCTCTCCCGAATCTAGAATTATCTGCGTGTCAAGTGCAGGCGGCGCATTAAGGAACGCTGCTCATGGAACTTTTCAAATTTAGCAAATGTGACGAAAATAAAAAAGGCTTTTTTTTTTAATTTAAGTTTTGCTAATCGTTTTACGTTGTAAATTGGAAAAATTAACATTGCATAATGATCTCGTAAAACTTATTGGACTTATAAAGTTTACACTAAAATATTGTACCTATCATCCATATTATCCGGAGGTTTCACAGTTATTAGGTGTACAGGCTTACCTAGTTTGTTCTAAGGTTTATTACCGCGTGGGATGACTCACGTAAACTATATAATATGTCGTAACTTTTTCTAGGGTACCTTATAAAAACTATGTTCTTTTACTTTTTGGCTAAATTAATCCTTTTTCCTTTCCTTTTTTAGTATTTTCCTTAATTTAGGAAGTTTACCTATTATGTTAACGAAATAACTTTCAACGAACGCATCATTACGCAGAATTTTGATTTCATCGAATGGTATTTCTCATGAGTTATTTTTTGTGGTAATCACAAGTCTAACCTAAAATGTCATAGTTTCAGCAGGAAAAAGCGTTCGATGAAATGATACTTCATCGAGAAGTTAAATTCGATAAAATTATGGGTTATCTAGGACTGGTTTAATTTTATTTCTTAAGCGTGTGTAGGTGTATTTTTTTGCTATCTGTGACAAAGTAAAGTAAGAGGTTATAGGAAAAATAACTTCTCATTTGACTCAAAACACTGAAAACAAATGAAACCAGTGTACATGAAATTTATTTAACTTGGTGACGTACTTCTCAACCCGGTTTATTTTCAAAAAAATAAACTGAACGTACTTTTTAATAGTTGTATTTGCAATGAAGTCATGTATACACAGCTTTACGCTGCTTATCTGCAGTTAATGTACAAGGCAGCTGCTCTAAGCGCAAGATTTTATTAAAAGATTGTACATACGTCCGAGTGTGTAGTTTGGCCGTTTTTGTTACTTAACTCTTGCGAACAAAACTATTATAATGTAATAAGCTCATTTCTCGCTCGTAGCTGTAGCTGCTAGATAAGTTTGATTTTTTCCTGTAAATCGTCTTGCTGGTGTCATTTTTATAATGTGCCAGAATAAGTTAACTCTTTTATATTTTGTACTAGCTTCTGCCCGCGACTTCATCCGCGTAGATTTCGATTATCGTTATTCCCTCGGGAAATTTAAAATTTTCCGGGATAAAAAGTAGTCTATGCATTAATCCAGTGTATAAGCTATCTCCATTCCAAATTTAATCCAATTCCGTCTAGCCGTTGCAGCGTGAAGGAGAAAAAAACACACACACACACACATACACATACGTTCTCATTTATAATATTATAGGATGGAAAGTAAATGACTTATGGCATGAAAGGCATTTTAAAGCAAGGAAGGCGAGCACTTAGGCCACTGATGGAAAATGGGTTCTGACGCTCATATGAAAACTCAAGAATGTAAATGTATTGCGTATCCTAAGGACTAAGATGCAGGCAATGCGGCCGGTAGTTACTATATGGAGTAACACAATCAGCCGAAAGATGTCCACTGCTGGACAGGCCTAACCCAAGGTTTGCCACCAGGGGTGTTATTCTCTTAAAAATGACGGTCGGTCGAACGAACGAGCGAAAGCGCAGCGGCGAGTTTAAGTAGTCCCGTCCGAGCGAACAGAACACATTTTAGCGCGTGCATTCTCTTTAGGCAGCCTTATACGTTCGAGAAGCCATGCTGCCAAATTGAATACACGCGCTAAAATGTCTTTTGTTCGCTCAGATGGGACTACTTAAATTCGCCGCTTAGACATTCAATCGTTCGTCCGTCCGTTCGTCGTTGTTGAGAGAATCACACCCAAGGACCGGTCCTGCGCAACGCCGCTAACATTAATTTCGTGCATCCAGGGAATATTCGCACCTTAGGCTCCGCGCTATCTGCCTGTCAGTCAGTCAATCAGTCAGTCATAGAAGAATTTTATATGCTTAAAGGTAGAAAATTGATAAAAATCTTACGCTTTAAAAGCCGATCACCTTGTTGTGGGTAAAAAGTTTCACGACACTCAGATTTTCCAAGTGTTTTTATTTCTAGTGTCAAAAATCGTGATTTGTTTAATTTAGCGGGTGTTAAAATTGCTCACATAAACATCCATTGCTCCATTATAAACATTCCTAGTACCCGATGAATTAAAGTTACTGCCCAACCTATCACAATGAACTCAACAAAGTCGGGCCATCAAAAAAATAAATTGACCATTACAAGGGCAGTTCTAGAGAAAGCAATCAACTATTTGCTTGCTCTAACCCTCCTATATTGCGGTTCCATTGACAAGTGGTCAAGCTGATTTAATAGCAGCCCTAGGCCTATATCAAGCCGGTTATTGGACTAAGCTAGGGCTCTCATGTGATATTTAGGGTTGTCGCTCCAAACTCTAAGTAAAAATAAACTTATCGCTGAAGATGTAGGAATTTTAATTTAAAATAAATTAAAGAAGTATATAAAAAGGTCAAAGACAAAATTGGCATACATTTTATTATCAAGGTATTATAAGCCTAAACAAAGTCATGAATGAACTAAAGAAGATAAGAGATAGGAATCATACAGTGGCAAATAGCCTAACTAGCACTTGTTTTCCCAGTTTTTCCTAATTTCGTTCCAATATTTTAAGGTTGTTTTTGACTTAAGAATATTCAAGCAACGATATAGCCGAAATTATTTTTAATTTAAAGGTACTTAATTTCATAATGTTAACTGGAAGTGGATTTTACTATAAAATAAAGTCCAGCTTTTTGTAATGTAGTTGCGAGACAGTGTAGTATGAATTAATTCAAATTATAATATATTAAAGATGTACAGAAATAAAAAATATCTGTACATTATTTTACAATGTATTGCAACGCCGTTCATTGCAAAACTTCAAAGCAATGTGAGGATATAATAGTAGGAGGCAAGGCAACACATTAATATCTGATGGCATATTGAAAAATAAATAATCTCTGTGCTATAACATAGCTCTGCTTGTAGTTTTGCCGGGTGGTAATCCGGCGTAATGCCGGTAGAGATATGGCGGCACTAACGGAAGGATTATCCAGTCCGGTTGTCCGGCAGGTATGTCCAGAATTACGGGTGACGTACAACGGTGAGATTTGTGACATTAAAGTTAATCGCGTAGTCGCACGTGTTAAATAACTTCATTTTCTACGTAACAATAAAATGCCATATAAATCTGGAACCGGAAAGGTAAAGGAAGCTAGAAATGTGGATCTTGTGTAATTAAAGAATCTTTCCTGTGTACTGAAACGGTCCGGACCGGATAGACGCGTTATTTATTATAAAACGTACAAAATCAAAGCACGTTTTCTTTTTGCAGTAAGGTCTAATTTGGCAAAATGCGAAACCACTAAAGGCCACTAAGTGTGTGAATAGTAAGCACTACGCTTAAGAGCCCTCAGTGGTTTACCTTTTTTATGGCAAGGAAAAAACACAAACAATCACGCCAGCCGATGGTAAGTGGGATTTGAGACCCATAGACATTTTAATTCTCAAGACTACAATCTCAAGACAGCAATCCTAAGACCTCAAATGCGTTGTCAACCTTGAGGACTAAGATGGAATGACTCTATACTAGTAATTTTATCGGTTGTCTTATCCCCACACCGGAACACAACAATGTGTGCTGCTGCTTGCGGTGGGTTAATGGTGGTAGCGGTGATTCCAAGAAAACTGATAGCTTTGACTCCATTTCTAACTAATAACTTATTTGTAAACCAACCTTATTCTGACCGTGTTAAAGCACTGATGGTGTTGTAACTAGGTTGTGGTCAAATCTGGCGACTTGGTTAGATTGTGACATCCGGACGGACCTCGCACAAGGTTCTATCACCAGTAAACTTCACTAGTTGCACAGAGGAAGAGAGAAAATTTCGGTCAAAACATCTATGAATATTCCTATTTTAGTATGAAAAAATAACATTCTCAATGCCCTTAAATGTTTTCGAAAATGTTCTCAGTAATTTCCTAAAAATATTCCCAAACTTCTGGTAATTTTCTGCAATTTGCACATTGCTAGTTCCCAACCGTGCTATTACTAGAAATGACTCAAAGTATGGCTTAAAAAGAGCGGTGTTTACTTAAAAAAAGCGACGATTTCTTGGCTTTTTCGCGTCATAAAAAAAACCCGTTTTTCGGATAGTTACGATGTAACACGCCGAATTCAATTCTGAATTTCACTGCAATTATTAAATTGTAATACACATGCACGCGTAACTATTCAGCAAAAGTATACAAGTACGAGTGAAAAAACAATAAATTCTAAACAATGACTATCTCGAAAATCGTAAAACTTCTCATTAAGCTCGTGTTGTCATCTATATACAGGTTGATTCCACAATCATACACACAAACACCTCTAAATACAGGTCACCGTGTATATACTGATGCTTCAAGTTAGGCAAACAACCCTATGAAATTTTCATAGCTATTGCATTCATAATCAAATAACCAAATACCTGTAATTCTCATAGTACATATTTATTACGCTTATACAGCTCGAAAAAGAATGAAAACCAAATTTCCGCTCCGTTGAAATGTTGATTATCAACAGAGTTAGAAGAACTTCCGCAATGCGCCCCCAAATTCGACGCGAGAGTTTTTTCAATCCCCATTTATCCTCGCCTTGGGACACATTTGTCGGTTCCGTGTGGAAAGCTAGTACCCAAATCTGCAAAGCCTTATGTTAGCCTAAGTTTAAACCGCACATACGCTCTTTTAATGTTAATACGTGTTTGAGTGGATAGAGAATTTATGCAAAACAATGTCGTGAATTTTCCTTTATTAACTCATTGTACGTTCAGGTCAGAATAAAGTTTAATTAATAAGTTTATCCTTTAACGCTAAAATGTTATTTGTGCCGAAAAAAATTACAGCGACCATGTCCTGACCTAAGTCTGTTTAACTTACACCAGAGCTTTCGAGGTAGATCGAAGCCCTTAGGTTTGGCTGTTGGGTCGGGCTTGGGCTTGGGATTCATTTTTCCAGTAAGTATTAGAATAGTATTAGTATACAGGGTGTCCCAGAAACCGACGTCAACCTGTCTAGGGCTGATAGAGCAGCTAAAAAGCTATCGATTTAACCCCTATGTATATTTAGCGATTTTTGCTAGTTTCGGAGATATTGATCATTTAAATCTGAATTTTTGTAATTGTCCCTTAGGTATGTCTATGTCATGAAAAATCATTAATTTCATGTTTTATTTCATTAGTTTTAGTGTTATCTTACATAATTAGAATCATTACGAATCAGCGAAGTTTTTAAACATATTTGCCCGTTTTTTTAAATATGTTTTTTAAGTAATCACATAAAGTTTGTTTCTCTATACTAGGTGTCCCCAGTGTTTGCTTTTAACTTTGTACCTATGGAAAAAACAACTTTATGTGATTACTTAAAAAAATTACTAAACAAATAAACGCTGAATATATATAGGGGTTAAAGCTAAAAAGCAGCTGCTCCATCAGCCCTAGACGGGTTGACGTCGGTTTCTGGGACACCCTGTATGTAAAAAGAAGATTAGAAGTCAATCCTGACACATGATAGGTGTCCAGTACAAATTATATCCTCAAACCCAAGAATCCCACTAATATTATAAAGAAGCGAAAGTTTGTGTGTGTGTGTGTGAGAGACGGAATTGGATGAGATTTGGAGATAGCTTATATCTTGGATTAACCCATAGGCTACTTCCATGCCGAAAATTTTAAAAGCTCCCGAGAGAATAACGATCATCGAAATGCAGCGGGCAGAAGCTAGTAGGTTATAAATTGCAAGGATAAGTGTCAAAATTCACGTATTACCTTCCCTTCACATACCGGACATCACTCCTGCATTAGCTCACCTTTGCTTTTGAGAGAATCACTACCCAGGTCTAAGTGTGCCTCAATGAATCCATTCACCGAACGAAATAGTTCACGTGTTCTTTCCAACCTATTTATTTACCGACATGTCCAGGCGTATCTTAAGGCTGGGTGACCGGCGGATATTAAACGGCATGCACCGATGAACGCTCTAAACTTCCTTCGTCGCATTATAAGGAATAGAAAGGAACGGATGTGGCATTGAATTTAAAATAAGACTCGTTTAAAAACACTTGGAGACCGAGCGTCGCTCGAGTTGAAAACCAGTTTTCCCAAAGATGACAACTTGACGGATCGATTATAAATCGTAAGAACTATATTTTCGAGAACGCTATTAACAACAAACAAACATATTATTTAAATATTATTCATATTCAAGTACCTACATGATTAAGAATTGATTTATACTAGTTACATAATGTTTTGTTTCTTATTAGAAGAATTAGGTGAGCATTTCTCTTTTTTTTGCAACTATGGATGACATCTCCAGAATGGCAGGCTCCTAAATTATTTGTATGGAAAGTTCCTTTTGTGTTACCAAAAACGTATGAATATCGGTAACACAAAAGGAACTTTCCATACAAATATTTTGGGACACATTAGAATATTATTTAATTACTTATTGCATAGTTTGATGTTCTCTACCTAACTGCCATTTTTTTTTTAATTCTGGTGTTGTCACTCATAGTGGCAAAAAAAGAGAGAAATGCTCACCTACTTTATGAAGGACCGGACTTCTGAAGAAGAAAAACAAGAAAATATACATAGGCTACTTTTTATTATGGATAATTAGACAGTTTCCGGGAGTTAGATGGAGTCGCACGCAAAAGCTAGTGTTCATATAAGTCGACTAAAATAAGAAAATTAAATATAAAATCGGAATCAACAATTACTTGCTTCGTGCGTCACCGCATCAGTCAATCCCAAGTCCCGGGATCACGGGGCACAACTTTAATTACGTACCTGTCATGGACCAGACGGAAAAAAACTTTTAACGAAGCTATTAATAA
This sequence comes from Acleris cristana, assembly GCA_948252455.1. Lineage (NCBI taxonomy): Eukaryota > Metazoa > Arthropoda > Insecta > Lepidoptera > Tortricidae > Acleris > Acleris cristana. The sequence goes on along the minus strand of OX411782.1, from coordinate 6,629,790 downwards.
TCTAATGAATCTGAACTTAGTCCCGTATACTTAATTGAGGGAACTTGTGTACGAGATGTCAAGAACTTCGGAAAGGTCATTAAAAAAGTAAATAAGTTGAAGACGAAATATAAGTTGTAAAAAGTGGAAATATGCTATTCAAATAAATTTTTGTGTGTCATTTTAATACACAATACTATGATATTTGTTGCCGTCATCCAGTAGATTTACAATTTTACGCAAAAAACACAAAGCGTATTTTTTTTTAATGGAAAGTATTATTCTACTGGACCGATTGAGTTGAAATTTGGTACACATAATGTAAATTGATGACCCGAACACAGATGTGCAAAGTAAATTAAAATTTTTAAAACGTTTTGCAATCTTTATTGTGTCATACCTATGTCAAATGAAAGGACTTGTTGTGAGGATCTCAAATATATTTTTGTATTTATTGTAAAATAAATCGTTTTGATTTTGTTCATAATAGAAGACGAAAATTGACCATCCCACCCCTGATCTCCGAAATTACTGAGCCTTCAATTTTGAAAAAAATACAAAATATAGTTCATATTAAAGAAAGAAAATAAGTCAACGAAGTATGAAAAGTGGGATATCGTTGAATAGGTATTTAAAAATCATCTTCTTCTTTCATCATTTATCATTTTGAATTATAATTGAGGATTTATAACGATTTAAAGTTGGTTAGCAACAGTCGGGTTTTTTAAAGCTTTTTTTTGTTAGACTTGTTTTAATAAGAATAGAGCTCCAGCTTGCTAAGCAGTCTCATAATGATTTTAATTACAAGAAATTGCCTCATCCAAAGCATTATAGAATCTTCAGGTTCCCTGCAGGCGGACAACGGTATCTAGAACTTCGACACTGCACAATGGGCTATCAAGCGATAAACGGAAGCGAGGCTTGATATTGTTCTGGACTTCTATGTAGAATTTTGTATTGTTGCTAGAGTTTACAAATGATTCATTCTACATACCCTGGTAAGATCAGAATCCTTTGTAAGTTGCTAATGCAATTTTTTTTTGAACGTGTTTCTTGTATAAATAATATGGATGTAAGTAAACGCGTTCGAGACGGCTCTGGACCTGCGCCTGCGTCGCTATTGAATAACGCACTCGCAATCGCAATCGGCTTCAAAATGAAACAATTGTTTACATTTTGTATGAAGACTCTCCTTCGGAGTGTCAAAATGAAAACGATTGAGATTGCGAGTGTGATAGACATTCTCTTTAAAATAGCGTTCGGTCGGTCGAACGCGTGAACGACTGAACGCGGCGCAGCGGCAGCGGCGAGTTTAAGTAGTCCCGTCAGAACGTACAAAACACTTTTTGGCATACGTGGAGCGGTCTCCAACTCCCAACATTTCGACAAATGCTTCCCGGGTATAAATCATTTGCAGTTGACTTAATCGAACTGTTACTGATTCTATTTCAAATCGCTTAACATACATTAAAACGAATGATTTTGTCTCTCATAACTTGATCTAAGTTTAAGTTCATGCCTCAATAGCTCACCAAATGTGACACCACGTTTGAACGTAGGTATTCAGCTAGTCGCAAACGTGGAGCGGTCTCCAACTCCCAACATTTCGACAAATGCTTCCCGGGTATAAATTATTTGCAGTTGACTTAACTGTTACTGATGCTATTTTAAATCGTTTTACATACATTTTCTTAAGTTTTTGTTGAAATAAGGTCGCACCAGCTAAAGAAAAATGTTCTTTTATTAGGTAAATGTCAAGGGATTTTAAAGCGACTTTCTGTCAATTAAAAACATATGTAGTTTCAAATTTTGTAATGTTCAGCAGTTGGTCTTTTAAAGGTCACGGTAACATAGTTCTCAACGTTTTTTTTAAACTTACATTCGAATAGAATTGGGAAGATTAAAGACGAGTAAATTTAGAGAGAGTTAAACAAGTGATCTTGCCATTACTTGACCTGTAAATTAAGGTACACATGGGAAATAGAGGGAAACTTTACATTACGCGTACGAATTTAAGTCGCGGACAGACTCTAGTAATATTAGAAAAGTCAAAGAGCTCGTTTCTCGAAACTTACTAATACCTAAATAATATTAATTCACTCAACTTTCTAAAATTCTACTTGTGAAATGTACCGCATAGACTAAAATTAATAAATGTTGTGAGTTTCATAAAACGGGTCCCAGTTCAATCAAAATATATTAAATATACTTGTTGGCGCCACACGTACGAGTTCACAAAACTTACATAATTACGCTTCAAATTTTACTGTTAATGAAATGTTCTGAATTTATGCCTGAAAGAGTACCCATCCATATTAACAAATTTAGGCGTGTCAGATTATTAATCTCCGATGCTCATCTGCTCACGTCCGCTAGCTGCAAAATTGGCAATACCGTTTCACGCATGATTACCATACCAAATACTTTCTACAATACATTAGATTGCCTATAATCAGCATGAGCTGTGGTAAATGGGGTGGAATTTTGTTGGACAATGGAGTGGAATTCTGTATGCAGCGCACATGAAATGCAATTTATAGAATGTTTTACAAATTCTGGTTAGGTATTTTTATGTAAAATTTGTGTGAAACAAAGAGAATTATAGGTACAATGCAGTTGCACATAAAACAACCTTTGGGTTTGTACAATTGGACATCGATCTCACTCACTCTTGTACAGTAGGTCTTCATAACTTAGGAGCTATGCTCTTGTCGGTGGCGTGTCCGCCATTCCTCTCTATTGGATCTTGATATGACACGACCTTACTTTCTCTTTCACTTGCTCAAAGTAACCTAGTCTGGGTCGTAGTCGCAGAGGCCTCTTTTGTCTTCTATTTTTCCCTTCTATCATATTTTTCATGAAATTATCGTATTGTAACAAGTGCCCTATCATCTTCCCTGTTCTGTTTTCTATCTCTTTAACAGGCTTCTTTTTTTTACAATATTAAGTACTTCCTCATTTGTTTTCTTCTCCTTCCAATTAATTCCCTCCATCCTTCTCCAACACCAAAATATCAAATGCTTCTAGCCTCTCTCGTCTTTTTGGGTTAGTGTCCACTTCTCACTCCCATATAAAGCTATACTCCAGATCTACAGTAGGTAATAGACAGGTAAATACCGGAGAACAGAACCCTGACACATTGCACAACTATAAAGTTTCCGAAAATTAATTATGTTGACAGCAGTAAAGACATTCTGTTATTACTATTCCTTCACAAGCAACAAATAAGTTAAGCATTATTTAACTGCTGTCTCATAGAATTGTCCCTAACTCAAATACATGTTAACTTCTTCTTCACTGTAATCATATGAAGTTTTTTTTTCGGATCGGATATTACGTTTTTTTACTTTTTTGTCGAAAGTAGCCTAGTCATTACATCATAATTTACGACGTACAATTTGTTAAAATGACGCCGACAGTCTTTAGAAAACTTTCTTGAGCTTAAGAACTCAAGAGTAATTACTTAATTTCTGTCTTCAAACTCATAAACTCGTCTTTTAAAAGTACATAAGCAAAACAAGCTTTCGTTTTCTCTTAATACTCATACAAATTAATAAAAAAAGACTAACATCATTCCTAAGCAACTTGTGTACGGGTTAAAATGACCTCTTTTACCCCCTCGGGCGGTTCATCCAACAGCATCGCTCCAACGGCTAAGTGTTTAAACAACCTCAAACAAAACGGTCCCAACTTCAAACTGTCAGTATAACCTATTCCTGTTTGTACCAAACGACCTTAATGGTGAGCTTATAGTGAAAGTTAACAATCAACAGCCGAAGTGAACTTAAACTGTGCTTTAACAAAAGTTAGTGTTTGTAATCCAGCGTAAATTGACTTAACTGAGGGATGAAACGTCGATGACACTCTGGCTGGATCCACTGTGGGGTGGGTTTGTGGCGTTACGAATACGTTGTATTTTACTTGAGCAAACTATGAAATGAAATAAAATATTGACATAGGTACTACATTATTAAATGATTTTGCAAGATGAGACCAAGAAGGTAGTTAGTAATATAGGTAAGTGCAGTATAGTTTGTATATGTATCCTACATTGTTTTTTTTATATTTTTTTTTTATTTTTCTTCTAGCTGTGAAATGATTGACAGCAATTAGTAGCAGGGCGTCAAGTGTACCTACATGAACTTTTTTTCCAGAATTTGTTTTTTTTTTTGTTTTTTTGTACTCAAAATCGTTGATACTGCCGATCCTCATACAAGAAAAAAAGAAATCGGGTGCAGTTAGAATTAGAAATCAAGGGCGTGTCATCTTCCTCCAATCCAATCGCGAGCGTCAGCGATCAAATATGGCGTATAGCATGATCGCCATGTTTTTGCGTCCACAGTAACGATTATGTTGGTGTTACGCAACGGAGATACGATACAGCAAAATGAGACAAATGTTAATCCAGCTTAAGGCAACGCATCTGCGATTTTTCTTTTCTCATTACGGACACAGTGACAGTTAAATACCTACATCAGTGCCCCACTGGCTTATTTGTGACCACTCTTAAACAAAATATCGGGTGCTTCTTATTATGATAACTGGTCTGGTTATTACGTAATTTAAACCACCATTTACTATAGTAATTCTATGTAAAGTTTGCTTCAATCTCAAGCGAATAAACGAGGGTAAGATATCTCAAGAATATCTCTGGTCGCCATTTTGCAGACTTCCCATTTGGAAAGGGCTTTGTTCTTTCAGAAGCAGGCAAAGAAAACGGGAGCAATTAATTTAATTGCCTACGAAAGGTTCGTATTTATTTTTTGACTTATACTTCGGTGTTAAGTTAATCCCAAAATACAGGTTCCAGGAAGTGTTTGAAAAGGAAAAAGTTATATTGTTTTGTGTATATTGACAGAGATATAATTTTCAAGAATATCATAAATATTATAAGTACTCGTATTGAATATTTTTTCTCGAACTTTGTTATGTTTTTTCTTCAATGTATATTCGTTTTTTTTAGTAATGAAAAGTTACTAATTATTTGCTGATCTTTAGCTCAAGGTCAAAACGATTTTAGTTTCTACTTTGGCATCAAGTACTCTTACTTTGTCGAAAACTGTAATTAAAATTTAACTTTGTCGACTGTACAATCCTCACTCAATTAGAAATACGACTGAAAACTCAGAGTTATTTGACATCTGAGTTTTATTTAACTTTTAACTCTGACTTGATTCAGGGCGTAATTAAATTTAACAAGTTAATTTTGTTCGCCCGTACTTGAATAAGTTACATTAATGACACTTAACAATTGGGTCAAAAGTGTTAAAGGTTTAACATCCTGTCTCTATCTTTACCCTGTTTCTGGTGACATTTGAACAGTGTAAGTATTATCTTATCATATCTTGTTCAGATGGGCCCTTTCAGATACACTTCGACCCTTTACGATCTTTTGTGCAGCGAACCTCTTAGACGCTAAGCTATTTGGATGTGCAGGTTTCCTAACGATGTTTTTTTTGTACTAAAGGAGCATCGGGTAACGGGTCCATATTGGCTCATATAAAATTGGTCTTTAGATTTTTTATACATATAACGATTTGTGTCTATACTCATCATTTCTTCGAAAAATTTTCCTCATAATTCATTTCTTCGAAAAAAAAATCTCATACTTATCGCAACTCATAATGAATTTTTTTAAGAAACTGTTACTTTTTGAGGATTGTTATAAATCTAACCTAACCTAACCTAATTTTATCTACACGTAAGATATGTAAGAAATTCTGGAAAGTGTACGGTTCCGTGAATATTGGCGTTATAAGTTCAGATGATTATGAGTTCCGATCATTAGTATAAAAAATTTTTTTGAACATTATAAGGAGTGATCATTATGATGTAAAATGTTATGAGAAAAATTTTCGGAGTTCCAATAATCGGAGTTGCAATTTTATATGAACTTTGGCGCACCCCGGGTAACGTATTTATGTACCATTCCCAGGTCTCCGGAAGGGATTTTCCCCTCTGCCCTTTTTCTTTTTCTAAAAGTAATTAATTAACAACAGTAAACAAAAGCAAGGACTTTTGTCTTTGGCCCTTCAGGCGATTACCCCATTATGTTAAGAGAACTCATTGGTGGGCAACCGTGGGTACCTTACAATCACGAGCAAACTCCCTAAAAAACATAAAACAGTACGGGAACCATTTTATAAAAAAAACAGCTGTGTTCCCGTGCCTACTTCGTTGGGCAATACATATTTTTTTGGGTTTATATATAGCTTATGACACTCCAAAATTACGTGTCTTTCTATTGATAAAAAGATCCAGAAAAAAATAAAAAAAAATAAAAGGTAAACCTGACTTACTGACTTATATATCAACGCACAGCCGAAACTACTGTACCTAGAAACTTGAAATTTGGTACAGGGGTTCCTTTCATTGTAAGTGAGCACTAAGATAGGATTTTCCGAAAGTCGACCCCCAACGGGAAGAAATAGGGGGAGTAGCGGGAAACTAGTTTCACGCGTACGAAGTCACGGGCGTCTTCTACATTAGTATAGAAGTATAGATAGTATAGATAATGTGGTTACTAAAGTAAAAGTCTAGAGTGAGTTTAAAAAATAAAAGTATTCATACCTTAATTTAAACTGTAACTTGTTAAAAATAGAGTACCTACCAAGAAAATAAGGTATAACCCTCGTTTATTTGCGGTTTATTACTAGGCCCATAGTCCCTCCGCGCTAGTTAGCCTGAATCCTTTAATTTTTAAACTCTAGTTTAAAGTTTGACACGCGGGACCGCTCAGGGGCAAAAGTTTTGAAATGGTCAAACACGCGTACACATTAGGGAAAGTTTAACCAACTGCTCATGACTTATTCACGTTTAAAACAAAGTTTTCTTATGACAGCGGAAAAATATCGTTGGCAACTTTATTCAGCATTTTTGTCATGAGACACGACACTTTAATAATATGTAAGGAAGAGAACATTCAATTATTTCGTCTTTTAATTGGGATAGACCAAAAAATATAACTCACGGTTTTTACTATCTAATTCGAAAGAATAGGTAATTTTAAGAGACCTATTTCATTAATTGTGTATTTGACCCAATAGTTTTGTTTTAATATCTTTATTTATTTAGCAGAAATTTTATGGATGACATGATTATTTTAAATTTGCGTTGGCATTTCTAATAAATTCCAACAATTTAATGATATCTAATGATAAAAAGTGATTGTAATAGTAAGTTAGTAGTTAAAACATACTATTTCAAGCGGTTTTCGGCTAACCCGTGAGATACACCTAGGAGAGCTTCAAGCCGAAAACGAAAATCAAACAAAGGTTAAATGTACTTTTGTCAAAATATCTAAAATAGATAAATATTTCAAAACCTTAATAATAAAGAACAGCTTTAAAACCCCATTCCTCGAAATGGTTTTCGAATTAGAGTAATTGTAAAAATATGAACAATCCCAATTGCATTATATTATTAAGCTTTAGGGTTATCAATTTGTAATAAGAAAAAACATGGAAAAACGTAACAATAAATGTAATCCACAAAATACATAGCGATTTTACATCAAAATGAAATCCGGAAATAGGTTCAGCTATGGCCAGATTATAGGAAATAGCGCTTATAGAATATTTATGGTAAATAGCAGTATCTTTTTTTTTCAGAAGATCAAAAATTGGTTCGTTCCAAATTGCCTGATGTAAAAGTTTGCATGAGTTGCATGAGATAATAATTATTCAGTTGGTATTACGAATGCCATTGAAAATAATTTACCACTTTAAAAACGTACGTATACAAACATCAAATATAGGGATAGAAAATATGATCCCTAAATTATATTGATGTTTTTAAATATATCACATTGCAATATATCAAATTCAGTGAGGATATTTTTGATACTTAGACATTTTGACACGTGTTCTTATTGCTTCTCCGGTAACGTAGTCTCGAATATTTTAACTATTTTGTACCTAAACTTGAAATGCCTAAATGCAAAAGCAAAATTACCAAGTCTAGTGCTCCCAGTAAACCCGCACATCCCCAAACAACTAATGTGAGCCGACATCTATAAATCGGGCCGCAAGGGTCGACCCCTAAAGTTAAATCGACGGGATCACCGGCTTCGCATTCAGTTAGTTTTTGAAACGACTTCATCTGTTTGAATTTGGAACTTAATCCAGTCAAACTTGGAACTGCACACAGACGGATCCAAATTGGTATTTACGCACACAAGCTTGTTCGTGTCGACTGTAACTACAGTGGATACATTAGATATTATAGTTTTATACGTCCCTCGGGTTAGTTTTTTTTACTCGCTTTCATGACGTCTTATAGTGTCCCTTCCAGGGTAACCCATCATTTTATCTAATTTCATTTCATCGAATTTCATTTTATCCAACGCTATTTTCTGTTGAAACCATGATGTTTTCAGGATATCTTAAACATTAATTACGTAGGTTAGGTTACGTTAGATTTGTGACTACAAAAAATAAACTCATGCCGCGAGAAACGATACGATCACGAAAGGTGTTTCGATAAAATAATAGCTCCCCCCCCCCTTAACGAATAGTTTATCGCACTGGGTGAATTATTTACCGGTTAAAGTTGAAGCTGTCCCATCACCTCTGCGTCCCGTGCGTATAAACAAAATTGTAGGGCAGGCATTCTCAATTAGTAAGCCCGCTCGTATGACTTCGCTCGCTCGCTCAACTAAGGCAACTTGACCTTAGTAGAGTTGCATCGTTGTTCCGACTGTGCAAAAATAAGGTATTAGCAACACTTAACGTTAAATGGTACACATCGTAACACTAAGCCTGGCACGTAAGTGGGTGTTTAAAATTAATTGCGGGAGTGTGAGTGTTCACCGTGTTTGTGAAAGTGAGTGAACTGAGTGCGTCAATGAAAATGGCTGGAAGAACCAAGCGTTCGCAGTTTGCGCGAGAAATTGCTTAGACGCATTGCTTTTTAGATGCGGTAAAAATAGGTTGGGAATAAATACACAATTTATCATGCACAGGGCATTTATTGCACTTTTTTTTTATTATTATTGTTTATTATTAAGAGCTTGATGTTCCACTGCTGAGCAAAGGCTTCTCCAACTTTGTCTTTAAACATTTATAATTATTAATGCTACTACTGCTGTTGTACTTTAATTGGAGGGGATTTAACTTTTTCAATACAAATTTCAAGTCTCGTCTCGCCTCGTCTCGCTTTGCCTCGCCAGTGGAAAAGCACCTTAACGCTATGTTTCTGATTTAAAATAATAATGTTAATTTCATGCCACAGTGGGTTTGTCAAACCCTATCATGTTGAAGTATCATAAACGAACTAAAATCAATTTAGCCGTTCGGGCACTGACGATGGCATATATGGATAGATACTCAGACAAATACTTTTAACACAATAACATATTTTTGAAGTCACCGGTTCCAAATACAGTAATTATTTATTAGACATTTTTTTTTACTTTTAATGATCAGAATGTTTTTTGGTCGATTCTATCCCTAAATTTCATCGTCTCTAGCCTACAGATGGGTTTTCTGGAAGGGATTTGCAAAAAACTAGACGAGAAACAAGCGACAGAGAAATGTAGCAAATTAGATCTCCTTTTGCAGAAACTATACATTATTAAAGTGGAAAATATGTATCTAAAATTTGGTTGAATAAAGTTCAACACGTTACTTACAGCAATTTTTAAATATTGAGTTATGTGTTATTCTTCTTCACATGCCACTTTATTTATCCATTAGTTTCCTAGACTTACTAAACCACATCATTAGTGCAGGCTAAAGAGCGGTTAAATTACAAACTTAGTGTTGCCTCCCAAAAGGGCGCTACTATGAAACAGGGGCTATCAAATTAGTATGCGGCTAACCCGTTCCCAAATTTGTCCAGCGTCAAAAATAAGTTTGTTGCACGGTACTCTCTCGAGTAAACTTCGAAACAGCGTTTAATTTGAAGTCAAACCAGTTTCAACTCTATTTTCGTGACAAAAGATTTGGCTTAGCATTTAACGTTTTATGACGTGATTTTACTGTTGCTTTAAAATGCACAGAATAATGTTTCTTCCGGCGAAAAACAAGAAGGTTTAGTTTTGGTTACTCTGAATTATTTTAGAAATGTGATGAAAAATACGCGAAAAATAGAACTTGGGGGTTGGTGTAAAACACTTTCAGTTAATGCTGATACGATTTGCCCGTCTATTTTGTTTTTGTTTGCTTTTGAAACCTTTGTTGAATGTTGCACTTTTAAAATGCACGGAGTATGTTATTAACTTATTAAGTTAAGAAGGCTCCTCCCCCTGCTCCGCATAAAATCGAATGACTGTAGAAAATTAAAATTATCAGGTACCTACCGACGTTAGCAGTTGTGGGTGTCAATACCTAATCTTAAAACGTAAATTTTTAATATGGTCTTTTTTTATTTGCTTCATTTGTATGTCTTGGTTCTCATTCCGATTAAAATCTTAGAAGTCAAATTTGAACGATTTTTTTGATTTTTTTCCTAGAAACTAACTCTTTTGAGCTCTGATGATGGAGTCGGAAGGTGGCAACAGGATCTCTGGCTGTGGTCAACGGGGACTCAAGGAATTGGGATTCGTTACTTTTACGACTAGCAGACAGTTACGCCTCAATTAGAAAACTGTACAAAAAATACACCGCCTTAAAAGCTTGTCTCAAACAATTTCATGTTTTAATATTAAAAAAAAAATACTGTAGGTACTTTTCAATTCATTACCCTAACACAAATAAAAATTCTGGATCTGCGATTTTGTGTCAAAGATCAACCATCATAGTTAAAGTTTAACAGAACAATATTTAACATTTTACTTTTACGTCACGTGACCACAAGCGTTATTTCCCATTGGTAAGCTAAAGTCCAGTCGGACTCATTAGGTCGGTGCTATCGACTCTCTAATCAACAGCTGCCCGTCCGATCAGTTCACAATTTACACGGCACGGAAACTAAACAAAACGGCAGCTGCCGTTTATACTGCAGGGTATATACTTTTCTTTTAAGGCTTTTTAACCTAAAGAGATTCTACAACTCGACATTGGTACAAAAAACCCAAAGGGTGCCAAACAGGACCCTATTATTGAGCCTTCGGTATAAAGAACGTATATTAGTATACGTTCTTGTCCGCCTGTCTTAACTTAAAAGAGATGTCTCTTTTTAATCGTAATAATTAGATAATTGTTTTTATCCGAAAATAATAATAATAATAAAGTAAATTCATCAAGGGAGCGTAGAAAAAAAGGTTTTTTTAACAGACAGGTGCATAATTTTCCGTGATTATAGTGCAAATTCTAAGAAAAACCGCCCTATAACTGAGTGCCGGTTAGCATTGCAATAGAGGACATCGACTTGACTTTTATCCCGATATCGTAATTTCCTAGCGACAAATCAATTATCCATACAAAACTGTCGCAAAAATGTCATCGCTTGAGTATCATAGTACAGGGTAGGATGGAGCCACGGGCTCACTAGGTGCGTGCAAGTGTCGTAATTAAAAAAAGTGCTAAGTAGTTAAAGATGCCCAATATGCTTTATATCATTCACAGTGTATTTATTTAATGTGTTTTAGTATGAATTATTTTGTGTATCTTGTTTTAGTTACAAATATGCATAACAATAGTTCATTTACTAATAAAATGCAGTTTTTACAGCCAAAAAAAATAAATCTTAAATGCGTTAAACTTTGTTTATTTCTACATGTAGACGAAGTCATTTCAAATAATTAAGACCGATCACCTGAACACTTATGCCGCCGGCAGATACCGCTAGCCGCTCAGCTACCCGCGGCCGTCGATACCACGGCCTTATCTTTTTTGACACGACTGTGACGCGTTGAGTCAGGGGAGCGGCACCCTCGGTCCACCATTTTGCCAGAACTGCCATTCCATTTTCGGGTTCGCTTGCGTTCAGTCGAGTTTCGGAATACTACTGCGGATTTTTGTTGTTTGTTTTGTTTGTTAATTTGTTGCTTGTTGTGTGGTCGTTATTTGTTTTGTTTACGTTATTTGTTGTGTTACGTTACGTTTAGTATTTGTTGAGTATTATCGCACGCTTCGCGCACGGTAAAACTCGCATTGTGGCCAGGTGAAGACGTAAAATTGTGTACTCATCACGGGCAGTAAAAAAGAAAGCCCTCTATCGCATATTTACAACCCTCGCCTACGGCTCGGGTCTCAAATACCTGCGATTTCGGGCTTTCTTTCTTTTACAGCCCTTGTTAAGTAATGTACTATAACTTTCGTAATATCACCTGGCGACTAGGGCAATAAAACCTTTTTATCGTGCTATCTCATTTGCACCTGCACGACCTTAGGGAGTGTGTGTCACAACTCTAGTGCAGGTAGTAAGTAGTACGCAGAAAAGGTGACCGGCCGACTTTTATTGTCCTAGTCGCCAATGATGTTACGGAAATTATAACCGAGCTTTCACTTTCACACAAAATTAATATGGATAGCCTCATCCCTTAAATAATAAACGACCACATTCGCTAATCTAAAAACCTAAAGCGTAGGTACAAATTAAATTATTTTTGTGTGAAAGCCAAATTTAATAATTAACCTCTATAAAACCCAGCCTTTGTCATTACTGGAGTAATTTTAATTTTAAAAAAGGATATTGTAAGCGTCAAGGTTTACGATCCCTGCAGCGCTAAGTGGTTTGACTAGATGAACGTATTACCGGTACCAAAATACAATAGCGAAAGTAAAAAATACTAATTTCGGGATGTTTCGGGAACATGGGTGGTGTAGTTATTACTAACGGCGTTTTCTTGGTAGAGGGGTGTCAATGTCCTCTATTGCAATGCTAACCGGCACTCAGTATAGTAATATTCTTAATACGAAAGTTCGTTTGTTAGTTTGTTACCGGTTCACGCTGCTACGACTGCGCTCGTCGAAATAGAGATAACTTAGACCCTGGATTAAAACATAAGTTAGGTACTTTTCATCCCGAAGAATTTTAAGTAATTTTGAATTTTCAAGGGAATAACGATATTCGAAATCTACGTAGAAGCCGGGGCCAGAAGCTAGTAATTAATAAAAACAAGTATAAATAAAAACTGCGAGTAAACTAGTGGTACGGCACGTTTAGGATACGGCTCCACTGAGGCGGAGACGAGCGGAGCGGAGCGAAGCTGTGCCAATATTAACCAATAGAAGGCGCATGCGGTCACGTCGAGCGGCCCTTCGCACGTTAGTTTAGATTCTATTGGTTAATATTGGCACAGCTCCGCTCCACTCCGCTCATCTCCGCCTCAGTGGAGCCGCAGCCTTAGTGCGCGATACCACTCGCATTATTACTCAATCCCGCGGGTAACCTGATGGAAAGTTAAATGAGCACTGCGTATTAACAACAGCAACATTCAGGATCCGTATTATGGTCGCTTTTATCGCGTTGGATAAAGCAACCATTACTCTCGCACTAACATACGTTCTGGTCGGAAAGTGACAGAATTTGAATAAAGAGTGAAGTGTCCATTACTGGTGCCTGCCAGCTAAAAAAAGTGTCCATCATTGGTGCCGTCACCCTATATAATTGTCAATACTGATCTCAATTCTCTTACTTATTTCATGCGCGAGAAAGACGCATTGAAAATGTTTGAAAAATAACAGCCAAAGAGGGTTTTACGACATAATATTATGTCAATTAGTTTTTGAAGCGTTGTAATGTTATAGCAGGTGTAGTAGGTGATATTTTTTTCATCTGGAATCTGCATTTGATTTGAACCTATACCTTTTAAATTTTATCGATGAAATGGTAAACATCTAGAATTTAGGTTTTTATCTGTATTATCACATTTGTGACATGTTAAAATTGTCAGAATTAACATGTCACTAAGATACAACTATCAGAAGCGCTTTATTTAAAAAAATATCGTTCTTACTTTTCTTTATGGGCAAAAATTCCTTTAAAATATTCCTTCTCAATAAATGTCCACCTAAAGTGCACTAACGCCAAAGGGGTTTCAGTTTCGCATATCGCGTAGTGTAAAGGAAATCCTTTACAAAGTAAATCCTAGTTTACATCGGAATTCGAAACGACATTGCAACAGCGTCTATTTCGTGCTAAGGATAAAATACAATCTAAAAGGATCCTATTGGAAAGCGGATTGATTCACCTATGGGAATATTATTATTTATCTGCCTTACTGTTATGACAATTTTTAGTAATTTGTAGTTTATATTTATTTCAACGTTAATTATTCATGTTGTTATTTATTATAAATACTATTGACGATCATAATAATAAGTAAATAGCTGGATACGACGGGCCATTGGTGTATTATTTTGCTTTATTTTAGTCAAAATCGAGTCAGTTGATTAGGATTAAGTCGTTCTTTGTAACGATTTTTTTATACAACTTTGAAAAAGGAACGAGTTCATTGTCTCTAAAATAGCACAACGAAAAGTCTTTTTCGGAGATGTCATCGGTCGGAATATGTAGACGCTGTGTGTACAGTTTACATAAGATTCTTATTTTTTCTTCAAACATGTGCATCATTTTCAAACGATCTGCAAACGCCACTTAGGTACAAATTTCGTCCCAGAACAACACATACAAACTACTATTGTGACTGTAGTTCAGCAAACGTTTCTCTAGTTCGACGTATTTATTTTACAGCCTGAAATAAGGCTCTATACTGAAAAGTCCGTAAGACCGTCTAAGTCGCGTGTCCCATCCGGACTTAGCTTCATCCCGAGGGATTTGCCCCAAATTATCCACTTCTAGTTGCTCCAAACGGGACAACTTCTCGGCTTATTTGTTCCAATCGAACTGTTGGATTTGAGAGCTCGTGCCCTACGGTTTAACGTACCATTGTAGAAATAGGTGCGTTGTACAGTCAACGACTTTAAATGTTGAGCTAGCATAGAATTCGGTCTTGATGACATAGTCAAGATCAAAATGACATTAAAATTAATCATTTGTAACAGGGGTTTTAAAGTGTACTTTCCACTCGGGACTTCGTCTGCGGAGACTTAGTACTTTTGCTAAAAAGTACAGATAATACTTTTCATGTACCTATTTTATAACAATTAAAGTTATTGACTGTACATACTTAGACTTACTAAACCGCATAAGTGCGAGTACGACTCGCGGCCCGAGTGATCCATTTAAAGGTTCTAAACTTAATTATTATAATTCATTATTTTGCCCGTAAACTCTGATCATTATTTTAATGAAGTAAAACGCCTTAAAGGACAAACCTTAATTTACATTACAAAATATACTTACATAATATTCTCCCATACGTTACTTTACTAACAATAAGAAAGACATCACAATCAAAGCTTTAGCAGTAACTCAAGCTGCTTCAAGATAAAAATAAAGCTCAACATACTTACTAACCAACTACCTATTTGTAGAGGGTGGGAAGCAAGTGGTTACTGCTCGCATATGCGATGCCATTGTCGAACTCGATCCCAGAAACCATTTCATACGGCTGACTCTTATATGGTTCTTATCTTAAAGAAGCGAAATAGAAGCGACCAGTAATAGGTTTCATGCTTAGTGGTTAGAGGTCGAGGAGGCAGTGGTATTTATAAACAACATCACTTTACTGACCACTAGTGGGCTAAGGCTTTTGTAAGGAACAAAACAAGAAATGGGCAGTTAACTGTGTTGATGATGGTACAATCAATGGAAACGGAGGCCATAAATGTGAACCTTGGTAAACTTTGTTTTTCGAATATAACACAAACTTTACCGAACATGTTTGCGAAACGTTAATTTTTCTATCCAATTATCATAACTATGTATTGTGCACAATAAACCGACGAGTAAACCACCATTTCAAGGTAAGAAAAATAATATTGATGGAGATTTAATTCATTTAGCGGGAATAAGGAGCGAGTCACTGAATAATGTATCCTATTCACTCTGCGATCTTTCGTATTCCGACTAGGGTCCACAGGGCTCTTGTCGGAGTGGATTTTTTGTATAATTACTACGACATTGTACGTATTGTATTAAAAAACATATAAGTCCGTTCGTTAATCTGAACTTTCGTCCACCATCGTTTGTAAAATCATCATAAAACCATTGTTGGCTCAAATGTCAAGGTCAAACACACTGGATACAAAAGGAGTTTCTGTTACAATGTCACTTTTAAATCTAATTTTCTTCACAAAATGCTCTCCGAATTTTCCAATTGAAAATTAAACTAATGTTTGAATGTCCTATTCCAACCACAAACACATAATTAGATCAAGCCCTGGTAAGCACCAGGTTATGGATCCCGCAAACTGCTATGCATAACAGTGCGACGTTCAATTTTACATGTAAATATCCGTTTGTTTATTCAGTGGGGCCCGTTTCGATCCTAACTCACGATACCAGTTCCAAAGAGCTACGAAATACAGTTGCAAAGGCAAAAGCGGTACTCTATAACAAGGGATTTAAAAACGTATTTACAGTTATAGTGTTTATCTTAAGGCAGATTTAAAAGGTTTACAGTAGCGACCAGTATTATCATACTAACCTTTTCGGCCGTAGTCGAGGTCGTGGCCAGGCAGTGGTGGTAGAGGCTAGAGTTGCGTCGGCTAAAAATGTAAAACTCGAAATTTTCGTTTGGATAATAGAAATATTTCTCAGCATGTCAAAGAAAAAGCTTTTGTTTCAGTTTATATTCATCTTATTGCAATAAGATAAGAGTCACAGTGAGCCAATTGAATCGTTTTTACAAGTAAGGTTCTTCCGTTTGATATAAGTACCAATATTGAGGTCGTTTTTTTTTTTAAATTATGTTCGTGTTAATGTCGTCGACATTATGTTTCCAGTAGGTTTAGGCAAACAAAATACTCATTGTAAGATTCTATAATAATTACATTATTTCTAGCTTAAATGTTATGGAAACAGTTTTTAATTTTTCGACTATTTATCGAAATTAAGAAGCTAAATAATTAACAAGTTTATCAACATAAGTTCCCAACTCTGCAGGGAACTCTAAAAGGACCCTTCTAAATATTATGTAGCTTTAAGACGACTACTACTACATTTAAGACTATTTGTTACCTAACATCCAAAACTTTGTACCTCCAACGGTGTGTATGTTTTGGTTATAATTGAATTAGATCCAGATAGGCCTATCTCTGAATACTAACCAGCGGAATTGACAAAATATATTGTAATGTAATTGTTATTGGTGGAACACCTGTTATATTATTACTTGTGGGACAAGCCTTCATAAGTTTTGAAAAGGAATGTGAAGAAACGGTGTTTAATAATGTGAGAACTTAAAACAATGGTTCTTAGAAAAAAATCGTTGACAATGAATTTAAAGTTTGAAACAACTGGTGAATATCATAAATAGATGAAAATTTTGGTAGTTGCCTTATCACATCATTCAAGGGCGACGACCCGATAGTTGAGCCCGTAGCAGTTTTTTGTTACATAGCGGAAAAATACTACTACAGGCTACAACATAGCACTTGCAGTATTGCTGGCAATGAAGGTGTTAATAAATTCTACGTTGTTATAATACTTAACTGATTTAAGCTCGTTTTGTATACTAACTAAACCGAGTGCCAGGGTTATTAGGTTTTCAATCCATGAAGAAATGCCCCACTTACTTATTTTACTTCCACTTTCCGTAATGCTTCATTACATTAAAGAAAATGTTATATCTAGTATTAACAATAAAGCTGAAAATCTTTCTAAATTATTTTCTTTCCTCAATATACTCATTAACATTAGGAAAGGTAGAAATAAATGATTTATTAATTTCTTGTGTTGTTTAACTATAATTAAACATTTTAATGGCCAAAAAAGGGGGTTTGTGACTCTTTTATTCGAGCAAGACAAACATGGGTAGAGTGCACCGTTTTCTGAACGTGCAAGTTAGCTCCAACTTTCCTTGCAGATCTGGATACGTCTCGTCAACTTTTTGGATTGTCGCAATCACTACTCCTATCAGATTGCCACTGTCTTCCGATGAACTCATTAGCTTACACAACATGTGCAGAGGACTGCAGGTTCTGCAAAAGAAAAAAAAGTTTAGCGGTGTTTTAAGAACAACCAAGAAAAATGAACACCCGTGGAAAACAAGACTTAAGTGTCCTATGAATGAGTGAGTAATCATTATAATTGTAGTCTAATCGTTTAGGAAATCCGGGTAAGATCAAATTCTGAAGTCCATGTAGACGATGTTGCGGGCAGAAGCTAGTTAAAGCTTAAATATACAGTGAGGCTAGACAAGTTGCTTAACGCTAGCGAAAACGATTTTCGAAAACTGACAAAATGTATGGATTTGACGTTGGCGCTCGACGCTATTGTCTGACAGCTTACGTCATCCTATACATTTTGAATAACGATACCAAACACCGAATGCATATTTTCTAGGGCTTTTGGTCTAATTTATCTTGAAAAGTGATAAGGACCAAAATTTATTCTAACCAAACATCATCACCTGGAACTTCAAGTCAAGTTTTTTTGTTCGGCAACAAAATCACTGTGATCAAGTGAAACTGTTGTGACGTACTTTATATTACATAAACGAAAGATACTCACGGTCCCTCCATTACAATAGGTATGTGCAAGCCAAGTACGTCTTCGAAATTTTCGCTAATAGGCACAGAGTGAATGATTCTTTTATTTAGAAATGTTGAATTCGAGCGATGGGCCTGGAAATCAAATTGAAATGCAATTTTAGTTTTATGCTTAAAGTCAAGGCATATACAACTTTTTATTTCTGGAAATCCATGAAGCAGGCCTATTATGAAAGTAGTGGATATCTTTCAATTGAGATATAACACACATAAGATGAGTCTGTTAATTTGTCTATCCTTCTGCATTGTCCTTGCTTACTCTGCTCCAAGGTTAACTGGAAGAGATCCCATATGGGATAAGTTCACCTATGTACATTATCTATATTGATGCAAACATGTCTTGTAATTGTTTATACATACATAAAATATGATATAATAATGAAATACACAAATACCCAGGTATCTTAAGGTGTACTAACAGGGGATATTTTTTTAGTAATAATTGCCCGTTAACAATAGTAGTTGTCTTACTCTAATTTGGTCTAAAAGAATGAGACCTCCGTACTATGAATTTGCAAATTATTCCTCATAAAATTGCCCGTGTACGTGCAATTTAAGGTATTTGGTGGCTTCAAAAATAAGAAGGATAAAGTCATCAGTATATAGGTAGGTATATATATAGTATTAAGTGGGCATTCGCGAGTCGTGTGCTCGGTCTTTCCTGTGTATTTTTGATATAATGATGTGTGGAAAAAAATTAACTGGCTCATTAGCGGGTTACAAAACATAGTTTTAAAAGCCCGGACAATGATGATTTCATGCAAATACTTGAGCTAGCAATATTGGCAAAATCGTTAAGAGGATTGTGAAGCTAAATATTTCCATACAAAATGCGATAACGTTTCTCTCCCCTTAAACGTAGTGTGATTTTTACGATTTTTGAATATATTGTAGATAATCGTGAAAAACTATGTCTGTACGTTTTCCTTTCCCAGAAAATATTTCTTAGAATTAAAAAAAAAAAACTAAAAACAGAAACGTACAGACCTAGTTCTTAATAATAACTACAACAGATTAAAAAATCATGGAAATCAGGCTTGATTTAGGGCTTGAGAAACGTTATCACCCGGAGCTAAATTTGCATGGAATTTGTTTGACGTCTACGCGATTTTAGCGGCGTTTTTAAGTCTAAATGTTTACAAATATTTTTTGTAAATAAGTCAACTTGCACTTGTACGTACTTCGGTAATGTATATTTTAGGTTTCCCTCTCAGTGACTCTGGAATATGCGTCGTGAAGTACTTTACGACGATACTCTCATGGAACATCTTGTCGCTTGCTGATAGAGTCCCTAGTTCACCACTTGGAGCCAAGATCACCACTGCCACTGCACCGAACTCAGAAAAGTCACGAGCGAAAACTAAAAAAAAAACAATATTCAATTACCTACTCTTATTAATTAATTAACGCACAAATAGCTTAAAAGTATGCTTGAAAAATGCTCTATCCTTATCTGTCATTTCGACATTTGAATTGGACAGAAAGGGACAAATACTTTTATTAAAAGGTTTATTGTACGTCGTTTATGAAAGAGGGGGTTAGGATTAAAAAGATTTATAACATTATAACAACAGATACATAGATTTGAAATGTGGCATATAATTAGTTGTTGCTTTTATTTAGGGTTCTTTTGTAAATATCAAGATTGTAAATGCATTACAAACCTTCAATAAGACTCAATATTCAAGTGGTTAGGACCTACATATAAATTCAGTTCCGTAAGGCAACAAATTTGTCTCTATTCTGCATAAGCTCCTGATGAAATTTAATAGCAAATAATATCACGCCGCCCTAAATTATCTGCAAGACAGCTGTGTACAGGACAGGCATAAATCTTGTTATTGCAATCCCATATGCAGATTAACCCGGACCATAGCACTTGTCCCGGTGATATTAGCATAATACTAAAAGCGGGCAGATGCTACACAAATACCTATTTAACATTGATGACCACAAATACAACTGTTTTGTTGGTCTTAGTTCATGCCTGCCTCTTTTACTGTCACTATTCTGTCAGTTTTATTGTTTTTAATCTTCGATAAAAAAGAGGAGTGTATAATAAGTTTATCGTGTATTTCTGTATATGTGTCCGTGTATCTTTGTACAAACGGATTTATTGATTTAAATGTGGTTATTATTATAAATAGGAAAGATTTTATATTTTTTTGTTTGTTTGCATTGAATAGGTTCCGAAACTACTGGACCGATTTGAAAAATTCTTTCACCATTAGAATCCTAAATTATCCCTGTTGATGAACAAAGGCTATGTTTTATTTTTCTGCGCGGACGGAGTCGTGGACAACAGCTAGTAATAATATAAAGAAGATAAGCTCTGATCGAAGGGGTCACCATTATATTGTCGGTTTACATTTATTGAATAGATATAATATTATAATTAGGTATAAGATATGAAGCACCCAATCCAAATTAGACCTTTATGTTTTGAGTTAAGTGATTAAGTTATAGGTGTGTTAAAATATGTGTTAAAAATACAGTTCTTCCGTTATATAAATTATAACGCATAATATGAAAAGTTTAAAATCTTATCAATCGGAATAGTAGAAGATTTTTTCCAAAATGTCTAATTTTATTTTTCTCTTTAACCAAGCAAACAGATGTTTTTGTTTTGTTACTTGTATTTAACACTTAAGGAAAGTAAAGTCTGTTCCTATTCGGTCTGCCAATGACAATAACAAGTATACCTAACTGTAATTGTCTTTAGATAGAGGATGAAATAGCGATGAGAATAATGTTAACTCTTATTAGTTTATTAAAAAGGTTGAATATATATTTATCATCATCATCGTATTACTATGCTGAGTGCAACAGAGATAAAAACCTAGCTTATCAATCAAATCTATCAAAACTTCTTCTACATTTTCATGTCAAATATATTTAGAAAAAATTAAACGTATGTGTCAAGCACCAGTCAGTGTCATCGTCTTTTACCAAAAGCACTTTTCATAAAAAAAGGTTAAATAGAGATTATTACCTCAAAATAAACATGGAGACAATGATTAAGTGTATAAATAAATAATATGACTATGCTCGACCTTCAAAAGTACGCGAATATGGAGTTATAATGGTAAATTTATTTGTGTACAAGAGTGACGGAACGAATAGGAACAGACTTTAGTATGGTACTCACATTCATTGCACTTATGTTCCACTTCACTGCTGGTTAAATCAACGTAGGTTTCGACTTCGAATCGATATTTCTGAAATGTTTCCTGCAGTATAGCCACTTCTTTGGTCGCCCTATCTCTGTCTCGGCTTCCAAGCTCACTGCTCACTTGACAAAATATCAGAAGTATGTTCTTAGTGAAACTATAAGATTAAAAGATTATAAATTAGAAAAACATTGACCACAACCTTAAAAAAAACATTTATCACATAATATAGTAAAAAAGTTCGGTGATTCTAACGATATATACCCACAAGTCAATATGCCCCAACATGTCCCATTAGTCAACTAACCTTTCCAGCGTCGAATAAATATTAACCACCTTACTAATAAACGTTGAGTAACGGTGGTATAGCTATACAATGTTTTGTCCTTGTCTGTCATTGTGACATTTTGAATTTGACAGATAAGGACAAAACATTGTATAGCTATACCACCGTTACTCAACGTTTATTAGTAAGGGGGTAAAAGTAGAGACTAAACTAAGGTAAATTAAGTTCCAGGCAGATCAGGGGGTTTCCATGACATACTAAAGCAGTTAAATTTAGGTTCAAAGGAAGGGACAGAGCTGTATAACTGCTATAGCTCTGTCCCTTTCTCTCAACCTAAACTGAACTGCTTTGATAAGCCATGGAATGAAGCATTTTATACTCTATTTGGTAACCACGTTAAATATAAAATGCCTATACTATTACTATGCACATAGAGGTTTTTTTTGTTATTACAGCAGTGTATGTAGTACACATGAGATATTTGCAAAGAATGTTAAATTGTATTAACGCAAACGAGTTAATTTAAATAGTAATACAAAAAAAAACGTACCTTTCCAACCCATAAGTTACACTTATCATAGACAAATTATCAATACTGTCATTGCTGCCTAGATAAGCCAAATCTCTAGAAGTTCCTTTTCTGCAACACCTGAAGATATCTCCAATTTTTTTCATATTTTATTTATAAACGTTACTTCTACACCAAGCCGAGGTAAACACTGAGGATATACTCGTAAATATAGGGAAATATTCATGTTAATACCTACGTGACCTAATCGCTATAGGAAAATAACATTTACCTATTCCTGTGATATTAAATACTTATTTTTGTGTTAAAACCGCCAGATAATTGAGCATTAAATAGTTTTGAAACATGACGCAAAAGCTGAAGCCCGTTGTTTTCCATTATATTTTGGTAATAATGCCTAGGTTTCCGTAATGTTGGATAGTCTATTTTTATATCACTGGAACAGTAAGCTTTTCAGAATTTCTTTATTATGTAATGTGTAGATAAGGCTAGGTTTAGGTTTGTTTTGATTTATAAAAATCCAGAAGAGTATGTTTGTATGTATGTAAACTTTTTATTGGACAAAACACAGAAATTCATATATCTACAATATTTATTAAGAGTAACATTTTTAAAACACGCTGTGAATTACGATAATTATGACCGCATCATGACATTGTGAATTAAAATAAATAGGTATGGCAGACATAAAAACAATACCCTCCAAAAGGATAAAAAATTGCGTCGTCGAATGAAATTTAAAAATAATTAATCCCTAAGCAATATTTAATAATTCCTGTGTTTTTTTATAGTGTGTAAAGATTTTTTTTTCACTTATTTTAGAACGCGGTTGACAAGACGAATCTTACGATACGCTAATAATTATATCCCAGCAGACGTATGGAAACTACGAGGTTATAAAGAATACTCTTTGCTCAAATTTACGCTGATAACGCATGTAAAGCCCGAGTTGCATTGGTCAAGGACAGTTGCAAGGATAGTGGAGTGAAATAATAGAATGCGATTCTCTTTGGCTCTATTGGCAAGGCAACTAGACTCGCTACTGTCCGATCGGTTTACACTACTGTACTGTCCTCTGTCACTGTCAACTGTCCACTGTCTACTGTCCTTCACCAATGTAAATCGGGCTTAAAAAATCAACCCTTTGCAATCGGGAAAAAAAACGTAACTTATTCACTCATCCAAAAAAATAAAGACGCAATTGCTTTGCAATTGCAAGAAAACGATGTTAAGATTTCAATGTCATAAGTGATCTCAAAGGGTACCTAGAGGTAATTAACCTTTATTTAAAAAATGAAAAAATATAGAATTCTAATCCTAAATCGGTTGCCACTATTATGGTTGATTGTCATAATTGATTTCCTTCGACATTCGAGCAAACTCGCCGGCAACGGCGTACTATATTAGTAGATAGTTATGCGGCGAGCCCCTCGCGGTCTAGATAATAATACTGACGTCAATGTAAAGTTGTGATAAATACTTTTTATATCATTGGCCAAATAATGAGTCATTTGTACAATTGTGTCTTTCTTTCAGCAAAATATCTAGTGGTTGTTATTTTCCATTGTAAAACATCTCATTTTTGTGCTTTATCAAAAACACTTCCAGTTTGGTTTGAAATCTTTAAGTTGCTCTCCTGCAAAAATGTTACAAAGTAATTGCGTCATTTGCGTTTTAGATAATTAAATTAGTTTTTTAAGTCAGGGTCACCCTCAAAATCAGCGCCGTGGCTTGCTGCGGCACAAAGCTGAGACCCCCTTTTCAACGCCATGTTAAATGTTTTTATTCATCTGTTTATTTTCAAATGTGTGTATGCGTTGAATAAATGATTTATATTCTATTCTATTCTA
Organism: Acleris cristana; assembly: GCA_948252455.1. NCBI lineage: Eukaryota > Metazoa > Arthropoda > Insecta > Lepidoptera > Tortricidae > Acleris > Acleris cristana. The sequence continues at coordinate 6,605,473 of OX411782.1, read as the reverse complement.
TTCTATCCATTATCATTAGATGCGCGTATGTAAGTATCATAAATAATAGAAGAATGTTCCTTGTTTCTTGCAACGTCAGTATATTTCGATAGTAATATGCAAATTGCGCGGTGTAATGACTTTGTTCACCCTAAGGCGAGAGTTACGATCGTATCCTCTTGGGTTAAACAAACATACTTGCTTGCACGCGTGAATAATATACATAACGAGTTTGCATAAGTTACTCATGGGGTATATAAGTTCTATAAAGCACATTTGCTGACTAAGCGCCGATATATTCTCAAGTAAAGTAGCTCGCTGGGTTTGGTCACGGATTTAAAATGTAAATTAAAGCGGAACTTGTTAGCCTTAGTTGAGTGCGAATTAAAAGAGCGGCACACACTCACTAGCGGTTCCGTACCTCAAAAGGAAAAAAACGGAACCCTTATAGGATCACTTTGTTGTCCGTCTGTCCGTCTGTCCGTCTGTCCGTCTGTCCGTGTGTCAAGATCCTTTATCTCGGGAACGCATGGAGGTATCGAGTTGAAATTTAAACCATATACTCAAATCTACATCTACAGTCCCTTGAAGCTGTGAAAAAATCAAACTTCTAGATTTACGTAAAAAAAAATACGGCCGTTTATGTCGCAAAAAACGTTTATTTCGACACTCTCGAGGGAATCAAAATGTATAGGGTATTATTTCCCATTGACCTAGAACTATGAAATTTGGCAAATAACACCGTCTTTTACTACAAGTATAGGAAAAAATCTGAAATCTGTACATTTTTAGTTATATCACAAAAAAAACAGGTTCTTTATGCAAGGAACGGCGGCGGTGCAAATTTTGAATTGAGTTGACCGTGTCATGTGCGGAACCCTCGGTGGGCGAGTCCGACTCGCCTTGTCCGGTTTTTTTTATAATGTGTTTGCTCTTGACTAACTCTTCCCACTGAAAAATAAAGATTTTTTCGACGATGAAGAGAGCTCAACCTGAAGATGCCTATTCTCCCTAACTACAAATAGGTTCAGATTGTATGCACTCGGAAGTACAGACGCCAGAAGCGCACTAATACATTACTTAATACATTTTGATGATTTTTTTAAATATGCAAGTCACTCACGGACATAAAAATTAACGAGCACGTCTTACTTTTTACCACCGCAAAACTTTTTAAGTGCTTAGCCAGACATTTTTTCTGAAAAGTTACATTCTTGCACGGCACTGCTCGTTATCAAAAAACCCTCAATTAGATCACAATAACAAAACCTACTTTTAGTAAGTTTTACCATTTACAGTTTCGACTTTATTCAGATGAAAATCCTACCAATATAAATAAAAAACAATGTTTGTTGTTCAATGCTCTCAAATACTACTGATTGAATTTTACTAATTCCATAAATAAAATACAGGTTATGCAACGCTACTACTGATAGTGATAAGTAATTCCTAACTAAATTAACAAGTTGTTGTCTGCTAAGCGTGACGAGATTAACCCATGTTAACATAAAGTTTCGTGAGCCTGTTAAACTTTTTTGAACTTAACTTTGTGCGGAATAAGTAGGTCACGAAGAGACAAAATCACAGCGCGCAGGGGAAAGCAAACAAAAAACAACTGTCATTCAATTTAATTTAACTTGGCAAGTTTTAATTTACCGCATTTTTGAAGCTCAAGGCGGAAAATAGGAATTAATGGTCCGTGGCCAAGACCTACTTGTTTTTTTTTGTCCTTTCCTCTCTAAGCTATATTATATAAAAGAAGAAACTGACTAATCTATCAACGCACAGCCCAAACCGCTGGGTCTAGAATTCCAAATTTGGCACGTAGGTTCCTTATGACGTCTAGAGGTGCACTAAGAAAGGATTTTCCGAAAATCGACATCTAACGGGAAGAAATAGGAGGAATAGCGGGAAACTAATTTATTTAAAATTTAAAAGCGTACGAAATCGCGGGCGTCCTTGTGTTATAAACTTATTTTTAACATTTTTACTATATAGCGTAATAGCAACGATATTGCTAGTTATTGATGACATGGTAGGTCTAGTTGGTAGTGCTTGATGCTTCCTACGAGACTATCAGTCCCGGGTTCTATTCCCGGTCGGGGCAAATATTTATTTCTTGGTCTTAGATGTTTTTGTAAGTATGTTTATCGATGTCTAGTACCCATAGTACAAGCTTAAAGCTTCGTTTGGGACTAGGTAAAGTGAGATTGTCGCAATATTCATTATTTATATTTAGTTTATTGATGCTTTGAGGATCACCTTCTTACAGAACATCGACGTAACCTTACCACGTTTGAATTTCGTTTACTTTGGTGAGAGTTCCGATTGCTGGAGAGCCACATCTCTCTCCTACGCACTGCTTAGTTACTATATCAGGGGTAAGGACAGGCATAGTGGAAACGAGAGAGGTTTTGGTGAAGTAAAAGCAGAAAGCAAAAATAAATGTTTATTCCACTGCACCTACCGAAGGTAAAGTAAATGGGCAAATAGTGGTGCACACTTTTACTATCTTCCCTTGAAGAGAAGGAAACGTATCTTCCATTTCTTTGACTGCACCATTAATAATGCGCATGACGTTGTCGTAGTCTGTCGGATTCGGGCTGTACATTCTATCGCAGAAAATCTGTAGCGGACTTCTTGGGCTGTAAATATGAAAGTAAATAAATGATTGTTAATTTTTAGTTCTTGGTATCATCATCATCATAAACTCACGCCTTCATTCCCAGAGTGCGGTAGGCAGAGCCACAGACTCACCAACAACTCCAAAAACTTGTTGATCATTCTGTGACCACATTTTGCACAATCAGGCCAAGATGTTATCCAGTGTATTAGTGACAGGTTGCAAATCCATCGCCTAACAGCACTACACAGCCTTTAGTCCCTTAGTCGTCTCTTACGACATCCACGGGAAGACATGGAGTGGCAACATTCTAAACCCGGCACCACACGGATAACGGTTAGTACTTGTTTGCAGTAGAAAAAAATTACAAGGATTTAGTGACAAAGCTTTTTAAAGACTTATTTGTTGTCGGATGTATTTTATGATGATTATTCACGAAATTAGAACAAATCGCGTACAGCCATTAAGTACACACGTACATAATAAATTGTTTATTTCTCTAAATTATTTCATTGGAACTATATATTTTTTTAAGATTTTTAAATTTAACAGAAACGTCTGTTTACGAAATTATAACCTATATTAAAGCGAAAAAATTTCGTCGGTCTATACCCTCCGAGTATGAAAGGCAAGCGATTACTAATTTCGTGGATCTTAAGTAGGGTCTTGGTGGCATAATTGGTAATGCGCCTGCATCGGCCCGGAGAGCCAGAGGAGATGTAGGTTCGAATCCTGCCTAAGACCGACGATTTTTTTTCGCTTTAATATAGTTTATACTTTTTCTTTGTCTGTGCTCTTCATATGGATGATGCAGTAATGTAAGGTTTACTTTAGTATAATAAAAGTAGGTAATTGATAAGACTTACGCGCCATGTATTATTAATGGTAAGTGAAATCCTTGGACGTGCCTGTACTCGTCGTTAAACGACAAATGTCGCGCGATGTCGCCTGCAGTCGCTTCAGTACGATGAGCCTGAATTAACAACAAGCTGTTAAGACACATACAAAAGGTAACACGACTGAAGCAATTTTGGGCATGAAGGAAAGAGATTAGAGCAGAAAATAGCTTAGAAATAAATTTGTTACAGATCGCCTAGCATTTTAACATTTTTCGAAAATCGTTTAAAATAACCACCATCACCATCTTGTTTAGGGCCCTTGACTAGTTAGAAAGAGAAAATAAGTATGTATGTATGTATGTATACTATATGAAAAACACTTAGTTGTACAAAAAAACAACCAGAACAATACAATTAATATAGAAATATTTACAAAGGCGAACTTATTCCTTTAAGGGATCTCTTCCAGCTGACCCTTGACAGATTGAGAAAAGTGAAAAGTTGTGCATCGAGTAAGCAAGTGTACAAATTTATATAGAAGAACACAACACATTAACTAACCATTAAAGCCTATATAAATAAAATAAAAATAAAATTACATAGTTACGTATATATCTGGTGCTAGCTGCCCATTTCTAATTTCAACACTTGCTAAATTTGTATTTGAAATTTTTACCTCAGTTATATACAATTTTGGTTTATACTTGAGAGATTCCTGTGCAGTTTCAAATTTGAAGTGTTTAATGATGGCGTGCTCATGAAACATCTGGTCGCTTGCAGCCAAATTGCCAGGGCCTCCATTTGGAGTCAGAACAACAACCGCTATTGCACCATATTCCGTGAAATCACGGGAAAAAACTGTGGAGGAATATCCCTATTAATGGCTTATTGTTAGTTACTTAAGTATAGTCACGATAGGAAAAGGTTCGTCACTTTTCAACTCTATTTCAATGATCTTATGGTCCAAAAGTGACGAACCTTTTCATACCGTGACTTAAATCAAAAGAATTAATAGTACTCAGGGGTGTGATTCTCTCAACAACGAATGGTCTAACATCCGAATAGGAGACGATTTGCATCGGTCTGCTTATTCGATCAAAATTATTTTATATAAAATTTGATATGCTAAATAATATGTGGCGAATAGGTTGGCTGAAAAATTTTAGTCCAGTACTTATATTACATTTTTTTTATTAAAAATGAACTTTTTTTAATTTGCAAATGCTTGTTTAATAGACAAATTACATACTAATCGAAAGTATAGAATATGCAAACGTTAGGTTTGGTGCAAATTATTAGTACCGACTTACCTGTTTATACCTGCCTATCCAATAGTTTGACGGGAAAAAAATAGTCAACCTAACGTTTGCAAGTTCTATAGGCTTCATACTTTCGATTGGTATGTAATTTGTCTATTAAACAAGCAATTGCAATTTTTTATGCCAACGTTTTTTTTTTTTTTTATTAATTATATACTGGACTGAAATTTTTCAGGCAATCTATTCGCCACATATTATTTAGAGTATCAAATTTGATATAAAATACTTTTGATCGAATAAGCAGCCCGGTGCAAATCGTCTCCTATTCGGATCTCCTACACGGACTGACGAACGAGTGAATGTCCAAGCGGCGAGTTTAAGTAGTCCCAAGTAGAGCGAACAAAACGCATTTTACCGCATGTATTCAATTTGGCAGCATGGCTTCTCGAACGTATTGGCTACCTAATTGAGAATGCACGCGCTAAAATGCGTTTTGTTCGATCGGACGGGACTAATCAAACTCGCCGCTGCGCGTTCGCTCGTTCGTTCGAACGACCGCCGTTTTTAAGAGAATTACACCCCCACAGTCTATCGTTGTCACACTCTCTCTGACATATGTCAGTAGGTATGCTTGTCTTGCCAGAGAGATTGTTTGTATACGTATGTACGAGTATGTAGGTATGTAAACACTTTGTTGTACTAAAACAGTTACATTACACAAATATTAAAATTATAGAAACATAACCTAACCAACAAAAAGTTGGAAAACCCCCGATACTGACATTCCAAAGTTCAATACTTCAAAAACGGCTGAACCGATTTCGATATAAAATGTCTAAGAACCACCGCTAGAAAACCTGCTTTCAAATAAAAAAAACCGCATCCAAATCCGTTCATCCGTTTAAGAGCTACGATGCCACAGACAGACACACACACACACACACTTACACGTCAAACTTATAACACCCCTCTTTTTTGCGTCGGGGGTTAAAAAGTAGTACAAAGGCAGACTTGTCCCTTTAAGGGATGTCTTCCAGTTAACCATTGAGTGAGTGGAAAAGAATGGATGTAGCAAACAATAGAAAAATACGAAAGTACGAAAGTAGAATGTGGGAAACAATAGACACTAATAACTTTTATTGATGAATGTGTGATTTTGTTGTTTGTTGTCCGTATTTTAACATTTTGTCTATGATTATTTACTTACATTTAACACATGTATCTTCTATTTCACTGCTAGTCAAATCTATGTATGTTTCTATTTCAAAACGATATTTCTGAAAGGTTTTCTTGAGAATTTTGACGTCTCTAAATGTCAATTCCATATTCCTGCATCCTACTTCACCGGTTATCTGGCAAAATATTAGCATTGCATTTTTGGTATACCTGAAACAAATTAACATACTTAATAACATTTGCATTTTTTTATAAAAGTGCAAAACTAACAAAATTAGAGGGAAACCCTTATTTCTTGATATAACGTTTCAAATTAAAATAATGATAAGTACAAAATAACACAATCATCAAGAAAAATAATAAAGAACCTTCAAAATAAAAACCTACCTATTCACTCCATAAGTGATACTTCCCAAAGAAATATTGTCCATACTATTATTTGAACAACATGATAACAAACCACAAAATCTTTTCATGTTTATTTGCAAGTAGGTACTCAAATTATTCACTTAAAATAATTGATAACCTTAAAACAATAATGGCTACAATGGTACATTTATATATTTAGGTACATAATAATGTAACAAAGGAAATGGCAGGAAACTATACTAAGGAACTTGTTTTTATAATTATATTCACAGTCATCCAAGAGTTATTTTGCGACTGATACGCGGTACATGCATAAATCGACTGCAGTGTCTGGCTGAATGACGCGAAACGCCTCCTCCCGCTAGCGTGCCTCACCTCTCTCGCCTAAGCTGCCATGTAGAACTTAAACGGCGTAAGGGCAGCCAACAACCATCGTAACTTGACCTAAACTTCAACAGCTGCTATTCGAAAGTTGGGACCAAGTTATGGTAGTCGTAGAGAGCACATACCGCTAAAATATGTGCACTCTGTTTAAGATGTGCTTTCCTACTGGGTTGTTAGTATACTTATTATGCTAGGTTAATGTATCTCGCATAGTACAATTAATTTTGTCATATAAGGTAAACATTTACCTACTTCTCTAGCGTTTCGCAATTAGTTTTTTTTTTCCTGTGTTCATATAAGTTTACTTCTGGGACATTTATTTAGTTCATAAAGTTCAAGAAAAATCCATTTAAAACCTCTTAACACATTTTAATTTTCGAGTATATGTATATTAATATTATACCTATTGCATAGTATAAAACAAAGTCGCCTTCTGCGTCTGTATATTCGCATTCTGCCCCTAAAGCACGCAACGGATTTTGATGCACTTTTTACCATCAGGAGCCCAAATATGGCTACGTTTATCGCGTGACAAAGTTTGGATAAGGCATCCGTCACCTTCTGACACGTAAATATGTACGAGAGTGACGGATGCTTTATCAACATTTGACACGCGATAGCCATACTAGGCCCGCAGTTAGATAATTTTTCACGGAAGGTAAAACTCATATAAACTAAAGCGAAGCTAGGGGTCGCTGGTTAATATTTTAATCAGGAACGCCAAAGAGTAACCAAGACAATGCGCACTAAAAGATAACGCTTATTTTATATTGGCATACAAACAATACCGTTGTAAAAGGAAGTAGAATCTCAATACAAAGCAAAGAGTTCCGAAGTTCTAGTTCCGCTCTACGCTTTATCTTTTTCAAAAAGTTTCTTTCAATTTGAAACTTTAGTACGTGACTTCGCAGCTGGATCGAAATGTTAGCGGGTTTGTATAGATGACTTTATTCTCTGATGGAGGAGTTTAAAGAGTATTCATCTTTGAAATGAGTGGTATTTTCGTGGAGACACCACCTACATAAATTACAGCAGTCGATAAGGACTCCTGTTGATTTTTTTATTGGTTAAAATCATGGCCCTCTTGGACCTATTCTAAAACCATGCACCACTGTTTGACCGCTCTCTTAAAAGTACGATTTTCAATACTTATACTCCTTAAGAGTGAAAATAAGAATTCTATTGGAATTGGTCGGTTGGTCGGTCTCTCGATTGAGGTTAAAAGACAAAATGATCGAATTGCAATTGAAAATTTTGCTTTTCCTTTTAAATTATGTACCTACTATTTAAATAATGACAATCGTTTGACCAGAGGGCTTATTGTCTAACGCACTCGCAATCGCAACCGGCTTCAAAGCGCAGCAATTGTTTTCATTTTGTAAGCAGCAAGCCTTCGATTTTCAAAATGAAAACGATCGTGATTGCGAGCGCGTTAGACGATAAGCCCTAAGATGCAGTTCAGTTTTTAAAAGCAATACAAATACCACCGATATCTTTAAATTGGACATAATATCTGACAATACTCGGGTTTCATACAATTACAAAGATTGCCGATCGCTGTTAAAGAACTGGCACCGTGTACGGCGTTTGCGGCAACTTTTGTGTTAAATCCAAGACATCTCTTACTAACATTCTAAAGAACTATGTGCAACCTTGTATGAAGTCTAAGCCCAGAACCAACAAAGCTGAGTGATATATTAGGTACGTCGTAAAATAATTATGTTTGTCTGTGTACTTTCTGTTCTTTTATGGGCATCAAGTTGAATATTTAATATAAATTAGTTATTTAAATTAATTTCTGCAATAGAATGAATTCGGCCATTTTGATGCCCGTAATAGAAAATTAAGTACATACAAAGACTTGTCAAATGACATAATTATCACTCTTATTTGTTGGTTCAAGGTTCTTTAAACATATTCCATTTAATTAGACGTGTAATGACTATAATCATTTTCACAAAAAAAACTCAAGGTATAAAAAAATCTTTATCTACACTCATATCATAAGTCCTCTATAATGCGTTCAGAATCCGTAGGCAATGACCAGCATTACTTGATACAATTTTACTATGATATGTTTTCTTATCTGTAGCTGTAATGAAAAGTTAAAATTACGATACAACTTTTGATAAAGTAATGTTGTTCAAATTTGGAACATCTTCCAAAACCAACAAAATTCAAACAGGGGGCCAATTCTAGTATCAATTGAACGTCGACTCGGTATATTTGAAGTAAAGTGTCGTACGCCATTTTGATTTCGAATGACATTAGAATAGGGACTTTGTTAGTTTGTTTATGATTAAAAAAAACATTCATATTCGTGACACAGGTTGGCTTTGCCGCCATGTTTGTTCTGCCGCCTACTGAACGCATCTTAGAGTACTTATAATATGTGTGTAGATAAAGTAATGTATGTAACTGGACATAATTAGGCCTTAAAACACTCGTGTGATCTTATTATGAAACTCGCCTTCAGCTCGTTTCATAAAACCACACTCGTATTTTAAGGACCCTCTTTATGTATCAGTTACATAAAATACTATAACAGAATTAATATCGAGTTCCTATTTTCAATTTTTTTCAATATCTTTAAGTTGTTCCTTGCACTGAACAAAATAAATGGCAGCACTTGGAATACATTCGACAGTCGTCGGCATCTTTTATTCATCCTGGGACCGACCGCAAATTAAACACTTTAATTGATTGCAAAGAAAGACGAAAAAAGAAGTCGTATGTGAGCAATAATGTTGATATACATATAAGCGCTTATGATATTAGATATCAGTCCAAATAAGATTGTTTTGAACGGTGACATGTTGGTGAATATCGAAAATACTGTACGTAGTTAAGGTCTAAATTAAGACGACGGTAACTTTCTATCATTGTGATTTGTGTAACGAAAATTGATGAGTGGATAATGAGTATACCAAGATACTAAGAAGTTTTTTTTTTAATTTATACATGTAGTGAATTTTTAAGGAGAGGAATCCTAATAAAGCTGAAACTGCCAGTAAGTAGGGTGGTAAGTGGGTAAAATGCCGACAAATACCACTTGAAGAACAGGATTCTTAGGTATGTCGCTATACCATACCGTAAATATGGGTATTTTCGAATATTACGTATACATCTTTTGTCATTTCTATTGACCCCGACTTTACGGTAATGTTATATAATTATTTCAATAATAATAAGTCAATAAAATGTATTTAGTGGACCGTTTAGGAATTATTATTATATTATGTGAGATTTTGCTGGTTACCCATGACCCAAAAAAGTTTCCTCCGTAGGATTTGAACCATCGACCATCGTACGGTGAGCAGGTTACACTACTACTAAACCATTGTGTCACTTAAAATATACTAGTAGGTACATTAAGCCTTATAAGTAGCTTCACACTTTAGTACCTTGTTGCTCTAGCCCCTTTGATAGATTAGTGCAGCAGTTCAAACATGACGTCAAAGTGACAAAGCACTAAAGTGTGCATCTTTAAGGCCAATCGTACCTAAATTATTGTTTTAACTAACCAGAACAAGAGTTGACCTAAAGAACTCTCCATCTAATTAAACTCCTGCACAAACTTAAGTTTAAATGAGAAACTATTCATCGTCAATTTCATGAAAATTTGCGGTATGTTAGTACCTTCGCTCATTTTTGAGCTCGCGTTGAAAGTTTTGAATACACTTTAGACGGGACATAGATTAAATCAGCAAACTCATTGTCATCAGATCTTATCTATTTATTATACTCCGATTGTTTAGGTACTTAAAAAAATGTAAACAATCCAAACCACGTGGCATTGTTAAACAGCTAATCAAAACTGTTTTATCGCACTTTGACGTATTAGTGTTCTGCTTCTATTGGCTGACCAACTATATCGTTGTTTTGTTTACATTTATTTAAGTACCTAAAAAAACGAAGTATAGAACATTTTATTGCTTTGTATCTATAGGACACCTTCTAACTTACTGGCCCCCCTGTTCTAAAAAATAATAACGGTTAATTTTAGGCGGAAGCAAAACCGTGTCCTAATTAAAAATAGTTTACGCATGATGAATGCTATATTTTATTAATATCGTTAATTATCCTTTTACTACGCGTCTATAAGATAAACTCCTTAACAAATGTCTTTACTATAACATTTTCGATTACAATACAACGTTCTAAGATAACGTTAATAGAAAAAAAAACACAAGAGATTTGCTACGAAACTGTTCACTTTTCAATATTGTCTAACGTAAGGTAAGGTTTTAGTGGTAGTCGGACCTTGTGCAAATGTGCAAGGTCCGTGCGGACCGCTACCACCATTTTATCCTCTAAGAACAGTAGCATTCTTCGCATATTTGTGTTCCGGTGTGGTTCTGTACCCAACCTACAGGTACAGAACCCTAAAATCTGACAATTATTACATATCACATAGTTGTTAAATCGGACATATTTCAAAATTAATCAAGTAGATGTTTCTTCAATTTCGCCAGCACAGGTTTAGTAGTTTAGTGGTGGTGGACCTTGTACAGTCGGCCAAAAATGTGGTCTACCCTAATGATACAAAAGTTCGATTTTCCCTTGCAATAATATTATGACATTGACAAGTGTCAACCTTAGTGATAATTAGATCTCACAGAAACTTTTGTCAACGGTTTTTACATTCTAATTCGAAAGAATAAGTAATTTTAAGAGACAAATTTCATTAATTTTGTATTTGACCCAATAGTTTTGTTTTAATATCTTTATTTATTTAGCTAACATTTTATGGATGACATGATTATTTTAGATTTGGGTTGGCATTTTCTAATAAATTACAACAATTAAAATGATATCCAATGTTAAAAAGTGATTGTAATAGTGTATTAAAACGTACAATTTCAAGCGGTTTTCGCCAAACCCGCAAGATACACCTAGGAGGGCTTCAAGCCGAAAACGAAATTCAAATATATTTTTGACGAAATATCCAAAAAAGATAAATATTTAAAAAACTTAATAATGCAGAACGGCTTTACAACCCTATTCCTCGAAATGGTTTTCGAATTAAAGTAATTGTAAAAACATTAACAATCCCAATTGAGTAAAAAGTGATATTTGTGAAGTGAAACATCTTCGACATTTAATGCTGCATTCACTTCCTACAAACTTCTAACGAGAAAGTAGAATAGTGAAGGCTTCTGAGAATCGTTATGCCTTACTATGGAAGCGGTGGAAGTTGCCCAACAGCCCTTAACTATGTTAAATAGGTGCTATATTTTAAAGGAACCAATTAAAAAAGTTTACATGCGATATATTGTCTATCAATAATGTCACCTTGATGAAGTTGTATGTAGGTATGAGTAAGAACGTTTAAAAAAAAACTGGTTTCATGTTAAAAAAAATAAACGAACGTTGGAGTAAAAGTAAGAAGTATTAAGCGTTTTTTATTTAACTAGCTACGTAAAATATTAACCGGAAACCTAATTAACCCACATTCTACCATCATATGTAATACCGGCTGTTAGTGCCCTAACTCGAATAAATCCATTAAAATAGTTTAACTTTTTATATGAAAAAGATTCCAGGTACTTAACCCAAAAATTAAATGAACTGTTTTTGGGTCTGTCCTTCCGTAAGAATCACACGCAAAGGAAGCCACATAATATGCTGCCACACCCACACGAGGATGAAAAGGGATGGTTTCATGAACTTTCGCGCGAAGAACGTGAGATAGAGATAGTTTTTGCGCGCTTTGATTGAAACGTCCATTTCAAATACTTGCTGTTTAGTTTGAAACCACAACGTTTCTTAAATAACTGGTTTACCAGCATTAAGAAATTGTAAGTTCTCAACTATTGAAACAAGAATCATCGTTAAAAGTCGTAGAGTTTCGAAGATACAACCAAAAACATGCGAAAAATATGTCATGTATGAAAAATAAAACAATCGTGTTTTTATTTTGTTAAAAATAAAGAAAATACGACCGAGTTTAGTACATCCAAAAAAAATAGGTACACATAGGCGTTATAGTTATTAAAATCCTGATCACGGAACAATACCGACTTTATCATATGCACTGTGGCTTCTGTACAAAATAGAACCTAAATGGCAACAAATAATTTCGCCAACATTCAAATCGTTCTGGAATGGTGCAAATGCAGAGTCTGCGTAAATCTTTTAGTCCTTTCCATTCCGGATTCGCGTGACTTAACCGGCTATATCCGGTTAATACTGGATTGAGGCACATACGATAGCATCGACAGTTTGCAGATAGCTTTTATTCACATTATTTAAAAAAGGAACTTAAGGAACGGTCTTGTTGAAAAAAACATTACACAATATCACGGAAAATCCCCTAGTTTTTTGTTATTATTTTATAAGCTTCGGCCTAATTTTCATCATTAGTACCAATACGATGACGATCATACGATGTTAACCACTTAACAGACGATTAGAGCGTTAACAGCTGTCAAAATGTATGAACTAACGGTCGATTAACATTGATTAAATTTAATATCGTTTGGTGAAATTGGTACTTAGCCTATAAAGTCTAAAAGCAGACGATTAATTGCAATATCTGGCAATGTTAGATTTCATTTAAATATTGTTAAATATCATATTAAGACCATTATACTATGTTTTTTTAATACTGTCAATTGATTAATGAAAGAAATTCGCAGTAATTCCTAAAAAAGAACAGTAAATGTGTTGGGTTTAAACTCGCGTCTTTTAATTTAATACAATTCAATTCTTTATTGCTTTTTCACAATGGCACAGCGAATTCTTAGAAATAAGTATTAACACTATGAACCCTGAAGGACACAGCAATATTACTTAAGAAATAGAAGAAATGTGTGACTATCTTGAAATTAATATCTTAGAAATCATAGTCCATTTTTTCTTTTATTTATTTTATTGTAATCATAAAGTTTAATAATACCTTTCATTTATTCAGTATTTCATATTAAGTAAGTAAATAATACGAGTATAAAGGCGACAATATTTTCTATTTAAGAACGTTGTGCTCGCGATAATAATTATGAGAAACGAACGAGAAATAACTAGAGCGAGAAAACATTGCTTTTATGGTTGGCTTGATTCGCTGTGGGAGGAAACACTGAGATATAGTTGTGGTATTATAAGCCTATTTAAAGCTAATTAGTGACTATGTTACCTAGTGTGACTGTTTCAACAGCCTTAGTGAAACGCTATGTGAGAGCGTTCGTGTAGCATAGCATGGAAGAGGTAAAAGGGCATACGGCATATGTGGGTAGGGGAACCTAATACCCATAAATATTTAAAATCCCAAGACCTGCTTGTCCTTAACCTTGCAGTATCTCTTAAACCGTCATAAGTAACCATTAGTCTGTCTGTGTGGTGTGACAGAAGACACATTAAATTTTCAATAAGTGAGTAATAGGAGTTGACTTGCACTTAGCCGGACTTTTACCCTATTGTATCAACCAATTTCAACGCTTGCCGTTAAAACTCTATTCGAAATATAACTTCTAAATTGCGACATTGGTTTAGAGGCTTTGCGCCCACTCGTATCTATACATTTACTTCCTCCCCAAACGAATCTTCTTTGAGACACTGATCTCTGCCTAACTAATGATTCCCTGTAACCTGTGATTGATTACAACAGTTAAACCTTTTTGCTCAAGCTTTTTTATCGGAAAACCGAATTTCCGCGAAGAGAATATTGTTTTGGTACGGCCATTGAAATTGTGACATATGTTTGTGTGAGAAGGTTTGGGAAATTATTGGATTGATTGATTTCAACGTGTAAGGATATATTATTGCTTCAATATTGTGACCATATTTTTGACATTTTGATAGCCGTACTAATGCTTAATGAATAAGAGCAGCGATAAAGTCAACCATACAATTAAAATATAACTTAGAAGCGAGATTGGATTTATAAATGAAAAGCTTCTCGCAAGATTTTTGCCGACAAAGTCTTGCAACAACCCAACTCGATATTAATCTGGATGATAGTGAAATTCAAATAAAACGAAGGTGAAAAGAAGATAAGAATTCAATAGGTACTGCTACATATTCCATTCTAGTACAAATTATAACCCCAAACCTAAGAATAGAAATTATTTATAAATAAATTACTAACTACATTAAAATAGTAAAGTAAATATAATTAAGGCCCTCGTAGTCACAATATTTTACAATTATTTTTACAAACTCACTAAATAATTTCTCACGGTTTATTAACACATATAACCTTCAAATTTTGTTATAATTCATTATATATTTGCAAAGAGCGATGGAACGGGCGATGTTGGGCCTCTCTCTCCGCGACAGAGTCCGAAATACGGAGATCCGGAGACGAACAAGGCTCACCGATATAGCCAAAGTAATCACTCTAAGGAAGTAGAAGTGGGCTGGACACATATGCCGCAGAGAGGATGGAAGATGGGGACAGGCTGTAGTTGAGTGGAGACCCAGAACCCGGCGAAGGAACGTTGGCAGACAGGAAATGAGGTGGACCGACGATCTGGTCAACGTGGCAGGAAGGTGCTGCATGAGGAGAGCACTGGACCGAGATGGGTGGCGAGCAATGCAGGATGCCTACACTCAGCATTGGGTGGCTAGGCTGAAGAAGAGAAGAGATTACATATTTAGCCATTATGGGCACACATAACTAAGAGTGTCAATCTTGATCTAAACTTTACCTGTATCAATATTCTGTGCCAAAGCAGCATAAAAAGCGTTAATAACACTGCGATAAGAGATGTCAGGGTTGAAGTTATATTAAACAGTAATTAACCTGCACTGTAACATAGTGAATAATCAAAGTATCATTTTAATTTTGTTATTAAAGTACGAGCTAATGTTACAAACCTCGACGTCATTTTATAATTCATTTCATGTGGCCTTAAGCCGCGTATCTTCGCGCTCCAAGCACTCGAACATCGGTGCGCGTGGCAGCCGCGCTAAAACCCACAGCGCATTGTACAACCGTAATCCATGTTCGAGCTGCAATGCTCGGAGCGCGCAGTCGATACGCGCCTTTATTCTACACTGCCGATTTCCTTAGTGTTATTGTATTGTCAAAGTTTTGATAGCTTTTATTAACTTTAAAGAAAAGGCGACGGAGTTAAAAACAATACGACAACAATTGGAGTATAAGGCCCTGGTTTGGACATGTATTTAGAGGTCTTTATCCATAATATCGTTTGTCCTAATTGTCATTTGTTCTAATTGTCATTTGCCCTAATTCATAGTTTTTCCGAAAACCCATTTCTGCCTGATTTTGAAACTTTTTAGTGCTGTTATAACACAACTCTAACCTAACCTAACCGCAGGTATTTTTGGAAAGCTTAAAAAGTTGTCTGAAAACCAGTTTAGGACAAACGATAAATTAGGACAAATATGACGATTAGGACAAACGGTATTATGGATCGCGAATGACACCCTTATTTAATGCCTTACAGATGTGACAATTATCTGACTTAATCCGATTTTTTTAATCAAGGCCATCTTATAAAATTATTATTCGTAACGCTTTAGAAATAAATGTTAAAATCTTCAGAATTCTAGTAAAGTTCAATATTGAAGCCGTATTTTTAAAATCTGAAATCTTGTTTATAAATTCTCCCATCCAACCACGCAAATTACAACCTTTGTAAAATCCCGGGGGATGTTTGAAGTACAGAATTTAACGTACGAAGTTTATAACGTATTTATAAAGCAAATAGTATTTGCATGACAAACTAGTACAGGGAACGTCTTGGATGAAGCAGACGAGTTATTACTGCTTTTACGAGATGCAGTGAAAATGTTTCGTTAAAATAGGATTCGAGGTGCATTTCGTCACATTTATTGCGTGCATAATATTATTATTATAACCATTTCATAAATTGTATGGCTTTTGTCAATCGTTCCACTGATTTGTTTTCACCAACAACTATTTTATTAAAGAACCCCTTGTGTTCAAACTTGTTTGAAGATAGAAGATGTTACCCATATTCTAAATAAGTTTTTATCTGAGATTGTTAAAATGTTTTTTTTCCTTAATTAATGTCTTTTTTTGCCTAAATCGAGTTTTAAACAATCACCGTTAACTTAATAGCGGATTACGGATTGGATGGACACAATGTCAATTGTTCGGTTAAGGACTATAATTACTGCGGTGAATTAGACAAAAACATAATATGGGGTTAGCTCAAAGAGATTTAATATTATAAGTAATAGAGTGGGCATCGCAGACATTTTCATAGACAAACTTTGATCATAAGCATCATGAATGCCATCTATGACAGGCGTGTCAAAGTAGACTAAACGACGTACGACTTGTTACCTCAAGGTAACAAGTTTTGCATCACTTTTTTGTTCCCTATGCCCCGTCTATTACTACTATACATTTAATGTCTTTGGGCTAGCTCCACGCGCTTCTTTCAAATCCCAAAGCTCTCTTTTTATGGTAATGGTAATGAAGGAACATGTATATTGCGCGACTATGTATGTTCATCCGTCATTGCGATATAATTTTGTAAGAAACTAATTTATTAATTATGCTCTTAATTGAAACAAATTTAGATGCTTCATAATAACATTATCATTAAATCAAAATTAATGGTCGATATAAGCTTCAAGTCTCATAAAAATAAAGCTTTGAACTCGTGATCGCCTTTGTTAAATACGAATAATGGGCCCCGCGGCATCAAAATCGGAATTTGAAACTTACAATGGCATACGATGCATTTATTATTATGCATAGGTAATTATACCGTTAAGTAGTGGTGGGGGGTTTCACGCAATGAACATAAATTTATATTTCCTTTCTCGTCAAACAATAAAACTACGGCCCTAGTAAAATTATTACACAGTCCATTAGTACCGACCCTCACTTAGAAATCACTAGGCAACTAACACAAACAAGCTTACTCAATTACCACTGCGTAATCCAATAAACAAAATGGCTAACTAGAGCAGCCGAAGTCGTAATATTTGTATAGAAAACATCAGGAAAATCTGATGAATAAGCCTGAGATTGTGTACGTGTTCTTCTGCACTAACGTTATTATAGGTTAGTACCTAACGTTATGTATTTTCTTGTTAATGTTTCTTGGGTAGGTATGTACCTACTTCCATATACTTTCAGCATTTGCGGTCGTGATTTTGTCCGCATACAAAATGTTTTTCAAATTTTGCGACGGTTCCATTTCAATCTTAAGATACCTATCTGATGAAAAATAAGTAGAGGAAACATTAGTTACGAAAACTCCAATTACTGAAAGATGTCCGAGGATTTTGACAAGGAGGTATTTATTTCACTTGTTTTTGAAGACAAGCTTAATAATGTTTTACCAACAAACCGACATAGCCAATTATTGTTATGGATTTTTATCAATCTTTGGATACCCTAGTGTGTCCATTAAGGGCCCTATATACGGTATGATCCGTCGTTACGATCCGTCGGTTCAGACCGAAATCGAGCGATGAATTGTACGTGTGTGGCAATATCGCATCCAAATTTCAATCGAAATTATGAATCGTCACGATTATCGATTCAGATCGATCGTAACGACGGATCGTTCCGTATATGGGGCCCTTTATACGAGTGTAATAATGTCATCGTAAAGCTTGCGCCACATATGCTGGATTCACCGAATATTCTTGTTGGCGTCTCTGATTTTAACCAGACTTTAGTATTTATGTGATCACCAGTTAAGCCACCACTGAAGCATGGCACCAGCGGAATATGAATCGTATTTATTATAGCTGTACAAACCTGTATTTAAGTTCCATTCGCATAGCAATAGATGTTGTTTTTGTTTTTGCTTTGATCTCCCATTGCCTGCTTCAACCAAGGCACAACCGTTATTTTGTTGTTGTTTTTTCCGTTTTAATCAAGATTCATTTTAATTGGTGTTCATTCACTTTTTTATCTTAATTAATGGCTTTCTCTCCTTATTTTAACAAGGTGTATTTCGCCAGTATCGAGTTTTAGACAATCACCATGGACTTATTAGAGTAACAAGTCCATGGATATCACACGCGAGGACAATTGTTCGGTTAAAGAGTATTTACTCTGGTCGACTAAACAGAAGCCACATGGGGTCAGCTCCAGGCGCTTCTGTTAAGTCGTTGATTAACTTGTGAACCACAGGTCCATTATTCGTACCGTATTTTTGTTGTTGTTTTGCGCACAGAAACCACAGATAGAAAGCACTCATCGCATGGCATAGATAAACTACACAATAGACTTTAAGACTGTAATGTAGAACCGATACACGTGTTAGATTAGCTCATGGGCACTGTGTGTTTCGAGTTGACAACATACTTGTTTGTTTTTAAGTATTATTGTTATATTTAAATCATTCCTTTTCCTTCTTTTTTAATGTTTTTTTGCGTATGTGTTATTGTTGTATAAAAATATTTTTCTTTTTTTCATTCTAACATAACGACAGAAAGAGACGCCAATATGAATATTCGGCGAATTCGGCATAATTATGTGGTGCAGGCTTATGACGTAGTTTGCGTCTGTTTGTGGTCACGAAAGGTTGTTGGCGATGTTATCTTCTTATTATCTTAGATTGTTATCTTCTGCCATTAAAGAGAAGAAGAAGAAGAACGATACACCACGTTTTAGATTTCTTACAAACTACGTCGTACTGTCACAGATTTAAAAACATCATAATTCGCAATCGTTTTTTTTTTTTTTCTTAATTAATGGCTTTCACTCCTTGTTTTAACAAGGTGTATTTCGCCAGTATCGAGTTTTAGACAATCGCCATGAACTTATTAGAGAAACAAGTCCATGGATATCACACGCGAGGACAATTGTTCGGTTACAGAGATTAACTCTGGTGGACTAAACAGAAGCACATGGGGTTAGCTCCACGCGCTTCTGTCAAGTCCTAATCGTTTTAAATAATTGACCACTTCGCGGGTATGTCAGAGAGACAGACCACGTCAATGTGACGTCATGGAGGCACATCTATTGTTTTTACACCATTGAGTTGGCCAGGGCCTCTATTCAAGACGGTAAAAACAATATCGTTTTTGATTTGTTATCGTATTGTCACCGTTTTGATAGCTCTTATTTACTTGATAGTAACGGCGTCTGACGTCATAACAATACCATAACAGATCAACTACCAGATTTATTGTCGTGAAGGCAAGTCCATTATATTAATGAAGTAATTATATACGTCTGTTGTTGCAGCAAAGAACCCTCTTTAGTTTTATAAGTGGTTATGCGGCTACAAAAAAATTGGTTTATATTAATTGTCAATCACATTCCACGTAGAAAATAACTTTCCATAAGTATTCTTGATTAAAATTCCTAGCAGATCTCTCAGAAAAAGCTGAAGAAAACATCATGTTTTTGAGAATCAATAGGGTGTCGTTGAGTAGGTAGGAATTCGTTTTTTTTTAAGTTAATAATATATACACAAATCTCACTATCTCACAAATGTAAGGTTTCCACATATTTACGAAAAAAAAGAAACAGAAGTATGTTTTCCCAAAATAAAACGTTATTTTATAACCTGTTTACACATCGAAGAAGAAAAATCTATTTTGAATAAAAATGTGAGTAAAAGATATTTTTAACAAAACGCGCGTCGGTCATTCATTTTTAGATACATTCGTCACAAACCTTTACATTTTATAAGTTAGAAATAGGGATTAAATTTCAAAAATTGTTTAGCATTCTATACGAGTAGTCTCTTATGCCGAAGTCGGGATAAACTGTATTCTACTGGCACTAAGTTTTTTAGTCTCCGACATGGCATGTGTAGACTTCTAGAAACCCTTTTACACTACATTTGCTCCACAAACATCCACCTTAGTGCCTTCATGGCCAATTGAGGGCAAGTGAAGCGCAAATACACTACCACTTTCGTCAATGTTGGAACTGCCGATGGACGGTGATGTGTTTAGACAGAAAATTGCACTGCACACAAATAAACGGGTAAAAAGTAGCTTTACCAAAGGCTAATTCTATTCGGTAATACCATATCGCTTTTGACATGTTTTAAAGTCGGCCGCCATTACTATTAAGTACCTAAATAACAGCTGTCATACCATTGACAATACGATAAAGGTTATTTTATCTTAAGAAAGCTGGTTTGCCATATTTCTACAGTCATCAGCAATATCTGTATTGCTGTATATGTATTGTATTAGGCACGGTGTATAACACAGCCAATTAGTTAAATTAATAATAAAATAATAAAATAAATTAGTATTATGTGTAATTATGTCAAGCTGCTACATATTCAAATTTCTACTTGACCAAGAAAATTTCTTGTCATTTTTTTTGCTTTGTCTGTTAAGGTAATAAAAATTCCACATGCTTTAAATTTTCTTCTATAGGTGAGTACTAATACAAGGTGAAGATATCCTTTGATATCAGTCATATGTGTTATGTGCTTCATCCTGCTTTAATTTCCTGTCGTGGAGAGAAGAAAAATTATACCAACTTTTCGAGTGAGTAAGATTATGGTGTAGTTGTGTGAGTGTAAACATATTTGGCACTAAACATTGTCAACGATGTTTTTTGCGTAAAATTTTGGGAATTCTCAAAAAACCTGATTGTGGCTTTACTTATCTATTTACTAACGGTTGCCCGTGAATCCGTCCGAGTAGAAGTCATTTATTGCTACTCGCGGATAAAAAGTACCCTATGTTTCTTCGGAGTTCAAGTTATGCCTACACACATCGAAAACGGTTCAGTGGTTTAGCCTAACAAAGTAAGTTTCAATTTTTTTATATATTGTATATTCATATTGTAGTATAGTATGGATGGATTGTAACAACAAAGGAACCCTGCTATGTAAAGCGAAAGAAACTGAGAAGCAAGTACTTCAGCACAGACATCCCAGCGGTTGCTCAAAATGACAACAAACCGGTAAAGTGCAAGTCAGACTCGAGCAACACGAGTTTCCGACACAAAATGAACGCTAATTAAATAATAGAATTCGTTAGCAATTACATGTCTTGTGAAATTGTAAGACGAGCAACCATAAGAGGAGACTAAAACAAGATGTTGAAACAGAGAGTTGATGTGATTTATTCATTCATTCGTAATTGTAATAGCATTTCGTCAAATCGATAGTTATTTATCGATTAAAATATAATGCATAAAATATTATTGTTATTTTGCTAGGATGTTTGTCTATATCTATATTATGGACGGTTAAAAAAAGTCAGACTAAAAAGGCAACCGCAACGACGGACGGGGGGATAGAAAAATAATAAAACACAAGTGACACCAGACAAGATGCTTAACGCAAACGTAAACGACTGTCGAAAACCATCAAAATCCGTCTGGCAGCTAACGTCCATTCTATAAATTATCGATAATGACGTTCTCGCAATGTATCTTGTGTAGAGCCAGTTTTGGTAATATTATGTAGACAAATCAATGCTTACAAATTAAACATAAAATTTCCTAAATCTGTATGCATGTTTTTATTTTTATATTGTGTGAAGCGTAAACACGGCATCTAAAGCAAATGTCGTAACGGGAAGTGTACGAAATGCTGCGATATCGCGTTAGCAATGCTACATTAAGTCGCGATTAACTCGTAGAAGTCTTGAGTGATGGGTGCCTAATGCGATCGCATTAACGGAAGTACTTGCAATGTAAAGTTGTGATAGGTAAGGGATAAGAGATTACAAATGTAGTGAATAAAAGTTGCACATCGTATTTTGCCGGATAATCTTATTACCATTAGGGAATATGCATAGATTATTTAAATCGCATTTCACAACAAAATATAAGTGAAATTAAAATTAAAATCGGCTAAGAAATACGGATGATACAAACATTTTAAACTGCTAATTAGACAGCGATTAGATAGAGAGATCCGATGTGCACTGTGACGTCATGTAACAGGTCGGCCGTATAAATTCCACGTTCAATTCTGATTTGCTAGAAAGAGATAGGAACAAATCTTTGTTGGCTTATATCTTGGTTATTTTTGGCTTACATCTTGGTTATTTGCTATTCAAAAAATGATTTTTCTCAACTGTTTGTTACATGAATTAGCTTTTACTGAAAGTGTGAAAAAAAATTGAATATTTCCTATTGATGAGCTATGTAATTTTTCCGGATAAATAGTTGATTTTGTCATTTTGGCATTTTGCAGCCCTTCGATGCTATGTGAAAAAAGAACTAAGCAACAAATATTTTGCATTTTATTTATGGCCAGGAAAAGGCAAACGGGCACACAGGGCCTCAATTCAACTTGGGAAAACCAGTTGGGGGTCGATTTTCGGAAAATCCTTTCTTAGTGCTCACTTACATCATGAAAGGAACCCCTGTACCAAATTTCAAGTTTCTAGGTACAGTAGTTTCGGCTGTGCGTTGATACATCAGTCAGTCAGATTAGATATATAGATAATATAATATGAAAATATGTTGTTAAGTATAACATTCTTCTAAAGTAAGTATGAAATAGGTACCTCATAATTAATATAAATTCATTAGATTCCTTAAGTTATACAAATTCAGTATAATTATGATGCAGCATGCACACTAACACCGTGTTATGTATGCGTTGCATTATCAAACGTCTTTCTTTACTCTCCTACGCATGTAATAAAACCTCCACGTGTCTGGCAATAGTACCACATTAGCTGTAATAAGGTCTTTTAGGGGAATTTTAGTGGGCAATAAGTTATTATTTTCGACTATTTGAAATCTCGTAAACATTAACAGCGGTGTTTGCCAAATACCACGCCCTAACGAGGTCTTCTCAAAACCATAATTAATGATGACATGATTTATTAGGACATTCATACGCGTCTGTAAGGAAAATGGGTACTGTTTTCATTCATAAAATACCTGGAAACTATTGAATTAACCAGGCTCCTAAATGTTTGCATTTTTAATAAGGAAGTAAGGAAGAACTTAATTTTTTATGCATTAAACATATATTATCTTTTCAATCTATGCATTGAAAACATGGAGTTTCTTAATTAATCTTGTACATTCGGCATTATAAGTAGCTGCATTCTTTAGTATCTTGTCGCTTTAACTTTTACAGCAGTTATAACATAATTTTAAAGTGACAAAGCACTACGTGCAATTACTTGTTATTCTAAATTCATCATACCCGTATCGATATAAGGCACATTTTCACTTGTATCTTGACTCCGGTCATTCTATATGAAACATCCCAAAGCCCATCTATTACATTATTATGAGGACGCCCTTAACCCGATCGGAATAGAACTGGAACACTGCCCAGCATAGTTTCGAAATGTTCGAGAAATAACCAACATTTTTCCGTTCACCTGTACTTTGCTTTGCGAAAAGACAACATTTGAAGTTCTAAAACTGTTGCAATTAGGTTGTTTTTTTAAACGGTCGTCACACTTTTAAAGTGTATTCAGTGATAAAATTCTTATGTTTTTCTGGAAAAATCGGAACAACAGTATAATTAATATATTTAAAACAACGTTTTACCTAGTACCTACCTATTTGTCTGCTTAAGCTCACACACCTACCGCAGAGGCAATTTCGGAATTTTGGGGCAATTTTATGTCTGTGGCAGGTGGTGGGTAACCCGCTTTAGACGATAAAAAAAAACAATTTTCTTGTAAAAAAAATATAAATGTATATAAATATGAACACGGCTAACAGGCTCTTTCAGATGGTAAAAATGCTCTGAGGTCCATGGACATTCTTATTATACAATTTTAAGACACAAACCATAACATGAAATTCTCGGATGTTATAGTACTTTCATTCCGATTACAAAAAGGCGGTAATTCCGAATGATATTTCATGTCCAATTCCGATTTCACCTCCGACACTTAAATCGGAGGTTTATAATGAGAGGTCGAAGCGCAGCGGCGGCGGCGGCCGCGTTCAGCATGTAGGAATATGTTTGTTTTTATTTTAAATAAAACTTCCGTGACACTCAGATATAGGTACTAAAGAGATCACAACGAGTTACTTTAAGATTATGCTTCTTGCGCGGGTGCCCCCCCATATATTCGAGTGTTTTCTGTGAATTACTTTTTCTTAACATTTTTAATTTTAATTTTTTAACAGTAACTATTCTGCCTCCGTCTACAACTCCGATTCCGATTCCGGTTCAGACTCCGAGAAACCAAATTTAAAATCGATGATTCCGACTTTGGTTCAGATTAACCCACCTCCGTAACAACCCTGCTCTAAGCTATTGTTTCATTAGTTGTCTTACTCCCACACCGGAACACAATAACAGTACAAAAGATATAGAGTAGAGCTACTTAACATGGAACAAGACGTCATTTAAAAACCGGTTACTTCACGGTTTTAGTTTTCATCATCTTACTTGTGACACTGGCTATCCTTACTAATATTATAAATACTAGTGTTTATTTACTCAATACTCAATCATTTATTGCATTCCACAGTGCTAGTTTACAGGATGTTAGGTTAACTTAAATTTTAGTTGTTATATAATAAAAATAAAACTTATTGTGGACCCTGTTGGGCACCGCAAAATTTCATGAGGAGAGCACGACATGGATACGTACATTCTTAAAATTATTTGTATGTCCTGTCTTCACGGTTCAAAACCTCAACCAATTGCAGTAGAAGTTTGTACTGATATAATCTATAACTCGGAGACGGGCATAGTACTTTTTTCCTGGAAAATAGAGCAATTTCCGGGGGAACAGCAAAAAACAATATCCACGCAGATGTATTTTTTAAATAATATTTGCTCATATTAAGCGTCTGTACGATACTAATTTTATGATACAGCCTGAAACTACTCACCTTCCGACGGTCAGGTTTTCAGGATTCCTAGACGCACAGACACCGCGCGTAATAAAAATAATCACACTCCACTCGTATGAGTGTCTCGGCTTTTTTTAGATTTCAGCGAACAACGGTGTGGCTGAACACAAGTCTCGTTGCCTTAGGCGCGCGCACTAGTGTAAGTTAAAAAAAACCTTACCTAATTAACAAAAACTTAACCGTCAACAAAGAAATGTCAAATTAATCAAGTATTGTTTTGGAGTGTAGCTCTTAATTATAAAAGCCAAAGGAGTTAATTTTCAAGTTCATTTAAACAGCTTATTAACTAATACAGATCAACAATTATTTAACTTTTTTTCAAACGTAACGCAATTCCAAAAAGTTACTCATTTCAAATTTGGAACAGAATATAGGTTAAGGTGATGTTTCGTGAAGTGTAGTTGTCAATTGTGATAATTTTGTAAGTCGCCAGTGTTAGTGACAAGTGAATGGTGACAGTTTTGAACGGCGTTTATTTTGAGTGAAATTCGAGAGTTTCCGTTTTAATGGGCGCGACAGGGTATTTAAAGATTAAGGCCCGGTTTATTCGTACTCAATAATAGAAAACGATGCTAGCTGGTTTTGTGATAGTTTTTAAATGACGCATTCCTGAGTTTTTATACGAGTATGTGTATGCATGTGCAGCCTACCCACTAGCCAGCCTGTGTGTGTTTAGATAGATAGATAGATCAGAGAACTTACTAAGAATTTATAAAATAAGCTCTGTCATAATATGTTAAATTATACCAGAATATTTATAGATCCATACATCTTGTTCTAAAACAGGTGTAACCATTTTATAATGGCATAATTCATCTAGAAATATCCCTGAAAACATTTTTACATACCAATCTTTAGGAATAACAAGCAATTACTGATGATATATTAATTTACTTTTGGCTGCCATTATCTCCAGCTGTTATTTGGCACTGTGCTAAGTACCCGTCAGCCTGTCACTTCTGTCATAAAGTTTAAACAGTCTTATTCACAAAAACGTACAGAAAGTTTACAAACCCAGTTAGCATGTTAGAATGGGCAAAAACGCGTGACAGTACGAGTATTATTATTGTTGTGTTTAATGAAGTATTAAATAATGTACTTAATCTAATAATAAACATCAGATAAATAGTAGGCGGAATGTTTTGCTTAAATTTTAACGGTTTTTAGACTTTTCTTAACCGTTCAAAATTGAATTTATAGATCCGCTTGCACGTAAATTTAACCCTAGGTTAACCCCAGGTTAAATTATTAACGAATGTCAGATTCATATGAGAACTGTCAATTTTAACAAATTAACCTGCTAACCTAGGGTTAACCTGGGTTTATTAACGTTTACGTGCAAGCGGGCCTTAGCGAGAGTCAGAATCAAAAATGTTAGCTAGAACATGATTTGAGGTCATAATTTGACGCAAATACTAGTTTGCTAAATAGTATCAAACAACGAACGTTGACTGCAAATATATTAATCTTTCAGTAAAAAATATTAGACCCTTAAGTTTCAATTCCAAACAAAGGTCATATCTCTAATCATTAATGTTCGTTTCCTAACTGTTTCATTATGCATATAACAATACGTATATGCCCCGTAGATGTACATAAATACCCCACCTTACCTTATTTGAGCCATCATGGCCATTATTATCAGCTAAAGGCTGACCAGAGCTGGACAAACACCTCTTGATCAGAATCATAGTCTTGTCAATAAGTCGTGGCAGTATCTATTTATTAATATTTTTTACATAGCAACAATTTTACCTATCAAATAAACTGTCACATAATGAAAACCAATCCAATGCCTATGCTTTTCGTGTTACCAGCCGGTGATATAATTTACCAGCCTTGTAACCTAAGAGGGGTGTTTAACGAGTATATCTGTATGTCTGAGTATCTGCAGACCTGTCTATGGCATCATAGATCCCAAACGGAAAGACCGAATTGTTTTTTGTTAAAGAAATCTAGCTTAATCGGAACGATTCTTAACTAGATTTTATGAAAAATAGTTCAGCCTTTAAAGAGGTACCAGCGCCTCTATTCCCGACGGTAAACACGATATCGTATTTAACCTATTATGGTATTGTTATGACGTCAGACGCCATTACTGTCAAGTAAACAGATCAAAAACGATATTGTTTTTACCGTGTTGAATACAGGCCCAGGGCCCGTATTATGGTCGCCTTTATCGCGGTGGATAAACCTTCTGTCATTGCACTCTCGCACTTACAATACTGGTCAGAAAATGACAGATGTTTTATCTACGCTTATCTACGTCGATAAACACGACCATAATCGGCCCGCAGGTCTTCTTTTTTTTTGGGGGTTTTTAGTTATTAGGTATCTATGCAATTATTCTACGGTCACAAATTGGCCAGACTATATAACGCGTGATTCTGAATTTCCAAACCAATTAAGCAGCTTCTTACCCTTAGAATAACGATTTTCCCACCGTTTCCTTTCTTAATTTCATATTAAATCCTTAGATTTTATAAATTTGGGACAGGTGCGGCGCCGTTGGGAATTATAGGCGAGCCCGCGAGAAGCAACACGATGCTGCCCCGTTCGAGTTAGGAGGTAAGATTTACGACTTTTTTTAATTTTCCTTGTTTTGTGCTAGGAGATAAACGGCAGCCGGTGTTTAAGCATATACAAAATACATGTTTTTACTTGTTATAAATGATTAAAGCTGTCATTTTGCAGTAAAAACATTTTTGTTGATTATTTGTTGCTTCTTTATAAACTTTTTGATTTTATACGAGTCTAACAAGACTTAAAATCGATCGATCGATTAGGATGTACGTTAAATCACATCTGAAATTACCGTTGTTATTATGTAATTTATTTGAATAACTTAACTAGGATATATATTTTAATTCAATTTATGTCAACTTACAGAAATATCATCTTAGTGCACTCGTTTTTTTTTAGTGTACCTACAAAGTTTTATTGCCCTATTTTCGATTATCTTTAGACCTAAAAAATCTAAATTAAATACCATAATAATGTCAATACTCTAAATACTCTCAAAATCACAATAACACGTCGCAACCAACAAACAATTAAAGATAAACATAGTAATATTTCCTATACGAGCGTACTTATTAATTACTTATAGTACCGCAGAAGTTACAGTCATGTGTTGTATTCTAGAATTTTGTTATAGCTACCGTGGCATACTTATTGAACTTTTTATACATAACATTATCATCATAACTTTAGTGGTGAATAACGTTCGACACAGGTAGAAAGTCTTACATTTTATAGTATCGCTGTAACATATCAAAATATAATTAATGACGTACAATAGTAGGTACAAGCAAATAGCTACAAATTGGAGTAAACTTGAAAGTAAAATGAAAAAATATATGAGACTATACATAACAAAACTGAGACAAAACGCAAGTGTAGTTTAAACGTCTTGTTGTTTTTTATAGAAACGGTAATCTACAGCTTGCTTTTGTTTTCCCTTTTATTTTGGTAAAGCCAATTACAATATCATACCTTTTAAATAATTTCGAGTATAGGTAAGCTTTGCGATGGTGCCCTTTACTACTAGTGTGGCACCCAATTATGAGAAACGCCCACACTAGTAATTTAAGACTACCAAATTAAATTTAATAAACCCTGTTTGCGAGTATGTATATTAATCATGTCGAATTTGACAAAGGTAGAGTATTACTTATATTTAGGGTTATTTGATAATTAAATAGATATTATTGGCAGCGAGCTACGCGGAGGGTTATCCCCAGGGGTGTTCCTTTCAGGTAACCTTTCAAACTATTGGAAATGTACCCATTCTGATAAATAGAAATGAATTAATACCCATATGGGTATCTTAGGAAGATTAAATATCGCAATTAGCTTTGTGTATGGTAACTGAAGAGGAATCGATTGTTTATCAGTTGTTTGTTTATGAATAGGGTATTAGTTACTTGGTCTAAACTTCTATTCATGGCATAATAACCTATGTCAATTTTTTTAAATAATTAAATCTTTGTTGAAAACATGTAACTTTCTTACTTTATCAATTTGTGTCTTGAACTTTGAACACGCCGTAAAAAACGTTTAGGTACGGTTAAAAAAACTATCTTTCACTACAAAGAGAAACTATTTTAACAGGTTTTTATTTCATTTATTTCAACTGAATATTCGTCAAAGGATAGATTATAGTAAACGTAGATACGAGATTATAATCTTCAGATAGGTTTTAGGCAGGGTAGTGATTCTTTCAAAAGCAAAGGTGAGCGAACGCAGGAGTGATGTCCAAGCGGCGAGTTTAAGTAGTTCCGTCAAAGCGAACAAAACACATTTCAGCGCGTGTATTCATTTTGGCAGCATGGCTTCTCGAACATATAACGCTGCCTAATTGAGAATGCATGCGCTAATATGTGTTTTGCTCGCTCTGACGGGACTACTTAAACTTACCGCTTGGACTTCACTCCTGCATTCGCTCACCTTTGCTTTTGAGAGAATCAATACCCAGAGTAGTTAACTTTTTGAGATTTTTTATCGGAAATTATCCTATTCGTGTTGCTGTTTAGCAAAAAATACACAACCCTAATTATGTAGTGCTTGCCATATTTTCCTCAATCCTAAGAAAGGATAGATTATAGTGCATAAAACATGTATATATCATAATGATCTAGATATTAGTGTCTTAGAATAATATAAAACTAAACTTACTTTATTCATCTTATTAACCAATATTTTAATAATATGCTACACATTTAACCAATAAGCCGTGTAGAAATCTGCTTAAAGATGTGTTATTCTAAAGTTGCCAATTTTTTTTCCCCATATTAACGTACATTCTAACTTTTCCCATCCAAGAACACCTTTTATAGTCAGCCTCAACGAATGATATCAAAACAGTGTGCAAAATGAGCAACGACTAAAAATAAAATTATGATACGAAAATAAGAACAAGCGATTTAAAAGGGTTACATGCGAGTAATGTATACTAGAGTTTTAAAATGTAATTATAACTTTTGTTTCTTTTAAACAGGAATTTCCTTTTGTGGGAAGGTTTTTGCTGCTAACAAAAAATATTTTACTAGTTACTTAGTTGTAATATGAACTTGTAAAATTAAATAATTAATCTGTATTATAAACATAAACAAAATCATATTGATGTGATGAGCGCACAGACTGCCGAAACTGTTAAAGTTAATCAAATATTTATGTTAGTTTGAAATTCCCTTTTAGTAACTTGTTTTTTTTTTAATCTTTAAAAACGGATTTTTCCTTTTCCAAAATCAAGGCCTTGGTTCTTGTGAGCAGTTTTCCCTAACTCTTAGTTTAAGAACACCCTATAAGAACTATTTTATTGCCATCGACGGACAAACTGGCAGAAAGCCTACCTGATGGGAAGTGGTCACCGACGCCTATGGACATTTGCATCACCCGAGGCATCATCAATGCATTGCCGGTCTCGAAGACATAATGACACCCTTTTTAAAAGCCATTAAGCTTGCTCACCCTGTAAGGTGGAAGTACTAGTACTCGACGCGGTACTAATACTCGTCGCCATACTTTGACTTGGGATAAATAAAATAAGATTGTCATTACTTTTGTCACCACCTCATTTTAGCGATGGGAAATGTTTGATATTTCACACGCCAATTTTTAAATAAATAAAAGGACTGATAGCAAAAGTACCTGACATTTACTCATACAATCCGATTGACTAGTTATTTTTTTCATTTTGATAAATTTATATGTGGTTACCATATAAAACAAATTCCAACTAACAAAGGTAAAGGTCATATTTCCCAAATCACATGTAAATGTTTTGTGTACATGTTTAATTGAACATAATATCACAACGCAAATAAATATTTTCTGTTAACATGTCGAGTACTAGTACTTCCACCTTATATCTTTATGTTTAGTGATTCTTTAGGCATGCGTGCATCATTACCAACATCTAATTTTGTATTTACGTCCCAAAAGACCTTCAAAACCCATCAAACTCCCACTTTAGCAAAAATTCCACTTGGGTGAACCCACACAAATACGTAAAATACACACACAGGCACTATTACGTAAACACTTTAGCATTCTCGAAATAGTCGGCGTTCTATTGGCCGATATTACTTGCCATGCAATTGTGAATTCTATGCGCACGTCTCAAAGTGCACGGGGAATGTTTGCACCTGCCACTGGCGAATCTAATTTGGTGTTCATCGGTGATAGATTATTCTGGGAGCTTTTTAAAAGAACGTAAGAGCTGTCAATCGATTTTGGAGGGTATTTTAAAAAAGGAATGTGTAAGATTCGAAGTAATTTTGAACGGATAATTTTAAAATTCGAATGATTTTGGTTAAGGTATAAATATAAAGTCAAAACGATAACAAATAAAACGGAAGATTATTCAGTAAGTAGGCCGCACGGGTGCAAGGTTCGTACGGACATTAGTTTGCAAAAGTGTTTAATTACTTCCATATAACTTAAAACAAAAATATAAGTAACTATTTCAAACTTCTGGTATATTTTCCCATACCAGGAAGCGAACCCAGAATCGTTAGCTTTGCAGGAAGGATTACTACCACCTTGGCTAAATGCGTTAATGGCTAGTAAACCGACTTTCTTACACTGACACCAAAATACAACGGCACGAACATTACTGCTTAACGTGACAAATTATTGACTTGCATTTTCAATCTTAAGTTGCACTTACACGGGTAATTTTACAGTATGTCTCATTCCTTTACACCAAATTAAAGCAAGACAGCTATCGTCGACGGGCATTTATTGCTAAAAAAGTTGCCGGTGAAAATGCACCTAAAAACCAAGATGCCATTAAAACAGATTCAACAGAAACAAGGTCGCAAGTGCCAATCGACTAAGTACCTGAACAAGAGCAACCTTTACACCTGTTGTCACCTTTCCACCTGCATCGTTCCCGATGCGGCCAGTGAGTCAGCTGGCACCTGACGCTTCCGCGTGACACCTGCTTTCTATTTATTGCCGCTCACACACACACACTTATGACACATACGTCAGTACTTCGCAGATACGAGTTTATTCGTTAATCTTTTAGGTAATTGCCATGTGTTAAATCTTCTAATATATAAAATTCTCGTGTCACAGTGTTTGTAACCAAACTCCTCCGAAACGGCTCGACCGATTCAAATGAAATTTTGTGTGTATATTCAGTAGGTCTGAGAATAGGTCGTAAACTATTTTTCATAACGTTTTTATGATTAAAAAAAATACACCCGGGCGACGCCGGGCGCGGACAGCTAGTAAGCTATATAAATGAGAATGCACGTCCTTAAATTGTACGCTCGGACGGGTTAACTTACGCCGGTTAATAAATAATAGGTACGTCCGTCTAGTTGAAAAGTAATAGTGATGAAAATAATCATTATACTTGACTAAATTAAAATTGTCTTAAGTTTAAAACGATAAGCTGTTTTCATTTGTTAATTCAATAGGCAAGTTTTATGATTGACTTCAATTATGTCCGAAACGCATTAAGACGCCCGCCGCACGCCGAATTTAATGTGCATATTAATCTTAAACGACTTAAGGTGAATTTGTCTATTCTTTAATATATTGTTTCTACAGAATGAAAGCAAAATAGTGACAATAAGTCCAAATATATGACGTGCTTATTAAGTGTTTTATGGCCTAAAAAGACTACCCTGCATCTGAGGCGCACCGAATTGAGTCGAAACTAGTCATTTAAAAAGGTTCGGCGATGCAAAATAACGGAGATGAGCATTTTCGATACAAATACAATAATTTTAAAAGAAGGAAGGAAAAAATTGAACGTATAGGCGCACCTTAAAACAGAAATAAATACACACTCACATACGTCTATTTATTCTTCGGTTACTAAGGAAAATTATTCAAAGGACAGTGCAGAAGCAATACTTCTACTTCCTTACTAATAAACGTTGAGTAACGGTGGTATAGCTATACAATGTTTTGTCCTTATCTGTCAAATTCAAATGTCACAATGACAGATAAGGCCAAAACATTGTATAGCTATGCCACCGTTACTCAACGTTTATTAGTAAGGGGGCTAATAAATACCAACGATTACTCATACGCCCGGTCATTCATACTTGTCATCACCCAAATATCTAGGATATGACAAGTATTTACTATTCCAATACGTCGCCAATGTACTACCAAGTATTTTTACGACGTGACAACGTGTGGTTCTCGGGCATTGTTTTGGCCGACTATCAAAATACTTGGTATTCTCTCAACGGGTTTATAGCAGCAATTACTGTTTGACAGAATTCGTTTAGATTTTATTATTAGATCTCAATGATGTGGAAAGAAATCGAAAAAGAAAATGGCGGTAGATGCCTTTGATGTGTTCCGTTTAAAGGATTGTGACTTATTTTCATTTCGTTTGTAGAGTTTTTGTACAAATTTCATGTTTCTATGTGGTTTTTATTTTGCTGAAAAAATGTCAAGCAAGCATTTTATACGTTTTAAAATACACAATATAAATAGGTAGTGTTAGTTTTTTTTAAATTAGTAGTACAATTTACATAATAATACTAATTTATTCTATTTTAACTAGCTTTAAGAAAGTTGTATCTGCTGTTAGTGATTATATCAAATAAATAAATTAATTTATTATTTAGGGGTGGCTCATTTTTTTGATCAAAAATAAATCACGCTGAATAAATTGAATAAGATATAAAATTTATGTCATCACTATAAAACCATAACCTAACATAAATAAATGCTTCAGGAAATAGGATCCATAAAGAAAAACAATGCAGAACAATCACTTCTAAATTGAATTCTTTCAATTCACACAGTAAATGTAAGCAACCGAAATGTTTAGGTTATAAAATAAGTTGGTATTTTTTTGTAAATAATTCCTTCCTTTGTCAATTCACTACAATATTTTTAACGTTTCTGGTAAATTTTGAACCCCCAAATTCCATTACAGCAGTCTGGCTGCTCTTCTATCAGATTAGATTACCTAATTTAAACCAACATTAGCACGGAATATATTCCCGTAAATTCAGCGACGATCAATCTCGCGGCCTCGGTCGTTGCAATATCAAGATATTTCTGCCAAATTCCAACGACCGAGGTCATAATGATGACAGCAAACTGCGTTAATGTTTCAAGTAGGATTATATTTTACATTAATGTAAATACGTCGTTTGAAAATCAATGTCGTACTTAAACTACTATAATTAATGTACAAAACGTGCGCAACTACTTAGAAGCCCATCAGGGTAGTGATTCTCTCAAAAGCAAAGGTGAGCGAATGCAGGAGTGAAGTCCAAGCAGCGAATTTAAGTAGTCCCGTCAGAGCGAACAAAACACTTATTAGCGCGTGCATTCTCAATTAGGCAGCCTTATACGTTCGAGAAACCATGCTGCCAAATTGAATACACACGCTGAAATGTGTTTTGCTCGCTTTGACGGAACTACTTAAACTCGCCGCTTGGACTTCACTCCTGCATTCGCTCACCTTTGCTTTTGAAAGAATCACTACCCAGGAGTGAAAGTCATTGATTCAAATTTGAAAAGAATAGAAGCCCTTTTATTCATTTATTTATTTAAATTTATTTACTTACTTATGGTGCCGGGTTTTAGAATGTTGCCACTCCATGTCTTCCCGTGGATGTCGTAAGAGACGACTAAGGGACTAAAGGCTGTGTAGTGCTGTTAGGCGATGGGTTTGCAACCTGTCACTAATACACTGGATAACATCTTAGCCTGGTTGTGCAAAATGTGAGTCTGTGGCTCTGCCTACCCCACTCTGGGAATGAAGGCGTGAGTTTATGTATGTTATGTATGTAAACTTATTTACACAAAATACAATACAGTACAAATGGCGGACTTAATGCTCTTTTCACTGCCTGGAACTCGTTATGTTTTTAACCCCCGACACAAAAAGAGGGGTGTTATAAGTTTGACGTGTAAGTGTGTGTGTGTGTGTGTGTGTGTGTGTGTGTGTCTGTCTGTCTGTGGCACCGTAGCCCTTAAACGGATGAACCGATTTGGATGCGGTTTTTTAGGGTTCCGTACCCAAAGGGTAAAAACGGGACCCTATTACTAAGACTCCGATGTCCGTCTGTCTGTCTGTCACCAGGCTGTATCTTATGTGATACCAAGACAGTTGAAATTTTCACAGATGATGTATTTCTGTTGCCGCTATAACAACAAATACTAAAAATAGAATAAAATAAGTATTTAAGGGGGCATATAAAACAAACGTGTTTTTTGCTGATTTTGGCTAATAGTGTACAGATACCTAATAAATAGTACGGAACCCTTCGTGCGCGAGTCCGACTCGCACTTGGTCGGTTTTTTACTAACTTGACAGCTTAAACGATTTACATGAAACAAGGCTAAGAAAGACTTAGCCAGAATCCGTCCATTCATTTGAGGTCGTCCAACATTGTATACGTAGAATCATCATAATGCATCTTTCTGACCAGTATGTAAGTGCGAGAGTGACAGATGTCTTATTCCGATAAAGGTGGCCATCATACCGGGGCTGGGATACTGTAGTATCCAAAGTTATGCGGTTGGTAAAATAACAACAGTGTTTCATTAAATAAATCTCTATAAATTTTAAAATTAATAAATTTCTATCTCCATTTTCTTTGTGAGCTATAGAGAAGATCAGTAATTTTAAATTAAGCCCACTTTAACCCAAACATGTCTAAAAAAAACATTTTTCTTCCTGCATATAAAAATTCACAATGTGTAATTTAACATTTTATGTGAACATAAAACCACAATAAATCATCCTTAAGTACACTACACGTTCCATCTTGCCTGTTTTCAGTGTTCATACCGCAAAGGAGGTAAGAAAGGAGGTAAAATTTTACGTGAGATTCCCTAACGTTGTGCAAGTTATTTTTGTACTAAATCTTTTAAATTTGCTTTCTTGAACTCGTTACCTAATACGATAAAACGAAACAGCAAACAGTAAAGAAAAAAAGGACGTTGTTTTTTCTGACTTTAAATGTCATATTTAAATTAAGTTTAAAAGGTTGACTTATTGGCTTGTCAGGAATGTTTTTGTCGTGTTCCGTAAAACGCTCCATAGATTTTTTAATCTTAAATATGTTTCGGAAGTAAGGAGTGAAGATAAGCTCAAGCATAAAAAAATCCTTGTTCGAACTAAGCTCTAGGATTTGGTACCTACTGTACTAACGATAAACATGCTTAAGCAGCATCTTACATATTTAGAATCATTATGAATCAGCAATTTTTTTTAACTTATTTGCCCGTTTTTTTTTCAGTATTTATATACAGTTTGTTTTCCATACTAGGTATCCCAGTGTTTGCTTTTCACTTTGTATGGAAAAAACAACTTTACGTGATAACTCAAAAAAAACGGGAAAATAGTTTTAAAAACTTCACTGATTCATAATGATTTTAATTATGTAAGATACCGCTGAAAAACTTATAAAATAAAACATGAAATTAATGATTTTTCGAAACATGGACATACGGGAAAATTACAAAAATTCAGATTAAAATGATCAATATCTCCGAAACTAGCAAAAATCGGTTAACATACATAGGGGTTAAATCGATAGCTTTTTAGCTGCTCTATCAGCTATAGGCGGGTTGACGTCAGTTTCTGGGACACCCTGTATAGAGAAATACATTTTTAATGATACAGAATACACAAGACTCAGGAGCAAATACTCGCGTTCTTCAAATCAAAAAAAAATAGGAACTCAAAATCGGGTCCGCCGTTTTTTTCGATCCCGTTGAGTGTATACGCAACGAACCCAAGCTGGTACGACGTATAACTTCCCGAAGAACTACCCTTTGCGTTACAGAGTAAAATAGCATTTGGGTGAAGATTTGCCGATATGATCAGCTTGTGCTGAATAATGCATGACGCCGTTGCGCAATACGTGAGCTGTGGCAGGGTACCTTAGGAACTATAATGAAACCATGTATAACATTCAACATACTTACTTTTTTTTAACCCCCTACGCAAAAAGAGGGGTGGTATAAGTTTAATCGTGATGTATGTGTGTGGCACACCGTAGCTTCTTAACAGATAAATCGATTTGGATGCAGTTTTTTTTATATTTGACAAAAGGTTTTCTTGCGTCGGTTTTTAAAAGTTTCATGAAATGAGGTTGGGCCGTTTAAAAGATATCACGTCTGAAAGAAAGGGTCACCATTATGTCTGGGATTTTTATCTGTCTAATAGGTATATTGTAAAATTAGTTTTTTTTTTAATTTGTACCTCTTCATAAGGGTTACGGGTACCAAGATAAATTTTTACCCTCTTATTTAAGCACAATAGCTAAAATATGCTCAAATTATCCTTTGACTCTATCTGTCATTGTGACATTTGGGTCTGACGGAAAGTGACAAAGCAAACTTTTACTAAAATTATTACTTGTCTGGACCTACTGGTCAGAGAGTCTCATCTTGGCTAACGTGTTTATCCAATGAAAATAATAATAAAGAAAAAACAATAATCGGAAGTTGATAATTTACTTCCTCTGAACTTTTCAAATAAAGCTACATATTCAAATAACTGTTTGTGCTAAAGCTTTAAACCTAAAATACTAAAAAACACTAGGTCTATTTTCTAAAAACATTCTGCTATTCAAAAATGTACGCACCAAAAAAGAAATCCATTGGAGAATAATATAATATCACATGCAATAAATTTTCATACTAAATATAAACCAAATATCGTTTAAATTCTAGCCGTGCATATCTATATTAATCAAGCGCCTTCGCAATGCGAGGCCAACCCACACTTGTCACATTTTACAACATATCGCGACACAAGGTTTTCCGGATCAATCTCAAATTCCTGATTAGCAAGCTTGAGTAAAGCGGATTACTTTTTGCTTCTTACGTTTATTCGAGCACCAAAACGTTGAAAGATTGAAGTATCAAAGTTTACTTTCGATCGTTGAAGATAAAGATAATCATACGATTTTTGGGCGAACGAAATTGAGGTTTACTTAATAGAAACAGTTTAATGTATTCCCGATCGGTTTTTGTTTCCGGACTATCGCCGCGTGTCGCATTTTTTTGTACAAAGCTCGCTTATTGTAAAAACGCAATTCGAGGAACTGGAGAAAAGTCAGGAGACCGCTTATAAGCGATGTCGGCAGTGAATAGTTCATCAAAATACAATTATTCGATGTGTTAAATAATTTGAATAAAATATCTCAACCAATTGGTGATTCTTTTTCATTCCAATTCCAAATTCAATTGGAATTTTCCGTTGATGCATTGTTGAATTAATACTTTAATGGATTCTACGCCGCGGTGTCCAATTCTGTGATTTAGTGCGCTGTCCACTACAAGTTTGACGTGGCTTTACGATTTATGGCCTATGGTGATGTTGACAAATAATCTTTTTTAGGGATACTCTAAATTATAATCCTTGCATCCACTGCAGCAAATTTATATGTGTGGAATATTATGACGGGGAAATTACCATAGTTTTTACCATTTTCATTGTTATTTAAGTTAATATCATGTATTGATGTATTTTATTAATTTATGATGAAATATAATTGATAGGATTATTAGTGAATTATAATGCCTTTTTAACAAAATATGTACCTAATAGGTGCATTTTTACATTTTTGTGCTTTAGTTTTAATATTTAGGGTATCATCTTTTCCTCGTATGTTTATAAACCTATCCCCTTTGATTTACGTCCAACTTTACTGAGCATCGCTCTTTTTTTTTTTCGTCCTTTCTTTTTCCATTTTGTTCCTATACACCACACCTTCCAATGAACATCGGTAATCTCTGTCACAACTCTCACTATACTCAGTTTTTTCCCACGGAACCTGAACGAGTTTGTACAGTGGCTCTTTTACAAGGATTTACTTTGTGAAAAATGCCGTAGGTTGCAATTTAAACCTCACGCAGGCTCCAGCGTTTCAATGGATATCGTTGTTTACTGTTCGCTGCGGGAATTGTTTTTTTTTGTAAAATTGCATTGGCACGTGGTCTGTTTTAAACTACCGCGTAATTTTGAAGTGGAAACTTCTTTGACATATTTTCAGGCGTGTGGATGAAACATAAGCTTAGTTAGTAATGTAACAATACAGTTATTATATTACACTACTGACCTGTGGTACATTTAGTAAACAAACAAGCTTAATCATACTTCAATACACATTAATAACATAACTTTTGACTAATTAACTTGAACTGTCAGTCAGACAGCACAAACCCGTAGATTGTATTAAATAATGTTTATTGACGCCTGTCATAAATCTACTTTGTCAATTTTTAACGACACTAAGCCAACAGATGGCGTTACTAGCCATTCTTTTCTATCGATTTCTCATTAACTGTCTTATCAAATTGTCTAACGCATTCGCAATCACGATCGTTTCCATTTTGAAAATCGATCGCTTTTCTGCATACAAAATGAAAACAATTGCTCCACTATGAAGCCGGTTGCCATTGCGAGTGCGTTAGACAATAAGCCCTCTGGTAGGACGTAATAGTATATATTGTTGTTTATTTAAAAATAACGTTATAAAAGAATTTGATAGGCGGGTATAAATAGGACCCGAGATTTCAGACATCAATGTCAGTCAGTTCATAATTTAGTTTACACGTATCATATACGTAAAACATAAAACCTGTATTCTTATTATGACAAATATCATATCGTTTTTGATTATTATAGGCTTTTAATTTATCCTTGCAAAGATGAAAACAATACAATAGACTTCTTAAAAATAGCGAAAAGTGACGGTTTATCCGATAATTGACTGTTAACCTGACTGGTAGGAGATTCCCATGAAGTATAACTATTTATACTTACTCTATCAACGCGCATACAATTTTTGTTTATTTATAG
This sequence comes from Acleris cristana, assembly GCA_948252455.1. Lineage (NCBI taxonomy): Eukaryota > Metazoa > Arthropoda > Insecta > Lepidoptera > Tortricidae > Acleris > Acleris cristana. The sequence continues at coordinate 6,565,305 of OX411782.1, read as the reverse complement.
TTCATATTGAATCTGCTTCTGAACCGCGACCAAAATAACTTATGAACAAAACAAGACCAAAAGTAAAATAACATTATTTAATTTTACTCGTATTCAAATATTGCAGAACCAGTTTCATTGAAATGTATTTCCTATCATCATTATTATTTGTATCAAATGTCAAAGCACTTCATCGTTATAATTAAAACACTAGCATGAATTTAATATTAATTTCCTTATATATTTCATTTTAGACGGAAATTTCAGGACCTGAAGCATATACCATAACTGATATGATAAGTAATTCACAAATCAATTTACGTCAACCTTAATTTGGCAAGGAGAAAAAATATTAAAACTAATTTAGTGTTTATTTTATTATATCTACCGGAAAAATCATAAAAAAAATATCTCTTGTTCTTAGTTTTCCAGAAAACGTATGTCAAGTGTACTGAATATTGCTAAATTTGCAAAGAATAGAAAGTTTTGATGCATAACAGTGCTAAATATATGAAAGATATTTTTTCTCAATTATAAATCTGTTTTAGTCCAAACATCATACAGTTATCTATTTTTAATGATTATAAGTTATAATTTATCTATATTTACCTTCAATAAATACCTCCTCAGGGATCATAATATCACATAATACGTAATTATGCTCCCTATCAATTGTCAAAGTTGGATTCTAGCGAGCCCCATTATCGGTAAACCCTAAACGTCATATCAATTACAATCCATCACTTTGCATATTAGTTTACAGTTACATGATATTGACACGATTTAATATTAATTAGGATATAATTGGATTTAATCAGCATTCAAACTTAAGGTGAAAAGACGCTAGGCCAGATTATTAGATGTCTACAAGATATCTTTGTAAAGAAATAAAAGTACGAAAATGTTATTTGTGTTTCGTTTTGTATTGTTTAAATGGATTCACTGAAAATCAGCGTCAAGGCACTTTATGCCTTGGCACATGCTGAGTGGACTCCTTTTTGAGACCACCCTCAAAACTGTACTATTTACCTAAATTTTTTTCTAGTTATACGCAAGTTGTAATGTTGTGGTTTCAAATAAATAAATCATTCATTCATTCAAACCTCTGTCTGGTTCGGTAGACATTTTAAAACATCAGAATTTTAGCCTTGTCATAGTGCTTGGGTAATATAAATTTTAGTATGTAATATAATATATTAAATTTTACTAATATAATCGAGTTTTAAGCAGTTTCGTTGAGCTTTACGGATATCCGATTTATGCATCGGATACAGCAGCTAACAACTGTTGACCTAATTTCTTTTTTTAAGTGTTTTGTTCAATTAGGTTATAAACAATTACATCAGAAATATAAAGAACAAAAAGGTATGAGCACAATAAGACCAAAATAACCATATGAGGGAAATAAAAAAAAAACTTAGCCACAATCGATACAGTACCTTTACAATTTTGAAGTTGAGTAATTACAGAATAAAGAAAAATTTAGAAGGAATAAAACATATCTAAAACATGTAAGGCAACAGCAAAAAAAATACATAAATCTGCCGAGGCACCGGTGAAAAGCGGTATCTAACGAACGCTAGATAATATGAAATTATGCTATTTGACTGGGGCAGCGAGTCACTTTCTTTGCTACATCAATAGAATAAGACAACACGGCACTAAACAAGTATTAAATTTAATTGATGTCTCTGAGTGCGGCAGTTAGAAATTTAAGATACTGTTCTTACACGATTTTTTTCTTAGTGTCTGTATGAAGCAATTACAGCTATATGCAATTTTCTCTTTAGTGTATTTTAAATAAACTGACTACTTAATTACTTACTCTTTACCTGCAGTCGGAGCCACATAAAAATGCAAATTTATTGACCTCCCTAATGGAATAAAGCCGTAATACTTAGCATTACTGGCTCAATAACCTTACTCCTGTCTCTTGTTTTATGAGAATTGATGTATAAATAACGTAAACAAAATGATAATTAGGAATTTATCTTTATCTGAGGTTTTACTGTCGTTAAAATGTTTAGTGATTATTTGTTTTACCAATTAATACGGCTAAATTCTAGATTTCGACGTATTTATTGTCGACGCGGACTAGTACTGGAGGACTGCCTACAAAGTGGTCCCAAGTTTGATGTTGTCTTGTTGGATGTTTTTTTGTATTTAAGTATTAATTACTCTATCTGCGGCACTCAGAGAAGTCAATTAAATTTAACGTTTGTTTAGTGACGTTGTTGCCTTATTCTATTGCTTTAGCAAAGAATGTGACAGCAGATACTTTAGTCAAGCATTAATTTTAATTGACGTCTCTGAGTGCGGCAGTAAGTAATAAACTTACTCATTATCGATGTGTAGTTTAGTAGTAGTCGCACCGTATTAGTAGAAGTAATAGTAGCATAGTAGTCAATTTGTGTAAGAATATCCCCTTAATTTCAAATTATTATTTATTGCTTACATTTTAAATGCACTAGTATTAAAGCGTGGCACAAACAAACAGAACGTGTTACTTTGTGCACTCGGAGGATCGTATTTCACGTCATAACTTTTTGCAACTTTTATTCCAGTTGGCTTTATCTACGAAGCCAGCTGAGTAATTTAGTTTTATTTAAAACATATTTTTTAAAGTTGACAGCTGGAGCAGAATTTAACGCGCTCATACTACAGTGTAAAAACTCTCACGGAATTTACTTTAAATATCGAATCACTTCTGTCTGAATTCATGTCCGTTTGACATGATTATGAATATTACGTCACCCGTTCTAAACTGAGGGCTTATTGTCTAACGCACTGGCAATCACGATCATTTTCATTTTGAAAATCGAAGGCTTGTCTGCATACAAAATGAAAACAATTGCTCCACTTTGAAGCCGGTTGCCATTGCGAGTGCGTTAGACAATAGCCCTTCTGGTTCACAATCAAATGGAGCACTAGCAGCTAGTCAATAAAGCAAATTTTCAAAAAAATAACGTTATGAAACTCAAACTATACTCATTAGAAAGCACGGACAAAGCGTCCCGCTTTTCTAAACCTATTTCAAACTTTCCAACGCTGAACAGTTTATTTTTTAACCGAGTTAACTCTATGAGCTGAAGTTTCCACCGTGTCTGCCAAGTCTCTGGACCGTGCCTAGCATCCTGAGCTCGTTATGGGTATTTGGAACTGCAAAAGGTTAAATAAATGTTGATTGGCGATGCTCCAAATGATTGACGTCGGAAAATAAAGTTTCAGTTGTTTTAATAACATTCTGGAAAGTATCAATGGCATTTTTAAATATCCCACTCACAGTTCGATAGCATAGCTTATAAATTAAGTATCTTGTTAATAGATTTTTTTGGCGAAAAATCAATCGCCTTTCTGAATCGCTATCACCATTATCTTTTGACCTGCTACCAAACAGGAGCAGTGTTCACAGGGGTAATGTTGAAACTTGAGCATTCATTTTCAGTTTCTTTATGTTTGTGTTTTAAACCACCCAAATTAAATAAAAAAAACATTGATATACTTTATCAAAAAGCTGAATCCGTCTGTAGGAATACGAAGCGTTAATAATGGTTTAATTTTAACCTTCACTTCACACTTAGGCTCGTGTGGAAAGGGATGAAGGCATTTGACTTACTCTTGGCAACCCTGTGTCCTCAGGGTTGGTAAGGCCCCAGAGCATAGGAACTCATCATCAAGCGGCCTGGGTGCACCTTTGGTTCGTTCATGCCATAAACGTTTTTTTTTTAAACGCAATCTTTAAAAACGTGATCGCATTTATTGATATTGTCGTCGACATATGAAATAAACTTGTCCCTCTCATTATTTTATTAAAAATATTAATTACAGGCATTGTAGCTTATGTCTCTCTGAAAACCAAATATAATATCAAAATCCATTAAGCCGTTTAAGCTGCAGAGCTAGTTAAATAGACATACTTCTCTGTCAAGAAAGTACCGGGAAAAAGTCAATAATACAAAAAATGTAAGTTATTCTTCCAAATTTATTTTATCGCCTTCACAGTATGCTCTTTCAGAAATGATACACTCACGCTTACGAATAATCCGATCATGGATTTTTTTTTTAAACGCTTTTTCCGGAATTGCGTTCAGTTCTTGGCGCGAATTCTCTTTTATTTCTTCTACCGAATGGAAACGGGAACAACGAAGTGGTAATTTGAGTTTAGGAAAAATAATTAAGTCGGCTGGAGCCATATCTGGTGAATGAGGTGGTTGCTCGATGGTATTTGTTTAGTTTTTGGTCAAAAATTCGTTTATAATGATGGCTTTGGCGCAGGCGCATTATCGTGGTGCAAAATCCAAGAATTTTCTTTCCACCAATCTGGCCTTTTTCGTCGAATTGGCTCTCTTAAACGCCGCATAACACTCAAATAATATTCTTTATTTACCGTTTGACCTTTCGGAAAGCACTCCAAGTGCGCAACACCGCAATAGTTATAGAAAACAGTCAACAGACTTCTGTTGACGACGTTGAGGGCCTACCAGAGCGAGGCAAATCTTCCATCACATCTCGACCGCTTTTGAACGCATTGTGCCACTCATAAGCACGTGTTTTTGATAACATCGAGTCACCGTAAGCCTTCTGTTCCATTTTCAGCGACTCCGAACACGAAATTCCATTTGCGATGCAAAATTTGAGACAAAATCTTTGTTCGATGTTTTTGTCCATTATTTATTAAATCACGCAGAAATTTGCATCACACACTAGAGATGATCGAACAAAAAACAGCACTGTACCTATTTAATCTATTTGACAGATGAAACTCCGCGCCAAAATGGAAAACAGCCGAGCCAAACAAGCAAAAAAAAAATAATTGAATTCGTAACCATAAACAAATTATCAATTCCCGGTACTTTTTTGACAGAATGTAAACATACAATTGAAAAACATAACCCGTACGGCAGTCAGGTACCAAGTATCTTAAGATTCCTAAGAATGTGAATGAAATACTAAAAAAAGATACGTATACAAAGACAAACATGTAAAAAGAAGACATTCAAGTTGTTTTGAAACGATTAATAATACAAACGCAATTAGTTTCTTCAGTTCAAAAGCAAATTATAAAGACAATAGCGCTACGTGCATTAGTTAGGCAAACACAAGCATGTGCAGTTTCAGAGTAAACTGAGCACGGGTACACGCAGACAAGAAACAATTGTACAAACTAATAAGAAGGTAAAGATTAGTTGTAAATGTTTTAGGTACGAGATATAACTGTATTAACTGTCTTGCTTGCCTTATTAAAAGAGTAGGAAAAATTACGGCGCTATAAAAATTGCTACTTGAACTGTAAATATTGTATCAACTATCACCACCACAATTTTTTGCTAAGCTTTGTACGCAATTTTGAGTGGTTATTTTTGCCCGAAGGTAGGCATGCGACAGGCATGTCCAGCCCAGTTCCACTACCCTCACGTTCAAACAAAACAACACACGCAATTTTATTATATCTCTTAATTAATATATATTAATAATCCGCAAAAGTATAGTTCTTGACACATTTTCTTTGTCCATAGTTCTTATGACTTTAATTAATAATAATTTTATTTCTGGTATTTTATTTCCAGATAATAAGAGTATATTTGTTATTAATTGCAGGGAAAAGTTACATGATGTCACATACAGACAAGTAGAATTGTAATTTATCTAAATACACGAGACACCGAGATAATCGGAAAAAATATTTTCTCATGAAATGATTTATAGTAGCTCTTAAAACCGGCCGGCCAATTTAAATTTGTTAATCCAGCACACACCACTTTTGAGGGTAACTTTTAGTTCATCATTTAATTAGTTCAATGTAAGCAGCTTAACTACATAAAATTCCTTTCCATTATATAATCAGTATTTTTAGAGGTAATCTGTAATAGCTGTGCACTTTTATACATAAATTGTTTTCGTCTTTCCATCTAGGTGTTTTTGTGTTGGAAGCCTTGATTGTCTCTGTGGCTGTGTGTTTATTTTTCTGTCCTTGCTCATAATTCCAGTGGCGGTTTTAGGATTGCTCAATGAAGAGTAAAAACGCAAACGGTCAATCAACAATTTCTACATGATATATTCTAGAAATTCTTGAGGGCCTTACCAAATGGCAATTAGTGAAAGTTAACGATAGCGGAAATTATTTTTAACTTGCAAAGGATCGCTGGCTGTAATCTGTCGCTCATTTGCATGCCTTTCCATAAATGTCAAATTTTTACAGACTCTAGCTTTCATAAAACACGAATTAGTTCAGGCTTTTTTGTTGGATGATCCGATAGACGTAGGCAAGTTGCAAACGCTGCAAATTTTTCTGTTTTCTTTCAGCTCGAAATGTATGGAGTTGACATAGCGGTCGACGCGATCTCTCATCAGCTTACTTCAATCCTATTCATTTTTTTGATTTTCGGAAACTGCTTACGTAGCGTTTTTCTATGCATCTTAACTAAGCCAACCATTGTATGCTACGTACGAAAACAATATAGTTGTGCTGCAATAGCGGAATAACGCAAATAAACCTACAAAGCCCGCTGCAGCAAAAGGCACAAACAGGGTATGAATATTTCATGGCACCCAGCACGATTCGCGGCAAATAGCTTGTTGAAGGAACGATGATATTTTACATAAAAGGCTGCTAAGTTCTTAAAATAGTAAAGGTATGTAGTAGTGACATTTATCATAGTTCATTTTCGTGTGCGTCACATTCGCTTAGAATAACAGTGGCCCTAGACAAGATCCATTGCGAGAACGTTTTGATTATATGAATATATTGGATTGACGTATATTGCTCGACGGTTGCGTAGAAAATCGTTTACGTTTTCTAAAATCGTACGCGTTATTACACCTTGTCTAGAGCTTTTATAGTGTTATTTACTTCCTTTCACTTCACTGTGATTTTAACAATAGCTGTGGCTAGAGGTGGAAATAATTCAATGAATTAAAACACAGAAAAAAAAACAACCGTGATTTAGTAATATCTACTGTCAAAGTAATAAAACTAATTACTTTATGAAAAAAACAACAAAAAAAACGGAAGAGACAAAGCGGAATGAAAGGACTTTATTAATATAAAAGCTTGTACAAACTACATTAGTAATTTACTTAAGTAGCGAGTATTTTGGTCATAATTTACTCGAGTAGAGTACTACTTGGCAAAATTTTCGTTGTTCAAACACATTTAATTACTAAAATGCTTGTTACTCGACTAAATTACTAATTAATTCTGTACAAGCCTTGAAAGAGCCGTTTCCTGACATTAATACAAACTTAAGACGTAGCTTTTTTTTTAAACAATTACTTGGTAAGCTAAAATTGTATAAACATAAAAATATTGATCGATACTTATTCACCTGAGTGTCAAGAATCCAATTGACAACAAAATATTAGTGACACAGAAAAACCTAACTTACAAACTTTTCAGTAACAACTTAAAAATCTTGTTTTCTTCTTTATTCTAACAAATAGTCAGTTATTTCACCGTCGTAAAAAGTCTTGGTGCAAAAACTAAACTACTTCCGTCCGCTGGTAAAAAGTTAAATGAAATTTTTCAGATTCAGTTTATTTGCAGCGTGTCTCGCTAAACAATTGTATTATACAGTTAGGTAACTGAAACGTTGTTATATCACCATTGTACTATTCCCGGTTATGTTGCTTGAGATATAATTGCATAACTCTTCCAGAAGTCATAAGCGCCATTTTCATATTTAAAGCAATAAGTTCCTTAACCTTAAAAACGCAGGGTTTAAATTAATTGGTGTGTTTATGGAAGTAATGACGTTTTTGAGTTTGATACTCCAATAGAAGTTTAGAATTGGGAGACGAATGTAATTGGGTCGGAAGCGCAAAAGGCTTGTTTTGAGTGCTTGGCATTCGATCGATATGTTATAGTGTGTTATAGGTCATGAAGGATTGATTAGCGTTAAATATTACCAAATAATGCCCGCACATTCGTCGGTAGACAATTTCCTTACCGCTTTTACCCCATTGCTTCCTGCTTGGAGAAATAAATAACACCTTTTCTGTACCTACCGAAGTAGGTATCGCTGGATATTAAATAACCGTCATCGTCAATTAAACTCTCTTTTCTTTTCTTATGGGACAGTACAGAAGAGAGCAAAAAATATTATTGATTCGCCAGTTCGGTTGTTTTCAGTTTAAAAAATCGGCCTTAAACAAGAAAATAATAATTACATACATAATATATCCATACATTAAATCACGCCTCTTTCCCAGAGAGGTAGGCAGACCACTTCTTTCCAGCTGTACGATCCTGAAAAATCTATTTCGCTTCTTCCACATTCATACATCGAGTCATGCATGCACGTCGGTTTCGGGTACTTAAGATTCGGCCCTTTTCCAGTATTTCTCCGATTTGATTCGAAAAAGTACGCCTAGGGTGGCCCCTTCCGAATAATAATTTATGTTCTAAATTTCATATGTCTAAGTTCATATTTGAGACTGTGCATTGTCAGAGACTGTGCATTGTCAGTAAGTCACGTAATACAGACAAATTTCCAGGGACCATCTGGGACAATTAAATTGGTTGATTAATTGGAAATTGATTGATTGACTTTATTGGTTTGTTTATTGAAATTTATTAATTGTATTCAATTAATTGATTGATTCAATTGGAAAATTTTAGAAGTTCAGATATTGTGGAAAGCCTCCTCATGATTTTTACAGACCAAATTACTTACTCTTTATATAACATTCCAAGATTATGCATAAGTGTGGAGCGTTAAACTTTGTAAAACTTATAAAATAATAACAGTCAGAAATAATAGAAATCTCCTATAAACAATGCCTTAGCTTGTTAAATGCTCTTTAAGATTTTATCCATAAAACCTAAGAGTAAGTCATAACAACTTTATAATAGTAGTTACTCTTTACGAGCTTTTTATGGCGCCGGGAAACTTCCATTTAGATAAGAAATTGCTATAAACTATTAAAATTATTTATTGCAATTTAATACATCCGTTAACTTCCCATAAAGGGGTAATATCGATCATAGGGACGATCGGCTCATTGGAATTCTGCGAAAGTGTTAATTACTTTAGTTTCAATATGGAATATTGTTAATAATAAAGACTCAATTGAACTTGCAGAAAATTTGAATGAATTATCAAATTATCAGTGAATTTTAATTCTGAAAACATTAACGACAATTCAAACTATGAATTAGCCGTCGAACCCTTGAAAAAAAAGATGGATGAGATGAAAAACGGCATGGCATTATGGCACAGAAAGAACATGCAGAGTAACTTAAAAAAGACATTGAAATTTGAAAATATTATAGCGTTCGCGATGAATTATTACTCACAGATATAGATCTTAGTAATAATAAAACAAGGTACATGAAAAATACGCAAGAAATTACACTGTTCCTAACTTTTTAATCGCAACAACTCAATAAGTTACACAAGCCATAATCTCTCCTTGAGCCCTTCACATACGTTTAAAGACCCAGATACTTTGATAATCACGAAGCTATGAAATATAAATTGGGATAGACCAAAAAAAATAACTCACGGTTTTTACATTCTAATTCGAAAGAATAGGTAATTTTAAGAGACCGATTTCATTAACTTTGTATTTGTACCCAATAACAGTTTTGTTTTAATATCTTTATTTATTTAGCAGGCATTTTATGCATGACATGATTATTTTTAATTTGGATTGGCATTTTCTAATAAATTACAACAATTAAATGATATCTAATGATAAAAAGTGATTGTAATAATGTATCAAAACATACTATTTCAAGCGGTTTTCGCGTAACCCGTAAGAACCAAGGAGGGCTTCAAGCCGAAAACGAAAGTCAAACAAAGGTTGAATATACTTTTGTCGAAATAACCGAAATAGATAAATAATAACTTAATAATGCAAAACGGCTTTAAAACCCTATTCCTCGAAATGGTTTTCGAATTAGAGTAATTGTAAAAATATGAACAATCCCAATTACATGAAAATAAATTTCATTTTATGACAGCTTGGAAAACTGCTTCTATGAATTTGTGCTAAGTATCAATAAATAATTTAATTATGTTTATAATTCCGATGCGAACGATAGTACGCGACTACAAACGTAGACTTAGCGAAGTATGAAAATAAAGATACCAGTTCCCTATCAAGGATTTCATGCAAAATTCAATCGAGCTGCAGGAAAAATGGCCTGTTAACAAACATAATCCCGACAGTGAACCTTAAGCCACTGACATAAAGTTCACAGGTTTCTAGTTAACGATCTCTTTGATGTTACTATCAAACAGACAACAGTTTTAACCGTCCTTTTGTAGGGTAACGCTAAAAGCGGTGGACTTTTCGAGATTTTTTGAAGCAAGCACCTGCTCGTTAGAACTCCTAGTTCCGGATAGAGTGCGTTACGTTAGCAACATCTTTTTGTATGTAAAAATATTTGTTATTTACTTATTTATTTAATAATTATTGCACATTTGCAAAAAATAATATACTCAAAATGCGAATACGAGTATAATGACGTTAGTTACAGTGTTTTCTACTCTAGTTGTTTATAAATTTTAATGATAGTATTAAAAAAAATCTTTAGGCTTTTAACACTTCAGTTAGAAAATGCAATTGCTTGATGAAAGTTAAACTTGTTAAAAAATAGATGTGGACTCTGATGCATTTTGTAGTTGTTGCAAATAAAAAAGAAAAATACCACCAAGGGCACGTTTTATAAAGCTACAAGTTACAATTTTACAGGTCTAAACTGGCAACACTGCTCAAATGGCTAGTCGTCAATGTCGTCATTGGTCGAGGTTGTGTTAAATGGAAACTTGTAACCTGTAAATTGTAATTTGTGGCTTTATAAAACAGACCCCTGCCATAACTTTAACTACTAACTTAAATTGAGTACTAACTTCATATTTTATTTGAGTTGGTTTGTACCAGTCTTCATAAAAATTGAGCTGTCTTTAATCATGTTTATTGCACTCCTAAGACAAAATGTAATAGAAGTGTATAAAAAGTACAAAAATATGATTAAAATGAAATTTTACCACTTCTTTTCATATCTGGCATTGCCAGATAATAACTAATTTAAAACGTGTATAACTTAACCTTTGCAACCACTCATACTTACTTTGACCCGCAAACAAAATGGTTGAATTGCCGACAAAGCTTAATCTTTTAAGATTGATGTTTTTAATTCAAACCCAAGTATTGTTACGTTTTGCAAATTAAAAATTGTCACAATTTTATTCCAAGCCAAATTAATTACTCAAGAATCAAATTACAGTACTCCCAGCTTTTGGCTAGCTATTGCTATCCCACTAGCACTCGCAACTGACAATATATTTGTCACCCGTGTTTCATACAAAAACGAAGATTACCGATCGCTATTTGAAAACAGAGGGCTTATTGTCTAACGCACTCGCAATCGCGATCGTTTTCATTTTGAAAATCAAAGGCTTGTCTGCATACAAAATGAAAACAATTGCTCCACTTTGAAGCCTTTTGGTGGTACTATAAAAATATCGTCATCAACATAGCCCGCTATATCGACGAACACTACGAGACAAAGTAGCGCAATCAGCGCCGGCGGCGGATGAGCGACGCCTCGACTGAGACTTCACGCGTCCCACACTTTATATTGGAGGCGCTTTGCTTTGTGACGTGACAAAGGTAGGGATAGAGGAAACACTACTGACAAAACGAAATATTCACTTCAAAGATATACACCGTGGGTGTTTATAACCCGAAATATTTTAACTATTGATTCTAGAGCCTATTTGGAGTATAATATAATGTGGTATAACATGAAGGCCAATAAAGCATAATTTCCGAGATTTTTATAATTTAAAAAACAATTACACAGTTAATTTAATTTGTACTCTGTCACCTTAACCTAAAGCATTATTTACTAATCGCTAGATTACAAAAGACATCATGAGTAAATAATGCTTTAGGTATAGGTAGGTAGCAAAGTTCAAATTAAATTAACTATTGAATTGTTTTTTAAATAATGAAACTCTCGGAAATTATGCGTTATCGGGCTACATGTTATACCACATTATTTACTCCAAACAGGCTCTAGAATCGATGATTAAAATATCCGTGACTAATTTGTTAGCACCTTATATAGACTACTGTATAGTTTAAATGTTTTTCTCCTTCAGATTACATCTTGTTTAAAACTCGGTGCCTTAAAAACTGTCTTTACAAACTAAGGAGAAATTCGAACTAGCTGAAACTCGCTCAACAGAAACTAAATGAAATTCTGTAAACTTAGAACCTGCAATTACTTCTTCATTGAAATTGTACCGTGCGCTTTTCGCATTGGGAGTTGGCAACACTATTTTACTCCTTTAAAGTAATAGCCAGTGTTGCCAGTTTAGGAAAGTTTAACTTGTCTTAATTATAAATTAAACAGAATAATTTATTTTCATGAATAGTTGGCTACTTTAATGGAGGATTTAGTAATTTTCCCTCAGTTAATTTTGGTTTCATTTGTCCGAATTTTCATTTTTCCGAATGCTATGTTATGATGCTGGAACTTTTTTAAATTAAATGCATAATTGGATTGCTATACGTTGGTTAGGTTACTTATTTTATGTCGGCCATCATTGTTTAGTTTGTGTCGATTCAAACCCGGAAAAACTAGTTTTTAATGGTAATTAGTACGAAAATTATTACATCTTGGTCCTCAGTGTTGGCAACGCATTTAAAGTCTTTAGCATTTCAATCTTGAGATTGTAGTCTTGAGAATGCAAAATCGTCAGCTGCTAATGGTTTATTTATATTCACAAAGGCCATTTACTGACTAGTGGCCAGTTAAAACTCGCGTTATCATGGTTTATTTTTGGTTGCCAACGTTAACTTACACTGAGTGGCAGACTGGATTTTTCTGCGAGTTTTTTCTGGGTTCAAAAGAGCAATTTTACCATTAAAACGGTAGTTTAAAAAAAACTTGAGTCGTTGGTAAAAATCCCTTTCAGAGAAGTCTCTTAATACTGGCTTTTTAAATTCCTTTTCGCGCAGTTTGGGTTTTATTTTTTAATTTCATCAAAAGGGAAGTGGTCTTCAAGTCCAGTGACTCGTTGGCTCAAACGGGGTTACGTTTCAGTACACTGTCGAGTATGGACTGTTCAAATGTTGGATTTAGTGGTCAAATTTTGCTTTTACAGTTCTGTGGGCATAAGAGAATATGAATGCAAAGAGCTTGGGCGAATAATGATTTTTTTTAGCTTGAGAAATTCCAGGCACTAATAATACAATGAATACAATAGTATAGAGTACTTACTTTCAATAATTTAGAAAAGTTTCAGTATAGTCTAAAGAAATGAGATTTCATGATACAAAAATAAATTAGTAATATTTGTACATAATTATTAATTTTATACTTTCCTCATTATGCTACATAAAAACCCCTTTCCATTGTAAACTATTTAAAAAAATCTTAAGTACCCGTTTTGCTTGCAAGAGGGTGTATTATGACATAGCTCTGCAGTTCAGTTGACGATGCGAGAAAAGGATAGAGTTATGGAACTGCTATAGGTCTATCCTTTACATTCGCCGTAAAATGAACTGCATAGCTTTGTCATAATAACCACTCTGTAGCTTTATTATTTTTAGTGACTAGGACTTGGCAGGTCTTAACAGTGCATAATGCGCTAATTTTCGAAGCTCGCAAGATTTATTGTTAACAATATTTATGATATTATTTTCATGTTTGCTATATTCTAACAAAATAATATTGCACTTCAAATAATTGCGTCAGTCAGTAAAAGACCACGCAAAACGGTACCTATTACTTAGTTAAAGTATCTTAGCACTTCAATTATAAACGCTTTTAAAGTGTTCTCTTCCCGAGCTCTTTTATAAATGTTTAAAATTATTTCGGTGTGGGTATTTTGTTAGGCTTTTGAGGCAGGTTGCGTATAATTCTTGTTTTAAATTAGGCTAAAGCTTCCCTGATGAGCTGCACAAATTATCCTGATGTATCCGACAGGACCCCACTCGAGAAGACAAAACAAGGCTTGCATGATTAATGTACATTGGAATAAAAATATTTGCAATCTCGCCGGTAAAAAATATTTAAAAAAAATACTTGACTGAAACCTTAAATACGTTATTGTTGTTACACAGGGTGATCATTATTTTTAATTCAAGTACCTAAAGAACTGATAAATTATGTTAATCATTGGGTGATATCATAACGCCAATGCGAATGAAGGTTTTATAAAAAACAATTCTTCTTCTGAATTTACTGGTGAAGGAAGGTTAAAATCAGCACGCAAATATGTCCTTATCTTGCGAGGCGAAACAGTGGGGCTAAGTTGCTTAACGCAAACGATTTTCGAAAACTGACAAAACGTATGGAATCGAAGTAGGCGCTCGACGCGATCGTCTGACAGCTTACACCAATCCTATTCATTTTGGATAAGTAACGATAACGAACGCCGAATGCATCAGAGGGCCCTGCCAAGATGCATTGCGCTAACTAACGTTTCTATTCGTTTCGTTTTTAAACCAATCGCGTCACTGGTAGATCACGTGACTTTTCGTATCACGTCATCTACCAGTGACGCGATTGGTTTAAAAACGAAACGAATAGAAACGCTAGATAGCGCAATGCATCTTGGCAGGGCCCTCTGGTCGAGGGCCTCAGCTGGGCAGGGCTCACGACGCCAATCAGCTCTCCAAGATTTCTCAATAATCATTCCTCAATATTAATTCATACACTCTTTTTCCAGGTACGTACTTGATTCCGACAACCTGCTATCAACACGCACTGTAAGAAATTCCTTTAGTCCGTAAGTGCTCTTTTTAATTGCAATTAATGTGAAATTGAAGTAAAAAAAAATGATATCAAATTACAAATACAATATTAATCATACTCTCGAATTTTCATAATGAATAGAATAGAATAGAAAAACATTTATTTGAATAAAATAAATAAAATAAATTTATAAATGCTGAAAATTGTTTTGATTGTAGACTTTATTTTTTTGATATCATTTATTAACCTAACCTTAGCTAACCTAACCTTGATATAGCAATTAAATTATGAATTTAATCTAAAATAGCCCCAACATAACATAACTTTCGAAAAATTCAAAGATTCGGGCCAATGAAATGAATATATTCGTGAAAAATAAAAACCGAATTTTAAGGTGTTCCCGCATTGTGAAAGTTTCTTTGACACGACCGAAAACGCGTCAATCAAGTTAGATATGTATCATTATCTTTGATATAAATTGAACATCACGAAACTATTTATCATAATTTCCATCAAGTACAGTCAGACATAAATTGTGATGCAAATAAAAATGTCACAGTTTCTACTTAGATGATTTGAAAGCTGTCAGAGTTTTCAAATAACATTGGAAGAAACTGTTTTAGGTTTGTCAGTAATAGTTACTTTAGAGAGTAATGTGGTACAATATTTTTTTACTTATCTATAAATAGGTATCTTGTACCGTAATGTGTATTTTACAATTTAAGTAACACAGTTGGACTTCGATGTATATCGGAATCGGACTAATTCATTATTGTCATAGATCATCGGACTATTGAAATTCCACTTTGTTTAAATCGCACATCATTTAGTTTAAACCAAATTCCGACGGAATTATTTAATACTTAGTGTTGTTATTACGTAATGAAACTATTGTAAGGCTGTTAAATGAACTTGAAATTATGGAATTATGGATGTTTAACACAATAAAATACTTACTATGACTATAATTATAATTATTTTCGGAAACATTAAAAGTCGTTTGATTTGGCTAAAAGCCTTTTTAGAATATTGTAGTTTGGAGCAGGCATAGGTACATTAGTCCAAATAAATGTTAGGAAAAATAATAAATGAGCTCCACGGACCGAATTCTTATTATTTTACTAGCCCGCGACTAGGTCCGCGTAGAAGTCGGGTATCGCAATTTGTCGGGTACGGTTCAATTTACGGAGATGAAAAGAACCCCATTTCCTTCCCTGGGGTTCAAGCTATTTCAATATTTACTTACTTACTCCTTTGGCTAAGCGACCTGAAGTGGATCTTGGCCTCCAAAACGAGTTGGGGCAAGCACGCCCTGTCTTGATCGACCTCTTCGTGGGTCTTTCTCCAATTCATCCTACCAGCGGTACTTAGGCCTTCCAACCGTTCGGCAACTGATAGGCCGTTCCAGGTATCTACCCTTTCTTGACTGCCCATCTGGCATGCATTCTTAATATCCAAGATATTGGGTTCGGACACCAGATCCTCAAGCTCCTGGTTTTTCCGGATCCACCAGCTACCATCTTTCCTCCGCGTTGGTTCCAAAATTTTACAGAATATTTTCCTTTCGTCAACAAGGAGTATCTCTTCCTTTATGATCAGGGTATTTCAATACAACATTTAATATATCGGGTCAGCGGTTTAGCAGTGAAAGGGTCACTAACTTACGCATTTATAATATTAGTATGGATATGCTTTTATTTTCAACCTTCGTCATACGGTGCAATCTATTACACTTATACCGTGTCGTATATTCAGTTTTTATTCATATTTTGCTACAATAAAAAATATCAGACCATTTCGGTGTCGTAAACTGTGTGTGATTACCATTTCGTAAGCGATTTAAGCGTCGTAGGTAGGGCCCTAAAACATACTTTCGTCTGATTTATGTCTCAGTACACGTAAAATTCATTCTAAGACCTTTATGATTGTAAATAAATCCTTGTCCAGAAGAGAAAATATTGAGCATGAATTATAAAAATGTTGGCACATAGATCATCTTGGCACTCTTACGATATTCGAATGTCTAATTTAAGTCATAAAAAGTGTTGTGCATATATTAAATTATAGTCCAAAACTGGTAAAAGAGATTTTTGACTAACTGATACAGACACTCTTTACAGAATTAAACAATGTTTTTCTTACGACTTAGAGATGGCAAATGTGCACACATGCCTCGTGATGTTAATTGGGATCTGGGGGGTTATTGTGACGTGGCTATGCAGTTCATTTTACGGTGAGCGTAAAGGACGGAGCTATAGCAGTTACATAACTGTCCTTTTCTCTCAGCTTAAAATGAATTGCGTAGGTACGTCGTAATAACCCCACTGAGACACATAGACATGGACTGCAATTCTAAGACTTGCCAACCCTGAAGACTAAGATAGAATCCCTCTATGCTAGTAATTTCACCGATATCAAATAAATTCCACCGTAGACTGTACCCATCAATATTCTGGGGCCGTCGTACCCCTTTCAAAACTGAATCAATCGGTTCATTGTCGTCGCTGATTTCTATTCTTTAGCTCTGAACGCTGTGTGACATGTTAGATATTAAACTTGTTACGTACAGTCAACTAAATAGATTTCTAGGCCGCTACGGAACTATGTCAAAGTGACGTAATCAATCAAATTCTAAGAGACTTTTATTAATGGCCTAGAAATATATTTGGTAGACTGTTCGGCCATTATGTCACATGTCTACACAGACTTTATGGTCAATGTAATAACGGCGTGCAGATAATTATTTTAGACATCTATATCCACGACTAAAAATCCAAACATACGACGACTTTGGATTGGGGCACCAAATTAGGACTCGGTTTTGGATCGGACGCGGTATAAAACGTCCTAACAGCTTACAATCCAAAATATCTTGTAAATAAATTTGATTTGTCTATATAACTTTAAGTACGAGTAAGAAATTAGAACTTCAAAATTCGGAGACACTAATTTTGTATTTATCAAAGGGGATATTCGGAAACTTTTCGACTTTGATGGCTGTTTTGACGAGTTGAGTCCCTGATTTTAATCGTCTGACGGTACATCTATCTCTCTCAATTTAAATGAGAAAGATAAGGAGGGACGTTGGCGATTTAGTTGCTAAAAGTGGTTAAGACTAAACGCTTGATAGAATGTTATGAGATGTTATACGTTGTTTTGTTTTTAATTTGATATTAGTCATTTGCAAAATGTGTGTCACTTCTTACTTGTAAACCTTATCATTTTTATAAAATCTGGTTAACAATGCGATTAACATAGAGTTAATTGACTTCAAATAGTACTATTTAAAGCCAACCCATACTCGTTTTAAACATGAAACTTCCGTGAGACTGAGACCATGTTTAAAGAGATTGAGCGTTTTTCCGAGACTAGAGTAACCGGTTGTGACCTCCTCCATACTCGTTTCTCCGAAATCATGTACCAAAGACAAATTGTATGGAAATATCATTCACTTTTGAAGGGAGTTTCATGGGGGATAATATAATAATCCCGCCCTGTGCTGACTGGATCGTCGTGTAAAGCCAGGCCGGAAAATAATATCAAAGAGATCCGGCGGCCGAATATGTGTCGTTCGATAAATGTCGCATGATCAAAATGTTTCTATCAAATATGCATTGTTTAGAAGTCTGAGAGAAATAAGTTTAAAATGGTTTTAAATTTTAGTTTAAGTTTAAATTAGTTTTAAATATGTTACAAGTTACTGCTTGTTCATGGTATGAAGACAGTCATTAGAAATGCTAAGCTACTTGAAGATTTTTATATCATATTCAAAAACTTACGGATTTAATTCTGCGCGTAGATGAACCTGTCTCCTACAATGTCTTTGAAATACTAGTTAAGCAGTAAAATAAATGTGGCAAAAACACAAATTATGCATAACGTACGTAAAGTTAATCTTATGTGCGTTTGTGTTAAAACAATCGATCTGTAAATTATAGAAAAAAATGTTTAAAAATAAAACTATTATTGTGAATACATTCTCCTACCTTTTTTCTTTACGGAATTAAAAACTATAATAATCCGACTGCCCAAGTAGGTTTTTTTTTGTGATCAACCTGTAAAATGAATTATAAATTATCTTAACCAGGGGCTCTACTTTGAAATCAGTAATTCGTACTTCGGATCGCCCCGACACTGTCTTGGGAATTAGTGACGCGTCGAGAACAAAAGGGATAGCAATAGACGAAGTTCGAATTACGGATTTCAAAGTAGAGCCTCAGTTATCACGCACCTTAGAATTGGCGCCTCGTAATATTTAGAAGCGTTCACGATATAGCTTTTTGCGAGCTCAGCTCGTTTGGAGATTTGCGAGCCATTGAGATTACACCCTATATAAGCTTTATAACGACAAAAATAATATATGACATTAATTTTATGTCTTGTTAGGCCGTAAAGGTATTAGGGTATGTTTTCGATATTGTCTAAACCATTATTGTTTAAGATCTTTTTTTTTATTCCCTCGTGTTTTGGTAAAAAAATGGCCAAGGAATTAAAACTGCCTGTAGCTTAGAGGATAGGGAGTTTCATACATAAGCTAACATTAGCCTTATTGGTAGTGTTTTACCCGACTACATCAGATGGAGGGTCATGGTTTACGAATTTATTTATTTATTTATTTATTCGGTCTACCAACAGCTATTACAATGTTACAGTTTATACAGGTCTTAATAAAAATAAAAATATTTGAACTAATCGCACAGCTACTTACTGGTTGACACCACATGCACATAAAACTTGGTAAGCTACAAGGCGTTATCGACGAACCATCTATGTTCGTCGATGAGGCGTTTAGTTAAAGAAAGATATATAATATAATATAAACTTAAGGTATTAGAACTATGGATTGTTTATAAGGAAGGTGTTAATACTTTAATTACTAGGATGCATGTATGTATGTTTGTCTGTTTCTTTGGCACGCTCTGCGGCCTAAATGACTTCATGGATTTTAACGTATGAGGTGTTGTCAGATTCATCTAAGTTGTGGAAGTGATAAAGGTATCATAATAATGTATTTAAAATAATGAGGGGGGTTATTTTTTTATATGGAAAGACGTCAATATCAAACAAATTCAGTCTAGGTTTTACTTACAAAACTAGCGGCTCAAGGTTTAATTAGCACTCATCTTATCATCAGCAGAACTCGGTGAAAGAATTGGAACAACGAAAACTAAATTTTACAAGAGTTGACATTGAAAAAATAGGCTAAATATTCAGTATCTTATAACTCAGAGAAAACCAGCTAAAAGGTTAACGATATCCTGTTCCGAGTATGTACAGGGTGGAGACGAATGTAATTTATCACTTTGCAATTAAAATTGGAAGCGGCGGGCAAACACTGCGATATCGAGCCCGCCTGATTACCGTCCGAGTTTTGCACACGAATTACTTTGCTAGGGCTGGCACTGTTGTTTATTTTGTTATTTCGCAGTTAAATTACACAATCTGGCTGGATATTGCCTTGCCCATAGTAAATCATTTTTATTAAATACATTTAATATTGGTTTTATGTAGGGCATTTCAATAGGGACACTGTATCCTAGACAGCTGATGATAGCCATGTCAGATAGTGTATTGGCGCGATTTTTTGAAATATCAGTTGGTGGATGTTCGGCATGAAATGTCAAACTAGACTATCCAAACGGCAGTTCACTTCGTTAAATATTTCGTGCGTTACGAAAAACTTATGGTCCACATGATCGTCCCAAGATTATAGAATTTAAAGCCTCTTGATTACTTTAATGGGGTTGGGGGGCAATCATTGCTGTATGCGAATAAGCGACAAACTGTCGAAGACCTAATGATTATCATTACACGCATCACCAATGAGATATTGGTCAGAATTCATATTGGTGAGAATATAATATGGTTATATTTCTAAAACCGTATGTCCATAACCGGATTTCAATAATGAACTGCAGTGTCCAACATTGCATTACTTGCAATCTTAATGTTATGCGATTATTTCGTCATCATTTATCGTTGCAAAAAAAATGAAGTGCGTCAACTAAAGGGCCCCATACATGGTACGATTTGTCTGTACGATCCGTCGCTTCAGACCAATCGAAACGAGGAATCGATAGATGTCATGATCGTTAACGATTTACTTCATCGAAGACGATGTCGGAAATCGCAACAAAAACCCATGCAATCATGAATATCGTAACGATGAATCGGCAGTGTATGGCTCTTACTGATCAACGATTCGATTTTGTCTCACTCTGACACGAACATTTGAACACGTCTTTATCCTTCGTTTCAAACAAGTAAATGATCGATCGTTTAATGACCAATCGTTTCGTGTATGAGCGTCATTTTTGATGTGATCAATCGTCACGATTTTCATCAGATCGATCGTAGAAACGAGTCGTACCGTATAATAAAAATATACGCAAAGTGTCAGGTCTTCAACATAGGCGATAATTTAACGAAATTTATTTTAGCGAATAAATATTTGGGAAAAAATGTATCTGCAATACACCTGTAACTTACGTAACATGCAGCTATAGAAACCAAGTAAAACCACGTTAAAAAATACCATAGCTCGCTGCTGAGGATGATGAATATGTAAGCAATGGCCGTTTTAAATAAAATAAATAAATCGTTTAATTTTAGACGTAGCTATCTTTTAACGTTTACTAAAGTCATGAAATAAACTATAGTTTTGGATAACTTAAATATATTTCGTGCACAATTTCTTATCAGTGAGCTACAGAGAGCGCCTAGCACATTCACATTCCAATATAATCCAACTTTGGACAGCCCTGCACACAATTTATTTACAATTTTCTTCATGAAATACTTCGAAGCGTCTCCTGAGAATTTATTAGAGGACTTGGTGAAGTAATTCTGGATTTCTCGGCGAGTGCGGGGTGGATACGGGCACCGGGATATTAGGGTCTTTGGTGTTTAGTTTATACTTCGGCCCGGTGGGATTTCAAGTCTGAAATACTAGAAATTCTGGTCGCGTGGGCTATGGCATCTATGCTGTATAGTCTAGAAATTATATCGAAATTATTCTTCGTGTAAACTTTGATAAATTCAGGTGTACCGTTAGGATATGACAAGATTTTTGAACGATAGTAGTAAGTTATTTAACAAGTAGAGTCGTTTATAATTACGGAGGGCGCTTACGGCTTTGTAAGCGTAGAATTATAAAGAAGTTTCCTGTTACTCATTTATATTACTTCATTTGGGGGTCGACTATTGAAAAAATATTTCTTAGTGTTCCCGTAAGGTATCCAAGAAATATTCCTTGAGGTTTTAGGTTTTGGCTGTGCGTTGTCTATCATTCAGTCAGTCAGTCAGTCACTGAAGATTGATATGCATAATATAACAAGAGTGATATAAGACCTAACATTACAAATACTTTAGCAACTTACATAAATAATCATCATCATCCCAATCATCTTGCCATTTTTTCCCTCCACAGATCCCTATTAGCCGTCTCTCTTTCCACACAATCCATCCATCTCTTTTTAGGTCTTCCTCTTGCTTTATAACCCTCCACATTCATACTCGAAACTCTCTTTGCTTCGTTATTTGGTCGACTGGTAGAGAGGATTTTGGAAAGTAACTTTAAAAACAACAAAAAAACGACTCGGGAATCCTGGGAAGAAATCTAAATGGTTACACAGTTACCGCAAATGTCACATCCTTTTCACTCGTCATTCATATCTTTGAGAGATAGGGATGGATATTGTAATTGGGTCAATGTAGGACGACCTCTGTGACAGCTCATTTAAACACGTCGTATTAGGTGGTATAACTTCGAACTTTGGTTTTCAAAGGAACCCCTCCTAAGCTCACCAATAGTGATTTAAGTTGAATATATCGAATATGAGCCATTTAATTTGAAGTTTTAGGATAACACAGCAGTATTCTATGTCAGTCTATAGGTCGCAGATCTCAATAACCACCAGATGGCATATTTTCTTGTATGTCTTTCCTATATCATTTTTTTTTTACGTTAATTGGATCACTATAATTTGTACTGGGGTTTTTTAATAAAGGATCATGACCATTAGCATTTTTTTATAAGTGTTCGTACTGGAGTTCTTCTGTCGAAAGGTTGGATGCAGTGTGACGGTTTTCCAGCTGCGGTCGCTTCGCTACGTGCACTTCAGTTCGTTTGTAGCGCGCGCGCCGCGGTTTATGCTGGGGACCGTCGAGTGTTCTGCCTTCTGCGGGCCTAGTATGGTAGCGTTTATCGAGTGACAAAATGTGGATAAATCATCTGTCACTCTCGTATTTATATACGTGTCAGAAAGTGACGGATGTTTTATCTACATTTTGTCATGCGATAAACGCAGCCAAATTAGGCCCCCTGCTCTTGTCGGTTTTGGGGCAGCTTACAAGCAGCGACCACGACGCCAACTTTAAAAAATAGGACCACGCTGTTGTGTTACCTCGGTGTTGGTTTTAAGTTTTATATACATACATACATACATTAAATAAAGCCTGTTTCCCAGAGGGCTAGGCAGAGACCACTTCTTTCCACCTGCTACGATCTTGACAAATCTCTTTCGCTTCTTCCACATTCATACATCGATTCATGCACGCACGTCGGTTTCGGGTACTTAAAATTCGGCCCCTTTCCAGTTTTATATTTATTTATTCAATTAAATTTGAAGAAAATTAACACAAATGGCAGATTGAATGTCTTTAAGAGGCTCAAACCCAACTAAGTTTAATATTACTTTCAATTGAAAACGACGAAGGACGTACAATTCAATCCTTAAAATACTCTCAAAATACCTATGGGATCGGGGTTTTACAACCGTAACGCAATCCGATGTAACTGCCAAGGGACAGAAGTACAATCATAAAAATGCCATTGACCTATTTCCCTTATCAGAGCGGTACCTTAAACGTCTTGGGTTGGCTTTTTAATGCAGATGACTCGTACAAATGATAAAGGGTGTTAAATTGTGATGGCGTGAAGTTACGATTCTTAATATGCAAATTTCAGGCCGCTTTGGCGATTTGCGGGAGTTGTAACATTCTGTTTTTAGGGGTTTGTAACTAAAATTGTAAAGACGGATTCTTTATAATGGTAAGATTGTCATAACACATCTGTCCTTCCGTAAGTCACACGTAGGGTTTTACTTAGCTACGCTTGTTACATTTTTAAGGTAGGGTAAATTAGAGGGAGGGTGCCTTATGTCTAAAAAAAAGAAAAAAGTAAAAAAAAAATGATGCATGGCGTAAATGTTCTTTTGTATCTTTTTATTTTCCTTATATTATGACGACCTTAATGTAAAATCTTATAACTTGACATGTGCAATTTGTAACCCATTTTATATTGTGCAATAAATTATTGAATCCAATCTAATCTTAAACTATCTAGGTATAGTTAAGCAAATATAAAAAAAATGATTGATTTTGTTTGTATTGTATGGCGACCGGTGGCCAAAGGGTTGTCTTAAGTACGGTTAGCAGGAAAGTTACCGGTTTAAATGCCACATAGTTATTACTTTTTACTGTCTGCCCACCCTATTTCATTGTTATAACTATACCTTTTAAACGATATCGATTCCTAATCTGAGATTTCGTCATAAAAAAAAGGTTTTGTTCAGTCACGTGCAGAAAGATCGACGTGTGCGATTTTACTACGTTTTTGCAGTGGATTTTTAAATGTAATTTGAGAACGGCAGATCTGATTATTCTTACTTCGATTCGTGAAATTGGTATGGGTTTTCCAAATATGCAAAAATGCTGGGTTTAGTTGAGTTCCCTACTAATATTAAAAATGCGAAACTGAGTTTGTATGTGTGTTTGTAAGGCTTTTACGGATAAACGCCAGGAAGTTTACTTTATGGTCATGTTTTAAAAATAAATATCATAGCAGAGAAAGATATTAAATTAAAGTAGTAAAAGAATCTAGGCTTCATCGTTGTAAACGTTTTAAATACATGTTTTATTCATGAATCATTCTTTTCTAAACTCTTGGATATAATATAATAGTTTAATTATATTTGTTAAAGAACTCTTTAATTGGCCAGCATTCTTTTATGACGCGCTAAACGCGTAATCTGAAAGAGGAATCTTTTTATAGTCTCTCGCAGTACCATCTTGAGATCTGACAAAAGGAAAAAGGCAGTCTGTTCCTTGCTCCCAAAATAAAACGGCCAGGAGCGTGCCAAAAATAACTAAAAGAGTAACTAAGAAGTGGTTAACACTTACCCAGAAACAATGGAAATATTTATAGCAATTATTTTGATTGTACCCAGCAAACAGTAGAAAATTATGTCGTTAAAGTCGCACATTTACACGACCGCGATTTTTTATGCAACGTCAAAAACATATAAACAAGCGGCGACTCTTTATTCCACTTTCTTTGTTAGTTGAGCTCCGGGTAGAAATTGATTCCATCGAAGTCCCAAAAGATAAATTAAAAAAACGAATATACCTAACATTGTGTAATTCTGATAAAAAATCACATAAGAATGTTGTTTTATTCGTATTAGTTTTTTTTATTTCCACTCTCCTCTACTTTACTGCTTCTTGTTATTCGCACTTATTTACTGGTTAGATAGTGACAGATGTTTATCCACTTTTATCCACATCGTTAAACATACGACCATAATAAATAAGCCCGCTGTTTAAATAATTATCGTGTAAATGTAGTATAACCATGCGACATCGCATTTTGTCGGATAAGTTCATATTCATCTTGCTGTCTCAATTTTAACTTATCGATGGACACTGGAACCGTCTGAGAAAGCAAGACAAATAATGCAAATGTTTCCGATTAAATACGACGTTGTATGTTTCTTCACTAAATCTATAGGTACTATAAGCTCAATGGAATCCTTACCCACCATATAACTGTGTCACAGTGACGTTATGATTCTAGTCGTAAGAAGTTTCGAACAAATTGTTTTATAATGTCACTGTGACACCGTTCTATGGTGTGTCAGGGTTCCAATGGGCTGATAGTCCACGGGGGCTCTATTCTACTTGGTGAAACCATATCGCTATTGACACTATCGTATTGTCCACGTTATGATAGTTTTTATTTACTTGACAGTAATGGCGGCCGAGTTAAAAATAATAATGTCATAATTATGTGCCAAATGAAGTGAAGTGTGAAGTTCGCCTTTGTACATTTGTTTCTGTAATTTCAATATTTGTGTAGATAATTTACAAGTAGAATTGAGTGTTGAAAAGTGTATAAGAATGCGGAACTTTTTCGAGATTAATTTAAAAATTAAAACTATCCCTACCTGACTTTTCACTAATAATACTTGTACTAACTAGGTACTTACCTTCTTTTTCCAATCGCTCGTTCTCCAGGAATCATTACAATACCTATTACGATTTATATTAAATTATTCATAATCTTGAATTAAATGTTAAATTATTTCAACCGCATATATCAAAATCACTTTTTTGTCGCTTCACCACCTGCTCTTTCCTTTTATATTTAATCTATTTATTTTATTTACTACGCAACCCTACGTCGTTCGACTTATCCAAACAAAAGAGTCGGTCACATAGCATTTTCCGAGCCGATAGGCATCTACAGCGGTGATAAACTGGTTTCCGCCATATATTTCACTCGTTCGCCTGTGGTTAGGGATCCGTGGGACAGATAGAAAAACTATAGGACGAATGGAACATGCTAACAACATCCAAGTATGTGTAAACGATGATCACGTTCACAATCACCACTTTATTATTGCATGCTGTCAGTGCACATTGTCGTTAGGGGTCACAAAACCGGTTCTCAAGTTATGTCAAAACCGGTTTTCCGGGTATTTAGGATTAAAAAAAAAACCATCTTTTAATGTACACTTTATTATACGCCATTGTTAATCTTAATAACCCTTCTTGTCGTGTCAGCGTCTATTCAAGTCGAATTTTAAGCCACATCTTTTTAGAAATTGCATGTGCTACACCTTTTTTTTTAAATTGTCTAGGCATACGTAATCTTGTAAGCAATTCGTTGCAATCTCACTGTGTTTTTCCGAAGGAAATGTAGAAATTGGACGTTGTCGAATGTATTCCCAGATTGTGCAAATGTGCTGTTCCTATAGTAACGGTAACAATACAATTAACGTTACCTACTCCAATTCTAAAACCTACATCCGTATACAGTATAACATCTTATTTTCAATTTACGAAGTCTTATTTCAATACTTAATTCTACGTACATTGACGGAACTATGCCGCTTGTTGACAATACGAAAACATGTCAAAAGTAATATGATTTTACCAAGTAAAATAGAGCCCCTGTTCAAGATGTAGCTAAACGTGCCGTATTTTATTTTAGTTTGAAGCCTTTAAAAGTATCTTTAACAGAGCACAGATATAGCAAATAATCATTTGCCATAGACGATAGAAACTAATGATGATTAATATTACTATGTTCATTTTGAAGTAGAAGCCGTATGTAGAGCTGTCAAAACTAGTCAACTCCCAAGCAGGGAATGGCACGGAGTTATAGCAGGCTTACGGCTTCAAAAACTGTCTGAACTCTGTCTGGATTAGTGCTTTTCATTGTACCTACTTAATAACCTGAATGTTTACCTTGCATTAATGTTACCCACATTTTATAAATGCTCGGTCAATAAATTTATCATCAACATAACTAGTTGATAAATCGCTATATTTCGTAATTCATATCATAAGATATAAAATATAATATAAATTATTTGTGTTTGTTTAATCTTGAACCCCGGAAAACATAGGGTAGGTACTTTTTATTTCAATAAATCTGACAGTAGTAAAAGTGGTAGTTTGGGAGAATAAATATTAACGATCTTCGCAGACAGGGTCACCAATAGCTTGTAAGTAGCCTGACCATTTATTAAAGGAACCCTTAACGCTACTTATGTTTCGCGCTCACATTTTTACGTAGATTGCAACCCCTAATTTTCCGAGAGGGGTGAACAATATTGTTCTACGCTCTACATGGCGTGCATTATTCCCCTTTCGCTTCATTTGCCGGCTTTCGTGTTTTTCCTGTTTTAGGCAAAGTTTATTTTACGGAAGTAAATTGTGAGATTGTTCTAGCGGTAATATAGCGGGTTGCAAAATGGGAGCTACGGACTTGGAATGTAGGTTTGTACTTATATTTTGGCACCTTAAAAAGTACCTTTTCATGGTTTCTGTATAAACAATTTCATGTCAACGCAATCAAAGGATACGGCCTTTACCTTTCCTAATATTATAAATCCAAAAGTGTGTTTGTGTGTTGTTTTTTTCCGTTTTCACGGTTCAACGGTTGAACAGATTAACACGAAATTTGGTACAGATACTACAGATATAGTTTATAGCTCAAAAATAAACAAGGTACTTTTTATTTCGGAACATGGGACAATCCCCGATAAAAAAATAAACTACTTTTACGAAGACAGAATCGCGACCATAATCGTAATTAAGTAGATCGAATTATTTTTCCTCTAAGTACAAAGTTATGTTTGTGTTGAATCGTGAAAAGGACCATTTTCATAAGTACAAAAGGTGATTACGGATTTATTATTATTATTAACGGTCTTATATTTTGGAATCTTTCGGAGAGGATTGAGCAAAAGGTTAATAATCAAAATAAAATAACTCTTATCATAACAGACATACAGGCAAAATGCACGCACAAACCCTTTTTCTACCCTGACGTGTACAAAATAACGATCAAACACGTATGTTTATCAAGGATTAAGATATTATTTCTTCGTCCTCATTCACGACAAAAACTAATTACAAATGACAACGAAAAACTCCGCGACCTAAGATTACCTGCTCTCCCTTACCTCCGCCAAAAAAATCCTTGTGAAAAACAAAAGGAATCTACTTTTTCCCACAGGAAATATGAGAACAAGATTAATAGGTACGCCGAGTGGGTCAGGGTAATGAAAATTGACGCGTCCGGGGAATGAGGTTTTTGACAGATATGAAGGCGTAAGAGCACGTAGGATGCAAAGCACGAGTGTCCCGGCAGGGCGGGATGATGTGTTGACTGCCTTTTGACGGCGATAAATGTATTCTTATAGTATACGTCTTTGTTTGCACGCATCTTGTAAGAAAAGACAATATTTGAGTGGAAAAATGTTTAGACGGTGGAAAGGCAAGGCCATGAAGCGACATTTTTGGTAAAATTTAGGTACACATGTTTTTTCGCGTCGTTTGAGCTCGGTTGCACGGCTGTTATTTTTTCGATTATATTATATATACGTAAGCCACCATCAAAATTATATTTTCCGCACAGAAAAAAGTGATGTACATATTTTCAAAATAGCTGGCTTTTGAATTATCTTTACGTATGTTTCTACTCGAAAACAAAACAGAATAATATTTAGAAACTTGTGTCGCATCAATTTCAATGCATTCACCTGGGAACTATTTAAGGCCGCCTCGGTTAGGCAACTTTTATTTTAGCTACTATTCGTTATTTCGAAAAGACATTATTATTCTTTATAGCACATTCTTTACCGCAAATTTCCCTATTTGTTACAGAAAAACTATGTAATATTTTTGTCTCGAAAAATACTTTTAAGTCGCTTTAGTTAGGAGTTTAGCACTGAGAAGTGTCGTAAAATAACCAACTTAAACACTAGGAGAAATAACTATTAGAAAAATTTATTGTCTAGTAAGTAAACCAAAAATGCTGTATTAAGTTATGTTGTATGGCTTTAACGCCCACCGTATTTCATCTTAAAACAATTACTAACTTTTGTGTACAAGTCTTGATTCTTAATGTGAAAAAAAAAACACGATAGTTCATTTTATTACTAAACCTTGGCAAAAAAAAGTTGGTCGAGGAGTTTTTGTTTAAATTAATTCATGGTGCCAACTTCACTCCAAATAGCGCCCTCATAATACAAACACTTTTTTGCCAATTTAAGAGGTAAGGTCAGGTGTGGCACACAAACTTTTACCCCCTGCCCCCCGAGGTGAAAATAGTACATGACAGGCTATACGATTACCCCGCCAAGTTAAACGTTCCATGAACCAATTTTCGATGTTACATGGCTAACAGGAAAACATTTATTTAATTCCCCTGTAATTTGCCCAAATTAATCGTCGAGTGCAAGCTCCGCTGTGTGACATTGCCCTTAAGTAGATATTTGGATTCCCGTTGCGGTCCCGGAGGAAATTATCTCTGCAATAGAAAGGTTTTGGCTATAGTTAGGCGAATTAAACAGATTCGTGGATTTTTTGCCCAGGGACCACATGGTTATTTGCCTTTGGAATTAGATTGTTTTTTTTATAACCTAATATTGGTAGTGCTTGAAGATTTTTGAATACCTATACATATTCATTGTTTTTTTCTATTTGCCTTTAAGTGTTTGATTAGTTTTGTTTATTATTATTTTTGCCATCGACGGACAAACAGAAGCCAATGCGTCGCCGTTCTTGAAAAAAAAAATAACACCCTTTTAAAAGGCTTTTGTTGCATGTTTTAGAGGGGAACGGAACAATTTAATATTGCGTTTTTTATGTTATTCATTTGTTCGATTCTTTTTTCCGAAATATAATATATGATCTACCTATTTTAGATTCAATGCATAATTTAATGGCTGTTTGATTTATAAGCGATTTGGAAAAATAAAGTTTTCTTTTAAAATAATGCATTTGAAATTATAAAATTCGGGATTTAATGAATCGGCATCATGATTATGATTCTTACAATGTTTGTGGAAACAAAAGTCAATCAACCGACGTAAATCAGCAGTAAGCGGCGGTTGTTAGACTCAAACTAGTTTATATATTTTTCAAAGCATTAGGAGATACAGTTTTTATTTGTTAAGGTAAATGAACTTGAAAAGTTATTGCAACCTTTTGAGTGTTGTGGTAAATAAAAATAAATCTCTCGACGCAGTCCGTTGCAGTTATTGTCCATTTGTGCATGTACAGTCGGCCAAAAATGTGGTCTACCACTCTACGGTTGAAGTTCATTTGCACGTCATGATACAACAAGTTCGATTTTCCCTTGCAATAATAATATCATGACAGTAATAAGTGTCAACCTTAGTTATAATTAGATCTCACAGAAACTTTTGACAAAACTGGTAGACCACTTTCTTGGCCGACCGTACATGTTTATTATACATGTAACCACATGCCAAGGCTGGAGTGATTAATTCACTATATTAATTAATGATGTAATAATTATGTCCGGAGCATCTCTGATTAGGGCACTGAAAACAAAAATTGGTAGCTACTAACAAGATTGTGATTGTTGTGAACAAGCGTCTTGTTTCCATACGAGCCTAATAATAAATTTACACCAATTCTACTGATTTTTTTAAGTAATTAGAAGCACAAAAAATCTTGCTGTACCATATAATAAGCATACTAACATGATATATTTTTATTCAATTTATGACAACAATGAGCAAATCTCATTTGGCTCCCATTTTTATGAAGCACCATAAGGGTAACTTAATATATTTGAAGGTGATCTGTTAAAAAATTTTGTAAAATAAGTTTATTTAGTAAATAAGTGGCACGGGAATTTACACTTGATTGTATAAATTTAGATAAATAAATCCGGAACGATAACTTCCGGTGTCAATACGCAAAAATAATGATAGTGAATAAAATATACGTCATTGTATAAAAGAGATGTGTCAGGACCGTAGCAGGGGGAAAGAAGTAGTCTCTGCCTATCCCTGTAGGAAACAGGCGATATTTAGGGCTGATTTTTCAATCTCTAGATAAAGCTATCAGAAAGGTTTTTAGCTGTGTCCTTTTCTTTCATATGACTTCAGAAAAGGATAGTAATACATTTAACTGGCGGATAGTTTTATCTGTGGATTGAAAAATCAGCCCTTAATGTGTGTATGTATATACAAAATTGTTTTTTTTTTGTTGATTTGTATAGGTCACAAAAAAGGAACTGAATTTTTTGGAGCAAAATTTGAAATAGTACGGTTTATTCTCTCAATTAATTGGCTTTACGCAATTGTCTTGTCAAACCCGTGGAACACTTATTATTATTATTGTTATTATTATCATTATTATTATTATTATTATTATTATTATATATTATTATTTTTATTTTAGTTGAACATTTTAGTTGAAATAATTTTAACAATTGGCGCATATGCGTTGTGTCCATGGTGCGTACAGTCACGAGTAATAATATGATCCAACATTGGATTCAAAAATGTCTGACACGTCCTTATTATTGGAGGCATAAAGAGAGTGTCAGGTATTTTTAAGCGCATTGTTGGATAATGTATTATTGCTGGTGAATGTACATAAGTACATAGGCCGATGTAAGTTTAAAATCGATATGTGCTTAATGTGCACATAGGGCGCTCGGCGTGTTAAAATAGCATTAAAAAACAAAAAGATACACTATTTCAACACTTTCTTTGTGTAAGCTTTTTTTTTAAATTCGTCATTCGTCACCTGGTTATTTCTCTAATATACGTCACCATTTTCTAAATAATTGTGAAATTGAACTTCATTTAAATAATGGCCTCAGTCTCGAAGTTTTGTGGCGGTGGGTAAAAGCTCTTCACGTCACGTTCGTCAATTCAAGGTAAAGGCTTTTAATCTGAGCTTAAAAGCCTACAGAGTGTTTCCGCTAAATACACTAATTACTATCGTTCTTGTTATACTGGGGGTTAGCGGGAGTCAAAGTATTTTCGGCTTTTTGGAATTTCGTTTGTAAGTCCTTAATTTCGATTCGGCAAACATCTTAAGTTACACCTAAAATACATTTTAATCTAATTTACAATATTATAATAATATGATTACTAAATAGTGTAAAGATAAATTTTGATGACGCAGTCAAGTTTATAATGTAGGCAACAGAATTGGTAATAAGTAGTGAGTGTGCCTACGAAGCAAGCGGTCTCAGGTTCGATTTTTAGTCAAGGAAAATTTATGTGATGAGCGCAAATATTTGTTATTAAAACTTAGATGTTCATGTATAATTAATATTGAATTCTGTATGTATTTATATAGAGTATATTTATCATAACCTAGTACTCAAAGTATATAACCCTAGAACTTAGTTTGGTTCTAAGAAACTTTGTGTGAAATTTCACAAATTTCAATTCAAGTGTTAACTCAAATAAAACGTCATCCTAATTGGCAAAGCTTTTTAAAAGCATGCACAGTTGACAATGCACCTTGTCACTTGCTAGTCACCAATAAAAACAAAATAAACATTTCACTTTATTCGTCGTCGTCAAATCATCAAAAAAGGGTTTGCATGAACAGTTTGGTACCTGTAAGCACTGAATTCGAAATTTTGGTTTTCATCCCTCTCACTTGTCATTCTAGACTTAATCAAGAAAAAGTGACGACGATACCGTAACTTCTAACTTTTATTTTTTAAAGTAGGACACCGGTTTAACAAGTCTAAAACACTATTGGAACTGTTTTTGCCGCTCTCATACGCTTTTATGCCAGTCTAACCAATTTAAACCTAACCTAATTCTTTAAAAAAGTTGTACTTCACTGAAAAATTGGTACAAAAAATTCGCTTCAATATGCCATCGTCCCAATAATTTGAATTTCGACATGCCTGATTCGATATTCGTTTCGCCAGCACCCTGAAAGCCCACGGGTTCGATTCCGCTCACGTACAGTCGGCTTAGCAGTAACCGCGCGGCTAACTAACTTCAGCGACAGATTCCACCCTAATGCCTTTTACTTGTTCCGTTACGGTTGAAAAGAATTTGTAGTTTGCTTTGTCTTAACTTTAAATGTATTTTTAATGGTTCCGTGTATTTGCTAGATTATGTAACAGTATGTTACCAAAAACATTGTCGAATATTTTGCGATCGTTTTAAACGTTACTGCTGACGTCTTATGACTTGTTACTTTAATCTAGTGACCAAACTATGCTCAAAATTCAAATAACTGGTTATAACCGGTTTCAACCGGTTATTTTCATACAAAAACGGTTAATATCCGGTTAAATTGCATTCCCTAATATTGACACGTTTTCCCGCTCAACTACTCGTGATATATTTTGTTTATATTCATTGTTTTTTATAATGCCAGGTTAATTTATCATTGTTATATTAAAAAAAATGGTTTCCTCTTGCCTCTTGGAGTGTTGGTAGATTTTTGACGCGTAAAAAAGGCTGTGCGGCCTTCTTAATTAATAAACTTACAACTTTTATCTATTAATTATTAGTTCTTAATATAATATTTAAAAGTAACAATCTATTTATAAGTCAAATAATGTTTATTGTTTAACTTCCATTAAGAAATAAGCCCAGACATTAAATTATGGGACTTGCAGTGGCACATAATTATACTGGATACATTCTATTAAAGAGCATAATATTTTTATTTCTAATACATTTTTAAATTATCCTGACAGAACGGCTTCCTTGATATTATTTATTTATAATTGAATTTACTTCACGTTTGAATTTACTTTACGTACAAAATTAAAAATACACTAAAAAATATATTGGTCGATTCTAACAAGATTGTGATTTTTGTGCATAAGCGTCTTGATTCCATACGAGCCTGACAAGACGTTATATACATCAACTAAGACGTTAGATAGGTACATCAACTAAGATGTTACTTGAATCACTAAAGAAATTGCTGTTGTTACTATCAGCTTTGGTTGATATAACTAATATCTTAACTATTGTATTCATTTTTTGTCAACTAAGAGAAAATTTCTATTTTTTTAATGGACAACTATTTTTTTAGATTTAACTTTACCTTCAATTAAAACGGTGTCGTGACCAGGATTTTTCTTACAAAAACTTTTTATCTACTTAAAAGCTTGACAATATAAAACAATTTAATGGCCCTTTAAATGTCACCCATCATTTCTCTCTACTCTATGTTGTTATTTTTTCCAATGTTACTCCCATTCATTCGGAAAAATGTACGGGGGTCAAAAAAAAATTACTCGTATTTTATATAATTTTTGGTCTGAAATTTAGGTCTTATCAACTCACGACATGGTTGTTTTTGCCTTAACAATATTGAAAAATATAAGATTGTGCTAAAGTTACTGGCTGATCTCAGAAAAGGATATTGCATGAGACAGGTGATGCCTTCAAGACCCTTTGTGCTAACAAGGGTCCGCTTTCATTAAAAACTCGAAATGTTTTAAGGGCTTATTTTTTATATAAAAAAGAAAATGTAGGAAAAAAGGTCAAAGACTTAGCTGTTTTAGTTGCACAAATAAGTGGGCATTGGTGGGTAAGTGAATACAGTTAATGAGTATTTAAAAAAAAAGTTTATCATGTAACGTTTTAATAATTAGACTAGATTTTAATAATGCATTTAACGTCCTTATACGTTACAGGACGTGTCATTTTTTTATTTGCAACTGTAACGACATGGTTTAGTCAACTTTAAGAAAAAAAATATTTCAATCATGTTACAACTATCACGTTTATATTTTTTAACAAACATTTCACTGTGTTAATTTACCCACCTAATTTATTTTTCTCACAGGTGGCTAGTAAAAATGACAAATTTAACAAAATTCGAGATGTCCTACTTATAGACACTGAACTACTGTAGTTGTAACATTTCGGCACAAATACGCAAACTCAATATAGATCGTAGTCAGACTGCGTACGGTGCCGAAAAGCACCAGAATACTAAGCAGACATCTAACACTACCGACTACGTGGTTACTAACTTTGTTGCCGAAAAATAATCCAAATTTTATTACGATATTAGTTGTTTAAAAAACCACCATTTAATAAAGAGAAATGAACAAAAGGTGGAGAGCTAAAAATATCAAAACAAATTATGTTAACGCCTGTCTAAAACCCGCTAATTTTAGCTTCAAATATGATAATCTAAATTCAAAATAATTGGCAGGTGTCTGAATAAAATTTGTTCAGTGATCTAACTATGATGTTAATCCTGTTATAAAATATCTTGAAAACAAAGCACTGGCGCTAATTCCGATCGTGTTTACTAAATTTAAATATTTAGATATACACCTAAATTTAGAAACATCAAACTCGATTCTAGTTTAACAAGAATAGAGTTTCACGTTTATAAATTTAGGTTTACGAATATTTAAAATTAGAGAATACTGATCCACATTGGCCGCACCACCTACTTTAAAGTAATTACGAAAAAAATCTTTGTTTTTGCATAACTCGTGACTGAAACATAGCTATTTAGGCAGATTAAAACTAATATTCAAGTTACTATGTAGACGAAATATATTTTGTAATGTTTTCATAGTGCTCACGTAAAAAATATATACCTATCCTTTATTTTTTACGCATAACGCGTTAGTACTAATTTGCTCGTGTGGTTGCCGGGTTAAAATGGTGCCACTCCATGTCTTCCCGTGGATGTCGTAAGAGACGACTAAGGGAAAAAAGGTTGTGTAGTACTGTTAGGCGATGGGTTTGCAACCTGTCACTAATACACTGGTGAACATCTTAGCCTGATTGTGCAAAAAGTGGTTAGAGAATTGTATTATCAACAAGTTTTTAGAGTTGATCTGCCTACCCCACTCTGGGAATGAAGGCGTGAGTTTATGTATGTATGTATGTATGTGTAAATTCAATTCTTTCTTTTTAGAAAAAGTTTAAAAACATAAGTAAATTAATGAAAATATTGTTCAACTTATACGAAATATATTCATCAAGCTAAGCCGCTGAAAAAGCTGATTCACTCTCCGCGAGATAAGGTAAATAAAAGCTTGCAAAGTTCTGAGTAGGGATGAAACTTTTGTAACCGAATACTTTATAAGTATCGATTTTAAGGAAGGGAAGTTTGTTGAGTTTATTTTGGCTACAAAGTATGTAAAATGGATACCTTCCCCTTAAGTATTTATTATGCTTGGATATATTTTAATAACGCTGCTGAGTTTCTAGACTGACTGACTAAGGTCGACTTATGTTATGCCCTCTAGGCGTTGGTACAGTCAACATCAAAAGTAAATACATGCTTGTGCCTTGTAGCTTTTCAGATATGTAAGATGTCAAACGAGATCGTCTAATATTTTAATGCGTTAAAGAAGGTACAAATGCGAGTATCTACTTTTGACGCTGACAATTCATACTTTAACATGATATTTTCAATTAATTTCTTGTAGATCTTTTAATTTCAAAATTCAAATTCAAATTCAAATTCAAATCATTTATTCTGTAAGTAGGCCTGAGTTACAAGTCTGAGTCTACCAGCGCTTCCAAAGAGACCACTGTTGAGAAGAAGCGCCGCAAGAAACTCAACAACTTTACACGAAATTTACACGTTGAATATATTTTAGCTTACTGGTCTTTCTATTATTTGCCTTTAATAACTTAAACTATTCTTACCTCCTGGTTATCATAACAATCTGAAATCGCTCCACGATCCAGGGATCCACAGTTAAATATTTGCTTAGACATACACTAGAGCTATTTTCCTGTTACTTTTTTTATCTACGAATCTTTGAATTGTGGTCTGGTTATCAAGAATCCTTAGATACAGCCCTTGTTAGGTACTATTCAATACATCACTCTTTATAGCACACCACAGATTTATAAGTTATACAAACAACCTTAGCAATAAAAAGAATCGTCCAAAAACGATACCTTGAGCTCTTCAAGTTATACATTTTTATTTATATCCAATTTAGCAACACTACATCTCAAAAACGCGATCACCTCAAACCTATTTTATTCTCAGTACGCTGACTTTCCTCGAAGCGTACCCTAATCCAGGGTGACAGGTGAAACTCGGTCCCCTGGCTCAATTTGTCAAGGGAAGAAGTCCCTGGCGTTTTCCTCATTTGTTGGTTAGAAGAATTAAACACGTAAACCACATACACGTGTCTTTAGGGGTATAGATACTCCTTAGGAGTCTTTTGTTACGTCTTAGACGAAGCCTTATATTACTACTACTTACGGTAGCTTTTACGTGAGGAATTAACAAAACTAATTGTATTTTTTTGTTAATGCCGTCCTTAGGCACTGGTCCCACCACCGGCGAGTAAGCTATGAACTATCGGCTATTTTCTTGTCTAAGAAACGAACAAAAGATCATCGCTCCCGTGTAAATAAAAGAGAGAGATATATATTTATAGTTCATAGCTGAGTGACTATAGCTCACTCGCTCAGCGATAAACTATAAATTTATATCTCTCTCTCTTTTATTTACACAGGAGCGATTATCTTTTGTTCGTTTCTTGGACAAGAAAATAGCCGATAGTTCATAGCTTACTCGCCGGCGGTGGGACCAGTGCCTTAAGGACGATAAGGCTGTTGGAGAGTATGTTCGTATGAAATCAACAGAAGCGACTGACGCCATAGCTTACGTCAATCTTTTATCCACTTGAGTCCCGCGCGGGCCTGGTATGGTTGCATTTATAGCGCGACGAAATGTGGATAAAGCACCTGTCACTCTAGTACGAGAGTGACGAATGTTTTATCCACATTTTGTCACGTGATAAACGCAACCATACTACGCCCGCAGGCTGGTCAGTAATAGTTAAAAACAATACCGTAACAGGTTAAAGTTAAATACGATTTGGATTTTACCGCCTAGAATAGGCTGCTCTGGTTTAACCCATAACCAGGCAAGGGATCTATGTGTACCTACCACATAAAATCTACCCAATAGTACAGTCAGCCTTATAAGAAGCTGCACACTTTTGTACCTTGTCGCTTTAACGCCTTTGACATATTAGTGCAGCAGTTCAAACATGACGTTAAAGTGACAAAACACTAAAGTGTGCAGCTTCTTATAAGGCCGACCGTACCTTGTATGTTACTTTACTACCTAAAGCTGAATCTCTACTGTGACGTGTGATCTGTCAGCCCGGTTAAGGGTTAACGAGTGATTAAATTACTATTAATATTATGTCACTTGTTCGCTAAAGAGAAGTCTCTACTAAAACATTATATACCTCTACACGTCTCAAACATAATAGTTTAACGTAATAAACGATTAAGTTGAAGGCTCGGCGCTCCGCCAGCTATCAACGCTCTAGTTTATATTGCTAGCCTGTCGCTAGCTCATAAGTTAGATAACTGGCTTACAGTGTTAGCTAAATTTAAGATTTATTTGGCACGGTTTAGGCGGCGTGGACTGCATATGGAACGTCTTCATTTGTGGACAATTTATTAGAGTCAGTTTAACTAAGTTCAAACTGATGAATATTTAACATTGGCATAGTGCCTTTTCATTATAAACTTCAGATCATTCAATGACAAGCATATCACTGACAATGGTATTTACAGCGATAAGGTGCTAAGTATGATCAACATTTTTATTGAGTGACTATACATACACAGGTACTATCACGAACGTTAATTTGTGACCCATTTCAAGAAAAATATGCTTGAAGTCGTCTATGTCATTAGAAATGTCAAGTCATTTGTAACTTTTAGGAAACTCAACCTTATTGTTGTAGAATGTCAGATTGACTTTGGACCTAAGGTGGGTGCCAAATTAAAGTTCGCGACTGTACATAGGAACCTACTACTATCACCGGCACCATCAAAAGAAATATATTTTAAATATTTAATTAGTGTCATGTCATATTATTGTAGTCATAAAACGAATTGGGCTCTTTACAAAACAATATTTGTATTTTTTTTACACTCAAGCATGATACTGACTAAAAATATAATATTGCAAAAAAAATATTACTATACTCAATTCCACAATCAAATTAAATTGACACAATACATGTTGAAAAAACCATCAACCGCCTTTAAACTCGATAAAAAACGTTCATTCAAGAAAACTCGTTGGCATAACCCGGATAAGACCAGGGTCACACTTTATGTAAATAAAAATCAAAAGAAGTGCCCCACTGGGTTTACTTGACGAACCCGACCTTTCTTATTTTTATCATCTCAAGACGGAACCTGACTTGGAATTGCCGACGAAATGCCGAATGGAAAATATATACGCGCTCGGATAAACTGGATTGCCAGTCTAGGTAACGAT
Organism: Acleris cristana; assembly: GCA_948252455.1. NCBI lineage: Eukaryota > Metazoa > Arthropoda > Insecta > Lepidoptera > Tortricidae > Acleris > Acleris cristana. The sequence goes on along the minus strand of OX411782.1, from coordinate 6,525,758 downwards.
TGATCGTGTAAATGCATCCTTTTTTAAATAAACCAGTTTTATAAATTGTGTAAACCTTCTGAAAGTAGTTAGACTTAATTATTGAGGACTAGATAAGTTAATATTCTAATGTTCACAGAGAGCTTTCTTAGATTTTGTTAAAACATAAAACGTCGCGATATATGTTTCAATCATTATTGTTTTGTATTGTGACTACGTTCTTAGGGTCACGCCATTTAAGAAAATAGAGTGTATTATTTGAATTATTTTGGAATATTTAGGCTTGTAAGCATTTTGATTAAATTATTTTATAATTTATCTCAAAGCAACCAACAATAGGTACTTAAAAAGTATGTGTAAAAATGTACACTAGCGATCCAGTCACAATATAACAACTTGGGTCCTAAACAATAAAACCTCGCTCGAGGCTCCAGAATGACGGCAGATTAAATAAATCATACGTCATGCTATTCCAAGACACTTTATGGATAGTTTCTGGAAAACGTCAGGTTTCAACATGACGTGCTTGAAAAGGTTTTTGAAATATACGTTTGTCACGCTATTCATCCTGTAAAATACAAACTTATGTTGCACTACTTTAAAAAAAGTAAATAACTACATACGTGCAGCGAAATTTTATAAAAATGTGCATTAAAATCAGTACAAATTGCATTGGGTTCTCAACGCAAATGCAATGTTTAGAATGGCTTGAACGTGATCTTGGCTATTGCTTCGATTGCGACGCGCTCGTAGTGAATACTGCAGGGAATCGTATCGGTAGAGACAGTAAAGTTGAAAGCATACTCAACATGGGAGTGCGTGTAAGTGAGAAAGAGAAAACAAACACAACGGTATTTTGCTATAACTTTACTAGTATGAATTATTACAAGTGTCTAACCGGAACCCCACATAGAGCATGGTCAAACATGATCTTGCACGGTTTTTTAAACGTGTGTCTAAAATTCGTCACTATGGTAAATCGACAATTAAATCGTCATTAACTCTGAATGTGCCTGTAAGGGTAATAAAAGTAATTCATTTTTTTATCATACGTACGGTAAGCCTTATAAGTAGCAGCACACATTAGTTCTTTGTCACTTCAACGTCATATTTGAATTGGAGCACTAATCTACGTAAGGGGTTACAGCGATAAAGTACTTATCTGTGCATTTACTTATAAGGTCGACTATAGGTTAAAAAACGTAGGGAAAGATTACTGAGATTTATGATTTTGATGTTTTAGTTTGTAGGTTCGGAACCTTAAGAATAAAATATAGTTTTGCAAACATTTAAAAACTATTTCAAATTCCAATTATTCATTAACCCCCTTACTAATAAACAATTAAAGTTAACAAACGTTGTACATTAGTCAAAAATATATTGCCAACTAACTCCTAAACTAAGTCAGACTTGTATCATAGGAGTTAGTGGTTTTCACCTAAAGTCATCTACATTTAAAAAAAATTAAGTTAATAAAGAGTTTTATTACTTACAAAATAATCAAATAATAAATTTTTAACACTTGCTTATGAATAAGTTCGGTCATAATACTCATAATAGGGTTTAACTGTCACAAGATTTTCAGTCTCCGCATAGTTTAGCTTTTGTAACCACGAATTTAATTGAGATTTCAGTTTGTTTTTATTAAGATTACAAATTACGATACTATTGTTTATCTTATTATATAGTCTACAGCTCATGGCACTATATTGGCGTTCTGCAAACATTGTCCTGCACATAGCACGAGGACAGATTTCAACCCTGCGACGCGACCGTGAGGGAGTACTACTCGTATTTGGCTTCGAGGGTAGTGTAGAGTGTCGTCGCAGTACAGTTCGATGTATGTACAACCTCCGTACTGATAGTACTAGAACTTCACTATACAGTGCCGCAGTGGAGTAGTCACGACACTTAAAATGCATGACTTTAAGAACTGCCCTCTGCGCCCTCTCCAGTCCTAGTAGTAAAGATTTATAAGTACCTCCCCATACAGGTATACAGTATGATAGAATAGACTGACAGAGAGCATTATACACAGTTTGCATGATTGCTGAAGTAGCTGAGTGTCGCAAGTTCTTAAAAATATAAATAAGCCTTCTGACTCTGCTTACTAGCGCGTCTATTTGGGGTTTCCAGGTTAAGCGTTCATCGACAAGAACTCCAAGATACTTGACACTCGAAACTCGTTTTAACGTTAAAAAATTACATGCAGTTAAATTGAGACAATTATGAGCTACAAGAGAGTCAGAGCAAGTTGGTGGTTTTGGGGCATTTGGCAGAGAGAAACGGATGAAAGTAGTTTTCTGAATATTAAGGGTTAACAAATTACAAGCAAGCCATTTCATTACAATATTAAGACAATTTTCGGCATTACTTTTTGCGGATATCCAGTCTTTTCCGTGGGCAATTATAGCTGTATCATCGGCATAGGTAAAAACTTTACAATTTGGAAATGATAAATTACACAATTCATTTATATATATTAAAAATAATGTAGGTCCAAGAATACTCCCCTGAGGCACGCCGTATGTTATTGATTCCTTGTCGCTCACAATTGAATCAATCCTAACTGATTGTGAACGGTCTGATAAATAATCTCTAAAAATGCTCAAAGCTACTCCACTAATGCCAATGCTTTCCATTTTGTCAATAAGGATAGGGATAGAGACCGTGTCAAATGCTTTGGATAAATCTAAGAAGATACCGTAGCACTTCTCATTTTTATCAAGACTGTTGATGACATATTCACTAAGGTTTGTTATTGCATCTTCTGTGGATAGGCCGCGTCTAAAACCGTACTGATGGTCGGAGATTATATTGTATTTTTCTAAGTAACTTATTAAATAATTATTGAGTATTCTTTCTAGAATTTTTGAAAAGGCAGTAAGAACGGAAATAGGTCTGTAATTAGTGACACGATCTCTATCCCCGCTCTTGAACACTGGTGTTATCAATGCCGTCTTCATAGCTTTTGGAAATTTTCCCGTAACTATAGCCAAATTACAAACATGCGTGATTGATGGTACAAGAGCATTCCGGCATTGCTTTATTACTTTGGCTGGTATTTTATCAAATCCTGTAGCACAGTCATTCCTAATGGACATAATTAGTGTTTCAACTTGTTCTTCATTTACAGCGGGGATTCCTATTGAGTTAGATGGTTGCTGGGAAGTACAGTATTGGGACCAGTCGGTAGGTTGCGGATAATTTTGTAGAGAAATTTTTGAGGCCAATTCATAGCCAATGTTGGCAAAATACCGGTTTATATTATTAACAGATGTTTTGTTGTCATTTACCTGCCTAAGAAGTTCAACTGGAGATTGTACTTGACGCTTCCTACCAGCGATAACATTTATGACTTCCCACGTGGCTTTCGGATTATTTTTGGCTTTTAAAAACTCGCTTTCTTCGTACGCTGTCTTAATTTTCCTAAGTAAGTCATTGCAAAAATTTCGATATCTCTTGTAGGTAGTCAGTAATATAATGTTGTCAGGGTCTTTTTTGATGTCGTGGTGCATGTTGTCTCGGTTTCTAATGCAGCGTAGGAGACCACTGGTAATCCAGGGTTTGAGGATCCGCTTTTTATTGGAACACTTTACAGTGACTGTATGTTTTTCTACTACTTCTTGCACTATATGAACCATCTTATCAGCTGCCCGATCTGCATCCGTTTCGTTAATAACTGGCAAAAAATCTGTCTCATTAATTTCATTTTCGATAGCGATAAGATTGACCCTCGTGAATGTTTTTTTAAGGGCAGTGTAGGGATATGTTTTTGTTTCAAGGCATAATATGGTAGGTAGATGATCAGTTACGTGTGTATCCAAAACAATGGTAGTTGCTAATAAACTTGACTTCAATAGAATATGATCTAAGCAATTTTCCTCTCTAGTAGGATATAGATGTCCTGGTAAAAACCCTAGGAAAGCTATAAGGGTTAAGTAGTCACAGGAGTTGTGATCTCTATTCCCAGGTTTAATATCAATGTTAAGGTCTCCCATTATAGCCACGTGTTTAGACAGTTTGAGGGAATTCGTAAGGTTTTCTAGACTGTGATAAAAATTTGAAAGATCAGTATAAGATGGTGAACGATAGATGCCTACAACAGATATGTCACCTACGCTGCATACTAAAAAATTCGCATTTTCAAAAGAAGGTTCATAAACAGTACATGCAATTCCTATTTTGACATATATAACCACTCCGTCGTTTTGGATTGGGTTGTTGCTAGTTACTTTGGAAATGTATCCATTCAATAGAGGAACCTCAGTTGTACCTTTAAGCCAGCATTCACTAAGTATAATGATATCTACATTAAACTGAAGTAATGATAATACACTTACAAACTGGTCAAAATTCTTATTTATACTTCTAATGTTTACATGAATGATTTTTATTTTTTTGTTAGGGTCCAGGATTAAGTTAGAACACTGGTTAGGAGCACAGATATAGGAGTTAGCGACTTGGAAGCCATCAAGAGCATCCGTCACTTGGTTAATTTGATTAGCCATTGGTAACAAGTAGTGTGACACAGGGATTGGGCATATTTATTAAGGCCAAATAGAGCATCATGAAATCTCCAACATCAATATTATTATTACAATAAATGCAGTTAAAGACTGAAAATCCGTGCTTTTCTATTTTATAAATCACCTGATTAAAATGTAAGACGTTTAAAAATAAGAGTTTTGTTAAAACATTAATATTTAGATAAAAATACAAAAAGTTATCAAAGTCGAAATGGGTGGAAGTAATAATACTACAAAGTAGACAAATAAATGTAAAAATTAGTATTACGTTTTTAGAAAAGAGTCATTGATCCGTGTTTAGGCTCAGTAGGCATTTTTCCGATGTAATGTTGTGTACTTCTTTAGCTTCAGAATTTTTACGAAGCAATACATTACCATTCGAGGTCCAGCAATATTCATACGCGTACTTCTTAGCGAATGCCCGGGCCTGAAATAAGAGATTTCTAGCGGTCAGGCACAAGTGTTCACCAGCATAAATCGGCTTTCGGTCACCAACTAAACCTGCTGTTTCTGTATTTAGCTTGTCTTCAACTCGTTCCCTTTGTTAAAAGTGCGTATTGCCGACAAGAAGTTATTTTTGCAGACCACAGAAGTGAACTCGAATGAATGAATTACCGAGAGCGTGGAATTGCATATGTAGTGGTTGTACCGTTCGCATGAAAAGGAAAGCATTTAAGTTTGGAAATTGCTTATGGGACAGATGAAAATTATATATAGGTAGTTCTCCTGATGACTTCTAGATCAAAATCATCTACAGCCAACGGACCGTACGTAACTTTTTTTACTCGGAGAGAGGAATTTTTTCAATCTTTGAATTTGTCACTCTTACTCTCAGTCATAATTTTATAAATACTCGAGAGAGAAACACCTGTAGCTTTTTCAACGAAATGGGCAACGGTGTGAGGTGAATTTACATTTTTCAATAGTTCGAGTTCAAAATATTTATGACAGTTAAAATTATTTGTTTACTTTGACCCTCAATCGGACCAAAATTACTGTTACTTTCTTACGCACGTGCCCAGTCAAAATAATTCTGAAAATTGCGAGTATCCAATAAAATAGTTTTTAAAGTTCTGGGTAATTTTATGGCTCTGCCTACCCCACTCTGGGATTACAGGCGTGAAGGTATGTATTTACAATAAAATAAGACGTATATTTTAGGGCATTGTAAAAAGTATTTAGAATTTGACACTGACATTATTTTTGTACTTACTTATTTAATATATAACAATACTCTTTTTATGCTGATGGTATAAGAAGTAGAGGAAATTTAAACATAGAATGCCTGTAAAGACATGTTACCACTACATATGCAATTCCACGCTCTCGGTAATTCATCTATAACAGTAGTAAAGCTATACAATGTTTTGTCCTTATCTGTCAAATCCAAATGTCACAATGACAGATAAGGACAAAATATTGTATAGCTATACCACCGTTACTCAACGTTTATTAGTAAGGGGGTTAGAGTGGCTGAAATGTGTGCCACTGAAAAATACAGACAAATGGATGTCAAAAGAAGGAGTCACACGCCATAATCGTTAAATTAAGATACTTTCAATTTAACGCATCGATACCAATTGCTAACTAACGAGAAAAAGTATCAAAACATCTTTTTATTCAACTAACGCGGCAAAAACTACTTGACACTTGAGATTAGAAACATAGGGGCCAATATCACAAAGGGCAAGGGCGGCCGTTTCTCACCAGCGCGCCTGATAAGGATAACGCTTATCACGCACACGTATGGCATAAACCTTTTGTAGTGGGTATTTGGGGCAGAGGGGGGCTTAGACTCTGATTATTTAAAAATGACGTTCTAAATAGAGGGTTTGATTAAGACGCGTCATCGATAGCATCGATGGAGCTCCAAACGAAAAATTTAATTTGATTAAGACGCGAAATTACGTCATACTGGAATAAATATATTTGAATGTATACTTTTTCTCAATGTTTACTTCAAATACTTAAGAAAAGTTTCTTTTTACAATTGCCTTTCTATTTTGTAATATTTCTATTTTTTGTAAAAAAAAAACTACGTAGGTAGCCAAAATATTAAGAATCATTATGTCGTAGATAATTTGCTGCGATAGATGTAAACAAAAAAAGAGTAAAATCTTTTTTCAATCGTTAAGGCGTGGCCAGACGAGGCGGCGCGAGATTTAAAATTTATATTAAAAAAACTTTTCCACTAAAGACACGCGAGAACGGTTTTTTTAAATACAAATTTTAATATTCGTCACGCCTCGTTTTGCCTTGCCTCGCCGGTGGAAATGCACCTTAACAAAGGCAGAAAAAGTATACTGGAAGTTTGGGTACCCAGCAAAACACCCACGATCATAATCACCATAACCATGATCTAATAAAATATTAAAGCCAATGTAAAGCAAAAAAGTAAAGTTTAAAGTATTAAAAGCAGTTTAGTGGTGTGGAAAACGGGTATCGAAATTATTTTTTAATTTTCTACAATGACCGAATTAATTATGATTTACAGTGACGATTGAAGTTTTTGGATGTATTTGAAATAAATAATTGTATTAAATAACTTCAAAACATTATATTATTATAAGTGAATTTAATTTTAAATTTGGATTAGAATTAGCAACATCAATTAGGTACTTGTGGTAGAATGTATGAGTAAATAGGGGCAATACAGATACCAAGGTCGCACTTAGATTTAGCTTAAAAAAATATATTTTTTTAGGATATTCATACAACCGATAAATAAATTCCCTAAAACGGCCTGCTATGCCGTAGACGACGGGTGTTTTCGTAGCACTGCTACGCATAGACTTATTTCGTAGCGCGCCTACGAGTAGTTATTCAAACCGAGCTCTGTACCTCAAGCACGACATTTTCCTTATATCGAGTAAGTCATTTTAACAGTAACGGAATCAGCTCCGTCGTTATGTACTTAGTAAGTAATTACATTTTCTAAAACGATGATATTAAAGGGGGCGTATCATATGTATCGTCAACTAAGTAGAAAAGGTGCACACGTAAAATAATGTATGGAAACGTGAGGCCGTTTTAGGGGTTTATCCTTATTATGTATAGATATATTCTGCAAAAGTAGTCTACGTTTTGGAATTTTTGTGCCTTTTAATGTAAAAATTAACGTATTAAAAAAAGAAAAAGATTGCCTACTGGCACAGATGTAAAATAAACATAATATCATTTTTTAGGCTTTACTGCAGTAGTCTATTAAAAGCTCTGAATCTCTTTTTTAAATCTCTGTAGCATAAGTACCTCTACCACTGCATTTTTTCGTTACTTAAGGCATACATTCTAACTGGCTTGCGGCCAACTCGCTGGCTGCGGAAACACAGATACGGAAAAGAAAAAAGACTGCTTCACAGCGCCTAAAGGATTATAAGGTACTTTTCTATAGAAATTGTGTGTGCTACCAACAGACTTGAAGTTATTGTTGGCAGGTAGATATCCAACTAAGATTATATTTTTAAATTACAATTACGACACTGTGCTTATTTTTTGATATCAGCACAAACAGATTGTCCCGAAACTTACAAATTCATAAGGAAAAAATAATAAATAAGTCAGCGTCGATTAATTTAAGTTAAGGATTACAAATTAAATCGTATGCTAGTTAATGAACACGATGTTTATCTTATAACTGGGAACCTAACCTAACCTAATCTAACCTAACCTATAGGGTTCTACACGATGGTTCTGAAATAAATCCTGAAATATTTACAGTTTAGGAAAAAATTGCGTTTGACCAAATGAAACATTTGACGAAATAATACATTTGACGAAAAATAATTTGGCCAAACGGCAGTACACCTAAAAATATACTTCATTTATTTTATCATAGCAATGAGCCGCACAAATTGTACATAAACAATCATTAATAGTTAAGCTATTTGGGTAAGCTTTGGAACACTAATTAGTCTAATAACATAGTGGACAGAGGCGACGTGACTTTTGACCTTATTGCCCCCCTTGACCCGTCTTATTTCCCGGCAGCACAGGGGTTCAGACTTGACACATTAAATGTGGCCCGTCTCAAAGTCACGTCTAATTAGACGAAGTAAACTGACTACATTTTTTATTGCAAGAAGTCAAACAAGCACACATGCCACTTGATGGTAGGTGAGATCCGAGATTAATAGATATTTTACTCTCATGATTTCAATCTCAAGACTGCTGTCCTAAAACTGCAAATGCGTGGGTTTTCTGTTTACTTTGTCCATTTAAAAATACGACTCTAGAGACGTAACGATTAAGGTGCACTTTATATAAGCAGTCCATGCTCTAAATTCTGACTACAAACCCGTATAGACAACAAATTTAATCTCGCTTTGAAAGGTATCTTTTAAATTTCTATGTAGCAACATTTCTTATAATCCGACTTTGTTGTCAATATCAGGTGCTGGCAACACTCGATCCGTCTGGTGTCCCTACCTAGCCGTCGCGCGGGCCCGCCGGATCGGTAGGGCCCGCCGCTGAGGAAAACCTACGTAAGTATTAAACTAACTAATAAAATATTATTATAAGTGCCTGTTTCACAATCGACAAGTAAATTTATGTGCCAATTAAAGTTAGCTCTCTCTATGTTCAAGTATAAGAAAAAGAAAGGGCTAAATATATGTGTCAGATACGCGTTACTTGACGATTGTGAAACATGCCCTAAACAACGGAAAGTCGGTAAAGTTTTTGGTAATTTTACTACATATTTTGAATAAATATTTTAAATAACGAACACCGGATGGTTTAATATGTGCTTTTTTAAACAATCTTGTAATTTACGCATGATGTTATCCGCCTCAAACAGAGCCTTCACAACTTCCCATCCCTAACTCGGTTACCCTTTGATCGATCATGCTTAAGTTTAAACTTAAAGAATATACTTGTATTTAATATATACATTAAAAAAAAACTGAATTAAATTATTATTGTTACTCAATTTACCGGCGAATAAACATACACATTTATGAATGCCGCGCCATCCCAGTTGTCTGTAAGACCTCGCTTTGTTTGGTCGATTAAAGCTTAAAGTTTGAACAGAAGAGATACCTCACGATTACCCTCCCGGACTCTGTAAATCCTAGACGAATCTTGCTCATATTCGAACTAAAGAATAGTATTTCCTTCAATTACTCTTGTAGCAAATGTCATTAGGATCGGATCAACGATACTTATGTTCTAACAAAGATACAAAACAAACGAATTCCGATTGAGTTGACTCTCTCACTCTGTGCTGAGCACACTCGGAATATTATTTATGTTGATAATATTTATACTTATGTCTTTTTTGCACTTTAATGTAATTCGACTTGGCGGTTCAACATACTCACTACACGCTTGCCCGTTATTCTGATTTATTTTCATGGAGTTCGTTTTTTGAATTGCAATCCCAATTTATCGAATGAGTAACCCTAGCAGAGGCAATATAACTTTACCCACGTTTTACCACAGACCCATAAAACACTTTCCCGCCATCAAAACCATATCAGTCATGAAAAATTTACTACAAACCCACAACATTTTTATACCTTTTAAAATAGTAACCCATTTCAGTTGTCGCCATTTTGTCCCAAACAATAAATCCTGGCAACCCATAAAGTATTTTCTTTCTTTTTTCAAACCTCACTTGAATAAATTCTAAAGAGTTTCCGTGAACAAAGGATTGTTTTCTATGGCTTCTGTTCTGTATTTTTTTTGAATGACGCACAAAATAATTCATATTTGTTTACGACCATTTAAACAAATTATTTATGAATTTCAATTCATTTTTTATCATAGTTGATTAACATCATAATAACTGTAGTTACTTAAAATGGCCACAAGTTACTTTCTTATTATAACAATACAATACTTACTTAATATGAGTTGATGCTTATGTAAAAGACATTATAAAATTATGATTCTAACACCCTTTACTAGAAAGAACTAAAATACCCAAAATTCAACTAATATATAAATAAAAATAGCATTAAAAAATTCAAGATCATCTTTTGACACGTCATCGCATCTTTAAAGATATTATGCTGTCAAGTTAATAGTTCAAGTTATAATTGTACAGTTGCCTTATGCTATTATGTATTCCGTGCCTTTGACAGAGACCTACGTACTCGTGCAAGCACTTTGGCTAATTTTCGTCACAAAACTGACAAAGTCAAAGTTCCTTAATTTTAGTCCTCAAATTGACTTATACCTTTTTAGTGAAAACGCCCGCTTATGCCTTTGACAGATTAGTGCAGCAGTTCAAACATTACGTTGAAATGACAAAGCACTAAAGTCTGCAGCTACTTATGCCGACCGTACTAATGTTTACAATAATTGAATAGAAGTATATTTTTTAACAAATATAGCTATTATTATTTAGCTTTAAAGTCAACAAGTAAGGCCAACATAGTTACGATTACATTTATATAAATTAAAAAATAAGGCTTAATACCACAAAGTTAAACTACAAACGTAAGTATGAAAGCAATAATCTGTCCAAAAAACCAAGCATCCAAGTCAAAAGCATCTTCAAATAAAAAATCCTGAAAGCAATAAACAAAATGGCGGTTGTAAATGCGGCTGGCGCGTGCCGGTGTGACCCGAGTGACTAACTTCGTTTCTACGCACCTGCGGTACGATATGAGGCGTCGTATATTGGGTTTTGCTATTATTGGGCTGGGCTGATAATGGAATATGTATTAGGTTGAGGTTTTGGTAACACTATTATAGTATTTTTCGATGTACTGAGAAATAGAAATGTTTGTTACGTTTTGGTTTGTATTTGTTCGTTCAGGACTACTTTAAGAAAGTTTTCTGCTTCACCAACTACGTATGACCCTGACATCTACGCAGTTTCGTATGCGTTTATTGTCTTAAAACATTCCAAGACACGCCGCACGAAAAGTTAAAAAATAGTTTGATGAATTTTCACAACAGCACAATTTAATTTAAGAACCTAGTCTAATCTTCTTAATCTACGTCTTATCTCTATATTCTAATGTTGAGAAAAAAACCTTCATGCCTCTCCATGATTACTTATCCAGCGCCTCTTGAGCCCAGTCTTTACAGAACTGTGGGGTTATTATGGCGTATCTGTGCAATTCATTTTACGCTGAGAGAAAAGGACAGAGTTATGTAACTGTTATAGCTCCGTCCTTTACGCTCACCTTAAAATTAACTGCATAGCCATGCCATAATAACCCCCCAAGTCCAGTTTATCCTGACATGTTCTTCATAACGCACTAAATTTGAAAAAAAAAAACTTGTAAAACCGGGACATCAGAAACATTTAGAAGCATCCTTTTCAGATTATTTTATTTACCAAACAAGGCAAATTCACTAAAACGTCGCGGTAGTTCCCAAGGTAAAGGATGCTAAAGCAGTTTGAGGCTAACAAGCATTAAGCCACAGCTCGGAGTGGCTCCGCTTGTCCCTAATTAAGTTATTTTTGTAACTTACTTCCAGTGTTACCTAAAAAAGGTCATCTCTTACACGTCTCTCATACCGAGGATTACATAAATATAACAATGCCGTTATTCCACATTGTGTTTGACCATCTTACTTCGATATCGTAATCACACTCTGGAAGCCTAATGTTTTATCATGCCTGCCTGTTGGTCGGTTTTCTCCTATTTCGCAGTCTTTTTGTGTAGAGACAAAATCATAATATGATAATGGTTAAAATATTTTTTTCAAGTGGGGCCTTTATGTGTGGGGACATTGTTTTTAATTCGGCCGCCATTAATGTCAAGTAAATAAGGGCTTACGATAGCCCTTATTTACTTGACAATACGATAACATATCTAAGGCAATATCGTTTTAAGCTGTAGAATACCTATAAGCCGTGTATTTCATGAAGAAATTAGAAGTGTCTTTTAGTAACATGAAACAAATTGAGTAAGTGTTAATACTCCATAATAATATGCCACAAAGGGATATAAATATGATTGTGGCATCGTCTCAGTGTGGGGTATTGTTAAATATTATCATATTTGCAAAAAAACATTCAAAATTTCGAAAGGAGGTAAACTTCCCTACTTTAATTCATCGTCGGTAAAAAAAAACAAATTTTATTTCATTTATAAAAATTCACAAAAAATAAAGACCATAAATCTAACTCATAGTTTTGCTACCTACTAAAAAAATATTGAAATGAGTGGCCAAAGGAAATACAATGAAAATAGAGAGGATTAGACTAACCGTCGTTTTCCATTTTACTAAATCCTTTAAAGGCTCCGTTTCTTTGCTGTGAGTTTATTTTGTGATACATTGCGTCGCTGCAAAATGTATAAACAACCCGTCAATGGATTTCTACAAGCATGCGGGTTATCGACCAATTAAACTGAGCGTTAATGTTTAAACAGCATGGCCGACGAAATCTGCTCAAAGCATTTTCAACAAAAAAAATGTCTTGGATATTTATTTAACCTAGGTTTTATTTATTATATTATAAAGCTTGGACTGAGCCTTGCTGACAAACAGACTTTCGGTTTTATAATAGGAAGGAAATAAAACTGAAACGAAAACATGTTTTCGAGGAAACCAGTCGGAAAATATGCATTCTTCTTAACCCTTTGTTTTATCTGGTCAATTTTATTATCTCAAATATTCCAGATAAAGTTTGTTTGTTTTAAAAGTTTGCAGCTTTAGGGACACTTGCACCAAAAAAATAACACTGGGTTACTGCCGCACTCAGAGACGTCAATATTAAATTTAATGCTTCTTTAGTGACATGTTGTCGTATACTATTGTTGTAGCAAAGAAAGTGACATCAACAACTTTAATCAAGCATTAAATTAAATTGACGTCTCTGAGTGCGGCAGTTAAACAATAATGAATCTGATGACGTTTTTCTCTTATCAAATAATAGTTAGACAACTACTAAAAAATCTTTATTTAACACCACGTAATATAGCAAGAAAAGTATAAGTACCCAAAAATGAATTATACATCCATCCTACCATCCTACAGTGATTCATTTTAGGATAGGTATAAATTAATCCAGTCCATAAATCCATATAAACTATCTCCATTCCAAATTAAATCCAAATCCGTTTAGTCATTTTAATTTGAATTCATCGTAAAGGAAGATCAAACATTACACATAACACACACAAACTTTAATGTGATGATTATAATTATAATTATCTCTTCAACCTAGCTCTAAAATGGTCAGAACTCGTTGCGTCAGCTGTTAGTAATTTTTGATGGCATGCCACTGTCAGGCTGTGTAATTAATAACGCCAAGTTCTTGAAGGATTGATGGGAATTGTTAGAGTTTATACAGTGATAGCGCCTTAGGAACGCTCCAAAATTCAAGTTATTCGAAGAGAAATGTGCGTTTGGCCATTTAGTTACATTCAGCTTTAGATTAGGTATATATTTACGTTTGATTATTTTTGCAAGACACGTCTTATATTTGTATCCTGATCTATAAAACCTATTATTATCGCCACCTTAAAAGTAGCTTTATTGCATTTTAGACCAATCGTACAATACTTACCTACGTAATAATATTGACCTTTACTCAAATACAAATAGTTACATACAAGTAAATAGATAAATTTAACAGGCTGTTCAGTATTGTTGATTGTTATTTAAATGTTGTTATTTATTTCTAAATTTTCTTTTTTTTAATTATCACAGTACGCAAAAAACCCTAACACAGTACTACCAGTTAGTACACCTTACAAGGCCTGCAGCTCATTTAACGGCACACGCATTAAACCTTAACTTTTTAGGGTTCCGTACCGTAGCGTAGGGTAAAAACGGGATCCTATTACTTAAACTCCGCTGTCCGTCTGTCTGTCCATCTGTCAGTCACCAGGCTGTATCTCATGAACCGTGATAGCTATACAGTTGAAATTTTCTCAGAAGATGTATTTCTGTTGCCGCTACAACAACTACTAAAAACAGAATAAAGTAAATATTTAAACGCGATTTAAATAAAGGCAACAGGTACACGCTTGAAACATTCACAGAATATTAAGTTGTATATCCACTTTAAAATTAAATAATTAAATTATAATAAAAAAAATGTTTAAGGGGCTCCCATAAAACTACCATGATTTTTTTGCCGTTTTTTTACGAATGTTGTACGGATAATGGTACGGAACCCTTCGTGCGCGAGTCGGACTTGCACATGGCCGGTTTTTGTAATAAACGAGTAAAAAAAACAATCTTTCGCCTGAACAAACTGGGACATTCTTCCCTGCAGATATCAGCCACATTCCATGAAAATGGTCGTCACAAATACAAGTCTTATAAACCCAAGACAAATGCAATCTCTTATCATCGTGGTGCAGACTTGTTTTTAACTCGGCTCTCACAGTTCACGTATTACTATGTCTGAGGGCTTGTTGGTCCATTTACTTTGTCAACAACTTGTCTGGAATGAAGATTGGAGTCGCAGATTTGTCTGGTCTTATTTCGCAGATTTTTATCTTCGATTCTTAGAAAATAGAAATTATTTTCTGACTAATGTGCTACTAAACTTGTGTGACATTAAAGATGTACCTAGACAACAACCTTATTT
Source organism: Acleris cristana (assembly GCA_948252455.1). Taxonomy (NCBI): domain Eukaryota; kingdom Metazoa; phylum Arthropoda; class Insecta; order Lepidoptera; family Tortricidae; genus Acleris; species Acleris cristana. Next base: position 6,510,746 of record OX411782.1, on the reverse strand, counting down.
TGACGTAGTTTTTGGTGTTACTAAAATAATATAGGTTCCTTTCTACTTTGATGATTGAAGTTCAGAGATACTTTGTCTCTATCCTGTTTTCTTAATTTAATGTTTAATGTTTATTTGGGCACAAACGGTGCAAGTAAAGAAAAATTATTACAGAAAAAAAATTACATAACACATTAATCAGTAAAGTTCCCACAATTAACTAAAATATATATTTGGAATAATGAGTGAAAAGGATCTGTAAGGTGAAGTTTCAAATTAAGTTCTTCGAAGTAATAATCCTGGAATGAACGATTTTTGTATTTTAAATCTATTGACAGTATTTGACAGTCATCGACTGTAATTATTTAAGCCACCATACAATACAACACAAAACATTATAAAACAGTTTATTGAACGCCACATATATATAATACCAGATAGAATCCTGACACAACTACAGTGTCAAGATAAGGAAATACTTATAAGTAAAAATTTGTCATTAGTTTGCTGCGACAGAGTTCTTAGTGGACCAACAACAAAATTAAAACTGTTTAATATTTTTTTAAGTTTAGAGCCTTTTTTTTCGTATCAATAAACTTTTACTTTATACATTTTCAAATGTTTTAACTGAGGGCTTATTGTCTAACGCACTCGCAATCGCAACCGGCTTCAAAGTGGAGCAATTGTTTTCATTTTGTATGCAGACAAGCCTTCGATTTTCAAAATGAAAACGATCGTGCATGCGAGTGCGTTAGACAATAAGCCTTCTGGTTGGAAATGTAAAAACAATGCCAAAGTTGTTTATATCGTAAACTTACAGACTTAAGGTCTCAATTATAAGCACAATCGTCTTTAGACCTTATGAGGCTCATCAACGTCAGCTTCCAGCCCTTATTCCATCACCAAAACAAAACACCAACTAATTTAAAAACAAATTCTCAGGCTAACAGCACCCTCGGATTCCTTTATTAAAATTAAGGCGGGAAAACAATTACGCCTAACGGTTTTGCTTAACGACTAAGTTAACGAGCGTCCTTTCACATGTAACGGCCCATCTTATTAGAGCAAAGTGTTACTGTTCTTCGTCCAATGGACAAAACATTTTGAGTGGCTAGGGCTTCTAGGGATGTTCCCTAATTTAGGAACTAACTCTGAGAGCCGTATTCACAAACTGTAGCCGCGTTTAATAACTAAACGTAGCAAATTCCTGGCAGTAAACAAGACAGCGCTATAACATTTATAAATATCTGTCCTGTTCCAGTGATATTGGCACGGATTATATTGTAACCTTTATATTATTACTACCTCTGATTTTGATGTGAAACTAAAGTTGTGACTGTTAAATCATCAATGGTTTGACTTGGATCAGAGAATTATATTCAATCAACAGCTGTACTTACCATAAGATTTTCCAAGTGATGTCCGGCTGAGTATATTCTTTTTTGAAATCAGTTAGTTTTTGCTTTTCCCTCTGAAACTGTCCTTATTTAAGAAAAAAGTATCTTATGTTCATTTTCAGATCCATCATTGACCAAAATTTCACGTCAGTCAGTTAAACCTCGAAGACGGAACATTTTTCGCACTTTTTCACTTTTGCCTCATCAAATATTTGTTTTTTTGCATTTTTATAAATCACTCGCAAATAATTTATGTGCAGAAATCAAAAATGCGATGTTAATTCCTTTTTTTATTTGCATGCTACGATAAATCCGTAAATTATTAATTACATATAAGCCAAATACTTTTTTATTCCGCATTCGAACAACAGAATTAAATCAGCTCCATTATTGTTAATTTTATCTCAACGTCGAAACTTAACTCATAATTTTAACGAATTATCAAAGCAAGGAGTAAAAGCTTCATTCGAAGTAATTAACTTAACTCCGAAAGCGGAGAGAAACCTCGGAAGACCAATTGCGAAAAGGGAGATTATGCGTTCGCATGGTTAACGGCTGATGTTATCAACCGAGTACCCAGCGTGACTTAAATACACTCAAAAGCAGATAAAATGGGTCACGTTTAACGTAAATGTGTACTTAAAGTGACCTGAATTCGTTGCTGTCAAGGGTACTTTCTCAAGAAAACAGGTGGTGAAAATTCACCAGAAATAATATGTTTTTTATAATCTTCTGTTATATTCTGGATTTCAAATTATCTTATTCAAGAAAATGTTTAATATTTTGTAGATTCTAGGTTTTTTTTGAATAAAATTCTTCTTAATTTGTGTAACAAGTTTTAATTTTTTAAGCATAATAGGCAAGCATAGCACAATATGCTGGAAACTTGTTGTTCCCGTAGAAAAATGATATGCTTTTACCTTAACAAAAACATAGTATTTTAAATCCATAAAAAATATTGTTATCTCATTTTCTACGGCGTTAGTAAACACTACAAAGGTTTAGTTAACTAATGTAGGATGGTACATTTCTTTCCCTAAAATAAGAAAAGAAAAACGGTCTACCGTCTCTTCCTTAAGCGATATTTCAAACCGTCATAATTTGGGTTACCTCAATTTAAGTTTAAAAATATCGAATCCCAGCAGAATATTCTAATCGAGAAAGATCATCGCACAGACATCGTTCCGGCCCTTTAAAAACTTTTTAACAAAAAAATTAAACCGCCGAAAAAAGAAAACTGAAAAGCAAAAAATAAAACAGAGCCTTTTAAGTCTAACTAAGCTCCTACACTAATGTTAATACCTTAATAAATAATTTTGAGTCGGCGCCAAACAAACAAACAAGCAAATTAACTATTTCGTAAAGTAAAATGATGTATGTGTGTGATGGTATGTGCTACCTCCTGAGTGGTTTGAAGTCGGTGCCTGCCATGCTTGTTTGTTTGTTTGGCGCCGACTCAAAATTATTTATTAAGGTATTAACATTAGTGTAGGAGCTTAGTTAGACTTAAAAGGCTCTGTTTTATTTTTTGCTTTTCAGTTTTCTTTTTTCGGCGGTTTAATTTTTTTGTTAAAAAGTTTTATTTTTTGCTTTTCAGTTTTCTTTTTTCGGCGGTTTAATTTTTTTGTTAAAATGTTTTTATTTTACACTTTTCAGTTTCTTTCTTTGTTAATAGATATTTATTCTTTGATTACTTAATTTAACTATTCATTGTTTCGCTACAAAACACAACCGTGTCTATATAATTCGTTCCATAGACGAGTCTCGTGAAGTTGCTACCTATGGGAAGAAACCTCCCTATAATGTTGTTCTAAAAGATGTGAACAACTGTGGCGGTCTTTTGTCTGAGCTAAAATTAGCTACCGAATCCCGTGTCATGCTTAGAGGTAACATATCACCTATAACATATACCTGTGGGCCTCGTCAATGGTGTTTTTTTTCTTAATTAGTGGCTTTCACTCCTTGTTTTAACAAGGTGTATTTCGCCAGTATCCAGTTTTAGACAATAGCCATGGACTTATTAGAGAAACAAGTCCATGGATATCACACGCGAGGACAATTGTTCGGTTAAAGAGATTTACTCTGGTGGACTAAACAGAAACACATGGGGTTAGCTACAACAACAAAACATGGAAACAACACTTGATAAAGCTGTAATCGACCTCGGAAAGAAACTAACTCTTTGCCAAGGGGCAGGTTTATGTTGCACTTAGTAGGTATAGTTAAACTACTTGAAGGTATCTGAGTTAGAGCGAAATAAGGTAGGTATTACAAAAGCCACACGATGAACGAGCTTTAGCAGAAATGCAGAAACTGAGAGGTTTACACACTACACACAATTACGTCGCAATAGGTTTGTTACACTCTGATTAATAATCTAGAAACCTTAGTTTCCAAACAAATAAGGGCTTCCCTCGACAGCCTTCCAACTCCATCATCAAACCCCATCATCAGACCCTCGATGGTAGTCATAATCCGTGCATAATACTTAAGTTAGGTATAAAGTTCTCATTAAGATACATGAATAAGAGAAATCACGAGGTAGCTGCTGTAATCCGTTGAAGAGTTCTCTAATCTGTCTTCCGTCTCAGTTATCAGATCAACATCAAGTCTCCGTCATGTTGTAGTGTCAATAGAATTACATATGTGTGCTAAGTTTGAACATAATCGGTTCACAGAAGGGGGGGGGGAGGAGTTCCAAATTAAATGGGAGAAACTTCAAAGTATACCCTTATACCCTTAGTTTCCGAACAAATAAGGGCTTCCCTCGACAGCCTTCCAACTCCATCATCAAACCCCATCATCAGACCCTCGATGGTAGTCATAATCCGTGCATCATACTTAAGTTAGGTTAAGAGTCCTCATTAAGATGCATGAATAAGAGAAATCACGAGGTAGCTGCTGTAATCCGTTGAAGAGTTCCCTCATCTATCTTCCGTCTCAGTTATCAGATCAACATCAAGTCTCCGTCATATTATAGTGTCAATAGAATTACATATGTGTGCTAAGTTTGAACATAATCGGTTCAAAGATAAAAATTCATGGGGTCAACTAACAATCCCTATATTTCTACTATTGACGGAGGGGAGGGGGGAGTTCCAAATTAAATGGGAGCAACTTCAAAGTATACCCTTATACCTTAGTTTCCGAACAAATAAGGGCTTTCCTCAACAGCCTTCCAACTCCATCATCAAACCCCATCATCAGACCCTCGATGGTAGTCATAATCCGTGCATCATACATAAGTTAGGTATAAAGTTCTCATTGAGATGCATGAATAAGAGAAATCACGAGGTAGCTGCTGTAATCCGTTGAAGATTTCCCTCATCTGTCTTCCGTCTCAGTTATCAGATCAACATCAAGTCTCCGTCATGTTGTAGTGTCATTAGAATTACATATGGGTTCTAAGTTTGAACATAATCGGTTCAAAGATAAAAATTCATGGGTTCAACTATCAATCCCTATATTTCTACCATTGACGGAGGAGGGGGGGAGTTCCAAATTAAATGGGAGCAATTTCAAAGTATACTCTATCCAATAAAAAAATAATTATTGAAATCAGACAACTCAGTAAAAAGTTATGCGTGATCATACATAGTAGCCATAGTAGCCATTTGTGGTCTTCATCATCAGTTCCACTTCACCAAACAGCGTAAGCTTAAAGGCTATTTGTTGACGCTCCAAAAGTCATAATTTCCCAACCAGCACTTTCTCCTTAAATTATAGTTTAGTTTTTATTGTTTTTCTTTTGTTTTTGTTTGTCACTTAAATTGTGCCAAATTGTCGATGCTGTATACTGGCTAAGTAGGTATTTCTATTTTACATATTAGGTTTCTGTAAAGTATTTGCATGTATTTTTTGTATTTATTCTGTCACTAACTATAAGTATTTGTTTAATAGTATATATATTTTTGCATTACCTACACTATTTATTCGTTTAACGTACCGTCCGTCTGTCACAAACGGAGCTGGCTGAAAATCAGCGCTGCAGGTGTTTGACACCTCAGCATTATGCTGAGCCAGTGTCCAATTCACTGCCGCGAAGACACACTCACTACTCTTTTTATTGCTGTTTTCTGTTTTTAAATTTTTATTATTTCTGTGTGTTTTATGTGTGTAGTGAATAAATATATTTTTCTTTCTTTCTTTCTTTCAAATGATACTTTCTGAATGAAAATACTGGATTTGTTACTAAAAATACTAAAATCGCTATATGTATGCATTTAATATTCGAAGAGTTCCCTCAATTCCTCACGGATCCCTTCATCAGATTCAGATTTGGTGACAATGGGACCACCTCGGAAGTATACTATATCAAACAAAAAAAGAATTTTTAAAATCGGACCGCGCTGTGAAAAGTTATGCGTGATCATACATAAAAAAAAAAAATATATACGCGTCGACTTGAGAACCTCCTCCGTTTTTTTTCGTCGGTTAAAAACCGGTATACTATACAAATACGCAATGTGAAAAAAATCATAATTTGACTATGCAACTTGCGAGCAAATGAGAGACATGACAGTGTCGCCACCGTCTTTGTAAAAGTGTCACAGTTATAATATAAATTAGTTTCATTTTAAACCAAATGCGTGTCTTTCATTTGCTCGACTATTCTAATTTAAAAGAAATAATTATGTAGATCTTGGTTAGGCCCCCTACGCTGTTTGCATCTAGAAGAATTCCGCTTTTTTTAGATTGACAGACCATCTTAACAAAAACAAACAAAGATTTACGCTTATACAAGCGTCTGTTAGTTAACTAAATCTAATTTGGCATGTGTTCAGCGTGTCTTGGTGTTGTAACGCGCCAGAAGCATATAAGTTTCATACATTATAAAATGTTAACGTAGAAAACCCCGTGATGCAATTCTCGAGCCAATAGAAACAGAACACTGATACGATAAAGCTTGACAAAATTGTTCTGATTGGCTGAACAGAGTCACGTTGTTTGGTTTGTTTACATTTAGTTAAGTACTTAAACTAATGGAGTACAATAGTAGCTGTTTATTTTCTTCGGTTTTCTATGAAACACATGTGTTAGGTATACAAATGTGATATTTTGATAGACAGGCAATTTCTACTAATGATAGTACTTTACGTTTGTGTGTGACAGAATATAGTAACGCTAGTAATTCTAGCATAGTGTCATTCTATGTCATTGGCCGCGGACAATAAGTCACCGGGGCAGCGGCGGCAGCGCGGGGTGCCTTTGCTTGACTGGAGCGCATAACTCGTGCACCGCTCACCGCGCCGCTGCCCTCGTGGCCGGTTTCATATAAATGTATGCATTGGAACGCGCCGCACCCCGCGCCGCCGCCGCTCCGCAGCCCGCTGACTTCGTGTCCACGGCCTTGCGATCGACCACGCAATCATGAAATTGAAATTCTCCATAGTTCTTCCAAAGATCAGGAGTCTGTGAGTTTGTTTGCCTTTTCTACGCTATAAAATCACAAAATATAGCATATAGTTTGTATGGAAACCGCCAAAGCGTAGGTATTTCCGTTATAACGCTCCCGAATGACGCATTCCCGAACTCGCCGGCAAGAATTTACATTTCCCGGGCCATCCTATTTTCAAAATGGCCGCCCAGAATGGCGGGAGAAAGTTGAGTTCTTATAATTGGCCGTAGGTGTTTTCTTATTAACATAGGGTGAGGTTTTTAATTAAATTATACTGTCTTTTAAGGTTTGAAAACATGCTTAGTGTTATGACAATGTTTTGGCTTTATAGTGCAGTCAAATAAAAATAAGAATAAAAATTGGAAGCCCGTTTTTTCCCATATTTTTAATGGTCATAATGTCATTGTTGTCATATTATTGATAGTCCTAATTTCAAAAAAAGTTAAAATTTCATAAAAATCTAATGTGTAGACTAGACAAGGATAGGTCAGGTTAGGTTTTATTTATAAAAATCTTGAAAATGTAACACTTCTAATAAATATGACCTAAAACACATTATAACTTAAAATAATTATACAAAACATAAAAATGTAATAATCTGTTAATTTTGTATCAAATATAGTTGGTATAAAGAACTATTTCTCAAAATCACTCTCAATTTACTAATTTCTGCCGATAAAAACAAAAGCCAGCGACGAGTGTAGTGAAAAAAGTTAAATTAAACTATTGTGTTGTATATTGTATTGCGTGTTGTTTATAATGTTGCCAATTTAAACTCAGGGAAAACTAAACACCTTATAATACATTCGCCACATTTAGAGATAGACTGTCAAACTTCTGCCTTGTTATTACATAGTTATTCTTGTTTACATAATAATTTAATTAAATGTCAATGTGTACCAATTGAAAGAGTGGATTGTGCTACCTATCTGGGTGTTAAAATTGATACTAAATTCTCATGGGCTTGTCATATCGATTACATCAGTATAAAGTTAAGAACACTATTAAACAAATTTTATCACCTTAGTTATAGGGTACCCCTTGGGACCTTAAAGTGTCTTTATCATGCATTAGTTGACCCGATTTTGGGATATGCTCTTGATAGCTGCAGCTATGGTCTAACGTTTAAAACATATATTAATAAATTAGAGACATTACAATTAAAATTTATAAAATTACTTGTAAATAATAAAATTAAAGAAAAATATAGAAATGATTCCCGAAAATTATTTAAAATATGTAGTATTCTTCCCGTTAGTATAAAACATAAATACCTTCTTGCCGTTAATAACCATAGCAGTCAGGAGCATCACCTATTTCGGGTTAAATTTAAGGTACCAAGGATCAACAACTATTACGGAGACAGAACACTTAAAAAACGAATACCCTACACTTTAAATAGTCTACCCGAAGACTTCCGATCATAACCTAATTTACACAAATTTAAAAGGCTGCTTAAAAACATCTACTTCATTTATTATAAAATAAATTATAAAATAAATATAAATATATAGTATTGAGGAACCAAATTGTTACTATCAAATTTAAAAGGACTCAGCTGCAGTCAAACTGTTGTGACAGTTTTGCAGACTATTTTTTAAGAAAAATATGTAATTTTTTGGTTAATAAATAAACAATAAATAAAAATAAATAATTCAATATCAAATGTGTTGCCAATTCTAAAGTCTAAGGACTAAAATAAAATCACTCTAAACAAGTCAAGTTTTGAATTCTAGTTAAACTACATAATACAAATAAAATAATAATATAATATAAATAATGCAATATATTGTATTACACTTAATTTTGCTTCTCTATTCTCTGTTAAATTCATTACGAAACACGTAACACACTTCAGTGTCATTACAGAACATAACCTAAAACTTACACCTCGTTCCGTAATCTGAATGTTGCCGCGGCGCCGGAGCACCCAACGACCGCAGCAAATGAAAATCCTTTAAAATTACAATTAGATCTGACGTAGTGCAGTTACGAGCCTCTAGAGATACGAGGGTGCTAAACACTGGAAGCTTGTATGTGACACTTTAAATAACCTAAAAAAAAAATTCGTGTGGTTCTCTAAAATAAAGTACAACCGAAAAACATGGTTTTGTAAGTAACGTTGAACGAAATAATGACAGAAATTAGCCAAGTGTTTACTTTAAACTTGGCTACAGATAAAAAAAACGTTTCACTTTTGAATTACAACTTACTATACCTAAAGCATTTAATGACAATTTGTGTTTATGTTATAAGAAATGTGCACTGAAAATCGCTTATATTACACAATACTGATCTAACATTAGACTTAGAAATACCAAAACCTTATTTTAAGTTACTAAGTTTCATATAGTTTGCAGGATTAGAAAGCACTATTAGAAACCTTATATGAGTTGATAAATATCAAACTCCAATATGTCCTTGAAATTTGGTATACGAATTTAAAACTTAATTCGAAAAAATTTAGTTTTAAACTCGTATACCAAATTTCGAGAACATAAATTGGAGTTTGATATTTATCAACTGATATGTGACCTTCGCATACATAAAAATAGCATGTGCCAGGTGTTACTCTTCCACAACCAAATTTTCCAGCCCGTCCCATAACCGCTAAAAGCGGCTACCACATGGAAACTAACTGTTATTAGGACGTGTTTGTATCTCGGTAACACGGGGAAATTGCTCTTAAAATAGTGCCGAAGAACAAATTTATTTTGTTCAAAAAGTACAAATAGGAAAAATCTACTTTATAATTTGAAAGTTACCTCAGTATAATGTGGTGTTGAAGTTTCCCCGAATTCTATTTAAATTGATACGTACGAAGTACAAACTTGTATCTGAAAAATCTATGTATTTCAGACGTGGAGTAAAGGATCAATCGTATCTTATTTACATACTCGTAGTATGTATTTAAAATAAAGTCGCATCCCGCCGTCTGTCCTTCTGGATGTACGCTTTGATCTTTCAAACTACGCAACAGATTTTAATGCAATTTTCAACAATAGTTAGAATGATTCAAAAGGAAGTTTTTTCATGTACAATACATTCTATGCACGGGTGTTACAGTATAAACCAGAGCAAAACAAGGGCGGGTCGCTAGTGTATTTATAAAACTATGTGTGTGTTTTAAAATCAAAATGGGAGATTTTAATACCATAGGCATACGTACCTATCTAAAAACCGCGAGAAGTCTTGAAAAACTTTAGTGTTAAGTCGGTTAGGGCAATTTACATGGAAGTACACACTCTAATGTTGTTTTATATTACAATATACATTTTTTTTTCTTCTGAATATATGGTTTTGTGTAATGGCTCATTTTGAGTTACGTACGAAACTGCAAACGGCACAGTTTAACTTATACCTACCACGTTATATGGACAGGCGGCGCGGGGCGTTACACGTGCGGCTCATTCGTCTCTCTGCAAATAACGATGCACAACGTGAGTTGTTTGATTTTATGTGTAATAAACTACTCTTAAAAAAAAAACGAATACATCAGTGCAGTGCAAAAGCACTTAAAAGACTTTGAAAACGCATAGAATAATAAGTAGGTACTTAAGGACAAACAATGATTATGCCACTCGATATGGACCAGCCTCGCTATTGCCTAACGCACTCGTATTCGCAATTGACTTCAAAATGGAACAATTGTTTTCATCTTGAAAGCAGGCTCGCCTTCGGATTCTCAAAATGAAAACGATTGCGATTGCGAGTGCGTTAGGCAATAAGTACCTAAGCCCTCTGGTCGTACTGTAGGTACTACAATGTAGTACCTAGTTGAAGAGTTCTATACTCTATTGATAACCACATAAAATGTAAAATGCTTAAACTATTACCATGCAGTTAGCCTTTTTGGTATTATGTGTAGTTATAAAGTTAAAAGTAAAAGAAAAACAAAACGATTTGATACTCAAAACCACTTAAACTTTAATACTCCGGACGTGAAATGTTGATCTAGGATTTGCTTGAAATAACATTTTTAATTACCTTTGATTTAAACCTATACGTCTCCTAGACTATTTAGCTTCTTCCTTTAGATCTTTAATGACTATCCTAAGGGGCAGTCTGCAAAGGCCCTTCCGGTCATCGCCTTCCGGGTCACGGAAAGGTCAGACAGACCCTTATCGCGTCTTATCGATTGATTGACAGCTGCTTAGATTTTTTATCTGTGGATGTGGGTAAAAGAAACAGTAAAATATAAATAAAAGGCTACGAAAAGGTGTCAGGGAGAAGTGAACAAGGTATTTATACTGAAATTGAAATGACGGCAAGAAAGGTTTGTGACTTCTGTATTCGGTATTTTTACCACTTTATGTAATTTTTAGCAGATAAAAACTACCAAATATATAGTTGGTCTGAACGTCAAAGTGCTTTTTGTTCTTCTCTTAGTAAGTAAGTTGTGTAGTATTTTATTTTTATTTTAAGCCTAGCCAGGAAGTTTTACCCCGCAATGGTCTACTTTTTCAGTTTGAGATAATATTGAAAAATATTGTAAATTAATTTTTCACCTCAGCAGCTCAAACAAGCAGGTTTTGCTGCTTAAAAACAGTGAGCAAAATTCAATTTTGCTGCGAGCGTGAGGCAAAGTAGCTTTTTAATTATTTTTTTTAAATGCCGTGAGCTGTGCTGGGTCTACTCACAACATTCGATAGAATTGAACTTCACTTTGTTCTGTCACTTTCACTTCGATACGAAAAAAGCGAGAGATAGAAACAAGTTGATTATAAGTTCGATTTTCAAATTCCATACCTAGTAGGCCCTAAAAGAAACAAACAATAAAACGTTCGGATACACTTATAACCGTAAAATTGTAAAAATCTGTTAAAAACTTAAAAGTTTTAAATGTGATTATTATATGTTTATAATCGAATTATATTTTTTATAATGAAATAAACAGAATATTTCATAAAAAATACGCAGTTAATCATGTACCCATCTACATGATTTATCGTTTTAACAATCTTTAATTTTGTTACATAAACCGCGGGTGCAGTATCAGAACGCATCTTTAAAAAATAGCGGGATTATTGTTATTGCATTTGTTTATAGTTCTGTTACGCTATCTACTTTCGATACACGTTGAATATTATAAAAGTACTTAATAATAAATAAATATGAGTGAGTCCAGTGACGAAGTCTGCTATTTAACACCGGAAGCATTAAAGCAGAGCGTGTAAAAATGCAGAATTAAGTTTCCTGCCTGAAAAGTCTCGCGAAAAATATCTAAAAGCGTAAGTATGATATTTTTAAGCAATGGAGACTTGCAAAGGGTGCAAACACTGTACTGTTAGCGTACTTACTTCATTAAATTATCACAATCACAAACGGAACAACCGTCTACAATGTGGAGTATTTACGCAATGTTGAAAACCACAATAAAGACAAAAGTTGACGTGCACATTGAAACCTATCCCAAACTTATTGCATTTTTGGAGAGAATGTTAAAAAGTTTTTTTATGAAGCTCCGGACTACAATTTTCTCGCTACAAACGTGTATTTATCCGTCATAATCATAAGTATAAAAATATATGTCTGTACAACCATTTGATTATGTTCTCGCTGCTGAGGTGAAAAGTTGTATGTGTCACACGAGACCAAAGTTATTTACATCTCGTGTCTTTGAATCCCTCGCTACGCTCAGGATTCTAACCTAGAATTCGGGATTCAAAAACAACACTCGCAGCAAAAACCAACTTTGCTCTCTTGTTGCACAAATAACTAGTGTTTAACTTATAAACGTGTCTTGTAACTTAAAAATATACATGGTAGAATGTTTTGTCATTCGTACCATGTATATTTTTATGTATGACTTTATTATTTGTATGGTGACTAACGAATGAAAGCAATAAATATAATGAAATCTAATAATAAACAATAACATTTTTAACGGTTTTTTTTTAATCCTAAAAAAGCCTTCAAGCCAAGCTAAGGAATAGTATTTTTTTTAAATAGATTCATGTTAAATTTCACTAACAACTTAACAGACGATTAGAGTGTTAACAGCTGTCAAAACATTTGAACTGACAGTCCATTAACACTGATTAACATTTAACATCGTTTAGTGAAGTGGTACTAAACCTATTTTTGACTAAGTATCTATCCGTGATATAGGTTTAAAGAACAATAAATGTCAATAAAACCATTAAATTTGAAATGAGTAAAAAAAAGGTTACATTGCAAAAACATGGGCAATCTCAATTCTCTCGATTTCATACAGAAATATAGGTGTAATTCGCTTATATAATAAACGATTAAGCGGTAATAAACTTATACCTTTTTTAAATTGAAAATGTAAAGGGTCTTATGCAATGGCAATAATACGTCTATATTGCCAACGTATGACAGTACACTCAGCAAAAAAAATCAATTGCTCAAACCATTTCCTATTTGATGGGGATGAGTCCGTACTTTGCTAAATGTAGCGAGTTTTATAACCTATAAAGTTTTCTCAACACGTGGACGTTTATGACAAGTGGCTTACGTATTGGGGATTTACGGTACATTCTGAAACATTAAGGTTTACAATAAGTTAGATATATGTTGGGGTATCTGTAACAAAGAACGGGATAAGATACCTAGTTTTGTTTGATTTGCAATAGGTTCGAATTTTATATAAGAATATAATGTGTATTGCGTTACTGCGTCTGTTAACATTCAAAACAGTCCATTACTAATGTTATAAATAGAAAATAAAACTCGAACTCTAGAGGATTATTTTTTATGTCATAGAGAAGGCAAACGAGCACACAGGCCACCAGATGGTAAGTGGAAACAGTGACCCATAGACATTCGCATTCACAAGACTGCAATCCTAAGACTGCAAATGCGTTGCCAACCCTGAGGACTAAGATGGAATGCCTCTATGCTAGTCATTACACCGGCTGTCTTATCCCCAAACCGGAACACAATAATACGAACACTGCTGTTTGGCGGTAGGTTAATGGATAAGATGGTGGTAGCGATCCGGACGGACCCTGCACAAGGTCCTAAACCGGCTAAACCGGCTGTATTACTGTAAAACCAAAAGAAGGTGGGTATTTTATTTGGACCCCGTCCCCACCCTCCAACAGTCATGGGATACATGTCAATATGTTCATTAGGATCCAAAAAAAGACAAAATACCTATTGAATTTGCAAAATCGAAGAAGTTTATTTTACTTAAAAAATCGGCAAGGGTAAGTACCTATGTGAATTTTAAAACAAATTCCATACGATATTATGACGACTTTCCTAGAAAACCCCATACATAGAGCGATTGTCGTCATAGTTAGAAAAACATATTGCCAAGATATATTAATTTAGACATGTTTCAATTGTGTTCGTGGGTGGGGACATTTCTGCCCATCGTCCCACACGAAAAATTACGCAATATTATTATGCATTGTATGTAAACACTTTATTGTACAAAACGCAAAATCCAATCACTATATTAACAAAAAAGGAATGAACAAAGATGAATGAGATTATCCCTTTATGGAATCTTCTCCAACTAACCTTTGGGCGATTCAGGAAAACAAGAATAAAATTGGGGCATCGAGTACCTAGACATTAGTACAAAATAAGTTTACAGAAAGTACGTGAACTAAATGATAGACCTAAGATATTATGGTATGAGATATTCTTGTAACAGAAGTATTTTGATGTGCCCTCTATTATTTCCAGCTATGGTACCTACTTTTATTTACGTATTGAAACCGTAAAATAAAATATATTTAAACGTTTAACATTAATAAGAGGGTAGTCAAACATCAAAACTTTATTGTAATTGCTATTAGTAAAGAACAGAAATTACAAACATCACGCTTGACATGTTAGGTACCTAGTAATAAAGTACAAATTGGCTTTATATATATTTTTTTACCAGAAATGAGAACACACTTAATATAACAATTAGAGTCAAAGCAAAATGTACTTTGATATTTCATAATGTTTATTTTCATTTCGTGCAAAACACCTCGTGCTTGAAATTCATGAAGCTGCTGCGAAGTTTCCACGGAATCATTTCGTTTGTGTTACGAACAAGGAATGCTTAATTGTTTCACGGTTTCTAATAAGAGTCCCGTTTTCTTGGAAATTCAAAATTGATAACATGAGTTGAGTTGAGTGTGCATGAACTACTAGGCCGAGATTCTAAGCGGTAACAATCATATCGTCTTTGACTTGTTATGTCATTGTTAACGTTTTGATAGTTCTTAATTACTTGATAGTAATGGCGTCCGAGTTAAACATAATACCATAACATGTCAAAGATGATACGCAATGTTAGATTAAAACAGCGACAGCTGAAAATACAACTGTATTTTAAAATCAACTTTAATAGGTACATCTTCTATGAACCTAAATCAAAACTAGCAACTTTTTGAGTTGTTACTGTTGTGACCCAGCAATGCGATGGTTTTAAACACCTACAATAGGCTCAGTGTTTCATTGGATAGATAAAACCATGCTGTTATGATATGATGACAATACTTGCTATAACACTGCATATTTTGTTGTAAAAAAAACTGTTTTTGCCAAATGTAGAGATTGTCTTATTTAAAGCTGAATGACCCTTCACTAATCGACCTCAGAGATTAATTGGAATAGCACAAAATAAAAAGACCGCCTAATGTCCACCTATTTATAGAAATAGAAATAGAAACATAAATAGAAAATATTTATTCAACGCACACAAAAGAAGTGAAAAGGAGTGAAAAGAAGACATTACGTTGAACAGGATCTCTCTCAGCATTGTGCCGCAGTGAGACTGCGGCGCTGATTTTCAGAGGGATAATTTTAGCTATTAAGCTTAGTACTACACCTTTTGCTTAACCAACCACCGCCTAGAAGGCTACACGCAAAAACCTTAGCTGACCTAACAATATAGGACTTAGGCTGCTTGTCCACTTTAGTGGAGCGAGGCAGGGGAGTGGTGAGCGAGGAAAAGATCCACCAATAGGAATACTTTATTTTCCTAGCCTCGCTTCGCTCCCTCGTTCCACACCACTACCT
This sequence comes from Acleris cristana, assembly GCA_948252455.1. NCBI lineage: Eukaryota > Metazoa > Arthropoda > Insecta > Lepidoptera > Tortricidae > Acleris > Acleris cristana. Next base: position 6,494,981 of record OX411782.1, on the reverse strand, counting down.
CACTCCGCTCCTGCTTTGCTCCATATCAGTGGACAGGCAGCCTTACACGTCAGTAGGTAATATGAAGAAATTGAATCAACCAGCGCTTCAGACAAACCATAATTGCAGAGAAAAAGCGCGGCATGAAACTAGTAGATTGTTTTAGCCAAAAAATACAATTATACTTAAAAGTAGTAAGACACATCACAAGGCAGTAAAGTAATAAATTATAATCATTAACCATAAACACCAAAATTACGTAAAAGAAAATTGGTAATAAGCTTTTGTTCACGTAGAACTCTTTAATTGTTACTTCCTCGAAATCTAAAAAAATGGGATAAAACGTATTTGACGAGCGCAAGTGATCAAATCAAATGCAGTGATTTGTTTTTTAGCTAAGAACATACAGAGAAAATCACTTCGGCATGATTTATATGGATAGATTAACGCTTAAAGCAGCTATATGCCACTTATAACGCAATTTTACGACCAGTAAACCGCTCCGTCGTCCCAACGCCGCCCCGTCATTTTAAAGCCGTAAATCTTGTTCCGATATGAAATTATTTCGCATTATCGCTATCGGTTTATTGTGTTAAGCTGGCCACGAGAGCAATTATTATACGACCAAATAAAATTTACACTTGCACTGCTTTTATAAAAGGCAGTAACTTTTTTTATGTTAATGTCAGCATAAGCCTGAAATATTATATTTCTTTCTGCAGATCTATTTTTTTTTTCGTTCTATTTTAATGTTATGTAAAAGTAATGTTAACGGTTTTAATCTTATCTACACTGAAAAAAATAATTGGTCGATTCTAACAAGATTGTGATTGTTGTGCATAAGCGTCTTGATTACATACGAGCCTGACAAGACGTTACATACATCAACTAAGACGTTAGTTGAATTACTAAAGAAATTGCTGTTGTTACTATCAGCTTTGGTTGATATAAGTAATATCTTAACTATTGTATTCATTTTTTGACAACTAAGAGAAAATCTCTCTTTGTTGGCTCTCATTTTTTTGAGTGTATATGCACCATTTCTATTTAAAAAGCCTCTGTTGGATATGTGTCTATCTAAGCTACTTGTAAGTTTCTTGTGGGTTCTATTATAATTATAAGTTATAAGCTACCATCTAAATCATCTTGCTCTTATATCCCAATCGTTTGAGGTCGGCGCAGCTCGTCTTTTTCTTCCAAGCATCCCTTTAAATAAATAAATAACAATAATCCCTATGAGCTGTCATCTCCGTATTCACTCCCTTGCTTTTCATACCGCTCTTCACACATTCCATCCATCTCTTCTTAGTTCTCCCTTTTCCACTCCCACAGTATTTTTTATTAGGTACCAATTAAGAAATATGAAATGCTTTATTTAGATTACATTTCACCTGTTTAAGATCACAACCCGTACAAATAGGAGGACACAAGCTGAAATACGTTATTAAAACGTTATAATTGGCTTGTGTCTGGCAAAAAATAACCTTCAAAGCAGTTTTTGCAAGTCACATACGAGACAGTCTCACTATTTTGTCTTATCTATTAAGATCTGTTGAATTTGGCTTGCGTGAAACAGTAATTTATTTAAAAAGAAAATAAGAGCGCAGAAGTTACTTGACATTTTTGTAGTTAAAATATTACCTTGTGTAAAACTTTTCTTTTGCCGAGAAATAAACCTGAACCATATAAATAACATAAAAATTACAATAGCACCTTCGTAATACGTAGGTACAGAACGACAATCGTGTTGATAGCTAATATTTTATTCACCCATGTATGTAGATGAAATGTTTTTTTGGAGAGCAGTTAAATTATTATTTACATTATTGCCTAAGCCCGGAAAGTAGGAGATTGTCTAACGAGGTGCTGATCGAGCCGAGCCTTGGCGAGTTTTCGTCGAGGCGTTTTTAATTATTTTCTCAAACAATGACAAATTAAGAGACAATCTCCTTTTGAGAATCTTTTTTTTTAAACTACTAGTATTAAGATTTTCATGCCCAATTAAACGCCGCCTCCCACCCCGTAGCCTCCTGCCGCCGCCAAACGCTGCATATATTTGTTAAGTTGGGTGTACTTATGGGATTTTCTTCGATTTTTCGATTTTATATATAATAGAGAGCATATTTAAATAAGATATCGATATCTTATTTAAATAGTGGACAGGAATTTATTTTAATCCTTGGAAGAAAAGAAAAGGAATTCTTTCCGAGAATGTTTGAAAAATAAAAAAATCTCGTTTATGGTATAAAACAATCAACCTTAATCTCATTAACAATATTGTTTATTTTCCTTACGTCTATTTCAGTCACCTAAAGGCCAAATTATAAAACGGGGCCCAAAACCTTTTTATATGTAAATGACAGCGTAAGCCTGAAATATTATACCTCCCAGATTCTCTCCAGCCAGGCCTGGTGAATTAATTCTAATATTATCAAACTGTATATCTTTCTAACAGCGCCTTTATAGTGCTATTATACAGTAAATAGTGTAATAAGTGCTGTCATACCGTGTACAAATTTTATTTAGTAAGTCTAAATTGACAGTATTTTTTATTTTGAATTATAAAAAGTAATTGTTTGTAATGGAGTTTCTAAGTTGCTATATTATGGATTTGATGGCCTCTCACTATTTTGTAAGTTGCTGTGCCTTACCAGGATCCATAACGATCTGCCTTATATGTACAAGTAGTTATCAGTTACCTAGCACCTGTATTAATTGTGTACAAGCTATGAAAGCATTAAATAATTGAATATTGAATACTACTCAATGTATTCATCGAAATCAATTATTACATTACAATGAAAAAAGCCATAATCAAATAGACTTTTCTTTGTTTTTCTCGTAATAGCGATTGTATTTTTTGTTATTTTTCATGTCATCAAGACAAATGTCAAACAGAGACGTAACCGCGATGTGGTTACCTGGGCCTCTATACTACCACGTTCAACAATGTTGATTTTGACCTGTTATCATATTATCAAAGTTTTTATAGGTCTTATTTACTTAACAATAATGGCGGCTGAGTTAAAAACTATACCATTACGCGTCGAAAGCAAACAGAATTGGTATTGTTTTTAACTCAGCCGCCATTACTGTCAAGTTACTGTATTGTACATTATTGTATTGTCATAGAGGCCCTGTGTGATTATAGCGGTGTTTATTTCACCTACTATAACACTTTTGGCTGCCAAGCGTTGCTAGGCTCTACGAGTATCCCTACGTAGAAGTGTCTGCGTTGTAGCAGAAAACTGCTACGAGAAGCGTCCCGTTGGGTTCTTGTATTAAAAAATGTTAAACACAAACGCATAGAATAGAGCGTTTGTCATTTTCTCAATCCTAAGATCTTCCCTTGGAAAGCGTTGGTAGATTTTTGACGTGTAAAAGAGCCGGTGTGGGCTATGTTACGTACTGAGTAAGCATCATACTTCTTATTCATAAACGCACAATAGCTAAAATATGGCTTATAATTATCTGTCGTTGTGAAACTTGCATCCGACAAAGTGACAAAGCATAATTTAACTAAAATATGTTTATAGTACGTTTATGACTAGGGGAGTAAATATTTCCCAAAACCGGTTAAAGTTATTTAAAAATTGTTTCTTTGTTCTAATTTTACTAACGCGCAAAAACAAGAACAATAAATCAGGTAAATGTTAAACCAGCTCAAACTTTTGTTTCCCGAGGTAGTATTAGAAAATAATGTCTCCAGATACCGGAGGCATAAAATGGAGTTGCGCAAGAAATCGTTACTTCGACATTTTTGATAAGACGCCTTCGTGATAATTAAGGTGGTTGTACAGACGTGAAAGAAAAAAACGAGAGGAATTTACTTAACTTACAGTTATATTAATCTCATTTCATTGTTGTACTAGCTTCTGCCAGCGAGTTCGTCCGCGTAGAATAAGTAACTTTGTCATCCCAAGGGAGCTTTAAACTTTTCTGGTTTAAAAAGTAGCCTGTGTTAAATATTTCAGACTATTATATATCTCTGTGCTCCCGAATCCGTTCCACCACCGCACAAATTTTTTTTTACTTTTTGACGTCAAAATGATTATGGGCAATCACAATGTTAACAGTCACTCCTTACTTACTCCTTTTAAATGAATATGCATAAACTAATTCATTTTCCAACTATGCTAAGTAAGCTATGGCTAATGCCCAAAAAGACGGAAACATCCTGAAATCCATCATCCTTTGAAATGAGTTTGTCGTTAGTCATAATTTAGGTAATAAACATAACAGTTTCCTAGCTTTACCGATTTCTTTCATCAATCAGAAATAATGTAACTATTCATCAAAAAAATACATCGAAATCAGTCCATCCTGTCATGCGTTTAACTTGAAATTGCCCTGTTTCGACCGAGTTAAAAAATAATTGGTAGTGACTAAAGTGTGTACGCTCAGATTGAAACGTAAAAATGGTCGCCTCTTAAGAAAAATTAAGAGCTCAAACTGAGTTCGAATGAAAAGGATTCCTTGAGTCAGTTAAGTATTCCTTTATCTCAATATTCGGGATTAATAGCTTTATCGTGAATAACTTCATTCACTCCGTCAAATGTATTTTGATAATGGACTAGCGTTTGCGCAGAATTGATTTAGTGTTGTTTTATTAGCCCTTAATTTGGCAAAAAAATATGTCGTGAATTGAAAACCTTTTTTATTTAGAATCAACGTGAAGAATTAGCAATACAGAAAAACAAAAAATACGTTGACTCAAAATACTTCGACGCGATCTATCTTCAGCTAACGTCATTTCTATACATTGTGTGGAATTCTTAAAAAGGTTAACTTTGCGTTATGTAACTTGACTACGGGTCAAATATTAGCCCACCAAAGCCCACTGTGGGCCTAGTAGGTATTTTTGCTTTTTTCGCGTGACTAAATGTGGATAAAGCATCTGTCACTCTCGTGCTTATAATCGGCTATTCCCAGTTGTCCGTACCCCTTTATCCTCATTGCGGACAACTGGGTTTTTTGTTTCTCAGTTGTCCACAGTTGTAATTATAAGTGTCAGAAAGTGACGGATATTTTATCCTCAGTTTGACACGCGATAAATGCAGCCATATTAGGCCCTTTGGGGTAGATATGCATGCATAGGTATGCAAAAAAATAGAAGTCTGTCCCTTACTAGGCATTTGGTCGCAATATCAATGTATATATTAAATTAGACAAATATTTGACTTGTGAAAAACCCAATACACAATATTTCTTCTTAAGACTCAGACAGTTCGTATTAGACACTTTAACAATTTAACACTTTTGTTCCGCTGATGTTCATACAAATTGGACTAAATATCGAGTTTTTGGAATATGTGTTAACTAAAATAGAGTCAAGTTATCCAGTTGGCGTGTATCTCATAGAGCTCTTACAGAAGCACACGACGCTTGTTCAAGGTGGCTCCTATGAATACACTAGGAATTGAGTTGCAAACTTGCTTTCACGAGAGTAAGTAACAAGAGGTAGCGAATATGTAAAAACCCTCTTTTCTGTTGTCTTAGGTACCTAATTAGGGTGGTGGAACCAGTAATGGACAAGAACCCAATGATGGACACTTGATTCTTAATTTTACTGAAGATACGGATTATTCATTTGTTTTGCAACAATCAATTTAGGATCGTATGAAATTTGAATTAAATGTGAAGTGTCCATTACTGGTACCTGTCAGCTAAAAGTGTCCATCATTGGTGCCGTCACCCTAAAAAAGCCTTTGTTAACTGGTAATTATATAATTCCCAGCTGTCCACACTGTAGTCAACTGGGAATTATTGTCCCGGTTGTCTACTGTGAGGACAAAATGGTGTGGACAACTGGAAATAGCTGATCTTGTATAGGGGATCCGATGAAAAAAAAATGGAATTAATGTAAAAATGTACACGTTATATTATAAATCTATCATTTTATTTTTAACAATAATAGCAGTCCGATTTTAACTTAAGTCCCATCAACACGTGTGCCTTTGTTCAAGTTACGTATCTAAACTCTTCAACTTTAACCTATATAGTTTTGCACGTGTAAGAATATGCGTTAAAAATCAGAAACTTTAATTGAAAACTTAGAGAACGGTATAGCAAACATAATCTTAGATTTTTGCATTTGTCACTTTCATTTGCAACTAGTCTCTAGGTCAGCGCCTCCATTCTAGGCAGTGAAATCCAAATCGTATTTGACCTGAGGGCTTATTGTCTAACGCACTCGCAATCACGATCGTTTTCATTTTGAAAATCGAAGGCTTGTCTGCATACAAAATGAAAACAATTGCTCCACTTTGAAGGCGGTTGCGATTGCGAGTGCGTTAGACAATATCTCCTCTGTTATGGTATTGATTGTGACTCGGCCGCCATTACTGTCAAGTAAATAAGAGCTATCAAAACGTTGACAATATGATAACAGATCAAAGACGATTTATGGTTTTTACCGTCTAGAATCTCGGTCCTATTCTGTCCTGTTCTGTAAAAACTGGCAAGCGATATGCATCTTATCATAAATGTATTATTTTTAATGGAGTGTTGTTTTAAATAAATTAACTACTTTGGGGCAAGAGTTATACTTTAAACATAATTATTATTGTTATGAAATAATGCTTAAATAAAGTTAATGGTCTTGACTACCTACTCGTAAATTAAAGATTATGCAATACTTTTTTCTATAAAGATAACTTATTTTTTGCGTTAAAAAAAGCAACGAATTTCTCCAAGACTGCTTTCTTCTGATAAAAATGTTAATAGAAACGTGAACTTAAATTATTTCTTTATTCCCGTGCAACTTTTTCTGAACAATCTGTCCAATACATTTAAAATGCAGCTCGGCACAGCGGCAAATGAATGGGGTCGTGAATATTAGAATTTCCTTTCATTAGAGATCATTTGAATATCTCAAACTTCGCTCTAATATTCTTAATGGAAGTCTTGAGCTGAATTTATTAATGTATTTTATGGGATTATTAAAAAAAATGGTTGTAATGCCAAGGAAAAGTATTTGCTAGTTTTTTAAATACATGTTGGCTAAATTTCCTTAAGTTAATTGTCTTTGTCCTCGACTGTACATACTCGTAGGTACAGTCGAGGAAATTGATTCGTAAACCACTTTGGACTTTGTCAAAGTGACACTTTAAATAAAATCCTAAGAAGTCTCTTACGTTTTGATTGATTACGTCACTTTGACATAGTCTAAAGTGGTCTACGAATCAATTTCCTCTACTGTACGGTCACGGACTTTAATTGATGAACTACTGTTGAACCTCGTCGCATAAAACGAACGATTAATTCCTATGTAATTTCTGTCTCGTGACTTGACGCTGTCATTATGACAAGGTTCTATGGTGGATCAACATTAAGTCCTTGACTTGTAGTGACCGTGTGCTTTTAAGCCCTATACGCACTTTCTATCCCTGCTGTCTGTCCGTGCATGATGCACGGCGTAAAACGATAGTGCGAAAGGCTTGCTGGACGACAATAATAATAATTATTACCGTGATGGACTCGCACGACCGACTTTTTGTCCAATGAGCCCCAAAATCGGCAACGTCTAGCATAATGGCTACATACCTTGCACAATAGTGCGTACAGCAGCACCATCAGGCCTGACCACGTAATAGAAAAAACATTGGAAGTGGCATGAGCTTCGCTTAGTATCAGACCTGTTGTCGCCAATACTCAAACTATCATAAAAACAACACGCCACCATGGAAAATATTTTTGGTGCGGCTATCGTTTTAACACTCCAAAATAGCATAATAAGACATGCTTCTGGATTTATTTCCTATTTTAGAAATATCGAAATAAGCGATCACGGTAAATGTATGGTAGGTTATGCGGAACTCCGCATAACTATGCCACATGTTACACGCCCACTTGACACTTCTACTGTTTTTTCTGTTCTGTGGGCCAGACGGTCGGGGCAGGGCAGACGCACACATGCGATTGAGATTTTACCTAGTTTGATATTGTTCTTTTCCACCAAATATGTCAATTGTATGTGTGTCATTGAAGCTTCAAATAAACGTTTTATCTATCTATCTATCTGTCCTATAAGATGGACAGTTCGTAAAGGGTTTTACATCGAAGTAAAATATCGCGTGTTAACCGGCACGCAAATTTAAATAGGTAAGTGATATATTATCTAAAAGGGGTAATTTAGTAAAAATCTTACAGGGCAAACTGATAAACTTCATCAGAAAAAGAAAAGTTTCGACATGATTTTACACCTAGATATGATCAAACTTCATCACAAATCAAACCATAACCATACTCATCATAATTAAAATGCTCATAGTTAACAGAGTAAATTCAAATCGCGTATGCAGCTAATTGTGCTTAAATAAATATTAGCTCGTAGATATGTTAACTCGACAAATTTAGAAGCTCTTTAACACCCCTGTGTTGTAACAAGCGTAACACGGTTAAATTATGAATATCTTCGTCTGTTTCCATTTGAATATAAAGTCCTTACTTCTGCCGCTGGTAGGTAATACGTTCATACATATTCATTACGCGTGAGAAATACCTACCTTGAGTGCTTAATATTATATGAGTATATGACGCTACAAATAAAAAGATTACTAGGTGTGACGAGCAAAAAATAAACCCGGCTACTGATATAAAGGATGACTATTTTTAGACTACCTAAACAAGATGGCACGGTAAATTTATCGCATATTCGCTGTGCTGTAATTTTCGCAATGAAATTCATATTTTGTTCTTTCACTGAAGACAAATTACGTAGGAAAAAATATTTTTTTAAAGTTTACGTGTAAAAGGTGTTCGTAAAAAGAACTGTGTACGATGCGCACAAACTTTCAATGATAGTTCTTTGGAACACCAAAGTAAAACTTTGTTCATAGTTAAGGTTATTCTATGCCTTTTTTTAGTAGAGAAAAAAAGTAAGTACAGGGCCTCTATTCTACCTCTATAGGGTAAAACCGTTGCCTTTGCCGTGTTATCATACTATTTTTAATTTAGCCGCCATTACTGTCAAGTAAATCGCTATCGTAACGTTGACAATACAATAAGAAGTCAAAGGCAATATGGTTTTACTGAGTTGTCCTTATCCTTGTACACGGTTTATTTCTGTTTATCTATCCAATATTCTCCTTTGTTTTCCCCCTACCTAAATCGTTACACAAACGTGCTTTACGTCAAATGACTGAAGCACTCCCCCATGATTTCATCCGCGATCATCGCGCGTCATTAGAACGGGTACGCGTCGTTACCCGCGACTCTTGCGAGACATCCTGTATGTAGGTAACACGAGGAAATTTCTTTTTTTATCATTGACTTGTTTTGCGGGTAAGGGATGTTTTTTATTTTATTATTGTCTTTTCATATTAAAAGTAAGAAAAATGTAAATCTGCAGAGTTGACTAGATGTTACAGAATTACCTAAAACTTTAAAAACTTGTTGGTAATTCAGTAACCACATTTTGCACAAATAGGCTAAGATGTTTACCAGCGTATTAGTGACAGGTTGCAAGCCCATCGCCTATCAGTATTACAAGCCTATATTCATTTAGTCGCCTCTTACGACATCCACGGGAAGACATGGAGTGGCACTATTCCAGCCCGGCTACCACACAGAGGTGTGTATTATAGACACACCAAATTGTTAAGTTTAGCCAATAATTAAGTTTTTATCAGTAGATTTATTCTTATTCTTATTTTGTATAATTTGTATAAAAGGCAAAAATAATTTATAGCCCTTTTGACTTTGAAATTATTAAAAGTACAATTGCTATCTTTAAATCGATAGATGTATACTTGCACTCGTAACCTTCTTTATTGATAGAATTCGTTTACTTTAGATGGCTCTCTTTTTTTATAAGTTGCTTTCACATCAGCTAATTATTGGCAAGATTTATTTTGCCAACGTCAGAGTAGACATTGGTCACGTCCAGAGAATGTTGGGCAAAAAGTATTTTGGATGCTTTTGGGAGAAATGGACGGTCGAAATGCCTCACTTGGCTATTGGTACACTTTGCAGAAGAGCTTTAAGCCTCATGAGATTGTCAATTTCCCTAGTAATAAAGTGCGTCAAAACAAGAATATCTCCGAAAAATATATGGTTTGTCGCACTTACCCCGTTGACGCTTTTACCCCACCTAACGGGGCAAGTGCATCTACAGGGCAAGTCCGTCTAACCAACCATATACAGTTTATCGCACTTAGCCCTTTGACGCACTTGCCCCACCTGACCTTAATACCTTTTTGTTTGTATAAGCTTTTCCAAACTCTCAAAACAAATTACACTTGTACCTACACAATATTTATTTAGCATTACAAAACAATTACTCTAAACAAACATTTATAAACTAAAACCACTTAACTTTGCACCTGTTTCAACATGGTAATCCCATAACATAGTACGTAAAACCTTAGCAATAAGGAAGAAGGGATTAGGTATTCGATTTCGTTAACAGCACCATTATGTTTGCGCGTGATTATGTTGAATGGTAATTAGCATACATTTCGGGCCTTTGTGTCGGAAATAAAGCGAGTTCACACGAGAAGTTTTACTTTGAAAAGTTTCACAACGGGAATGCCTGAATAAGTTTTCGGAGAACATCACGTTTTTGCAATTAATAATTCTGATGGTTGGAGCAGGCTTACCGCCGCGACGGCGTAGGTACTTTGTACAGGTGTTTTTGTTAATTTTCGTGGTAGTAAAAGTAGGAGTTTTTTTGTTTTAATATTAAAATTTGGAATGTCATCATAAAAGTTAGACCTAAATGGCATTTTGTTAATGATTTACGTAAGCTGTCGTCATTAGCATTACATACATTTTGACACATAGCTAAAATAAACTCCAGGGGGCCTAATATGGCTGCGTTAATCGCGTGACAAAATGTGGATGAAGCATCCATCACTCTCAGACGTGTCAGAAAGTGAAGGATGTTTTATCCACATTTTGTCATGCGATAAACGCAGCCATATAAAGCCCCCAAGATTCAGCTGAAAACTAGCACTGTGGCTCCGACTGCACAGTAAAAGCAGTGCTGAGCTGAGTTCTATTTGACTTTACACTACAGTAGCGCAACGTTTCTGCTCTATCTTGCCTATTGTACCATGAATGTTGTAATGCAGTGTTTATTTGTCAAGTAAATGTTATGAGTTTTGAGTTTGAACTGTTAAAATTGCACCTTAAGTGATAGCGCCGGTTATTATAAAAAACTGCACCGGTTATTATAAAAAAACCGGTCAAGTGCGAGTCGGACTCTATTTAGGTTTTTTGTAATCTTTACCCGCGACTTCATCCTGAATTAGAACATAACGAAACATTATTATTATGTTCGAGAAAATACTCATTTTGCTATGAACTTTATTTTATATACAATAAGGTCCCTTTTGACTAGCCTAAATTTTAATATAAATTTTTAAAATCTTTTGCAATTTTTTCCAATTTTTTTTTTGAATGAAAAGTAATTATCTTTAAATCAGGGGGGAACGGTCTATAATATAGACTCAATACATATAAATCAAAAAATACTTACGTCACGGAAAATTATAAATAAAATTGGTTTTGAAATGTGCAGATAGAGCCCTTTCATAATGACACCCGGTTTTCTATTATCAAATTACTTTCATTTTTCAACCTCCGTTTATAGACCTCTTTTCAAGTAATTAGATATTTTTTTTACTAAGAACAGATGCGGGCAAGCAAGTTATACAACGATGCCAAATTTCAAGTTGATAGCTTTTATAGTTTCAGAGAAAAACTTATGACGTATATATAGACTGACAGACCGAAGTCTCACCATAAGGGTTCCTTTTTTATCATCTTAGTATGGAACCCAAATGACGATTAAAAAATATTAAAAAGCAAGCTTCTTTTATTATAGACCGAGAGATTTGAATATGATTTTTCACTTCTAATTGAGTTTTTTTTTAATCCTATTTTGGCAAGCACTGTGTAAAATTAATATCCAATAAATATCCTTGAACGAATGAATCAGGATACACCATTGCAAATTTTAACCTACACGTATTTTATACATGATTATAGCACCCTCCAGTAAATAGTATTTCGTCTACCAAATAATGCAACCTTTTTCCCTTTGTGCCTGAAACACGATTCGAGATCGTGTTTATTTTCCCTTGCCTTTATAGAAAGGTAAGTGTTTAGGCCAAGGTTGCTATAAATATTTGACTAGTACGTGCCCTTCAAGAAAGTTATATCACTTTTGTGGAAGAGATTTTTTTCGTTTTTTTTGAGTGTGTAAAAAAATATGTTACATGTGAAGATACTGAAGATCCACTGATCTAACATAAGTACTATGTGTATAAGGCCAGGAGGCCGGCAGGCCTATTACGGTCCGCATTTTCGCTGTGGATAAATGTGGATAAAACAAGCTTCACTATCTGACCAGTATGCAAGTGCGAGAGTGACGTATGATTTATCCACCGCGGCAAAGGCAAACGTAATACGGGCCCTGGACAAGATTTTAAGCCTACTATCATGAAAAGTATCCCAGTTTCAATATAATTTGAAGTATTTTAAGTAGCGGATACTAGATATAGATAAATAGATAATTTAGTTTATATCTTTTCCAATTTCAATTGGCACTAGCCGACTGTAAACGGTATTATCATCAGCTATATCAGGATGGTTACTACGGAGCACTAAAATCCCATCCCTTTCACTCTACATTTGAGACTACATCGAGAGAAAGAGATGGAGATAACTTCGGACTTCGATTTTATTACTAAAAGAGCCTCAGATGTTACATCATAATAGAAGCTTAAAGTCCGGTGTTCGTGCAGTTTTCATCCAATTTGTAACAGTCCTAAAACTTTTTTATTTATCCTTCCACACACATCACGTGCTCTCGTTATCAACGTTTTCAGCACTTCTGAGACCTTATTTTTTATTCCTTCTCGTAAACCTAGGGTTGTCCGTTTTTTATGGCCTTTCCGAAATTAAAAGCTTGATACAGAACTTTTGGTACCTAGGTATGTCAAGTTAGGAAGCGAGCATGCAAGTCATATACCGGCCATATTTAATTTTGGCGTATAAAATAACATTTCCCAACTTGGTACAGTAAAACCACATTATACATTAAAATAGTACGCGGATATTTTTCGCTGTCATACTCTCTCCGGTATCTGTCAGTATATTTGTTAAACCAGAGTGTGAAGGCGATAGTCTATCGAATGCTATTATTACTGTGGTTTTACTGTTTATTATTTAACTTTTTCTACATAATTATGTTTACGAATGACCACTGCGCCTAGACACAAAACAAAAAAAAAAACTTATTTCGCTACCCATATTTTACATTAATCATTATAACAAAGTTCTTTTGTGGTTCAATAATTAGAATACGTGACCTTAAGTGGGAATTCTAAGAACAGGAAAAACTCTGTTGGCAACCCTACTGACCCAGCCTTGAAGTGTTCCAGTCTTCGAACAAAGAACTAAAGTTCTATTTTTGTGAGATTTTGCCAACAAAATAAAAGACGAGCGCATAAATGTGCCAAGGTGATGTGCTCGTTAATGAGTTGCCGACGATGCTGATTTAGCGGCAAATTATGACTCCTGGTGGAGACGCTGGGATATGTTTTTGTTGCAAACCGATGTGGAATGGAATGCATTATTCACAATCATTGTTTGCCCGTGACTCCGTTCTAGTAAAGTTTGTTTTTAAAGATGTTTGTATAGGAAGTTCTAAATTTTTTGGGTTTAATCGTATTTTATGTCTTCTATTCAGAAAATTACTTGTATTGCAAATTTCATCCATTTGTCCTTTTAAGCATGATCGAAAGGCCAAAATTATTTATTATATTAGTAGGAATACCAAAAAATAGGATGGATATTGCGGTTGCAAATCTACACGAATTATCTAAAATTCAAGCGAAGAAACTTTTAAGTTTCAAACTAGCTGTATTTTTCACTACTCTCTAATCAAACTAAATCTTAGAAAATATCAACAAACTCTAGGTTTGACGTACTGTAGTTTATTAAACTAAACTTATGAACAATTACTGGCTTCCAGTATAAACGATAAAGATAGAGCTGTTTATTAGCTTAGAGCGCTTCTCAAGAAATAAACATCTCAGATAAATTGAGAGATACAGATAAACTAACGCACCAACATATTTTTATCAGTCAGTAGAACTCTTAAAATACTTCCTAGCGCGTTCTTTAGTCAATAGATATCAATTGAAGCGGAGAGAAAGCACGTGGCCGCATTGCTAAGGGGCTACATCAAAGACCAATACCTCCGAATAACTCTGGCAACCTCCACGTCTATTTATAACAAGTCATTGGCATTTGTGTTATAAATGACGTGACGTAGTGTGGATAAAGTTTTAGGGTTCCGTAGGTATACTAGACACTGCTTAGCCATGTCTATATGTCTATCTGTAAATCACAGTCACTCTTTTTAAAGAACTATTACAGTCACGAAGCTGAAGTTGCGTTCTCATACTTGGATAATTACGCGCACAATAATTATTTAGAGTACCTCCTATACATAGAGACCAAAGGTTTTTTTATTGCAAATCCTCTCCTTTTCCTTTGTTCATCCTCCTTTTATTTTCTTCGTATTGTTTCGTTTTGCACAATTAAGTAATGGCACATACAAACGTGTGAGATTATCTTTTTATTTTCACAAACCTCTAGAAGAACTACTATTTTATCAATATGTTTCTAATCATATCTACCGTGTAGCATCTCTACTGTGGCCGAGTCGACACCCATTATTTGTGAAGGAGAAAGTTATACGACAGTTCTGTCGCACCGTTTGTTCTTAAATTTAAAGTCACAGTAAAGTCATTTTATCACTTTCAAGCGAATTCGCAAGTTCTATCTCTAATTTACCTTTACAAGTTCGTTAAATTTTTGACAGAGATAAATGATTCCTTCGTAATTTAAATTTGATTAAGATTTTTTGCTAATAGGCAAAGCTTTTGATGGTAGGTAAATAGTATGTTTTACGGATAAAAGTATTGAGAATTAGGTAGATATAATGTTTTAAAGTCACGAATTATAACTTGTATTAGCTAAATCACCCAAAGGAATACCAACAAGGTATCCTATAAAAACCTCATTAACTCTAAATTAACTAACATAATTGAAAAGTTGAATCTATTTTCTGGACGGGTATAGAAGGGTTTTCTTATGCTGTAATATTAACGTCAAGTCCTGGGAATCCCTGTATATATCTGGCATTTTCTAACATTTTAAACCATTAGGTCACTTTAGCAAAGAATTAGGTGAAAAATGATTACATTTATTTTTTGTCATATTTATTTTTTACGTGCAGAAAAAAGTTGCTTTTTACTAAGACTTAAGGGCCGTTTTTATAAACTGATCTCGGCTGAGATGCCTGTCTCAAAGTACGTCAAAGTAAAACAATAAGTCATAGAAAACTGCCATTTAATTTTCAGTACTTAACCTGACGATCGGTCTGTGCTGAAATGAAAACTAATGTATTTTAACATTAAGCCTTCAAATAAACACAACGTAAGCTCTCTGCAACATTATAGAAACAAGACCGTTGAGAATATAAATGAAATATAATGGTATCGTATTAACTATTAATATCTTCTCGCTCGTAAACGCTACATCGATCCACAAATAGCGCGTGTAATCGCTGCAAAGTACGCGTCAGACAGGTTCCGGCTTCACCAAATGTCATGGGATTAATAATGTTCTTTATCAATGGCATTGGTTTTTATTACCAATGGCATGGGATTATTGAATTTATTCTTCAATAACAAGAGATTATTAACGTTGTTTATTAAAAGCATGGGTTTTTTGTTACCAATGGCATGGGATTATTGAACTTATTTATCAATGGCAAGGGATTGTTAAACTTATTTGTCAATGGCATGGGTTTTTTGTTACCATTGGCATGGGATTATTGAATTTATTTATCAATGACAAGGGATTATTCAAGTTCTTTATCAATGGCATGGCTTTTTAGTTACCAATGGCATGGTTTTTTAGTTACCAATTGCATGGGATTATTTAATTTATTTATAAGGGTTTATTTAAGTTCTTTACCAATGACATGGAACTATTAAAGTTCTATACCAATGGCATGGGATTATTAAACTTTTTAACCAATCGCATGAAGTTATTAAAAAAAATGAATTTATACTGTTCTCAAAATTTCAAAACAATACGATAACACGTCAAAAACTTTTCGGTTTTTAATGGCAATAGAGGGCCTGAATGTATTTAGGGACACGTTCAAGGTAACGTTTTATTCATATTTGTATGTTGGTGCAACGTGCACAACTGTCAAGATAATCTATTTTAAGTCCTTGACAGATAAACGTCATTTAAATGTAATGTAAACAATGAATCGAAACATTATAATTTTATTATTTTTGAGTATGTTTTCTGTTTGTTTACCATTGCTGGTTACTTAGTCTTCGATTTACACCGCATTCTCTGCATAACTCTTCTACCTGAACTCGATTTGGTAAACACATTAAATTTAATTGCTTTGATAGGTACATGGTGCACTACGAGGAATGTTTGTGTCGACGTTTTCAAACTCTTGAACAACTTCAGAGGACTAATATTGATTATTTGGGCCATTTTTCTTTTTTCATGCCTAAAAAAACGTCCCTTAACGTGAACGTTTGTTTACAGTAATAATTTTCAACAAAATTAGATGACATTAGAAATGCACACAATTTTCAGATTCTGATCTACGTACCTGATTTATGTTTTATACCAAATTGTGTGGGGCTCGGTAAAAAAAGGCTAATATAGTAACGCAGTGGTAGTTATTTGCAAGGGGACGTGGAGACTGGTAACGTAGTGGTAATTGAGCAGCAAATTCTTGTTTTATATAGAAAAAGAACGAAAATAGTGGGTAAACTTACAGTAAAAAGTGGAACCTGGTTAAGACTTAACGTGGTGCTCCTATAAGATAATCTAAAGATATCTTGAATTTTCATTTCTATTTTAGGCATGAAAAAGAAGAATGGCCCATTTATATTATTTGACAGGGATGGCTTGAAAGACTAATAATATTAGAAGTTTTTTTTATGTTAAAGAGAAGTCACACGAGTACTCACGCCATCTGGGGGGTTATTACGACATGGCAATGCAGTTCATTTTACGGCGAGCGAAAAGGACAGATATATAGAAGTAATATAGCTCTGTCTCTCTCTCTCTCTCTCTCTCTCTCTCTCTCTCTCTCTCTAAGTGTAATCTGAACTACATAGCTATGTCATAACAACCCCCCTGATGGTAAGTGAGATCTGAGACCCATAGACATTGTCAAGACTGCAATCACGAGACTGCAATCCTAAGTAAAGTCAATCAGTAAAATTATTATAAGAGTAGAGTAAAAATACTTAATCAAACAACATTGACGTGACAATTGCGACGTCAATCTGAAACGCGCGCTAGTTGTCCGAATTGGTATTCTGTGGTCATTTTTGAGAAGTCTATAACTTTTTATGTAACGCCACTTAAATGTTGATAATTAACGTAGAACGCTACAAGTGGTAAAATAAAAGTTATTTATAAACGTTTATTATTAAAATATTTCAAATTGAATGCAGGGAATCGAGTCGAAAAATATATTCCACGAAATTATTTGAATTTTCATACATAATTATTATTAAAAACAAGTGTGTCTCAGCAGTCATAGACAATGGCAAGTAATTGCTTGCTTTGTAATAATAGAACTGAGTGAACAATGCAATGCAATTGAGTGATATAATACTAAGAAAACCATATAAAACGATGCTACTAAGGGATCATTTTTAAATTTTAATGAAACGAGTGAATATACTCGTTCTTAATTGTTGACAAAAGTGATAACAAGTACATGTTGTTGTTAGGCCTTACTTTAAAATTGAGAGTTAGTGAACTATTTAGCTTATTTAAAAAAATACGTTCAAAATTTATCGTTAATTTAAAATTGACACACGGTAGCCTACTTTTGTTTGATAAATGCGTGTTTATAAACTAAAATAGCGAAGCCTTTATTGCACTTTGTGACATGTTATAATGATAAAGTAAGCTTAGGTTTAAGACAACGTCTAATACCTAGTCCCATTGTTAACAATTTGACACGACTAAAACATTTCAATTCTTTAAACTAAAGGTCAGTTGGAACATAAGTACTTTCTCACATAAAACCACGTTGTGAAATAACTGTGCAATTCTTAAAAAGTACTTGGTTTGGACGCTTAACTTTAATTTCGCCAGGTAGAGATTCCATTGTGTTCTTACAATTAAAAAGATTTCCACAGCGGAGAATAAATCTTCTTTTGTTTTAAACACGCACAATCCAAACTTCGAAATTACGCTGAAAACAAAAGCTGAAACAAACAAAGTCACGCCCTCTCGCTCTTTCTCTGGAAGAGTAAAAGTGTGGTGTTATTTTAAATTGTTTTTTTTTACGGAATCTTACATCAATCAGAGATTCCGCGAACAGGCGACATTGAAAAACGGATGAAGCCACTGTTTTGATAGGAAAAAGACTTTCAATTATGTGCTTTTGTCGTGTCCAATGACCTTTTTGCGTCCAAAAGTAAATTGTGACGGTGAAAATATCTCCTACGGCACATGCGCGAACGGTGCCAGAAATAAACTCCTGCGCACGGATCGTGTTCCTCAGTACCGCCTAGCGAGCTGTGAGCACCGCCTGTGATAAAACTAGTCGAAATTCGAATTTTAAGTGACCACGGCTGCGATCATGACAAGTAACTGGCCAGTGTCAAATAATACCCAATAACCCATTGAGCCCCGCTTGTGTGGATTCCACGTGTTTTTTTGATGTGGCAATAATTAACTGTAAGTACTGCTTTGTTGGCTTTTGGCGCTCTTACAAAGCTGAAAAGGTGCGTGAATTGCATGTCCTGTTTGCTTTGTCTTCCGATCTATCCTTGCGGAAATAGGTATACAAAATTGTAGTAAAAAATACCCTTCATAATGTTTTCTGTGATGTTTTAATGATCCATCCAACAACCAAACAACAAATTTCCAATCTTTAAGAGATCTTGTTTTTTTATCAAACATTTATTTCCCATTGTTTATTTTGCAAACTCTTATCAATTTTGTATAAACTTGAGCTAAGCAAAACGTTTAAATTAACTTCCACATAAAATATCTGTTCTAATAATAATATTTATCTATGAATTATAGCCCCATTTCAGATATCCCGACAACGTTATAAATATTAAACCATACGTAGTTCATATTATATTATTTTGTGCTTACAAGTCAAACTTTTCTCAGTAAGAATTTAACGATAGCACTATTACTTAATATCTACACTAGATATTATTATCGCGTGAATTAATAAGATATACGCAAACAGTAGCGTCAATTAGAGTGTAAATTGTTGACTCTTATCTGCTAAGCGCAGTTTTCTAATAATTAAAACCAATTCATGCTATGTGATAATAGCTCTACAGTCAGTGCAATTAATAACAGAACCGTTTGTGCGTTACTACTATTCTTTTCAAAAAATCTCTTGACATTAACATTATTCGTTCTATACTAACTAATAATTAAAAGTAGGGTTATTCCCGCAAATAAAACAGACACCGCTTTCGCATTAAATGCGTAATACGAAAAACACGTTTCCTTTGTTAGTCCCTAAGCCAAATACGACAAAACTGATTCGAGGAAGAAAAATATAAGAGCTGGTGCCAAAACCGTTTAAAACAGTGATATCATTCGCAGCCGGATAAACATTTTGATGGTCATATCACTGGAGAATATCTCAGTGGCAATGAAAACCTTAGTATTTATCAATCAAAAGATAAAGAGTGCTTTGGTATTGATTGGATACATTTATGCAGGGTTCGGATACCGGTTAAATTTTCAAACAGTTATTATGTACTTGACACAAAACCTTTTCATTTCGGTTCCATTCGCATTTAAACCGGTTTTTATAGGAACCTTTATATAAAGTTATTTTCAAATTAACCGGTTTCGAACTAAATAAACCGGTTAATCTAGACACATACCGCGCTCATCTTCGTATCACAAGTGCAACAAACGCTTTGGAAGGTTAAAATTGTCATCAAATATAAAGTTCTCAAAACGTTCGCGTTACCTAGTGAAGTTCGGAACAAAACCGAAACAAACCGGTACTAACCGGTATTTTTTAAACCGGTTCCGAGCCCTGCATTTATGTTGTTAAAAAGGATAATTTATTGAGTTAAACCCTAAAACACGTTCAGAGCATTTCACAAATATATTGTGTAGCAACATTAAGTAAAATAAATATCAGGGGATAATCTCAAACAAATTGACCTAGCCCTAAACTAAGCTTAAAGCTTGTACTATGGGTACTAGACAACGATAAACATACTTATATAGAGAAAACATCCAAGACTCACGAACAAATACTCGCGCTCATAACACCACTGGGATTTGAAACCAGGACCGCTAGCTTCGAAGGCAGGGTCACTACCGACTGGGCTAAACGTGCCGTAGAATCTATTATTTTTATCGTTCACAAAGACTTCAAAATCATCAAAACAATTCAAAAACATTTCCGATTTCAATAGCTTTCATCTTTAAACAATAAAAGAAATTCCTGATCGGAATGAAAAGAAATACAAATTTATAAAAGCTTTATTATTGATGGCCGATAAACCTGTGTTACACGAGTAACTTCACAATTTGAACAATTTACACCGCTGCCGTATTTCCGCTCATTTCGTGATGACCTTCATTCGTGACCTCAATAAATAAATGTTGATATTTCGCATGTTTTTCAGTCCGTCGTGTAATTATATTTTTCGGTCAAGGTATCTTGAAGAATGTACGCTCTTATGAAATGAAAACTATTTTATGATATTAAACTAAGGCTTGAGAAATGGTAAAGCTTAGTTTTGTTATTTATTATTTTGTACCTTTAGATTCTGGCCAACGTATTGGTTCCTCTACAGTCAATTCTTGAAATAATAAAATGAATAAGATTGGATAAAACTATAAATTGAGCTGAATTTGTAACAGCTAAAAGACAAACAATGACGTACTGCACGTAGACTTTCCGGGAGAGCATGACGTGCGGTCACGGAAATGACGACATACTTATTTATTATTTCGTATATACGTGGTACGGATAGGACGTATCTAGGAAACAAGTTTGAAGGTTAACTAATTGAATACGAAATACAAGGTGATTTAAAAAAGAGTCTACGCACATTTTAGCTTTACCTTATGACCATAGTCACACAGTTTTGTTTGACAAGAAGACAAAATTGACATTAACAATGGGTACATAATTCTGATTTGATCAAAATTCCGAAAGCAATGTTTTGATAAAAGACTTAATTTTTTGATATCGCTTATAAATCAAACATAACCTCACAATTAAGGCAATTAAATTATGCATGAAATCTCAACTAGCTAGTCGCTAGCTATTATCTAGTATAACATAACTAATCACATGAAAATTCAGCCAATTAAATAGAATTCGGAATTTTAAGTGTTTTCCTTTAACAATATGCTGTAAGTAGTCATATTCATTGACTAACTTAATTATATTTTAGTTCGATCTAAATGAAAACTATGCTTTTAATTTGCCAAAGAAAATGTATAAATAGATTAACAGCTAACAGCTTACGATAGTGAAACTGAAATCTATTAAGACGAGAATAGAAAATGACGTTTGCATGACGTGTTGACTAAGGAGTTCTAAATAATGATTTCGTAATTGTATATACGTAAGCTTCTTGATACGATAACACATACAATATTATTTTTGTTTGTTGAGGTTTTCTGAATGAAATGTATGACTAGAAGATTTAACTAAACAAAACGTCTAAAAACTTTTGGCTTCGTCATAAATATTCAGTGCCAGAAAACTCAAACCCAAAAAAATCACTACGGTGATTCATTTTGTTACAAAACTCCGTGACTCAAACACCAAAAGTATCGCCTATCGACAAACAAAAAATAATTACCTCATCTCCTAACTGTCACACTTCTTTAAATATCACGTATTCTCGTTTCATTATCTCGAATACTTTCGTCTATATGCATTAGAAAACTTTCCACGGCTCTTAAAGTGAGAGTTCTACGGGCTAAATCCGTTTGCACTTTCCTTAGCTCACCCGCACTTCTCTTCGGATGGTTGTTATTATGGAAGCCGTGTGAAACGCCAGACGTTCTTTCTATTTATAAGTTTGCCGGATCATTGCGGAAAACCATAGCGCGATCACCAAATTTAATCTCCACGTGGATGCTTCTAAAAACAAACCTATGCAGCGGATATGGCGTAAAGTAAACACTAATTTGATCTTTAAACCGATACATTTTGTGTTTAATATGCAATCAACATGTTACTAAAATAAATTACGCAGTCAATGTCGAGTTTTCAATATCGCAGTGCAGAGCGATGAAATTGAACCGGCACATTACAATTATCAGCTTAAAAGTACTTAATAATATCAATGTATCTCGTTTTAATAAAGTGAAAATTAAACGTGAACTTTAATGACTGTGTTGGGTTTGAAATGTCACGTTTCACTGCCTTTTTATTTATTTATTAATGATAAAATCCCTGTTTGGTTTTAAGCTTTATTTTGATTGTCTTTGCAAACACTTAACAACCATTTTTATATAGTTATTATATAGTATGTACCTGTTGATAGACGTTATAGCATACTTGTTTTTGCGTGACCCCGTATTTCATGAGTGTGATAATTATATGTTTTCTTCCTCCAGATACGTAAAGAAGATAAGCAACTATGGAGCAGTTCGAGTCACTTCTGACGTGCTGCGTCTGTCTAGACCGGTACAGGAATCCAAAGCTGCTGCCATGTCAGCACAGCTTTTGTATGGAGCCGTGTATGGACGGCCTAGTCGACTACGTAAGGCGACAGGTACGAGAAATAATAATAAATACCTTAGAGAAGCGAAAAACCTCAACGTTGTAATTATAAACAATCAGAGTTCAAGGTTGTTTATTTAGTTTTTGTTTTTCAGGTCAAATGTCCAGAATGCCGTGCAGAGCATCGTATTCCGTACCAGGGTGTACAAGGTTTCCCAACCAATGTCACCTTGCAGCGGTTTTTAGAGCTTCACGCTAATATAGCTGGGGAACTTCCCGATCCGACAGCTGGACAGGTTATGGAAAGGTGTAATGTTTGCTCAGAGAAAGCGTATTGTGCGCCGTGCGCACATTGCGACAAAAAAGTCTGCGAAGACTGCAAGTCAGCACATATGGAAGTCCTACGCAGAGAAATCGCAAGGATCAACAATCAAATAAGACGTGGTGTCAACAGACTTCAAGATATCCTTTCAGTCGTCGAGCGAAATACAATAAGCCTCCAATCAAACTGCGGTGCAGTGGCAGGAGAAGTCGATGAAATCCACAAAAGACTTGCCAAAGCTCTTAAAGATAGAACTGACTTTTTAAGAAACGAGGTTGATCGTTATCTGGCTACTGAATTAAGAAACTTAACACATCTCAAAGATAATCTAGAGCTAGAACTAAGTAATATTCAAAGTAATTGTGATCTCGCAGACAAGTACATGAACGATGACGTCGAATGGGAAGACACAGAATTAGTTGACACAAAAGAAATTTTCCTGAAAACTGTTGAGTTCTTAAGAAACTTTGAATATGAAGCCGGCGACTATAATCGAAGAGTTCGTTTTGTTATGACTCACGACCCTAATCAGCTGGTTGTGCATGTGGCAAGCTATGGAGAGCTAAACATAACTCAGCCTAACGCTTATTCAGGAGCCAGCCAACAAAGCCAAGCATTGACCAGATCTAAGAGTGATCATCGTCTTGCTACGCAGTTCCGTCAGCAGGAAGAATCTAAAGGATACACTGAGAACGACGAGCCAGTTCTAGGTGGTCGTAAGTTTGGAGAACGTCGCCCGCCCCCACCTGAACGGACAACGACGAGAGATTACGGAGCTACGGACGATTACAGCGGATATGAATCGGAGCACAGACCTTCTCGAAGGTTCCGTTCTCGATTTGTCAGAAGTCACCAAGATAATGACTCTGATACTGAAACCCCAACGCGTAACGTCAAAGCAGAGCCGAAAGAGAAGGAAAAGGAAAAAGTGGCTGACACTGAAGATGCAACAAGGGGACCTCTTAGTGGAATATTCAGACTTAGCGACTGCCCGCGCGTTATGCAAAGGATAATGGATGTGGACAGTGGTAAAAAAAAGGAAAAAAAGGAACCACCACCCCCTCCCAAACCGGTGCAGCCAGCACCTCAGCCACAGCGACGAGCTCCACCAGCGCAGCGTCAGCAGAGTGAAGATGATGAAATATCCCGACTCAAAAGGCAAAATAAGGGTGCGGCGTCATCTCAAGAACCAGACCGCGTACCACCACGCGCGGAGGAAGAACGCGCCTCTATCACTCGTAAACCACCCACACCAGCGCGGGAGGTGAGTTGGGAAGATGAGGAGAATTAAACGGGCGACGCGACGTAGACAATAAGGCAGATCATCGATATACTAACAAGAAAAACGCGACAACTAACGGCATTCCATAAAATACACTCCACGTTTAATTAACACGCACACAACACAACACAAATGTTCTTACCGTTTTGGTACCAATAGCGAATTTCGATATATTTCTCAGGCTTCCAGCGACGGTGAATCTGACGAATCTCTTGGAACACTTCAAAGAAATCAGCGTAAAAATGCTGCGCCTGCTCCCAAACCAGCAGTCACACCCGTCAGAAGACCGTCGGCTACAGAAACCACTCCCCACCGCCCCGCGGCACGCGCACCTAGCACTGAATCTAGCGCTTCGACTGAAAGTTCCGGCTCGGCGGTTAAACACACAGGTGCGATACTATCCATCGCAGAGTTAAAAGCAAAATATAATAGTACCGAGCCTCCATCAACACCTGGAAATCGTTTCTTTTCCGCAGGCAACGAAAGAACAGCTCCGGCGACAACGAACGGAACAGCCGGCGGCGCGCAACGGGTGCAAAGCCGTTTTGTAGGCTCTCAACGACCCGTTCCCGCCCCGGTGCCCGCCGAGCCGGCTCCAGCTGACTCCGACACAAGCTCCGAAGAAGAGACCGACTCGTCAGAGGAGAGCGAAGAGGAGCCTGCATCGCAAAGGAAGCCCGAGAGCCAGGCGATAGCTCGCAGCGACATTGGACCGCTGCTCGCGCGTAGTAATAATGCACGAAACGACGCGGTTGATAACAAAGCCAAAGAAACACCTGCCCCGTCTCGGTACCGCACAAGAAACACATCTCAGACTGAAGAGGAGCCAGCACCTAGGTACGGTGCCAGTGGTTCTTCTTATAGCAATCGTTATGGCACCTCCAAGCCTAAAGAAGAAGAACCCATTTCTTCAATCGACGATGAGTCCAAATATCCCACTGCACGCTCGAGATATCTTGCTTTGAAAGAACGACGCAATCGTCTCGCTAGAAGCAAAAGCAGTCACACTGGTTTTGGTATGGGAGACGAAGATGACCAAGATGAACCCGTATCTCCCACAACAGCATCACCTTCAGCGTATTTAGCGGCTCGATACGGCTCTGGAACCGGTGGTACAGAGTTGTCTCGCAGCCGATCTTCACACGCTCTAAAATCAAGAGAGAGCTCACCAGAACGGCCGGTGCCAGGTGAAAAAGACGGAGCAGCCTTGAGTTCATGGGCTAGATATTTGAAGAATAAGTACGGAGCGCGGGGCAAAGATCGCGATACGAGCAGCAGCGCGTCGAGCACGTCTCGCCGCCTGTCTCTCGGGCTGCCCTTACGTTCGGCTAATGAGCTTGCCAGTTCTGATGATGATTCAAAAAACGCGGCAGGCTCCCCCATCTCCCCTACGGCGGCTACAGCAGCGGTAGCAGGTTAGAATAACGCGTGGCGTGTACATAGGTTTGACGCTTGGATTCTGGGTTTCCTCTTTCCTGCATTCATTATTTTGTATCTAATTATGATTTTGTTCGTTCAGGTTTCGCAGCAGCAGGTTCCTCCCCTAGGAGCCAGTATCTGCAGAAACGCCGTTTACAATTCAGTGTTGGGAGTCGGGGGAGCGAACCCGGATGTTTTACTTGGCCTCGAGGTATCGCTGTGGGCCCCGACAACAACATGGTCGTGGCCGATTCATCAAACCATCGAGTGCAGGTTCGTGTAACAAGTTACATTCTCATTTAAGTTGGAAATTGTTATGGCGTCGTTCTGAACTTGAGCCGACGACGGCCCGTGCAAGTATGCGGTGAATTTGCATGATGAAGCTTAATGGGTTTAATGTTCGATTGCAAGTTAAATACGGTGACGCATTCGTATAAAAGTTAACAAGCTTATAGTGGTACCTACGTTAACTTGTTCATGTCAATAATTAATTATACAGTAAATTTAACGTGCTCACCCGTACTCTCGATGTTAAAAGTAATTTTAAAATGTATATTCAGAGTAGTAAAAAATAATTCGAAACATTATTTTTTTGACATCCAGGTGTTCGATTCCAATGGCATTTTCGTGAAAGAGTTTGGGCAGTACGGCAGCGGCGAGGGAGAATTCGACTGCCTCGCTGGAGTCGCCGTCAACCGCATCGGGCAGTACATCATTGCGGACAGATACAACCATCGTATACAGGTTAGACATGGTTCAAATATTAGTGCCATATTTAGTGCCAGCAACCCACTAGGCGGGTTCTCTGTTTGTAGGCGGTTTCGCTACAAAGCGGAAAAGGATGGGAATGTTACGAGCTCTTTTACAAAAGCTGAGGTGACAGAGGGTGTCAATTTTATCACTTCCTTGATAATATGTAGAATAAAGTAAAATTGACAAATGTACATCTAATAACAAGTTCAGAATAGATTATTAAATTAGAGAAATCATAATGCGAAGGTTCAATGATGTGATGATGTTGACGACACGTCAAAAGAATGACGTCAGTCAGTTGTTCATCAATTTAAAGTTTAACTTTATCGCATTATTTATTTAGTCTGTTTAATATCATATTTGTCAAACATGAAAAGCAAATTGCATTTTTCCTTCAAAGAGAAAAATGGCTGCGAAATTTCTTGACGCATTCATTTTAAGCTTTGAAACAAATAGGATTTGAGTCTGGTGAAGAAAGAGATAAATGATATTTTAAACGTAAGCGCATTATGATGCGAAATTCTGTAAAAGGGTCACTCTATATGAGAACAATGTTTCCTTGGGATCGTCCGTTCCTAAAAAATAAATAAAGGATCGTTTAACATAATGTTTTGTTTGGCTAATGTTCAGTGAAAGGGTGCTGAGAGTGAGAGTATCAATATATTTTTAGGGAAAACTTCATTTTGAGCGTTATTATATCGGCTTCTTAGCGAGCCTCAGGGCCTCCTATTCTATTGAATTGCCTTTGACGTGATATAGTTTTGTTTCTAACTCGGCCGCTATTACTGTCAAGTAAATAAGAGCTATCAAAACGATGACAAAACGATACTACGTCAAAAGCAATTCGCTTAACCGTGTAGAATCCCAGCCCAGCCAACAACAAATTGTAAGACTCAATGTGCGACATTCCATTTGCAATACAGGGTGTCAAAAAATGTGAATCAGATATTTCGCGGAGTGATAAATCGCACAATTCTGATCGACCTATAGATACAACCGGTTATGGGCAATTCTCGTTTTACTATAAAACTCGGATGATAAATGCACTGTCAGATGCGAAGGTACATGTGATGACGATAGCCAGCCGAACACTAGTGTAAAGCAGGGAGTATTGGTACATAACTATACGTACTCTAAAATAACTGAGGTGATTGTAAAACAATATAACACTAGGCTATAAGTTAATATTTTACGCTTAATGGTCCCTGACATTTAGCAATGACAAATGAATACACGTCACTATTATTACAAAAAAAATATATTTCATAAGTAACATAGTGCAAAATAAAACTAGGTGGGTAGTTTTTTTCGAAGGCCCTAATTTTTTTTCACATAAAAACGTTTTAACTACTTACTATCCGTCATAACTCGTAATTTAATTTTGTTTTCACTTCAAGTATATTATTATGTTATTGATTTATACTTTGAATAAAAAGGTATTGATTTTGTCAGCGGAGTCAAGTAGTGACAAGATTATTTTGTTTAAATATAATACGTTAAAATTACAGTGATTTATTATTAAGTCACTAAACTTGTCTAGGTTATACAGAGATTTTCCTCTTTAGGGCTGTTACATTGTTACTGTTACAAAGGTGATATAAATAATAAAAAAATAGGTAATAAACAAAACAAGCAATTTTTAATGCATTCGAGAAAGCTTTTTAAATACCCAATGGAAACGGTTTCAAATTTGCAAATTTCCCCGAGGTGCTTTCGTACTTTTTTCAATTTGTCTATTTCTTTTGCTTTTCTCCGATTGCTGCTATAGGGTGTTCATTAAAAAAGATTTACATTTTAAGTTTTAATGCAATATTAACTATGAAGAAAAGGTATGACTATCAAATCTGTACGACAAGGTCTATAAAAGTATAGGTACGTCTAAATATTTGAAGTTGACATAAAGACTGTTAACGTCTAAAATGACTCTAATAATTAGAGATCGAATAAACGGAAGCCAATTTACTTAAAGTTTGCGAGAGGTTGCAATGTAGAGTGGTTAAAACCGGGATTAATTACTGACTCCAATTTTTTTAGTTTAGGTAAATTAGTTCCGTTTAAAAAAAAATGTATTACAATAATTAGGTACTATGAGAATAACAAAGAAAAAATGGTTTACCTTTCTAATAGTCATAAGTAGGCATATTATGGTTAAAAATATCATTTGCACCCTGGAACTACTCGCTAACACTCGAACAGCCTAAATTTTTTGAGATGCCTTTGATCACCTTCATCCCTTGGTTGCCAAGCTACCTAGTTTACTACTATTATTATCTATGTAATATTTAATCCTTAAGTAATTTTATCGCTTATCTTGTAAGCAAATTTAAATATTTATTTAACCCTGTCGTTTCCAATTTTATGTTTGTAACACTACTTTTGCATTGCTTTCTTTGTACACCCAGTGGTCCGGATGATTGTTTTATGGTTGAAGTTCTAATCTTATTTCACGATTTTATCGTTACATTTGAAAAACCACGACTGAGAAAACCTAGCAAGGTATTTTAAAGTCACTCTATAAGCGTTTATACAGGATGATTGGTTATTTAGTTGATAAATTCACGCATGCCCGAAACGTTAACTGCGTTCAATTGCGTGTAGTCGGACTTAACGAGATTGTGAATTTATATTGATGTGTGATTCATGACTACAAGCATATTTCTAGTAATCAGCACAGTAAAAATATTAATTACAGATTTACTTTGAAGTTATATACTAAAAACAAGAAATCATTCAAAATACTATCACACAAAACTGAAGATTTAATTTTACATTTGTTTTAAAATACGATATTAAATGACACTTCCTCACATAGGGCACGCAAACATTATTCCTCCCTGTAGTAAAAGTCCAATTTTGCATTGTTATATTATTATTTTTGTACAGACGCAGCGCGGGTTACATTTGTGTTTACAACCCTATACTTGTATTTATAATGTCATTTTTTTGCCATCAGGTTTTCGATCCTCAAGGCAGGTTCCTGAGAGCATTCGGAAGCCAGGGCACAGGGGACGGCAAGTTCAACTACCCATGGGGCATTACCACAGACGCGCTTGGATTCATATACGTGTGTGACAAGGAAAACCATAGAGTTCAGGTATTTACCTATATACATTACTTGCTATTTTATTTTACGACTATTGATAGTCTATAGAAGCGACTTCAATAGTGACTATTGTAGTTTATTTTTTCAAGATTTTTAGATAAATTGTGTTTGTAACACATAAAATACTAGGTACTTATTTTTCTCACACTATTTTTAAGCAACAGATCTAAGTTGTCTTGAAATACTAGTAAAGTTTGTCAGTAATATACTTATTGTGCCAGCAATCTTGCATCAATTTCTTAAACCTGAAACACCCTGTATTTTTAACTAGTCGTTATCTTGGTTGAAACTAATAGTAATGTATATTATCCAGGTGTTCCAATCCGACGGCACGTTTGTGGGCAAATTTGGTTCCTTCGGCTCCAAGCTGGGCCAGCTGGAACATCCCCACTACATCGCCGTGTCCAGCACCAACCGTGTCCTGGTCTCCGACTCAAACAACCACAGGATCCAGGTCTTCGACGTCAATGGGAGGGTGCTGTCATCATTTGGAGATGAAGGTTCTGAAGACGGACAGTTTAAGTTCCCGAGGTAAGCTATAGTATATTTTATAATTAAAGCATCTTTGATAACTTGATTTTTATAATTTGACCACATACTAACTACTATAACGTGAACTATTTTTAAACCTTTTTTTTTTCAAGGGATACAAGTGACCGTAAAATTAGACCTTTTTGTTCAAGAAACATTTAGTTTAGAATTTTTGAGCGTCAGAAATAAAACATTAAATCAATATTCGTAAGACTAAAACCTAACATTGTTCACATGTCACCACCCTTTAGTGAAAGAAAGTTATCAAATAGCACAAAATTATTATTTAACTGTACGACAGTTGCTTCGCAAGTTGGCTCGGTTATAAATTTAAAATATTCAAGAAGGACGTCTGGAGAACGATTCTGTTAAAATAGAACTGCATTATGCAGTGCAAGCTTTATACGTTGATAGCATGCATTGTTATGTTTTAAGCTTCATCTATGGTGTTTATAATTTAACAACATTAGATTATCTGCTCCCTTATACTTTTGCAATTAGGTTTGTCGTGTTTTTATAAAGGGATAAATAAAACACCCCGTACGTCAACGAAGTTAATTGTATAAAGGTGTGTACACAAAATATCATCCTATTTTTTTACGTCCACCAAATGAATTTGTTTCAGTACTGGTCCTCTATTCTAGGAGGTAAAAACCATGTCATCTTTGACGTGTTAGGGTTTTCCCAGACCTATCGACGCGAAATCGGCTTGAGCCGGTAATGACGGCGAAAATGACGTCGCTCCGTTCGCAACGCCGAATCGAGCCGAGCCGAGCCGAACGACGCCTTTTTAACTCTTACTGCACGGACATAAAACTTTTTCTTACCGGCTCAAGCCGATTCTGCGTCACTAAGTCTTGGGAAACCCTTGTGCTATTGTTTTTAACTCGTCCGCCATTACTGTAAAGTAAACAAGAGGTATTAAAACGTTTAAAATACAATAACAAATCAAAAACGATAATAGTTTTTACCGCCTAAAATCTCGGCCCTGATATACATCGTAGATCGTAAATTCAGTAAATCTGCGTCAAGCAAAACATTTCTGCAGTAAGAAGTCAGCAAAGCTCTACTTTGTGTTAAATAAAATAAACTAAACCGTGCATTCGAACGATTCGAACGAAGATTCAAAACTTTGCCTATTTTTAGCTAAATAAATGACAATCTGTTCTAAATTTAAACATTCCGATTTCTCAAGTCTCACTCATGCCTCCGCGTAACTACAACTCTTTAACGGCGGCGCCGTTTAGTCTCAGTTCCATAAACAAACTGTCGGAGTTCCTACATTATTATTATAATGAACAGTGTAATATCACAAATATTTGCTTATGTACAGCAGCTTTAATTGATGAACAACTATATAACCTTGTCGCATAAAACCAGCGATTAATTCCTATGTAATTTCTATCTCGTCACTTGACGCTGTCATTATGACAAGGTTCTATGGTGGATTAACATTTAGAGACCTCGATGGTACACGAACATTGAAATCAACCTAGCAGCAAAGTGAATTCCAATGTTTATAGCTACACTACTGTTGATATTATCATAGTAATACGTTGTAACAATCGCGCGACTTAAGTCGACGCCGAAGTAAACACGGTACGAATCGAATTCTGTTGTATCTCGTGAATGTCTGTGTTTGTTTCAGTCTCTAGTATTTACATAACTATGGGGTTTGAAGATTGTTTACATGAAAATTAAACGCTACATTTGTATGTTAGGGTAAAATTAGGGTTTTGTTTTAAACATGACTGTCATTTAAGCATAATCCACAGCGAGGAAGAAGAGACAATTAAATTCGTATCAATAAGCTTGAAAAAAAGGGTACCTACTTACTAAAAAAAACATGCATGAATTTCTATAAAAACAATGTGCGGTCAAAAGCAACAATATCTATACGGCCATCGAATTAATTAAATGTGTACCTAGACCTTATTGTCAGTGTGTCTATGACTTTGACTGTTACTTTTGTTATTTGAAACGTTATTCCACTAAGTACTAAACAGGTTGCTCAACCATGACAAAATAATATCCGGTCTTTAAATATTAAAATATTTGTAAATTTTATTGTTAAAATACACCACACAAACCGGCTGCTATTTTATCACAAACCGAATATTTAACAAAAAAATACGCGTTTTGTTTTACAAGTAAACTAACAATAGTAAGTTATGGCTTTGTCTATTTCAATGACTTCGCAGGCAATCCAATCATTCCGAGCCATCAATAACTTCAAAAATTGTTATTTTCCATACAAATATAAATGTTTCTTCGAAGGGAAATGAGAATTGCGATCGTTTCCTCTATAGGATTTGATTTCCTTGATTCTCTGTGAATATATTATTTAAAATAATATTTTACATCGATTTTTTTAAGATTTCTACTTTTATAAAACAATATTAAGCGTTGATTTATTTTTAAAAATATTTTTTTGAAATATTTTTAACCCCCTTCATAAAAGAGGGGTATTACCTCGTAAAGCCCACTGGGCAATAGGGTGTACATTATCAAGGCAATTTAATTTGAACTGTGTTTTTACGGGAATAGGATTTATTTTACTTTTTTCATAAACTGAAAATTGTCATCATCGCACGAACGTAATTGAGCTTTATTGCATTGATGGTAGATTCAAAGTTCTATTAAAACTCACTTTTATATTATGGTTATATACATTTATCGTGTGTGTGTGTCTGTGTATCTGTGGCATTGTAGCTCCCAAACCGATGGAACTTTACGTATACGGTTTTTTTTTAACGAAAGCTTGTTTTAATCGAGATAGTTTATCTAGATTTCAGCTCGGCAAGAAAAGCCTGGCATTATGTATATCGCTAGATTTCAAAATGCTAAAATATTTAGTATACTTGTATAATTATAAATATAATTACTGAGGAGAAATCTTATGATGCTTCGATTATAAATACGTTGCGATACCCTTACAGGGTTGTACTTAGAAGAAAGTTTATTACAAATGCAATAATTTAAATAAATCCATAAAGAAATACTAGGGCTCATCACACAAATATAGATCACTAACTTCGTAGGCAGGGTCATGTTATGAAGATCCTTAGGCTAGGTTTACACGGCGTAATTTTTCTCTTATACCTACCGTACACGACATTTTATCGAATGTCGAAATGACAACAAAATTTGTATGGCAACTTTGAAAATCGTTCACACGGCGTCTCTGCGGGAAAATGTCGTGTTTGAGACATATTTTTTACCGTATACCGTGAGGTTTTGCCACCGAGGATGCGAGATTCTTGAAACGATTTTATCGAATGCGACTCCGTGGCGCTTGTAGGTATTAACTTTGTTTCGGTCACACGAACAAACTTGTTTCTCATGCACTGGGCACGTATACGGGAAGACCGCATACGTAAAACCCCGAATGAACCTTGCGGCTTGTGAACGGTCGTGTCGTATATGGTAAAATCGTATCCGAGAAAATATCGAATAGAATAGTCTCCGTGTGAACCCAGCCTTACACTCGTCCTTTAGAAGCCTACCACCTTACACTACACGTGTACAACAATCTTGTTGAACACTTTAGATTACCCAACACGGGTGTGGGCGCGATTTGGAGAGGCTGCCAAATATTCACGTTTGTAGGCACCATCTCGAAAGGGTGCGTGTGAATTATTTATTCGCAGATAGTTGCTGCTACTTTTTAGGGTTCAGTTAGCAAAGGGACCTTATTACTGAGCCTCCAAACGTCTGTCTATCAACAAGCTGTTATGTAATAAACCGTAATAGGGAGACAGTTGGAATTTATTACAAGTAAAATAATATGCAATAGTGATAAGGAAACCCTTTGTGTGCAATTCCGACTTGGACTTTTCCAGTTTTTTTATTTAATTAGTTCTACGGAGTATAAGGTTACAATTTATTAGGTAATTACTGGTTGCCCGCCAGCGGCTTCGCCCCTGCAGCAAATTTTCGACTTTCCCGGTGGTGTTTCTCTTTTTTTTTTCCTGTCATACAAACCTTGTCTTGACCTGACAATAACGTACACAACAAAAAAAATCATTTTGTGCAGTCGTTTGGTACATACATTTTGTTGATTGATTTTTATTTATATAGATTTAAATGACAACTACTGAAATAGAAATACTGGAAAAGGGCCGAATTTTAAGTACCCGAAACCGACGTGCGTGCATGACTCGATGTATGAATGTGGAAGAAGCGAAAGAGATTTGTCAAGATCGTAGCAGGTGGAAAGAAGTGGTCTCTGCCTACCCCTCTGGGAAACAGGCGTGATTTAATGTATGTATGTAAATGACAACTTTTCAAGAAACTGGTCACTAACTTCCGATTCTAATTCACATAAAAATAATGAAAGTTTGTAAGTCGCTTTATTATTGTTTTTATTGGTTTTCACGGACGCTGCAGGTAGAGATATCACATGTGAGAAATCGTTTTCTTTTGCGACGAGAGTAAAGTGAATTCTAAACGAATTTATTAACGGGCATAAAACTAGTGTATTATTTTGTTACAATTTAGACGTGTGTTAGCAAAGTACAGTCTTTGAGCACTTAGAAGGTGCTTCGGGTACTTCTCTCTCACTCACTCTTAATAAGAGAGTATGAGAGTAAGTGACAGACAAGTACAAACCCGAAGCAAACCTAAGAGCTAAGGCATTTGTACATCTCTGATAGAACAGATCCTCATTAACTAAATTAAGTAAAAACCGCGTCCAAATTTATGAGCTACGATGCCATAGACAGATACACACACACATACATAGATACATAGATACCCGCACCCGGAAAAGTGACAGCCATAGCTGCAAGCCTTAAAAACTTTTCTAGTTACCCCAAAATTTCATGAATACGTTATATCTTAATCCCCGACAAAAGGTTGAACCCGACAAAATGTGTTATAGATTAAACATGTGTATAGTGTGTATCGGTATCTGTGTATGTGTGCGTCTGCATATCTGTGTATGTGTTGTGTGTGTGTGTTGTGTTGGGGTCTTCAAAAAACGAGCCTACTCTTCACTAACGCCGGCATCGCAGCTGCGATTTCTCTGGTATTTGTGCTCGTATGCCTCCTATGTCACATTAAAAAAATACTGAGCGTCTTTGTATCAGTGTATCTAGTTTAACCGGGGTAGTTCCTAGCTGGGTTTGATGAAAATCAGTTCGGCCGTCTAAGAGTCACGTTAATCAAGTATTATAAAGTTCGTGTGTTAGTTTGTTACTCCTTCACGCTGCAACGACTGGACGGATTTGGATGAAATTTGAAATAGAGAGCTTGAATTTGAGCTTTTACCCTGGATTAACACATATGCTATTCATACAAGAAAATTTAAAAAGTACGCGAACTAAGTTACTGGCAACAACTAGCATTATAGTAAATAGGACAATCTTTGTCTAACTAAGATACGGCCCGAAGACCACGACCGTTTATTCGCACGTCCCTCAATAGTGACCGCGCTGGTAAATATTTGATGTGTCTTGTCCCTATTCTAGAGTGTCAGATTATATTCAAACCTACGAGTTACGATTTAGCCCAATCACAGCTTTATTATCTATATAAAAGACGGCAATGTTGCCAGTTTACATGTGTAGAAATTAACCTTTAATTCTTTATTCACGCCAAGTTCTGAAACAGTCTGTATAATAACCCCCTTACTCATAAACGTTGAGTAACGGTGGTATAGCTATACAATGTTTTGTCCTTATCTGTCAAATTCAAATGCCACAATGACAGATAAGGACAAAATATTCTATAGCTTTACCACCAATACTCAACGTTTATTAGTAATGGGGTAAGTGGTTAGAGCTGTGTGTTTTGTATTAATATTGTATTCTAACTTTTTTATATGTATATATATCCGTAACGCGCTTTAGAACTAACCTAAAACTATCCTATTTTTCCAACATCAAATAGAATGTCAATGCTCTTGGCACTTCTTTTCTATTCTAAAAATAAACGTTCTTTGAATTAACAGTTAAAAATTCGTTTATATTTTAAGTAAAATAAAAAGTTATGAAAAGGAAACACAGAACAACAGAATCTGCCAAAAGAATCAGCTTTTTCATAAACGGAACAATAAAATGGTCTATTTTCAAACGTACTTTACCCAAACAAATAGCTTAAGATTTTAACTTGAATAATAATTAACAAAAGAACTAGTTTTACCTTGGGTATTTTCTTTATTCCAATTTAAAGCGACCTCTTAACATGTTATATCTCACGATAGAAAATAAAAAAACTAAAATCTTTTCTGTAATCAGATTCAAATATAAAAAGGCAGTATGATTTTAACCAAAAGAAAAGAGATAGACCGTGTGTTATATAACTAATGTATCGTATTAGGTTTGGTGATATTTCCTGGGTAGTGATTTTCTCAAAAGCAAAGGTGAGCGAATGCAGGAGTGAATGTCCAAGCAGCGAGTTTAAGTAGTCTAGTACTATTCAACACAATAATATCGTTTTTGATCTGTTATCGTATTGTCACCGTTTTGATAACTCTTATTTACTTGACAGTAATGGCGTCTGACGTCATAGCAATACCGTAACAGGTCAACTACGATATCATTTTACGGTCGGGAATAGAGGCGCTGTTTTGTGTTAACCAGGCTGGCCTATTGTCTAACGCACTCGCAATCGCAATCGACTTCAAAGCGGAACAATTTTATTGTTTTCATTTTGTATGCAGACAAGCTTTCGATTTTCAAAATTAAAACGATTGCGATTGTGAGTGCGTTAGATAATAGCCCCTCTTAAATGGCGACGTTTGAAAATTTTTAGAGGCAAGTTTTTAATGTCACTTTGCAATCTGTTGTAAATTTTTACAGACATACAAAATGTGCCTCTGTTGTACAAATTTGTTATTTTGAGGAGGTACAACCAGTCTATCAGGAAACCTTGTTCTTAAGTTATAAACATCTTTGCATGTTTCAAATAGCCACTGAGTGAATCAAATTCTTAAAAAAAAAAACATTTTTCAATAGGATTTTATGTGTTTTAATGTTTTTAACATTATATCGAATACAGTATCAAAGGTTGCTTTTTATATATTAATCGGTAGTTTACTTCGACTGACAAAAAAACATAATTTTGAGTATAAAAATCAATGAAACTTTAGAATGTCAATTTATTTAAGACACTTTTTTAACGTCTTGATTTAAGGCAACAACTGTCTTATTGTTCATTGATAAAAATGTACGTTTGTTCACAGAGGTGTCGCAGTAGATGACCAGGGCTACATAGTGGTCGCAGATTCTGGTAACAACAGAATCCAGATCTTCCACCCTGATGGCACCTTCCTCCGCGCCTTCGGGTCCTGGGGGTCCAGTGACGGAGAGTTCAAGGGTCTTGAGGGCATAGCTGTCATGTCTGGCGGAAACATCATTGTATGCGATAGGGAGAACCATAGGGTACAAGTGTTCTAAATTTAAATTTTTCATAATTTTTTGAATTGTTTTGTTATTATGACTTTTTGGTAATGCATTTTCTTAATGGCCATTAACAGATTTTGTAAAGAGGTTATTATTATTCAGCCATACCAATAAGGTGCATTGGAGTTATAGTAATGAATTTAATCACTAATGAATTGTATAAATAGGTACATATTTACTTAACTCTATGGCCAATTATTTAATGAAATTAAGGTCATTAATGTGTCGTAAGATTCAGTCAGCTAAATATAAGTTTAATAATAATCAATTGGTTTAAATTTTCAAACATTGCATCGAAATTTATTGTTCATGTTTTTTTGCGCAACGTGAAAATCAATGTTTCAATTATTTTGAGGCCTGTTAATACAAATAATATTTTGATTTGAATAATATTTCTACATTGGACAATAATGTACTCTTTTAAGTTTTTGTACCCAAACGGTTGTATCAGTTTGTATTTTACAATTTTCTTTGTTAGTCCTATTAATTAACTTGTACATAATAAGTAAGTATAATTATTATGGTATATATTTCGCATCGCTTTTATCCTGATATTTTATTTATTACTTTCATAAAATATTTATTCTATCATATGTATCTATTGTATTATACTGTATATGTTTATTACATATAATTTCAAGGATTTAGTATTGACTTCTTATTTAGCTTTGGCTGTCAAAATTATTTGCTTCTAATAATTGCGATTTTACACTTCTGTGCTAACCCTTTGTTACCTACACCTTTTTTTGTTTGAAATGTATATTACCCTGATTTTTTGCATTTAGATGGAAAGGCTTGTACTTTTTGCTCATTAAGGGATATTCTGTTGGTATGTATTATTTTAGATTTTTTTCGAAAAAATACGTTATTAAATTAAAGTCAAAAAACATTTTATTTATTTTTAATTACATTTATTAATTTGAGACTCGAATATTATAGCATACAGTACATTACTTTTTGCAAACAACTTACTTTTGTCAGTCATCGGCTTTTTCGCGTTTCCTGTAAACACGAATAACAGTTTAGTTCAGATCAAGAGCAAGTATCGTAGCGATACACAACCGATGGTTATACATTATAGATAGACGTATACATTATAACTGGTTCCAAACACAAGACAATGATATAAATATTTTTCAACAAAAATGTAATAAAACATTCTGAATTCCCTTTCCTATCCATATACTACAAATATGTGATGCTTTTAAGCTCAAAGCTATCGTGAAGATACTCTACAATATAATAATACTCGTACGCATAGCATAATATGCCAAACAATCACATAAGCGCTTTTCTCCGGACAAAGTTTAAAATTAGGCAACGTGCATGTAATGTGCCTACGTGATTTTACCATTTTTGGAATAAATACAAAAGGCTTTATTATCATTTTGAAATACCAGGTCTAAAGGACCTTGTAATATTTAACATTATTTTAATCATTCTACTTATTTCTCTCATTTTTTTTCGTTTATTATTAAAGAATTGGTCTCTGCCTACCCCTCTGGGAAACAGGCGTGATTTAATGTATGTATGTATTATTCAGTCCAAAATGTAACGTGTCTCGTGGACTGTTTATGACAAAACAATCGTAATTCAGGACGGGCAGCTCTGAGGCTTTCTAAGGGCCTGTTGTTTGGTCAGTAGTTAAAGTAACTAATCGTTAAAAACCGTAACTAATGGTTCAATCTCAAGGAAATGTGTCAAATTTTCGATATCGGCCTGGTAGGTATTTAAAGTATGGAAATCAAAGTCCTAGTTGAAATTGAATATGATGTACGACACTTTTGATGTAAAATACGAACAAAACAGAAACTAATATATGGTATCCAATATGTCTAAGATACAACTGGAATATAAAAGTGTAAGTTACGAGTATTTCAAGTAGGTAATCACATAAGGGAGCACTTTTGCTTAGTAGACAACTTGTTTCATAAATATTTATTGGCAAGTTATTTACCGCTCGTGTAGGTACAAGTACTGTGTATGTATCTACCTATAGATATTATAATTCAATTATTTAAAATGGTTTTTTTAAGTGGTTAAAATGTTCTGTGACCAGTTATGTAGATATTTTACCGCTTGAAATGATTTATCAATGTAAACATACTAAAACAATGCATAAGATGGCGAACTACGTTCTTTAATTTACTTTAAAACTTGCATTTTTTCTCATAAATTTGTTACTATTTTATAAATGCCTGACTGTACACACATGTCATCATTCAACACACGTTGTAACTGTATTTTAATATGTTACTCCCAAGTGCTCGTAAGTTAAACATAATAATTTAATATTATATCCTATCCCCAAGGCGTAAAGCATATTTCGTACCTGTCTCATAAAAAATACACCTTGGACCTCATTTTTCGAAGTCAGTCTTCCAAATACGAGATTACGTGATACGTGACTAGTGTATAGAGTGTGTAATATTTTTTTGTACAAAGAATTCGGTCGAAAGGTGAATTTTGGGTTTTATGCATTAAGATCGAGGAAAGCCGCAACCTATGCATTAAATTTGGCAATATTGTAGAAAAAGTTAATTATTTTGCCCTTTTGTTATCGCAAATCAGTTACTTTTTAATAGAACATCGACTACCTATGTTGGTACTGCTTTTTCATGTATTTATAAGCAAAATTTATATATTGAATCTGATAAAAATCTATTTTTAGGAATCTAGTCAACAATACCAAATATAAATTATCAATATTTTATCATTTCATTAATCGACTAAGTTCCTCATTCTTCTGTAGTTAGTCTTAGTGTTTTTCAAATTCATAATAAACTCTATTGAATAACTGGTAACAAATTGTCTAGTAATTAATTAGTTCAAAGTCTGAGCTCTTCATTGTAAGTTGCTAATGCAAAAAACATCTCGAACGTTTTGGCGTTTCTCGTATAAATAACATGTAGGTACCCTTACCATGAGTTACAATTTACGTACTCGCTAGCGAGTCGAATGCTCTGTACCTCGCTGTATTCTTATAGAGTATGAGAGACAGAGCATCTGACTTGCTAGCAAGTTAAGTAATTTTATCTACACTCATATCATAAGTTCTCTATAATGCGTTCAGAATCCGTAGACAATGACCAGCATTACTTGATACAATTTTACTATGATATGTTTTCTTATCTGTAGCTGTAATGAAAAGTTAAAATTAAGATACAACTTTTGATAAAGTAATGTTGTTCAAATTTGGAACATCTTCCAAAACCAACAAAATTCAAACAGGGAGCCAATTCTAGTATCAATTGAACGTCGACTCGGTATATTTGAAGTAAAGTGTTGTACGCCATTTTGATTTCGAATGACATTAGAATAGGGACTTTATTAGTTTGTCTATGATTTAAAAAAACATTCATATTCGTGATACAGGTTAGCTTTGCCGCCATTTTGGTTCTGCCGCCTACTGAACGCATCTTAGAGTACTTATAATAATATGTGTGTAGATAAAGTAATGTATGTAACTGTACATAATTAGGCCTTAAAACACTCGTGTGATCTTATTATGAAACTCGCCTTCAGCTCGTTTCATAAAACCACACTCGT
Organism: Acleris cristana; assembly: GCA_948252455.1. Classification (NCBI taxonomy): domain Eukaryota; kingdom Metazoa; phylum Arthropoda; class Insecta; order Lepidoptera; family Tortricidae; genus Acleris; species Acleris cristana. Next base: position 6,453,878 of record OX411782.1, on the reverse strand, counting down.
ATTTTAAGGACCCTCTTTATGTATCATATACATAAAATACTATTAACTCATGGTAAACGCGAACGCAAACGAGACGACGAGACGACGGTTTACCGCTCAAACAGCAACACACTCAAGGCTCTGTGCCCTTACCATGAGTTACAATTACCGTACTCGCTAGCAAGTCGAATGCTCGCATAGTCTCAAAGCTCAATTTGTTCATGCCGGACTACTACACGACTGCTGTGGGGCGAAGTAGGAGTGAGTGAGACTGTAACCTTTTTGTCATCCCTAGAGCGCGCACTCTGCAAGTTGGTAACGTTCCTACTATCAGAGCCGTTGCGTTAAGGAACGAGTTCCTCGCACGGTTCCAGGATGCTAACGTGTTTGCCGGCAGTTGCCCAGCTCTAAAAAATGTTTTAGAACGCTATATTAACGTTTCGTATAGTAAAACGATGTAATGTCTGTTTGTTTTTTTACCTATTATTTGTACCTTTTGTGTCTTGTATGTTTGTTACAATTTTGTGTATCTTGGGCATTTTGGTTATCTTTAAGTTCAAAAGAATAGACTTAATAAATAAATAAATAAATAGTAGTCTTATAGAGTGCGAGGGACAGAGCATTTGATTATACGACGATAATTGTAACACATGGTACGGGTACTGATTACAAAACAGTTTTGTGTCCATTTATTTTAATTATCTGTTTTTCTGCTTTTCTTTACAAAGAGTCATGTAGATACTTATAAATGCAAATATAGCTTTTAGTTATAACTAAGTAAATATATATACGTATGTTGAATAAATTTTGTAAGGTTTTCAAGTTTAAAATAAAGGCTTTGTTACTGAATGTTGTTTTATTTACAAGTTGGATAAAATGTATAACTTTTAACCTTTCACTGAATTAAGGTTTTCAGATTTTAAATCTTCGACTAGTTAGATGGATAAAACTTCCGATATAATGGCGACCCCTTCTTTATGAGCTGATATTTTATCTCTTAAACGGCCCAACCGATTTTCATGAAATCTAGGTCAGAACCACCAACCGTATCCAAATCGGTTTACCCGTTTAAGAGCTACGATACCACAGACCGACACACACACACACACACATTTACATATATTTAGATGCAGTTTTTTAAAGAAATCTAGTTCAAATCGAAATGGTTCCAAGCTACATTTAATGAAAATCTGAGTCAATTAAGAGGTATATCAGCTCTGAAAAAAGAAATGCCATGAATTTGGGTTTTTTTTTATCAGTTATTACAGTTCAAAATACAGCCTCTGATAGACGCTGTTTTAGCTTATGTTATTTCTATATCACAATCATATTGTTACCGTTATAGTACATAGGTATTACTGTCAAGTTTAGTGGTCACTACCATAATATCAATGATATGAGTAGGTACGATTTGCAATGCCCCTGCATGGATAATTTTCAAATTGTATTTTTTTTTCTGGACTCTACACGTAAAGACTACACTTAATTTGTTTATGCCTTTAACTTTATTCATCATCGTTTCGGCTAGTAAGTATAGTGATGATGATTATCCCGTAATTTACGCGGATATAATATTAGATCCAGTATTTCTTATTATCATTTTTTTCACTAGTTATTGCAGTAAAATAATAAAGCATTCACATACTGTCACTGCAAAAAACCCGCCAGGCGGGTGTACTTTTTTAAACAGATTCTCGCTGTAAAGCAAAATCAGGATGCTACGGGTTACGGCGTAGCTCTCGTAGCGATGCCTTTGCAGGTGGTTATAATCTACGACGGCATATCCCACTACTTAAGACTTGTGACAACGCGTATTTTTTTTCCATATCAAGTTTGCTCCGGGTAATGTTTCTCTTCCCCTAAATCATTTCATATTATTTAAAAACTAGGTTTGTACGTTTCGGTTTTTATTACTAATAAAATAATATTTTATTTTATATTAACTTTGTATATTATTTATTTCTTAATTAAAGATTAATCCACAACAAGCTTCTTCAAATACGTATCAAGAATCATCAGCAACATAATATTTGTCAACAGTTTACAATAGTTAATCAGCAACATATATCTAAGCAGAGAAACTGGATTGAAAACTAAACGTTACAGGCGTAAATACTAAGAAACTATTGCTCTTCGACAATACGGTTGTAATGGTTTGATGAGAGACCGGTTCCTTTTATTTTTCTTATCGGCCCTAACGGCCTCTGAAAGTGCTAGCGATTTCTCTAACGATGAAAAGAATGGTTCAAAGCATAAGCGTTGCAGGAAGAAGTAATAATTAAAATGTATTCCGTAATCTAAATTGCTCGGTCTGAGGTTGTTGATCTTTTATATATCACATGTAAAGGCCGCCATATACGGAACGATCCGTCGTTACGATCGATCTGAAACGATATCGTGACGATTCATATTTCTATTGAAATTTTGATGCGATATTGCCCTTGATATTGCCACACACGTACAATCCATCGCTCGATTTCAGTCTGAACCGACGGATCGTAACGACGGGTGGTACCGTATATGGGGCCCCTTAGGCAGTAACAAAACAAGGTTAACATGGCGACGCGTTTAGCCTAGCTACATACAATACAACACATGAAAAGATTTAGCTCTGGAGGCCAAACTTGTCTTTGCATCGTCTCCTTTCCTATTTTACTTACAATTAGCTTAGGCAACGTACAGTGCGATAGCACTTAGAAAGTGCTTCGGGTTTGTACTTCTCCCTCACTTTCTCTTATACGCTCTTATTAAGAGCGAGTGAGAGAGAATCACAAACCCGAAGCATCTTCTATAAGCGATCACAGACTGTACGGTCGAATTCAGAAGTAGCTCTAGACTATACATTTACGCGACGACGCGCTGGCCTAGTTGGTAGTGACCCTGCCTACGAAGCTAGCGGTCCTAGGTTCAAATCCCGGTAAGGGCAGATATTTGTGTGATGAGCGCGAATATTTGTTCCGGAGTCATGGATGTTTTCTATGTATATGGTTATATTTCTCTATATAATTATTTATATCGTTGTCTAGTACCCATAGTACAAGCCTAGAGCTTAGTTTGGGACTAGGTCAATTGGTTTGACATTGTCCCCTGATATTTATTATTATTATTATTTATTTTGTTATAGCTTGACTAAGCTATTAATAATACCGAAGTCATTACGTCACTGCTACAAGGGACTAAAATGTAAAGTTACTTTTGAGTTCTACTCTAGGAGAGGTAGGAGACCACTGGGCAGTCGGAAGGTGCGGGCATTACCTTGGTCCCCTACCTCTCTAGTGAATGCTGGCATTGCAAACGTCTACAGTTCAGTATTTGGCATTTACTTGTCTTGTACATATATTAAAAAGAAATAAAACTTGCTGTGTTCGTTCGTGAGGAAAGAGCTTTACGTTCCGAGGGCATTTGAATAACAAGTTTTATGAGTACAAAGTTAGAGGCAAATAAATAGTAATAATTATTAATTTGAATGAAACAGATGCAACTCGACCGAAACTTCGGGATGAAATAAACTAAAGAGGTAAATGTCAACCTTAATGTACATCATATCGTGTTAAGGCTCGTTTTACTTTAAATATGAGTTATAAGTTCCAACGTAAAAAAAATACGGAAGTTTAAAAAAAGTTTCTTAACAACTGAACTTGTAAACATAGAATTGTAACAATACTACAGTTAATAATAGTGGTAGTAGGACCTTGTGAGGGTTAGGGCGCATAACGTCTCACTCGCAGAATGTCCATTTGTCCCTTTCGTGAAATGTCCCTTTCCTAAATGTCCCTTACGCAAAATTACCCTTCTGCAAAAGGTCCCGTTCGCAAAACGTCCCTTTCGCAAAATGCCCCGTTCGCAAAACGTCCCTTTCGCAAAATGACCCGTTCGCAAAACGTTCCTTCCCATGAGAAGACTCTTAGTCTCTACTTAAACAAGCTCTTTCCAGACGGGACATTTTGCGAATGGGTTATTTTGCAGACGGGACGTTTTGCGATAGGGGCGTTATGCAATAGGGACGTTTTGCGAAAGGGGTGGGACCTTTTAAGAAAGGGACGTTTTGCGAATGAGGTATTTTACATAAGGGACCATTTGCAGAGAAGACGTTTTGCGAATGGGACGTAATTTTGCTGGAGGGACGTTTTGCGAGCGGGACGTTATGCGCCCTAACCCTTGTGAGGGTTCATCCGTGTCGTCACCAAAAATCCATCGTTAAAGATTGAGTATAGAGTTTCGAAGATTCAACCAAAAATATGCAAAAAATGTGTCATGTTTGAAAAATAGAACCATCGAGGATTTTATTTCTAATCGTGTTTTCACGTTTGCCATTCTCAAGTAAATATGATCAAGTTTAATATGTCCACAGAACAGATACAAAGGCGTTATGGTTATTGTGATCTAGATCGCGGATCACTACAGACTTTATCATAGCCTGTTAAGTGTTTTTGATAAGACTATTATATCACCCGCTAATTTCCCGTCTCTCACACCACTCCACACGCGGCAGGCGATTTCTCTAACAAGAGCCTTCTGTGCGCGCCTCACCGTAGCTCCGAGCAATCACCAACGATTACGACCTCACAAATGGTTATTTGTATGATGTATGCCAACAGCGGAAAACGGCGCATGCCCAGTCATTTCGCACATTAAATCCAAAAGTTGTAATTTGTAAAAAAATATTTTTGAATGGTGTTTGCGGTTAAAAAATATATTAATTCCTTTTTCGCATAGTGTTCCCAGAAGCAAGTAAGGCTGAATTAAACTTAAATATGTTTGCCGTGCTGTTTCAAAACCCTTGACACAAAAACTTTAATAACATTGACAAAAAAAAATGCATTTTGCCTGTACTCGAAAGTTCAGACCATTATTGCACTTAAATGCAAGGAGGTATTTTAAATAAATGGATAGCTAAAATAAATATTATGAACTAAACCGATTGATTAGTTTCATTAATTCATTCTACTCGTGTTTTCACTTTTTATCATTTTTTGTACTGAAACATGTACTGAAACTTGTAGTAGTACTGGTGGGTTAAATTACTGTTTATTTATTGGAGAAATTATTTACTCTTTATGTAAAAGTAAATGAAAGGGTTTGTAGCAGTAAAAGTTGAATGAACGTTAATTAAGTAAGTTCATTTTAAATGTGGTGCAAATAGGTAATTAAATCTAAAATTGGTACCGTTATTCAACTTGAATCATGCTGTACTATTGAAGAAAATGCATACGATAATTTCATTGTTCATCTTTTATGTATCTCGTCTTTCATAACACGAATAACCTAGATACTAGCGAAGTTTCTGCCAATAAATACAATGGAGAATGGCAGACATAAAAACATGCAACATTTTATTAGTACCGTAATAAAGGATGTATGTAGATGGTGAATGTTCTAGATAGGGTGTTTCATTTTTGTATAGTAGGTAGATACTCGTATACATAAACCAAAGCCACACTTGACTTATTTCTTTCGAAAGTCGGAAAAATACTACCTTAAGTATTTTTTTATCTCCAGGTTGATGTTTAACACTGATAGTTTTATAAGTATTTTTTTTAGATTTTCGTACCAAAGGGAACAAAACGGAACCCTAATACTAAGCTTTTGTTGCTTGTCCATCCTAACCTCAAAGATTTTAACCGTAGTTGACCACCAGAGATCATTCTTAAAGAATATGTTTTCTTATATTTTTTGTACAACTTAAAAATATTATGCAGGCATAATATTATTGTGATTTATATACAGGCTGAGCAATCCAAATTGGTCAGTATGAGAAATTCAGAAACTATAATGGTCAAAGTTATCTGTTATTAGGAACCAAGGCCTAGATAAAAAAAAGAAAAACTGCATTTAAATATTTTAAAAAGAAACATAGAGGTACTAAACGGGTTAAAACCAGCTTTACTAATAAGTGTTAACTGTCAGATTACTGTTAATTTATCAAGCATATCTACACATTACATTATCCAAGATAACTTCCAATTGATCACAGTAATCCTGACGCATAAGGCCCTGACAATAATTGATTGCAAAGGGACCTCTTATCCGAATCCAATATAACCTGATAAGTTATTGGCTTTCTTACCTCAAGTTTATCATTATATCTGATATATAGGGATCGGTAATGCACGTGGAATGGGTAAGTAGATTCTTGTATAATATAGAGACATGGGTCTGCAAACTTCAGCGCATAAAATGAATACTTAATATTTATTTACGTTATCTTACAATCGGGTCAAAAAAGTTAAGCCGTAAACATTCTCTGTGTCTTAATGTTATGTCGTGTCGTATCGCGCTATGGGCATATCATACATATACAGGGTGACAAATTTAAATGGGTCACTAATGGGAAAGGCGTCGATTTAGGAAAAACCACCCTGTAACTAAACAATAAATTTAAAGAAGAGTAAGTACAAAAAAAACCTTGCGTGCTTAATAAAAAACCTTGAATGCGCTATGGGCATATCATACATATACAGGGTGAGCAATCTAAATGGGTCAGTATGGGGAATTAGAGCCAAGGCCTCGATTTAGGAAAAATCACCCTGTAACTGGCTACTAAACAATAAATTTAAAGAAGAGTCAGTACAAAACAACCTTGCGTGCTTAATAAAAAACCTTGAATGCTGAATGTACTGAAATGATGCCTTTTGTTAGAGGAAACTATGTCAACCAACATGACACGTCAATCTATTGCTTACAATCGCAATGGGAACAGCTCTGAAGGCGTGTTTACAAACGACTCCATATTCATTCATTGTGTTGTATTTTTTTTAAATTTCAACAATTAATCAAGCAAACAAAAAGATGTATATCGTTGAATAGGCACAGTATGAAAACTTAAATTCACACCACCGAATTAAACCATGGAGTGTGTGAAAAAATATATGAGAATTGAAAAAAACACACTCGTACTCATTATTTTACTAAAGATTAAGGTTAAAAAAAGCCTAATATTACACACCTTTTGTCATTTATTACTCTTGTAGTTGTCAAAAATGTTAATAATTGGTATCTATTGGGACTAATTTTGTGATGTTAAATGTCTGTAAATTTAAATTGATGAACGACAAACTCCATTCTTGTTAGACTACAATCGAAATTCAATTATATAAATTTAGATTTACAGATACTTAAAATTAGAGAACACAACCTGAACTAAACCTAATATCACTGTTATTCTTGTCTCCTCTTTCCTTTTAAAAACCTATCGACGGTGTGAAATTTGCCCAGATCGAGATTGCCCAGATCACGCCAAGTTCACTTAATAAGAAGCTATTATGGTTCAATAGAACATTGATCGCTCCCGACGATCAGTTAACGGTCTATACAGCTCTGGAACCCTATTAACACCAGCAGGTGCAAAACAAGCCCATAACAGCCGTCGTAAAACTGATGTCATTACGACAGTTATGGTCTAAGAAATCAGAATATAGCGTCAAACGCCGAAGGACCCGGCTACGAGTTACGAGGCAATAATTTAAGACAAGTGGAGGCGCAATTTCGGAGGCGATAGACGCAAGGATAGTGTCGTTAAAGTACATTGTGTTGAGGAATGGGGTTTGGTGCAATGTAAGAGAATGAAGAGGATTTATTTTGTGGTTAAATGTGATACGTTTAGCCATTAAAAGGTCACAATGAAAAGCTTTGTAAAATCGTAACGTTTATAGGTGACTCATAGGGCGTCTTTATTGAAACTCACTTAGAGAAGTGTTAAATTTTTTATTTCAAAATTAACAAAAAAATTGACATTTTATTTCTATAACTGCCTACTTGGTGCTAGTTTCGCATCATAATCAGCTAAAATTGCAACATGACGCAATTTTTGTCAATAGTTGTTATTGACAAAAATTGCGTCATGTTGCGATTTTAGAATAATTGATGAAAACTTCACACTAATAGTTGTTATTAGTGTGAAGTTTTCATCAATTATTCTTCTCTTATTCTTGTTTCTCATTTTCTCCGTTATTATTATAAATGTGAAAGTGCGTTTGCTTTTTTCTTCCATCTTTAAGGTTCAACACCTCAACGGAATGTAAAACTTGCTACGGATTTGGTTCGTAGCCCAAAGACGGGCAGAGGTAAGCTCTGCTGCATATTTAGTTTTTTTTATGGAATAGAAAAGGCAAACGAGCAGACAGACCTCCTGATGGTAAGTGGGATCTAATATCCATAAACATGTACATTCTCAAGACTATAATCTTTAGACTGCAATCCTAAGACTGTCAACGCATTGCCAACCCTGAGGACTAAGATGGAATGCCTCCATGCCATCCCTACCCCAGAACATAACAATACGAACACTGCTGCTTGGCAGTAGGTTAAAGTTTAAGATGGTGGTAGTGATCTGGACGGACAATGCACAAGGTTCCACCAACACTCAAATTGACTTTTTAACTTTTAAACAATGCCCGATAGGCAAAAGTAACATAACCTTCAATACACGCTCCCACTTATACCTTACGCCACCGCTCTTATTATCACTTGTACCAAAATTCCACTATACCAAAAGATAGACTGTTAGCCCGGTCCCTCAATATACTATGTATCGAACCGCCACACAACGTTGACCTCTAACGTTGGAACACTTGTTCCGCATCCACATAAGTAGGGAGAGATCAATGAGGCTGGCGACACGGTGTGACGTGGAGGGCCAAGACTTACTCCCTCCTGCTCCCTCCTGTTTGCTTTGTTAAGGGTAAGATAGAGTTACTTGGCGCTTGTGCTTGCTTAGGGCTCAAATTAAATTCGTGGAATATTTTGGTTTGATGTAGTGAATAATAAAAGGGCGGATTGGCTTCTTTTGTTTTTGGAAGAATGTGGAATATATTGCTTGCAGTATAGGGCCCTTTGACATTGTATGAACAATATCAAAAATGCAGTGCTACGAAAATTAATATGATGGCTATTTTTATTTATTTTTGTTTTGTAAACAATATGGTGAAAGTTCAATAGAAGTCTTACTTAATATGACTTTTGGAAATGCAACTACCGAAGTAAATAAAAACTAAAATTAGCGATGGACGAAATTGCAAAAAAAATATTAAAAATCAGTCACATAAAAAGCAAACCTTGTAACATAAGAATACTCCTACAGCATTATGAATAAAAAATTGCAATTTTAAATTGAGATGATAAATCTTTGCTTGGATATCTTCAACCCAAAAAAAATTAAACCCATGCACCGTTCCTTAACCTTCGAAAGTAGTCTAAAGCATCAGTATTTAAGGATCATAGTTTAAAATGTAACTCATGAAACACCTTGAATAAAGGCTAACTCAATATCTCGCACTTAAAAAACCGTTTAATTATTTAGTCTACAAACATACATAAAAAGAAACACCCCAAAAACAACATCCTGTATCATGAGCAGTCGGTTAATGAGTAGAATGATTCAATTATTTTTGTTGCTTGACGCCTTAGTGACACTTTTGGTTCATTAATCTTACTGTAAAACGTTAATTGAACAGTGATTAACTCTCGCTTTAGCGGCGTAATTAAAAGAGATTAATTTAATTAATCTAGATTATGTTACCTTTCACAAGAAACTGCTTTTTTCTTCTCCAAGTACTCCGTAAGAAGTCTACGGTTTATTAAAAAGTCACGCTTCACTGATCCAGCTTTGTTTTTCAAAGAGTCGGTTGTTCTTTTTAAGTTTTGCAGGTTTTTAAAATTGAAAAGAAGACTTGTTTAATGGTTCACGATACTTTTGGAATAAGTCTGCATTTGACTCAGAAGAACAAACTCAAAAGTATTCTAATTTCGTTTATTTAATGTAAATTTCACTTCACTGAACTGTATTTAATTCGGTGGGTAACAAAAATACCTCTTTTTATTAAAACTTAGTACTTTTATTAAATATAAAAATGTAAGTTTTTTTATCGGGACCAGTGACTTAATCATTCAACTAGTAATAGTTTTTCTGTAACCTCGAATTAACACACCACAGCTAATAAAACCTGTTAATCACTAACTTTTTTTTTGAGACCGTCTACATAAAGGTGGGTCTACATTTGTGATATTTCATCGTAACATGGTATGAGAACGGTGCTTGTCATGTTACGATGTACTGTCGCGATGTGACCAATCCCGAGCGCATTATTTACACTGTCCACTTTTAGCGTAAAAAGTCCTGTAGATTTGCCACGCAGTCCGATCCGATGGAGCCTTATAGTGTGGACCTACCTTTAAACTTATTTTATTGTTGTTGCATGAAAAATACTTAATTTTAATAACATGGTAATAATAATACCGGTTAGGGCGCATAACGTCCCGCTCGCAGAATGTCCCTTTGTCCCTTTCGCGAAATGTCCCTTTCCTAAATGCGAAAAGGGTGGGACCTTTTGAGAAAGGGACGTTTTGCGAATGGGGTATTTTACATAAGGGACCATTTTACAGAGAAGACGTTTTGCGAATGGGACGTAATTTTGGTGGAGGGACGTTTTGCGAGTAGGACGTTATGCGCCCTAACCCTTGTGAGGGTTCATCCGTGTCGTCACCAAAAATCCATCGTTAAAGATTGAGTATAGATTATGGTTATAATAATAATATTTTTATTATGAAACCGAAAAATAAATAACTATAAATAGACAAAGTCACAAAAGTTCAAAGACCCTTATCCCTTGTTCCCAAGAACTATAAAGTTTTCAATAACTGAAAGCTCATTATATGTGTGGCGAATTTCAGCAAAATCCATTCTGTAAATAATGTAGTCGACGAAGCATTTTATGCTCTATTAGTGACCACATTAAATTTAAAATGCTTCTAATAATAAATGCATTTAACAGCTTTCTTTGACATTATGCCACCATTTTGCATGAATGATTGTAAGCCAAGCATTATTAATATCCTTACTAACTTCCAAATGTTTATTACAATACTAGCCTTTTTGTAGAACTCGTTTAACGTTATTGTTATGTGAGCGAAAAATTATACTTTTAGGTAAAAAGTATCCTTTATCCAATAGTTGTGAAACGTGTTATAATATAAAAATAATTTAACGTAAATTTTTATCCTTGGGTGTTTTTGATGTGTGTCTTAGGGTGTTACCAGACCAATCGATCGATCACCAATCGACGGCATCGATCGACGTCGATCGAAGTCGATCGATTGGTTTTGTAGGAACCGATCGACGTCGATTAATCCATTCTACCATCGATCGACGATCGATCGATTGGTCTGGTAACACCAGGTAAGTATTTAAAGATTTGTCTGGGAAAATAAGACAAACAAAAGAATACGGCCTTGACTTTCGATCTTGCTTTATTATGATATAATTCCTTAGTTACTTTAATTATTCAAGCATATTTAATTTGACTTTTTTCAAATCTACAAAAAAGTATCATTAAATCGCTTTTGCCACGCGTTTGCATACCTCTATCGTACTGTGTCCCTTATTGACGTAACGGCACAGATGAAAAGACGTTATCGTCTTAATTCTTTGTTTATTGAAAATCGTGTCGTTTTCGTGTAAATAAATTTATTTTTCATTTTTCTTTCTTTTTTTCTTTCAAATTTATGAAGAATCCTCTTGTCTACATTTTTCTGTATACAAAACGTAATATAACGACAAGTTCCATCGATTATTATAACTTTCAACGATTTTCAATTGTCCGAACTGCCAACTTTGCTGTTAAGTCTCACGACTATTAATATATGAAATTACGAGGCCTTAAATCACTTATGTAAGTGGTTGTTAGTTTATTAATGAAGGGTTTACGAGAGTTATGAATTGATGTATGAACCCGAATTAGTATTTTAAGTAAATAACTTGGACATTAGTTGGCTTTTAAGTCGTGGTCATCAATTTTAAATAATTAATTTATGAACTTGGCGACAGAGAAGGGTGTAAAAATATATTATTTTATTACAAACTTGAAGAATTAGAAACAATGTTATCTCACATTAATTAACCTATCTAGTCCCAAGCAAAGCTTGTACTATGTACATGGGTCCTAAGTATTAAGACAACGATAAAATTATGTACTTTGTAATACAGAGAAACACCACGTTGACAAAATATAATGAACATAAATTACAAGACTAGAAACGATTGTTGTATAATCAAGTAATCATCCCCATGGACTCAAAATATTGGATTTTCTTTAAAATGAAATTTGCAATTTTGCATAGATTAACTATGGTGTGCCAAAAAAGTCAGTTGTAAGTGTAAAGTGGTTATAGATAAAAGATAAAATTATGTTTATTCAGTGAGTGGTAGGTACTTTTAATCGTCAAAAATCTACTACAGCAATAAAACGAATTATTTTGAAAATAAAATAGATATCACAAATACTTATAGCACAAAAAATTTGCTAACTAAAGAGTATTTTAAAAACCTCATTGAAGTTAGTGGTAAGATAAAGATGAATAAATCTTAGGACTCACATTGCGTTAAAACTAAACTGTACTTATAACTTAATTTAGATTTAGCTTTAGCTGTAGGTAGGTAAAACTTAGAACCAAGAATATTTAATAAATAATCCCTGAAACAATTTCTACATGCCCTTGCTCAACCTGTAAGACGTAACGCAACCACAATTAAAGTCCAAAACGCGTTTCAATTTAAGCGTCGTTTATTTCTTCGCCCGGTGATACTAAAAATACCTTACGTAAACCTACTCAGCGCCACAAAAAAAATATTTACTTCAAATCGGCTCCGCATCGTATGACAATCAGAAAATCCGGCACTGAACGTATTCAACGTCGTTAGGCTACAACGCTGCAAATAATTGCGAATTCCTTGGTCAACCCCCAACACCTTGGGCCTAGTTATTTATAATGAGGGGGGTACTTTGTCTTCCCTGTTAACGGTCTGGAGGTTAAGAGAGGAAATTTAAATACTTTATAATGTCGTTTGTCGGATGTTTTACGTGGAAAAGCTTTATAATAGTAGGAACTGTCGGCTGTTACACAGGAAAATACGCTTTTAGGGTTTAGGTTAATACTTACGTATTACTAGTACAAGATACTTGACAGCAATATTAGATAAATGGCTTTAGGGATGCGGTATTTCTATGTAATTATGATTCCATGGAAATTACTAGGACTATCTACTTGTACATGTTTTACTTGATACACGTAACGATCTACGATTTCTCTCCAGGGGCGTTGCCAAGATGCATTACGCTAACTAGCGTTTCTATTCGTTTCGTTTTTAAACCAATCGCGTCACTGGTAGATGACGTGATACGAAGACTTCACGTAACAGCAGTGACGCGATTGGTTTACAATCGAAACGAATAGAAACGCTAGTTAGCGTAATGCATCTTGACTAGGGCCTCTGATGTTGCGTGCATGGCGGTCTTGATCACTTTTCATGAGTGCGCAACGCCAACGGGGCCTTATTATAAGCCTGCGCTGTCCGTTCGTCCGTCCCTCCGTCCGTACGTTCTTATTATAATATTTATGATATTTTTTAAGGTTTTTTTTTTTCAACCTAATTTTATTTAAATTGCATTGTAAAAACGGTCAAATATACAAGGACTTTGGTTTGTAATAGAACAGATCGTGAAAAAAAAACAATCTCTAAAAAAAATATTGATGACAAGCACGCGCCCAACTTACACTTGGCCATTAAATGGCCATATAAAACAAAATAAATGATAAAATAGAAACAAGAATAAAGGGGCATGATCCATTTAATCCATTTTTATTTAATAAACCTTTAAGGTCAAAGTTATGTAAGAATAAATTTTAGAGAATAAGGAACCGAATTGGTATTAATAAAAAAAAGGTAAGGTAAAAATATTAATCGAATTAAAATCTTATTTATTTTTTCATCAAAATAAAATATTGGTAAAAAGGGGTCTTAAAGTAGGGTATTAATTAATATAAACAAATGTATACATAGCTCATTCACCCATTCTACGATTGATGATAATAATTTCAACCATGATCTCTTTTCGTAAAATGTGTATGTATGGATGCACTATAATGTATTTCAGGCAACTTTATTCGATCTCTACAAGGAAAACCAACTACTCGGCTACCCTACGTGCTGATGGAGAATATAATTAAAATGATTGCCTTTATTTAATGAATGTGGAGAAGAGCTATAAGGATAACCTCTAGATCTATTTTGCCGTTTAATGGTGCGGCCACACTAAGGTTAATTAATGTCGTTAACTATCAGATTAATCGACCTGAAAGCCATTATATTTTACGCCAATTATTAGGTGTGTCCCCGATGCTAACCCGTGCGTTGCCATCATGATTACATTGTGCGGTGAAATATTACACCGGGAGCAGTAAATATTTTGTAACGTCGAAGAAATTAACGTTATTTTTTGATAATTCAGGTAACTAACTGCCGCACTCAGAGACGTCAATTAAATTTAATGCTTGCTTAAATTAAGTAGAACAACAACATTCTTATTCTAATTTTAAACAATGGCTTTTAGGCTAGAAATACCGGTTTTGGCCATCTTTACACCATTTTTGGCCACTCTAAATTTTAACTAATATCTAAAGCATTATGAAAGTACGATCATTTTATTAGGTATATTGTATCTTTAAATCAATCTTCAGTCTTAACTATTTATAAATATTATTTTCAATTTTGCAGTATTTTTGATGTTCATTTCAACCTTAAATGGCCAAAAAGGATACAATGGCCACAAACGGTACTTTTACCCTACTCCTTGAGGGAGTACAAGTTGCCCGCGAAAAGTTTGTCTAAAAATTAATAATAACATGTACGTAATGATGTACTAAACATTAATAATATCTTATACGTAATGATTTTTTAAGAGCTATAAAATGATACCGTATTCCGTGTCACAATGAAAAAAAATATACTTGGGCTTTACTTGTATTTAAGTAGGTATCAATTATTTTTTAAAATGTTTTATTTTACTACTTTGTTGATGTAATTTAAATGGTCCTCTATAACTATGTTAAATTACAGCTCTATAGTAATAAGAGTCTCTGACCTAACGGACAGACGGAGAGACGGACAGACGGACATTCCGAAACTATAAGGGTTCCTATTTTGACTTCGGAACTCTAAAAATGGACACATCTCTTTGTAGTCAACTGTACAAGTAGCCTTAAAACGCTACAGTAGCTTAACAATTAAAACTAAAATTGGTTCAAAGTTTTCCCGCAGTGACTTTTAATTTTTAACGATGAATTTGAAATTTATTTACAACTTTGATGTTTTTCTTCTGATAAAATGTTTATTGTCAAAGTATTTATAACTCAATTGTTCAAGGAAAACCATTAACAGGTTTGTATCTAAAAATAACTAAATAATAAATATGTAAATTTTCGATTCTGCGAAAGCCCATTTTAGATACTAAGTAGGTATTAAAATTCCCGCTCGCACACAAACCATCAACTTTGAAATAAAAATCTTTGACAAAATCCAGGTCAAATTATAAAAGATCATTATGTCAACGTTTTCTTAACGGAATATTTTTAAGCGAGACTTTCCTCCTTCGGCCTCTGCGCCTATTTTAATAAAATACGCTGAAATTTATTTCAACAGATGCAAATTATTTTTAGATTTGAATATTTTGACGTCTGAATAATCGGTTAATAAACTTTTTGAAGTTCAGGATTTCTGTTTTCTGAGTTAAGTACTTTGTGTTTTAAAAAAAATTGTAAGTTAGTAGGATATTATTTTTTACAAATATAAGTACATAAGTAGTAATAATAACACATTTTAAGTGGGGTACAGTAAATTTAGCGACACAGTAGACATATTTATTTAACTTTTAAAAACTTCTTTATTAACGGAGCATTTGTTTTCTGAGCCTCCAGTATTTCTCGTTAATTTGGTTATAGGTATTCGGTTTTGGTACCGTCACCAGAAAAAATATATTATCCAACATTGGGAGCAAAAATATCTGACACGCTCTTATACTACAGTAATAAAGACGTGTCAGATATTTTTACACCCAATGTTGGATAATATAATTATTGCTGGTGACTGAACAGGCATCATCTGCTTATGGAGATCTTACTAACAAACGCCATCGCGCGACTCTATCATCAGATCGGTTTCTTCATGTTTTCTAAATTTTAGCGCATCAAACGACCAGGGAGTGGTTTAAACATTATTACATTACAGACACACGAAAGAAGCTAGTAAAAAGCTTGTAAAAAAAAAGATTGCACATCGATTGTAAGGTAATTTGAATACGAGTAGTAAACTTGCAGAGACATCAAAAAATATACTTGTGACTACACTGTGTTTCATAACAAACATTAAAACAGCGAGTGCATCAAAATTCTGCCGTAAATACGGCTCTCTGCTAACATATTTTTTGCTTGATAATAAACTCCAATAAATCATTACTCAACATTAGATAACAAACCGGAGCAAATTTAAGCACAGAATGACAAACGACCGAACACAGTACCTTAACAGGCTTATTAAATCAACAATGAGACGACCGGAAACCCCATAATGGCTGTTTTGTCATTCTGAAAAAACCATTTGTAATTATTAGAAGGGTGAAAATTCCGACAAAACAGCCCTAATCTTCCTGTCTATGAAGGTCGTCATTTGGGCACGACCACAGAACAGAAAAAATAGTAGAAGTGTCAAGTGGGCGTGTAACGTGTGGCATGGTTATGCGGAGTTCCGCTTAACCTACCATACTTTTGCCGCGATCGCTTATTTCGATATTTTGATATTTTGATATTTCTAAAATAGGAAATAAATCCAAAAGCATGACTTATTGTGCTATTTTGGAATGTAAAAACGATAGCCGCACCAAAAACATTTTCCATGGTGGCGTGTTGTTTTTATGATAGTTTGAGTACCTGGCGACAACAGGTCGGATACTAAGCGAAGCTCATGCCACTTCCACTGATTTTTCTATTCCGTGGGGACGACGACGCATTAAATCAATTGCCTGTTTCCCATTGTTTGGGTTTGACTTTAAAACGAATTGCTTTCGGTTCTTCAAATTGGTTGTGATTTTTCGAGCGGGAAGTTTTTTGTAAGCGGCTTTCTTCGCGGAACAAGTCGGTGTTTTTGTCGTGAGCTCGAGATTAGTATAATAGGGCTGAAGTTCTGTCGTTGGGTAGCGGTGCTTAGCAGTGGCAACTTGGACAGTCAACTTTAAATTAAAAACTCAGTGAACAAGTAAGTAGTTTATAATTATGTGTACTCTCACCCCCTTACTAATAAACGTTGAGTACCTAACGGTGGTATAGCTGTACAATTTTTTGTCCTTATCTGTCAAATCCAAATGTCACAATGACAGATAAGGACAAAACATTGTATAGCTATACCACCGTTACTCAACGTTTATTAGTAAGGGGGTTAATGTTACAGGGTTGTATAGTAACTCAAAAATATAACTGTTGTTGATCGTACCTCTATTATTATTGTATATTGTTGACCGGTCAATAATTGTGGGACCTCATTATAATCCACCAAAAAAGGGTAATCGTGTAACGGAACCCTTAGTTAATTAACTAAGGGGTTAATGACCTTTTATTAAGATAAAAAGGAAAACACGATAATTTACTTAGGGCGAAAATTTCACGGCTTAAAATAGAGCATTTCACGAAATTTGATTAAGTTAATTAAGATTGTATTCACAAAAAACATGTTATACTTGATCATCATTTGACATAACTCCTCTGGCTTTTACGGATCTGTCTATTCCACTTTGTTTTAACCCTTCTTACTTCCTTGTCTTAATCATTCTCTTGACCGTTAGAACTACTATTAAGTCAATAGCACTTTACAAATATATAGGTACAAGCAAGACGGGTAAAGCCGGCTACTCACACACCTGCTGCAGGGGCAATACCGGTCGCACGGCGGTTGGACCAATTTTAGGCTGTTCTCTACACACTAGCCTGCCGTTCAGTGTGTAACTGATAGTCCCGCTGAACGCACGTCCACGAGAATGCCTCCTGTATTGTCGAAACACCAGAGGATTGGTATCGCCTTGGCACTTTCTGTGGTGCTACCAAAAAAAAAAGGAAGAGAAGATATTGGGTGAAGAATTGGTTGCAGAAACGAAGCAAATTGTGCCACATGAATATTATGAAAGAATCGGAAGTAGATGATCTTAGAAACTTTTTGCGAATGGATATTGATTCTTTTGAAGAGCTCGGTTGTCACCAATGGACTGACTGGAATTGCCCCAATCCTACTACACACGCAGCAACCTTGCAGGGCGGTAGACACAATCTAGGGAGCTAGGAAGGTCTTGCGCCCCTGCCGCCCTGCCGCAGGCCCAATCTAAAAATTGCTCCTGCTTGCCTACACACATCACAATTAAGGAGGCAATCAAGGGTCCAATTCCCATATTGCCCCTGCAGCAGGTGCGTGAGTAGCCGGCTGTAGCTGGTCGCGGTCGCTTACATCGGAATTATACCTTAAGGGTGTAAGTTAAAAAATATAGGTACTTCGATATGTTGATTTTATCAATTTTGGTTGATATAACTACCTACTCTCACAGTAACTTTGTAAAAAAATTGCAAGCAAAGAATGTAGCTGACTTTTTTTGTGGTTTGTCAAATATTTCATAATGCCAAACTTAGTTCGGAAACTGTTGCTCATATTAATTTTATAATTAAAAGATTTATTATAACACCGTTTATTCTTAAATAAAAATATCTTTATATAAAAATAACCCCACCGCACATTTTAACGCAATTAAACCAAAACTGATTCAGCCTAACGATGAAACAGGGCACTATTAATAATAATTTAGGGGCCGGCAAATAAATATCTTGAAGGCAATGGGGCTTGAGCACCGGAATCAAGAAAGATGGCGGGAACTTAAGAGCTCCGTCGTGATTGGGTATCTTAATTTTTTGTGTAAAATAGATTCTCTTCCGAGATAATTATTTTCGGATTTTAATAGGTTTCATGGGAGCAAAAACTGGTAATTTATATTAAACAGGTGCATAGCTACTTTTTAGGTTAATTTTTACTATATCCTATTCTAAGTTGAGGAATTATCGTGTACCTACATGTGAAATGTTGAACATAAAATATCAAAAAATAAGACGGCATGATTAATTTCAATACACACATACAAATTAGTGGCAACGTTGACAAATAATTTACTTATATCAGAACGACATTACTACGAAATCAAAGCCTTTTTTTTAAATAAATGTGTTTTATCTAAAAATTTTTATGAAACGCAAGAAGGGAAAAAAGCTTCTCACTGCTTTAAATCTTAACATCAAAACAATAAACAAACGATTCACATTCATGCTATTCCAAACAGAAACAGGGTTCTCTACACTTCGACCCTTCATTTGAAACAACGAGAATCTCTGCCGTCATAAAATTGTCGAAACTCATTTGCTGGATTCTCCTAGTAGCCAATGTTCGAAAAATACTTTCGCCTACCTATCAGAGCCTTATTCGTTGGTGATGGTACAAGAATATTTTTTCAAGAATTGTTTCGATAGCGATAACGCTTAATTGACAAAATTTCGTAGTAACAGGGACCTTAGTAATGAACCTCGAGTAATGACATGTGAAAGGTGACATTTCAGTGTACATGGCGCTGCTTATATGCATCCCGTTGATGTAGTAACTTGTTAACTTTTCAATGTATATCGAATTGTTATTTTTCTCATATCATTGCACTGTTTAGAAATAGGGGGCAGGTGACTGATTGATACGCTTCCCTTCCCCGCTACTCAGTCCGCCCTGCAATTAGCCAGAAGCCTCGTCCTTGCCAATGTCTATTATCCTGCGCGACGGTCGCGTATAAACTTGTTGGATAAATTATGCCTAGGTGCACAAATGTTAAATTATGTAGCCTTGAGTCGCGTGCTGTCATTTTCTGCCTTTGTGAATTAGAACGTGACAGATAGTGGCCTCATGGGTATAAGCACTTATGTAGGTTCGTGTAACTGGATGTATGCAAAGAAATATACTTTGTTTGCTTAAACCTCTTAAGTCTTGCACCACACTACCAGCAGACCCCTGGGAGCTCGCCGTTTACTTTATCTTTAATATTGCCTTTTTATCTCAAACGACTTGACTGATCTGCCTTCATTAGATATGCCTTTATATTCAGCACCTTGAGCTTGGCAATCAGGGTCCTCAGTGGTCTTTAGATGCTGGTCATTACTTCCTTACATCTTTGTGGACATGCTTTATTAAGAATATTTTAGTTGTAGGTACTGCATTTGAGATAGTTATATGACGTGTTATACTCTGGTTTAAATGTTAGTTCTTTATAACGGATTTTAGGTTTAATATACTTAAGCCAATTGCGACTTCAAATGTTTATAATGAAAAAAAAAAACAGCATTTTACCCGCTTTACCAGATCCGCATAAGTTACATTAAAGATGACGTCACAAATGACTATGACACGCGATACACTGAGACGAATCCAATGACATGTCATAATAACCAGTGGGCCTATTGCCTAACGCACTCGCATTCGCAATCGACTTCAAAGTGGAATAATTGTTTTCATTTTGTAAGCAGACAAGCCTTCGATTTTCAAAATGAAAACGATTGCGATTGCCAGTGCGTTAGGCAATAGCCCCTCTGGTTCGTTTTTAAGTAACGAGGGAAAAGATGTGCACAGTGACTTAGGTACATAGACAGCTAAAATCATAACCCTTCTACTTGCTTAGCCAAATTTGGGTTAAATCATCGTCCATGATAGAGGTGCCTTGTGCTTAAATTCGACAAATGTACTGAAAAGTTGATCATCAGCCATTCGCAAGTAAGTAAGTCTTGAAGTATCCCGTAGTTTCTGTCGGTGTAAGACACTGACCATAACCAAAGTTTAAAAATAAGGTTTTTTTTCAATTCCCAAAGGAAGAATAAATAATTTCCTTATCCGCTTTTACGCGTGAAATACCAGACATGCGCAGGAAAAATCTAAATCATTAAAAAAGCAATTACGCACAATAAAAACAAAACAAACCGGATGTAGGAATCAGTCTAATTCCTCCAGAGAATCGGCTCCGTCTGATCTCGCGCTCCGGACGTCCGGGAGAACGAAAGCAAAGTTGTGTACATTGCCGGTTATTTGAAGGCGTTCACAGAGAATTGTTTATATTGAGATATAAATATTATTAACGAAATACGGCACAATTTAATATCTACAAGCGTACTACTAGTCTTCTCTACTACGATTGGTTTAACAGAGTAAATATCTTCAGGTCCTACAGCAAATCTAACAACCTTTGTTCGGTGCTCACGGACACAAGCCTGTGTCAGATGGCCTTTAAAATGAATATCCTCAAATCACCTACAGTTTGAAACCCAGTAGAATATCTCCGAACAACGGTACATCACAACAACAACAACCAAGGCGCCAAAAGCAAATAATGTGCATGGCGGACAAACTGAGAAGGTCTGAACGAGTAAGGGTTGTGCCGTTGGTTGCCGAGAACGGCAGCGTAGTGATTTAACGTTGCTTAAACGCGACACCGCCCGCACCGCTGCAGTACCTTTCGGGGCAGTGGTCAAACTGTTTTATCCAACTGACCAATAATTTCTATTTGAATATCAAATTAACAGCCTCGGTAGCGGAGCTCCTATTTCTCGGTCGCTTGGCCCTCCGAGCCAGCTGAAGAACTAACATAACCTAAACCTACCTCATATTTATGACACCAATTTTGGTCAGTTGAACAGAGCAGTTGGACCACTGACCCGAAACTCCACAGTAGATATATTGAAAAAGGCTTACATTATTACTTATCTAGAGTAGATAGGCTTTATCAGCGTTAACGGCGAATAATGTAGTTATTTGTTTCATAAAATGAACTTAACTACCAAACCTGTACCTGTAAAATTTTAACTAGGAATTATGTTTAAAAATCAAACATGAACATAATTTAAGACTAGATGACGCCCGCAACTTCTTACCCATAAAATTCGCTCGCCGCTGCTCCTCCTATTTCTTCCCGTTAGGGGTCGTTCTTCCGAAAATCCTTTACATTAAACATTAAAATATAGCTTACATAACTATGTAAGGTAAGGTATGTAAGGTAATTTATTAAAATAAATTACAGTACTTCTGAGATTGCTTCTTGTCAGCTAGAAATATATCCAGCAAATTAAAACTCACTTTTAATAAGAAAATAATAATATTAATAAAAGAAACGGTATAAGGGATTACAATAATCAATCGTTTAGTTCTTTCAATGTTACAATGTATCTCTTTTTAGTGATGTTTTATAATCTCTAGTTACGAGAGAAACCAAACTGCCGCTTGCAGGTCTGTTTTGCCCCTTAATCCACTCTTCCAGCAGTTGAGCTACATATAGTGTCGGTGTGCAAGTGCTACAGTCAGAATCTGGCATACACTTTCTGTCCATCTCTGTGTCTAACGTCTCAGGCAAAATGGCAACTGCTGAAGAATTATCTGGCAGTCCAGAGTTTTTAACACCAAGGGATCTAGTCAGATGATGAATAGCAGCTTTAGCCATATCATAGCCGATCATACCTTGTGCTGCATCGACTGCTGACTTAGACCCAGTATAAGCTAATAAGCCTCCATTCGCAAGGTGTCTAGATGCCACCGAAGCTGCTATGGTCGAGCTCCAAACAGATTGTCGCCACATCTCTTCAGATTTCATGCTCAAATCATGTCCAGGGTTGCCGCCGCACCAACCGCCTGCAACGCATACAACGGCGTTCACTTTCTCGTTTTGTAATTCGGATTGAAGATTGCTCAGCACATATTCTTCTTGCTGTTCCCATGAAACGCCTTGAGGAACCATGATGTTTAAGTCTGCTTGATCGTTACGGATCAGGTCGATGTTGGCCACCCACCAGTCTGATAATTTGAAATGGTTTAAACATGCCGCACCAAGAGCGCCTCGTCCACCATATACTATGATCTTTCCAATAGACATGATTATGGTGCTATCTTAGTAAGTCAAAAGATAATTACAGTAATGTTTGCTGTACGAGTCGCCTCACTTTAAATTTTTGTTCTAAGACCAACACAATCACCGAAATACTACTAGGAATGATTTACAGCCAATATAAATTTATTCCATTAGAATACGGATTTTTAAGGATGTTTTTTCTTATTTATCTTTATTTTGTATTTTTATGATCATTTTTCATTTTATAAAAAATATGATATTGACGTTTATGACATTAAACATTGGTATTTTAAAGAAGCAAAGAGTTTTTGTGGTACACATAGTTTCAAGGCAAATGTCCAATGGGGCAAGAGCGAGAGAGAAGGAAACGGAAAATATCTTGAGAAATTATAACGTCATTGCAAATTATGTAAAGAGGTTGTTGTTTTTGTTCTTTGGCACTCCGACGGTGTAGTGACCTGCACAAGATCATGCCATGCCTTCCAGTCCCCTGATCCTAGCTTCACTCCAGCTATTATCATCAGGTAGCCTGTTGAATCCTTTGTCTTCTCCACCACGCAAAAAATATTTAGCACCTTCTAGTGTATAGAACAAACGTAATTTTTTCCACCACGCAATGTACAGCGCTCCTAGCAATCACAATACACATTTGTCACTTACAGCATCGTTGTTTGCTTATCTTCCTTATTAACTTGCTTAATAGGGCCCGGGCTTAATACGCACGTCTTTGCGCTATTTACTTATATTCAGAATGTATACCTAACACTTTGCTTTGTTCTTGAGATGACGGGAAAAGTTGTGCCTTAATGACGCGTGAATTTTGCGAGTAACGTGAAGAACAAAGTTACATAATTAAAGTGTGTTTTCATTGCAACTTTTTTACCATGGTATCTGGGGTCCTAGTGTAAAAGGGTATAAGTCGACTTAACTCATACTAAAAAACCGGGCAAGAACATGTCGGACCATGCTCAGTGTAGGGTTCCGAAGCAGACCTCGCGACAAACTTAACTTTGCCGTTGGAAAACTGTTATCATATATCGACATAGGTCGCGGTCAGTTTACCAACACACCGCAAATAAGTTTTCAAAATACAAATACAAATACAAATAATTTATTTGTTCAACACGGGTAAAATTGTACATAAGCACAGGTCTTATAGTGTTAAGGTTACATCACCATGTTGGGCCGCAAGGCATACAAATTTTTTTAGCTATTAATGGACTTTCCCTTAGGGGTGTACAGTTACCATCAATTGCAGTCCGATAGAAATTCATTTACTGAATAATATGCTTTGTTCACTAAAAATTTAAACAATTTGCTCTTGAAAGTAGTTACATCCTCTATATTTCTTATGTGATCTGGAACCCGGTTATATATTTTTGGTGCCATCCCAAGTACACTTTTCCTGTAAAATGCTGTTTTTGAAGGCATCGAACAAATTTTATTTCTGAGACGTACACTCCTAAAGCTTTTGAATAACTGCAAATTACCATTCGCAAACATGACTATTTCAAAGATATATAAACTAGGAAGAGTTAGTATGCTTAATTTTATAAAGTACGGTTTACATGAATCTTGTTGCTTTAGTCCACATAGCGATCTGATGCACCTTTTTTGCGCTTTGAATGCAACATCTCTTTCAGCGGAGTTTGCCCAGAATATGATGCCGTATCTTAGCGTCGACGTTACATAAGCTTGATAGGCTGTTAAAACTATTGATTCGTTGACAATTTTTCTTAGATTATATAGAACATATGAGAATTGATTTAATTTCTTACATATAATGTCAATTTGATTCCGCCAAGTCAACCTATGACCTACGCTTATTCCTAAAAATTTTGTCACGTCTGTCTTCTCTACTTGTTGTCCCTTATATGATATACTTAAATTATATGGAAAATCTTGTCTATTTTTAAATGTCATTATCTTAGTTTTATCTAAATTAATTTTTAAATTATTGCCAGTTGTTCAGTGGGTATAAACATTTAACCGTTTGTAACTCAAGAATCAATGAAGTCTACTTAGTCGGGATGGTTTTCCTATTAAATTCATTATTATGTGCTTTCATTTAAGATATTTTTCAGATTTTTAGTATTTGTAGTTTTGCCTGTAGGGGGAGGGGACACTTGACTCTAACAAAAATTAGCACTTTTAAGCTTAATATTTCATAAGAGGTCATTAAGGGTAATCGATTTTTTTTTACCGCAATCCCGCAATATTTTTGAAAGACCTATCCAACGACATCCCACACTATGGGGTAGACGAGAAAAAAAAAACATACCCACGTTACTTGTACGGGGAGGTACAATTTTTTTTTATTATTATTTATTCACTTGATCTTCAGAAGTGTTATACCCTTTTTCAATAGGACCCCAGAAATAATGTTTTTTTTTATAATGATAACATACTCACGCCTTGCTCATCACATAAATATTTGCTCTTACAAAGGATCGAACCTGTGACAACTAGAGTCATTGGCAAGGTCACTACCAACTAGGCTAGCCTGAAATAACTAGCCTAGAAATGACTGAAAAAAAAAAATGGTGTGTCAGTAGATGAAATTTTTCACTGTTTATGATATTGAAACTAGTACAGTTAAACCTGAGTATTAATAGTACTCGTCTCTATTATGCTCCTTGCATTACAGAATATTATTGTTAAGTGGCCAGTAATTAGACGCTTTACCCTACTCAGCTATCTATCTCTGTCACACTCTCTCTGGCAATATGAGTATATTCGTTATGCTAGAAAGAGTGTGAAAGAAATAGATGCTGATATCTCTGCGATTAAACTAGAATACCGAGATCCAGAAATATTACCCGGAGTACTGTTAAAGTAGGTAAATATTTACTAACGGCGTCATTCTATAAAATTGTTCGCCAGTAACTTACTTAATGTATTTTTTTCAAGTGTACATTTTTTCACGATTTACTATACTATTAATATTCTGGTTCTACTGTATGTATAAATGATGAAATTTTGTACTAAATCATCATTATCTTCGTATAGCCTAGTTTATTTTTAGGGTTTCGTACCCAAAGGGTAAAAACGTGACCCTATTACTAAGACTCCACTGTCCGTCTGTCTATCACCAGGCTGCGTCTCATGAACCATGATAGCTAGACAGTTGAAATTTTCACAGATGATGTATTTCTGTTGCTGTTATAACAACAAACATTAAAACCAGAATAAAATAAATATTTAAGTGGGGCTCCAATACAAAGGTGATTTTTTTGCCGTTTTTTACTCGACGTTTATAATAAATTGTGTCTAATGTTTTACAGATAATAGTACAAAACCCTTCGTGCGCGAGTCCGACTCGCACTTGACCGTTTTTTTTTTATTTATAAACTCACGGATCATTAGAAGTTGCGCAATAGATCGAGCAGTCGGAATACGCCACCGCTCACAATGCGCCTAACGACGGAAGGTAGCGTCTGCAAGAAAAAAAGTAAAATTTTTTTTTTTTTTTTTGCAAGGAGGCTAACGAGCACACTGGCCAACTGGTACATGGGATTCAAGATCCATAGACATTTTGCATTCTCAAGCCTACAATCTCAAGACTGCAATGCTTAACCTCCAAATGCTGAGGACTATTTGGAATGCCTCTATGATGCTAGTCATATCAGTTGTCTTATTCCCACACAAGCACAAGACTGCTGCTTGGCAGTAGGTAAAATAATAATCACTAAACTCTAAAACTTTACGAAAAGTGTGAAAATACTGTTTAGTGAATTAATGTAATACTAGTCGTACCATTGTGTAAGTCCGTGTAAATTTTGATTATCGTTATTACTTCGGAAAAAATATTTTTCGGAATGAAAGTAGCCAAATGCTCTTACTTATCAACGTGGAATAACTTTGGAGTAGCTATGCCTTGTTTTATCCTTACCTGTCGTTGTGACATTTGAATTCCACGGATAAGGACAAAGCATGGCTTAGCTACTCCATGGTTATTCCACGTTTATAAGTAAGGGCATATGTATTTATCCAGGGTATTAGCAATCTCAATTATAAATGACATTAAAATCCGTACAACCGTTGCAGCGTAAAGGAGTAATAAACTAACACAAACTTTCGCATTTATAACTTTAGTAAGGTAAAGATTAATTTTAGTCAAAAATGGTGAATAAAAACTGTATTTTAATTATTACTTAATTCAAAACTTTTAGCATATCGATAAAATTAAAGTCAAGGAGATTAATAAGAACCGTTAAAATTAGACTTAAAAGTTTAATGCAGATTCTATCGATACTAAATCAATCGATTTGGCTTTCACACCAAGAAATACCTTTACGAGCACCTTAACTCTGCGCTAATTCAAACTCACTAAATTCACTGGCCTCCTTTTATTCGTTATTGCTCCGCGTAGGGACTATCACTCAACGTTTACCTTTCACCATAATTAAAAGGAGCTTTGTTTCAGTATAAGAAGGCTGATTTCAACATCTTTTTAATGTTTGAAATTTCATACACTTTTAAAGTGAATAATTAATTCATCAGTTACTTCGGTAACAAGTAAAACTTATCGCGAGTACAATCAAGAAAATTTAATGATGATTTGGAACGTTTAGTTTCCTATAAATTCTGACGTTGTCGTCATGAGATGAAATTATGACATAAAACTAATTGGCTTTCTGCGACAGGGGTTCTACAATTAAAGTTTTTAACCGTAAAGCAAAAATATGCAAGGAACTTGCCTACTGATTTTCTCTTATAATTTATTAATAATTATATTCAATGAAGGCATTTCAAAATCAACTGCGATATATTTTGGAACAATCCAAATCTAAAATTTAGTCAATTTGATGGAATAAGTACACCCAGAGAATACTTTTTTTTTCTTTTTTGATGTCGGTTTCATAGTGATTTCGCCAACGTTAAGTGAAATAAAATATAAAATCTGTTAAATAAATAAATCAAAATTAAAAGCGGGACACTTTTCGATGGCCCATCTTCGCCCTTGGCGGTTTTCAAATATCCAGTGAATACTTGCTCAAAACGGATTTTTTAACAAAAACAGGGTGTATTTTTTTGCCAACGCTTAGTCTTGAAGACATATCTGGCGCGGATCAGCGCTTCCAGTCGGCTTTTAGCGCGATTGCTCGTTCGCGAGTGTTGCAAGTGTTCTTATCACAGATTAAATAACACGTGACACAGTTAGACTGGTAATGTTGGCTCAATTGATACGCTCACAGTTATAACTCAAGTAAGACGCATGTTTTATCTGTTCGGCGTGTTTATTGTCTATGAAATTATGTCACGTTCTAGTGAATACGTGACACGTTTAAAAAGTGTCGGTTAAAATGAAGGAAAGATAGTAACACACTTTGACATAAAACTGGAAGATGTTGAAACATGCAGATGGCATATAAAACATAGTCATTGAACCGTGTATATACATTTTGGTAGTAGCTGCTGGAATATTTGCACATTCTCAGCAGTAACATTCGCACCGTTCATAATGATCACTTAGCTAAATTGAAAACAGTGAAATTCGTACGAGGAATTTCGTATGTACCGTTGTTTGTATGACATGAAACACTTATTTAAGCATCACTTACAAAATACCGAGAAGATTTTATATCAAAAGCGGCGCTGTACAAGAGGTCTAAAAAGTATTTCGGATTTAGGTAAATTCAGTTAGACAAGCATTAAGGCGTATGAGAGCGAGAAGTGAAGAAATAATAAAACGAGGTTTGTTCTATCTGCTATTGCAATGTACCTTAATAGGAAAACACAAACCAATACTCTAAAACTTTCTGTCAGTTAGATGAGAAGAAAACATCTAATAGATATTTTACGAAAATTAACAAAAGAAAAAAATGTATAAAAAATTACGACAAAGGCAAGCTCCTTAATTTCTTAAAACATCCTGTAACTTCTGCACTCGTAAGACGTTCGTAGATTGCAACTTATAATACCTACATCGTTTTCAATATTGTCAAGACAACATCAAATGCCTTTCATGCAACACAGGTACAACTTTCAAACTTGCACTAATTCAAGAAGTTAACAACATTTATGTGCATTGTTGTTAAACAATGCGAGTTTCGCGTTATGAACGCTAACGAGGGTGTCGGGTGTTACGATACTATACTCGGGAATTTATGAAGCGATGTTAAACGCTTGGGACATGTTTAGGGGGTGATTATTTATGAAAATTCACGTGTTTATTAAACAAAATAACCTGTTGGGTTAAAGAAATTAGGTAAATGACTGTAAGGGTATGGTGTTTAGATATAGTCCAGTACATATAACATGATTTAAAATAAATTTCTTAATTTGTTATTATTATTATCAATCTGCATTACACGTAATGGGTGTGGGATTGAATTTCAGTGTGATTTCATCCATTTTTATGTACATGCTAACACTCGCAAGCTCGTCCGTTTAAACCAATACTCGGCCCGCAATTGCGTACTTCCCTGACTAGGCAATAATTTACTATTAACTTCCTTGAACTGTACAAAGTAAAGTATAAATGGCAGGCTAAATGCTCATCATTTTCTACTAGTCAAATACATTCATTTTATATTGAAATCCTTTACTAAGTGACCAGTTATATCTGCTCGCTATACGAATGCTTTCAAAATAATCTAATAAATCATGATAAAAAACCGTGGTGATGAATGAATTATGTAATAAATTAAGATTCATACATAAGCAAGAAGATGCAAATACATTCATTCATTTAGTTGGCTTTAATTTGCTTAGCCGCATCACTTTTCTTTTCCGGTAATATTGTCTGCATATTACATACCTATTTAAATTTGCAGGAGTACGGAGTATCTTTGGACTATTATTTGCGGCCAATACAGGGTGTTAAAACTTTTTCTGTCGAATTTAATCTGACGTTTGCTTCGTTATAAATATTTGTATGTTATCATTTAATAAGATTTACCTACATAATAATATTTTTAAATTGTAAAATAATATAATATTAAAAATATGTTCCATATTATTGAGTTAGTGACGACTTTCATTATACCTATAAACACAAATTAATATTTTTGATAGGTATACTTTCACAGTTTCACAACTCAACTTCTAAAATAAATTTAATACGTGCTTGGTACAGTAACAAACTTATTCTAACGACGGTCACTAATGGCACGCCTGACCTCTAAAGGTAGCGCTAATAACAAAATTATTTTGGTAACTAATGAGACGCTTTCGCTTTCTTACAGGAATTGGAAGAAACTAACTTGGTACCTTTTAAATACTTTATAATAGGTAAAATACTTTGTACCAGTAAACAAAACAGTCTACATTAAAAAATCATTTTTTTAATTTAAAATGGAGATAATTAGAATTTACTCTCTATAATCTTCTCTTCTAATTTAAGAGCAACGCCAGTGTTGTATTAATGTAGCCATGTCTTCCACTTCTCTCGTTATACGACATTGTATATTAACCTCATGACTCTCCATATTTAAAAGTTTTTTTTTTCAAGATTTTGGTTATGACCTATGTCTGCCCTTTCATTGTGAGGTCTTTGAAGATATATGAGACATTCCGAATTTATTTTATGTGACCCCTTTTACTTAGTATTAATTTAAAGTATTGTTTGCCCTGCCTGTTATGTAACTTCGCAGTTCGCAGGTACAATCCCATGTAATTTAGCACGCACTTGAAGACATCTGGGCGACTTCGCCGTTCAAATGAACAGTCCTTTATGAAATTACGTGGATCCAGCGAGAGCAATTAAATGATAACTACCGCAATCTTGTAAAATGAGAGTCACCTACGTATTTCGTGACACCCTTTATGTACTCACACATAAACATATTGTTTTATATATTCACTGCTAGTAACTAAACGTAGACCCGTATTTACAAACAATACTTAAGGGATCCTTCACTGAGTGAACGCACTGCGTTCAATACAGCCTTGTGATTGGTCCTTTTTGACCAACCTTTTGTTTATAAGATGATTTGAACCACCCTGTGCGTTCGTGAGCACTGTGAGACCGCATAGTGACGTTTGTGAATACGGGTGTTAGTATGTGATTTGAAAACGCTAGGTGAGCCACTTTTACTTTTACTTTTACAAATCTTGTTCTTAAATAATTGTATATTGTATTCCACCTAACTAGTATTATGGTTTATGCCATTGTATTCACCTAACAAAAACTTGTCGCTATAGAAATCTGAGGGTTGGAGACCTGGTGACCTGACATACAGGTTCCCCCTAGTTCAGGCACCAGTCTCTCCCGCACAAGTTCTGTACCTAATCTTATGTTAATAATTTCTATGCTATTCATAAACTGTGTACTTGGTGGTGGAGAAAATAAATACTTTTAAATACTGGCATTGGAGGTGTAAGGAGTTCAACAGCCGAACAACTTCTCCTGTGATGATCCGAAGTTCGACAAACTCGGAGCCTCCGTTTCACCTTTTCAGGATTGAATTTCGGAAAGTTCTCGCAAGAACATGGATAATTTCAAGAGCGAAAGATTTTGCGGGAGACTGAGGTGGAATTACTTCTTTACTTTTGCTTTTTGACTTGCAACAATGGCGAAAAAATACATCGTTTCTGATCGTTAAAATTCGTAGGTATTTATCTTCCTTTCTCAATTAGCTTTAGTACCCATTGATAAGCTGATTGATAAAGCAAGACGAATAAACTTTCTTTTCAACAACTGCGATGTCACACATTGTTACATGTCATGGTATAAACTAACCGCCAACAAATAACAGCCCTACTCACAGGAGGCCATTTGTGCAATGTGTCACGATTGACTTCTTATCGGCCAGGCACTATATTACTAATAGGTACCCACCCACTGTAGGGATAGCTTTACCCCTACACATATAAACCGCAACCTGCTAATGAAATACCTTTTATGCCATTTTGGACAAGCCACGCTACAAACTCGTAGTTTTAGCTGTCCATATCACCGGGACTTCTAGAATTAATACACACATACAAAGTGCTACAACTCATCCTTTATGTTGTCTTTAGATAAATTAGTACCCGTGATACAAGCTAGTGTTAGTGTCAAAATAGTTTTACTGCTTTTTACACCTTTATAATAAATAAACTTACTCACTTTAATATCAACTAATTAATATTAATTATCAGTGGACAATTTCACACCAATTGACCTAGTCCCAAACTAAGTTCTAGGTTTGTCCTATGGGTACTAGATAACGATATAAATACTTATGTGTATAAATACATAGGTATGTGCTTAAATACACACAAGAACATCCATGACTCAGGAAAAATTTTTGCGCTCGTCACACAAATATCTGCCCTTACCGGGATTTGAACCCAAGACCGCTAGCTTCGTAGGCAGGGTCACTACTAACTAGGCCACCGCGTCGTCTTACTTTATGTTTACTTTACTTGTGTCAATTGACACAGGAAGCACAGACTTTATGGCAATCCAAACATGACGTTAAAACGACAAGGTAAAGTTTATTGTTATTTTATGATCGTGACTGTAAAAGTTCAGCATCCTTGT
This sequence comes from Acleris cristana, assembly GCA_948252455.1. Taxonomy (NCBI): domain Eukaryota; kingdom Metazoa; phylum Arthropoda; class Insecta; order Lepidoptera; family Tortricidae; genus Acleris; species Acleris cristana. Next base: position 6,421,649 of record OX411782.1, on the reverse strand, counting down.
TTCTAAAGGCCAGGAATTACATACCCGACCTGTTTATTCCATTCTTAATCTTCCTCAAACATTCCAACATATTATTCTAAAACTATGCTAAAATTATATAAAACTTGCTACATTATCCCGTTCAACATTCACACGCCGTATTCCATTATCTTTCAATAACGCCCTTTAGTTAGAAACCGTGTAGTTTCTTTATGCGGAGCTTAAAAATATTTTCCCAGTGTATTTGTTCACCCGATTCGGCAAGGACTTTGCCAAGATGAATTATTCACACTCTCGCGCCGTGTGAAATGAAATCTGACCTAAAGAGGGTGGCTCAAAAGAATGGCTTTGCTTTAAAATACTCTAAAACCACATTCTATCTGTCTAACACATCAGGCAACATTCTAGGCGGTAAAAACCATATAGGCTTTGAATTGTTATCGTATTGTCAACGTTTTGATGAGTCTTATTTAACTTCTATTTGTCATAACGCGTCAAAGAACATTATTTTTACCTAGTAGAATAGAGGCCTTGATATATTTTACCATAATTAGCAATAATTAAATTACACACATCAAAAATGCCCAGAAATACCATGCTAGATAGATAGACGGACAGATGGACGGACGGTGTCGTACCATTAGGTTTTCTTTTATCTTTTTGGTGAACTATATTTCAGCTGCAAAAGACGGCATCGGTAGGTATACCAAAATAACTCACGCAGGATGTTAAGGTTATTCAAGATTCAGTACTCAAAATGAATGATTTTTTGATTGAGTGAAGTAGGAAATGAACAAGATAAACACATCACAATCGTATTAAAGTATAAATGTAGTTGTAAGTTTATATTTTCAATCTTTGTACGTATTGAGTTTTTATACAATGGAGAAGGTAACCATGGTTACAGGTTATCTATTATAGAAGTAGGCTTTGAGAACTATGGATGTTTGTAAATTTGCCGGCTGGAATGAAAAGATGGGATGCCGCCATTTAACGCCATCTGCTGCTTAGTGGCAAAGTTTGTAGCCAAAATATAGTTGTTCCACTCCCGATAAATCTTGCAAAGTCTCTTAGCTGCAACTGAAAGTAGTATCCTAGTAATATCAATGCAGCGATTCGCTATACCTTGTCTCTTGAATACATATCTCAAGAATTTAAGTAATGACGCAGAGGTCAATAACCTGAATGACTACATAACGAACATTAATAACATCAAGCCATCATATACAGAGTACTAAGCAAAATTTTCGTTACCACAGGCATACAAAACATTAGCTTTTGTAGAAACATAAAGCTCTAAACCTACCTTTTCTTTATTTCATAGTAGAAAAACAAATTCACTTTCCGCGTCTGTCTCCACCACGTCTCCACGCAACGGATTTGGATGCGTTTTCACCATCAGTAAGATTAATTTTCACGGAATACTTTTATGTATAATAAATTCTGGTAGTTTCTGGAAGGTTTTTACGTTACGTAACGGCGGCGCGTCGCTAGTTGTTCATAATAAATGATGATAAACCTTTACCTGCATCATTTGACAGTAAAATATCTATAGAATACACATAATATTACTCTGGGATTAAAGGCGTGAAGGTATGTATGTATATTTAAAGATGCAAAACACACACAAGCGGAACTAAGATGTTCCTGTATTGAATTTTAGTTAGTATTTTTCTCTGTAAGAATTTCTCAGTTTCTCAAAGCGTGTACATGTAATTTTAATAGCATTGTATGTGAATATACTCGTTTTAATTTTTACTTTAATTTCCTAGTTTTATAACCTTTATTTAGACACTAAACGACTTCTTGGCACTGTTCGTATAAAACTTTTTGGATGCCGTGCAAACTATTTGGAGAAAGTTTACAACTAACAATCGTTTCAACCAAGCTTTTGTTTCGTACAATTAAAAACTTAACACAAAACGCTAGAAAAAAACAACTATTTAAGTATAAGATGCCAGTTTTAAAACACCACTTAGCTATACAGTTCTATTCTTTTAAGACAAATACGAGAATAGCTTCGTCCATCCGAATAAGTAATCTCAGAATAAGTAAACCACTCAAAAGCCGGAGCACTTTGCCGACCTACGTGTAATTAAATCCAGTACCACATAATGGCATAAAAGGTCTGCGACAGACCGTGCGGTTTTTGGACTATTCACTAATACAAGACTATTTTAAAAAAATGGGGTATCTGTGTGTCGGCTTGTCTGTTTGTTGCATTTTAGCTTACAAATGGATGAACCGATGTGGACGCGGTTGTTTTTCAAAGGAATAAGTATTTATAAGCTATGTTTTATAAAAATCGGTCTGGCCCCTATTTCACCAAGCTTGACAAGTGCGACAATTGTCTAAATGATGTGACAATTGTATTTCATGAAACGGCAATGGCAATAATCAGGTGACAATTGTCGAGTAGTCACGATAGGTGTTGTTTCACAAAACTCTACATTATTAAACCACGCTGACAGGTGCGACAATAATAATAAAATGATGACATTTTTATATAGTGAAATGGCAAATGTCAAAATTCTGATACGATTGTCGCGTTGTCATGACAACTGTTACCTTATCTTTACATTTTTAAACGTTTAAGACTACGCCGAGCGTACGCCGGATGTACAGTGCCGCCCTCATCACTATTATTGTGTTTTCTAATAAAATAAAGTATTTTCTTGAAATCGGACGGTGCATTTTTATACTACAAATGAAAACACAACTTATAGGACATATCACATAGTTTAATAATAATTGACCTTTGAGTTATCAACTTAACGGAAAAAAGTGGCCACCTTTTCCCGTTAAGCTGACTACTCATAGGGTAATTGTTATCAAAGTTTGTTACGTATCCCATAAATTGTCTTTTTACTTGCGCTACAAAAAAGCATTGTCCGATTGCAAGGAAATTCTTTAGTTAATTAGAAAACACAATAATAGTGATGAGGGCGCCACTGGACGGTCGACGTTTGCTCGGCGCAGTGTTAAATCAACCGTATGTTGATTGAAGACAGGCGTCCACCATTGCCACCAAGTTAGTCCACAATTATACAACAATAATTATTATATTAGTTTGGAGGGTCCAAACTAATTTTTATTTATTTTAATCACTCGCTCAACAAATTAAACACACTATGATTATACACTTTTTTTCAATAAACGAGAGCGGTAGCTTGGCTTTATGGATAGTTTCCACAGTCTTGTCGACTATATGCAGACGATGGATGGTTGCTTTTGACACTGACGTGATATTGTGACCCTGAACCCATCCAATGCAGTGTGCAAAGAATTTGCTGTGTAGGCGATAAAGCTCTATTTTTTATAGTAGCATGTTGTTAAACTGCACCAATTCTATTTATTATACATATAATAAACACTCGTTTTAGATATTCGGATTTTTTCTTTAAGCGCAAAGTCAGTGATTTCAAATGAGAAATTGATTCGTTCTCTATATGTTCGTCTCTATGAGAACTCGTCTAAGTCGCTATCACTGCTGTCACTACTACTGCTTTCGCGGAGAGCCCATTGTAATTAACAATGAAAACACTACAATTGTAACGCAAGCCTGACACAGCTCTAATCTCATGTCAATAATTACCGACAAATTAGCAAATATGTCGACTTGAATTTTTTTACATTGTTTCACAACATAATTGTCCTTAAATTAAATTATGGACAATTGTCACGAGTTACCTATCATGGTTACGATGTAAGTGTAGACAATTAAGTATGTCCATAGAAATAAAATTGAGAATTTGTCTACTTGTCACCTGTCACTTGACAATTGTCCCTTGACATTTGTCGAATTGTAAGCATACATATGTCATTGACAATTGTAACTTGGTGAAATAGGGGCCAGGTCGTTAAGGAGATTATCATCTCTGAAGAAAGGTTCGCCATAACGTCGGGGGTTTTTTTATATTTAATTTGTTACGAACTGTCGAATTTTGTCAAAAAACACACAAACACACACACACTATAGAAAATTTATTAAATTTAAACTTTTAAGCAAACCGTTTTATTTTTTACTAGAGGATGCCCGCGACTTTTTACGCGTAGAATTAGTTTGCCTCTCTGCGCCCTATTTTTTCCCGTTGGGGTAGGTTTTCGAAAAATCCTGTCTTAGTGCACTCCTAGTAAAGTGTAAATTTCAAGTCCCTAGGTCCAGCGGTTTGGGCGGTGCGTTGAAATGTCAATCAGTTTCTTCTTTTATATATTTAGAAGACTATTCATTATGTTATTTCGAGCTGTAATTCAACATTGTAAAAAAACTACTGTAACAAACTATATTAATTATTTTAAATCCCACTAAAACATATATAGTAAAAAATGGCCAAGTTCTTTGATGCAACCAAAAGTAGTGTTGTGTCTGAAAAGATATCTTGTTGGGCACAGGATTGTTGACAGTAAAACCAATTAATTGGGACTAATGCATTTTGGGCTCTAACTTTTCAGTTTTCGAACTTCGTCCACGTGGAAATCGTTTATCGCTTTTCAGATCTCATAGTCACTGAAAGTCTTTAGTACGTGGTAGGTCCCATAATGATCTGGCCTAACCAAGATGTGGCAAAGGAAATTAAATCAAACTCCGATTATTTTTCAATATAGTCTCCTTTAATATGTACACACTTCTGACATACATGAATTAACATCTCTATGCCTTTAAAAAATATGTTGAATCTTTGTCCTCAAAATGGGCTAAAACAGCTGCCTTCAACTCTTCGTCATTAGAAAATTTTTTTCCTCGTAAGTCCCGCTTCAAATTAGGGAATAAATAATAGTCACTGGGGGCCATGTCCGGGCTGTAAGGTGGGTGGTTGACTTCCGTGAACCCGGACTCGCGAACAGCAGTCTTCTCAATAATGGCAGTATGTACTGGAGCATTATCGTGAAGCAGCAACACCACTTTCGAGAGTTTACCTTTGCGTTCTTCCTTTATTATATCCCGCAATTTATGTATAAGTGAGGCATAGTATTCACCATTTATAACGGTATTACGTTCTTTAAAATCAACCATCAGGATACCCTCACAATCCCAAAAGATGGTGCACATGAGCTTTTTCGTAGACTGCTGCACCTTGGCCTTCCTGGGCGGCTGTTCGTTCTTAAAACGCCACTCCATCGACTCGCGTTTGCTCTCAGGGTCATAATAGAGCACCATTGTTTCATCCCCAGTCACTAGCCGCCTGATGATATTCGTTGGATTTTCACCACAGAGATCCAAAAACTCTGAAGCACATCGCACTCCTTCTTCTTTTTGCACCGCTGACAGAAGTTTAGGCACCCATCTTGCACTCACCTTACTCATATGAAGATGGTCATGAATTGCACGGTGCACTGAACTTTTCGAGACCTCTATCCTTGCTGCTATCTCCCTAATCTTCAAACGGCGATCACTCAACTCAATACCTCTTCTTGAATAAGAGCGATATTCTCAGGAGTGAGCACTTCCAGCGGCCGGCCCTCATGTCCCAGGTCTTCGACAGTTTCCCGTCCGAGTCGGAACTCCTTCACCCAGTTTTTTACTGTGCTATACGAAGGTGAAGACACACCATTTTGTACACACCATCCAACCGCTCTTTAATTTCGGCAGGAGATAAACCTTCTTTAAATAAAAAAATTATAACACTTCTATACTCGGTTTTTGACATCTTGGTAAAACAAGCGACTTCCCACACACAAATGACTCTAAAATCCAAAATAACAATAGCAAGTTGCAACTTGTTTCTTTATTACTTATCCGGAGAGACGTACTATTCAATGCGGTATAACATGTTAGGACATGTTGCTGGGAACCGCCTGGTAGTCTTACAGCTAATTACGTGGTACACTTAATAATAATATTTTGTATAATTAGATAACTTACAATATTAAGATAAAGAGAAACGTTTTAAAAAAAAATCGTTGTGTTGTTACTTTTTTAAGCCGGTCGTTTGAACGAACCGTTTGCACGAAACCTTACCGTTGAGTATATTTGTTGCCGTGTCCCCGCCTTTTTGGACAAGCATCGGTCTGAAGCAATTCACCTGAGTACGGCTACCTTTTGTTCCAAGTATTCTTTTAATAAGTGAGGGAAGGGTGAAGCGGCCAATGAACCTATAAATAACTGTACTTAAAGATCTTCTTGCTTCAACATGTTCATTCTTGAACGTAAACAACGAAACTCGAGAATACTGTATGTGCTGAAAACCATTATTTATAAAGTGGCTTCTGTCTGCTATTTCTTTAACAATAAACCAAATTCTTAAAAAAACATCTCATACGGGTTACTGATAGAATTTAACATGCTGTATCTGTGTCACAGATTAGAGAACCATTCAATATTCATTATCTATACTAATGTTCTTAACTTTGAATGTGGGGGTCTAATTTACGGAATCACAAAACCGATCTAAATAATATATTTCTGAGGCTTTATTATTCCAAACAATTTATTGTCTATTCCGAAGTGGACCGAGGCTGGGTTACTAGTGATGTATATTATGCAACCTACTACTTATGCATATAACGTGATATTGAAATTTCAAAGTCATTTAATTAATAAATAAGAACAATTAAATTTTCGACGTAACAATCATAACTCAATATATTCCTACTAAGTGCCACCGGAATCACTGTGTAATAAATAGATAGCATACTATTTCCGTGGCCAGGCCACTGTTAAATAATGGATTGCAAAGGAAATTGTAATGTCAAAAAGGTTACATAACAAAATATTAAAAATTAAGATAACAATAAAAATAAGAAGGATTTTTGAGGTACCATTCCTAACTCAAACTATTCCAGCCGCAACCGTCAACAACTAAGTGGCACCCACCGGAATCAACGTGTAATGAATATTCAGTTCTATTTCCATGGCATGGTCACTGTTACATAATGCATCCGTTCTAATAATAGCAAAGGAGATTGTAATGTCAAGGTAACACTATTAAAATAACAATAAAAATAAGAACGCATTTTTGAGGTAACTCAACCTATTTCAGCCGCAACCGTCAACAACTAAGTGCCACCGGAATCAACATCTAATGAATACACAGTACTGTTCAGCACTATTTCCGTGGCCTGGTCACTGTTACATAATGCAGCCGTTCTAATAGCAGAGGAACAATTCCATTAAATTAGTAAGGCGCTCGGATTCCTGGCGAGCTTACACTACACTATATAAAATACAGTAGAATCTACTGATAAAATCTTAAAAATGTTGTTTCTGATTGTTTCATTTGTAACCATATGTGTCTAAAAAACATAATTATTATTGTCGTTGTTTATAGGAATGTTGGATATACCTATATGACGAGAGCCTCTAATTTTATAAAGTAAATATATTATTATAACGCTAATGAATTTCAATCCTATAATGATCTCTCCTCTGATTCTAACCGAGTTAATAAAATATTAAACAATACTATTAGCATTTTCATTCTTATATCAGGCAAAGGATGACCGCTTATCGGCTGTTTTCTTTCAAAGTCAATTTTAAATCATTGTTTAGTGAATTAGCCACATCAACGCTCTATTACACGCTTCGAACAAGACCATAAAAACAAAAAAAAAACACTTTTCAACCATAAAATACAATAACACTTAAAAGTAAGTAACGTCACAAGGTAATAAAGAAGTAAATAAAAGGTTTTCAGAAGCATCAACATATTTGCCCAGACATAAAAGTTATAATAGAACATAAAAATGCTAGAGAAACTTACAACTCGATGAGCTATGTACATTTACGTCAAAATCGATCGCAATAAGCGCCTTATACTGCCCACACCTATCCGATTCACGCCACCTTTGAACATGCCACTTCTTTCATTTTACTGTAGAAATTTATCTCAGTACAAAATAACCCTTATTCTTTTTAGAGCCTGCTGTATTTCTTGAACTATACAGCAGGTTAAATTATTCCCACGTTCGCCCGACACCTCCGGCATGCCCGGCCGCGCGACCGTAGACAGATGGCCGGGAAATATCATTATATGCTCACAGTTAAACGATCATTGGTCTGTCTTTGGTATTTTAGTTTGACCACGGAACTAGGGGTGTTTTTTTTTGGCTGCTAGTTTTTTTAGGACGGCACAGGAGTTGCTAAATAGGAAATTGTTTTTTTTCTACACCATTTTGCATCAGGTTGTTGAAAACAATTTTTAAGTCACACATGAACATTTGAGGAAATAAAAAGACGTTTCAGACGTTTCTGGCTGATTTTCCAATTTTTTCTGTCATACAATATTGTCCTTATACACAACACAACAAAAAAAAAACAATTTGGTGCAGTCGGTCGAAAGTTATGTGTGTACAAACATTTCGACGATTAATTTTTATTTATACATAGCAAAACATTGCAAAATATGAAAATAATCTAGAGACGTATTTTTTATATCCTTCTCTTGTTACTTGATATAGAGAATAACAATAATATTAACATATTTGATGCGTACTTACTTTTCCAATATTTGGTTTTGTATCAACCTGTTACATGAATAATTCTAATTCCGTTCTTGAATTTATTCAGTTTACGAGCTACAAGCACAAGAGCCATGACACGGACGGAGGGATAGCAAAGAGTCAGCAAATAGGCTTCCGTTTTGTATACAAAAACTCGATTTTAGGAAAAGAAATTTTTAATTTTTGCGTTCGTTAATAACGCGTAATGAATTATAATGTATTTTTCTGCTAACAACATCAACTTAAGTAAGTAGTATATAAGTTATAAGTAAGTACAGAATCACCTTCAAAACACTTCCTAGTTAATTTATTTAAGCCAATGAAATGCCTACAATTTTACCCTTGCAGCGGAAGATGAATAAGTAATCCTTACAACATCATTTATTTATCCTAAATCAATTTTATTTGGAGCACTCTTGATATTGACTGGCTGGAATCTCATAGGGTACGCTGAAAGAATTCGTAAACCGGTAATCTAATTCCAAACCTGTTTTGCTGAAATCTTTTTCAGCTAGCGAGATAGTTACATCAATCAATGAAACTTATTTGTCCATGTTCTAAGAAATCTGAAGTTTTATATTAGAATACTAAGAAATGTTGTGTTTATAGAATATGTATATATGTATGTAAACACGTTATTGTACAAAAAAAGCATAAATTCAAATACAATATTTACAGATTTGGAATGTAAAAAGGCGAACTTATCCCTTTAAGGGATCTCTTCCAGCTAACCTTTGGGTGATTGAGGAAAATAAGAAAGTAGAATGTCACGAATATAATTTGGCAAAATTTATGGACATTCAAAACATTCATTAAAGATAATGATACGTCATCTACCTACCTTCATTGAATATTCTTGAAAGGCAGATGGATCTAATACAATTTTAGGATGTTAGTTTGATAAGACCCATCATCACCCTTTCACTGTCAATATATTATTGATGAATAGTCTACTCGAACATACATATAACATAGCCTACTCATTCATATTTAAGAAGAAGAAAGAGTATTAAAACAGGAAACTATAATTCAAACTATCTGAATATTTACATGTTTGAACTTTAATTATTAAAATTGCCAAGGCCGAATTTAATATCCATGTTTATTAATGTTGCGTGACAAAATTACGTAAGTACTAAAACTTCACTTTTTTTACACCAAAATTCACCAAAGACACAGAAATCGATAGCACAAAATACGTATACCTATATTATTCTTAGACATTAGCAGACTTAAGGTTGGCACAGACATAGCAGCTCGGCACTGTATCAGTTCAAAGTGAGACATTAGCGGCCTTTACACGTAAAGTTCGGACCGCGGGAAACGCCACGCGCCGTTCCAATCTTCGTTCCGAACCGTACATTTTTTACTATTTTACTATTAAAGTTGCATTTACACGTACGGTTCGGAACGAAGATTGGAACGGCGCGTGGCGTTTCCCACGGTTCGAACTTTACGTGTGCAGGCCGCTATTGAAAAGTGAGTTTTAATTTGAATTAGTTCGATACATTTTTCAGTGGACGACGCGACTACCGCGCTCTGCTATTCTTTTCACTTTAAGTTTATAACATGTATAGTAAAAACAAATCAAAGCTCACTTTTAAATGTCTTACTTTTATCCGATCCGGTGCCGAGCGGTTATGTCTGCGCCAACCTTTATACTATAATCCTTAACGCTACGATAGCTCTTATTTTTTGACAGTAATGGCGGCCGAGTAAAAAACAATGCGATAACACTTCAAAGGTAAACTGGTTTTAACCAGTAAAATATAGGCTTTATGCAATACAACATTTTGGCAAGGTTAAAAGTTAACAACGGGTAAGAGTTACCATTTAAATAAACCAGGGCTTCCCCCGTCACTTTGATTGGGGTAAAGCCTCTCAGTGACGTCGCGCCGATTTTTGGTCAAAGTTTAAAATTTACTGCCGATTTATGGTGACAAAAAGTTTTTACATTGTAAAGAGGCTTTGGAAATTTAAAAAAAGATAATATAGGGATGCCATTTTTTGTTTTTAATTTAAAACAATATTTTTGGTTTCACTAACTGTAACTTTGAAAATCAGAAAAGGTGTTTTGTAACCCTGCCCTGATACATTTTTTTTACAGGGTACAGTCGAGTTCATAAATATGACGTATACACTTTAGTACCGTTACGTTAATCGCTGTGACGATTCATGTTTAAACATGTTTAAACATGACATTAAATAGACAAGGTGAACACATATTTAAGAACTCGATTGTACCTAACGTTTCGATGAGGCATCTTACACAAAAGGCAGCTTTTTTCATATCAGTTAATAAATGTGTGTAATCGAACCTATAATACGAAGCCGAATCTACATTATCGCTCAGCGTATTTCTTTTATTAAGAGTTACTTAATTACCTTAGATTATTCTTGCTAGACATACAAATATTACAAGCAGCTGCATTTTCTATATTTAAATGTAACCTACTACGGAAAAATAGGCAAATTGCAAACTGTATAAAAATTAAATGACATAAAATTTCCAAACACGAGTAACAACGACCTAAATCGAAACGAAAAACCCGCGTGGCCGCTGTTACGAAAGTTTATTAAACTTTCCATACTTTAATTTTTCTCTTTTGCCAATCTCGGATGAAGCATGAAAAAGTAAAGTTTTTATAAAAAGTATATTGTTACTTTGGGAAATGAAAGCAAACGACTTGAAAAATTAAGGGAACTTTTTTTACGAAATCTATTCTTTATCCTATCGCGATTTTTGTTCACTTTCACCTCTAATAAGTTACAAAACGGCATTTTTGATTTCAGGCAAGAGTTTATCTGTAAGAGCTTTGTGTAATGTAAGGAATAAATATTTATGCTCTGCCGTACGAATGATAAACAACTAGATTTTTGCATCGTTAATCAAATATTGACATTGAGCAGGTGCGTCAATGTACTTAAAAACAAGTACCTAGTGGATTTTTATCGTGGACTTGGTGGATCAAACAAACAAACAAAATACCTGGCTGTCACCTTCAATTTCAACAAATCGTGTTGTTCCGATTGCGTTGCCATTACAATCTGAATAATTTTCTCTAAGTGGCTAAGTTGCTATTAATATAAAATATTTTGTTATTTATGAGTATCATTTTGCACTGCTAATTATATATTAACTTCACACTATTCATTGGAAAATAAGCTCTCAAGTGGATTCCGACTTTTGAAAATTCCAACCGTACCTACCCTGCTTTTGTTTTCTTTGCACAAAAAAAAAACAAGAATAACTATTACTCTGAATCAATAAGCTTTATTCTTTTAAATAACTAGAAAGTGAATGAGCAAGTATTTGTTCATAGTTTTCCGTAAATCGCAATTTTGCTTGAGCCTCCTGAAAAAGTGTGCTGATCAAATATAAAAGGAAAACTTCAAAGGGATGAACTACTGCTTCATATTTCACTGCCGTTCCCCCTCAAACTTAGTTTCTTTCACCCCAAAAACCTTTTAGATGAGCAAGCTTTTGTTTCTAACATTGACGTGTCAAGAAATACAATGTACCTACCTCATGTATTTTTTTTTTTGGCATGGGAAAGGCACGTGAACCCACAGGGGTTCACTAATGTTTCACCGAAATACGTTTGACCGAATGAGTCGTTTCGCAACTGCTTCATTTCCCAACCCGCTTATATTTCTGTAACTGTAAATATTTCAGAATTTTTATAAAAACTAACCTAACCTAACCTATAGGGTCTACAAAATAATACAAAAATAAATCCTGAAATATTTGCAGTTACAGAAATATAAGCGAGTTGGGAAATGAAACAGTTGCCAAACGACTCATTCGGCCAAACGTATTTTGGTCAAATGAACGGACCCCACCCACATGTCACTTGGTGGTAAGTGGGATCCGAAACCCATAACCACTTGAATTCTCGTGACTGCAATCCTTGCTGCAATTAATGCAAATGCATTGCCATTCTTGGGACCACTTGCACGAGAAATTTAACACCGGGTTAAGACACTAACTCGAGTTAGTAAACGTCAGATTCATACGAAAACTGTCATTTTAACTAGAGTTAATGTCCTAACCCATTGATGAATTTTTGGTGGAAGTGGCCCTTAATGTATTTATTTATTTACTTGTTTTGAAATAAGTATTACATTTCAGGGCCGAGATTCTACATGGTAAAACCTTCCTTTTGACGTGTTTTCGTATTTTCAACGTGTTGATAACCCTTATACTTTACAGTAATGGCGCCCTAGTTAAAAACAAATGATTACGTAATAATGCTGAAAAGCATATTATGTTACCGAGTTGAATAGAAACCCAGATCAGTTTAATAATACAACCATTATTATAAGTAGACAAAACGTATCAATAGAGATGAATAAGATATTTGAACACTAAAATACATATTGATATATCAAGTTATAGTAGAGCAATAGGCAGACATATTCGTAAGGCGCAACTACTTATATTTGAACAATCAATCGAGTCCGTATTATTACTCGATAAAACCATATAACTTTTGGCATGTGGCCGTCATTACTGTCAAGTAAATAAACATTTTAAAGTTATTATTAGATGTTTTAAATAATCATATTTTATGTAGCACTTATTTTTTTTCAATCTAACAACAACATATCACACCTTAATTATTATTTTTATATAGAACTAAAGACGAACGTCCATTGCATACTAGAAACGTTACAAGATTCTAACACATAAATGTTGTTTATGTCATTACAAATATAAACAGGGGTCCTAGTGAAAAAGGGGAAACCCTCCTGAAGAGCAGGTGAAAAAAGGTTTAAGTCTAATATACTCCGTTTATTTATATATCGTTTTATAATATGTACAAGTTAAGTCGACTTATACCCTTTTTCACTCGGAGCCTAGTTAACTATCTCGTTTCGTTTAACTATTTATTTTGTTTGAATTTCGTCAATAATAACGTCCAACATGAGCTTGATAAAGAACTCAATGAGGTTAAACCAAAACTTCCTCGTTTTAATTGTCTCAATTAAACCGCGGTCAGACTACGCATGGCTGAGTTTGCCGCAAGCCTGCCAGGGCTAAGACCACTCCAGTCAGGGATTAGTCCGGTAACTTCGCAGGACCTATTTCATCTTATGTTGAAGTCAAACCTGATTCTAGTCTAGTTAAGTCTAGTGACGCTGCAATGAAGTTGAAGTAAGATTTCAAAACGTTTTAAACGCTACCAATTTTATATTTCGAATATTCAAATAAATTCACCTTAAAAAGTTTCAAGTTGAACTGAGATATTTTGTGTGATTACGTTGTTTTAGCTGAAACAAAAAAAAGGCCAAGTGCGAGTCGGACTCACGCTTGAAGGTACCATTATCTATGCAACATTAGACACTATAACAGTTGCCGTTATTAATATCGAGCAAAAAAAAACACGTTTTTATTTTATTTGGTTTTTAATATTTGTAGTTATAGCGACAACAGAAATACGTCATCTGTGAAAATTTCAACTGTCTAGCTATCACGGTTCATGAGATACAGCCTGGTGACAGTCAGACAGACAGACGGACGGGTCCCGTTTTTACCCTTTGGGTACGGAACCCTAGAAAGGGGACAAAATAATGCAATCGCATATTTTCTGGCATGAAAAGGGCATACGAGTTTAGTCATCGTAAGCAGGACTTGGGATTCATATAGTTTGCAATCTCAAGACTACTATCTTAAAATTGCAATCCTAAGTCCTAAGCTAAGCGTATCATTATTATAAGTAAAATATCTATCATTTCCTAACCTGGAGCCCTAGACAAGACGCATTCGGCGTTCGTTATTGTCATTAATAGGATTGACGTAATCTCAATCGTCAATTCCAGACATTGTCAGTTTTCGTTAGCGTTAAATAAGTCGTCTAGCCTCACAGCTGTGCTGTCTTCTCAGTTTTAAATCATATAATCCGCTTTCAATACAATTGTCAAGGAGCAAAACCAATTTAGCGAAGCGAGAAACCGGATTAATGGGCATCCCGATTGAAATATCAAATCGAAGTTAACAAATTACCAAAGTTTCTGTAAGTCTACAAGAGGCTCCCGAAAGACTTACATAGTAGGAGAGACAGCTTTTCAGCGGGAACTGTCAAGGAGTTTAATTCTATTTGTTTGGTTCGATGTTCGGTTCTGTTAAAGATACAGGGTGGTAAATTTATTATAAGTACCCATAATAGGCAGTGGATGTCATGTTGATGTTTGTCAATCAATGAGAAAGATGATGTTTAAGTATTTGTCTATTGAAAGGGTTTTAAATAACTCGTTTATCGCTTTGCCCTCGGTGTTATTTTTTTTCCTATAATAAACATTTTTTGTACTTTTTCTGGGTGTAATTAGATTAAAGTCAGTTCAACGGTTTAAGTGTTAAAAAGAAAACAAACATGAGTTATTTTCGCATTTATATGATAAATGTGGACTTATCATAACTCATCTTGTTTATTCAAACATTTTAAAATGAATTTAATGGACACCAATCATGCAGATTTAACCATCTCAACTAGCAACAGTAGTGTTTGAAACCATGTGAATAAAACAGCATTAAATTTTACCAATGCATTCAGAATTCATTTATCTAACTTTTTCTCAAAGAACTTTACATTTCCATTTCACCTTTCAAGGCATAGCTAATAAAGGCTTCTATATACAGGCTGTTAACTGAATGCGGCTGCACACGGATTTGCATGGAAATCGTCTAACTTTGAGTTCCGTCTCCGATCCCAGTATCACGCCACTGAAGAATATAGTGAAAATACAGGATGCTCGGTTACGAGTTTCGATTTTAAATTAGTTTTAGTTTTAAATATAAACTTACCTGGGTATATTGTTAGTTTTTAAGCCAACCAATCTCGAGGACTTAATTTGATTAATTACGGATAAAACTACGACCACTTTGAAAATAAATAGGTAAGTATGTCTACAATAAAACAATGATAGTTTATAAATGATAAGCCTAATCAAATACAATAGCAAAAGGGTTTCGTAATTATGTAGATGTAGATAGGTAACTACTAAGTCTACTAACTAATTAACTTGATCTGAGGGCTTATTGTCTAACGCACTCGCAATCACGATCGTTTTCATTTTGAAAATCGAAGGCTTGTCTGCATACAAAATGAAAACAATTGCTGCACAACTCCACTTTGAAGCCGGTTGCGATTGCGAGTGCGTTATACAATAAGCCTTCTGAGCAAAGTAGAATCACGATCCTTGGGGAAGGCTGGCCCTGTAATAGATTTCATCTACATCACTTGTTAAATATCTAAGAGAATAAACAGGGAAGCGTAATACCACAAGATCCCGGATTTTATTTTAGCGGTAGAAGGTTATTGTAGGGTCTGCCCGGATCACTACCACCATCTTGCTCTTTAACTTGCTGTCAAATAGCATGCATTATTGTGATCCAGTGCGGGGGTAATATAACCAGTGAATGACTAGAACACAGCAACTCTTTTGCAGTCTTAAGATTGTCATTGTAAGATTGCAAATTTCATTGGGCTTCAGAAGGCGATGTCAATGACCTGTGTGCTCGTTTGCCTGCTCCATACTATAATATTAACGAACCATTATGTTAGGGTCTTCAACCAATGTGTATTGCCGGCAATGACCTATGCATGTGAGACGTGGACGCTGACGGTCGGGTTGATGCACCGCCTCAAGGTAGCGCAAAGAGGAATGGAACGCGCAATGCTCGGAGTTTCTATGCGAGACAAAATAAGGAACGAGGTCATTCGCCAACGCACTAAAGTCACCGACATCGGTAAAAGAGTTGCCCAACTTAAATGGCAATGGGCCGGCTATGTTTTCCGCGTAAATGAACCGGAACCCCGAACCGGAAGCCGAAATAGAGGAAGACCACCAGCCAGATGGTAGGACGATATGCAGAAGACGGCAGAGCCGGAAATGGACGAGTATATGCTGAGAAGAGGAAGAAGATATGTTAATCAACCTAGTTGCAAAACGTTAATAAAAGTTCATAGTCTGAAGTTTATAGTTCTTAGAAAATGTTGATTTAATTTTTCACTCGTTTAATTGCAACACCCTGTGTAACACCTAGAGCTTTTACGACCCCGCAGCTTAAAGCGAAGAAGCCTTATTAAGCTCGCTTTGTCAACATTTGCCATGTCGGTTACCGTGGTTCTATATCAATTTACTTTGTTATGAAATATTTTAAGGTAATGTAAGTGAATGAACTTTGAATAACGGAGATATATACTTAATCAAGGTTCTACAGTATTTGAGGATGCACAGCATTATTAAATGGTATTTTTAGGCAGGGTTACGAATTAAAACGATAGTAAAAAAGGAAAAAAAGTTGTTACATTTAATATTCGAGGAATGTAAATATATTGATAAATAATGTTTATTTTATGTATAAAAAAAGATTTTTTTTGTCGATGTAACGATCCACCTCTATAGTGAAGAATCGTCTGAAAACAAATTAAGCTCAGAATTCGTATTTCGTTTCAAACCAAACTACAATCTACAACAAAGAGCGTTCAGTTTTAATTATTTCAAACATTGGAGTTGGTGAGAACGAATTGTGAGCAAGACCGCGTCTTGTATTGCAAAGTTAAGCTGTCAGTGCACACGGAGCGCTAACGATAATAAAATTATAGAATAGAATATTAAATAAAGAAGAAAGAAAGAAGTGGTCTCTGTCTACCCCTCTGGGAAACAGGCGTGATTTAATGTATGTATGTATGTAGACTATTAAATAAAAAAAGCCTATTCTCCTTTATACGTAAGCCATGGATATGAAAACACAATAAAATCACAACAAAAATAAAATAATAAATTAAGGTAAAATAAATTTTTGCAAGTCCTGAATAAATATGAATATTCTACAATAAATTTAATGCTACGGCATATCCATGAAAGGGCGCCGGCTGATAATAGTGCTGATATTCGGAACTTAAACGGAAACCATGCGATTTATTTTCCACCGCAGCAAGAGCATTTCATTCTTAAAAATCCGGCAGATTAAGAAAAATGTTAAGTACGTTCTGTTTATTTTGTTATATCTCGTGGCTTATTATTATTATGTTTAATAATATCCAGCGTTAAAGTTCTATCTACTTTTAAAAAAAAACATTATTTTGTGTTATTCTCTGTGTACCGCAGACCAATTTTCCAAGTATTTAATTCAAAACTCTTACAGCCCTTTCGTTGCAGCTTTGCGTCAGAAATTCACTTTTACATTTAAACTTGCCATTTTAGTTACAGGATGAATAAATTGTTTTGGAATTTTGCTACTTGTTTCTTATCAATTAAGTAAAATGAGTAACTAAATTTTTTGCGATGGTGTACGGTGATCAGATTCGCGATGTACTGAATAAGGGTCAAATCAAAAGCACCCGAAACCGACGTATGTGCATGAAGAGATTGATGAATGTAGAGGAAGCGAAAGTTGTATGTTTAGACCGGTGCACCTGGCGTTCTATATTCTCTGCCTACCCCATTGGGAGACAGCCGTGAGGGTATATACCTATGTTTGTATGTAAAATAGTGCGACAAATACGCTAAGACCTAATTCTCTAAGAATTGTACTGGGTGTTGATTCGTTCAAACAAATCGCCAGTGCTCTTCGTAGCGAATTAGTAAGACTAAGAGGTTCCTAAACGTCTGTTCATACTATCTTTGTGAGGGTTCTACTTTTGTTGTTATGGTAAAAGACGTGTAGTTACTTTCTCATTAGATGATTCATTTTTATAAATGTAATAAGGTATTAAGTATTTAAAATGAAAAAACAATAAAAAAAAAACAGTAAACGTACTTATTAAAGAATAATAATGTTCGCAAAAAAATATACTACAAAAAAACGACGGCACGACCTTGATCAATATACGCACTGACTTGTAATTTAAACGCACTGAACGGGTCAAATAAAGCGGAGTATTCACGGATACGCCGTTTGTCTCCGCGACAGATGGAGTGTATACAATTGGATGGGCGTAATATATTGATCAAATTAACGGGCGCGCCTCGCCACTCCTCAACGGTGCGACATCAAGGAGCAAACGATTAGAAAATGGCAGCCAGAGAACTCTTTCACGACGACGCCATTTGGCTTAGCGCGGAGGCGTGGCGTGTTACAACGTTGAATGTCGACATTCACGATAGTTCCATTCGGATTGAACGTTGGCGCGTTGCGCTAGCTTTCCGTCCATTTGGAAATGCAACGGACCGCTCCAAGTACCTACTTTTAAATGCTAGAGTTTTGAAGTTAATGAATCGATTTTGGCGCAGCGCTGCTATAAGTACATTCGGCTTGTTGGAGCGGTCGTGAATGCCCAGCTGAAGACTGCCTGGTGTGTTTATCGACGAACTCATGGACCACTTGTTTAATATTATAACGTACCTATATATTTTTAGGAAATTATAATGGAAATGAAAATTTATCCCGATTTTACAATTCAAATTTTCTTATAGATCAATCGATCAAAAATGTAAATACGTACGTGTTCGAACTCCTAATTCATTATATTTAAAGCATAAAAACTTTCTAAAAATATTAAAAATTGTCGACGTCATTAAATATTAGATAACAAAAAAGTTATTTTGAACTAAATATTGCTGTAAGTACAATATTACAAAAGATAACTTATCTTAATTAATCTTTTTAGTTCTCAAAAGAAGCCCGATAATGTAAAAACTTATTTACTCAATATCAACTTACCAAATACGGTCTAACTATTATTTGAAGTCGGTCAGAAAACATTACAGATAAAAGATCCGGGTAATATTACAAGATCGCATTAATTTATAGTCGATACCAAAGTTTTGCTATTATCGGCTATCGGTGTTATTCATAGGCCGGTCGTTAAGAGTAAGGGCCCATTCTTGATACTTTGGTCTTATCTTAGTTCTTCGGGCGGGTTTGGAAATATTAGATAGGTTTTTAGCTTAAAAGATAACTCAAATGATTTCTAAAATACCTACGAGGAAATAAAATATTTGATTTGGTAAGTATATTTTAGTTGCAAAGTTAAGTGTTACAAACTAAAATATTCAAGAAATTAAACGAGAACTGTTAAACTCTCATTCGAAATAGACACTACGTACAAAATAAAACTTATTTTTATAGTAGTAATGATAAATGTAAGGTAAGTAAATACTTAACTAATGTCGAATTTCACCAACCACTTAAGAGACGATTAGAGTGTTAACACCTGTCAAACCACCTGTGTGTTGATTCACATTGATTAATATTTAACATCGTTTGCTGAAATTGGTACTAAGTGCGCTAGTCCAAAGCTTACTCGTAGTTAACGGTTTATCTTTTATTTTTCATACTTCGATCTGAGACGAATTTCGGGTTCTGTTCCACTGTAATTAAGCCCACCTTGCTTTTATATCGTTATTAGATGTAGATTAAAAAAGAACTCCAGGTAAAAGTTTACCCTCTGGATTTTAACCTTTTACCTTCATTTTTATAAGGTAACTAATTCCCGCCAAACTAAAGTTTTGACAGCGACATCTATTGTTCCTCCCTCGACGCCAAATGACACGACGTCGTAAGTCGAACTCGCCAACTTGGGCATTTGGACTCTTGATTACGCGTCACAGACAAACATTGTTGTTTAAAGTTTTGATCAAATGTTGGACTGCTTTTGTGTCCAGCTCTGCAAATAAATAGAATTTTACTGTAATTGGTAATAGTTTAACCGTGTGGTGCCGGGTTTTAGAATGTTGCCACTCCATGTCTTCCCGTGGATGTCGTAAGAGACGACTAAGGGACTAAAGGCTGTGTAGTGCTGTTAGGCGATGGGTTTGCAACCTGTCACTAATACACTGGATAACATCTTAGCCTGGTTGTGCAAAATGTGGTCACAGAATTATCAACAAGTTTTTGAAGTTGTTGGTGAGTCTGTGGCTCTGCCTACCCCACTCTGGGAATGAAGGCGTGAGTTTATGTATGTATGTATGTATGTATGGTAATAGTTTGCTTAATATGTGTTGCGACTTTGGCCACAGCTCTGGCTGTCTCTCTAGAGGCTTCACAAGATGCATAACGCTAACGTAAATTATTTTCGAAAACATTTGAAATGTATGTATTTCACATAAGCGCTCGATGCGACCATCTGGTAGCTTACGTCAATACTATATAATTTCAATAACGACAACGTTCTCGCAATGTATCTTACAATGTAGCTAACGTTTTAGCGATGGTAAGGTAGACCAGACTGTGAAGCACAGAATTAGTGCAGGAGAGATAAAATAACTTCAGATTACGGAATCAATTTGCGCCTCCGTATGCCCCTAAGAGGGTAAGATAAAAATAAATTTCATTAAAGCGATAAAGATCTATCTTGCATGGATCAGGAAGCTGAGCTGGGCAGAAGAAGGATGAATAAAGAGTGCATGTAGCTGAAATGCGAATGTTGGGATAGTTGTGAAGTGAAGAATGGATAGGAAAAGGGACAACTATGTAAAAAGAAGGACTGTTATGAGGAAGGAATGAGAGGAGATGAAAGTCACGTTACAAGAAGAGTTTTGAGTATATGTGAAGGTTTATAAATCAAAACGCAGGCCTAAAAAGAGATGGATAGATTGTGTAAAGAGTGATATGAAAAAGAAGGAGGTCAAAGCTTAGGTTGTGGCTTGTGGGGATGCGTGACAGAAAAATAGATACTGCACCAACATGATTGTGATTTGGGCAAGGAGAAGATGATGATATATTATGAGTCTTGCTACCTTCTTAATAAGCTTTTACTAGTGTTTGCACTACTTAAACGTGGTAAAATTAGTGCATTGAGGCATTTTATTTTAGCCCTCAGGGTTGGCAACGCAATTGCATCACTAACCATCGGCTGGGCTATGAGCTTGTTTGATTAAGTTATTATGATTATCGAGAGTTAAGGGATTATAGTGTTTATTTGTACACAAAGTGCCGCCCCACTAATTAAAATACTTTAGTGGATTGTAAACCATACTTTTGTATGATATGATGATTAAGTAGTACAGTCCTACAATTTTTACAACTGACCGCTATCATTACAAAATTTAATAGTTATGATAAAAAATAATTGTTATCCCCAAATTTGTACACAAAGTGAAACTCGGAAGACTTATCCGCTCGTTATCAAGCAGATGCGAGATAATTACTTTCTGATGGTTTCAATAACTTTCCGCTAACGCCGGTTTCATAGCCTCCGACCGTTTCTGTTTGCATAATTCGTTTGCTTCATGCATACCAGTTTGATTTTTTGTTAATTTCTTTGTACCCCACTTACGTCACGGAATGTAACTGAAAACGGGTCAAACATATGTTTCTATCTAGTCGTCCGATGACCCTTTACAATAATAATATAACTATTGCTGTCGTCTATATATATAAAAGGCTAAACTGACTGACTTATGTATCAACGCACAGCCGAAACTACTGTACCTAGAAACTTGAAATTTGGTACAGGGGTTCCTTTCATGTTGTAAGTGAGCACTAAGAAAGGATTTTCCGAAAATCGACCCCCAACGGGAAAAAAGGGGGAGAGTAGCGGGAAACTAATTCTACGCGTACGAAGTCGCGGGCGTCCTCTAGTAACTTATAAACTTCAGTAGCAAAATGTTTTCAAACGATAAATTTATTTCACATTCCAAACTAGACGTTTATCAAATTCAAGATAAAATAACAGTAATACCGTACAAATTGTATTAAATTATATTTGCGTCTGAAACAAAATCGCGTAACGATATAACTCCTAGTTCAAGTTTTGGGCGCACGCACATCCACTTAGCCTATTGTTGTTCTAATGTACTACATACTTCGACTCATCTTAAATGTGTTTTCACTACTATTGTGTTGGAAAGTATCGCACAATACTCTCCATATTGTAAGAGACTTTGTAGTGGTCTAGAATGGGAGTCGGAAATGTTTCATAAATTAAATTAATAAACAGAAATAACATTGTTCAGGAAATTGACCTAGTCCCTAACTCATACCTATGTTTTTAACAAAATACTTGTGCTGATCACATAAATATTGCCGCAGTAGGGTTACTATCGATTAGTGTTACCTAATTTATTCAAATTAAATACGCTGTCTGTTTATGTTCTTACATTCATTAATTTTATCCTACGTAAGTAAGTAAACTCTTTAATGCACAAAAAGAAATCGTTTTATCTAAAACACTTAAATGAAAATAAATTATGTACAAAGGTGACCTATGCTCTTAAGGTCTTACTTCGAACTGAGTACCCAGAACATGACAACGTATAAAGGAGCTTTTTCAGTGTCTTATGCTCATGCTGCTACGAAATACAGAGTAAAACACAGTAAACAAAGCTAAACTCATTATTAGTCAGTAATAATTTGGCATTTTCAATGTTGATTTGTATTGTAAAGTGTTTTTAATATTTAATTTGGTGTTTTTTTTGGGTATCAGACCGAACATCAAACAGTGGCATGATAATAGAAATACAGAATGCGAAAAGTGGAGCACCTTTTAAGGTGATACAAATTTAGTTAGACCTTAGTTTAACAGTAGACTGCTAACTTAATTATTTGACTGTACAAATTGTTCATCAACTCCCGGCCTACGTCAACTTGTGACAGCAGTTTCGATAAAATATAGCATTGAGCGCAAAGAAAGAAAACAATACATTTCACAACAATGGTGCCCAAGTGTTCGTTACATTTATTATTTACGTTACAAATAAGTATTGGAAATTTGTTATTGTCGGCGCATACCTATAATAATATAAGTTTTGGGAAAACATGTTTTGAGGAATGTCAGGCAATATTTCCCAGTTTCTCCGCCGGGACCGTTTTTTCCTTGACCGGCGGACATTTTCTAAAGGTCAGTAGGGTCTGCTCTAGGGAATCTAATTTTCTTGACGTTCCTAATCAGATTATTATTAGTGTTTAAGAGATTTACATAACGCTTGGTAGTTTGTGTTGAACTTTACTGGTGATTTTAACTCCACAATAATTAAATTTGACAAAAGTTACAGGCGAAGGAAAACAATTGCTTGATTTTGATTTTAATTAAACATAACCTTTGTGCGCGCGCAGTTTATCCTAAAGGACCGGTTTTACCTATTTAGAAAGTGGAGTTCTAGCTGTAACGATCTTTTTAAAACGTGTTTTTTTAGATTAATATTCTTATTCAGTACGTATTCTTATTACGTAACATCGTAATTTTGTCCGCTCAACATTTTATACAATTACATCAAACATTATATAATTTACATATTAATTTACAATATTCTGATTAGAGTTCTGTGTTTGACTCGCATTTATGTAGGTATGTTTGTATGCTTCTGTGTCTTTCAAGAAAATAATTCTCAAATGAATATAACTATAACAATTACACTGTGACTTTTACACGGTTGTTTATAATGGCTGATTTACATAGATCCAGCAAAAGCATGCCAGTAGAAGTACATTGACGAGTTGGTTTTAACGTTTGAGGCGAGAGCTATTGTAATGACGCAATGTATTTCTACTGGCATGCTTTTGCTGGACTAATGTAAATCAGCCATAAGGCCTAGCGCGCACTGCAGCAAAATTTCGTGGATCACTGCAAAATCTGTGAAGGATGGAACTGTGCACACACTGCAGAATATGATCGATAGATCCGGCTATCGATTAAATGGTTTACCAAACAATATATTTAAATCGGATTATTTTCCGTAGTGCGCTCAAATCCTTACTCTGCCTTTTTCGATTTTTATCGGTAGTCATTTTAATATTAAGCAGAAATAACCTAAAAACACAGAAATAAAAGGCATTTCCTCATTTCATCGCAAACTCCATATTACAGAATCATATTGGAACTTGCCTTCCTCGTACAAAATTACACAGGTAATAATTACCAGTCCCATAAATTCGAAGGTTAAGTCATAACCGATCTATGGTACGTTTTAATACCACGATACCTTTTCAGTAGGCAATTTAAATTTTCATATAACATCAAAGGTCCATCCATTATTCATATCTACCTACATTTTGAGAGCTCTTCATCAATTTGTTATTATGAGATCCCTTTGTCTGGCCAATATCAAATCGAGGGGATAACAAACTAGGCACTATTTAAAAATCGATCGATATTTCAGTATCACCAAATGATTACTGTGGGATAATGAAGTTATAACTTCATTATCCCACAGTAATCATTTAGTAGGTACGTGAAGAGTACCAATAGTCCGTCCGCCCATAATGACCCGTCAGTTACTTAATCGTATTAAAATACAGACTATCAGTTTCTCTAAGATTTAATACATTTGTTCACAGATTTTGGGATGTCAGGTTGCCTGACAGACTTGGATCTGTAGAAATTAAAGTTTTTACTTGATTGTCATGTTTCTATCTTGACCGACTTTTTTACCGTAAAAGTTAATATTAGAGACAGCATTTCATGTTACCATTGATTTCATTATATTTTATTTCATGTTGAGCTTAGTTTATTACTTGTTTAAAATTAACCTTAAGACACAATGATCTTTTTAAATGTTCTGTTACATTCAATATTTAATTAGTACGCACTCGTACATTCACTGAATCTCATGATTCTAGGGACGAGTTATAATTTATTTAATGTTAAGCATTACTTTTAAAAGTGGTGGGGCGGTTCTATCTGAATTTCCCTGATATCCTGGTTTCCATACCAGCCACTTGTACTAGAGGCCTGTAATGGAAAAAAGGTCGATTATGGTTATAATAGAATGGGTTTGTTTTTTTAAGACTTTCTTTGAAGCGTTTGTGAAGGTTTATAACAAAAGGTTATGGATCAATTAGATTTTCGATGACAAAGTGGTTTTATGACGTGTTCTTTTAGAACTGATAACTCCTAAACGGCTCAACCAATTTTCATCAAACCAGGGCTAATAATAATAGTGGATAAAATATCCGTCACTTTCTGCCACGTATACAAGTACGAGAGAGACGCATGCTTTATCCACATTTTGTCACGCGATAAACGCAACCATACTAGGCCCGCGGGGTGACAACCACGGAATAGAAAAAACAGTGGAAGTGGCATGAGCTTCGCTTAGTATCAGACCTGTTATCGCCAATACTCAAACTATCATAAAAACAACACGCCACCATGGAAAATGTTTTTGGTGCGGCTATCGTTGTTACACTCCAAAATAGCACAATAAGGCATGCTTCTGGATTTATTTCTTACTAGCTTCTGCCCGCGACTTCGTCCACGTAGATTTCGATTATAGTTATTCCCTCGGGAACTTTTAAATTTTCCGGGATGAAAAGTAGCCTATGTGTTAATCCTGGGTATAAGCTATTTTCATTCCAAATTTCATCCAAATCCGTCCAGCCGTTGCAGCTTGAAGAAGTAACAAACACACACACACACACGCAAACTTTCGCATTTATAATAGGATTTTAGATATATCGAAATATCGAAATAAACGACCGCGGCAAAAGTATGGTAGGTTATGCGGAACTCCGCATAACTATGCCACACGTTACACGCCCACTTGACACTTCTACTGTTTTTTCGGTTCTGTGGTGAGAACTGTTCCGTAAAGCAACACTTCTATTTTAAAGTAACTCTGGCGGAAATTACACTTTTCCAGTCCACTATTTCCTAAATGGTCTCCTAAATCTAAAAATTGATCATGACATAACATATACATAATACTTTTTAAGACCTATCTAATTATTATACTTTACTCGATGTCATAATGTAAAATAAACTTACCTTTGCTTTCTCCCTGAAAAAAAAAATGTTTTTCAAGATTTTACTATACAACTTTGTTGGCGTAATTCAAATGGTTCCCCTATAGAATCCTTAATCGTCATTTGTCCTAATGCATCGTTTGTCCGAATTTTTGTTTATCCTAAAGCCATTTCCGCTTAAATTTTAAAACTTTTCAGTGTTGTTATAATACAACCCTAACCTAACCGAACCGCAGATACAATTGGAAAACTTTAAAGTTGCCTGACTCAGCTGAAAACCAGTTTAGGGCAAATGAAAATTCCGACAAAAGATGTATTAGGACAAACGTCGTTAGGGATTTTGAGGGACACCCAATTGAAATGTACAAATATGCCAAATTACAGCATCACGAGTATCTGAGTTAGACCGCAGACAAACGGACAGACGGATTGACGGACATTGTGAAACTATAAGGTTTCCTAGTTTGACTTGAGAACCCTAAAAAGTGAAATCATTTCTTAACCTTAAATAATTTTGATTGCGTAGCAAAATATTTGCTTCTTTCTCAAAATAAAATAAATAATAATTTCCTGTGGAAAAAAGTCAATTATTAAATATCTTAATATATCCGTCAACTGTAAACATTGAAGCGAATACAAAAATATTAAGAGCAGCGTGAAATTCGCCAGCCTGATACCCGGATGTCGGCGATTAAAATTAAAAAACGCTTTCCATCGTTTTTTAGGGTTCTGTAACGGGTCAGCTGGTCTCTGTCCATCAGATAATAGGGAATATGCATGAATTATTAAATCGCATTTCTCAACAAAATATGATAAAAACCACCAAATGAAATCACCAAAAGAGAAATTAAAATTAAAATCGGCCAAGAAATACGGATGATACAAGTATTTTAAATAGACAGAGAGATCTGATCCGATATGCAATGTGACCTCATGTAACAGGTCGGCCAGATAAACTCCATGTTAAATTCTGTTTTGCTAGAAAGAGATAGGAACAAATCTTTGTTGGCAAGATATAAATCTTGGTTATTTTTAAAACTATACAAAAAAAATATTTTTTCAACTGTTTCTTACATTAATCAGCTTTTATTAAACTGTGAAAATAAGTCATGAATATTTCCTATTATTAAAAAAAAAAAAAGCAATTGGTATATGAGGATAGTTGGTAGGTATGAATAGGCTAAAAACAAAGAAAATAATTATTTTAATTATTATTAGTTTTATACTTAAAGGAAGCATTAGTAACTAACTAACCAACATAAGGGAGGTAAAATCAATAAATATAAAAAAAACTTAAGTCAGATGGGGCAAGTGTATGGGAAAGTACGTCAAATTAACAATATCTCCTAAAAAATATAGTTTGTCGCACTTGCACGTTGACACACCCCATCTCGCCATATACAAAGCAAAATAAAAGTTTTATACTTAATTAATAAAGTAAATTGTTAACCTAATTGCAAAGTCATTAAATATTGGTTAAATAAAGATTTTAAACGATATGAATAGATTTCGCTAACAAAACTCAACTTTAAAGATCAAAACATTACATACAGAACCCTGGCCTTAAAATAATTTTATAAAATAATTTTAGTCAGCGGAAATTGTTTTTCTCTAAATCTTTACTAGGTTTTCTTTTCTTGAATTCCAAGAAAATAACGTGATTTTCTCTACTCAGATGTAGACTTTTTGAATGAATAAATATTAAAGACTAATAAAATTTCAATATCGCGTCGGAAATAATTTCAATAGTCACTAAGTCAAAAAAATATTATTGTTCCCATTTTTACTCTCGATTGCCCAAAAATTTCGTTTTATTTCGTTAACTTTATTAAATCATGCCGTATAACGAACCTCTACATACCACTAATAAAAAACAAATGGTAATTTTCCTTCCAATTAGCCTTTTCACATAATAAAGCTTTCCGTTCTGCTTGATTGGTGGCCAGTATTTTTGGCCATATAAGTTCACATAAATACAAACCTTAACATGTTGAGACAAGTTTGCTTTTTGCAAATTAATCTAATGTATACACAGGGTGTTTCAGGGTTTTGGGTATGTTTCAAGTTGAATTGAACTTTTTCCACAAATGATATGGTTTTATTTTCCGTGTGTGGTTCACACGGTCATACATTTGCATGGGAACGGGATGCGAATAAAAATTACACCGAATCCGGCATAATTGCCGGGCATATCGTTATGACCCTGATTTTTCAAAGGTCATTAGTCATTCCCTCACCCTTGTAATTAAACTCTTTTGGGGTTTTGTGAAATGAAATATTATTCGAAGGAATATTTTTCTACAATGCGGGAATAAAAACTGTTTTTAGAAAGATTGAAAGTAATTTAGAAAAATCTGAATTACTTTCAGATTGTTTTGAGTGTAAGGGAAATCTTTATTTTTTGTTTAGTTATAAAATTACATAATATAGTTGCAATTGGTTTGCTGAAAATAAAATAGTTGACCTACCGTATTAAAAAGTACATCAAATTCCAAGTTGTTGTTAAAAACCAGGTACATGGCATTTTAATAAACATAAAATGACAATGAATTGCTATTTGGTAAAAATTATAAAACTATAATTGATAACCGACCATCGACTTTTTGTTGTATTTTGAACTAAATATACGTAATAATGAATACTTGCTTTTCTTTCATTCTTTTAATTTGTTAGGTAATTGACATTTTAAATAACATTTTAGGATTTTTTTGCAACAAGCCTAAAATTTCCCTGGTTGACTAGTAGAGAATGCCATTGGGCATTAAGTTCGGCATTTGTACTTTATTGTGTTTTCTGCAAGTAAGTAAATAAATAAATGATAAATATATGTGTTAAACATAATAAGCATTAAATACTTTTTTTTTAATTTAACAGACACGTCTGTTACGGAAATCGCTTTAATATAGTTAGGCATTAAATGAAGTGTTTATTTAAAAATAATGATCCAACTTTTCCGTTTGAATGACCAAGAATAAGTCCGTTCACTGTTTTGAATTTTACGTACATAAAGTTTTTTATGGATATTTGTATTTTTCTGCAAATGGAAAGCAAAAAAATTGCGCAGAAACTCAACTCGAGCAATAAATCTTAATCAGCATCGCTGGCCCATATTTTTTTCTAACACACATTTGCATTTAAATTTGTGGAGGTATGAGTAGAACCTCAGTACGAAAAACAAGGAAATCTTGAAGCAGAAAATATTATAATGTGCAATTTGTAACAATAATTTATTTGTTTAAATATTTTCTAGTTATTACATCGGTTAACCCCCACAGTCAAAACTACAAGTCGTACTAAAAATCTAAAAAAAAAACTCTCATTCAAAAACGAAAAATATAACTTCTTTTAAAATAATGGGTTTAGGTCAGTCCAACTGAAGTCAGCGTTTTTTTTTCAAAATATTGTGAGTCTAAAACATTTATTTTATTTCATACCTACTTTTTAGTGATCATAATAATTAATAAGCTTTTATGTAGTCCCACTAACTTAGTTGATAGGAAACTTTAGGACATTTCAAGCTGGCCGCAAGCAACGCCGCGGGAAAATCATAGTCATATTTTAAACAATTAAATGTTTCGTTATAGTCGCTCAACTATCTTATTCGAGATAAATCTTATCGCCACCCTTGAAATAATTATGTGCCGTTGAGGAGTTTCGTTGGCCATCTGTGGTCTTCATCATCAGTTCCACTTCATCAAATGATACTTTGAAAAAACACATACAGTGGAATAGAACCTCCTCCTCTTTTGAAGTCGGTTAAAAATATTTTAAATAAAAGCACATAATAACGAATTTAGAAGGAAAACTAGTCATTAATTATTATTAATAGTACCGTTTGAAAAAAAAACATATTTACGGTAAGGTAAGGTGGGGTAAGTGCGCCTAGGGGGCAACTGCGTCAAACTAACAATATCTCCTAAAAAATATATGATTCGTCGCACTGACCCCATTTACGCTCTTGCCCCTTATGCGCACTTACCCCACCTTACCTTACGTAGACTCCGAAGCCCATACACATATGTATACAATCTTACGATGTCAACCTCACGACTGCAAGTAATGATTACTTAGATAAAATTTGCTAGTAATTTCACCGGTTGTCCTTTTCCCAGACCCATACTACTTTATATCCTTTTAGGAGTAAAACAAAGAACAATATCACCATTCGCAAAAAGCCAAAAGAAACGAAATATTTGAGTAACATAATGTTTTTGCTCCGAACTCCTTGCCGTGACACCACACGCGTACAGCACGATGATAAAAACCTTTTAAAAAGTCCCCCCGAGTCTAATAAAGTAACATATTAGCACAAAGGTCGGGTTCCTTGCAAATTTGGCCAAAATTCATTTTTCTTTATCCTGTATAAAGTACGCACGGGAATGCGTGACTGTGCCTCGTTGAGTTGGTTTTAGTAGCGGAATTGAGTTACTAAACTGCTAATGGGTAAAAGTTTGATACATTGTCATGATGACAACTGAGTTATGATTGATGTGAGTTAGTATTGTATTTATTCGAAAATGGCGAAACCTTATCAGACAATTAGGATTAGAAAATACTATTTACCAAAATGCGCTGAATCGAAACTAAGGTCATGAGTTTAACAGTCAAAGACAATGTATTGTATGAACTTGTATGTGATCAATAATCTCCTGAAGCGATTATTAATACCGAAATAGGGTATCATAATTGGTCTAGAACGTACAAGTGTCATAGGTTTATATATACAGGATGTCCCAGAACTTGACGGCGATTTCTCGCCACCAAAGCTTTTTACCAGTTTTATTAAAACTTTAATAACTCATAAAGTAATTAACATATTGGAAAGTTAGAACTATATTCTGGACCGGTATAGAAAGGTTTTTTTCTTATGATATAATATTTACGTTGACATTGGCGAAATCATAGAGGCAACACAAATGACATATGCCACAAAACAAAGATCTCTATCTAATATTTACGTCAAGTGCTGAGATATACTGTATAAATATGTAGCTAATGTAAATATTAGGTATATAAGAATTACTCGCTGATGCACGCGACTGCGTCCGCGTAGAAGTCGTTTATTGCTAGTCCTTTCCGGGACTTAAGTTCTGTTATCTCCATACCAAAATGTCATCGAAAATGGTTCACCGATTCTACCGTGTAGGGCAAAAAACAGACAAGCCTTACTTTCCCATTAATAATATTAGTAAATAAGGAATATGGAATGTATGGATGGATAATGGTGCGTAAATAGTAGTTACTAGTTGGGTTTTAAAACAACTTTTATTTTTGAGAATTGGACCTCAAACAACACAATGTTTTAACTATTCATAGCATTTTAGTAATATTTTAGTGAAGTATTTGAAGCTTTTCGTGAAACTAAAATAAAACAAGTCAATATCAGAACTAGAATATTAAAATCTAGATTCCTAATTAATTCTATCTTTGTGAAAGTTATGTTTGCAGTTAAATCAAACGATTTTATTTTACTTTGCAACAATGCCAAAAATAAAACGATAAATCTCGAGGACCCATTGATTCTTTTTAATTAATCGTACTTTTTTTTTTCAATACTTAATAAACATGCCTAAATTAAAAAAAAGAATTAGTCTAAAAAGAGCCAACAGGATCAACAGAGTCGAAGTTGAGTTAATTAGATTCGCAACAAAGATTTGTATCCTACAAAATTAGAGACTTTTGTTAAGAAAATATATATATATATATATATATATATATATATATATATATATATATATATATATATATATATATATATATATATATATATATATATATATATACTCTGGTAGTAA
This sequence comes from Acleris cristana, assembly GCA_948252455.1. Lineage (NCBI taxonomy): Eukaryota > Metazoa > Arthropoda > Insecta > Lepidoptera > Tortricidae > Acleris > Acleris cristana. Next base: position 6,389,804 of record OX411782.1, on the reverse strand, counting down.
GTATTTGTCTGGACTTATTTTTCCATTGTCACAAACACAAGAAAATAATGAACAAGCATTTATTTGCTAAGAAAACGAAGCAGAATTTCAAAAAATCATTAGTTGCATGGTTTTAATATTTACTTAAGGACATATTAAACTTTAGTCGGCATTTTTTTTTTTCATTTTTAATATAATAGTCTTAGTAAAAACATTCTTATATTTAACTTATATGTTCTGATCACCAAACTGTGCGCTCATCGCTTAAAATAAAGCATGTTTATATCAATTCTCATGTTAGTAAATAACAATGTATTCTTATGGGAAATAAAGATCTTTCCCCTCTTCCCTTTTTAAGTCGGTTAATACCTTAAGATGACAAAATAGTAAGTCCTAACCACACAGTTCGATCAACTAAGCCGTTCAAACAGACCACAAGTACACACGAATATAGCTCAGGGGATAATGTTATCGAGATATCTTAGGCTTTATTATAATGAAACAACGGATCATATTCGCCTGAACGTATAATGTACAGTTACATAGCTTGCGAGATGACAATAAAGCTCATTAGAGAATGAATTTGGTTTTTAGCATCGGTTTTTTGTAGGTTTTCGGTTGTGTGTTATTTACCTTGCCGTTTGTTTATGTTTTTACCCCTAAAGCAAAAAGGGGGGTGTTACAAGTTAAATTTTACAGATTTATCCCTCTTACATGTTTCTTAAAACGTTACATCTTTTATTCCTCTGTATTCGGCATTGAATAAGGTCTTATGAAGGTCATATATTTAGGCTCATAAAAGTCACTTTTCAATAAAAATATTCGGACATTAAACGGTTTCTTTTTAAGTTCTCGTCCGGAAAATTAAATATCCCAGCGCAAAATCGGAATGTAAAATGAAAATTTTATTTTTGCAAATTTTAGTGGCGTCGGCGGTCAGAGAAATTTATTATTTACAAAGATTTTTCCGATGGGAAACACCATTTGTAACTGAATAATGAAATTCAGGCGAATGTCGAAATTTTCACGGTTGTCGACGGACATCGATAATATTAATGAATGTTGAATGAAGTTGTAAGAACCGGTGATAAATACCGCACTTAATTATGAATTGTAAATTGGTTTGTGGTTTTAATTGAATAAGTATTTCACGCCACGAAGTTAATTAAAAACTGGTCGAGTGCGAATTGGTCTCGCGCACCGAGGGTTTTGTACCACCCTGATCAATAATCTTGGTCAGCGTTTTTTTTTTTATGGGTTTGCACATTTTCCAATTTTCCATTTTACTCTTATTAATTATTATTATTTAGGTATTATGCCGTTAAAACACTATGCTGTAAAAAAATCCAGCGGCCATCTTTTACATTGCAAAAAGTACAGCTCTTTAAAAGTTGGACAGACGGTCGGGCGGACAGCGTTAGCTAGTAATAGGGTCCATTTGGCATCCTTGTCATTTTTTCTATATTCATTAAATAGCAATTATAAAAACAACAGTAGGAATAACTGCATTATAATAATTTAAAAATCTTGACGAGATCTCACTAAAGCCTATTTTAGAGTATTTAACTCCTTCCCAAGCAATTTTTATGAGATTTAAATTAAGAGATTTCTTAATTAAAAACTCTTTTCGTGGGTTAGGCGATGACAAAACAATGATTTAAACACTGATCGTTTGTGATCTCTGAAATAAGAGTTAAGTGTCCAATAATTGCTGTCTTTCAGTTTTTTTATGGCACTAGAAGGCAAACGAGCACACGGGCCACCCTGATGGTAAGTGGAAACTGTGACCCATAGACATTCGCATTCACAAGACTGCAAATGCGTTGCCAACCCTGAGGACTAAGATGCAATGCCTCTATGCTAGTCATTACACCGGCTGTCTTATCCCCAAACCGGAATACAACAATGCGAACTCTGCTGTTTGGCGGTGGGTTAATGGATAAGCTGGTGGTAGCGATCCGGACGGACCCTGCACAAGGTTCTACCACCGGCAAAGCAATCAGTTAAAAGTAACTAACACTGGTGCCATTACCCTATCCATCTTTTTCACAGAAACTACAATATTAAAAAAAACGTTACACGTATACGCTGTATCGGAGATCGACAATCAAAAAAGATTTACAATTTATCAAGCAATTTTCGTCAAAGGCGACTTTCAGGCGGATGAATTTAATTTATTTCATAAAGGAACGTCAAAAATCATATTAAATTCACTTGATCGTAGCGGTTTTTGGCTATAATAGTGATAAAACAGCAATGAATACAAAAGCAAGTCTTGTAAAACTATTCACTTGACTATTACATTCTTTTACTACCACTACCTATATTATTCCAAAAATCCTTTGTAACTTTCAATAATATTTTTGTAGATCAAGAAAATCCATTTACCCACGCTCTATAGCAGTTTGCCCTTTAAGAACATAGAGGGCGTTACTACTTACACGTGTTTTACCGATATACGTGCGAGGTCTAATAGCACTAACTACCCGCGTAAGAGTGATGATGCGGCAGTTTCTTTTACTTTCACTTGATAAATGAGAAAGGAGATAATTGCTTTACCTGTATTGATAAAAAAAATGCGGTCTGTTGAGCTCGGCACTCTCAAACACGATTGATTTATACATAATTGATTGTTTTTACCACGAAATAGAAAAAACAGTGGAAGTGGCATGAGCTTAGCTTAGTATCAGAACCGTTGTCGCCAATATTATAAGTACTCAAACGATCATAAAAACAACACGCCACGATGGAAAATGTTTTTGGTGCGGCTATCGTTTTTGCATTCCGAAATAGGACAATAACGCATGCTTCTGGATTTATTTCCTATTTTAGAAATATCAAAATATCGAAATATTGAAATAAGCGATTGCGGCAAAAGTATGGTAGGTTATGCGGAACTCCGCATAACCGTGCCACACGTTACACGCCCACTTGACACTTCTACTGTTTTTTTGTTCTGTGGTTTTTACCAACTTGAAAACAGTTGTCGGTATTAAGTATGTCGCATCAGAGGGTAATTCGATGTCAAATGGCTCGTCTTCCATGGAATGGTGTTTTTTTTTTTAATAAACGTTTTGATTCAATTCAGCCTTCAGAAAATCAAGGTAACGATAATCAGCTCGATCAAAACGGATATCAAAAGGCGGTGAATGTGACGTGCCTCCATGCATGCGTGCATGACTCAATGCAGTGTTGCCATTTTGCAAGATCGATTCCAACCAAGTCCTAAATAAAATTTTGATCCGTAATAAATTAGTTTGATTAAGCAACACCGAAGCATCACTCTTGTTCTCGTCAACTGATGGCGTTGCCTATTCTATGACATATAGGTATTTGCGTTATCTATGAAAAGGGATCTTATTGTCGATGGCGCTTCCGCCGTTATTAACGATGCTTCGATATAAATACAACGTCGCGTGACGCAGTGCGGCGTAAGCGCCATCGACAAAAGCCATCGTATGTATAAGAAGAAACTGACTGGTTAATCGATCAACGCACAGCCGAAACCGCTGGACCTATGGATTTGAAATTTGGATAACCTTAGATGGTGCACTAAGAAGGGATTTTTGGAAATTCATCCCCTAATGGGTTTAAATAGGAGGAGAAGCGGGACACTAAATCTAAGCTCAGGTACAGTCAAGGTCACCAATATGTATACACCACATTATATTACTATGGCAATAAGGTCTATGTGTATTTTGCAACATTGTGCGGATATTTATGTTTTACCTTAACTGTACAAAATTGCGGGCGTCCTTTAATATATGTACTGTTCCGTGACTGACTGGCACAATGAAATTTGGAATCAATGGAACTACCAAGTTATACCGAACAAGGCCTATGAATTTGCTTGCATTATAAAAAAAATAGTAGTTTTTGATGAACACTAACCTATGTGTGCATAGTGAAGTCACTGAGAAAAGGTTATATAAAAAAAAATTACTCCTCAAACTTTGTAGATACAAAATACTTAATCTAATAACACTTCAAGTCACGCAGTAAATTTGGAAACAACATTACACAACCCTTAATTTTCCCAACTTGTAAATTGAAAAACTTGATATTAAGCGACTTTCAAATAGTTTCAGTTTTTCAATACATATTTTCAAAGTTTGGAATTCTGTCCCTTGTCGTGTTAATAAAATTTAATTACAAGTTAAATTTGTACAGTGTTTTTAGAATAAACTGAAAAGTTATTTTGATTTAATTCAATGCAAAGCAAGAAGTCGAACGACTATCGGAAAAAGTTAGAAAACAGTATTCGTAACTTATTTATCGGTACTCTTTACAGTAATGTAGTGATGTACAGTAAAAGATAATTATCCTTGACCACTTTGGACTATGTCAAAGTGACGTAATCAATCAAAAAGTAAAAAACTTTATGATTTTATTACAGTGTCACTTTGACATAGTCAAAAGTGGTCTAGGAATCAATTTCCTTATCTGTACAGTCACCATCAATAATAATTTATCGAACTGCAATAAGCTCTTTTTATCCGTAAATAAAGTCAAATTAAAGTTTGACATATAGATCAAATTGTGCTCCAAAACCTTTTTTCTTTTGTTATAAAAAATCCGCCTGCCTTCCTAAAGGTTTATTAAAAGCCCGACAAACAGTACATCATCTAAAACACAAAGGTTTTCACATAAATCGGTGTTTGCCCTGATAACCGGCCATTCGACGAGCGACCTCAAGGCACCGTTAAATTCATGGTTATCCGGCTATTGAGTTATAACCGGTTTTTTACGTTAATTCAAACTGGATTTTGCAAAAAAAAAGTTAATTAAATTCACTTTTGAGCTGTATTGAAAGTCATTCAGCGGTGGAATAAAAGGTTTTATTGAAATAGTATTCGTATGATTTTTTGTGAAAGCCCGGTTAACTCGTACATAGGTTTGATATCAGTTGGGTAGGTATAGAATTTGTGCATTTCTTTCTTAGGTTTCGAACTCAAACTAGGAACCCTTATAGTTTCGCCATGTCCATTTGTCCGTCTGTCCGCGGTTTAACTCATAACCTATTGTTACTACAAACTTGTTATTTGGCTTAGTTATACATTTAAAGTACGCCGACAAAGTTTTTAAATAAATTCTTAAAACTATTTTTTTGTTTTAATACATATGGTATTAAACAAACAAACAAAAACTACAAAGCAAAGGTAAAGGTATAAGTATATTATTATCAAGTTTTAATTCAAAATGTGTCACTTTGTGTAACCACCACACCACCACAATTAAAACTACAAGTAATAAATATCTGATAAATATGTATGAAATAATTTAAAAGAAAAACCATTATGACTGTTTATACCTAATAAAAGTCATATAAGAAACCACAAAATAAACTTAAATAGAAAATTTGTTCACACCCTGATGTTTTTCGAGATAGATTTTAGAGTTTATGGTAACGGCGTCGGAACCCTATGTACTGAGCATGGTTTGACCAGTTCGACCTGTTTTTTTCCTGTTTGGTATTCGTTAAAATAGAGACTAAACTAGGATTTTTATTCGTTAAAATATATACACTGAAATTTTTCAAAGTTTTAAAATCTGGTATCTCTAATGTGTTGTTTTTTTAACTGAGGCGTAGCCATTAACCGTCATAAAAAAATTGTATATTGAGAAAAAATTCAAAGCATCTCTCTGTGATTTCAAAATAAATGCCAGAATTTAAGTAAAAGCTTTTATACTATGATTAGAACTTTTACCCGTCTGTCCGTCTGAAAGTTTGTCTCAAATAAGCTCCGAAACAGATTAAAATGAAAAATCAAGGGACTAAAACGCAATTTTTAACAAAAAATATTGTGCATTTCGATATCTTGCTAATTCCAGAAGATAATTATGAATGTTACACCAAAGCGAACCAAGGACGGGTCGATAAATATAAATAAAACAGTGGTAACATGTTTATATGATAGTGTGAACAATAAAACACCCGGAAAAGGGTCTCAGTTTATTGGTACAAATAAGGTGCCGAGTCGTGACCGCGGCAATCCAGCGCAATAAATTAAGATAAACCGATCAAAACACAGGGTGTTCAATTAAACCTTCAAAACTTGGTAAATAACAGCTTAATTTGATTTACTTGTTTTTGTGTAACGTACATCATTTTGTAATGCCATTTTAAATCGTCTTTAAGGCGCTTACCAATATTTGCTTAGTTTAAAGTTCACGCAATTGAGATACTTATATTAGCTCTACGATCAGTTCTAGAGAGCGACCGCAAACCAGGAGACGAACTGTTGGCAGGCCTTCCACAAGGTGGACCGACGATCTGATAAAGGTCGCGGGAAACCGCTGGATGACAGCAGCTGAGGACCGATCGTCGTGGAAAACCTTGGGGAAGGCCTTTGTCCAGCAGTGGACGTTTTGCGGCTGATAATGATAATGATGATGATGATGAAGAAAGCAACTATGATGATTCAGTGCAAAGGGTTAATAAACGAATACTTAATTATTTTGCAAATAGCTTTACTAATTGCATTCATCGAAGAGACAACCGTTAACGACAAAAACGAAGAAGACGTCCGCGAAGAACTTAAAAGAAATAGGAATTAATAAGTTGAACTTGGAATTATATTAAACAAATGGCAAAATTATTCGAAAAAAAGTAATGATATTAGCGATAGTTGCCCCAAATGTTGTAAATACTTTTAGTTTACCGTATCGAAGAAAGAGAATAAGAGCTATATATTTTTTTATAGTGATGAGTATAGTAGGCAGCACGGAATAGAAAAAACAGTGGAAGTGGCATGAGCTTCGATTAGTATCAGACCTGTTATCGCCTATACTCAAACTATCATAAAAACAACACGCCACCATGGAAAATGTTTTTGGTGCGGCTATCGTTTTTACATTCCAAAATAGCACAATCAGGCATGCTTCTGTATTTATTTCCTATTTTAGAAATATTATTTGCACAACTTTCACGCACAAGCGATCGCGGCAAAACTAAGCTAGGTTGCGCGGGACTCCGCATAACCATGCCACACGTGACACGCCCACTTCACACTTCTACTGTTTTTTTCTGTTCTGTGTGCTTAAGTTAATAAACTGTGGCCTCTGATCTACTAAATCAAAATAACGGCATGTTTGTGAAACAATTTGTAGCATGTGAAAAAAATCGGCCAATTGCATGCCGGACCACGCTCGGTGTATTTTTTTATTTTATTTGAAATTGTCGTAACTATAAACACAAAAAACACACGTATGAATTAATTTTCCATTAAAAGTTATTAGTAGTGTTGTCTTAGATGATTTATAATAGGTATAAACACTTTAGTCGCCTGTAAATTTAGAACAAATAAATTCGTTATATTATATTCTTTCATTTAGGATATTTTTCAGATTTGATTTTACCGAGTAAAAAAGTGCCCCTGCTTTTTGCACCCCGGTTGTGAGAAAAAAACATATTTTTTTTTAATGTTTTTGCGTTGCTGTCTTTTTGTTGTATGAGAGATGCCTTCTAAGAAAGGTTTATTTCGCAATTGACTCGTAATTGAGTAAGCGCCTTAACTTAAAAGAATTTAAGTCTAGACAAAGCAATGACTTTTTATGGAATTATAGAGCAAGCTTTAAGGAATTGTTGAAAAGTAAATAAATATCCAAGACGCGAAGGTGAGTAGGTACGAAAGAGTAAAGGATGGTTAACCCGATAACTGTCACTTCATATTTTACAAGACCCTTTTCGTAAATCTGGTCTTAATAGAAATCTATTGCTCCTTGAAAAGCTAAAATTCTCGCTTCGTTTTCTTTGTTTTTTTTTGTTAGACGTGTCAATAGCTCAAAAAAATCTTGAAAGCAAATAAATAGTAATAACACTAGACACCATCTGTGTTTCGTCAACTGTAATAGAATAAATACTTAATTTTGCAACATGGCAACGTTGTTCACATTTCTAGTACACTTTTTTATGTTAGTTATAAATTCGAAAGACTACCATGTTTTGAAACATTAGCTGTGTAATAATTAAATATAAATGATATAGATTTTTTTTCAATGAAATCTGGTTTATGTACTTAGTGTCTTAGTTATACATATCCCAAATGTAAGTGACAGTACTCTTACGAATCCTAGTTAATTTAAAAGTCGTAACCATCCAAGGTATTTAATAATTACTGTTTCTCTAATGTATGCACTATTTGTCATTTTCTGTTATTTTGTTAATTTGTTTATCCTCATGCATTGTCCTTGCTTATTCTACTCTAAAGTTAACTGGAAGAGATCACATATGGGATAAGTTCAGCTGTGTACATTATCTATATAGAGGCAAAGGCGTCTTATCTTTCATGTGCAATAAAGAGTTTACAAACATATATATTTACATAGATATGTTACATAAAGGTTACTTACTATATTTTTACTAAATATTCTTTTCGTCCTCTTTTATTTACAATATGGCTAACAAAATGTTAAATACAAGCCTCGGTTTTGTGTATTTTTGTCATTGTGCTTAAGTTAACTTGGTATTTCTCGGCAAAGAACGAAACTGATTCGGAGGACAGTTCCAAAGAATTTGCCGAACAAATTAAGGCCGACGGATGAAGCGATGGTTTTTAATTAAAAAAACTGGCTGACATCGATCTCGCCCGGGGCGATCCTGAGATGAGGGGTGACGGGGATTTAAAAACAGGGTTCTGTCGTAAAATGGCATTATTTAGACTTCACGTTTTACACAAAATATAAAAGTTGTAAAATAAGAAAACCTGAGTGTTTATTGTCTAACGCACTCGCAATCACGATCGACTTCAAATTTGAACAATTGTTTTCATTTTTATGCAGACAAGCCTTCGATTTTCAAAATGAATTCGATTGCGATTGCGAGTACGTTAGGCAATAGCCCACATAGGTCACACTGATTTATTATACCTATGTATGTATGAATGTAAACTATTTATTTCACATAAACAATTACGAAACATGTTTGCACCAATATAGATTATGTACATAGGTGAATTTATCCCATAATATGGGATCTCTTCCAGTTAACTTTTGAGTAAAATAAGCAAGGACAATGCAATACGATAGACAAATTAAGAAAAACAGATTATAACAAATACCTAGGACATACATCCGAGAGACAGATTAAAAAAAACTGGTCTAATAAAATACTTACATACATACATAATTAAATATAGGTACTAATAATACTCTCACATAATTATGTAAGCAGCAATTAAAACCTACAACAGAACTAAGGATTAATACTCAAAGTCATCTTGTTGACTTAGCCACAACTTCTTAACCTTTCTTTCAATGAGCCAACAGATCTAAATCGCTTCAAGCCATGGTTAAAAATATGGTGGGACGCCAACTTCAGTTTGACTGGCCTATTACCTACCATTTTAAAAGAAGTTATTTCGTGCGGTTTTGAAGGCGGTTTTTTGTTCTTTAAAACATTATAGGGATACGCGCTAATCGTTTCGCGCGCTTTTATTTTCCGGGTATACACTCAAAAATGTTCCGTTCGCGCGTCTTGTCCAATCAGCGCTCACGCAACGGTCCTCTCTTCCAACAGAGGGTCTCTCTCCCGCGACGCCCACGCGCCGCAGTCCGCTGGTAGCTCGTTGCGAGGTCGGCAACAAAACTTAACCTATGTTAATCTAATATTTCCATAAACAGTATTTTGTTCTTGTAATTTGTTTTCTACAATAAACGTTTACAATAAAATACTACAACATTTATTTTTCAATGTATCGCTATGTACATGTATGTTAATCGTTGTCTAGTTTCCAAAACACAAGCTTAGAGCTTAGCCCGGGGCTAAAACAATATCTGTAAGATTACCTCAGTTTTTTATCACTACACCCAAAGACCCTGATTTTATCTACACTTTGTGTCCCTTCGCAATTTTCTTACAAGGAACCCCAGTGAACTCGATAAATTACAATTCAGAATCGCCGTTCGGAACACAAGTTATTGCGGTGAGAAATTAATTGCTTTCGGTTACTTTCATTTTTCTGAAACCTTGTCGCAGTAGGGGCTTGAATTTTGTTATTGTTATTGTTGAAGGACACAATGATTTTTGAATTGAAGTTAGAAATCAAAGAATCAGGGTTGTTAAAGAAGTATTGTTTTATTTAGATTAGAAATGGATGATTGAAAGATTTGCAATTACCGAAACCTAAAATGTACTTATTGTAAGCAAAAAAAAATTGTGCTTTTTAAAAAAATCTATCGACCCGTCATCGCTTCTTTCCGATTTATGTGAGTTTTCTGAAACACCCGCACATGAACCAGTATATATTATACATAAAAACCTTCCTATTGAATTTCTATCTGTTGATGCAAACCGCATTAAAATCTCTAGCATAGTTTGAAAAATCTAATCGTAAAAACAGAGGGACAGACGACGGGAAGTGGCTTTGTTTTATAATTACTATTAAATTATGCATATATTATTAAACTATACATCATGTCAATACTTTTGTTATAAATTTTAAAACACCGCCATTGTAGCATTTATTTTTCATTAAAACACCGAGTGAATTTCCCGCTTTCTTGGGCAGTCAGTCAAAAATAAAGGTGATTTTAATGTATAATGATTTTCACCTAATCCAGTTTACTTTATGTTAAAATATTGTCAGAAATTCGTGCTTAAAATTCTTCCTTCACCTTCCGGGGCGCTACGTGTAATAACATTTGCGATAGTCTCGAACAGTTTGAATTTTCACGGGTGTGCCTCAGGGTTGCATTGTAGGCCATCAATACTAAATGTTGATTAAAACAATCTCTATACTATATAAATGTTGAAAGCTCTTAAAAAGGATATAAGAGCAAGTGAAAGAGAAATACAACCCCGATGTTTGTTTGAAGAGCTAATGCACTAGATGATCATATCTCTGAATGCCGAAACAATTATCATTCTGAGGAAGTTAAAGATTTGAAGAAAAAAAAATGGAATTGGCAAACCAGCTCTTATAATTGAGGTATACTGTTGTGCGTAAATCTAAATATTTAAATTCCAATGATTATGACAGATTTATGCAGTGGTAAACTTTCGCAGGCTTGACGACTTCTTTAATGAGCAGAATATGTCTCCCTCTCATTAGTCTACAACAAAAGAGATGCAATGAGTGTCATGAGAGCCGAGGGACCATGGCTACTCGATTCATTATTAAGTACCTGTTTTATTGAAATGGTATTGTGTTTTCTTCCCAAAGAATCTATTTCTACAATCCTATTCGAAAGAAGTCTAAGGCTAAATAAATACAAATAGCTAAAGAGGCCAAAACACTTGAAATATAACGAAATATTTTCATGTTATTTTTAATAACTCAATTCCTCTTATCTTAACGAATATTATTATAGGCCTGTCACTTAACATTGTCGTTATTTCGCACCGGCGCGGCACGCAATTCATTTTTAATACGCTACCAACATCTTTTACTAACGATGTGTCGTCACGCACGAACGAAATAATAATTAAATAGATAATAGATATAAGAGGTCGTTTTTGCGATTTGTTACAATAGTATTTTATTGCTATAACGGAGGAAATAAGTTTGTTTTATTGTGCAATCATTTATTTTAACATTATGTTAATAAAAGATTTTACCCGTGACAACTTCGGCGTAGAAGTTTAAATTAAAGTAAAGTAAAAAGTAATGTTTATCCGTCTGCTTAAACTATGTCTGCACCAAATTCCACATCAATCGGTTAAGGCATTAAATAAACAAAAACCCAACAAATACATGGGACTAGCTTTATTTGTGTGAAATTGCCTGATATACATATTTATTTTCATTTTGTAGAATATATTTCAGTTTTTCCTGGGGATCCTGTAGGATCTTCTTAATTATTGATTAGCATCTATTGTAGCCTAGCAGTGACCAATTTTGCGTGACAATTTGACGTTGATGATGTAATGACATACAAATACAAGAATTACAAAGAACCTAGATTTTTTCCGTTTTAAGACTCTTATAAAAAGATCATGCAGTTATTATTTTTATGTTAAAGAGGAGGCAGACGAGCCAGCGAGTCACCTGATGGTAAGTAGTTATCACGAACTTTAAACAGCCGCAACACCAGAGGAATTGCAAGATAAAAGAGTAGGCTCGTTTTTTGAAGGTCCTTATTTCGTATTGCTTCGAGACAGCGGTACAGACGCTAAGAGCTGATTTCTCATAGATAAGGAGTGGCAAAAAGCCTCAAGGAAAATTATTTGAAAAATAGTCGAAGCCGTGTTCTGATTTAAATGTATTTCATTCAATTGATTTTAACATCAAGGAAGACGTGAACAATTTCGAAAATACAATTTTGTTAGTCCATTGAAATTGAATTTTATCCGGTTTTGAACTTTGGCGGCAATTTCGGGAATTGGTGACTACCGCACTTCTGCAGGCCGGTGCCGTACGCAATTATTTTTGAGTGTAAGTGGAAAGATCATAGCGAATTCTGTTTTATTTACTTAGTTGTTTCTAAAAAACCTGTGGTCGATCACTAATTATTTTACTTCACTTCACCTGGTACTCTCACTCAAAAACCAAAATTAAAAGAAGGAAAAGCAATAAAAACCGGCCTAGTGCGAGTCGGACTCGCGCACGAAGGGTTCCGTACCATTATCGACGCAAAAAAAACGGCAAAAAAGTCACGTTTGTTATATTAGAGCCCCTAAACTTAGATATTCTTTTTATTTTGTTTTTATTGTTTGTGTTTATAGGAGCAACAGAAATACATCATCTGTGAAAATTTCAACTGCCTAGCTATCACGGTTCATGAAATACAGCCTGGTAACGGACAGTGGGAGTCTGTGTCATTAGTGCGTACATAATTTATTGTACGTGTGCGGCTCATAATTACTTTAGACGCATTAACGTCACCCATCTGTATTAAGTCAATTTACACAACTTAATTCAAATCCTGCTGGCCTATTGCCGAACGCACTCACAATCGCAATCGACTTCAGAACAGAACAATTTCATTGTTTTAATTTTGTATGCACACTCGCCTTCGGACTGTCGAAATGAAAACGATTGCGATTCCGAGTACGATAGGCAATAGGCCTGCTGGTTTTTGATGTTTTTTGTATTTATAATTATATAATTCTCTATGCGAGTGAGTTCATCTTTGTCTTAAGTCTAGAACTTAGTTTGGGATTAGGTCAATTTGTTAATGTATTATTTATGATTTCCAACGTAATTTTATTTAGACTTGTTTCTCACTCCGCAACTTGTCTCTAATTTATAATCAAAGAAAGGAACTAAGCTATAAACGAGGGAATACAACTCGAGTGAACCGTACAGGCTTCAAACATTTCGTTGTATTTAAGTCGCTACAGTATTTGACTTGGGCTACGGCTGGAACATGTTGGGCCGATGAAGCCAACGGCCATTGTCCAGCAGCGGTAATTGCCGGCAATAACTGGATATAATCACTGCCGCGTTTAGTTAGCTTTTGACAGGAATGGCTAGAATGTTTTACGCTTTTTTATCATTTGGACTGAAGCTGTTCAATTTGTTTAAGTTCGGATTTATCCGAGTTTCATTTTTTTATGGCATGGGGAAGGCAGACGAGCACACACCAACGTTTGCATATTAGTATGTAATTATTCTATTAAACAAACAATAGGTATCAATTAAAAAAAAAGGTTTTTTATTTTTTTTTATTACTGTACTGGACTGAAATTTTTCAGTCAACCTATTACTTACCATATTAAATTTGATATGAAATACTTTTTATCGAATAAACAGCTGGGTGAAGGTCGTCTCCTATTCGGATCTTAGACCATTATGCTTTTGTTGTAAATAATTGTATTTTTTTTCTTTCTTTCAAAACCAAATACTAGTTCATCACAAAAATACACATTTGTCCTGACCGGTAATCGAACCTGGGACCGCTAGCTAATAGGCTGAGACCTAGGCTTACGTGTCATCCTGCACGTTTCTCTAATCTATACATAATTAATAAATATAATTATAAAGACAATACACAACGTACAATCAAAGGCAACTGTTTCCCAAACTGTGGCCACACGGGTTCCAGGCACAGAGGAAAGTTAAGGGATGCGTAAAATTATATCAAATGCTTTTAAATTCCCTTAATTGTGAATTCAAGTCACATTGTTTACGGTAACCGGAATCTTGTTTGTGACGTTATAGGAAAGTTTGGGTTTTATGCGAAAATGTTATGTGAATTTTGGTTACTTTATACTTTCTATGACTTAATTTATGCCGAGGTAAATGGAATAAAGAAAGAGGTAAAAGTATCGTTTAATGAAATTTTAATCACTTCCACTTTTGATTTGGATAGAGTTACCTTAAATTTTAAATTAAACCACTTAAATTTAAACTAACAATTTTTATTCCTATTTTTTTAACTACCTATTACTGTTTAGTCATAAAAATCCTACTAATGTCATAAATGCGAAAGTTTGTTTGTTTGTTTGTTACTCCTTCACGCTGTAAGGGCTTGAAGGATGATAAAAATTAAAATGAAGATAGCTTGTACACTGGATTAACATATAGGCTACATTTTGTCCCGGAAAATTAAAAAGTTAAGGGAATAACGATAATCTACGCGGACAAGTTGCGGACTGAAGCTAGTTTTTCATATATTTGGACCGTTTAGTCGATAGGTATGATGAGAAACGAATGTTACAGCCTCAAATTTATGAATGTCTGTAAAAAAGTACTAGGCATGCAGATTACTCGCAACAAGTAAATCATGACACATTGCACAATCAATGAAGTTTCCGAATACTTATAATGTTAACAGCAGTAAAGCAATCTGTTGCGAGTGAAGAAATTGTAATTTTAACAGTAATGGATTACTGCTGTCAACATTATCAATCAACAACAGGAACCTCACGGTTATGCAATATGTTAGGAACCGCTGGCCTATTGCTTAACGCACTCGCTATCGCAATCGACTTCACAGTGGAACAATTGTTTTCATTTTGAAGGCAGACTCGCCTTTGGATTGTCAAAATGAAAATGATTGCGATAGCAAGTGCGTTAGGCAATAAGCCGTGAGCGTCCGTTAGGATTTACTTCTTTTCTATCCAATGGCCTTAGACAAGATGCGTGGCGAGATCGCTATCGTTATCATTATCGAAAATGCATAGGATTGACGTAAGCTGTCAGACGGTCGCGTCGAACGCCAACGACAAATTCCATACATTTTGTCAGTTTTCGAAAATCGTACAACTTGTCTAGCCTCACAGTTTTATTGGGTTTTATATTGCTACTTATTCTAAAAATGTTTTGTTAAAAGTCTTTTCTTTTGACGTGCCTTCAAACGTAATTATCTCGTGGAATAGGTAGATCTGAAAGGAAAACAAGACGTGTCAGCGCTGACCTATATTGGATGGAATATCGCGTTTCTAGTTGTTTGGGACCGACGCTTATTGGTGAATATTATGTTTCAGAGCTTTGTCATTGAATTAACTTCGTGTTTTATTTACTGTTACGTAGCATTTTGTATAAAAACGAATTTAGGTCTATATTCGAGGAAACACTGAAAAATACTGTAAACGTATGAATTATTTAATACGAAAATTTCTTCCTTAATAAAAAAGCAATTATTTTATTTAAATAATATTTTAAAACCTTGTAAATAAAATTGAAAGAGTCATTGTACCCAAAAATTAGCTAAGCTTTATCCTGGTAAATTTTTGCCGTGTTAAAGTGCCCGTGCGGCCTACTTACTGAATAAACATCTTTTTTTTTCAATCTTTGCCAAGTTCTAGACGATCTAGACATTAAAAAGGATATAGCTATACGAGTCGTATATCTCTGTCCCTCACACTACCTGAAACTTGTCAGTTTTTGACAGTTCATAGTAAGACCTCAGATTTATTTTTAAGTCAAGGGTTTCAAGGTTTTTTTTATTCAACTGCCTTTAAAAAGGCATTGCAACCCATGCTTGAAAATGGATACTCGTGGATAAGGCATTAGTCACTCTCGCACTTGCAAACTGGAAAGAAAGTGACAGATGTTTTATTCACGTTTATCGATGGGGATAAAACATAACTGCCAATTTCTGACCAGTTTACAAGTGCAAGAGTGACGGAAGCTTTATCCACCACGACCGACCATATTGCAGGCCCTCGTGAAGCTAAACAAAATGGTCGAAATTCGACAAACGAGATTTCACAGAGTATTTTAGTTTATAATTACTAGCAAGCTTTTAAAACACGACGGCACTTTGTTTTTTTTCATCTAAATATGTTACAAAAATTAACCTTTCTCTAATTCTTTGATTTAAGTGAGTTTGAGTGATAAGGTAATTATGTCACTCCCATAACCCAGACTAATTTTAACGACACCTCATCATAATGTTAAAAACTAACGAGCCGTTTAGGCTGCAGAGCGTGCCAAATACAAACGTCACTATGAGGTCTCATAGTGCTCACGAACGCACAGGGTGGTTCAAATCGTCTCATAAACTTTTGTTCAAAAAGAACCAATCACAAAGTTGTATTGAACGCAGTGCGTTTTCTCAGTGAAGGATCCCTTAACTATTGTTTGTGAATACGGGTGTTAAATACAATGACATGGTTTCTCCTTGTTTCACCGACACTTATTATATAAAACGTATCACTTTGCAGAATTTTCGTTTCATATAAAGCTATTTTCTGCTAAACCCGTGTTGATTTCCTAGTAAAGTAAAATATATTATGTTTAAAATTCGTGGAAATCGGACTTTATTTAGGTGAGAAACATTATCGTCCGAAACTATTTTTTTATGGATTCTTTTTGACAACTACCCGATTTAAACCTCCTTTCACAACCCTCTAACAGCCGCACTCAGAGACGTCAGTTAAATTTAATGCTTGTTTAGTGACGTGTTGTCTTATTCTATTGCTATAGCAAAGAAAGTGCCAGCAGCAACTTTAACCAAGCATTAAATTAAATTGACGTCATTGAGTGCGGCAGATAGAGTACCTAATATAGTGATACATACAAACTACGACTAGGGTTGGTGCAACGGCTCCAACGTGGCTTAAACAACAAAGTAGGTAAACACCTCCCTTTTGTTCGTCTGTATCGCATTATACGCAAATGCGGGTAGCCTCTTCTCCATACGGACGGTTTCGCCTGTTTACTCTTGGTTTAACTCTAATTCAATGGTTTTTTACAATAAAATAAAACCACTACATCCTTATGTATTTAACAGTTTTTTGACCTATATTTTATTAAACGCTTGAACTCTTAAAAATTTGGCATTTGTTTTATATGTTTGTCAAGAGAAGTCTAGTGTTTTGACAACTATTCATTTAAGGGCTGATTTTTCAATCTCCAGATAACACTATCTATCAGGTAAATTGTAGCTCTGTCCTTATCTTTCTTATGACAAAGAAAAGGACAGAGCTATAATTTACCTGACAGATAGTGTTATCTGGAGATTGAAAAATCAGCCCTAAAAGTAATTTTAACCTGGGGATATAGTTTTGAAGGAGTTTATATCTCGAATTATTTTATTTATTTGCAGTTATTTTGGTCTGAGCGAAAGCAATAGTATACAACCTTTTTTTAAGACACCTATTGTTCAGAAGTTGCTCCAACTGGGACATGAAACAGCGAAAGTTTTAAAATAACCATTAGACGACCATCGAGTCATTTTGCGCTTACTGTGCTCGCCTATTTTTGTTCATAATAATAAAATACCTAATGAATCTTAGGGATAAGTAATAAGATCAATCGAGAGTAATATTATTCTTAAAATAAATCGTTAATCGAGGTAAAAATGTCAGTTTTACGTTTTACCAAAAATAATTCTAAGAATAGCGAAAATATTCGGGAGTAGTTACTATACCATCGTTTCGCAAGTAATAACAGAGTTATTCCAAGAATAAATTAATGGCATCCACATCTTGTTTTGTGCTGTCACTGCTGTCAAATCAACTTAACACTATTTTTCTAGTGGCAGTTATTTTCCAGTCCTACTTATATAATACTAGAAAAGTAAGTAGTAAGTAGACACTGCTGAAGCTTTGACATCTTTCGGTTGTACAGCAATATTTTTTTGCTGGGTAATACCTTCGTTCATCATTCAGTAATAATTCCAGCTTGGAAATTCGAAGTCGTAGCTATACCTTAGATTGCGTGGAAAAATGACCACTGGTTTACTCGAGAATTAAATTGTGGAATGTATAATAATGCCTATTATAGTAATTTGCGTATTAATTCCACCCTTAGTCTGACCACCATTATAACAAAAATAGACTTCTAATAAAGATGACACGAATACCGCCTTCTTGCGCAAACTTAGCGGGAAACTAATTCCTGGACACTGACAAGCGGTTAAAGCTATTCTGAAACTTTCGTAATACTAACAGATAAACAGAGAAATAAAAAAGGTTGGTCAGGACGCGAAATTACATTTGGCGTGTCACTGTGGATACAGAAGCCGAGAGTAGTGAGCTTGTTGAGAATTGGTTTGTGATTAGCAAATTGGCTTGTCACTAGAGGTGGACTGTGGACTGACGCGCTAAATTGCATTTTATCCGGAATTAGAAATGTTTTTCACTATATTTAGCCGTATGTAAAGTGTTTTTACGTGTTCAGTGATGTAAAACCACTAGTTACATCAAATGAATATAAATCATTTGTAATAGTAAAATTATGGATTATTAATTCAAAAATGCATTTGGCCACCTAAGCATATCTTATTTCGTAAATGTAATATAGCACGAGACTTAATGATGGGAAAGTATTCAAAACAGCATAGTTATTCTTTCTTTTGAAGTTTTACAAAACCCTCTTTTTTACCCTGTTTCTTAAGCTCTCTACAGCAAAACTTCATACTTACTCCACTTTTGAAGGCTTCATTTTGATAATAATTAAGTAATGTTAAAATACTTAGCTACCGGGGAAAGTCTTTGTTAATGAGTAACTATTTAAAGTAACATTAATCTAGAGTTTAAAAAAGGGGGAGGTACTATGTTCGGATGATTGTTGGTTTTTTTATGTATGTTCACAGAAATCGGTGAACATACATAAAAAAAAAACATGTTCACCGATTTCTCAATCAATTGTGGACCTATTTTAAAATTATTTTTTAGTTTTGTAGGGTATATTATTTTGTTATTAATTGAAGAAATGGACTAAATAACAGCATATTATGATGACGAAACAGTATAAAATAAAATGAAGGTTTTAAAAACAAAACACCGCCTTCAAAAACGCAAACATAAAACTTAAACTTACCTCTTTTAAAATGCTAGGTAATATTCAAACTGCAGTTGGCGTCCTACAATATTTTTAACCAAAAGCAGACTTCAGTTGGACAGACCTCTATTACCTAGCATTTAAAAAGAAGTATTTTTTTGCGTTTTTGAAGGTTGTTTTTTAGTAACTAAAATTGCCCATTGCTATAATTATCTTACTGCACCTCGCCGACGTTATTATTCTAATTATAAAAATAATATTTGCATTATATTTAAGTGTATCAAAAAATTAATATTCATTTTCATTTGCAACCTACATCAACAGTCAAGTTACTAAAATTTAGTCAAATTACCACATAATATGGAAACTAACGTTGTATAAAACTTACTTATTCTGCCTGCCAGTTTGCATACCGAACCAATTTACAACAGCGAGGCTATAATGGAAATACTCGCTGAATATTCCGGACGGAGGATTCTTATTTCGGGCTCCGTGTCACCTCTATAGGTTTGATAATGCAAGAATATATGTATTTGTGTCGGATTGATACTAACTGAGCTGTGAAGGTTCACGTGGAATTTGATAAAATAAAAAACGTTTGTAGTGCTCAAAAATATGTCGCTGGACATTGTCAAAACTAAATAAACATAATGTTAGTTAAAAATAACCTTTCCTCAATAAATGTAGAGTAATCGGAAAATATTGTGTACAAATAACCTTTTAATGACTTCACAGAAAGCTTTGAAGCTTTATTCGCCACAAAAAACGTTCTCTATTCACTTCTAATTCCATTACAATGTCAACATAACAATCGAAGTTGTTCCTAAAAAGTTCTCCATTATCGGACATAAGAACAACGCCACAAAGTGACACAAAGCTGGAGCCATTTGTCGCCACATTAGCGGAGACAAAGGCTGCGGACATTAGCGGCGAGTTGTAATTGATGTCGAGAATAGATACCTACTGGACGGAAACACATGATTCTATTAATATGACATACAGGGTGGATGGTCAAACGATAATAATAACATCATAACAGCAATATAAACACAACGTTGATTTTTCGTGAGATTGTCGGGGCCCTTGTATTTTTGGTTTGTATTTTATGTGTTTCAATGGCATTAATCCTATTACGATGAAACTTGAGTGAGTGGTAGCCAGAGAGGGGGCGGGGGGTAATGACTCCCCTTGAGCAATGACATTCTTGTCGATTATTACTTTTTTGATCTGTGACATAAAAGGTCGTGTTTATCGTATTTTGGGTACCTGGGCCCCTTCAGAATTCGTCATTGGTGGCGTGTCAATTTGACATTGGCAGAGTCACCTTGCCCGAGAAAGAAGGCATTGCATTTTTTTGTATGAAACAAATGCGTCTTTAACTTTATCTTTATCTCATATTTAAAACGAAGGGTTCCGTACCATTCTTGTTTGGGGTTGCTTTATTTTTTATTTTATTTATTTATTATTATACCGGCAATAGTCATGAGCACACATTCACTGTGAAATTTCAACTATTTACCTATTACGTTTCATAAAATAGGTACAGTTCGAAAGACATGGATGGACAGCAAAGGCTCAGCAATATTGTGATCCCGTTGGCACCCTGAGAGAAATTACGTGTTGGATTAACCGGTATTACACATCAAAAAAATAATGAAATCGATAATTTTCTTAATGGAACAAAGAATTGGTTGCCTTTACATTATTTGTTCCATCCACAAAATTCTTGATGAGCGCTATTCTGATGTAAATATCGATTAATTCAACAAGTTATTTCTCTCTGTGCGACCTCCTGGCTTTGTAGGTATTAGTTTGACATACTGCCTGACAGTGTATCCGAGGCTATTGCCTTTTATCTATCACCACAAATCAAATGGGATATATAACCGCCATGAACGTATCTTTCGTAGCGTGACAAAAGTCATTAATAAAGCCGCCGAATTATTTCTTTAATTACAGAATACTTTATTGCTCCTACAGAACAAATAAACTAAACAGGCCAAAAAAAACGGTCAAGTGCGAGTCAATATTAAAATATTTTATAACTCAGAATGTTATGTTTTTTTGTAATTAAATACCTCCTACGCGTTTCAAAATATTAATATATATTAACATTTAATAAATACACAAGTCTTTAACTTACATTTTTATTCGATTAATCATTTTTTCTTTGCATTTATAAAAATAAAATCCTTTCTCATTTACTATATTAAAGTACGTCTTCGTTTGAGTAGCAGTAGTTTATTATATTGTCTCAGGAATTAATTGATTTTTCGGGATTAAAAAACGTAAGTCTGCCTATCTCTCAGATAAAGCGGTGAATAGTAAAGGCGGCAAAGGCGACAGAAAATAAGAAATACACTTTTGCATTTATAATCTTAGTAAGAATAAAGATAAGAAGTAGAATGGTCAGTGTGACTGGGAGTTTGCCATCGTTTTACTCTCAACCTTAATAACCCACAAAGAAGCTTGAGTAGTACTTAATCAGAAAAAAAAACATTCTAATAACAAAAACATCACCCTGTTTGTTTGCCACATGAATCCTGTTACGTTAATTTCACTCTGATACAAACCACTTTGAACATTTAATCCTTTCCGCCTTTCTTTATTTAATTCGCAATTAAGCCTTCCGGTGTGGCAAGCACATAAATTCATTGAAATTAATAAAAGGCATGAATTAATTAAATCCTTATTCTCGCTTGGCTCATCCCCTAGTACTTGATATTAATTTAATTACCGGTGAATCCTTTGTTAACTCACTTATTTTCTTAACAAACTGTTACATACCAATTCGTTTTGGAGGATAAATACGTGTTTTAAGTGTCTTAAGTGTCTAGTAATGTGCTAGCATTAAAGTAAGTAGATATTTTTCCAAACAAAAGTTCTAAGTCTTAACTTATTATTTTTAGGGTTCCAGGAGGATAAGTAAAATAATAGCCGAGGGATCCAAGTCATCTACGTAGATCCACAGGACTGTGAGCGCCCTGGGTACTGATACTTTCAAAAGCAAAGGTGAGCGAACGCAGGAGTGATGTCCAAGCGGTGAGTTTAAGTAGTCCCGTCAAAGCGAACAAAACACATTTCAGCGCGTGTATTCAATTTGGCAGCATGGCTTCTCGAACGTATAAGGCTGCCTAATTGAGAATGCACGCGCTAATATGTGTTTTTCTCGCTCTGACGGGACTACTTAAACTCGCGGCTTGGACTTCACTCCTGCATTCGCTCACCTTTGCTTTTGAGAGAATCAATACCCTGAATTCTCCCGAGGCAATCTGTCAGTGTCGAAGGCCGCACCAAGCGGGCCTGCCGCCGGTGAGGGTCGTAGTCGATTGCTAAAGCAGAACCTGCAGCCCTCGCCAACAATGGCGTGGAGGGAGAGTCGGTGGGTTTCCAGTGGGTATTCCGGCCGCTCTCGGTTGGTGAGTCCCACATAACAAACTTAGGTCCCCACGGGCTAAAGTCGTGTGCGTAAAAGCATTTTCATTAAGAAAGTAATTAATACCTAAACAGACGGATTTTCGTCCATATACATTTTTCTATTGAATTGAAAGCGAGCGCCACAAAAGTTGAATATTTTTGTAACACACAATAACAAGCAAATATTATTATTGGTATGAAAAAATATTGCACTAGGTACATAAATTAAAACTCACCAGATGTAGTTAATGAAATACATTATAACCGTATTATTAAAAGAATTGCACTTAATTAAAAACAAAACCATAACAGGTCAAAGACGATATGGTTTTTACCACCTAGAATAGAAGCCCAGAAGAGACCGCCAAAACCTAATAAAAACGTACAAAACCGGCCAAGTGCGAGTTGGACTCGTGGATGAAGGGATCCGTACCATTAAAAAAAAAACCGGATAAAAAAAATCACGTTTGTTGTATGGAAGCCCTTAATTGTTTATTTTATTCTGTTTTAAGTTTTTTGTTTTACAGCGGCATCATAAATACATCGTCTGTGAAAATTTCAACTGTCTAGCTATCACGGTCCATGAGATACAGCCTGCTGACAGTCGGACAGACGGACAGCGGAGTCTTAGTAATCCCGTCCCGTTTTTACCCTTTGGGTACGGAACCCTAAAAATGCGACATTGTTACCTCGCCTTTCTAAATAAGAAGCCTCTAAAACCTTAACAGGACAAACTAGCGATATAATTGTATGTTTACAATCTCCCAAGACACTTCCAACTGTGCAAGACAATCTGCAGTTCCGTCGTAAAACTTGCATAAGCAGTACTTATTATTAGCGAACGGGGGAGTTGGCACGTAGCGAGCATGAATATGTTGGGAACTGAAATATTGAAGGCTCTTGCGGCAGTTTCATGTAGCTACGTAGTTGTGTCAGTTTAGTTAAACAGTTCTGGGAAATGTTTGTTTGGTTGTAATGGTAGGTTTTGTAACTTGAATATAGAAATACTTTTACCCAACTAGGGGATAGCAGATAGGCAGGGGTGTCAGCCCGAAAGAGAATAAAATATTAAGGGGGTCCTGATACTAGAAAAGTTCAAAATATTGTTATTTTTTGAACAAGCTGTGTTTCAAAACGGTGGCTTATTCATGTGGACAAAGTAGGTTTCTTTTAAATTAGATTACAAATAATAAAATCTTTATTTAATAACAACATTAAAAATAATTTACACTATCTATCTAATTATAACTAAAAAAGAGAGAAGTGCAGAGGCTACTGTCATATTTAATAACAAATAATTTCACTGTACTTTAATTAAATAAATAAATATTCAGGGGAAAATCTCACACAAACTCTAGGCTTAAAATAGACAACAATATAAATACTTATACAGAGAAATAAATTATTAAATACAAAGAAAACATCTAAAACTCATAAGCAAATACTCGCGCTCATCACACAAATATTTGCCCATACCGGGAAACGAACCCAGGACTGTTAGCTTCGTAGGCAGGGTCACAAACAACTCGGCTAACGCGTCATCTAATAATTATTTCGTGATATAGTTTTATCTTTCCAATATGGTAACTAGTTTAGGAGCTAATGAGGTTGTAATGATACTGGTAAAGAACGCTACCTTACGGTATATCTTTGTCTCCCTAGGTGAAAAATAGCAATATTTTTTGATTCCAAAACTTGCTAGGTATGTAATCCTCAATAACGTAGCAATTGTATAGGACGAAACTGCGTGAAAAAGTTCATTTTATCATAAATTAACTCATAACTTTCCCTCACAAAGTTGGTAATAAAATGCCGTCTCGTAAAGGTAAACACAAGGCAGCACAATTATCTTGAGCTCAAATTAATTAGAATGAAGTTTAAGCTTTTAAGTTAAATTAAGATTTGCCGCTGTGTGACGCCGCTTTGCATTTTTATCACGAAATTATTTTAGGTTTTTGTTTATTTTGTACTTATGTACTCTACTTAATTGGGTTCTCTCTGGCCACTTAAAACTTGGCCATTTAGAGGTCATGAGTTCACGTCTTTTGGTTACGGTGAAGGGTGAAAATTGAATTAAAATGTGTGTGCTTTTAAATATTAGAAATGGTATGATTATGATATGAGCTAGTCAAATATTTTACACAATTTGCATCATTACCTTTATAATCATCATTATACTTTGTAAAAAAATAGGTATGTACAGTCTTCAGGCAATCCACTACATAGGTTCCTTAATCGTACACCACTTTGATCAATATTTCGAGGAAATAGAGTTCATTACAGTTTTTTTTTTTCTTTCAGGACCGTAAATTTACTAAATATTTAATTTTTAATTATACACTAAGCCAACTGCACATTTAACAATAATGATAGACTCGCTATTAGAAGACGAGTCAAACAAGTCAAAACTCGACGGATCTACTATAATTAGATATTGGCCGTTAAGTAGTTATTATAGCCACCTTCCTCGCCGTCTATTATCATACTATCCAGCTTTATAGTACCAACATAATATTGTCATCATCGAAATCGCATAAACATAATTTCAACTCAATCCTATGACTACAAACAGGTTAAAATCGACTAGATTTGCTTACATACGTAACAAGTGTTTTTTTTTTTACCTTTTATATAAAACAACTCGATCCTAGACAAAAATCTAAATTCATAAATACTTTTTACAAAACTTTCTCAATACAAAATATGACAGAACTTAGTAATCACCAGAATTGTCTCAGCACTTCTTATAAAGTATGGTAAAGTCGTTAAATCCAAAGAAAAAGAAATCAACGCACAAAACGTATTCCCCCTTTCATAACAATACATCAAACATAAAAAGAAACTAAACTCAAATAAAGCTTGTTCCCAATTCTACGGAGGCTGGCTGTATTCAACAGTTTTGCGCGCGCCTTTGCCGCGACTACCCCTCAGTTCATCCCTCATAGCCGCGGAGTCCGCACGTAGCTACACTACTGATGTATATAATATCGATAGCATATACTTACGAGCGTAAAAACAATTAAATAAAAACAAAAAAGAAAAGACTAGATTATTTTAAAATTTAAATTTCGAACCACTTTCAGTTTTTAAATCTAGAAAAAACTTTTAAAGTGGCCAGTGTTTGTGTCAGGACAGATGTGACAGAAGTGTGGTGCGATCATGGTGTAACATGATCAAAAATGGTCATCAGAGATAACTCTAACTGAAAACGCGAAGCCAGGTACGTATTAGCATACTTCAGAGCGTCTGATAAATAATTGATGTATCGTGAAGAAACACTGACGGGGAAATTCACGTCGGCCTTCGGCGTTTTCGTTACAGACGTTATTTAATTACGTTATTATTAAAGTAAATTACGTGAAAATAAAGTTTTCCGAGGCTTAATTTGATCACTTGGTATATAGGCTGGCTGTAATTGGGTTGGCGTTTAAGAAATCATCTTTCAGTATCCCGGGGTGAAGTTTCTGAGAGGTCATTAATTAAACTAATCACGATCAGACAGGCAATGTATTTTTTAATTAAACCCCGGATAAGATGGCGTTTACCCTTTTTAAAGAAATAAAACGGACTTTTCTATTATGCTATTTTTTGACAATTGGGAAGGATTTACGTATTTTTGAAAACTGACTACCTACCTGCTCTAATGAATATAATAAGGTATAAGGAGATTTTTAGATTTTAATTTCTTTCAATCAAAATATAAGATTACTATTAATTCGTTGGTTTGATTATTAAGTAAAATAATATTAACAAATATTACACAAATATTCAAAGTAAGAAGAATTTTGTCGGTGACAAACAAATTTATTTCATTTAGGTACGACTATATTTACGACCAGCAGCTCCTGCTCGTGATTTTGTCTCTGCTTGTTTCCTACTACTTCCGCAGAATTTGTCCATATTCTTGCATTGAAGTATTTGTTACAACGGTAACACATGATTGTGATCCATGCCGTTCCATATTATCTTACAAAATCCATTTAATCATCATAATGATCATCATCACTATCGTGATCATTATCATCATCATCATCAGTTCAGTTTCATCAATGTATTAGAACCTCTTGATAGGGTAAGACGGTCCCAAATACTCGGACTCGGACTTTCACATACCCAATATTAGAGAACTGAGATTTATTACAAAAATACACGTGGATTAAGGTAAAGACAAATATTTGACAGGATAAATCAATACAGTAATATCAATCTTGGAATGGTAATATCTTTTACTGATACTTAGGTAAGTATAAGGTATTTCTGCCAATACCAAAGAAAGCGGCTCACTGCGTAGTAATAGTGTAATAGTATTAAATGTTTCTATTTCTATTTCTATTTCTATTATAGATTTGGTATAACAGCAGATTTGCCAGTCTGTGTACGTAATCGAAAAATCCTAGTTTTCATAGAAATATGTTTTAAAAGGAACATTTTGAGAAAACAATTCATGCATTTTACATTTCTGTAACTTTTTTCCTTTCTAGTAAATTAGTTCGAACACGATGATGTATTTTGAAATTTAAAAAACATAAAAACAATTATTTTTAAGCAGTTTGTGTATTTTCGTGTCTGATGCTTTGTGATGTTAAGGTAAATCAGGAAATGTACATTAAAAAAAAACGTTAATCAATCAATTGAATGTCGGTCAGTGAGTCATTTCCTCGAAATTATTTTCGAATACCATTATTATTTTATATTGTAAAAAATATGGCGTTTCCTTATTCCGTATTAACTTGCGCTCAATTGACTAAACACAAGATCTACCTCCATATTCATCCTAATTAACTCTTCAGTTTTGCAACCAAGTTTATCACATATCGTATGATAGACACAATTGTGATTGAATTGGTAATGATAAACGTGTTTAAAACTTAATATTAACACAAAAGAGCATAGGGAAACACCATGTATCTACTTATTATAGTAATTCCAAAAATATGGTATCTATCGAAGCATGAACTGTTAATTGAAATGTTTCACTTGTATTGGTCAAATTGCAATGAATGACGTCGAGTTACATCAATCAGAACTGTCTAGTTTGAACTCTGAGCATTTTGGGATGGGAGCGAAATTTTACCGAAATTTCGTTTGGAAGAAAAGGAGCAGTTTTTTTTTTTGTGCCCGTATTAGGTTACTGTTCTATTGCGCGATTTCAAATCTTGGGCCAACTTTTGAGACAAGGTGATACCAAGGTTGATTTTTTTTCAGAACGGAGAGTCATAGTTTTTGAATGAAAAACAAAGTAATGATTCAATGACTCAGTAGCTGATATTTTGGAATACCTCGCTATTGATACCTCGCAAAATTTTAAATAAAAATGTAATTTTAATGAATTTAATTTCATCGATAGCTTTCAGCGTTTATTACAGATTATTAGCTCGCTTAAACTAGATTGCGATTGCATCTCCCACAATTTAACACTACTGGAAATTGCCTGTCGACATAATGAACATTTAGCAGTTAGCATTGAGCAGTATTCAGTGTAATGAACAATCGATATTAAAGGGTTTGCCGTATCACAACTTATCGCGTAAATCAATAACCATTCAACAATGTTAATTCGTATAAAAACAAAACGGTGCTAATTGGTCATATTAAGAGCATTGTGAAGCTAAAAATTTCCGTACAAAATGCGTTACGTTTCTCTCTCCATAAACCTAGTCCGATATTTACGATTTTTTAATACCTATGTTGTAGATATCATAAAAAACTATGTCTGTACGTTTTCAAGCAAATGTTTCTTAGAATAAAACAAATTTAAAAACAAAAAACAGAAACGTACAGACCTAGTTCTTTATAATAACTAAACATTAAAAAAAACGTGGAAGTCTGACTTGATAGGGGGTGAGAAACGTTATCGCTCGGAGCTAGATTTGTATGGTTTTTTTTTTGACAGCTACGCGACTTTAGCGGCGCTTTACAATCCTCTTAACTGGTAAACGTTTAAACTACGAGAAGTTCATGACAAATAACAATTAGTCGTACTCGTACATCGTACATCTTATTATGCAGTGAATAAACATGAACCAGAAAAAAATAGGCGTTTATGAAAACTACGGCACAATGAAAGTGGAAATTTAATTATATTTTGCTTTCCGCAAAACCATTATACGCTCTAAGACGTGCACAGTTGATGTAGGTAAAAAATCGCTAGTTTATTATTCGGTAACCTGTCACAAGGTCAAATATTTGTTAGTAACTACCCTAACTGTTTTATTCGTCCGGAAAGTTACATTTATTCTAAATCCATTATTTTTTCAAAATATTTATATAGTTATAGGATAATGAAACCAGTAATGAACAAGAACCAATGATGGACACTTGATGCTTATACTTCAGAAGATTAGGGTTATTCTTTTATTTTGCAACAATCAATTTGTAACTTTATGGTCTTTGGATTAAGAGTTAAGTGTCCATTATTGGTCCTTTCAGCTAAAAGTGTCCAACATTGGTGCCGTCACCCTAACTATGTAGGGTCTGTATTATAAAAATCCTGGAACGTTAACCAATTAGAGTAGGTAATTAGATTAATATTGAAAAAATGACCTTCTGCTGGAGTTTCTTGCGGCGCTTCTTCTCCGCAATGCTGGTCTTGTCCGAAGCGCTGGTAGATTCACTCATGTTACCGACGTGTAAAAGAGCCCTCATGTGGCCTATTTACTGAATAAATATTTTGAATTTTGAATTTTTTGAATTAATAAAATTCTATCTAATGAAAAAATTTAAACGAAAATTCGACTTTGTAATTCGGTAATCGTCTCATTTTTGTCAGCTTGCTGTTTGGCCAAAATATTTTTGTTCGAATGTAGGTATTATTTCCCAAAAAGCTATTAACAAACGGAGCTGCTATTATAACTCCCGAACGTCAATTCTCGACAGACGATAACGCAAAAAAAAACTGCAATCTTAGAAACTATTTGCAGAAAAAAAACTGGACTAGACACCTTAGTAAATGATATCTTATAAACTTCCCAATATGACGAGGTTTTTACCGTTGCCGAGGGTTTCAAAGTGTAAAATTTAAGATCTTTAAAAGCGATATCGTAAAAAGGATTCGCCTTTGACAAAACTTGTACGGTATAAAGCAGCTCTCTTTAATTAGGTAAGTACTCATTAAGTCGAGGGGGATGGAGTGATTTTCTCACTTCCTCGGCAAGACGGTAAATATTTAATGGTTTGTGTTTAAGCCGACGAGAAATGGAAGTAGCAGTTAGTTGGAATTATGCAGTATCATAGCTATTGCGGCGGATTTGGTGACGATTATAGTTAAGGAGGTCCTCGACAAGTTGTAAAGATTGTAGATCATTAGAAATATAAGTAATATTTATATATTCTTTATAATTACAAGTTCAAAATAATCTGCTTTATGTAGGCTTCACAACTTTCACGAGCACTTGCCAATCAAAAAAAAGCGGTCGTCAAAATCTATAGAAGCTTTTATTCTTGGTCATAGTTTTTAATCAATGACAGTACGCGCCATTACCTACTTTTACGTAACCGTTCAACGTCAATCTGAGTGGCAATGCGCAACGTCTTGGATTGAAAACACTACTAAAGCCCTAGCCAAGATGCATTACGCTAACTGGCGTTGCTATTCGTTCAGTTTTCAAACCAATAGCGTCACTGGTAGATCATGTGACTCTTCGTATCACGTCATCTACCGATTGATTCAAAAGCGAAACGAATAGAAACGCTGGTTAGCGTAATGCTTCTGGCTAGGGCTCCAGGCTGTTTTATTGTAAACTAAACGACACCCGCGACTTCGTACGGGTAGAATTCGTTTCCCGCTACTATTTAAACCCCTTAGGGGATGAATTTACAAAAATCCCTTCTTAGTGCATCCCTAGGATATCCAAGCAATATTCTCCCCAAATTACAGGTCCATAGGTACCTACAGCGGTTTTGGCTGTGCGTTGATCAATCAGTCACCCAGCCAGTTTCTTCTTTTATGAATAGGTATAATACTCGTAGGGAATATGCATTGATTTTTTAAATCACATTTCTGAACAAAATACGAAACAACCGTAAAAGAGGTCACCAAAAGTGAAATTAAAATTAAAATGCACCAAGAAATACGGATGATACAAGCATTTTAAACTGCTAATTAGACAGCGATTATATTATCCGATATGCACTGTGACGTCATGTAACAGGTCGTTCATATAAGCTGTATGTTAAATTCTGTTTAACTCAAAAGAGAGAATATCTTTCTTGTCTCAAAAGAGAGAATATCTTGGTTATTTTTAAAGCTATTCAAAAACTGTTTGTTATCAGATTTAATTGAAGCTGATAACAAATAATAAAAATAGTCATGAATATTCCCTATTAAATAGATTAAATATCATTTAAGAATTCAACCCTCTATTTGTATTAATAATATCGCTTTTCCAAAAGTTTATATGACTAACAAAACCCTTTTTTCTTAAGAGACTGTATTGTTCTTTCAATATTGCGTAATAGTTCTCAAGAATGCTTCAAATCAGATAGCGTTGAGAAGCGAGTAGGGAATGGATTTCAATCTGACATAAGACAAAGATGGTGGCCTAGATGGAATGCGCGTTATAATCCAATAGGGAGCCTTTATTCCATATTCTCTTTACCACGTATTTATGTTATCGTTAATATTGTGATAGCTCTTATTAACATGGTTAAGGTTGCCGAGTCTTAAAAAAATATATAATTGGAGTTAAAACAAAGTGGAATAGAGACGCAGCGCTGTTTATGACGTGTCATTTTAAAGTGCATTTTTAAGTTTAATTTTCATAAATTTTAACGTCTAATTCTTACACAAATCAATTCTGCTCTAAATTATTAGCTATATACATATAAATTGGGTATCAACCTATTATTTTATCGAATCATCTTTCATCGGACGTATCATTACGCAGAATTTTAATTCAATTGAAAGGCATTTCTCGCCGCACGAGTTTTTTTTTTGGTAGTCACAAGTCTAACCAAACCTAACCTACATAATTATAGTTTAAGATACTCGTATCCTGAAAATATCATGTTTTCAGAAAAAACTGAACGTATTTAGATGGTTGAAACACGGATATTCAATAAATCAAATCAAAATACATTGTGTATCACATTATACCTACATCTCATAACATAACAGAACAAGTACCTAAGAATAAGATTTTTTAAAAGTAGATTTAACTTTGCCATTTGAATATTGTGTTCTTTTATGCAATAAAAAATAAATAAATAAGTAAATATGGATATCTTTAATCCCAGAAAACTTCATAGTTCCCGAGGGAAAAACGATTAATGAGTTTTACGTGGACGAAGTCAAAGGCCAGATAAAAATGGTAAATCGAAAATAGCGCTTACAAGTGTTATTTTCGATTTACCATACCGATTATATTCATAATATTTACCTAGACGTAAGCGTCCCACGTTTATAATTTTAAGTGTGAACATCGCGAAAGATTACTATAATGAACGACTGCACAAATGCAAAATAAATGGAAGCGACATTTCTAGCGTTCAAAAGCATACAGCTTACAACATTTTTACTACCGTTCTTAACATTTCCAAAATGCATCTTGGTATCAATACCTAGTCGTTACATTGGGGAAGGTCCTGTTCTTGTCCAATTTCAATTGAAAATCCTATCTGTGGAAACAGCGGAAAATTCAATTTAATCTATAATAACGTCATGTCATCTACGCTTGTTTTCTAGCCGACTCTCGCTGGGAACCGGCGGCGCGGTGTCACTAGTCATATGGCGGTGTCATGTCACGATATCGAGTGTCGGATCGAGTGTCCGACACTCTAGCAAACTGTTGGAAGATGAAAAGAGCTGGTGAAATATTGCGACGTTATTGTATGAAGTTTTATTAAAAATAAGTCACTGTTTTAAACTGTAACTCGTTTTTAACATTGTAATAATTTGAAATAAAATCAATACCTTAATTTCTCTTTTAATTGGACAGTAACATCGGCCGTATCGATACGCTTTCAACAAGAAAACAAAACCTATTGAATCTGGTTTAAATCAAAAACAAGAAACATTTGAAGGTTAAGATTTTAGTGAAATGATATCTTATTGTGATACAAATAAACCAGTATCAGCATTTTGTTAAGCCGGCTATACCCTTTAAAAATCCTCGACTAAAATGGCGAGTGATGACCCTTATTTTCAGTGTGTTCATCTCCATCAAACACGGCTACCTGCTCATTTTATTTTAACCGCGCCTTTGCATCATTTACCCGCTGCTGATTTGAGTCAGGAGCAAATGAACATGACTCGGGTTATGAGCAACTTCGACAAAAATAGTTCCAAACAAAACTACCACGACATAACTAAAAATCCAACGATTCGTTTTGAAGTCGTAAAACTAAACCACAAAACCGCATGTCATGAGCTGAGTGTTCTGACGGAACCAGTTTAGGTTGATGCAGGTCCAGTCCTTCCCCGTCGTAATCGCAAGGTGGTGGTTCTATTCCGACCACCATGATAGATTGTTTTCTAATGCGCGTTTTTAGGATTATCTTACCATGCCCAATAGTTTAATGGAACCAATTTATTTCGGCGGTATTTTCGGACCACAACGACTAAGGGATTTTCAAGAGTCAAGCATATTCTTTTTCAAAGGATTGCTTGGCATCCGCAATTCCTCTTCTGTTGTTGAGGGTTCCCATAGGCGGCAGTGATCACTTTTTAGGTGAGATGGGGTAGTTTATCCTCTCTAGAATAAAATAAAAATACAAGCATATGGACAAAGAGATCTATTACACCTCTCATATTTAAGTCTGGTGTTAATAAGCAGAGAGATCAATCTGATCTTAATAAATTGTCTTTATATAATTTGCTCTTTTATTTCAAATATCCCTCAGACACGCTGGTTTGGACGGGCTCAGATGCTAGACAGGCAGAACAGAGGTGACCTCAACCTAAACTTTGAAATTATGTCTTTGGTATTTGTTATCAGATTTAGACGCAACTTGTTTTTAATTGTTCTCTTTAGCCACCTTTATGACTAAAGTTGCAAAATACGAGTTACATTTAATTTAAACTTAATGAAGGACCATTATTGCCACCACTTTAGGTTTGCTTGGTAATGTTGTAAGCCATGTGTAAGTTTTTGTAAATTACAAACGGTGTCCTTCTGCTGAAAAGGAAATTTCAATAGGCTATTTGACTAATTTTAGAAAACCTTATTAAATGATTCTTTATTACATAAGAAGCACACTACATTGATATTTCCGTGAGATTCTATTATATTATCAATAAAAATCCATTTAAAAGTTTAAATTTCCGAAACCGCGCCAAAAACGCTGTTTCTATCGTGGCGCTGGCCATGTGACAAGTGTGACGTTATATGCAAGTAAACAATGAAAAATCATTTGAAGAGATATGCCCTTATGATCTGTGGTTACTTGCGTGTGACGTCACCTGCGAGTAACCACAGCTACAAAGCAATCGCATAGCGTTTCTGCCACAGATAAAATTTCAAAATATATTACAATTTTTTTCGTGTAATTTCCAAAAAAATATGCTTAATTTAGTTTAAAATAAAGTGAAATATGTTGTTTTACGCTATTATCTAATAGGATGACGACAATTTGATGCATATTTTCAATGTTGTCAAATAGCCTATTACAAAACATAGTAGGTACCTAATAAATCTAAAGACTAAATTAGTCTTTTGGACATGTCCTGGGCCTCTATTCAACACGGTAAAAACAATATTGAAATTTTTCAGCCAACCTATTCGCCACATATTATTTAGCGTATCAAATTTGATATAAAATACTTTTGATCGAATAAGCAGCCCGATGCAAATCGTCTCCTATTCGGATCTCTTACTATTTACTTGACAGTAATGGCGTCTGACGTCATGACAATAATACCATAACTACGATATCGTTTTTACCGTGGGGAATAGAGGCGCGCTGGGCCGGTATTCTAGGCGCTAAAAAACATAATTATAGTCTTTAATCTGTTATCATATTGTCAAAGTTTTGATAGCTCTTATTTCCTTGACAGTAATGTCGGCTGACGTCAAAACAATACCGTAACAGGTCAAATACGATATCGTTTTCACCGCCGCGAATAAAGGCCCAGAGGATATACCCGTAACGTATAGTTAGTTACAATATAACTGCGTCAAAACCTATTTGGAGATATATTGTATCCAGAGCTGTTAAGATAATAAGAGATGTTAATGTAAAAATCATTTTATTTTTGACAGCTTCTCGAAGTTAAAGCTGATTGGCACAGCGACAGAACTTGAAAAACTTATATTTAAACGCAATTTTCGTCAACGATAAAGTTTTGTCCAGATTTGGTACAACCCAATTTTAGCTTGCTATGTTGCTCAAAGTAAAATATTCCTGCTTACCAAAGATCAAACGTAATTTTGTAATAAAAATTCCAAATCCCTGGAATCTTAAGGTAACGAGTTAGGTTTATAAATGTAAAAATAAAAATGAAACATTATTGATTACTTGAGGTTTTATTTAAGCAAATACCTATCTGCTGTATCTTTCGGAACCACAATTTACTATTTTCAAAATTTTACTTATTATAATTGGTTTTTAACAGAAAGCTAGTATTAAGGTGGTTCATAGCTACATAAATATCATGCAAATCCTTTGGTCTTATCAGATAATGAAGGTAGGATAGCAATTATATCTCGGATTTTATCTATTTAATTTATTTGCCATAGTTTAAGTTTTAATTTGTAATTTTTACTTTGTATTGTCAATATTTATTTGAATCAATAAATTTAATAGTTTTTGTGAGTCCTTACTTGATTTTACAGAAACGTCAAACTAAATACTCTTGTATCTGGCAGTTCAGAAAATCGAACAAGTGACAGAAGTTTTAATCATTTGTCTCGTCTAATTTATTACCGTTGTAAACAGGCAACTATCAAAACTGGCTATTATGCCATTCGGGCTTGATGAATGATGATGGAGCGCGCTGTAGCCGCGGTTCGTAGGTTTTGAGAGGTTTTGAAATGGGGGCGGGTTAGATATCGACGTGGGTCTGTAATTTATTAAATGTTAAGATTAGAGTCTATTTACCAGACGACGGAACGAGGTCATTTGCCAACGCACTAAAGCCACCGACATCGGTAAAAGACTTGCGCAACTTAAATGGCAATGGGAGGACATGTTTGTCACGTAGATGACGACAGATGGAGCCAAAGAACGCTGTATTTGAGACCCCGAACCGGAAGCCGAAATAGAGGAAGACCACCAGCCAGATGGTCGGACGATATCCAGAGCCGGCACGGCCGACCTGGACCAGAATCGCTGCATCAAGGATGTCATGAAAATCCATGGAAGAGGCATTATGTTCAGCAGTGGACGATTATATGCTGAGAAAAAAAGAAGAGAAGACCAGACTCTGTGAAACCGAACGAAGGATAATAAGTAAGCATCGGTATCAACGTTCAAATTTCATGGCAAAGTACGGTTTGCAGAAAAACAAATACATCTGGTATTTAGAACCTTTATTTTTTATAAATAAAAAGAAAGACGCTTAATATTTTGCTGCCAACATTTGACTTCTGTTATAATATATTCATTTTAAATGACCAAATGACACACTTCACACTAGCTAATATTTATTTGGTTTGACAATTAAATTGACATTTGTTTCCTATTTGGCATATATTACTTTTCGAATGCAAAATGAGTATTAAGATTATATGATATTGTTTATATAATAATCCTCTTTACGCATAAGTACAGAATTTATATAAATACAGTTGTCTGCAGCATAGTTAAATTCAAAAATAACACTGAATATAAACGTTATTATTCATTAAATATTCGAATGTATTTATTTTTTTGCTATCCTTACCGGGTGCAATGAAAGTTGAACATTGATACCGATGTTTAATAATAAGTTTAACAGTTTCTTTTGTTTACTCATAGATATGTGATCAAAAATCCCATGTCCTACTTTAGCTGCCGAACAGTTCTACCGATTTTAATAAATAATTTGACCCTTCAAGGACTTGCGAATGTCAAACGCTATATGAAAGTTATAAGAATGCGTATTAGCCATCTTTTACGTCATATTTTTAACATTTTAATATTGCAATTACGAATTTTCTTAAAAGTTTAAAACTTTGAATTAAATTCGTCTTGTGTGCTGTTGATCAATGTGAAAATGATTGACATTGGGATTTTTAAAACATTTTTACCACTTGAATAAACATGTTCTTCTTTCCTAATCGTGTATTTTTTCCTATTACTAAGTAACTAAGAAAAAAAGTTCAGTTAACGTACAAACCGTAACTTATTTTAATATTTATAGTATGTATTATGTCTCTAAAGTGTCATGTTGAGATATTATCTTATTTGACAGGTTTTAACACTTCATAACACGTTAGCAGTCGTATTATGATTCTCAGTTGTTTTGCATGAAACGTTTTAGTTTCTATACCTCTAAATTGTATCCTATTATATGCATGTACGAAGATAAGCTTTAACAGAGAGCTTAGAATTAAGTTTGAGTGAAAGTTGCTCTAACAGGAAACAGGCGAGCAAATACACGGGCGGAAGGGCTGCGCAGTTGCACTAGTTCAGTTCTAAATCGCTCCAGTTGCAACGTTTGTTATGCTTTTGTTTGTCAGTTTTTGTTCCATTGTTAGAATCAAATGGTGACTAATTTATTATTCTGTGAGTGATAGTTGATAGTTGAAGGGGCGTTTTTGTAAGAGACATAAAAGTGTGTGTAGGATTATGTTGCGTAAACTTTTTGGTAGCTCATTTTTGGATAATTTTGAACGCCAGTGTTGTTATGTGATGACTGAAAACAGTCAAGTCAAACAGTGTAATGAATGAAACAATGTGGTTTTTCATTTTTACATAATTGTATGACTAAAAAAGCTCAAAATATTCACTTGTATCACGTACCTAGTTGTTCAATAATTGCTTTAGTTAAATTGGTATAAAACGCTATCGTATTTGAAAAATATAACATCCCAGAAACTTTTGAAATAAATTTATATTTTTAGTCTAACGATTAGGCGTTCGTAAAAAAATATTATTATTACTTATCTACCTACTTACATAATTTTTCAGTAATCATTTGTGTAATTCTAAAAGTGTTGGCAATCCGACATATTCATTTTATTTGAACACATAAAGACAAAGGCAAATCCAATTTTAAAAAAAGGTCGCCTGTTCCAGTGAACAATGAAAAATAAATCACTTTTGCAAAACAAAACCGTCGTAAGTCGAATTAGAGCGATTCAAATTGAGTCTTACAGCGTTTCCACTCAACTTATAATTGCAGTCAGTCCAATTTAGACTTAGGTCAGTGTTATTACGAAGTTTTAAGTCTACATCGAAACACGATGTTACACGCGCCTCGGGCGTAACGGAGTTATGATATACGAAACACCGAAGTTTTTATTCAAATTCTTTGACTTTTGCTTCGTATTTAGGGGAACAAGGTTTTAACTGCTTAAGGGAACAAGCTTAAATCTGTCTTGTTTATATACTTTATGCCATTCTCGAGCAAATCCTGTTTGGAGCAATTTAATCTGCCTTTTTACGTGTGGGAGTATTAGACAGCATTTTTGCGGGTTCAGCTGTTAAGCTGGGAAATAAAGTAAAGAAAGTAAATAAAGGTAGATTACCGCCGGCAGAAAATTGTCAATCCTTTAGGAAAAACCTTGAATTATAGTTAAAAATCTTAAGCAAAACCCATCTTGAATATAGTTGTAACACATCTGAGGTCTTATTGCCTAACGCACTCGCCATCGCAATCGTTTTCATTTTGACAGACCGAAGGCGAGCGTGCTTATAAAATGAAAACAATTGTTCCACTTTGAAGCCAATTGCGATAGCGAGTGCGTTAGGTAATAGTAACGCTGAATAGAGCGATAGACATTTGTAATTTGACGTTAATTCCATATGCAAAAGGTTCTTCTTTTTTTTTACCTATACTTCAAGTTAATTTACGTAGGTATTATTATTATTTGATATTTTGTTAGTTTAGAGTTTAGTTTAGTTTAGTAAAGAGTTATCAACCTGTTTTTGGTGATAAATTGTTTAGATAGTGAACGAAAACATTTTTAATCATTTATTTCCTTCTAACTTATATCACACTATGCACCTTTTAGCTTATTGTAAGTTTTCATTATATTTTACAAGGGTTTTGCTCGCTTATTTTTCCCTTAATACCTTTTTTACTAATACTACTAAAACACGTTTCGCATCTGCTGTTCATTGAATATGTTAAAGCACTTGTAATTTAACAACTTCTAGATCAACTTAAATGTCGTAAAGCACAATCACTTTGCATTCGTGCATGTTCCAAATCCATCTCATACTTGAACGAGTCACATGGAATTGAACTACCATCTTGCCGTAGAATGAAAATTGATTGAATAAAATGATTATTGAAAAAAAAAACACCAATTTAATATGCAGTAACAAAACAAAAACTTTGTCAAAATGAATTAAAAATTCCAAACCACTTGAGCAATGAATCTCTAGTAGTTAAGAATTGATATGAAAACATAATAATTTGGTAAAAGTTCTTGTTTGTTTTTCTGCCGGTATTTCCAATTACTTCCAGCCAACTTTTTAGACTTCTACAATCTCGTTAACTGATTTACGATTAAAATTAAGGCGCAAAACGCGTCAGCAAAAACGTGTGGCTATTTTCCACTTAATTGCCCAAGTTTAAAGTTGGGATGTTCGTTACACAATCATGCCAGAGGTGCCATGCCCTGCCAAGATGCACTACGCTAACTAGCGTTTCTATTCGTTTCGTTTTTAAACCAATCGCGTCACTGGTAGATGACGTGACACGAAAAGTCACGTGATCTACCAGTGACGCGATTGGTTAAAAAAGAAACGAATAGAAACGCTAGTTAGCGTTTATCTCGTGACAAAATGTGGGTAAGGCATCCGTCACTCTCGTATTTATATATGTGTCAAAAAGTGACAAGTTTTATCCACATATTGTCACGTAATAAACGCAGCCATATTAGGCCCCTGGGTTATATATGGCACAGATATAAATTACGATCTGGAATATCACATAGGCTACTTTTAATCCCGGAAAATTGGACAGTTCCCGGGGGAATAGCGATAAACGACTTCTACGACAACTGAGTCGCGTGCAAAAGCTAGTTGTAGGTATAGTTTTGCTGGCGTAAAGCTACTTTTCATTAAAAAATAGAAGAGGGCGCTTGCACAGCTATAATTCATTCATAACAATCATGACCATGACATATAACCGAGTGCAATGTACCTACCTATGTTATTACGAGTATGCATTACAGTTGTGCTATGACGCAAACTATATTGGTCTAAACCAATATAGTTTGCGTCATAGCACAACTGTACCTAAGTACTATCAGCCCAATAGAATCCTCTGCAACCATAGAACTGTGTCACAGTGACGTTATGATTTAAGTCGGAAAAAATGTCAAACATATTATTTTATAATGTCGCTGTGGCATAGTTCTATGGTGGGTCAGGGTTTCATTGGGCTGAAAAAAATGCTTTTTCTTTTTCGACACTGCTTCCAGTCATAAGATAACGTCGACCTTTAGATTCGACACGCACATTTTATTGGCTCTATTAATTGTTTTATAACGTGCAAATAAAAAAAACCTAACCTAACCTGTCGGAAATAAACCACGTATTATTTATTTATTTAAGTGCCTATTATGTCCCACTGCTGGGCAAATACCTCCCTCTCTTACTTTCACTTTATTAAACCACTTAATTCTTTACAAACTTTCTTTATTTTGATGGTATTGAAAAAACGATCTCACGTGCCACCTTAATAAGTGGAATAATCTCAAGACTGCAATCCTAAAACTGGAAATGCGTTGCTAATTCTAACGGTATAGAAATAATGGACCAATGCTAGTAATTTCGGTTATACAGCTAAAATCTTGTTTTAATGAGGAATTACGGGTTACTTATAAGATTATGGTACATCCACTATTGACCTATAAAAGCTGTGCCTGTTAACCCATGCCGTAATAGACGACTGAGTCTTGTCTATTAATATGTTAGCATCACCTTGCCTAGACCTTATCAAGTTGTAGGTTACGTGGCTTTGCGTGGCGGAACGTAGCCTCTATGGTTACGTGATCGTTCTGAAGTAATTTGCTTGGTCTTTTGCGAAATGAATTGCTTTGTGAAACGCTGGCCAGAAATAATAATAAAATTATAAACGCTTTAGTAAAAACCTTACTTTAAATTGTCTTTTTGTTTTTGTTTGTTACAGTTTGAATAAGACACTTAGGCCTGGTTCCCACTATGCTGGATCCGGCAATTTTGCCGGATCCGGTAAGGGTAGTGGCTGTACAATTTATATGAAGCTGTTCACATTATGCGGTGTGAACAGCGTCATAAGCCACTAGCCTTACCGGCATCCGGCAAATTCGCCGGTCCGGCATAGTGGGAACGGGGCCTTACGGAAAAAATAATTGGCCCTGAAAAATGAACAGAACTACGCGTTAGTCAAACGCCTAAGATTTAATTAATTAATATAAAAGAGTCAAGAAATTAAGTGTATTTTTTTGTATAATCAATAAATAAGAGATTATCCTGATACATATCGAAAAAAAAAGTTCACTGTTTGTAATTGAGACACTGAATTTGGCAATGGAACAAAATAATACTAAGGCAATGAGTACAGCACTAGCCACGGATATTACTATTATCTTACACTACTATACACTACTAACACAACTATTGTTACTCCGGTTCCATCACTATTATTGGACTACGAAAAATTACATTTCCATCATAGTTATTTTTAACATCGCAAAGTTTGCTAGGTTATCTAATAGTAGCGACGGATTTCCCATAGAGTTCAACCACATCCCGAGAAGCAGTAGATTGGTAATGTCGTAACGCCACTGTGTAAACCGACCAAGTAAACGCAAGCGAACTATAACTTAGCCCTAATGTCTACAATGGTATCCCTAGTTACATAAAACTACACTTGGGAGCAAAGAAATCGAGCCACTTAGTACTAAATTTTCATAGAAAGTGAAAAGTGAAACTTAAAAAAATACTGATAAAACCAGAGGCTTTACCATTAGTGGTTCTTGCACCTATTGCGATCGTAAGCTTGTAAACAATTTAGCCGCGATTGCTATCAAGGCTATAAGAGCTATCATAATGTTTTCAATAAAATAATATAGAGGAAAATAAATTGTATAATAAGGGCCTAGATATGAAAAGTGTAAGTTTATTTAGGGACAAAAAATATTCAAGGTAATACAATATTAATAATGAAATACAAAACTAAAATTAAAATTATAAACTTAACTATATTTTAAAATTAAAAACCTATATCTAAAAAAGGGCCCTGCGGCATCGTCCCGAAGATGCTGGCAGCATTTCCTCGCTGGATAGTTAAGCTTATGCGTTGAGCGAGGAAACTGCCAGCTCTTCGGTCACCAGTGACGTCAATGAGCCTCTTCGAAATTTCATTGAAGAGGCTTTGAGCGCTAGGACCCCACGGACCAAGGGTCTCGACGCCGAATGGAACAAACATATATTCTGGGCCGAGACCACTATATTTGCCTACCTTTATACTTTCGGCCGCTTCAGCTGCCGCACCAGCCCTATTAGAGGTCCGGTGGAGATGTGATGGGGCTAGCGTGTCTACGCAGGTTGCATCCCACACTAACACCCGTCCCATATTCCACGGGACCAAGGACATTCCGTCAGGTCTCTTGCCATCGTTTCTACAAATGCCGGTCGGCTCTAAAAGGGCCGGCACATTTATTGAGGCAAGAGACCGACGAATGATGTCATTTAAAGCGGCGTGTCTGGAAAAGCGACCAGCACTTCTCTGGCAAGACAGTCCGTGATGTCCTAGCCGATCGACGGCACTTCCGCAGGGGCACTGATGTGGAGCGCAGACCGGGACCCCGAGGCGAAGGCAAACTGAAAGTCGGAGTGTGTTAGGGTCTAGGAAAGTACCAGTGCTTGGCGAGGGATGAGCTTGAAGCCAGTATCCAGCCTCCCTTGTACCGACTGCTAAAATTCTAGCACGATCCGCTGCGCAGCACTGGCTAAGAAGGGAATCAACAGTCAATTTACATGCTATGTCATCCCAGCACCTCTGCGATTTTGGGTTAACAGGAAAATTTTGACCGGGGCAAGCAGTTAACCACCCATTCTTTGCGTCCTCCAAGCCTGAAATCTCATAGTTTAAAGGGAATTCCCTAAGGATTTTACCTATGAGACTAGAAGAGCTATGGACCGACGAAAGAAAAGCTGGTAAAGCAATACTAGAAATTTTGCGGATCCCTAAACCACCGTACCGAATTGGAAGGGATCCTTGGGTCCAGGACTGATCGCTTAGCTGAATATTAAGAACAGATTGCAAGTTACTTTTGATCAAAGTATCAATTTTTGTCAAAATATCTTGATGTTTCCAAAACGGACAGCAGCGAAGCACATAAGTAAATTTGGGGACAAAAAGACAGAATTTAATAACCAAAAGAGCAAAATGTGGACTAATGTCAAGAAGCCGATGAGAATGATTTTGAAATTTTGAAATAGAATTAAGAATATAATCTGAAAAACTTTAACTTTAACTAGATATTATGTGGCATAAATAAATGTTACTGTTTAAATAAACCAGTAAAATACGCCATGGAAAAAGCAAATGAGAATCACGTAGTAATTTCAACGGGCAGTACTTTATAGTTAAAAACACAGATTTTGGCTACTTAATTACTGAGTGAGCGGAGATGTTGGTAAGGGACGTCCTAGACGGACGTACGGTGATCAGATTCGCGATGTACTGAATAAGGGCCAAATCGAAAGCACCCGAAACCGACGTACGTGCATGAAGAGATTGATGCATGTAGAGGAAGCGAAATTTGTATGCTTGGACTGGTGCACCTGGCGTTCCATAGTCTTTGCCTACCCCATTGGGAGACATGCGTGAAGATATGTATGTATGTATGTATGTATGTATGTATGTATGTATGTATGTATGTATGTATGTATGTATGTATGTATGTAATTACTGAATACTTATTCATTGTGAGTACGTAACTAGTCATTAATAATAAATGATCAATAGCCTGTATATAACGTGCGTGACTAAAATAAGTTACAAATGAATAAATATATGAGTAGAGTAACTTCATCACAACCACAGATCACAACAGTACCATGCAACTTGAACATATTTCGAAACGTATGAAAAATTAACACAAAATAAAACCTACGCAAAACCGCGAAAAACGCAATCATTCTCAGAATGATCCACAAATTTCCAAGATTAACCGGAGTCTCGTGTGTCGCAATTTTTTGTCCATAATTTTATCCTCCTCCATATAATTGTCCGTGAAATATGTACCCTTTTACCGGGAAATGTACCGTTTATCCCGGGTTAAGCCGAAAGGGTACGTACTTAAGATAATCCCTTCAGCAGGGCAAACAAGCGTCGATTTATTTTTGTTAAAAGAGGTAATGGAATCAA
This sequence comes from Acleris cristana, assembly GCA_948252455.1. Classification (NCBI taxonomy): domain Eukaryota; kingdom Metazoa; phylum Arthropoda; class Insecta; order Lepidoptera; family Tortricidae; genus Acleris; species Acleris cristana. Next base: position 6,345,842 of record OX411782.1, on the reverse strand, counting down.
ATTATATTATGTACTAACGATTGATTGGGTTTGTATCCTGGGCCCGTATTATGGTCGCATTTATCGCGGTGGATAAAGCTTCCGTCACTCTCGCACTTACATACTGGTCAGAAAGTGACAGATGTTTTATCTACGCTTATCTACGTCGATAAACACGACCATAATCGGCCCGCTGAGGGCTTATTGTCTAACGCACTCGCAATCACGATCGTTTTCATTTTGAAAATCGAAAGCTTTTCTGCATACAAAATGAAAACAACTGCTCCACTTTGAGGCTGGTTGCGATTGCGAGTGCGTTAGACAATAGCCCCTCTGATCTTATCTTAGTGTGAAACATAAAACTTTCGTGGGACACTATATTATTATGTAATATTGGACATTATTGACGTGAGTAGTGATCGCTTTAATAATATGATCTTATCGTGTTAGTGGAGTCATGCCGGATACATTTCGACCCTATAGGATCTTTTTTGCGTAATTACCCTTCTTTTTATGGTGACGCATTTAGCCAAGGTGATAGTGACCTTGGTTACGAAGCTAGTGGTCCCGGGTTCAATTCAATGTATAAATATTTTGTGTGATTAACGCGAGTATTTTTTTTAAGTCTTTAAAGTTTTCTAAGCATTTAGGTAAGTTTTTCTAGATACAAGTATCTTAATCGTTGCCTAGTACTCATGCTACAAACCTAGACCTTAGGTTGGTACAATTTGTATAGAGTGTCCCTAATATCTATTATTATTATTTATTTTGAGAACCCTTTGCCACCACTACCTCTTTTAGAAACGAATAGTGGAGCGTAATGATATTGCCTCAAAATCCTTTGGTTTTGTGTAACCACAGCCATTTTTTTGCGGCGAGAGAATTTCACGCAATATGTGTTTCATTCGTCTCCACTTCTTCGCCGCAAATTCTACAAAACACGTGGTCGTATAGACCCATCGTGACTAAAAGCTTTTTGGCTCCAAAATTTACAGTATCCAATTTTGACGCAACGGTCAATGTTATTAGAAATAATTGTCATATGCATTACATATTACCCAGTAAGAAAAGTAACATGTAACATTTAAAAAAAAAGATCATCTAAATGTGACATTTAACACGTCTCTGTCAGTGTAGAAGTCCATTATCACTATTCCCTGACCAATTTTCCGAGTGATAAAGAGCCCTATTTCCTTCTCTGTACGTTCGGCTTTACTACTAAACTAAAATATAATCTTAACAGTTTAAAAAACAAAATCGCTTTGCGCGTCTGTCTGTTTGTCTGCCTGTCTGTATATTTATACGCTAACTCATTCTAAACCACGTAACTTATTTTGATACGGTTTTCGCCATCAGTTAATTTTTATCACAAAAGGTATAATAAATCCTAGTTTATATACCGTGTATAACATAACTTACATAAATAGAAGCGAAGCGAGGGCAGGTCGCTATTTAAATATAAAATGTCGCAAGCAACATTGAAGCATGAACTATTTATGTACTACTAATAATGTTCAATACGGTGGTCTCGATCGGTCTAAATGCTAAAGGAAACCATTATGCTACGAGCCTATTAATAAGTGCTTTTGGACCCGAGGTAGCGTTGACGCACTTTTAAGAACGGACAAGTTTCTATAGAAACTTGTTATATTTTGGGTATTTATTTGTTAAGAGTCGTAAGTGACTCCGTATAACTAATATTCTGAATAGGCTTTGGGCAGCTGAAACTAAGAGCGTAAACTCAAATTTTAATCGCATTATTCTTCCAGAAACAGTTACCTACTGCTCTGTGGGCGTAAACAAGTTAAGTTTTGTAAACGTTGTTATCGAATGCAGAAATCAAAGATATGTACTCGTAGAGGATTGATGCAAGTTGTCATGCTTTTGGCTGTGTCAATTGCATATATTTTGATAAACCGTATTTTGAAGTGTGAAGCAAAAGAGACATAGCTATATGACTAATAACTCCGTTCCTTTTCCTAACTGGAAATTGACAAGTTTTGACAGATTACAATAAGGCCTACAAAAAAATATCCGTAGAATGCAAGTAAACCATTGAATTATACAGATGCGGAACCACTGAGCGCGTGATGAGGAGTGATTTAAAGTCTGCCAAAATACCAACCTACCCTATAGATTTTGTTAATTTATAAACCTTTACTTTTACTATCTGAATATTTGAACCGAAAACGATACTGATTCTTATTACGGTACTTATATTTTTTATGTAGCTTACGATTCCCTAAAACACAACAAGAAAACCAACGTGAACCGCATAATACTTAATGGATATATCGGCACGTGGAATCCCGTGGGTGATAGGCGTTAATGATATTTATTGATTACATTCTGACCCTTTGGTTCCGGTGGTTGAGCGCCCCTGGCATGAGTTTAGTCTTCACATTAGCATTGAATATTTATGTAATCACTACTTCTCGCACTACAACTTAGCCAGGGGTCGTCAACTTACTGCATAAACTATTAAAATGTAATGTTCGTTAATTGCTCCACACTTCAGGGAATGTAGTTAGACAAGACAAAGATCATCATGTCGAACACCCATGTAGTTAGTACTTCACTTGCCGTTGCGTATTTGAAATATTTAAAAGATAATCGCAATGTGTAGACGGCATAGTTGTCAGAACATTGGAATTATTTGTCTATTTAACAAATAAGTAAATATAGCAAATATGCGTTACCGCGTCATTATCGTATGTTTTAGTGCCAAATATGCAAATACGCAATGAAGCCGTCTTCACATGGCTATATTCATAATTTTATTTATTCTGAATAGAAAACTTAATTCTCACACAAATTTACCTAGTCCCAAACTTAGCTCTACGCTACTCTCTAACTACCATAGACAACGATATAAATACTAACGCTCATCACACAAATTTTTGCGCTTACCGGGAGAATCGAACCCAGGACCGCTATCGCTAGCTTCGTATGCAGGGTCACTACTAACTAGACCAACGCATCGTCGTTATTTGAAACAAACGTTAAACATTCATCAAACTGATGCCGATACCCATACACAAATACGCTAAGTGAAGTGCCACCATAATGATAGGAACTTCGGCGCTTGATATTATTGAGTGTTTGCCTGGTACACACTGTCCAGTAAGGTACCGTCAAGGACTTTAAATATTGATCCACCATAGAACCTTTTCATAATGACAGCGTCAAGTGACGAGATAGAAATTACATAGGAATTAATCGTTAGTTTTATGCGACAAGGCTCTATGGTGGTTCATCAATTAAAGTCCGTGACCGTACGTATTTCTAAAATTAGGTCAATTGTCGAATCCGTCTTGGACGGGAAGCGTTCAGGAAGCCACGCAATATCTTCTGGTTCAATATACAGTATGTAAACTTACTAAAACCATTTGTTTGAATCCGGGCATGTCTAGGCGATAAATAAGGTCTTCGTATATAAATTATTGAAATTCTAACGTTTTTTAGAATTTATAATTGTAATACAAAAAATATCATTTTAGTTATTCATGATTCAATAACATCCTGTATTATTTGTTTACAATTGTAACATTTGTCATCTGGTTGTCAGGTCAAGGCCAAGTTCAACATTTTCAATGTCAGTTAAAGTAAGGCTATGTGCACACTTCCGATTAAATACGACGTAGATTAGACCAAATGTGGCCGTTATTTGAACCAAGCGACGATGGTTGTTTCAAGTGAACGCTACGCATCAAATCTGGATTTTGCCTGGCACGTCGCTTAATTATGTTCGAAGCTTGTACAATCCGCAGCCTCATTTCTTCCTCCGTTCTCGACACTTTTTTTAAATACTAACTGTTTCACCCATCCCCAGAAGAACTAGTCTAGAGGTGTGGGGTTCAGCAAACGTACCATATCATACAACTTCCCGCTTTTCTAGTGCTGAAGCCAAGATTTTCTGTAAAATGGTTGTAGATCCTTTTTTCCGTTCTGACGTCAATACGAGGACGAGGCCCACCACTACTACTACTACTATCCGGTACTAACCGGAACCGCTCCTTCATTGTCACGCAGTCTGGTACTTAATCGCCCTTATAATTGACAATAAAGTGACACCAGTGAAATTTGAATGACATAAATCTGTCACGACGTAAACATTACACATAGGGTGATACTTTTAGGGTTAACCGACTTTGAAAAAGGTAAGTGTTTATAATTTTTAAACAATGATAAAATTAAAAATATTCGACCCGTACTAGCAAAACATGTGTTAAAACACTTAACTCGACTTGGCTATCAACTGGTTTAAAGAGATGGTTTTAGTTAGTTTACATACTGTATTGCAGCGTCTCAAGCCGAAAATCTTATACCAGTGTGTGTTGCCACTGTGCCAGTGTGTGTGTGCCTACTGAGACGTGTAGGCTACAGATGGGCTTTAAAAACAAGGTCAATTTCACTAAAAGGGTAATGGAGTACAAATTTTCTAAATCTGAAAGGAACTTTGTCTGTTTGTTAGGCTTTCATGGTTAAACCACTGAACCGATTTCAATGAAATTTGGTATGAAGATAGCTTGAATTTCGATTTACGCGGCAACACCTAGATATTTATAAAATACCAGCTGTTACCCGCGACTCCGTCCGCACAGAAAAATAAAACATAGCCTACGTTACACAGGAATAATGCAGCATTCTAATCGTGAAAGAATTTTTGAAATCGGTCCTTTGGTTTTTGAGTTAATTCGTTACAAACATACTTACAAAAATTTACAAATCTTTCTTCTTTATAATATTAGTGTAGATGAATTACATTTACGAATGAAAATGTATTTATTATCACAAATCGTAAACATTTTCATATATCGATATAAAAACTACCCAAACTGTGGCATCACTTATCCATTTTGATAGTTGTCAAATGGATTCCCGTAAATAAGAATTCTACTTCACACCCAAGTTGCACTGTAAATGCACTTAATCACCGATGCCCACGCACTCAACCGCACCAATGCAATAATCTATGTTGCAGCGTTAGCCAGACTCACGCGCCTTGATTGGTTGATTATTAACGCTCTCTCGCCTTCACCCTGAGCAATATACCTAAGTTAAGTCAGGCGGAAGCGAGACGATGAGACTGTGCATCGGTTCACCTTTAAACTAGATTTTATTCATGAATCTTTTTGTATTTAGTGCGCCAGAATTGCTTTTACACATTATTTAAGGTGTAGTACCGTAAAATGCGCCTACTTTGCTCCCCCACGGGTAATTATGCTCCATGGTTATATTGAGGTAATCTGTATTGTAAATCATTATATTGCTTTCATTCACTGCGTGCCTGGATGTTATACATCGATTCTTTTAAGAAAATTGGTCATCAACCTTAACTTATAAGTAACAAATGAAATAGTTACTATGGAGCATAGTTACCCATGGGGGAGCAAAGTAGGCACATTTTACGGTACACAATTTTTTGATTTAAATTTTGGTTTTTACTGGCAAAAATAGAGGGTTGTTACAAGTTATAAGTGTGTATTTATGTGCCTGTGTACAGTCGAGGAAATTGATTCCTAGACCACTTTGAACTATGTCAAAGTGACACTGTAAATAAAATCATAAGAAGTCTCTTACGTTTTGATTGATTACGTCACTTTGACATAGTTCAAAGGGGTCCAGGAATCAATTTCCTCGACTGTACCTATGTGACATAGTTCTTAACTAGGTTTCATGATAGGAGGGTGGGCTAATTGGCCTATACAATGACTAATGAGGATAAGCGATATGTGACCGGATAGGTAATTCTAAGTTGTAAAACTATTACTATCGCAGGTATCCAAATGCATTTAGCCATTTCAGCATGAAAAAGTAACAAACATACTACACACACACACACTCTCTCAAACATTCGCATTTATAATATTAGTGTGATATACAGTATGATAGCTCTTTCAAACTTTACGTCGACTCGTTAAGTCGTTGACCCGTTAGGAAGGAAGGAACAAACATACAAACATTCTTTCGCGTTTATAATATTAGTAAACAATCTTACTACTATTAAAAATGCGAATTTAGTGATCAATGCAACACTAAATAAAAATAGGAAGGAAAGAATAAATATTGAAGACATTTAGACGTGCACACAGAAAAACATGTGACAAAAATCTGCGTAGGAGATGGTTAAAGGTGTGACAGAAAAGACATCAGTTACTCCAGTCGACAGTTTCATTAAATTTGACAATACCTCTCAAATCATCAGTCGCGTATTGGCACGTATTGGAACAGAAAAACCATAGAGTAAGCTTGAAATTACTGTACGGAAAAGACTTACGGGATGTATAAATGCCAAAGTCCGCATTGACACTTGCACGTTATTGCTGTAAGTAAGTTTTGAGACGCAATTATGGGTAAGAGTGAGAGGCAAATTATCAGAATCTGTGTCTTGCATTAAGCTTTGTTTAAAAAATTACAGCAATAACTTGCAAGTGTAATTGCGGCCAAAGCAAAACTATACTCTGCTCTTGTTATACAAATTACCAATGATATTTATTTTGACGACGCGTTGGCCTAGTTGGTAGTGACCCAGCGTACGAAGCTAGCGGTCTTGGGTTCAAATCCCGGTAAGGGCAGATATTTGTGTGATAAGTGTGAATATTTGTTCCTGAGTCATGGATGTTTTCTATATATTTAAGTGTATTTTTCTCTATATAAGTATTTATAATATTGTCGACTACACATAGCACAAGCCTAGAGCTTAGTTTGGGGCACTAGGTCTATTGGTGTGACATTGTCCCGTGTCCATTGAAAACATCATATCGTAAAAAAAAGCATCGAGTGTTCATCAATATTTAAAAGCGGTTTTATCTTGGTAATTTCATTCTTTTTAAAGCCCATTTTTCGGCATAGAGAAAGCTAACGAGCACACAGGTCACCTGATGGTAAGAGGGATCTAAAACTTTAGACATTTGCATTCTCAAGACTACAATCCTAAGACTGCACATGCGTTGCCCACCCTGAGACTAAGATGGATATATCCTCAAACCAAAAGACAACAATACGTACACTGCTGCTTGGCGGTAGGTCAAAGGATAAAATGGGGGCAATCCCGGACCAACAATTTTCCATTACACTCACACACACATACCTTCACGCCTGTAATACCATAATGGGGTAAGCAGAGCTGCAGAATTACCTACAACATTAAAAACTTGTTGATAATTCAGTAACCACATTTTGCACAAATAGGCTAAGGGCCTGTTTCACAATCGTAAAGTAAAGCGTATCTGACACATAAATTTAGCCCTTGAACATAGACAAGGAAAGAGCTAACGTTAACTGGCACATAAATTTACTTGTCGATTGTGAAACAGGCCCTTAGATCTTTACCAGCGTATTAGTGACAGGGTTGCAAGCCCATCGCCTAACAATACTACAAGCCTAATATTCCCTTAGTCGCCTCTTAAGACATCCACGGGAAGACATGGAGTGGCACAATTCTAACCCGGCAACCACACGGGCATTACAATCATTATCTCCAAAATATGCGTTAGTTAAAACTAGGTAGTTAAATACTTCTTTTTATGAATTTTAACATATCCCTGCTTACCTTAATATTCACATAATATGGATAACATACCACATACCTCTCCGATAATTGGATATCTTTCTCATAATCCCTCCTAATCGTATTTCCGTCCTTTACAAACAAAATACCCCTAGTCCCGTGTAATTCCAAATCGGGATAATTAAATTCTCGACTACGTTTTAAAAATTAAATTGCGTACGGTATGAATTAAACTATCGAACTCCAGAATATATCGCTTCAGAATTTAATTTAGGTATTCACTAATAATATTAAAAATCATGGATCACGGAGTACGGTACAAATTGTGGCAACCCAAACCTACAAGTAAATGCTCTTTGAATTTTTGTTCACAAAACCACATAAGATTCAGAAATAAGAAAGACTTTAAAATTTTCTCACATAATAATTATAGATGCCGAATCGCAGTACCTGTCGTTCCCTTTAAAAAATCAAATCACAGCGAAATATCACCGTGACTTTGTCACTCCTGTTACTCGCATAGCGATCATGATTAATACGTGATTGTAGGCTCACCTGTTACTCACATCAGGAGTGGTATGCGTAAAATACTTTGATATTATAACGTTGAAATAGACATATCCGTCAATCCGTGTTACCTTTACATTTTTACACTGATCCGGACGGTCTAGGAGCGAAGGAACAACATAATTTGATTTTGTAACGTCGTTAATTCGTGACAAATCACAGAGATACTTTTAGATGCCTGATTGCAGTGACTTTTTCATCGTGACGTTTTTTATCACTCATCTTTAGAGATAATAATGTGTGCAATTTAATTTATTTACTTGGAACTTTGACGACATAGTACAAAACTAGAACTTTAATTTGGGGTAAAGGTTAATTTATTCATTAAAATAAAATAAAAAATACATATAATGCGTGACCACATCTCACGTGTCATATAAACAACTCAATCGATTTAATTTAGGTACGAGTAACACGTAAGTTGTAAGGGCAAAATAGATAATTGCAATTACAATTTTTATTGCTAGCTTAACTTTAGTTCTAAAGCAAAAAACATTTTGGTGTCTTTTTCTAACTTTAAAGTTAAAGTAAGACCGCAGTCAACTTCTGCAATTTTTATTGCTTGTCCAAACCATTTATTCATTTATTTTTATATCTTAATGGTTCTCACAATGACTTCACAGGAAAATGTAAGTATACAAAAATAAACAAGCATTATAGTTCCAAAAGTAAACCCAACCAAAACAATGAAATAAGTAGAGATCCGTGTAAACGCTATTATTATCATAATATTGTTGACGATACGACCGCCTTTAGTATAAACTTCATAAAAGTCACCATAACATTAACAATATGTCTTACGATATGGTTTAAGACAAAGTAAAATAGATAAAACGGCCAAGAGCGTGTCGGGCCACGCGCAGTGTATGGTTTCGTATACGTATAACACGGATGACTCGTTAATTTGTAAAGCTTACTAAACTGTGATAGTTTTCCTTGTAACTTGGTTATATTATAATACTACTTACCGTTTATTTTTTACAAAGATTTAGCTGGTAGGGGCGTAAGATACCAAACTCAAAAAATATAAGTGGTATCTCCTGTTAGTTAACAGTTAAAGACTTTTGTGCATATAAGTTATGTACGGATACGGATGCGGGTTAGAAAATTAGGCATTTTAAACGTTATCTTCGGGTATGTCCACAGGAAGGACGGTTAGTAATATGAATCTGTATATGACCCTAGTACATAGACTCCTAAGAAACATTACCTCTTTAAAACCTTATATTTCACAAACGGATCCCTGAATCGAATAATATTCCTACTTTTTCAGAAAAAAACTATTTAATGACACCCCACGCAACAAAATAAACTAATTAAAAACAGAACACAGGACAGACGGTATCGGCAAAATACAATGAAATAGACAACTAAAAAAGACATTCTCGTTTTAGGTATACAGGAGCCGGTACAGAAAGGGAAGACTTACCTTTTTTGCCCTTCTCACAATGTGAATAAGACATTAAAAGTTAGGTACGTCTTTCAGTTTACCTTACTGTACCTACTCAATATATTTTTCAATTATTTTTTTACTCAACTAGGAACCCCGTTGAGTACGGAACGCTAAAAAGGGGTTACATAAAATCTAACAAAGTGCGATGATTTTGTGTTCTTGGCAGCCGCTCAAAACAAAATCGCATCTACAGCAAACAGCGCGGTCAGCAGCACGCTTGAAAAACACTTTCAAAATTATCCACGACATTGAACGTTATTAGTTCCATATTAGGGCATTTGCGGGTAAATTGGGTTTTTAAAATGCGCATGTTTTTAGAAATGCTAAAATGTATAAGAGAGCGTTCAAATGCGCATCGAAATGGAATATTTAAACTAATTTTGGCTTGTTTGTTCCAGGTATGTTCTCTTCGAGCAGTTCAATATGGGACTCTGGAAAATGGTTACAAATGTCCGACGTATTTTCAAGGTAACCTTTTAACATAACTGAATTATCCACAGCTAACAGTTTATTCTTAAAAAAGTATTTAAAAAAACCGGCCAAGTGCAAGTCAGACTCGCGCACGAAGGGTTCCGTACCATTAGCCAAAAACGGCAAAAAAAACATGTTTGTTGGGTGGGAGCCCCGCTGAAATTTATTTTTTTCTGTTTTTAGTATTTTTTGTTATAGCGGCAACAGAAATACATCATCAGTGAAAATATCAAATGTCTAGCTATCACGGTTCACAAGATACAGCCTGGTGACAGACAGACGGACAGCGGAGTCTTAGTAACAGGGTCTCGTTTCTACCCTTTGGGTACGGAACCCTAAAATGGAGGAGTTTGTCATTACTGTTTGAACATTTTTAGTTTTTACGTTTAATACATTTATCCTTAAAAATCAATAACACTTAATGGTATTTTACAGAAAGGGCCTTTCATAGAAACATATTTGCTCGAAGTATATTATCGGTTTTCTTCAAAAGTTATCCTTATATCGGCCTCGAAGCTGCAATCCTCCGCGTAATAAAGGCATAAAGGCGAGTTATCAGGGAGCGGCATTCACGTTACAAATCGATTTACTCTTACTGTGCCAGTGGTTTATTTTGTTCAATAAGTATGTATTTTGCCTTTAAAAATATTCTTGCAGGTTATTTCATTGAAGGTGTATTGGAAATAAAATGAATTGATACTTGCTTCGTTTGTATGTGTATTCTCGTTCAAATCGTGCAAGTAAATTGGACCAGTCGACTCCCCGCTAATATAATGGGCTTAAATTTAGAATACGTTAGTAAATCGGGTCTATATCGTTTGCCATAATATTTTTTAGTCATAATGTGTTTTTTAGGTCATAAATTATCGCAAGATATAACGTATTTTTTTAAAGAAACGATCTCTTCCCGTTTATCTTCTTAAGCATTATAAGTAGCTGCACACATTGGTATCCTGTCGCTTTAACACCTTTGACAGATTAGTGCCAGCAGTTCAATCATGACGGCAAAATGACAACGCAATAAATTGCGCATCTACTTCTAAAGCGTAACCTAACCGTACTCTATTGGGACGGCTAGCACAAATTGTCCGCGAATTCCTTGTCAATCGGATATCCTTTAATAACTATCTAGCTTATTTGTAACGATGGACAAAATAAGATGTGCTTAGATGCTTATGCCGTATCCACATGCTTGGTGTTTGCCTTGGTGTATACGTTAAAATGAGATGAAAATACTTCGTGCTCACTCTAATGTATAGTTAGGTCCCGCAGTGCTTGCAGCAAACACCAAGCATGTAGATACGGCTTTTGATAAAATGCATAACGCTAATGTTAACGAATTTCAAAAACTGATAAAATAGAATTGACTTTAACTGGCAAACTATCGCGTCGGCCGCTTGTCAACTCTATTCATTTGTCAGTTTGCCGACCTTAGGGTTGCCAACGGCCCTCTAGTTCTATAATATTAAATAAAGAAACCGTGTTCTGAAAAGTATATCTTACAGACCGCACTCTCTAAACGCGGAGTGCCCAAAAAAACAAGCTACGCATTAGGCACAAAGTATCGCATTTGCTCACAAAACACAGGTGTTTCCCCAAAATGGTTATTACATGAACGAACGTGCTCTACGTTTTAAATGGTAAAAATTTGGATGCTCGCCAAAGGTAGTGGATTATTTAGTGAGGTTATAAGTCTTCGGTTTCTGTGCGAATGAGGGTTGGAACGGCTTTTGTTGTCTGCAATGAGCTTTGTGTATTTTATTGTATTACTCAGGTTTTCTGTTGGCCTATTGGCTGGTGCGTCTTTGGTATTTGTGTAGAAATTGATCAGTGCGTCAGTTTAACTGAAAAATAATAGAATTGTGAATATTTTGGCCTTAAATTATGATTAATGCATTCAGCAAATGAATATCAATAATCATGCAATGAATACCTACATGATCTTTAAACTATAGGTCTACCCAGGAACCATGATACAAAACCGTATGTATATAATAATACACCTCCTCTCTCACCGAAAACAAAAATATGAAAAGGGGGCTAGTTCAGTTCCAAGTGTATAGAAACAAAGATTTGTTACAATTTGTTTCTGTAAAAATGGCGCAAAGTTTAATAAAAGAATTGAGATCTAAAGGGGTACCAAATCTTTTAGGCATTAAGCTACAAGAATGTACAATGTTCTTGGCTGGTTTTAAAAGAGTTTATAATACTTGGCAAAGTTTCCGCAGGATAACTTTTTCGGTTACGCAATAACTGAATATGAAAATTGAACCCTAGTAATTCTCCGGTAAATAGCTAATATTTAAATAGTATACTAAAATCACTAAGGCGTAGATTTCATTAACAAGTGAGGCTAGAACGAAAGTTTTGGGGTACAGCTGTGACTTGAAGTACCGAGCTGAAGTTTTGGGGTTCAGTAGAATTATATTCATAATAATATTTATGTATTTAACGTGCTTTTAATGAACTATTAAAATAATTAAGTTATTAAAATAGTGGGTTTAAAAATTAACTTCTTGTAACTATAGTAATAATTATTATTAACTTAGTTTGAGTTTGTTTGAATTTAAGCTAATCACGATAAAAACACAAGACGCATGTAGCATGACGTAATTAAATTTTGGGTGCACCAGCACGGCTAGCACATGTTGTCCGCGACTTGTTTGTCGCTTCGATCTCCCTTTCTTTCTAGTCTGTAACGACAAAGACGCACTGAGCGACAAGCGAGAAAATACAACTTGTGCTACCCGTGCAGGTGCATCTCTAGGGTTTGAAAGAAAGAAATAAGGGGAGTTGCGGGAAACTAATTTCTACGTGTACGAATTCGTGGGCGTTATCTAATTTTATTAAAACACTGCTGCTGTTTGCATAAATTGTATTAAAACATCAACAAATTATACGCACTATTGCGGAACACCTCTTCTTCAGTATCTCTCACACTTGCCCCGTTTTACGCCTACATTAGAAAAAGAAAGTTTGCCAAAATTTCTCATAACGTCATAACGTAACATTATCGGAAAATTTTAACTGCTGATACGTAAAAAACTTTGTAATTGAAAATGATGATGATTACTAACATGACGCGCAAGTTTCACAAGTTTGCGTGTGTGTGTGAGTTTGATAGAAAAAATAAGATGGAGACAGCTTTTACCATAAATTTAATCCTTAAAAAAACGCCTTTTTCCATGGGATAGTCTACAAATATGTAGAGGAACGAATCACTGAGTTTACGCGAACGAAATCGCAGGCAGTTAGCTAGCATCTAATTAATTGACAATACACATACATGGAGCCACTCAACCTACAGTTAATAATTTTTACTAAATTATTAGCACTAATATTTTTATAATAACCATTCATTTAATAGCAATGACGACAAGTAGTAGTATTTTCAGATATTCAGTCAGATGCAAAATTATGGGAATACTCCTAGACTTACAAATAAATATAAATCACGTAAACAAAACGGAAAATCGACATAATACATTGTGACCAACTTATGTATTTAATACTTCATGTTCTAGCATTTTTAATTACTTATTAATTAATTTTCCAGGATAAAAAGTAGCCTATGTGGACAGTATTCTATCTTTCTGTGCCAAATTTCATCCAGATCCGTACATCCGATTTGGCGTGATTGAGTAACAAACAACCATTCAACTTTTGCATTTATAATAGTAAAATAATGCGGTATTAAATGGAAATCGCCCAATACAAGTCAATACAGGGGTGTTATTCTCTGAAAAGCAAAGGTGAGCGAACGCAGGAGTGAATTCCAAGCGGCGAGTTTAAGAAGTCCCGTCCGAGCGAACAAAACACATATTAGCGAGTGCATTCTCAATTAGGCAGCCTTATACGTTCGAGACGACATGCTGCCAAATTGAAAATGCACGCCCTAAAATGTGTTTTGTTCACTTTGACGGGACTACTTAATCTCGCCGCTTGGACTTCACTCGTTCATTCGCTCACCTTTGCTTTTCAGAGAATAACACCCCTGTATTGACTTGTATTGGGCGATTTCCATTTAATACCGCATTATTTTACTATTATAAATGCAAACATTTGGATGGATGTTTGTTTATTTATGCATGAGTACTTCAAATATGATTGAGAACCTAGTACCGATGGGCAGCAAGGGGAGACACCAGTACTAAAGATACCTGATGTCTCCCACAGGGGGTTGACCAGGGGAGACACGGGTCTGAAGGGTTTTCTTCTGGCTTTCTGCGTTTCTGGCCTTCTGCGTTTCTGGCCTTTTGCGTTTCTGGCCTTCTGCGTTTCTGGCCTTTTGCGTTTCTGGCATTTTGCGTTTCTGGCCTTCTGCGTTTCTGGCCTTCTGCGTTTCTGGCTTTTTGTCTAACTGGCATTTTGCGTTCCTGACTAGATGCGTGTAAAGGAAAATAATGCGGTATTAAATGGAAATCGCCCAATACAAGTCAATACTGAAACCGCGGCATACCGCATCGAGATCAACCAAGAAATTATCAAAGTCAGTCACGTCTAACAGGCTATACGTCTACTAGCATTGCGGAGAGCCGACCTTTAATTAGAGAGAGTGATCAGGGTCATAGTTTTAGACCCAAGCGGCCCAACCTTGCGATAAACCTTCCTTTCACTTTGCTCAACCACTGCCTGAAAGCCTGAAGGTATAATATTGGGTAATGGCCGTCTAGACTTATATCCTCGGTTGAATGAGATTTGTATTTTTAGGGTTCTGTACCAAAATGGTAAAAAAGGAACCCTTATTGGTGAGACTTCGTTGTCTGTCTGTCTGTCTGTGTGTCTGTCTGTATTTCACAGCTATCAACTTAAAATTTGGCATAGTTGTATAACTTGCTTTGAAAAACTGAAATTATTTTTATAAGTTATAAATAATTGAAAAGGGGTTTAGAGTAGGGAATTGAAAAATGAAAGTGGTTTGATTATAGCAAATGGGAATGTGAAAGGTCTTATATCTGAACATTTCAAAACAATTTTTTTAATTTTCTTTCATGTACTTTATGATTTATAGCCAAAAATGTACAAAAAATTACCGTTCCCCCCTTATCTCCGATGGTTACGAATCAAAAAATCTGAAAAAATCCTGACATATAGATAATTACTTATATTTTATGGTAAAAATAAAATGAAGTGTTCATTACTTACAGGTTTTGAGAAATAACAAAAAACTTAAAAAATGTGTATTAAAATTTAAGCCAGTCATAATGGACCTTATTGCATAGAAAATTAAGTTCATAACAAAATGAGTATTTTCTTTTGCAGTTACTTAGCAAAATATCTTAAATAAGGATCCCTCGGTGCGCGAGTCTGACTCGCACTTAATCGGTTTTTTTAATGTGCGTTACGTCATTTAGTTATGTGTCACGGTTATAAGTAAAAAAATATTGTTAAGGTTCTTATAGATCTTCTTGCAACAGTGGCTCTATTCCAATCGGGAAAACCTTACTGTTTTTGACATGTTGCCGTATTGTTTTTAACTCGACCGCCTTCACTGACAAATAAGTAAAGTTATACATAATAAAGTGCCCACAGAGAGACAAATTTAATGGCGTGTTTTCAAAATATTTTCATTACCTACTCATTAGTCATAGTCACCTTTTATAAAGATAAAAATATGACATGTATACTGTAATAAAACTTCTGTACCAATGTTATTAATACATTGCTCAAAAAAAAACATTTTATATTCCAACGATAGATTTTATTGGGTGTGCGAAGTGAAAACGCATAATTAATCTGCGGGAAACTGGAAAAAAACTGGTCTTTTTTTACAAAAGGGTACTAAACCTCCCTAAAGAAGGGCTATCCTACCGTATTTATTAAATCTCAACTTGTCATTTTTCAAGAGCGACCGCCAATAAATTTTAATCTCAAAAAGTGGTGAATGCGGAGAGCTACAGTCTCGGACAGAAGGGACGGACATATTGAATCAAATTACAAGGGTGCTCGTGATTTACTTGCGGTACTTTGCAGGTTTTTTTTATTTCACCGCGTAATAACTTGACAAACCTTTTTTTACACGAGTGCACAAAAAAAGTGTTTTGTTTAAGGCTCAGATATTTTGGTGCGAGCCTAATATTTTTTTTATTTGCGGTACGTTTGTTACATAAAGTATCTTAAAAAAATATTTTGTCTCAAAAATGTACGGAATACTTTACTATCTACATATTGAGACGCGAAGTACATAGTTTACTGACAAGCCCGTAATGTTGCATCCAATTTACATTTCTGTCTAGTTTGTAACTTTTTAAAAAGTGAAAAGGGCCGTAATAAAAGGAGGGCACAAGTCTTATACATCCATATTCCACAAGCACACGCAAGCAAGCAAGCAAGCTCGTCCGTTTAAACCATAATACGGCCCGCAATTGCCTACTTCCCTGCCTAGGCAATAATGTACTAATGGGTCCTTACCTATGAAATTGGCGTTATTTTTACGTGTTTTATTTCGTACGGAATTTATTCATTTTAATTTTAACTTCCAAATTATTTTTAAAGGTTTTAGATACAAATAATATGGTTCAATTTCTTACTTAGTGTTTAAAATTAAAGTGTGAACTCAACTCTTTTCATGTGCTGTGAGTTGAAGTGTTTCAATTACGCAGAGTTTTATGAAGCAAACAATTTTTAAGTAATTAAGATATGTATAATATAGCTTAGAAGTGTCCAATATTCCTGACATAATTTTGTTTGGTTTGCATTTGACGTTACTAAATAATCCGCAAAATTAAATGTATGAAAACCACCGTTTTCATAAAATTCTCCATATAAAACGCCAATTTCATAGGTAAGGACCTAATATTAAACACCACAACTTTATAGTTAGTCGTTTGTACGAACGCAATCCCTAACTTAGGCATTGTGTTTATTTAGAGACCATTAAAGCCGCATCATAATATATTTCATGAAAGGATAAGTAGGTACTTCGTATTTTTATTCCAGAAATCACATAGAACGTCACTCTTTATCATTTCCGTGAGATGGATCGGTGACGTTTGCGCGGATCTTTACTATATGGAGAAGGTTCCGGTAGGTTTTTATATAAGACTTACTTCACATAATGGATGATAAATATTTTTGGAAACAAATGGATTTCTACTATATAATTATGGACTAAGAAACTAACTAACTACAAACTCGAACTGTAGAATTACAGCAAAGTGAAGCAGTAAGTAAAATTCTAAAAGGTTTTAACGATTTGATCGATTACGTGACTTTGACATAGTTCCATAGTGGTACAGAAATTGACTTGTTTTACTGTACCTTTTTTTGCTTAAAAAATAAACTCTTAATCATAATAAAGTCAATGCAGATTAGTTTGTCTTTTTGACTGTCATGTTTCAACAGTTTATCACGTCGGCGAGACGTGATTATTAAAACAGAAATCCTAATTCGTGGCTGAAAAGATAAGTCTCAGCGTCTTTGACGTCATACGTCATGTCGGGTACATACATTCCTTCGTTGGCAGGTGGTTGGCAGTAAACAACCAGTCGGGTTTGAAAAAGATTAATGTACTTAATGTCTTCTGAAAAGTTTATATTAAAATATAACATTATTTACATTTTAAATCTTGTATGGTATCTTTGGACAGATCTTAAAACAGTTTAATGTTTCACGTCAAAAGGCATAAGGAAACGTTTGCTCGAGTGCCATTACGGCATGTGTAGATTAAACACTGGGTCAATTTGTTTGAAATTATCCCCATTAAAAAAAAAACCTGCAACAAAAATATAAAAAAACAGAACTTACTATATTTTTACTCACTCTCCGTCACTAAAAATAAAGCTATACAGTTGTTAGGTTGCCAAACAAATGCTAAGTAAACTTTTCCAAAACGGATACCGAGGCGGTGGTGCGTCACGAACAGCCTCATGTTGTCGGAGAGCGCGGTAGGGAGACAAGTAGGCCCTACACAACTTACACGACCAGATACACCTCCACCGCCGCCGCACCTCACCTCTTTGGCGACATGACCAACATATAGCTGGCTAAAGATTTTAAAATTTAACAGAAACGTCTGTTTACGAAATTCACAATTCTCCGAGTATGAAAAGCAAGCGATTACTAATTTCGTGGATCTTAAGTAGGGTCTTGGTGGCATAATTGGTAATGCGCCTGCATCGGCCCGGAGAGCCAGAGGAGATGTAGGTTCGAATCCTGTCTAAGACCGACGAATTTTTTTCGCTTTAATATAGTTTGTGGCTTTCCAAAGAAATATAAAAAGAAAATAGTACTTTAGTCCCAAGTGACAAAAATTATCACTTTAGTCCGGCTATGCCTGGCTAGTTATGGGTAATTTTTAAGCTTGAGAAGTTAAAAATACAAATTTGGGTATCAAAAAATAATTTAAAAAATACACTTATATAATCAGAGATATTAAAACGGCTTCTTGTCGAACGATCGAAATCAAACGGTGAATTTTATGCTACCTAAGAGAATGCACGCCCTAAAAGCGCTGTGTTTGCTCTGACGGGACAACTAAAACTTGCCGGTTAATAATTCGTTCGTCGAGTTGATAAGTGAGTCCATAAGAAAATAAATCGACATTTTGTTCAAGACTTCGAAAAATATTCTGGTGATTATTGTGATTACGATCTATGAATTCTAAATATAGGTACAAGTCTAGGCAATGTTTGTTAACGATATAAAAACTTTCTGTTAGGTTTTTTGTAGTACGCAACCTTAAGTTAGAGTGTGCGTGCCTGAAGTAAAGTTTGTCTTTTTTAGGGTTCCGTACCTCAAAAGGATGAATTTAATTTACCGTGTTATGTGCGGAACCCTCCGTGGGCGAGTCTGACTCGCACTTGTCCGGTTTTTTTAATATAACCATAAAAACATTCCCTCTGTATTTAATAATGGTACGGTAAACTACGGTGAATTCTCCATCGTAGAAAAAGGTGCAGACTGAACGGGTGACGGATGGCCAAATTTCGATAAAAAAGGTGTCGTTAGATTTATTTGGTACTCACAAGTCTAACCTAACCTAACCTACCTACGTAATTAATGTTTAAGATATCGTATAAACATCAAAGTTTCAGCAGAAAATAGCGATGAAATGAAATTCGTTTACATAATACAATCAATGAAGTTATATTCTGTAAAACGATGGTTACCGTAATTGGGTACTTTAAAAAAATACCAAGATGGCATATTCAAAAGTATATTATTATCATAACTTGGGTATTTAACATAGATACATGTATGACAATATCGAAATATAAAATCGGGTTTAAAAAGATTGTTTAAAGTCGTGACTATCGCTCTTGTGCAAAAATGTCTTCAGTCTCAAATTGTCGTAACACGGTTTTGAAATTTTACGTAAAATTAAACGTAAGGCGCAATTTCTTGACTAAAAATCCACACTATATACTACTTAAAATACTGGCCACAAATAAAAAACTAAACTGCTTTCACAAAATGAAAACAAACACGAATAAAGTAAAGTGCCTCACACAGCCCTAGTGCAGCCATTTGAAGAAATAACATTGGGTCCGCTTCGGGCCCCAAGGTCAGATTCCGATAGCTACATGTAACAGAATACATGCCTTTTCCCTCTGATTACTTTCTCGCACTTATAATATATCACACGATGTGCAGTTGCTGTAACAACGCTGATACAAACAAAATAAAGTTGAATTTCGAAACTAACGTGAGAGTCACATACGTGTTTAGGTGTAAGAAGTCAATTTCTTTCGCCCGTCATTTTGTTTAACGGTATCGAAACTTTGTCGGCGGCTCGATTCTATTCCATTACAGCTTGGAGGTTCGAAGGGCGTTTATTTAATTGCAGACGGACTTCCCTTTCACATGAGCGATTAGGATTCGTTCTTAACGTGAATATTAAAATTTTCGATTAAAGCGAGCTCGGGTGAAAATTACAAAAAAAGTTTGCAATATTAGGTCAGGCAATATTACAAAAGAGGCGTGCCAGTCTGAACCATTACGTACTAAAATACTAACCATCTTTAAAATAAACATGGTCTATTTTTAAATGTTATTATAATGAAATAACTAACTCAATAAACCGGCATTAAAAATTATAGGCATTCATGTATTGAAATTTGTATTTTGAACTTCTCCAACAATAAGTGGTCTTCATTATTTATTCACAACATCTGTTACTTAATACATTTAACTATTCTTTATATCTTTTTCTAGGGATCTGTCCTGTCCGTTTTGGATCTATAAACCGTCTCTTAATCAAATCTCAAGATGAGGCAACAAACAAACAACTTAACAAACTCTTTCGCATTAAAATAGTGTTAGTAAGGAAAATCTACCTTCTATAATTAACAACAAGAAGAACTTATAATTGAGTTCTCAAAAACTAACAAGTTTTGCGCAAAGAAAAAGTATTCTCAAACTTTACGAGTAGAATAGTTTTGAGGTGAATCCGTTGTAAATATAAGGAATGTTCTACATAAACATAAGTCGTAGTTAACACCATTTATTATACTAGCTCCTTGCAGCGACTTCATCTGGGTAGAATTCGTAATTTTGTCATACCACGGGAACCATACATTTTTCCGGGATAAAAAGTAGCCTATATGCAATTTCAGACTAACTATAACAATGTACTTATCTCTGTGTCACATATCTAGATTTGTTAAGCCGTTCAGGGTAGTGATTCTCTTAAAAGCAAAGGTGAGCGAATGCAGGAGTGAATGTCCAAGCGGCGAGTTTAAGTAGTCCCGTCAGAGCGAGGGCAACACATTTAAGCGCGTGCATTCTCAATTAGGCAGCCTTATACGTTCGAGAAGCCATGCTGCCAAATTGAATACACACGCTGAAATGTGTTTTTTTTTCGCTTTGACGGGACTACTTAAACTCGCCGCTTGGATATTCACTCCTACGTTCGCTCACCTATGCTTTTGAAAGAATCACTATCCTGGCGTAATTGATTAAGAAACATCCATCGATTAAAGCCTTCGCATTTATAATAATAAGTAAGATTATGTCGGCCTCAATACAAACTATTACAAATGTAAGTTAATGGAGTTTACCCGATTAAATATAATGACTCGGAAAAGTTTTATGGTCTTCATTACGACAAAACTACTTGCAGCTATTATTGCCACCAAAACTGTTATGGAAGGTAAAAGGTTATTTTATTAACCTATATTCGATTTAAGTATTGCTAATTGTCGAAATATTTTTTAGTTATTTCCCTGACGATAATTTTGCTAGAAATGCTATATTATGAAAATGGGAAAGTTTACCAAAATAAATGAAATTGTAATGTTTATCGTGAGCGGAAGTTGTAATATCTTATGTAAAATTAAGAAAGTCGGCCGTTCCTAATTTTCAATCTATTTCGTTTTTGCCCTAAAAATATTGGATGTCTATTTTTTGTTTTACCGTCTCTAAATTCTATTCATAAGATACAAAACTGTAGATTGAACATTGGGAAGGGTCATCCGTATACATAAATGAAAGAGGAATAGCATTAAGAAAGAAAGTTAGAAAGGTCCGGTTAAAAAATTGCGGTCGACCAAGAAAGTGGTCTTACAAATTGACAAAAGTGTCTGTGAGATCAAATTATCGCTAAGGTTGACACTAGTCACTGTCATAATATGATTGCAAAGGAAAATCGAACTTGTTGTACCATGACGTGCAATTGAACTTCACCCGTAGGATGATAGACCACATTTTTGGCCGACTGTACCAAAAACTTAATACTTAAATCTTTAAAATAATCATTAATCGAATGCGTTGAATAATATCGAAGCGGATTCAACGCCTTCGATTTTAAATATTTATGTGCATTATAGCAAAATCATCCAAGGCCGCTAAAAAAACAAATAACAATAATATTCATACAAACTTACCCAATGCCCTTTAAATTATACTATTACTGTGCAGTTAGCAGTCTTCTTTGGTTTGGCAGGAAAATGGCGATGAAACGTCTTTTTACCCGACTGCCCAAGGAGGAGGGTAATGTGTTTATCAACCATATGTATGTATGTTTGTTCCTCTGTGGCGCTCTAGAAACTCGACGCGTGGACCGATTTTGATGATTCTTATGTAAATCGATTTGTTTTAATCTCCTGAGTGTCACTAACGATATGACAGTAATCAAAATTAAAAATAGCGGCATCCAGACTCCATATTGTAAACAAGAAAAGAATAACGTCGAGGAACTATGACAAGTGGGGTAAGGTAAAAGCACCTATTATGGACAATGCTCCAGTGTTTTTTTTTAATGAAAGCATTGCAGTACCTACCGAACATTTCATTCTAATAGTGGTAATCCCGAATAATTTAAATATAATCTAATTGTTACGCTAAAAGTATTATCAATCTCGGAAGCTTATATTTATGGGATTGTTCATAACTGGAGCACTGTCCATTATAGGAGCTTTTACCTTATCATTAATAAATATTTCAAAATCATCTTTATGATCAAATATCAAAGCGAAAAAAAATCGTCGGTCTTAGGTAAGGTAGGTGGTTTTAGGATTTTTATGATCGTTTATGATTTATAACGATTTACAGTTGGTAAGCAACAGTCGGGTTTTTTAAAGCTTGCTTTTTAATATTGTTAGTTAACTCTACACTAAGAAAGTTAAAAAGTTCCATCAAATTATAGGCAAAGTGTACCAGCGGTTGACCAATTTGTGATTTGAAATGCCGCGACTCAAGACCGGTATTATGTTAAGTTAGATCGATTTTAGGGGATCTCGTGTGAATGGTTTTTGCCTTGTCACGAACAATGCCTAATTTAATAAGAGCCTTTGTTCAGAATCTTCTTTGGCATACTTAAGGGATGAATTTGCATAATTATTTTGACGGCTTTCAGGAATGTTTACACTTTTAAGGGTATTATGGCTCGTGGTCGGCTAGTTGGACTACTCTAGTGAATTAGAAATTTACGGCTTTTAGGGACTGTTTTTATTAAGGAATTGTCTATATGAAGCATAGGGAAATATTTGGTAGCTGTATGTTTTAAATACAAAAATGTCTAGGTAGCCGATGCGGTTGACTTTTCTTGTGTTTTAATAAATTATACTCGCCATTTTATTTAAGGCGTTGTTTTATTATGATGTTCATTTATTCAGTTTAAGAGTTCCCCCCTTTCAACGGTCATATTCAAAAACTGAAAAATATCTTTGCTTTGCCGTCTTACCCAAAAGTTAATTTTATGAAAAAAAAAAAAGAAAATGGGACCCAGGGGATTTTTTAGTGCTTTAAAAATGAGATTTGCTGATG
Source organism: Acleris cristana (assembly GCA_948252455.1). NCBI lineage: Eukaryota > Metazoa > Arthropoda > Insecta > Lepidoptera > Tortricidae > Acleris > Acleris cristana. The sequence goes on along the minus strand of OX411782.1, from coordinate 6,322,653 downwards.
AATAAAACTTTTTCACTCCAAAATGTTATCTATTATTGATTAGGACAAGACGTCGATTTAGCGTACCATCAGCGTACGGTAAGATGGGTTAAAATGGACATCAGGAAACAATTACTATATAAAAAATATGTCTTGTGAATCCATTTGTCTAAGCACCTGTTTCACAATCGACAAGTAAATTTATGTGCCAGTTAAAGTTAGCTCTGTCCTTGTCTATGTTCAAGTGTAAGAAAAGGAAAGGGCTAAATTTATGTGTCAGATATGTTTTACTTGACGGTTGTGAAACAGGCCCTTAGAATTTCGCTATAAACTTATACGTTCATCATACATCACATTTTTCGATGCAATATATCACAACCAATGAACCATCGAGACGCTGCTCGAACGTATCATCTCTCAAAATAGCATATCTAGTGGTACGCATCTATTGCGTAAGCGATCTTATTTTTAACCTTGCACGGTTGAATTTACTATGATTTTTAATATTTGCTTACGTCGTTTTAGCTAAGAGGGGTAGTATAAAGGGCGTGAGAAAATACGTCACCCAGGACGAAGTATTCCGTACACGTCATTGGCATCGTTTGTCTCTGTCACGCTGTGACGCGCGAGTGAGACGTCCCGATAAATATTAAAGAGATGGGGAACAACGTTGTTTAATTACGTTGAAAGGGTTTCGTATCTGTTTAAATACGCGGTTTATTTAATTTGTTTTAAAAATGTAAAAAACAAAACATTTTTATTTCGCCCTCGCTTCCTTTCGTTTAAATGAGTTTTTCTGTAACACACGTTCATAAACCAGAATGCATTATACAAACCAACGCTCAGATGATTTTTTTAAATAATAATAAAAACCGCATCTTTTTTTTTGCGGAGTTACAGAGAAAGTAATCGGCTAAACAGACAGACTGACGCGGATAGCGACATTGTTTTATATTATTTAGATTAAAAAAAAATGCTTGACAAAATTAGGTTTTTTGGTAACATTACGCCCAACCATATGTTTCTTTTTATTGTACGCCAAAGAGAGATTTTCTAAGTTGAAATGGTTTTAATCAACAAGAAAAAACGTTAACAATCACAATTCTTAACTTAGTTGCCAACCCTACATTTAACAGTATGACAATATTTCAATTGCATAGTTAAAATATATTCCCCCAAAAAATAAAATGGCGTCCGTGCAAAAGCGTTTTTCGCTACGCATCGCGCGTTAGAGCGTAATAAAGGAGCGTTTTTTCATCCTCATTACTTTTTGCAATCTGTTGTTTTCGTAATTGGCAGCACCTGGGCTTGTTTACGCGCCTTTTTTCGGAATAAATTAAACTTGTCTCGAATAAAGTGACGTAACTTTCACTTTTTATATTTATGGTTACATAAGGGACAAACAAGTTTTGTGTTTTAATACGTTTTGAAGGAGGATAAAAAGATTTAGAATTACTTGATGTGTATCCATCAATTGCAAGTCTTAGTTTTATTGTTTAAAGCTTGTTTTGACATAGAAATACTAAACTCACTGCTTTTTTTATACAACTGCACTTATAGTATGAGTAATCTACTTGCTTATTTTGTTTACTTTGTGTGATTTATAAAATCATACAAGATCGACAAGAAAAAATATCTAACACATACGTATTACGTAGTTTATTACGTAGTTTCTTGCGGCGCTTCTTCTCCGCAATGATGGTCTTGTCCGAAGCGCTGGTAGATTCACTCATGTTACCGACGTGTAAAAGAGCCCTCATGTGGCCTATTTACTGAATAAATATTTTGAATTTGAATTTTTGAAGTGTCAACTACAGAAAAAAATTGCATGGGTTAAATGCGGCTTTTTAAAAGTAAAAGAAGCAGAACGTTTTAAATTTACTTTTTGTAGTAGGTTAGTAGGAAAACTAATACAAGAATAAAATAAATAACATTCAAACAGTTTTCTACTAACCAAACCAAACGGGAATCGTATCAATTTTCTGTCCAATTAAAACAAAGACTTCGTAACAATATTCAAATTCGCAAAATAAACTGGCCAAAACTTCTGCTAAAGAGTTAAAATACACAAAGGCCTGGTTATATCGGATACAAAATATCTGGGTGTTCTCGCTAATTAAACAAATAAGGGAATTTATGTAAAAAGTTCTCGGGCCAAATTGAAATTGCAGAGTTGAGTAGGTACTTGTTTTGGGCCTTCGGTATTAGACCGTTGTTTGAGAGGGTAGTCTAAGAGGGTTAGGGTAAGCACTACCCATAGAACTCAAATATCCATTATTTATGCGCTTACCAGGAGGGGGTTTGATCTTGAAGATGTCTAAAATGTAAAAACATAGCTATTATTGCATTGTAAAACGATAAGTTATAGAAAAAGTTAATAATATTCATGTTTATAACTATTTTGCTCATGATTTCGTAATCCTCGTTTGTAGCTGACTATACTAATCATTACTTGGTTTTAAATCCGCCTATTAAGAACTAAACTATTATAACCGCAACGCTAAAAACGATTAATTAATCAAGTTTTTGTCAGTACCTAAATATTGTGTTTGAAAACCAGTCTTGTAAATTCTGGATTCTATTTCATAAGATTTTGATTTTAATTCTTGTTTTTTATTTTATTTTGAATAAGTTCTATTAACATCTGGTTTGTCGTGGACACATCCTTTTAATAGTATCTACGACAGAACAACGAATTAAACATTCTCGTGCGCATAACAGTGAAAAATATAACACTCCTTTTTTGGCAGGTCTAACTCTAAATCAGTAGGGGTAACTTATTGTCAGCTCGAAGTTTTATTTCGCAACATTTTCTTTTGTTCGAAAGTTACAAATGTTTTTTTTCTAAATCTATTTTTTTTTCGGAACATTTCAAGAGATATGGACCTATGGAACTCGTAGGTTAAGTAAGTAATATTATAATAACAATCTTGGAAAGGTAAACGGTTTCAGAAAACAATGCATTTCTAACTAATAAACAATCGGCAAATGAAACAGTTGGGAACAAAAATTCAAACTTGTATTAGGTATCTTTCTTTATCACTTAAAACTCCATTTTTGACTGCAACGGTACGTAGCCTAAATATCAGATGCCGATGCAAAATGTATATCGCATAGAACAATTCAATATGGTACCTGTTCATTACTGGCTACGGCTTAAACATCCTTTGACCTAACGTGCCGCCGACAGCGATATAAACGTTAACAATTAACCGGTCCACCGACCCACAAATCTGATCCAACACTGTCAAAGTGTGAATAGGTCACACCAGTGGATGATCCCCGAGCCATTTCGCAATCCATTGAATAGAACGGTTTATAACTTGGTCGCTGATAGCTTTCCGCGTCGAGCGGACGATTGGGTAGTCAAATTGCCGTGTCAATGTGCGGTTAGAACAATCGGGCCAAGCTACTTGTCCCACTAAATTAACATGTCAAACACAATTATTATAATACGAAAGTGTGTACGGTACAACCATTTCTACACACATATCATAAGTCCTCTATTATGCGTTCAAAACCCGTAAGCAATGACCAGCATTTGATTACCTGTGGTACTAGGTGACAGCGATGACATCTGCTAATTTCGGAAGAAGTTCCAAATTTGGATCTCATTACCTTACAATATTCGATAACGTAATGAAATTACGTTACAGCTGTCATCGCTGTCACCTACTACCACAGGTAATGCTGGTCATTTGCCTTTCGGCTTCTAAACCCATCTTAGAGTACTTATAATATGTGTGTAGATAAAGTATTTTACGCGACTCTGCGTAATCAGCATTACGCAACCGTCACGTAAACTACTATTACTTAATAGAGATCGGCAATCTTCGTTTTTCTATGAAACACGAGTGACAAATATACTGTCAGTTGCGAGTGCAAGCGTGATAGCGATAGCCAGCCGAAAGCTATTAAGAAGCTAGGAATACTGTACGGGAACTTGACAGAAGCGCGAAAAGCTAACCCCATATGTTTCTGTTTAGTCCACAAGAGAAAAAGGGACAATAATATTTTACCCAAACAGTTTGTCCTCGCGTGTGATATCAGAGAAATAAGTCCATGGGAGTGTCCTTAAATAAGGTACTCAATTTTGGCGAAATACTTCTTAACAGGATTGAAAGTCATTAATAAAATTTAGAATTAGAATAAGGAAATTTGTACATAATGAATACGTCTTATAATTACACAAACGGCTACCTAACGGGTTTTAATAAAACTTACAACCAGGTTAGAACATAATAATCTTGGTTCTATTTTCTTACATTTCCCGAGGAAAAAAACAATAAAACCGCAGACAAACTTACATGGGCAAATGCTTGTACTTTATACGTACCTACGATATCTTGATAACTGCATACTTGCATCATACTTGAATATTGCTTGGCAAAACGTCGGGTTCACTATGAATTGAAGTTTTCAATTTGAATACTTTATAAGCTTCGAGGAATATCGGAGTTAACATTCTACATAATATCGTAAAATGAAATGGAAAGTTTCAGACGCACAGAATTTTTGCTTATCACGACGAATGTTTTTTATACGCATGTTTTTTTGGTAATTATGTATGTTTCGCACTCCCCTCCCCTCCCCCATTTGAGGTACCTGACAGAATTACAGCGTTGTGATCTTGCGTCACAACACATGCTGAGCCAGGACCTATTTATCCGCACACATTAGCGGCCTGCACACGTAAAGTTCGAACCGCGGAAAACGCCATGCGCCGTTCCAATCTTCGTTCCGAACCGTAATAGTAAAATAGTAAAAAAATTACGGTTCGGATCGAAGATTGGAAGGGCGCGTGGCGTTTCCCGCGGTCCGAACTTTACGTGTAAAGGCCGCTATTGCTGGGCTCCGGTGCACACACGCGTGTGCTCTGCTTTATATAACTGCAAAGTTTTTTATTTTACGAAATTGTTTTTTATATAATTGTGCTGTAAAACATTGTTCATTGTGCGCTCAGCGTGCGTTCTCGTTGAATAAATTGTTTTTCTTCCTCTTCTTTTTGTATAAAATGTATCTAGACCTCTTTTTATAAGTCTGTATTGCAAGCATAGAATATAAATAAAATCAATCCCGAAAACTTACATCGCACGAAAAAAAAACAAATCGCTAGCGATCTCGGCGCGAACTCCGCCCGGTTGCAATAGCAAATATTTTAAAAAGTTTTGCATCATTAACATTTGTTTCTAAATCTTGGATGTTTTTTTAAATATTGTATTTATGTAATAATTTAAGTGAATACATATATTGTTACTTAATATTTGAACTTCGGTTTGTGAATCGTGATTAGAAATTTTCCCCCAATCCTTTTTAAACCCCTATTTTAGAAACCTATTAGGGTTCTGGGAATTTTTATAATATTCACTTCTTAACTCTGGTGGAAATTGTGAAATCACAGAAGGAATAAAATTAGCTGTTTCAGCCGCAAGCAGTAAATTTAGTTTGTATCTTGATTACGAGATTCGATTGCCAACTTAGTTGGCACAGTCACATTCTTTACGTAACTTTCCAATTTGATAACCAACATTAAATATTACTTTGTTATCTCTCTTTGTTTAATTTAGGTATGGTAAGACATTTTTATTACGCCGTGACAAGGATTTCATAAAGTTAGATGGCGGTTTATGACTCTGCTTTAATTGGTAGAATTATTTTTATTGAGTCATACAGTTTTTAGTAGCTTAAGGGGAACATAGTAGTTTTTATCGGCGTAAGGTTTAATTTTCACTAAGTCCAATTAAAAACTAAAACGTTTCACTTACAACGTGAGTTAGTTAATAAATGAAAACTAAGTTTGAAATTTGTAAACGTTATTTTAACGTTCGAAAATTAGGAGATAATAGTTGTGAATGAGGCCCAATAGCTCGTACATAAATTAACGTGAAGATAACGGACATCAATCAATTAGCTTCAATAGACTCGCCTCTGAAACTCATCATTTATACGTAGGGTAGGTCATTGATCATAGATCATTGACGCCCATGCGACGAATTTACTACAGTCCAGCGGGCCTATTTTAGTCGTATTTATAGATGGGGGTAAAATATTTGGCACTTTTTGACCTAAGGGCTTATTGTCTAACGCACTCGCAATCGCAACCGGCTTCAAAGTGGAGCAATTGTTTTCATTTTGTATGCAGACACGCCTTCGATTTTCAAAATGAAAACGATTGTGATTACGACTGCGTTGGACAATAAGCCCTCAGTATTGTATGTGCAAGAGTGACACATATTTATCCATTGCGATAAAGGTGACTATCGTGTGGCGACCTACTGGGGCATAACTTTGTTAAACCGACGAGTTTAAGTTGCCCCACGCAGTTCAAACCACGTGAGTTAGAGTTAGGTACATTTTACTTTGGCCAAGCTGCTTCGTCATTAAAACTTGCAACCAAATTGAAAATACACGTATTACCATTTTAACAATGCTATTACAGGTCAACTTAAACTCGCCGGTTTATAATTCGTTACCCAATAAAAAAAGAGTTTTTTTTAGTGAGAATTCAATTTAACAGCTTACAAAGGTGTGAAAAAGTGTTTTTTTTTTTACTTTGTATCTTATAGCGACTTTGTGGTTATACTAACCGTGATACTTTAGGTACTAAAGTAAGTATCTATTTACAGTAAATAATAACAGTTTTAGATGAAAAAATAGTGGGTTGGGAAACGAAAATATTCGCCTAAATATACTCATAGTTCTGCCAAAGGGCAGAGAACCAGTTGTAACATTACTGTATAGATCTTTTCTATGTAAAAAAAAAAGTCGTTGAGTTCTTACGCTTCATCGCGCATTTCATGGTCCGTTAATATGTTTAGTTATTATTGAAATTTATTCAAAACACGATAAGCACTACAAGAACTTACAGCAGATTTGCAGCGTGTCCGAGTCAATTCCACTCCTATCCCCGGGTAGGGTTGAAACTCGGAGATTTGAAGGTCGATTGCCCGCGTCAAGTAAATAGCGTAAATAAATCTCAACCCTTAGCCGGCCGGCCCTACATTCATATTTCTCGTGGGACCGCCTCCAACGACTTAATTTAAGGTTGGATAAATTATTAACAGAACTTCTTAGCTGAATGGCTATGGTCCGGTAAAATATCCATATTTCTTTATCTTTATCTTTATGTAGCATAGAACAATAGTCATTTTCTGTGTCTGTCCGTCTGTCTGTCTGTAAATCCAACAGATTTTGTTGCGGTTTTCACCTTAATTTAAGAAAATGTTCACAACTGGTTTTTATGAATAAATTGTGGTTAAATTTTGGTTTTCTAGTTTGTTTATACAAGTAGGTACTATGATAAATCTAACTGTTGAAGCGGCGCCATCTTGAAATTTCATAATATACTTCACCATGCTATAGTATTATAAACACGCTGCGTGTTTAAATTTAAACCACGGGGCAACGACAACATAAAGAATTCTATAAATATAATAAGTATTTATATATAAGTCAAATTTCATTATACACTTTCTTTCCTACTGTATTTCTAATACCAGTCATAAACTCACAATTGAAAGACAATTTAAATGGTTACAAATTCCACGAACCTAACAACCTCATTTAACAACCTCATCATACAGCTTGATGGCGCTATATTATTGAATTTTCATTAAAATTTCATATAGAATGTAATAATATTAATTGGACTACTAGAAGTAAGTTATAATCAACATCCAAGATTTTATTAGGTACGTTGTTTTTTAGTTATTACAAGATAGTGAAGTTACATCTTGGTTGTTAAAACTCTTTTAAAGCTGCCTCTATACAAGACACCAAGAACCATTGATGGTAATAATATTCGCTACGATAAATGTTTCGTAGCTTTTTGCTACAATTAATGTTCCGTAGCTTTTTGCTACGAAGTATTTTTCGTAGCCGATAATAAATATTGCAGTAGGAATGAAACCACCTGAGACAAGAATTCGGTTTTATTTTCCAATAATTGATTTACTTACTTACAGCGAGTTTCTGTTTTTTTCTAATTCACCTTTAGTGAGGTAAAAAGTGAGAGCACATGAATTCATTAATCTTAATGAAAGTTTGAGCAACTAGGCATAAGACTAAGATATAAATGTTAGATTAGTTCAGCTTAAAAATAAGCTTTAAATTTTCTGTAAGGAATGTACCTACCAAATTTGTTTTTAATATAATAACATATAGGTACAGTCAACAGCATAAATAATTGATCATTTATGTACCTTGTTGCTTTCAATCGTTTCACAATTTTGTATAACATTTCAAACACGACGTTAAAGTGACAAGGTACATAAATGATCACTTATTTATGCTGTTGACTGTACTATAACACTATTACGAAATATTTTATTTTAATTTAAGATTTCTTAAAATGGGCTTCACAATTTATCGCAAGTAATTCATAAAATCAACCTAGTGAAAGACGTTTAAACAGTTTTTTAAAAAGAATCATGTCCTAACTTTAGAAAAATACACATTTTTGATTCGTAATTCTCTGCAAATTTTACAAAAAGCTACCTCTAAATATGTCAGTGTAGGATATAATATTAACGTTCTCATACCCCTTTTACTCAAGTATAGTGTTTTTTATTCTCATGGACAATCCCCCACCACTAAACTCATGTTTCACAATTTTATCAAATGCAATGGAAAGGCTTTTCATTACATTTGATGAAATTGTGAAACATGAATCAAGCGGGGGGGGGGGTGGAGTCCTGACCAATTTCACCAATAATTTGCCGCTCGATCAAGGTTTGAATTGTCAAAATGTGTTGCATAATTATTGGATTAAAATTTAACAGCCTGTATAATCTGCGATGAAATAAGTCAATTATTTTAACAATGTCTCGTTAACCGACTGAATCATTGTCACTTACGATTGATAGGTCCCATAGGACACGCTACAGTTATTTCTAATACTGTCTACCCTTACAAAAGTAAAAAATGGAGACTGCATCACATATACTATAGGTACAAGATAAAAAAATGTGTACAGAATTTTCTGAAACTGAATTTTAAAACTAAATTTACATCGAAGACCAGTATTTTTCCCGTCGCCTCGTAGAATTTTTATTTTGGCATAAAAAAAATGTTTAAAAAAATACCTTGGGCTAGCAAACTAAACTAGGGACGGTAGCTCATCTCCATGGCTGAAACCAAAGTTAGGCCGGTCTCATGCAAATTTAACCGAGCCGCCATTTTGGAAGCGTGGACAAAACTCTGAAAAATTGCAGCTATTGCCAATCACAAAACGATTTATTCAGCCCCGTGAGCGGAGACGTGGGCTGACAGATTTCACCGTTAAATATCCGGGGCCTAATATAGCTGCGTTTATCACGTGACAAAATGTGGATAGGTATAACATCCGTCACTTTTTGGCACGTATATAAGTACGAGAGTGACAGGATGCTTTATCCAAATTTTGTCACGCGATAAATGCAACCATAGTAAGCCCACAGAGGACAACCTTACACAGATAAACATAGACTCAAACTAAGCTTTGGCCTATTTGGATAATAGACATCGACAAACATACTTATTACTTACTATAGGGTCGGAAACTATCAAACAGACAAAAATGCTTGGTCTTAACCAGATATCTGCTACATCATTAAAACTAGTCACCAACGACTTAAGTACTATTTCACTCATAATTTGATGAACTTTTAGTATAGTAATTAAGCCCTATGGTCGGGTGGGGCTATTCCGACTGAGGTGTAAATGCGTCTTTTAAAATTGTTACAGATAAAAGGGCGCAAAAATTGATTAAACGTATTCAATGCGCTTAAAAAAGACGCATTCACCTCAGTCGGAATAGCCCAACCCGACCTTAAACTACTTTTACAACAAAATTATGTTGTCATTTCACAGATTATTCGTTACCTGTGAAAACCTACAATTATCAAGAAACATGTACATGCTATTTAAATGAAACTACATATATCAAGGCTGGTTGGTTTTCTAAAAAAAAAAAACAACGACAATATAAATAACCCTTTCCTTAATATAAACAAACTTCAACTAGAAAATAGTGGACAATCAACACAAATCAGGACCAGTATTCTAGGCGGTAAAAACGATATCGTATTTGACTCATTGTTTTTAACTCGGCCGCCATTACTGTCATGTAAATAAGAGCGATCAATATGATAACAGGTCAAAAACGACATGGTTTTAACCGTGTTGAATAGAGGCGCAAGGTCCAAATCCTATTGTTTTTCGCTTTAAAAATTCTGGCACTAAAAATTTCTTACCTAAATTCTTTGAGCGTTCTTATATTTTAACTGGTTGTTAAGTGCGTCTCTATTACTACAAACTAACAAAAGGATTTCAGCAGCAAAATGAGTCGCAGTAAAATATAAAAGCAAGGAAATTATTAAAATGACTGCGGTACCCTGCACGCTTGGCCAGTTTTTATTTCCATGGCAGCTTATCGTTGCCACGAGCATCTGGCATCACAATAAACTGGTATCGCGCCGGTTCCTCACATCAATGGATCCAGGGCAGAGGGTTCCGTAATAAAGACTGCGACATACCGGTTAAAGTTGTAAACTTACAGCGACATTTTTGTTTTGTTTTATAATTATTTATTGTAAAATAAAACGATGAATTCAAAGAACTAATTGGTGAACAATAAATAAAAAATGAATCGATTTAACATAAAGTGCAGCTCCACTTACGAAAAATACCAGGCGTTATTATAGTGAGGGAATACTAACAAAATTAACATGAACAAAAACCTTGTCAGTGACATTCGTAAACAATTAATGAAAGTAATAAATACACACATTACAATTTAAGAAAAAATATTCTAAAAAAAATATGAAAAAAACATTTTAGCGTGGTTTGTTGTTTAATACAAAAATTTATGATCTTATCAAAACTTTTTATAAACAAGGTAAATATAAAAGGAAATGCATCTATATCTGGCGGGCCCATAACCTATTTTTATGTGCAGGCCTTTACTACAACTACTCCCACTTCTTGTCCGTTTACGAGAGATCGAAAACCAAACCAACACAGACATAAATATCCTTTTTATCAGTGCAGCAACTGAACCAATTTTATATTGACGAGTATTGACGACTCGGTTAGTCTAGTTGGCAATGTCTCGCGTACGAAGCTAGCGGTTTCAAGTTTAATTGACCGTGAGAGTAAAGATCTGCGTATTGAGCGCCAATATTTGTTCCTGAGTAATACATATTTCCCTATGCAAGCGTGTGTATCATCGCCTTGTACTAATAGAACAGGCATAGCCCTCTGTATTATAGTTTAAATTGTAAGCAACATATCGTCTCACCGAATATGATATTGTTTATGCTCTGCATGATGGTACAGATAGTGAAGATGGCCTAGATTGCGTTGACGACAGCCCTGCAGACCCTGATTTTGTATCATACTTGTCTTTTTGATCTCATAACTCAGTGTTGTTGCCCCAAGGCCACATTCCCGTTTTTTACAAATTATGAAAAAAGAATACTTACGTATTTTATTTCTTTGTTTAATACTCGAATCTAAAATATTATAAAACCGAGATCATGAGTGTGAGGGTTAGAGCTTAGTGTGGGACTTGGTCAATTTGAGACAGCTTATGATTTATATCTAAACTAGAGGACGCCCGCAACTTCGTACGCGTAGACTTAGTTTCCCGCTACTCCCCCCATTTCTTCCCGTTGGGCGTCGATTTTCGGAAAATCCTTTCTTATTGCTCACTTACATCATGAAAAGAACCCCTGTACCAAATTTCAAGTTTCTAGGTACAGTAGTTTCGGCTGTGCATTGATATAAGTCAGCCAGGTTTGCCTTTTATATATATAGATATATCCGAGTATTTTTCAACAAGAAAATCATCTGAAGCATCACCCTGTAAATATCGTAATCTCTTATGTAATGGACCATGAAACAAGCGTCAGTGACACGCCAGGAGCCCACAGGCTGGAGGAAATTGAACTTTGCAATTCAAATACTCTATTGTTCTCATTCAGGGCTTCCACCCGGATTCCTACGCGGTCTCAGGGATGCTTATTAACTCATACAGAGTAATTAGGGTTGTCAATACAAAATTTAAAAGTAACTGGGAATAAACACTACGATAAAATGGAACGGTCGCAAATTTACATCCCCTGTATAATAGAAAATGGTTTGGAGTTGGTAATGACTCTGGGGCTTTATTCTATAAAACCGTCATCGAGGCAGTGGGGATAGAAAGAGAGCATTTTGCTTTTTTTTAACGTCACGATGTACCTAATCCCGCAAATAATAAATAAAGGGTACATACACAAATAGAACATGTCTGTGTAGTCACTTTTTTAATAGGATTTGTATGTCAAAACGTTAAGTTCACAATAAACTATTATTAACTTCTCATTAATTGCTATGAATCTTAAAATAACTGTTACTTTTCATTAAAAAAAAACCCGTACATGAAAATAACTCCCAAAACATAGTTTCTCACTTTAAAATCGCGATAACTCAAAGAGTTACAAAGGTGACAAGACTATGTTCTTTCCGCGTACCCTTTCTGTATTCAAACATACATACAATTTAATGAAATTAATACATTTAATATAATTCATTTAAAAGTTAAAACTAAACTTATTGAAATTAAAATAAAAACTAAGCTACTCAAATATTAAAGACGTAAATAATAATCATCACTATAAAAAGAACACCCCCTCTAGCAGGTCCGCTCGCGGCATGGTCCATTTAATGAATAAAAAAAAACAATATAACTAACATAAACCTATACGTAGAATTGCTTTAACTTGTTCTCGATATCCATTGGCCTATAAAACTGCTCATTAAATACCAACACGTGAGTTAATATTAATTCGTATTAAAGCGGCTTATGTCGCGAAGGTATGTTCCACTTGGGCGGGTCCGATTAGATCCGGCTTCGTTCACGGCACTCGGTCAGGGTTGACACTTATTGGATAAAATATAAAAATGCCAAACGTTTTTTTTAAATACAAACTTTGAACATGGTAATTACGATCACACAGCGAAATTCGTTCTCAAGTGATTACGTTTCATGCATGCGCAATTTATTTTTATTGATATAGAAGATTAATATTATTTCTAACGTTAAACGTTATTCTATAGAATCTATAAAAATATTATATGTTTAATCCATGGCATTAACTATGTGCAATGTTCGTGTACTAAATGCAATTAGTTCGTATCTGTGTAACCGTTTTTGCGTCATTTGAAGACAACTCTCCCTCTAAATATCATAATTAATAATATTTAAAAAATATATAAGTACCTCAACTGTAGAATCGATGAACTAATGACGATTTCCAGGGATGAGGAATTATATTAAAAAACTGATTTTATACATGCAACGGTGTCAAAGAGAAATAAAAAATATTAAAACAATTAAAAAAAAGTATTATTACCACCTTACAAGACTATATGTTTCCTAAATAAAAACAAAATAAAATAAACAATGAAATTGCATAAAATACTTTTTTCTGTCTTTTAAGTATTCTAATTAAACATGCCTCAAACCCATAACTTGTACTGATTTATCATCTGTCAAAACGTGCCTTCCAGAACAGCGCGACTAATAGTCCCTGTCAATTAATGGTGCTAGTACCTTAATTAAATGACCAAAAATATTTGTTTGTGACAACCCTATGCTAGGGCGAACCTCGAATCCCTCGCGTCGTATTCATTAAGATTAACACAATGAAAATGCTAAACAGATAACTATTTCATTATTAAACCGTTTTTGGTTAAGTTTGTGAATTACCAGTTTCACCCTAAAATATTTTCGGTGCGAGTAACTAAATTATTCTCTATTTATTTTCGAGTATGAAAGACTGAGTTTTGCGTCACATGTAAAAATATGAATAATTTAAATATAACATGTGTTTAATGCGTTTTTAGAAAACAGAATTTAATAACGTAATAATAGTTTTAGAAAATAATACAAAAAATACATCGGCGAAATCCTACTCAAACCAATCACCATATTTGCAGATGTTGGCCTATATTGTCATCGCATTGTTAACGTTATTGTAGCTCTTATTATCTAGTATTAAAAGCGGCCTCGTCGTAAACAATACAACTGCAATAGGGTTAAAAATGCAGCGTAACAGAGACCCTTGTAATTTTACAACTAAAGAAGGGAATAAGTAAAAAGTATATTGAAGTATATTTCTGTGGAGTCGTTCGCAAATACAAAGCGAGTTTAACTGAGGTAGTTTTTAGATAGGTTTGATGAGGGATGAGGGTTTAAGAATTATCAGCATTGAAAATTTATCTTATAATTAAACTTCTGGTAGGTGTCATTATAAACCACATTATGACACTGACAAGTCAACGCTTCCGGGGACAAACTTATCATAAAGTCCCAATGCCCAAAACGTTAACCCGCTGTATTAAAATGAATGAATTCAGAGTTTCAAATGATAAATGGCTTAGCTCGGCATTAATTTGGCGTAATAAGTCATTTGCGGTAAACAATGTATCACGGGAAACACACATTTATAACACACCTGTGTAAATACACGATTAATTGCGACTGTGTTCGTTTATGTAATCTGCACTTAATCGGATGTCAGGTCTGAAATGTTGGTGTAACTTACAGGAACTTACAGGGTGTTACTGGATTTTACCGAAATCTTACACAGTTTCAGACCATTATTCCGAACTGAATTATAAAACTAAATACAAACATATATATATTTATATATTTTACGGTACGGGCCTACTAACGTTTTAAAGGTACAGGCATTGATAAAAAGAAAAAAAAGCGCGCTGTTTCACTCAAATTGACGTTCAACGGTTGCGTCAAATTGCAAAAAATTGAGGAGAGGCGCTCCGAAACTCCGGAAAACACTATAGTTAGTAAAATATTACGGAAGAGAGTCAGAATAAATGAGCATACCGAACAGTCTTATGCAAGATATCTACAGAATGTAATATAAAAAAAAAGAGCCGAAGAATGTGCGTGGAACAATGAAACGTATTCAATAATTCACCAAAAATATGTTTGTCCCACGGATTTATAACAAGCGATACAACCTCATAAGGCGGTCATTTATTTGATAAATCAATCAGTATCTTTATTCTAAAATTTTAGTCTTTGTAGCTTAAGTCTGCCCTTTAAACTGACTCGTCAGTGAATCCTTTGACTCTGAGCGTTAGAGTATAAACCTGATTACGTCAACTTCGGATTACAGTCTCAACGGTTTCCTGCAAAATATATCGCGAACGTCGCCAGCGGCAACTATCAAAATTGTTTCACCCTTTGTCACTGTCTCTCTTCCTCGTTAGTATTCTACATCAAACTTTAGCATCGCTCTCGCTCTTGCCTTAAATAAATATCCTTAATGCGTGCTATTGTAAATATGTGAACGTCAAGGCTGTGCTTTATTAGTGACGTTATCTTTGGCAGGCTCGACTTGACAATGGCTTAGGTAGCCGGCAATTACGGTGTGTCGAGGGACAAGTACTTATCGTAATGTATGTACATTAAATGTCTATAGGGACTATTAGATGTACGAAAGATTTATAGGATCTAGGCTAATGTAGTATTAGTATTATCAATAGCAACGCTAACGAGCCGTTCGTTAGGCGATTATTGGGGAGTTGGGGAGGAACTAGCTCAAGCTATATTGATATGACATCTCTTTGTTATTATTACAACAGGATCAGGATCGAGGAGTGGTTTGATATAAAGAAATAGTAGAAGTCCAGGGCAGAATTATTTATTGAAGGTCTTCTATTAGTTTAAATTATATAAAAAGGCACCTGGAGGATACCACAACACAAAAGGAGAAACTTAGAATAATTATATACAATTAGGAATATATGAAGGGATGCGATGGTCTTTGATAGAGCTAAAATATAAAAGGTATAAACTTACAATTAGTGCCATAAACAGAAGGAATGGAGGTGAAGGGTAAATCTTTATATAGTTCTCACATTCACGGTTTTTTTTAAATATATATTATATTCCCTTTATTTATATCATAAATTATATTACTTTTGGAACTTGTCCATAGCTTGGGAGCTCGTGAGCGACTGAACTTGTCGTCATGCGCAGGCGATCGTAAAATTTAGAATGAACTCAAATTTAGAATAAAAATAGCCAGATAGGAAATGCAGAACGATTTTAATTGAACGAGGTGTAACACATAGGTGAATACACCTCGTTACAAGTTATGTTATTTTTAGTTTGCATACTCGAGGCAATATTACCTACATTGGCGGGTAGTTTCAGTTCAATTTTGTTGTACATTCTTGGGTTTGAGGATAGAATTCTCATCTTGAAACTAGTTTTTGTAATTACTGCCAGAAGAAGATTGATGATCAAAGAAAATTTATAACGTTATAGGAAAAAAGTCTGACAAAATAATTTTGATTGAATAAATTCTCTAGCGGAAATTTTACATGAAAAAAAGAGGTTTGGCATGGAATGATTAAAAAAGCTTTAAACAATTTCCGCGTACAAACAAAGCGCTATTAGATTTCTCTCGGAAATCTACTCCGACTGCACAAACGAAATCCAAAGAAGACAAAAATAAGAAGTTTCAACAGGTTCTAGTAGAACGTGACTGTTGAAAGGATGAACAAATTTTTATTTAGATACTTTTTAAGAAATGCTATTCAGCTGTTCTTTATAGGAAATTACATATTAAGTTTCTGTGAAAATTTTCATTTTTAGGACACACTTTTGTGATCGACTGTACTTTTTATCTGCTTATTAAGAACAAACTAATGAGTCCCAAGACGATGGGTCTACGTTAAGTATAGCGGAGATCCTGTCGCCACCTTCCGATTCCATCATCAGATCAGCTCTTAGATACCCAAAATAATTGATTCGATGAACTTACAGTTATTTCAATTAATTTTTGACACAAGACTTGACAACATTATAAAAAGCATTCTAACAGCATTTTGCTTATCCAACAACCACACTTTACATTGATGTAGGTACTAAATTATCGTGTAATTTGACCCGGGTATGACATACCGGATGATATCAAACAAAACACCGTACAACAGGGATTGAATGGCCGACCCCAATAACAATAAGTAATAACTGCCTTGAACGCTTCATTAGCCCTATATTGTTCTGAATACGGGCAACTAATGCGCCGTGTAAGTTAGTCACTGCTGTGTTGGTTAGGGGTAGTTGGGACTGAATTTATGTATTCGCACTAATTTCTAACACACCCTTTCTATTTAGGGCAGTTTCATTGTAGGTCACCAAAACTTGTGGAACGAGAAGACTAAATCTGTAGTCCTGGTGAAAAAGGGAAGAAGTCGACTTGACTCGTATTAAAAAGGGTATATACATAAACGGATTATACTAGACTTACACCCTTTTTCACTTGATTTTCAGAAGACTTATACCCTTTTTCACTAGGACTCCAGAAATTAGAAATGTCCAAAGTACCTTTTTCTCTCAATTGCGAAGTTATAATCAAAGTTATGGCTCATATTATTTCGTTCCTTTATAAAATAAAGGCGCGGACTTGGAACTTGTTAGTAACTTGTAGAGTCGACTTATTTGATCTCAGCACGGCTCCACAAGTTGTCCGCGACTTGTTTGTCGCTTGGATCTCCCTTTCCATCTAGTCAGTAACGATAGAGACGCACTGGGGTGTGATTCTCTCAAAACCGCGGTCGGACGAACGAACGAGTGAATGTCGCAGCGGCGAGTTTAAGTAGTCCCGTCAGAGTGAACAAAACACATTTTAGCGAGTGCATTTTCAATTTGGCAACTTGGCTTCTGTCGATGAGATCGAACGTATAAAACGGGACTACTTAAGCTGCTGCGACATTCATTCGTTCCTTCAACCGACCGCATTTTTAAGAGAATAACACCCCTGAGCGACAAGCGAGAAAACACATGTGCTACCCGTGCAGGCTAGTATAGAACTATGGCAAAGTAATCAAGACATGAGACTTTTGTTTTGATTTGTGATGTGACTTGGACATAGTTACATAGTCGCCCATGTAAAGAACTCAACTCGACGTTAATAAATAAATAAAAAAATATTAAATCACACAAAAATGTACGTAGTCCCAAACTAAGCTTTAATAAATATTTGCCCTTACCGGGAAACGAACCGGGACCGCTAGCTTCATAGGCGGGGTTACTAACAGCTAGGCCATTGCATCGTCAACTGTCAGTGAAGTCTTTCTCTGGTATGCGTAAGACAATGTAACCCAAAACATAAAGACGACCAAGAGACCACCAAATATTGAAAATAATGTACCGCTTTGTATCAAATACAACCGTGTTTTCTCATTTCCAATAACGCTGCAATTCTGGGTACCTAGTGAAAAAGTATAAGTCGACTTAACTTGTTCTACAAAAGGGTATGTACTAGAGAATGCAATTTAACCGGTTATTAACCGTTTTTGTATGAAAATAACCGGTTAAAACCGGCTATAACCGGTTATTTGCAGTCCCTAGTAGTACATAAACAGAGTGTACTAGACTTACACCCTTTTTCACATGATCTTCGGGAGACTTACACCCTTTTTCACTAGGACCCCAGAATTTACGTCATAACTTTGCGAAACATCAAAGAAAACTCCTTTTAAAGGCATCAAACCATTATCAAAAGTCCCGTCCCGTTTCTTTTTAAGCGGAACCCACAGAGAATATACAGACAACTAATGAGTGTAATAACGGGGAGCAACCGCCCGGAATGCAAAAAATGCACCCCCTCCCTAGAAAGTGGTTCTAGGTCATGATTCCCCCTCCTATAAAAGCGGAGCTCTTTTATCTCCGGCTCTAAATAAATAAAGGTCTTTTAAATTTATCGCTTTGATTGGCAGAACGGTTTCTAATGGTCTTGTATTGATATTGATCTAGCGTTTACAGGATACTGAGGTATTGAAGCGATTAGGTTTTACAATACAGTAAAATTTATTGCCGCAGTTACAATTTGAAACAAATGATAACACTTTTATGTAATATGGTAAACAACTCGATGTCCTATTGCTACGTAGCAATCTCATCCAGACAACCTTAGTACGTCATACCAGAAGAAACAACCAAAAAGATGGGTCAAGGCAGATGGTGCACAGTTAATGGTGGTGGTTTAGAGTAAAATGAATTGATTTATATCTTTAAAGTATTGAGGTAGTATTTTTGCTACTTTATTGCTATGTTTAACACTGTAAAAGCCTAACAAAGATAGTTTCACAAGTGTTGGCTCTAAAGGAGTTAATGATAGGAATAAAAATTAAACACGCGCGGTTTTAACGATAACCTATATTCTTCAAAACAAATGAAGAAGATTTCTGGTCGAAAATAGCTAAATATATTATGAGCACAGTCAGCATCAAAAATATAGACACAACTTTCAAAAATTCGTAAACACGACTCTGCTGCGAGAGAATAAGGGTGTATTATATATTTCTGAAACCTTGTTAACGTATATAATATTTATGACGTTGACCGTACATGTAATATACTGTTTTCTTCAAATTGTATAAAAATACGAATGCCGTCGGGACGCGTTACGAGGTATAATATTTTTACGAACAATAAAAAATTAAGAAGCGATACGTTTCTTAAATCAATTATTTTTAAACCCAAGTTTAAGTTTGCGAGTAAACTTGCAAAAATATATTTCATTTTTCGTTTAAAACAGATTTTTTGACCTCTTTCTACGTTAATATTTAACTTTCTTTGGGTAGAGATATAATATTAATCTCGTTGGCGGCGTCTTAAGTTCACTGAATGACATTGTGACTTTATAAAATAGTAAAAACCTCCTAGTCTAGTCGAAAATCACGCACCTTTTAGGTTTTTAGGTATTCGTCATTTTTAACAAATTGTTCATGAATAAATTCAAATACATTTGAACAAAGACTTTACACATTTTTATCAAAATACACTTAATAAAATCCACCAAATACCAAATTGAATGTCATCAAGTTGTCGCTTGAAAACACAATAAGTCCCTACCATTTTTATTTGACCACGCGTTACCCTGCCTACGAAGCGATCGGACCCGAGTTCGATTTCCGGAATGGGCAAATATTTTCATAATAAGCGTATTTCTCCCTGAGTCTTAGATGTTTCTATAATATAAAGGCTGTACACGATATAGAATATATTCGGCGAAAACTCACACATACCCATACATTATGATACGGTTATATTTTATTATCTAGTATTATAATTATAAAAGTTATTAAAAAAAAAACTGCTTGAAAATATGCATTCCTTGCAAAGATACACCAGAGCATGCATGACCAGATTTTATCGTGTACAGTCTTTATATGTGTTTCTTTATTATAATGTTCATCGTTACCTAGTACCCATAGTATAAGTCTAGCCCTTAGTTTAGGACAACGTAAATTTTGTGTGACTTATCCCACTGATAATGCTATAGTAATACTAAAGAAGGCGGCTAATTCCAATACAGTCAAAGAATTCTGTTTTCTATTGGTAACCACATTAAATTTAAAATTGCTTATACAAATTACATACCAGAATAGTGATATTCCTATTAATTGCACAGTTCTAAAATAAGTGATTATGCCACCTAAAGTACAAAGGATATAACCGCGCCTGTAACAAACCAATCACACAAGCTGCCGGTAGTTAAGATAGCCATAAAACTTAATGAAAAAACTTGCCGCTCTTACGTCCGCTATATTTTCACGCGAACCAATTGTAGTAAGATTATTTGCGAACTTTCCAGAGGGCTTATTGTCTAACGCACTCGCAATCACAATCGTTTAAATTTTGAAAGTCGAAGGCTTGTCTGCATACAAAATGAAAACAATTGCTCCACTTTGAAGCCGGTTGCGATTACGAGTGTGTTAGACAATAGCCCGTCAGGTCTCTTGCATATTATGTCGCAAAGTGTTTTTTTGAGTATGGAAATAGAATTTGCAAAGATATCTTTTACAGACTAAATTATTTGGCTTTCAAATTGTAATATGTACAGTAAGGGAGACTGAAAGATGTTCCATTTTTATGTCTTATTTACATTGTGACAAGAGTGAAAAAAGTACGTCTTTCAGTTTTTCTTATGGCTGATTCACATTGGTCCAGCAAAAGTAGAAGTACATTGACGAGTTGGTTTTCACGTTTAAAGCGAGAGCTATTGTAACGACGCAATGTACTTCTACTCGCATGATGTAACTTGAGCAATGTAAATCTGCTATTGTAAAATTGTAAAAGTAAACCACGTAGGTATCTACGTGGTTTACTTTTACAAATGGAGGGTTTCTAGAACATTTTTAGTCATCGTAGTAATTTTTTAAGACATTGCGATAAAAAAAGTTACCTATTAATAGTTTATTACGATCTCTACATTTCGAGATGAAAATACCATTTAAAAAACAAAAGTGTCAAGAGATGTTATTTCCATGTACCCTCCAAATGTATTTATTTGGACCAACCTTTAACTCCGTCCAAGAAGATGTTTATTAGTATTCCCTTAGGAACAGTAATATTAACAGTAACTTGCGAAACTTTCATCCGTCCCTTGTCCATCTATTAGTGTGCACTAATCAGGTCAATGCGTTGCGTTGTTTTGACGTGATGGAAAAATAAACAAATAACTGAAGCAAAAGTTATATTAGAACGCAATTATTACATTTACAAAATAATTAATATTAAGGATGCGTTTTGTCAATAGTGTTGGGCAGGACACGGATTTAAAATGAGTTTGAAAGGGTAACTAATTTTATTAAACGTTGCATAAATACAAAAGCGATACAAATCAAAATGTGTTTGTGTTGCATTTAAAATCGGAATTTAAGTTTTAAATCAAACTATATTTGTTTTTGATTTGTGGCTCATTTTAATTTAAGCAGCGAAATATCACAATATCCTTCCCAAAATCAGACGAGGTTCACTCAACAATTAGATTCATAGACCATAATGGAACTATGACATAGAGAGGTTTTAATTCGATTCTTAAGAAGATGCTTACGATTTCAACCATTACGTCACTTTGACATAGTTCCTATGATAGTGGCCTATGATTCATATTGTTTGACTGTACGCTACGAATGCAGTCCTGGGCGTTTTCCAAAAAAAGTGCTGACATGACGTAATGGAAAAGTTACCCTTGTTAATTTTTAGTCCCTTAATACGTATATTTTTGGAACATTTTAAAAGTTATCAAACTCAGCTGAGAACCGCCTATAACAAACAACGTGGGTTACAGATGGTCCTTACCATTGGCTTGTGCGCTGGTTTGCCTCTTCTTACGCACATTCGATGTTACTCGATTCTACTGTTCTTTCACCTATTCAACAATGGGGTGAGACGTAAATAAGGTGCCTCATGTAGAGGTATGAGTAGCTCAACACTTAACTACTTTGGAACACCTGTCACTTTCTAATTAGCCAAAGTGAGAAGTGACAGCAGTGCTGTCACAGCACACGACTTAAGGCCAATTTAAAATTTACAAATATTTGTTGAACTGCAAAAGCATTTATTGATTTCACTAATCTTTCTCAAGGACTCCTATCATAAGTCAATAGCAAAACGAATACGTAGTCAATTTTATTCGATAATATCAAATTTCATCTATAAAATGACCCGTAGGCGATATTCCAATGGTTATCGAATAAATTTGATTTATATTAAGCCAATTCAATTCGGCTAGCCACCAATTACAATGGCCGGTCCCTGAAACCCGCAAACGTTTTCTAGGCAGATATTAAATTTTACTTTGTAACTTGGTAATAAATTGTGATAAATTTAATCACAGTAACAAAGGCCAATAAAATAATAGAGTAAAGCATACGCAATATTTTTATTGGAACATTCTTTTTAGAAAGATAAGCCGTAGATTATAATTACAAGAAAGATTTATGTTGTAAGTAGCAATATCATCAACGTACAACATAAATTAATTTCTAGCTGTTCCCAAATATATAGCCTATGACACTAACAAATAACGTGGCTTTCTATTGGTAAAATATTTTTTTCAAAATCGGTTCAGTAGCTCCAGAGATTACCCCCTACAACGTTTGTGTCGTTGGGGCTGGGAGGGAGGGACGGGGGGCTGACTTTACCTCTTTATAATTTAATTATAGGTAGTAATAGCCGAATAAATTATTTTACTTTTATTTATTTTACCATGTCTTACTGCATTACTTTTTAAACAATTTTAAACAAATACCTATGTTCATGCTAAAAAGACTGTTATTGTCACATCTTACCCAACGCCATTAAAGCTGCAACCGAGCGACTAAATGAGCTGCTCCATGCAAACGCTGAAATACGAGGCACAAAAATGCGAAGAACACTGTATTTTTCCTGAATAAGGACTGTGGCCAGAGAAACCGCGTGTTTAGTATCAACTTAAAAATATTTGAAAAATACAAAGTTCATGTGGCATTTTGATAACAATCTCATCTTAAGCTTGCTACGATTCAAGGTTCATTGTAATCATTGTTTTTACTAGCAGTTAATTTCCGATTTCCTGTAAAATTAGAATTATTTTTGATTTTTCGAAGTATAATAAGGTTTCTAAGTTCTAAGCATTTTTTTAAGTATAGTGAATCTAACCCGTATCTAAACTAACTAAATTTTAGATTAGAATTAATAATATAATGCTTAAATAAATAATTAAAAGAAGAGAATACAGAACTTTCTACTTACTTCCTTTCTCTTATTCCTTACTTCCTTGTAAAGTCATACACGTTAAAGTGTGTTTGTTTGTGTGTTATTTCTGCACGGTTCAACGCCTTTACTGATTTACACGAAAGGTAAGTACATACATAGTTTATAACCCGGAGACAGCCATAGAAAAAATGTCGCAAAAATTAGACAATTCCTGAGAAAACATCAATAAACGACTTTTGGACGCGAATTACACAGAAGCGACGTATCGGTGAGGATACGGCGCAGTCACGACTTTTTGTATGAGTGGACGGCAGCATGTCAATTTGCTCGTGCGAAAAGTCGCGCCTACAACGTATTCGCGCCTTACGTCACTTCTGTGTAATTCGCGCCTCAGGACGAAGATGCGTACAAAAGTGTATCCAATAAGTTAAGGTTGAATCCGCTTCCTTCGTGGCCTCACAGCGAAAGATGGCTCAAACAAAAGTCTACATTTGTATCCTCTGCTCTGGGAATATTCAAATACAGAGAATGATACAGTAAATGTTAAATGAAAGACTGCAAGTTGACATTTTATTTAACAACGTTCGCTGCACACTTAATTTGCTGTGTCATTGTTGACCCGTATATGAGCTAACAACAACAAAACTGCAAAATTAGAAGTGTTTTTGTAACATTGCGTGTTAATAGCGTAGTTATAGCGGTGAGCATTTTTAATTCTACGAATACTTGATGGTTATCATTTTTACATCAAAGTCTACATCAAATAACATAAGAGATAAAGACTCTTTAAGTACTACTCGTAGCGTATCTTCTATGGCTAAAGACTGTTCAACTTGATTTTAATTTCTGTGCCACTGAGGAAGCTTTTATTCAACAAATTACTTACGTGAGTACGGGCATTTTTTGTAATGGGGTACTTATCATAATATAAAGTTCAAAATACATAATGGGTCATAATACATAATGGTGACAATATACCTCTATAATGATTCTTTTTCTGGAACTTTTCAGGACAAACAATTATAAAACAAACTTTACCTAACGGGTTCTATACAAAAGCATTTTAAAAATCCTGAAACGTTTATGGCTTCAGAATTAAAACCATTATTATTTTATATTATTTATATTATTAATTGTGACTACGTATTTTGATTTTTTTATTATTATGATACGATCCCATTGTAATGTAATGTAAAACGGATAATTTGCCTCGGCGTCAAGCGCCTATTTGCTCGAATAGGACTGGTGGCGGAAATGGAGACTGGAGGAACCACTTTAAACTTTTGAAGTTGTTCGAGACCTAGGGGATCTAGTACGATGCCGAAAGGCTGTTTCTTTAACTGCCTTCCAAAATGAAAAGCAAAATGAGCATAATGAGCTTTATACCTACGTACTCTCATTCTGCATTTTTATCTTGGACAGCAATCTCTCTCCATGCACGCACTGCCTAGGGTTGTTGCTTGAATTTATAGTCATCTAGATCAAGGGCAACCTTCACCAACTTGGTGCAAAGCGATCATCGGTTTCCTAATAATTATACATGATAATCCAATATTTACTTAATTACAGTCAATAGGTATCGAGAAATTTTTTCGAGTTTAATCGTAATTTGTGATTGATTTACTGAGTATTTGAACAAATTTATTAATATACTATTGTAAAATGCTCATTTAAACATTAAAATATAAAAACCAAAATAAAGAAAGACGTAAAGATTGTACCTGTAAGAGTAGTTCATCAACATTCGTTGAAAACTTAGTACTTATAAAATTACATTTCTAGCTGTCACACTTAAAAACTTAGTTATAACTTGGGCAGAAAGTAGCAACTTCGTGGCTCCGCGGCTAAGACGGAGGAATTAAAAGCGCAATTTATGTGTCCGACAGCGCACCAAGTATTATTGCGTCTTCGTTCTAATTAGTATTAAGGCTGAGGTTTTGCATAAAATGAAACGGTTAACAGAAAACTCGTTATTAAATTTACGTACAAACGTTGAGTTATTTAGCTTTCCTTAATTGGGTTTAGCGTGACTTAGTGTTAAGAAACGGGAAATATTTACCTAGTTGACCGTGACGTGAGGCTCGTAGTAGAATAAAAACTACAATGAAAGTGATTTCGGAAGGTAGGATTAAGTGGACAGTTACGTAAGTAACCGTCATTTATTTAATAAGCACTCAAAACAGACAACAAATCGGCTTAGACTACGTTTCCACCAGAGATTTGCACTCTGTGCCGGGCAGCTTAGCGGTGTGCGGGAAAAACTCCACCGAAAAGATTACTGCGCTGTACGGCGATAGGAAAATCCTATTGGCACGAGTAGATATTTTCTTAAGTATTACCGTATTACTTAGCTGTTCACAAAGCTTTAGTGGAACCACAGCCTTAATACAAAAATAGTGGACATTTTGTGTCATAATTTCTAACGGTAACATGGTATCGTACGGAATTCAAACTCACATCAAAAAAATATACGAAAAATTTACAAAAATGTACCTACCCTAATAAAAAAAAACTACTCGTACTTACGAGAAAACAATAATCAAACTGTCACCGCTAGGAAGCATACTTTCTGACGGGCGCTATATATTTCACTGTGTAGCAGTCGAGTTTTCAACTGCCGTATGAATTAGAATATTTTATGTACGAAAAATGTACGTGCAGGTTTTAAGCGTTTTAGTTATATCTCTATACTCCTATCCACAATAGTATGTCATGGTAAACCCCCCTCCTGCATTGGCTTGGCACCCTGAACCTGGGGGGCTATTGCCTAATGCACTCGCAATCCCAACCGGCTTCAAAGCGGAGCAATTGTTTTCATTTTGTATGCAGACAAGCCTTCGATTTTGAAAATGAAAACGATTGCGACTTGCGAGTGTGTTAGACAATAAGCCCTCTGATCCGCTGTTGTATCTCACTGCAGTCACACTCCTTGACAGATTTTAAGTAGTTCTAATGCATCTGTCTTACTGAGAATGAGGAAACCTAATAATACTTGAATGGACTATGACTATGTATTTTTTCCTTGGCTGGCAATACTATTATTTATTTATTTATTCATTATTTCATGTACAATACAGTATTACAGGATGTTGAGGTTGCAATGTGTGTTCTATAAGGGTTTTCCCAAATAAGAGCGAACAAGACATTGTTCAGCTCACAAAACGACATCTTTTTCGCTCTTATTGAATGGACTTAAAGGTTTATTCTCACCGCGGCATTTTAATCGCATCTCTGCGTATGTGTATTTGTCCCATCCCGACCTTCACGCGACCTTGATCGCTTCGTCTCGCGTTAACAATGCAGCCTGAAGAGGGGCATTGTTTCAGAACCTCAGACGAGGAACAAAGACTGTAACGTGTTAACGTCAAATATGTATTCCTGTTTACAGATAAATCAATACGGCGTTTAAACCGTCTCCCATAAGTGACTATATTTAGAAAAGTGCATTTCAGCTAGTCGATCTTCTTTTACTTTCGTTTGAAAATCATTTCTATGGGAGTTTCTCGGAACCCCTAAGAACATTTGTCCTAACGCTTCTTTTGTCCGAATTATTGATTGGCCTAAACTGGTTTTCAGCCGAGTCAGGTAACTACCTGCGGCTAGGTTAGGTTAAGTAAGTATGTATTAAAACAATACAAAAAGTTTTTAAATTTAGGCTTTAGGATAAACGAAAATTCGGACAAACGATGAATTGGGACAAATGACGATTAGGTAATCTAATATAAATCCAATTTTATCATTGTTTTTGTTTGCGGGATATCTACATTTATTATTGTAGCTTGTGATAGTTAAGATTTTTATTGCAAGTAGTGTTCATTAATACACGAAAACGCCCTTTAATGTGACTATGCACAAATAAGTAAATACACGTTACATTAAAAATCAGATGCTGTCTTTGTATAGTAACGAAAGTTTCCAGGTATTGGCTAAAAAAGATATTGGCCATTTATCGATAGACATCCACTAAACGGACATCGGAGCTCAGCTAGAGATGACGCAGGGTGACATAGACTCGTTTGAGAAGAATTTGATCAGGGTTGTATGTAAAGGATAGGACGAAGTGGAAATAGCGGGAAGGCCTTTGCCCAGCAGTAGGACGAGTATCATATCAATGAAAACAAAAGTACCTATTGTATCATTTATTAGGCAACATTGGACTCATGAGTGCAAACGAAACATCTGCGTACTGTTTGTCGCAGAAACATTAGTGAACTCTGTTTATAGGCTTTAAATATACACTGATATTGCTATTCGTGAATGTTTGGCAACGTGTCGCTGTAGTTAATATCAATTAGTTTTTTTCACAATGCGAAAGTTTGTGGACGTATAATGTATGTTTGCTGCTAAATACTTCACGCTGTAACGGCCGTAAGTATTTCAAAACGAGGACAGCTTGAAATCAACATAGGGCATTATCTGAAAAAAACTGCTTCCGTGGGATGGTCAACGCGGACAAATTTACAAGCAGAGGCTAGTTTTACTAATTGAAATTGAATAAAATACTATTTTTATAACGAATTAACTGGCTTGTATTTATAAAAAAATTACTTTAGTACTATTACCATTTGAATGAGGATATAAATAATTACACTCTCGAGTTTCAAACAAATGGTCTCATCTTGGAAAGTGCAACAATTTTTTTGCCTTTATTTAAGTCGCAATGGTGGTCAAAAGTCTGGTTCTACAGAATGAAATTCATTATCCAAGCTCTAGAAATTTGTGCCACCTACAACGTTAATAATCAATAAAATTCAGTACAAATTAACTAAACCAATTTAATATTCGAGCCAAGCTAACGGCTGCCATTACCCGCCCAGAACTAAGTCTCGTTTCAACACGGATCCTTCCAAACAAAGCCACAAATAATTCACCTACATTGTTTACCCAGTTTCGAGATGGAAGTGGGCTTATTTTATTTACCGACAAGTCGATGGCGAGCACTTAAACTAATTGTTTGCAAATTGGGAGCATCAAGACCGAGACGACTCTTCAGGGAGCGCCTTTGATGAGACGTTTTTCAGAAATGTTTTCCTAAATCGAGTTGTAATCGGGAATGACTAGGTACAGTTTGCTGGTGAAATGGTTTTCTCTGCAATTTAATATCTAATGACAACACAACAACGCTTGCTTTTATCTTGGAAGTCGATTAAAGCTGGGTACATACAGAAGAAACGGGAAACTACAAAACTTTAAAATAACTGAATTGGTTACACTTTCAAAAATAAAGTGTTTGAAATTTATCAAGGTTTTTATCAAAATTTTAGTTACTAAAACAGTGTGAGGGTGTGCGTATGACAGTGTTTTTGGTTGCCTATCAAACTGGACACTCCGAGTTGGAAACTGTTGGAATAACTAACGTTCAAAGCATTTCGTACTAATGTTGGATAGTTACCTTTAGACATGTTTTCTAACAATCCGCTAAAACTTTTTGGTGATCTGAATTGTTTTTTTCGTGACATCATAATTCAATTGGTAGTTGAATAATTCATCGCGTTGTAAGATCGATTGCTTAGGTGTAGTATAATAATTCAGTTTTACCTTGATGACCGGTAAGTAAAAAAAATATCGTGAAATATTTTTAATTAATTGAACGTTTATTATTTTTATTTGATTTACCTTGCTCGGAAGGTGCACATACAACTGATATTGCAATTTCAATAACCCCAACGAACAATAATATTGTAATATTATTCCGAGCATCAAAAGAAACTGATCAATAGGACCCCAATACAGCTCCATTCCTTTTGCGATCTTGAATTTGCCAGGTTGCGCCTATAGGTACAGTCAACAGCATAAATAAGTGATCATTTCTGTACCTTGTCGGTTTCAATTGTTTCACAATTTTGTATAAAATTTCTATCACGACGTTAAAGTGACAAGGTACATAAATGATCACTTATTTTTGCTATTGACTGTACACTCTAATCAACATCTAAGATTAATATTTTTCAACAGCAAGCTTACATATTGCAATATGCATGTTGCTAGCTAAGTTATGCTTGGTATAATTATAAATCAGTGACTGTCTTCTATAGTCTGTGTCAATTTAAATTGCCAAAGATGCAAACAAATTAGTACTGTTTGACATCTGAATCGGTTATCGAACCTATGTATAATGAATAGTTATTTAATGTTAAACTTAATGTGGAAGAAAAGATCAAGTGTATAAATCATTGCTAAGACCTCGCTTGATCATCGAGTAATAATGAAAAATTTGTTCGTTTTGTTGTGTTTACATCTTTGCCAATTTCAATTGGCACAGACTATACTTTAGTTTACATTACAAAATATTTATCGTCTCAATATCGTCGCCTAACTGATCTTTAATGCCACCAGTATCAAAATACAAACTATAATAGCTGTAAGAGCAATTAGGGTCATTAAACTCAGTTATTAAAACGTTACAAGTACAAACATTAAATTCTCATGCATAAATTTCTTCCAACATTTCAGTACGATCGTGGCACCTTAAACATTTCAGGTGGAAATTTTAGTTCATAAATTTCAAAAGAGAATGCGAAAACAATTGGAGTAAAACTTTCGCTTCATGAATTTTAAACTGCGTCAGTATTTGAGATGGAACAGTGGAGGGCAAACATGACACTCGCCATTAAGGATAAATACTACCTTGGGCTTGGGAGGATTTGAAGACGTGTTTACGACGAACACTACGTGGGGCGGGCTGGGTTGACAGGCTTATCAGTTGAAATCTGAATTAGCGACTGCCGATACTTGAAATTTCCTTTTGGAATTCATTCCTAAAACACAGTAAGTTAGTAGTAGCAGCATTTCGTAGGTCTGGAGCTTTGTTTGCAGGTGTTCTTATAAAAATATGCACTGAAAAAAAAAATTGGTCGCTTCTAACAATTGCTTGGTCTATTGTTGTGCATAGGCGTCTTCAATCCATACGAACCTAACAGGACGTTAGACGCATCAAATAAGATGTTAGTTGAGTTGCTAAAGAACTTGCTGTTTTTACTATAAGTTTTGTTTGATATAACTAATAACATGAATAGTGTATTCATTTTATGTCAACTAAGAGAAAACCTCTCTTGGTTAGCTCACATTTTTTTGAGTGTGTCAACTGCCGAAGGCGGAGGGTAATGTTTTTGACCTGAGGGCTTATTGTCTAACGCCCTCGCCATCACGATCGTTTTCATTTTGAAAATCGAAGGCTTGTCTGCATACAAAATGAAAACAATTGCTTCACTTTGAAGCCGGTTGTGATTCCGAGTGCGTTAGACAATAAGCCCTCTGTACGTATGTTTTGTGTCTATGGCTCTTTGTTTCCTAAACACTGAACAGATAGCTTGATTTACAAAGCCAGGTGCAGTTAGATTTGTCTTAGCGTCAAGAGTGTCAATGAGTACTTTTTTTTTAATTGTCAAATTGGTGAATTAAAAGAAACATTATAATGGACGACCTTATCCAAACAAAATTTTAAGAGAATTGTACCTACTAACAGTTTTTCCATTTTAATTATTACTGCAAATAAAATTGAAATAAACTTTATAAGTTGAAGTAACAGAAGCTTGTGTTTGATAATCAACGTAATGTCGTATGTATCCTCCATACCATCTAACTTGTTTTATTTAGTAAAGACCTAAAAATGCTGGCATTTCGCCTAAAATTAAAATTTTGTCATTAAAAAAACCATCCATGATGTAAAATCAGGAAAATATTGTGCAAAATGTGGTCTCTAGTTGCTTTATTCACCAGAAAACGCCCGTTTTAGCCAAAAACGATGCATTTTGAGGTTACAAAAGTGTTTACTAAACAAGAAATGTCAGTTGGTATGGACTTTATAATATAGGTCCATAATTTCTTTATATGAATAAACAAAGTTAATAAACGTAATCTGGGTGGCAGATAATAATTTGATTTTACTGAATAAAGTGTCTATAGACTACATAAGGATATTATACAACAACAAGACGTCGAGTCGGACGTACAAATAATTGCTTTACTGCTACCTGATACTGTAGCGTTACCTGACACAGTTAATCATTTCAATTTGTTGTGAAAGAGTGTGACAGCTCCTTATAAATGCGAGCTCTATCCTTTGTACTCACTGTTAACTGCAAAGCTATGTCATGGAAATCCCCTATGATAGGAATAAAACTGTAGTTTAAACCCGTGATAACCAAACTGACAAATTGCTTTAATACTTTCTCATCATGTGTACGTATATCGATTTACACTTTAAATTTTTAGGGTTCAATACCAAATGATGAAAACGGAATTCTTATAAGATGACTTTGTAGTCCGTCTTTCTATTCGTCTACCTGTCTGTTATTTTGTTTTCGACCCTTTTTTCTAAAACGGCTTAAGTTATCGGGTGAAATTTGAAATATTTGTAGTATTTACTAGGCCCAACAAAGCCACATCTGTAGAAATAAGAAATTTGTAACTATTTATATTTGCAGCGAAAAACTCTAGAAACCGAAAAAAACAATGTTCTAACCTGTCCCTATATGTAGACCCTTTATTTCAGAAACTAAAAGACGATAATTTAGATAATAAAGATAATCTATATTATAAAGAAAAATAACAAAATTGCTCTAAAACTTATGGTTTTTTAGACAAAACATAAAATCTGTCAAGCGGTAAACAAGGTAGCCATCAAACAGCAGCAGAACTTTATGTAGTTTCTAATATTTCATACAAATACGACGTAGGTGCGGAACCCTCGGTACCTTCTCGAGTCCGACACGCACTTGGCCAGATTTTATTGTTAATACTGGCTGTGAACAAATCAAATTCTACCCAACTTGAGCCAGCTTTAGGCGTGTATAAAAATCCCGTTCTGCATCGAAACATTTTCTCAAATAGTTTTCCTGCTAAACCGTCACACACACGCATATCTGGCAGAATATAAAGCCGGCCACACATAATCCCCGGCCTAAACCGTAAACGGCCCATTTTTCCGACTAAATCCATCAAAACGATGTGTGAATGGGCCTTCATGCCAAAGTTATTAATCTACCCTCTTTTATGTAAGAGATGTCGTAATTTGATATCTTGAGTCACTTGATATTAATTAATCAATGTATTATGAAAGGGTGGGAGTCACAATGTGTGTAGAAGTCTGTAAAAACGTGCGTGCTGATGTTTGTGAGTTTACACGCTTCGTTCATTTTTGTGTTTTAAAGAGTTAAATTATCATTACGAATTTACAGTAACAAGATGATAACATTGTTTCACTTTTTTTTTATTGTGTATCCAACCTTAGACTCGCTTCTCACTCAACCCTTAAATTATTATAAGTTAATTAGTTATTAAGTATTTGCCTATTAAACTTTCTCTACTTAATTACGTTAATTTGTAATTATGTCAAGACGTAAATAAAACTAAAATTCGTATTAGATTTGGATAAATGAGAGCACTGCTCAGTGCTCAGCTGCCGTAATGCACGTGGCTAACTGCACGATACTAGAATAAGCATTTTAAATTTAATGTGGTTACCAATAGAGTATATAATGCTTTGATTACTACATTGCAGTTAGCCACCTTATTTAGTATTAGGTACGGTAGTCAGGGTGAAGAAACCAAAAATATGTGACCCTAGACGAGTTGCATTCGGCGAATGTTATCGCTATCGAAAATTAATACGATTGACGTAAGTTGTTAGTGAGCCGCGTCGAGAACTTAATGTCACTTTTGTCAATTTTCGATAATCGTTTACTTTAGAGTTAATTTAGCGTTAATCTCAAACTACTCTGCCTACGAAGCTAGCGGTCCTGGGTTCAAATCCCGGTAAGGGCAGATATTTGTGTGATGAGCGCGAATATTTGTTCCTGAGTCATGGATGTTTTCTATATATTTAAGTATATATTTATCTATATAAGTATTTATATCGTTGTCTAGTACCCATAGTACAAGCCTAGAGCTTAGTTTGGGTAGTTAGGTCAATTGGTGTGACATTGTCCCCTGATATTTATTATTATTATTTAGATACCTTTTAGTTTTACTGATTGTGTTTGTTGTGTCGCAGTATGTTTTTGTCGAAAAAAATATGTGTTTGGGTTTTAGTTTAAAATAGACTCAGGAACAAATACTTGCGCTCAACAGCAAAAATATTTGCCCAAACTAGAAATCGACCCCGCAATTGCTTGTTTCACAGGCAGCGTCAGTATCAACTACGTCACTAATTTGTAAAATGATTCAATTTTATCTCCAAAAATTGCTAGTTCATGAAAATATTGTACTTACCTAATTCTTTACTACCATGTCTAAATTTTTATTTCTAATCTAATATATGTCACTCACGTACGGTAGACAAGTTGAAATCTAAAACTCCAAGCCTCTAACTCTTCAACAAGTTTATACGTAATTAACTATTGCGCAACTTCCTATTGTCAGGCCGAAATCTAGGGCTCCAAGCAAGTTGTTGAAACTACCAAGTTTCGAGTGTAAAGGAAACATGGCTGGTGCCGAGTAGGAGATTGAACAACTTGCATAATTTGAGCATCTTGTTGACATAAAAGCTATTGTTGGTTGTGGCGTGTAAGTTTCAGCAGCTATTATATGCAGAAGGTGCTAAGTTTACCTGACTGCTTGCTTAATTAAGCCCAAACGTTTTGTTTTGTATCGTACACGTGTAGGTTCTACCAATCAGATTAATTGTTGAGCCTATAATAGAATGTTGCCAATGATAACGGTGACAACTTAGGAACATAACACATTGATATTATTATATTATAAGGAGTGACAATTAATAACCTAGCTAATATGGTTTAAATTAAATCAGGTTTCCTTGTTAAACATAAGTAATCGTAAAGATGTTGGGACTGTACGCATATTTTGGCTAATAGACAAGCATATTATTTTTCTTTAAATATAATTGAAATGTGAACATGATTTCTTTGACCTAATCTGTACCGTTTAATAAAATATATTGAAATTGATCTTGAAGTGCTAATACTGGTGAATACTTGGACATAAATTAACAATGGGGTAATTCAAGTTGTATTCTACAGAGCTAACTAAGACTGCATAAATCTGTCAAAATGCATGGAACTTACTCAGGGAAAATGCATGTCAATTCAAGTCAATACAGATTTTTTGTTTCTTGCAGTGTTGTTAAAGGACAAATTTCAAACGAGGAACAAAAAACAAATATTTGTAATTTACATTTAAGACAATATATGATTACCTACATCAATGATTAAGGAGCATGGCTTCAACATTTAAACACCATGTGGCTCTTGTTGTTAAAAATACAAACTCTAAACCATCAACAATATAAAGATCTGCACAGAAGATATCACGGCAACGATGCGCGTTTGACAAAAATGGATTACCTCATCTCAGTAATGCGACACTACCACTCCCGTATACTTTATACGTACAGCTAGTTCAGTTCCCTGACGGATTCCCGATACATGCGAAGATATTCAGATATGAAATAGGTAGAATTGCGACAGCGAAGGAGAAGTTCACTGAACAAAGGTTGTAATTGTTTTGAATAAGCGTCTTGTTTTCATACGAACCTTACAAGAGCTTGGATATACTCGTAATAATCAAATAAGATGTTAGTTAAATTATTAATTAACTTACTTCTGTTACTAGCTTTGGTTGATGTAATAGATATCTATAACTGTTGATATAAGGCCATTAAGAACCTAAAATTTCCAAGCTTTTTCCTAACTACTCGTACTTACAACTAGATACTGTAAACTACTAGCTATAACTAGTTATTACTTAAGAACTAGCTACCTACTATTAGATGATGCGGAATTTGTCAAAAAAATCTATTCTAAATCACCTCACCCAGCTGACGCTTAGCAACGGCGAAATGCAGAAAGACGAAGAATATCACAGTTACTTTCTCGGAGGCAGTAAATTTATTTGATTTCATGGGTGTATCATTTTATGAATATGATATCCATATTTTATATTTCCATAAATCGCTACAACACATGGTTCGTAGGGATGAACCGTCTTCTCATACTCCTCCTATAATAGATATATACTTACATATTTTAGTATTAGAAATTCATCGAATTTTGCTTCATGATAATTGTACAACCGAATATAGTACTAAAAAGTTTTTGCAAACCCAAAATTCAATTCTATTGCAAAAATAAATACAAAAGTAAAAGTCAGAAAAGGATCCACCTTCAAATCTGCCGCATTATTACTACGCATCCTTCCGTAGCGTCCTTATAAAAAATACAGCCAACTCAAATCCTACGTTGTCACGTTATGTATGTCTTAAGATGGCGCCACACTCCTTTCAACGGGTCCCTGAAAAATGGCGTCATTGTAAACGTCACGGCAATTTTGGCGTCAATATTTCAAATTCAGGGAAGCGCCGGAGCCGTGCGGTGCGTAAATCAGGAGTAATGTGGAACTGAGGAATATTTGTTCCACAGTCAGAAATAATCTTGGGACAACAATGTAGATTTTCTTTTGTTTTGTACACTAGTGGGACGTCAGAATTTGAGATTGTTTACGTTACGAAGCCTTTGGGTGTTGTAATAATATTTTGTCAAGTACCTAAGAGTCTACCCATTCTCGCGCATAACGCGAAAGTTAATGTAGTAGCGGCTCCATGGGACTCTAAACCGTAAATTGGTTAATAGGATACCTACATTAAGATTAGTTAACAATGTACGAGTACATACTTAAAATGGAATTCTAGACATGCTACGGATTTCTGGAGTTACAATGAAATAAATATTATGCGCTTTACAGAATCAGTTTAGTCTTCAGAACATGCCAAAAAAAATACATGCATTCATCCATACATAAACTTGACGCAGCTGGGTAAAAACATCAAAAGAAGAAAGTCAAACGGCGTTTCATCTAAAATTTGGATTTAATCCATTTAGCACTCACGATTGAACTATTTTCGTTTTATCCATTCAATATGTTAAATCAAACATTGTTATTTAACAAGCCACAGGATATTTGTCTGAGTGAAATTTCATTACGCGTTCGGTCTCGCCCGTAAGATGGCGACGATGTATCAATGTCAGGGAGACAGCGCGTGACTGTTGGTTTCTACGGGATCAACGCTGATCTATTGAGTTTACTTTAACCTAATATGTTGGTACTTTAGACGCACTTTTTTTACTATACAGGCTGAAAAATTACGTTGTTAAGTAAGGTTTTAAGAGTTGAAAATCTTTATGTTTTTTTTGTGGTTATGAACTTTATAAATAGCTTTAAAATTAGCTTATATCATTAAACTAGCTTGTGCCCGCGACTCAAAAATTCGTTATTTTGCCATCCCACGGGATTCATTTCTACAAACTACACTCTTTCCCTGTGCCAAACTTCAGTCAGATCCGTTCAGCCATTCTGGCGTATTTGAGAAACAAACATCTCAACTTTCGCATTGATAATATTAGTAAGATAAGATAAATATCAAGGGACAATTTTACACAAATTGACCTAGTCCCAAACTAAGCTCTAGACTTGTACTATGGGTACAGTCAAGGACTTTAATTGTTATGCCACTATGGAACCCTGTCATAATGACAGCGTCAAACCACATGAAATAAATTACGCCAAAATTAATGAATAACGTTATGCGACAGGGTCCCATAGTGGCATAACAATTAAAGTCCTTGAGTGCGCTATACAATGATAAACATACTTGTATGGAGAAATACATACGTCGGTGGCCTAGTGGGTTCAGGGGTCAACCCATTTGAACTTCCGCGGGCACCATGTATCTATGAGTTTTTCTAACTTAACTATATTAAACGATGCTCTTCGGTGAAGGAAAAACGTGAGGAATCCTGCACAATCGAACAGCTAAATGTATGCGAAAGGGCCCATCTGTAAGATAAGCTAAGGTAAGACCATTCTACTCATCCCAGAAACCTTAAAAAGACTAAAAGCTTTTAACAAGCTATAGTGTAGTATCTGGGAGGCCGAACGTGGTTCGGGTTGAAACATAATTTTCCCGAAGATGTACTTAACAGATCGATAGTTAGATTAATTACAAATATGTTAATTTTGGTCGTATATCAAAGTCTAGATTTTTTGGCGTGTTTTAATTGTTTATTTTATATGTTGTAGAATGCAGAATGATACGTTGTCGTTAAGTATTAAATGCGTATTACGTATACAAAAGAAATGCTTTAAACAGAACAGTTGAGAGTATAAAATACAGTATGTGGCCTAGAATAGGGGATAATATTGAAAACAGAGACTCTCTAGAGTATCAGTTTTATTTTCTGATAAGATCTCATTTAACCAAAACCCATACATTAACACAACAAGAATTTAAAGTTACGATTCATAATCAGTATATTATTGCAAAACGATAATATCGCTAACGTTGTCAATGTCGTGGTACAGGGGAATTGTCAAAGAGACGTTCTAGGTTCCGTGTAGCTCCGAATAAGTACGATGCATTGAGTTGGTCTGAACTATTGCATTGTTTGCATTACATCAAATTTACGATTAATTTTGTTAGAAAAAATCTAAATGTAAAGTTTTGATTTTAATTAGTTGGAACCATAATGATTCAATTACTAGTGACCTTCTGACGGTATAGGGTAGTATCGCTGAGACCCACACAGAGGAGTTGGTAGTATTGTAGTTGATAATAAATGAATCACTTTTTAATAATTTATGTGTTTTAATATTTATTTTCGGAAAATATAGTTACAAGAATATAACTGAATAAGAATATAAGTAATAAATTATTTTAATGAAGGTAAGGTACTCAGACACGAGATCTCGTGTCTGGTTCTATTGAAATTTTCTAGAGAATGAGCTTAAGGATCGATATCCGAATAGATCAAACAATTTTGAATTTGGAAAGATTTAGATCGAAATGTAAGAGTGGCTAGGTACGTAAAAAAGGAGGTTCTAACAACCTCGTTACAACCTATAGAGCCTCCGTTTTCAATATTATCCTCTATTGTAGGCCACACACTGTATATGTAGATATGTCTTTTTAAAGGACACAGAAAATATGACAACGATAAAATTTACTTTAATCGACATATAAAACCGACTTTTTCCAATGAATATCAATGCCTTACGCCGCCGTCGAGTATTATGGAGTATTAACAATAAAAATGTGATAAAGACGATAACCTTTATTACTACTTGCCTTAAGGTCGCATTATCTTCGTCTTTGAGAGCTCATTAGAAAAAACAGCTTTTTAACTTAAAAAATACCTCGCAGTTTCTATTAAAATGCTAAAAAACCGCGCGGTTCAGAGACCATTAAACTAATAAACCAAAGCCAATGTTAGACAGCTCAGATGGAAAAGTCCGTGACGTTAGGAAAGTCTATCGATTGTATATACATTCTCGGAAGATACAAAAATTATGCTAATTTCGATCATATATTAGGCTAAGCTCATGGGTCTCTATTCCACAGTATAAATCCGTATTGCACTCAACGTGTTATCGCATTGCTTTTAACTCGGCTGCCATTACTGTCAAGTAAATAAGAGCTATCGTTACGCTGACAAAACGATAATCTGTCAAAGGTCATAATGATGGTTTGAGTGACTAGATTAGATCACCTGGTTTCAAACTCCCAACCTTTGACGTGTTTTCCACTAGGCCGCCATTACTGTCAAGTAACAGCGGCCAAATAAATAAAATTAAATAAGAGCTATCAAAACGTTGACAATACGATAACACGTCAAACACGATTTGGTTTTTGACCGTGTTGAATAGAGCCAGGCTCAGGTATCCGCCATTTTAAGATGTTCTACAAGTAGAGGTCTGAATTAAAATCCATGTTTACGGCGTTAGGGTGGTGCCAAGTCCAGAAAATTCGAAAATCTCGAAAACTCGAGGTATCTTCGGTTTTTTTTTTATTAATCAAAAACTCTAGGTTTAAGAGCAACTTTCTACCAAAACATAAAACATATTCTCAAATATTCAAAAGTGGCGTATACCCAACCTTTTACAAGAGGAAATATTTAAGTTTGTAAATCTAATTAACATTTAAAAAAAACGTAAAATTCGCTAATCTGTGATACGGTAGCTTACGTTTGCGGTAAAATTGAAGAACGAGACAGAAATTAATCACCTTTGTTAACGATGTCGCTAATTTCTTGCCTAATTAACGTTTAAATGAAAATGTTAATTATTATGCGATACATTTAATCCAAGCTTTCCTTGTATACTGTAGTACTGTTAAACACCGACCAAACCGCCGCGTTTTTCCAACAGAAAATGTTTTTTTCTCTTGAAGTAACAGCGATAAAATATTTGTTAAAGTCGTTGCTATAGAAACGAATGAAGTATTCATCAAAGGAGCGCCTCACACGCATATTTCAATTTAACATATTTCTGTACATTTTGGTACATTCCGACTATGGTGTGAAATATAAGAAAATAATATGAAGATTTGTTTGTTTCTGAAGTGGGTTTTACGTTTCCTATATCATTCAGTTTCATCTTTTATTATTCTGAGCAAAATTTCACTAACAAGAGTTAGAATTAAATTTGTAAAGTTAGTTTAGGTAGGTTCAAAGTTTACGTAGAATGTATGCTACATTTGCATATAACGTTTAAATTCTCAAAGTAATTATAACTTTAATGTTTCATATTAGTCGCGTAAAATGTTTTGTTTCAAGCGTTTTCTTTAGCTCTTATAACCACGTTTATAGCATTGTAATGGCCAATATAAATTAAGCTGCAATATGTGCTCATAAATTTACCTTTGAACTAAAGAGTTAATTTAAATCTGAAATTACTTAAATTATACTTGACTAACAAAGAAGTATTAAAAATATTTTCATTAAAGCTAAATGGAATTGGATTCGACTTTAATGACACACAGACGTACTATGAACGGCTTACTTACTTTATGTACTTACATCAAACGTAGTTTAAAAACTGTCCATGCACAACATTTATTATACTTGATCAACATTCATCATGCTTTAGGCATTAAGTCCGCCTTTTTGTACATTTTTGAGTTGATAAATATCAAACTCCAAAATTTCCTTGAAATGTGGTATACGAAATTAAAACTTAATTCGAACAAATTAAGTTTTAATTTCGTATGTTACCAAATTTTAAAGATATATTGGAGTTTGATATTTATCAACTCATTTTCATAAAATACTTTTTGCGCAAAAAAGCTCCAATTAATTAACTAATTAAAAAGAAAAAGTGTTTCTTCAGTCCGCCTGTACGTACATGGTTGCAAAAGTCCCTTTTAGAGCATGAGAATAGATAAATACAGAGTCAACTTAAATAACCCAACGTCATCAACAAAGAACTTAGAGTAAAATTACCCCCTATGATTCGATGCCTATCAATAATCGATATCTACGCGAGCAAATAATTATGGGCCAATTATGTGAGCGGCTATTCTTAATAACAGGTTTCACAGCGATTTATTATACGAATAAAAATTGATTTGCGGTTATAATAAAATTTAACCATACATCAGCTACAATTACACTTGACAGGAAGTTTAATTATTGTGTTTTAAAGCACAAGTATTGTATATAAAGCATAAATTTTTGAGCCGAGAGCTATTGCAGCGACGCAATGTAACACGCAATAAAATTGAGCCTTAGCACCACGTCTTCGAAATTGCCAATTTGGACGCATAAAACTTAATCTTTATAAGACGTGATTTACCCCTTGGCCATTTATACAAGGTGACTTCAAATTTACCTTCGAAGTTATGGGCTAAGTAAGCCCTTCTAACGTCTACTATAAGCCGCCTAGCAAAGGCTCCAGCTAAAGCTCTTTATCTCAGCTTTAGTACACTATTTTAAATTATTTTAACGAAGAAATTAAAAATGAATAAGGTTTCTATGCAGTTTTAAGAATATGCTAGCTACTTTTATAAGCACGAGTATAACCGAGGCATGGTGAATACAAGACAAAAGGTTGTACGGGGAGTTTGGTTTACGGTATTCGTTTTTAGAGTTGTCCCGAAATCTAGTTCCTTTTTAGGGTTCCGTTTCGAAAGAGTGTCAACGGGACCCTATCACTAAACCTCCGCTGTCTGCCTGTCAAGTAAAGAAAAAGAAAACAAGTCAAAAGTAGGATTTAATCAGCAAAAACAATTGTTTTTTTTACACTAGGTACGTATGTAATATCAACTATGAACATCTTTATTATGCTGATTAAATCCTACTTTTGACTTGAAAATTTTTCTTCTTTTCATTTTTTCCAACAAAAACTTTTCATATCTCGCAATATATTGATCCTATAAGTATGGGAATGGTCTCATTCGATTCAGCGCAAAAAATATATGGAAAATGACACTTCACTCACCTAGTAAAATTTCCCCCTTGCCCATATCCGCCCCAAATGGGGGTAGGACGCCTAAATTTTGGTAGGACTCGGCAGATCCTCATTTCTAGTGCCAAGATAAAGTTATAAACAAAGTTTCATTCATGAACATATTTTGCCTTCAAAATATACTATTTTTACTGTATTACTTAAGAAGCCATAATATTGAGCAAATTTTATGTTTTCTAGCTTCATAAATAATATTCGCAGGCAAA
The DNA here is from genome assembly GCA_948252455.1 of Acleris cristana. NCBI lineage: Eukaryota > Metazoa > Arthropoda > Insecta > Lepidoptera > Tortricidae > Acleris > Acleris cristana. Next base: position 6,280,662 of record OX411782.1, on the reverse strand, counting down.
ATAAGGAATTTATATTTTACTAAGTGAGGTTTTGCGGTTTTACAAACAGGAAAGAGCTTCGAATTTTAAAGCAGATTTTCTATTAAGAGATACATTTAAAATTGCGTTGCGGTTTACGCTGGCATGAATTTCTGCCTTTATTAAACAAATAATATAAACTCACATTTTTAAACGCATAGCAGTATTTGACTAGCTCGATAATAGTGCCGTGATATTAATTGCAGGATATTAATTCAGTCAAATAAGTTTTGATAGCCCATTGAAAAACTAATGAAACTTAAGCACGTTACTTGACATGACAGCGCAACATGTTATAATACTACTAATAAAAATAATAGTGTACTTAATGGTAATTTACGTGTAATGTAATGTCTACACATTTAAATAATCTTTTTTTTACTCAATTAAATTGTAAGTATTACTGTGTCTATTGCAAAAGATTTATGATTTGTTTGAGAGATTTCGTGTTTGATAGCTTTAATATATCATTAAATTTATTTATTTAATATTTGTTGCACAAACAACGCACAAATCCACCAGTCGACCAATTAATCAAGCAGAAACCAAGGAATTTGGTACACAGAAAAACAAAGACAGAAAAAAAAGCAAAGAACATGTTAACAAAATATTTAATACCAGTAAATAATAATCAAAATGTGCATGTATTGTCATTCTTCGCTAATTTAATCAAATTAAAGGAAAGGAAGTTATCATTTATTAAATGTTTACATGCAATTGTGTTTATTTTGGCAATTCTGACCGCCGTAATAAAATTGTTTTTATATCTCAGTCATAATATGTCTACGTAAGACCTCATAAAATGCATAATGCATCAGATTCAGTTCATCACTTTCTTGGAAGTTTGGCAATCAAATCAAATTTGCCCCTTTATTGAAAAAAAAAACCACCTTCTACCCGTGCTAGGGGTTAGAAAAAAATCATTTAGGGATAGTAAGTTATGTATATTTAAAAATCACCCTGTACCTGATATACCACATTCAAATTATGCACCTTTTTATGTACAATTAACAACATAGTAATTTCGCTAATGTAATTGTAAAACCTTAATTGTAATAAAATGTTGTTAAGAACTGAACCGACTCAAATTACTATGTAGTGCAAAAAAAAACAATTTGTACAAAATAACACAAAAATGTAAAATCAAACAACGACAATTGGTTATTTTTGCCAGTTAAAAAAGTAACAAAATATGTCCTGCATCCGACGCGACCCGAAAAGTGTAAAATAACAAGCGAGGTCCAGTGCTCAGGCCCTGCAAAGACGAATGGCGATATCTCAGACAAAACTCCTGTAGTAAGTGCAACCTTATTAGTAACGGGAGAGGATTGAATCTGCTTTTGCTATTGAATTTGAGATACTGCCTATTGGCTTTGAGGGCAGAGTTGTTCTGTGAAAGAAGGGCAAATACGTACTTCCGCATTTATAACCATTACTCGCTCGCTGACCACTCGTATGAAACCTTATGAAACTTAAACATCCTTTGTCACAGACTTGAAAAAAGAGCACGTTCTCGAATGGTCTGTTTATTTAAAAGGACTTTAAAAAAGAAGGCGGTTTACAATCCGTAAGGAATTGAAAGTCACAAGCTTTTATTTAGCTTCACTATTTAGTTTGCGTTAAGGTCAAATCTTGAATGTCAATTTTGAACCAGGGGACCTAATATGGTTGCGTTTATCGCGTGACACTGTGGATAAGGTACCTATATCCGTCACCTTCTGGCACATAGATAAGTACGAAAGTGACGGATGCTTTATCCACATTTGACACAGTAGACGCAGCTATACTAGGCCCGCAGTGCTCAGATTCTACACGGTAAAACCTTATTGTTTTCGACGTGTTTCCATATCGTCAACGTTTTATAGCTCTTATTCACTTGACAGTAATGGCAGCCGAGTTAGAAACAATATTAATAGCGATGCCACACGAGCGTTGCGGGTGCGTCGCGTCGTCGCAACGCTGTGATTTTAACAAAGAGTAACGCGTAAGAGTAAGTCTAGTGTTTCAACGCATCGTGTGGCATGTGATTATAATAATATAATTATGTATAGAACAATGCAGCGGCAACGACGCAAGGCACCGGCAACGCCCGTGTGACACCTCTCTTAGGTTTTAACGTGTAAAATCTCGGCCCAGTTTCCGTTAATAGCTAAAATTCGGAATACAAATACCCTATACCCGGGATGGTCAGCTACGACGACGAACGTAGCGAGAAGTGTTAGGTTGAATGGTGTTCAAAACAGCTTTTTACGGTAACTTTCTATGTTATAAAACCCGATGAGAGAAAGATAAAAAAACAGAAAGAAGACAATGTAGTAAAAAGGTAAACAAAAAAACAAATAATACTAATCTTACCATTAAAAACTTTTTTTTAATTATTAAATTAGTGAAATATGAAAGATAGATAGTAAATTACTTCTAGGTACAACATTAACGAAATTTAAGCCTTCACGCCATCAATTATTTCTCGATGATTGAAGCCGTTTCACTGTACAATGAACAGTATTAACTTCACAACGATATTGTTCGAGCATTCACTCATAGGTGTATAATTTTAATTGGAATCGGTATATGAATTGCGAACAATGCGGAGTAACCGCGACGATCCAGTGCATAAATGCGACGTGATGCAGATTTAATGACCCTTGCATTGTGCATTTTAAGTTCCATCCAATACGCGTTATGGTGCGGAACAGATTTTGCTTTCACGGATGAAAGAGTCTGCAAATATATTTTAGAAACTTTTAAAACGTAGGTCGTTAGAGTTGAGGCTTCTATAATTTTAGTACTTTTTTTAAATATTAACGTGATTATGAACCATTCAATGTTTCAGATCCCTTAAAGGGGTAAGTTCGCTTTTGTGCATTTTTTCTAATTTGTAGTTTTGTATTTTTCTGTTTGTAGGTGTTAACTATAAAATAAAATAGGCTGCAGCGATATACCGACAAACAAATCCATTTATTTTTCAATGACAAATCCATCAATATTTTACATACTATGACATAAGTCAAATTCAAAAATTACTTTTTTATTATATGCCAGTGTCTATTTCCAACATCCTCCAAACAACAAAGAAAATAATATACAGGAAAACATAACAACCCCTCCGCACACGACAAAAAAGTAAATAATTAACAAGTAATTAATAAAAACAAAAGTTAACTCAGCACGCTTTTCCCACTGTCTACTCTTGACATTTAAAGTAAGCGAATAGACCTTGGTTACAAAATAAAATACATGTAAATATACACATGTTAAAAAAAAAAAAAAAAACCTAGTCTTTACTTACATTAGCGGTTGCACATATCGCATTGTCATCGTTTAAGCTAAGTTCTAGCGGGTGTAACTTTTGACTAGGTCTTACCTTGTCCCCTGTCGCTGTTCTTAGCTTCACCACTCTTGTGTGACCATCGGCCCCCGGATATACTTCTTTTACTATGCCAACAGGCCAATTTATTCTCTTCTCACCAGAGTTTATCAACAAAACGTCTCCAATTCTGGGTTCTGATGCTTTCTTACTACCTTTACTGACTAATAATGAAGTGTACTCGTTCCTAAAACGTTGTCTAAAATCGTTACGTAGCTTTTGAAGGTAACGGTACCTTAAATTAATATGTTGTGTGTCAATCATGTCTAAATCTGGCACGTCGCTACTGGGTAAACCATGTAAAAACATCATTGGTGTAAGTGGCCTCAATAAATCTGGATCATTTGACACGTATGTCAAAGGGCGACTGTTTACGACTGCCTCACAGTCGCATAACAACGTGGATAGTTCCTGTGATGTCACGCACATCTTTCCCAGCATTCTTTTCAAAATATCTTTGACAACTCTAATTAGCCGTTCCCACCAACCACCCCACCATGGCGCACCAGGGGGTATAAAATGCCACTTGATAGCTTGAGCCGTGGTACTGGCTTCTACTTGATGCCAATCAATCTTATGAAGTAGGTTTGCTGCTCCTCGGAAGTTGGTACCATTATCGGTATATATCGTGCTTACTCTTCCTCTCCTTGCTATAAACCGCCTTAAAGCCATCATAAAATCTGCAGTAGACAGGGAGCTTGTAAGTTCCAAATGAACTGCTCTATATGTCGCACACGTGAACAAAACGATCCAAACCTTCTGTCGATCTCGCAGATATAAGGGCCCAGCTAAGTCTATTCCGGTGATTTGAAATGCAGTGGCGCCTGTAAGCCGGTTAGCAGGTAATGGAGCTTCGGGCATATCGTAATGTTTGCTTTTAAACCGTTTACAAATTATACATCTCGACAACACTTTCTTACAAGCACGCCTTACACTAAGAATCCAAAACTTATTTCGTAAATCCGTCATTAGTGTAGGTGCGTTAGCATGCAACAGCGTTATGTGCCTCTGTTCAATTAAACGTTCTACAATCTGGTGTTTTCCAGGTAAGAAAACTGGACTCTTAAAATCTTCACTTTCGTTCATATTGTCCAATCTTGTCTTAACCCTTATAATGCCGTCGCTATCTTTAATAATATTCACGTTTCCCGGTATGGCATTACTATCATAAAAATATTCTTCTTGTAAAATCATTATCACAACTTTTTCAGCGTGTATGAACTCATTGTTATTTATATAAGTGGTTCGTACGTATTCTTTTCGTACTCTCGGGCTCATTCTTAATAACCATGCCACTAAACGTACTATCTTCGTATATTTTGAGAATTTGGTGAGATAGGAACTAAATTTCGGTACGCTTGAGTCTGTACACGCAACTGAAGTTCGCTTTTGTTCGCATGTGACGGCTTCTTCGTCCATTTCAAGCGTTGAGATATTTGATCTTGGCCAATCTGTGAAATCGCTTCGTAGCCAGTCTGGGCCTTCCCACCAACGTTGCTCTAGGAACGTCTGTGCGTTACAGCCGCGAGATGGTAGGTCAGCGGGGTTATAACACCCTGGTAAGTGATGCCAATCTTGTTGCCTGGTGTTCATGCGTATTTCTTTGACTCTGTTGTTGACAAAAGGTTTATATTGTACATCGTTGTGTAACCACGCATAAACAACGGCAGAGTCAGTCCAGCAATAAACTTTGCACGGCGACAGCACTTCTATGTTTTGAACTTCCCTGTACAGCCGCGAAGCTATTAGCGCTCCCATCAGTTCAAGTCGAGGTAACGACATCATTTTCTTTGGTGGCGCCACTCTATTCTTTGCGATGATGAGTTGCACGTGAACCTTTTTTCCTAATTGAGTCCGTAGGAAAATGCAACCCGAGTACGCGTGTTGACTTGCATCCGAGAACACATGAATACTTGCCTCACATTCCTGTACAACAAACATTGACAGTCTTCTTGGTATTTGGCACTGTTCTATAAAACTTGAAGTCTCGGTCCATGCTTTAAACTGATCGCTTAGTATGTCAGGTATCTCTTCGTCCCAACCAATGTTATGTTTCCACGCCTGTTGTGTCAAAAGTCTGGGTATGAGAGTTACTGGACAGACAAACCCTAATGGGTCAAAAACCTGTTGCGTAATGGACAGCAACACCCTTTTAGTGACTTTACTCGGGATGCTTTTCTTAAACTTTGTATCACAGAATAAAGTGTCATCATTTGTGTTCCATGTTACGCCCAATACAGATATTTCTTGACAGTCTTGACACTGTGTAATTGGTTTTGGAGCCGTCACCCATTCCCTTAACTCAAACTTTCCCATTAACATAACGTGTTTAGCTTGGTGTATGAATCTATCCAACTCAGCCTCTGTATTAAAACTCGCAATACAATTATCCACATAAAACGAGTGCCTCAATATTCTTGCTGTATCTTTGAATTCATCTTCGGGCCACGAGTCCAAATGATAGTTAATCGTTGCCGCCAATAGGAAGGGACTGCAGGTCACTCCAAATACAACTCTGTTATGTTGGTACGTTACTACTTTTTCACATGTCTCTGGATTATCCCACCATAGAAATTTTAAGAATTTGCGATCTTCTTCTTTCAAGGAGATCTGTAAAAATGCCTTTTTAATATCAGCAGTAACGCCGTAAGTACCAAGTCGAAAAGCTATCAATAATCTTGGTATAAGCTCGATCATATTAACACCTCGGTCAACGCAACTGTTAAGAGAAACTCCATTCTTATCTTTTGCAGAAGCGTCAAATACAGGACGAATCTTTGTGGTGACGCTGGATAACTTTATGACGCTATGATGCGGTAGATAGTGGCCGGTTAATTTGCTATCGTCGAAAACTCGTTGAATAATGCCATTTTTCACCCAATCATTGAAAACCTCGTCATAACCGTGTAGGTATCCAGTGTTCTTTAACTTATTCGTCACTGACTTCAGTCTTGACAGTGCTTGCTCGTAGTTAGAGTCAATATTTACGGCATCTTCCGTCCACAACAGGTTTACTTCGTATCTTCCTTCCTCGTTCACTTTTATTTTATCGTTGAAGGCTTTCAATTGTTCTGCTTCTAAAGTTTGACGTGTTTTTTGCATATAGGGATCTGTAATACCTAAAACTTCCATGTCCCACATGTCCTGTGGATAACAAAATAATGTATTTGTCTTAGATCCCGAAGAAGTTGTTATTGACGGCCCTTGCACAGTCCAACCTAATTTTGTTTTTACTGCGAGCAGGTTATCTCCAAGCTGTAATGTCTGCGCGTCAATCATTATAGCACCTAAATAATCACATCCAATAAGAAGGCCTATTTCCATTTCATCACAATCGGTGTCACTTAAAGTTATATTCATGTTATTTAATTTGTGCATCAAATCAATATCGTTTAATTTAGGGAGGCTTCCACACAGTTTGCGCTGCTCCAGGCAGGTTAGTATCAAACCGAAAGAGCTATCGAGATTATTTACACTTACCTGTACGCGTCGATGTGGCTCACATTGTTTCTCCATACCTCCAAATAACGAATGTCCCAAGGATTCGGTGCCAACCACTTTAAGGTTCAGTTCTTCGACAATATTGGTCATCACGTAAGAACGTTGTGAGCCGCTGTCAAGCAGCGCGCGTACCTTTTTTACCTTGCCGTTATTCTGCACTTCTACAATTAACGTCTGTAAAAGCGTAGTTTTATTTTTAAGGCACAAACATTGATTTGAATTTATTTTGGGATTGTTTATTTTTGGTTTATGCAAGTCTGGACACATAATGACAAGATGACGTTTGCTGCATGACAAACATGACACATAGGCTCTATTACGACAAAACTTCGACATATGACCTTTTTTGAGGCAAATGTAACAAGCACTGTTTTTCTTCAAAGCCTCTTTTTTTTCGTCCAAAGACATTTTACCTGCTTTGTTACATTCGACTACTGTATGCGAAGTTTTGCTACAGAAATAACATATTTGACACGTACCTTCTGTTTTCTTGCTTACTTCCTTTACTTCAGTTGAGACTATACAAGCTGCTGTGGGCGTTTTCTTGGTGTTCTCACGAAGGCTGCTATATGATGAACTCGACGGCCCTGTATTAAACTCTGACCTCGAAAGCCTAATTCGTTCTTCTGATTCGACCTCGCACCTTAAAAACGTTAAAATCTGTGAAAGTTGATCAGAACATTTAGATTTTTGTGCCCGCGATCTACCCCATGCTAGTAAAATACTCTCAGGGAGTGCCGATTCGACTAGTGGGAAAAGCATTGCCTCGTACTTATCCTTAGTCACACCTAACGAATCTAATGCCTGTAAATACGTCATTAATTTGTCGTACAACGACCTAGTGTCCATTAAAAAGTCTCCTTTTGCTTGACACAACACCAGTCTCAATAGCTCGCGCACGTACGTCTCCACTAGCACCTCCTCTCTGGCGAAACGGCTCTTCAGATGCTCCAAGGCTGTATGGTAGCTCTTTCCAGATGGGGGGAAGCATTGCACCAACTCACGTGCGTTGGAGTCTTCCTTCATAGCTTGCACGAGATACTGGTACTTGTCGTCGTCGCTTAACATGTTGTCTTCGTGAATCTTTTTGAATTGCCCCCAGAAGCCGAGCCAATTTTTAGGGTCATCGTCGAACTTTCGTAGCTCCAATTTGGGTAACTTCAGATTTCGGCAGCTTCTGGCTGTCACAGCTGATCCTGTCTGAGACTGTAGGTCTCCTTCACGTTTGGCCTCTTCTACTTTTTGCTCGCATCTTGTCCGAATCGAGATCCATCTCTTTTTATATGCCTCCGCCTCGTCTACTATCTTCTCGAATTCTCTTTCATTAAATAACTCCTCCGAGTCCAAAGCGAGGTTGTAGATGTCCCGGTCTATTGCGAGCATTCTTTCAGCCACGTCTCCTAAGTATTCGTAGTCGCTTTTTACATCGGCCTTTGCGTCATCATTTATTTTACCTTCTAACGCGTTAGCCGATCGCGTAAAAACTCGCCGCAGCTCTTTCCGTTCCCGAAGAAATCGGTCCATTTTATTTAGTCACGGTCGCCACTAATGTTAACTATAAAATAAAATAGGCTGCAGCGATATACCGACAAACAAATCCATTTATTTTTCAATGACAAATCCATCAATATTTTACATACTATGACATAAGTCAAATTCAAAAATTACTTTTTTATTATATGCCAGTGTCTATTTCCAACAGTAGGTACAATGAAGTATTTTACATACATACAGCTTAAGGTTACTTTTTTTTGTCGAATGGACGCAGAGCCACAATCGTGTGGGCTCTGAAGCCCAGAGAAGTAAGTACCTAAATGCAAAAGAGTTGCCAAATCTGAGTATTATTACGAAATACCTCTCTGCTATAATGTAATGAATGGTAATATTTCCATCATGCAATAAGATCTCTCAATAATACTATTAAAAAATACAAAGGTGTGACTAAAGCTAGCTTAAAACTGCTATTGATAATTCTAGCACATAGAACGATGCCGCCAATTTGAATATTTTTACATCTCTATCGGTGTTAAAGGACGTCGTTTTTCAATTTCTTCGGTGATAATGCAATTCCGCGTAAGTAACAAATTCATTAAGTTGCAAAATATACCTTACTGTATTACTTGCTAGGGTGTATTTTGCACCTTCTTTAATTTGTTAGTTACGCGGTGTTGCAGTATCACCGACGATTTCAAAAGAGAAGGCTAAAATAAAATCTAGGTTTTGTTAACTTATATCCTTCACAGTATAGACAGTAGTTCATCTTCAAACAAAAGGTATGTATCACGCAGCTTGCATGTGGGCGTGCTTTGTCCGTACGCCCCGCAAGTCACCACAAGCAAAGTCAACAGGACGCACCAAGTCGGTTTAGTCGGAGCCGCGCCGTCGCCGCGTTTGGTTGCGTGCGTATTAAATATCAAACGACGCGCGTGGACCCAAAGCTCGTGCCCGAGCGGCCAAAACGGCCGGAGACAAAATGTAATACTTTTCTAATTAAATAAGGTGCAAAATACACCTGAACAAGTAAGTTAACTAAGGCAAATTTTGCAACAAATTGAATTTGTTACTTACGCCGTATGCAGTATCAGTGATACTACGTATTATCTTCCTCTTTTTAACCAGTTAACCCTTAATAAGGCAGAGGCTCTATATTGACTACATTACAATAAGCTGAAATTGAACTGTACTACTACTCTTTAGAGACTTGGGATTCCATGACTGTATTTCATTTTGGTCTAGTATTTTTACTTTAACGGGGCCTTATTAAGAGATAAAACAACGCGTGTTCTGTCACTTGGCCAACGAGACTTTAATTGAGGATTAAATCAATACGCTCTCCAAAGCATTGCACATCTCAAGTGAAAAACCCTTCGGCTTCCCTTTTATCTCCCGAATGCCCTCGAATCACATAAGAGCCTTCCGCAATCACGGCTTACTCAATTAGCCTCAACCTGCCGTAACAGACTTCTTTCTCTGTATTTTTTTTAACTCCGCCATTTTGCGGGGATCGGTTCTCGAGCGATTTGCTTTGTGAAAAAGATAGAAATCTGCATCTACGGTAATTACTTTGTGAAATTGAAAGAAGTAGAGATAAGACTATTACTAAAAAATAGAGTTAAGCACTTGAATGAGTTATTAGGGAGCGGCGGGGGGGAAATACCTACCAGGGACCCTTGTCTACTAGGGCTAAATCTAATTGCTTTTGACGTGTTATCATATTTTTAACGTTACGATAGCTCTTATTTACTTGACAGTAATGGCGGCCGAACTTAAAACTACTTATTAACCGAGTTATATACAGCGACTTATTATACTTTGAATGAAACGGTGCATTTAAAGCAAATTAAATAATCCTCTTAACCATGTTTTGTCTCTATTTTCATCAAAACGCCAGAGATAATGCGTAGAATTCTTGGTCTCAGCCTCAGTTGACATTTTATTTTATTAGTGAGATCTAAAAATGAGGGGCTTTATTCTATATTTTCTTCTTCATCATTGTTATCGTATTGTCAACGTTATGACAGCTCTATTGTCTTGATAGTAAAGGCGAACGAGTAAGAAACAATACAATAAACATTGGTGCAAACACAATGTATCTGTGGTCTCAGATTAGTGCATCGAATAACAATGGTAAATCACTTCAAAGGTTGCAATTTTGAGTATACTTTTTGAAAAAAACGGAAATACAACCACAATTAAACATAACTACAGTAATATGGAGATAAGTAGTCGATCCTTACAATTGCACGACCATGAAGTTACTGAGTATTGACATTGTTGACTGTAAAGCAATACTATAAACTTATTTGTTGCGTTTGAAATAATAGTAATAATAGCATTGTTTGACTGCTGTCAACATTATCCACATTCAGAAACGTCATGGTTGTTTAATGTGTCAGGATTGACTTCTTATTGGCTGGGCACTATAGTTTGCTATCCATCGCGATTTTTATTTTTTGTACCTCCTTACGTGCACGCAAGCAAACGCAAGATCAAAACGATTTAGCGATGCTTTTATGTAATTCTTTATTTTATTCTACAGTCGCTATAACGGCGACGGACGGACTCTATAGTTAAAAGAGTGTGGACGCGTTCGGATATTTTTGAGCACCTAAGCATTGACACACAACTGAACGCAGGAAAATTAAACGCAACTTCAATGTTCTGCTGCAGCGCAATGTAATTGTAGTCCCCTATAATTGGTGTAAACAAAGCAGCAACTGTCCAACTTGTCATTCCCGAACTTCAAATAATTTCAAACTGGATCCCAGGTGACATTTTCCCTGACTACAGCTACCAACCAGTAATGATCAAAGTTTCATAAGCGTAAAGCCGATATTCCGATATTACTTGTACTACTAGGGTGGCCAACTTGGAGGTATACAACTTTTTTTTGCCTCCATTTTGTTTTGGCGGTAAATATGACAGTTGTTGCATGAAAATTATTTTATGTAGATACGGCAAATTTGTTATGGACCGTTTTACGACGGAACAACGTGTTTTAATTATTAAAACGTTTTACTCAACCCAAAAGCTACAATAGAATCATTAAAAATACCGTTTCCCGGTCGATTAATTTCGAGAAACGGCGACATTGATTAGCCCCAAAGATCGCCTGATTTAACAGCTCCTGACTTTTTTCTGTGGGGCTATCTAAAGGGACGTGTCTATGCTAACAGGCCAATGAACCTTCAGCAATTAAAACAAAATATTCGAGACACAGTCACTGAGATAACGCAGGAAATGTGTGAAAATGAGATGAAAAACGCAATGAAAAGGGTTCACATCTGCCATACTGCTAGAGGTGGACATTTGTCTGACATTATTTTCCATGTTTAACTGCCGGCCCTAAATACTATATTTAACAAGGAATAGTTAATATTTTTTATATTTCATAGGATAAAATTGCAAAACTAAAGTGTATACCTGTTATTTGGCCACCCTGCTATCCAAATAGTCTATATCCTACTATGATGCAGTTTAATTTGATATTGGAAGCTTCGCGAGTTCAAAATTTACCCGAAACCGTGCTTGAAAGTGCTAGGAATTTGTACTTCATACTAGGTTCCCGTACGAGGTACTGTTACCTATTAAGGATCCACGTTCATCTTCAATTTGCGGGGTTTGTGCAGCTGGTAACGAACTTGCTTTGTACAAGCATCCACAATCCATAAGTTACATTATCCACTTAATCATTGTATTTCAGTGAGCTGAGGTAATCAACATCATATGCAAGTACGATAAGTTTTTTTAAATCATTATTTTGAATATTTGGCAATCTGTTATCTCCTTTGCAATGGAAAAAATGTCCTACGTAAACAATAATTACCGGTCAATGGTTACTCAAACAGGATTACATATTGTTAATACCAACACAAATCTTTACTGAGCCGAGTAACTTAATTCCATTTTGCTTTACACGCTATTTTACTTTACCATCGAAGATTATTTTTGCAACTAACTAAAACAACGTTTAAATACGAAGAAATCCGCCTCAATCAATTAAAAAAACGAAATCAAACCTTTATCGTAAAACGGTTTTGCTTCTTTAAATGCAATTCCAGGTTTATAATATGTACCGTTACATTACATGTTTTCTTGATTTTAATCTATAAAAGGAGCATTCCATGAAAACGGTAACTTAATTTTATTTTTAATTCACCTTTGCCTCGTGTTTCGCTAACATTTTCGAAAATATCACCTGTTTCAGACTAGGTCGACTTGCTGTCGCTTACGTGACGTTTGGTTTACACCTAGTTTCTTTACGAACTTAGACATAATGTCAAAAGTAGTTCATGGGTTTTTTTAAGTACACATTTAGCTTTGATATTTTAATATTAACAAATGACGGAACCTCAAATGAAAGGAGTACGAGAGCTGTAAAGTCTTAAAATCGAGTACGAATGTCGATTACATAACCATGGAATGCTCCAAAAACAGTTATTGAAAATTCGTCAGTTTTCCTCCTACTCAAGTTTTAATAGTATTTCAAATAGCGCAAATCACTTCACAATACCTATCGGAGATTTTTGACAGCCTTTATTATAAGCTCGTTTAAAATCTAAAACTCATCCGCCCACAGCCATTGCTCTCCAAACTTAATTTTCATTATTTCGAAGTGCCCACAAACAAAACACGGGAGATTAATGTTCCGCCATTATACGTCGGTTGAATTTGAAATTCGAACTCAGGTAGAAAACCGTGTGTAGCGTAGGATTGAAAATGACATCAAAAAATAATAATTGGTCGCTCGCTCGTAGGAATTAGGATAAAAAAAATGGTTTAAAACAGGGCAGGGAGTGTGTTGTGTTTATTGCACTTCTAAATATATCCAAAGACTAGGAAAAACGAATTAATGGCTTTGCACTTTCCTTAAGAGGATATTTGCATGTTGTGTTCCTGATATTAGAGCCTGAAACGATTTGTATTAAAAAGGATACTTAAGCTTTGTTAAAGAGCACTAGCGTTAGGATAAAGGACCTTGTTCATGTTCAAGCGTAAATTAAATAGGTAGCGTAATTGGTCAATTATAATGGATAAGGTTGCCTTTGTACATTATTTTTTTATCTGCATTGTATTGTTTTTATTTTTGTTTTGTACAATAAAGTGTTTACATACATACATAAATTTTGAAGTAAAAACTTCTTTGCCACCGTTGTGCTTTGAAACTCGATGAAATGACAAAGCGACACTAGCAGTTGTCCCTAGCCACGAAGAAACAGGGCCCATAGCGTTGTCAATAGCAAGCTACTCGCTTAAAACAGAAGCTCTTCTTGGTACTTGGACTGTAACTACAAGTTTGTTGTACGAAAGTTTAGTGTATTGTCCACGTACATCGTTTTTGTGTAGGTTTCACTTCTACCGCTTTGAACTGCACTCATATTTTATTATCAAATTAGGTTTCCGTGGTATAATAGAAAAATCCAGACGTAGCTGATAGAAATAAGTGATACTTATAACGTTTATCAATTTACGGTTTCCCGTCGGCGGAACGTGTTGGATTCTATGATAGAAAATTGATATCTTATTTATGAAACGAATTTGTCTTGAGAAAATATCACTTTATATGTGCTCTCAGAAGCTATTTGTGGATTTGTAAAGAAAACACATTTGGCAGAATAAAGTGGTTGTTACTTTTTATTCGTAATGATAGTCACCAAAAAAAACCGTATTGAAAAATGTAAATATAACCGTAGGCATCTTCCAACATCTTCTCAAATTATGAGACCGCTGTTTTAAAATATTTTCAATATTTAGTCAAATTTACACACTGATATTATACTTTTTTCAAACATCATCGTTTCGTATCGTTTACAGTATGGTAGCTATACCTAATTACCATAACAGTAAAGGCGGCTGTTAAAGTAGAGACGCACAACTTCATAACTATTATACGAGTAGGTACATTCTAAAAAGTTACATACATAGATACACATACCTTCACACCTGGGGCCCTGATATGGCTGCATTTATCGCGTGATAAAGTTTGGATAAGGCCTCCGTCACCTTCTCACACGTAACTAAGTACGAGAGTGACGGATGCTTTATCCACATTTGACACGCGATATAGACGCAGCCTACTAGGCCCGCTGGTAATCAGAGTCGGTTTCGGGTGAATTTAATTTGGCCCTTATTCAGCACATCTCTATTTAATCTCTCAAAAAGTTCTCATCTCTATTTATATGTTTATTTTTAAAAGTTTGTTTCTATTTGATACCTATATTGTTACTAACTTTAGTGCGGTAAAATTTACTTAACAGTTCCTACTTAACGTCAATCAATCATAATCATAATTGTTTACAATTTGGCCACTGCCGATAAGGGACCTCACGATACCACCTTGAGAAACTCTTAAATTATACAACAAAACGAAAACGAGATCAACTTCAGAGTTTGGAAGAATTTTTACGCGCCAAGTTTTTCAAGAATTTGGGGAATATTGAAGGCGCTTCGTTGGGACGTTGCCTGCCATTACGGTGTAGTTTCAAAAGACTATTTCCTTTTTTACGCGTTCTTTATTAAAGTATTTGTCAAAAAGTTACGTCAGCAAAAAGGAAAGAAAAGAGGAAACTGAGGGCTAGTGTATATTTCATAATATTAAAATCAAAGGATCTTACAATAAAATTATTATTACCATTCATAAAATATGTTTAAGAGAGATGTTTACATTACACTAGGTTTTTCCCTGGTGCCGCCGTTTCATGCAATCTTTGAAGCAGTGCTCAAGTAGCTTAGCAAACTGTGTCGCTACAATACCTTCAATTCAAATTCACCTTTAAATACATAAATACGTTGTTAAACTTAATTGAAAGCAATGTAAATACCTACTTTTATAAGACAGCGTAATCAGTCCTTGACGCAAAAGGTACCTACTCGGAAAAGTTTTCTCAGAAAGGTCTTACGTTATGGCGCTCTTGAATCAACGAGTTGGAAAATTAATCAAGTAAAAGCAGTGTCGAATGAAACGTGAGCAGCGTGCATTCAATCTTCTCTTGCATACAATTTGGGCATGATGACACGGGAAAAGCATTGAATGAGGTATGTAAAGGATGTAGTGAATAATCAAACGACATCTCGTATTTTGCCGGGTATTTATCTTGAACTCTCAGTAAGCCCATCGATGGGTTTGATGATCAATACACTGCACGAGGTTCGTAATGTACAATTTACATTTTGACTCTTCGAGTTTCTTGGGACTCATATTTACAGTTGTCTAGATTTAGATCATTAAGTTGTTTAAAAGTTTGTAAACTTTGAATCAAATTTTGGATACTGAAAATATATCAAGGAATGGAAAATCATCGCGGATTAAGTCACAAGACAAGATCAGCCTTAAATAAAAATTAAAACTTCTACAAGTTATTTTATTTGATGAGGACTCGGAAGACTTTACATCAACTGGGTGTTATTTTATTACTATTTGGTAACAAGGTTGCTATTCGCTTAAGGTTGATCGAGCGAGCGAAGTCATACGAACGGGCTTAAGGTTGAACCGCACTAGAGCGGCGCTGCAGCGGAGCGGCGCGCAAGAAAAATATTTTTGCCTCTGTTTATGCCATGCTAAGCATATATTTTGCCGCGACGCGCCTCTCAGCTGCAGCGCCGCTCTAGTGCGGTTCAACCTTTACTCGACGAGTAACACTACGAGTACCTAATTGAGAAAGCGTGCCCTTAAATGTTGTGACTCAGACGGGACAACTTAAACTCGGTCCGACGAATTCAAGAGCGCAAGTGTTTAAATTATCACCAGTACGACTTTAAAACCACTTTACTCATGCTCGTTCCAAAATCAAAACGTAAATTTTGGTTCGCGTTTAAATTTTGCATTCCCCACATGCAAAGTGTGTCAATAACCGATCGTAACTAAATCTATCCGCGTTCGCAATATCGGGACCGAGTTTAAGGCATCCCTAGCATGATTAATGCGGATAGAGTAATACGGTGATATTTATTTTCAACGTACTGTCTACTTGCACAGTTCTGTCAATTCTATACTTATTTAACTCTTATATTGGTATTGATGAAGTGGTTATCTTAGGTCCTTTATATTAGGTGTATATTCAACATTGTAGGTACTGACTTTGAACGGCACATCGTACCTTTTCCTGTCTTGGCAAAGTAAGAGTAATACAAAACAGACTGGAATAAAAATAAAACTTAGGTTTCAATATTTTTATAAGTTTTACGTATGCATGCAGCATTTGTAGCTCCTAAACGGATAAACAGATTCAGACGCGGTTTTTTTTTAACTTGATTAACGAGATGGTGCTTGGCTAGGTTTAAATGACGTAAGCTATTTTAGTATTGTCAGCTTTGAGAGTAGGATTGCATTTGCTTCGAAGGATTTAATTTATTTACTAGTTATAATACTACCTAATTAATAACTTAGATTTAACATTTTACTTGCAATTTCAGCGCTCAGGGTAATTTATGGCATCCTCTTGTTTCATCGACACGCATTTCATAGAACGTATAACTTCGCAGAATTTTCATTTCATAGAAAGCTATTTTCTGCTGAACCCTTGTTGATTTCAGGTTATTTTAAATATAATTTAAGTTGGTTAGGTTAGGTAAGGGCCTGTTGTTTGATCAGTAGTTAAACTAACTAATGGTTAAAAACCGTAACTAATGGTTAAATCTCAAGGAAATGTGTCAAATTTTCGATTCCTTTTTTGAATTTTAACAATTAGTTGAGATAACTACTGATCAAACAACGGGCCCTAAGACTTATAACCATCACAATATAACCCTAAAACAACACGGGTTCAGCAGAAAATTGCTTTGCGTTTTGAAATTTAAATCGTTGCCACTGTGATACCTAAAAACTATCGTTACGACACGGTAGCCTAGTATGACCCTCCCTACGAATTTAGCGGTCCCGGGATCGAATCCAAGGGCAGGTATTTGTGTGATAAGAGTGAGTATTTGTTCTCAGTCTTCGATGTTTTCCATGTATTTCTCCATTATAAGAAAGAGTTTCATTTTCCAGTACCCATAGCTCAAGCCTAGAGCTTTGCTTGGGTCTAGCTCAATTTGTATGAGATTGTCCCTTGATATTTAGTTATTTATTATTATTTTAGGTTAGGCTGGTTAGGCGATGGGCGTGCAACCTTTCACTAATATAGGTACGCTGGTAAACATCTTAGCTCTTCTGAAGGTAAGTACTATGTATGTATGTATTATTTATCCAATATGTATGATCTAAATTCAATACTCTTCGGTATATCAGATCTATCGCAAACAACTTTGATTAATGGCTCTGCGCTAGTGTCGCTATATTATTATGTGTAACTGAAATATTGCTTTTCGCTTGAATATTAAATTGGTTAAATCCAAATAACCCTCAGTTGGAATTTCTGTAATATTAATTACTACCACTAGTACATATCATTTTATGATTTAGAAAATGAGATGTTATCGCATACCTTATACCTTATCCCTTGCTCGAATCCTCTCAAAAAAGTTAAGTTTTTTCCTTTTCTTAAATTTGAATTTACATATCAGAGTCCTTAGATAAAATGCATTGCGAGAACGTTATCAAAAATGTATAGGATTGACGTAAACTGCCATACATTTTGATAATTCCATACATTATGAGAGTTATCAAATTGCGTCAATGTCACGGCGTCAATAGACAGTCCAGCGTACTTTAATTCGTAGAATTCAGTGCTTTAAGTAAACAGTTACTTTAAACAATTATTGGCACTACCTACTCTCTTAATTATTTTATTTGAACTAAAACAGATAAATTTGACCTTTTGAGGGACCGTTTAGGCGATATTCAACTCAAAAAGGCTAATTTACTGTAGAGTTGCGAGCCAAAAATACAAGAAATAAAAACCTGAATGTATCTTTAATGAAAGCACATAACGAATTTAAAAGGAAAACCATCACGACTTGGTAAGCTTGATTTGTTCCTAAGATACAGGTGACTAAAGTGTTTATATCTGCTAAAAATCATTTAAGACAACCACAAATTAATAACTTGTAGTAAATAAGTTCATGCTTGATGTTTCTTGGTTACAGTTTTTTCATGTTTTTAGCAACTGCTTCGGAACCCTACACTGAGCATGGTCCGAGATGCTTTTGCCCGGTTTTAGTTTTCTTTTCAAAAACATTTTCCACGCTGAAATATAAATCCACGCCAGATTTGTAACAAAGAGCGAAACAGCCATTTCTATTCCACTTACGAATCAACTGTAAACGCTGAAGCCGTCCCGAGCCGTGAAAAGAAATTAAACTCGCAACATAAACGACAATAGAGATTCAAATGTTTCGCTCGACGCGAACTATTTCCTTAAGACCGTTTGCAACTCGAGGTCACAGCGGCCAGTGGTGGGCTGAAAATAAATAATCAATAACGATAAAAACAGCATCCTGTAAAATTATCTTAGTATTAATTTATTAAAAAACCAAAATTATTGTTTAAATATGATCGAAATATGGACGCCATGGTTGGTTTGAAAAAAGCGCAATTCCAACCAATCCAATTCCAATTTGCGACCATTTCATGAAGCAGCTGGGGCAATAATACCTAAATGTGGGTTTCTAAGTACCTAATCTAATGTGCGTGGTTAATTGGCGTAGACTTTACACGTGCCCATTGAAAATAAAACCGGAATAAAACCTGACATTGAGCGCGCGAAGTTCTGCGAATTGCGGGTAAAATTTTGAGAAATCGAGCGCACGAGAGTAAAAAATAAATAGCACGCAAAATACCGTCATAATCATAACCAAAGTCGATGATTGAAATAAAAACATTTATACGTATACATAAGTTTATTTATAAGCTATGCGTATCTGTGGTGTTAATTAATTTCGATCTAATTTCACAACCTCTAAAGGCGATGATGCTTTAGCAGTGAAAAATTATCCGTGCGCTTCGTTTGCCCTTAGAAACAAGAATGTTAACTTTTAATGGAGATCGAACAGGGATTTTATTCTAGGCGGTAAAAACCATACCTACTGTTTTAACATGTCATCGTGTGGTTAACGTTTTGATCGCTCTTATTTACTTGACAGTAATGGCGGCCGAGTTTAAAACAGTACCATAACACGTCAAAAACGATATGGTTTTTACCGCCTAGAATAGAACCCTGTGCCTTCTGATCAGGGTCGTACCAAGGTAGACAGTTCACATTTTCTCACAGTGTGTATTTCTATTGCTGCTACTATAACAACAAATAATAAAATTAAAATTAAATAAAGTCCCATCATGGTGATGCTACAGAGTGGAATGCGCTACCGGCGTCTGTATTTTCGAGTGCATACAATCTGAATCTATTTAACCCTTAATAAGGCCCCGTTAAAGTAAAAATACTAGACCAAAATGAAATAAAGTCACGGAATCGTAAGTATCTAAACAGTAATAATAGATGATGTTATATTTCAGGAAAATACAATTAAAGTAGTATCATAAAATGTAGGTAGTAAAGTTCATTTTCAGCTTATTGTAATGTGATCAATACAGAGCCTCTGCCTTATTAAGGGTTAAAGCTAGAGTGAATATGCATATTCTGGGTAAGCTTCTGAGCTCGCTTCATCGTCAATAAAATCTTTATCCTCCAAAGGCAAGAATTAGTCAAGAGCAAACCCATTTTCAATAATAATAAAACTAAAAAATTTATGCAAGAATGGTGTGCGAGCCAAAATCAAAAAATTAGCCGGTTTTAATTCATACAACTGCATAATTTATGTATACTATTCCCAAATACTTGTACTGATAAAATTAGCACACAAAAAGGAACAATAGTATTGTTGTTTAGCACCCCATAGTACAAGCCCAAAGTTTTTATCTATGCAAAATTTTCACGAGTTTCTTTTTTCCTGGTATTTGTATTTCGAGTTTCGCACATCACTAGAAACTTGACTCGTAACCAAATTACAAGTCAGCGCTGTATTTAAAATACAATTTCCTTTTACAATAACCGCCGCTGTTCTGACGCTTAACGCAAACATTTAAGTTTTCGTTAATTGTTGTTGATTGTTTGCTGATAATTTACAGTAGTGAGATAGTTTACTTTTAAGTTACAGGCAAAGTAAACGAGAATGTTTAGCGGTGAGATCGACTGGTTGTACTTCGTTATAGCTAAGATTGTATGTATGTTTATAGTATGTAAATTCTGATACATGTAATGGACCGTATAACTGGGTAACGTGATGATTAAGATATCGTAGTGAACTTTTAAGGAGTCTCTTCCAGCTACCTTTAATTGATGAAAAATTGTGAGGACAGAGATATAAGATGTGCACATAATTGTGAATACCTACTATACATTTGATTAAAAAACCACCAGAAGTATCAATAAATATTTGTATTTCCTGTGTGTAATTTATAAACGTATTGTTGTGTGTAGGTATATCAGAGTCTATTTATATGAATCGTAAAAACCCTATTTAATTACTTATTGTTTCAAAATTCAAATTAATTTCAAAATATTTATTCAGTAAATTGATCACATCAGGGCTCTTTTATACGTATGTAGGTGATATGGAGTGAATCTGCTAACACTTCGGACAAGACCATGATTGCAGGGAAGAAGCGCAAGAAACTCCAGCAGGAGATATTTTTTTTATCGTGTAATACAATAATACTTACTTAAAAGTGAGTTAGAAACCAGGGCAATAAATAATCTTATTCAAACTAGCACAAAATAAATAATTATTACAAAATACAAAAGATCTCTAACAATAAATTAAAAATAATGACTAGGAGAACAATACAACGAGGTGTGTAAGTCAAAAATCATAGCTAAAATAATTGACTGAAAAATAAGTTCTTGCAAGCTCATGCAATCTACATACTGTACTAATCACACAGTAATCTAAAATGCTCTTTTAGCACGTATCTGCAAAACTAGCCTGTAATCACCCGTCTCATTGTATAATAGAAATGTACGCTCTTTGTGAATTCGACATGACCTACTGGGAATTTCAAAATCGTGTTTAGTTTTTGTTTATATGGTTCCTAATGGCCGAACCCTATATTCAAACCGCGGATAGATAGGCTTACTTCGGATTAAAATTTGACACATTTTGTATAGGCAAGTGTCAAATTTTAACCCGAAGTAAGCCTTATCTGTCCGCGGATTGAATATAGGGTTTGGCCGTAAGTCAACAAGGAACCCTTATAGTACCGCCATGTTTGTCTATCCGTCTGTTTTCGGATTAACGCAGTCACTTCGTTAAAAGTAAATGATTTACCAATTTTAATAAAACTTTTATCCGTTGTTCCAGGAGGGCGAGCGACCGGCGTCCGCGATGAACACATCGCTGTTGCTGCAGCGGCTGAATGACACTAACAGTGAGTATCTTCTATTCTACTTCCCCTTCTTTAAGTGCCTCTTCATCACTGAAGGTGGCAATCATACTCTTGATTTTTTCGTATCCATAGCCAGTGTTAATAGTAGTTCCTCGGTTTTGATACCGGTTTAATCACTCCTGAAAAATCAATCTTTCATTCGATATCTAACCTGTAATAAAGATATACGTTCCTTTACAATCTAGTCCAGTCCATTTCCCTTGAAATAGTCTGAGCGTAGTTGTTATCCATTTTTATTTTTTTAACAATCAAGCTAGTAATTATGTAGTAAAAGCGATTCAACAGTAATAATAATAACTAATGATCGGCGACCGGTAACCATTTTTCGACGAAAGTATAACATTGATATGATTCTATTTAAATTTCGTGCACAATTTATGTATTAAAAAAAGATATAATTTGATTATTATTTACATCTTTAATATTTGAGTAGCTTAGTTTTATTTTAATTTAAATAAGTTTAGTTTTAACTTTTAATTGTATTAATCTGATAATAAATGATATCATAGTATAAGAATATTTATAGAATTATATTAAAAATGTAGGTATGCAGTTTTACTATCGGGGTTTTAACATGGTCTTAAACAATGAAATATCGGTTTACAATTACTCATCTCTCACATCTGTCGTTGTAGAAAGGTCGTTCTCTTTAAATGGATCCTCAATGTTAAAAATAATCAATATTGATATTCACATTGACAAATTAAATTCAGTGAGTTTTTAACAATATAACTATGATTTTATTTTTAACAACACAGACTTAGGGCCTGTTTTACAATCGTCAAGTAAAGCATATCTGCCACATAAATTTACCCCGTTCCTTTTCTTACACTTGAACATTGACAAGGAGAGAGCTAACGTTAACTGGCACATAAATTTACTTGTCGATTGTGAAACAGGCCCTTATTCATATTATCATTACGTTTGACGTTAAAGTGGCATAAAATGTTACCGGTAGCCGATCATTAATAATAACTCATTAGCGCAAACAAGCGTTGGGAATCCTTCTAAATCCAACGCTCTCCCGTTACCATTTTCTAGCTAGCTGCCAAGACTGCATGCACGTAAGTGCACTCACCTAGCCAACCGGGTGCTATTGTGTTGAGCACGTGTTAGCTCGCCACTTCAAGCCTCTCGGTTAAAGCGCTTATGGCTTTTGCTATCGATTAACTATCATTAAAAGAAGGACGTAAAAGATTGTGTTAAGGAAGTGTAAGAAACGCTTTATGCTTCTTTTTTGAGTTTGCGAATACGTTAGGTAAGCTTGACGGCTATGAATTTAATTATTTGTCTGTAGATATGCTAAGTTGAGTATGTAAATTTGCCCATATTTCCACGCGAGCCTATATTTGCCAATTTTTTTTCGGAAGTAAACAGAAGTGGTTAACGTTTAAAATATTTACATCGTAATACAAATACTAATGTTAGTCACTGTCTGACTGTATGTAAAAGTTTTTTACTATTTAACTACAAATATACATTCAGCCGAAACTGTAACCCTAAAAGCAGTAGATATAAAGAAACATTTTCGATTACATCTCAAAATAACCACAGACCAAAAATCGATACGAATATTGAAAAGATCGAAACTTGAAAATTTTAAATGAATTCCAACCAAACCCCTCTTAAATAGAAACGGCGCAACTGCAACTTAACCGCCAAAGCAGATTCAACTCTAGGTAGTAATAAAAAAAGGTTGCCCATAAGGTCTGACGAGGGTTGCCACATATTTCGTAGGAATGCTAAAAAACAACACGTCGTCACTCGTATCGAAAGGCAATTAATTGGCAATATATGCATGTGACGCAACCGCGCCGGTAGAGAGGCGATGAGAATACTTGGTTAAGCTTGAAATAATAACGAATAAATACTACGATAGCGTGGTACAAACAGTTTCATCCGTTGACAAAGCGCGAGATGTTACTGTTTTTGTTTTTGAATCAACAACTTCACGACTTGAAACGTTTCCAAAGTTGTTATCTTATTTCGAATATGAATTGTGAAGTCGATAGAAAATCGAGACGCAAAAAGGCTGCCTACCAAAATATCTACATATCTATATCTATACATATAATAAAGTTGTAGAAGGGAAAAAATCTGTACATTCGAGATATTTACTCAAAAATACTATAGGGGCCCTCAGAATGAGCAGCAGAACACGTTTCTACAATTTTTAGAGTTGGTGTCTGTTTGTCTGTTTGTCTGTTTGTCTGTTTGTCTGTTTGTCTGTTTGTCTGTTTGTCTGCTTAATTTTGTTTCTCCTCGCATCAATTGAAAACCACTGAACCAATTTTAATGCGGTTTTCACTAAAACATTTCAGTAAACGGTGACCAGGTTTATATATAATAAAAAATTAAGATATGACAATCAAAGTGGGGGAAAAGAGGGGTTAAAGTTAGTATGGAAAAAAGTTACCGGATTGAGCTGGTTACTTGAAACTTTGTATAATTACTCTTCGTAACAAATTAAACAATACCTGTTTCAGGATTTCTCGATTAAAGTTAAAACAACTAGGAAATTATCAAATTAGGCCAATTACATGTATTTCTTTAAAAACCTATTTGAGGGCCGTCGAACACTTTACGGGATTACAAATATCAACATTTTATTCTCCGTTTATTACATAGAAACTAAATTCAAGGATTTTTTATAATTCAATGTACAAAATGTTATAAAAAGACAAAATAAATTATTCCAATACGTTATTGTAACAAATGAGACGCCATGATGACGTGCATCAAAGAAAAGGACAACCATATCCCTCCCATAACTGGAGAGATCAAGACAGAAAAGCACGCGATCACAGATAAACGTTATAGAAGCGAAGTTGTGATTGAAATTTACATTGTCGCGTTGATGCTTGAAAACATTGTTTTAATGCGTAATAACGAAATATCAAGTTCGAATACATATTTAAGCCAATATTTGGACAACCAACTCCTATTTTTAACCGCCGGAAAAAAAGGAGGAGATTATACGTTCCACTGTATGTAATTTTTTTTATGTATGTTCAACGATTTCTCCGTCAATTATGGTCCGATTTCAAAAATTCTTTTTTGTTTATAGAATATACTTCCGAAGTGGTCTCATTGTCACCAAATTGTAATCTGATGAGGGGATCCATGAGGAATTGAGGGAACTCCTCAAATATTATAGGTAGTATTTTTACTAACAAGTCCAGCATTTGTATTCAGATAATATCATTTGGTGAACTGAACCTGATGATGAAGACCACAGATGGTCAACGGAACTCCTCAATGGTACCTATTTCAAGGGTGGCGATAGTTAAGATATCTCGATTAAGATAGTTGAGCGACTATAACGTAGAACATTTAATTGTTGAAATATGACTAAGTATGACTTTCCCGTGGCTTTACTTGCGGTAAACTTGAAATGTCTTAAAGTTTCATATCAACTATAAAGTGGGACTACATGACAGCTTACTATGATCACTAAAAAGTATCTATAAAATAAAATAAACATTTTAAAAACACAAAACCACCTTCAAAAACGCATAAAATATCTTCTTTTAAAATGGTAGGTAACTTATAGGTCAGTGACTCACAATATTTTTAACCGAAAGCCGACTTCAGTTTGACTGACCTATATGTACATACCATTTTAAAAGAAGTAATTTTTTGCGTTTTTAAGGTGGTTTTTTTGTTAACTTAGCTTGGGTTTAACAATTTCGATCATTAATTATTCTCTTCTTTGGGTTCCGCAGCATTATAGCGAAAAGAGAAACCGTACAATTTCGTCATGTTCATGGTTATCTAAAACATATATGTCACATATACCTACCTACATTTTTTTGGTTATAAAAATTAGTTGTATATCAATCAGATTATGAAATAAAAAAATAATTTCGTTAGTAGTAAAAAAACAGTAGGTACCTACTGAATAAACTAACTCTAATAGCGCAAACTTGCAATGCATTTATTTCAGGATCATAGAGTTCCATAGATTATTAGTAACATTAAATCTTATTCTCTATTAGTAATTATTTGTCAAAAATGTACAATTGATTAACTTATTTTCTCCTATGGCTTCTGCCACCCAGTGTGACAACCCATGTTGTACATTCTGTTTTGTTAGTCTATGTCAAAATGAGCGATGTCAGATTGACGTTGACATATCCGGATTTTATATTTTTTTCCGCCATTTTCAAGACTTCGTCTCCTGACATTGGTGGAATCATCGATAGTATCGATGGAGCTACAAACGAAAAATTGAATTGAAAATTGTCCGGACTTCGTCAAGGCTTATCAATATACCATTTTTACAGTACTCCTTCTTCTTAGTAGCTCTGGGCCGGTTATGGCTATCACACTTGCACTCGCATCTGACAATATGTTTGTCACTTTTTTTTATAGAAAAACGAAGATTGCCGAGTGCTATTAAGAAACTGGTTGTACTGTACAGTTGTTATTTAAATATTAGGGCGGTTAATATGATCATTTGATTTTTTTACGGGTAGTCACATAATTTTTGGCGGTTGATTAACTACTGTGCTACTATGAAAAATATGAGGGTAGTTATGCGTGCGGAAATTAGCGTTAGTTTTAGTTATAGGTTTAAACGATTACACGTTGTAAAATCAAGTTTTAAGGAAACGAACCGGGGGGTGCGGGGGCAAAGTGATAAATAGGGGGCTCGGAGGCGCAGCCCCCGCCTTAAAGAAAGGACCTTACCGACATCCTTAATAAGATAGATAGGTAAGTTTTTTAGTTTTCATGTTTCCTCTAGAGCAGATAATAGGAGCTCTGATGATTTTTCGTTCGTTTCGTTTTGCGTGCGGAAATCAGCGTTAATTTGAGTTAAGTATTGGAGTCTAAACGATTAGATATTACATTAGGCATTGTGAATATTAGGTAAAGTCAAGGCAAAGGTTTACACAGGAGGGGCTCGAGGCCGTAGCCCCCTCCTTTAGAAATACACCGTACCGACATGTTTATATGTTACTAGAGGACGCCCGCGACTTCGTATGCGTAGAATTAGTTTCCCGCTACTCCCCCCATTTCTTCCCGTTGGGGGTCGATTTTCGGGAAATCCTTTCTTAGTGCTCACTTACATCATGAAAGGAACCCCTGTACCAAATTTCAAGTTTCTAGGTACAGTAGTTTTGGCTGTGCGTTGATATATAAGTCAGTCAGGTTTGCCTTTTATATATATAGGTATAGAAGATAGAAGATAGATAAGATAGGTAGATTTGAGCTTTCTTTTGTCTTTCAAAGTAGAAAATAGGAGTTCCGTTGAGTTGTCTTTAGAACACTTAACTTTACCATAATATTATAAACTGGCCAGAGCCACGACTTCGTCTGCGTTGATTTCGATTATCGTTATTCCCTCGGAAACTTTTATTTTTTCCGGGATAAAAAGTAGCCTATGTTTTAATCCATTGTATAAGCCTTCATTCCATTCCAAATTTCATCCAATTCGGTCCAGCTGTTGCAAGAGTGCATAATGTACACATACTTGCTATGAATTTCGCGCTTATAATTATTAGTAAGGATGAGAAAGTTTGGAAGTTTGTTAATTACGCTTCAACCACTGAACGTATCCAGATTAAACTTGGCACACATATAGGGTAGGTTCTGGAATAGGACTTAGGATAGTTTTTATCCAATAAAACATCTCATTCCTACGGGAAATCAAATTAATCGTTAATAGATATGAATTTGCTCACAAAGTTTACATGGACGAGTATAAAAATTAAAAAGGTGAAATCTCAGGTAGCCATGTGTGAGTAGTGTGTTTTTATTTCTGTTTACGTTTGTCATCCTGTAATCCTTTCAGTTTGTATCATTGATGTTTGCGTACACAAAAGTTACCAAAGAAACACACTTTTAGTATATTATTATGGATACGAACTAGATGGCGCTAGCTGGGTATCGAATTGTTGCTCTGGTGTGGTCAAAGTCGCTGCCCGGGGTAGTTGAGCGATTTTCCCTATACAGCGCAATTATAAGCTTTATGGTTAGGCTAAACTTATATTATTCATCCTGGTAACAACAAATTCTGAAGTCCACGCAGACGAAGTCGCGGGCAGAAGCTAGTTTAAAATAATATTGTTTGTTTTGTATCAGTGAAGTGGTTTCTTTCAGCGGTTTGTGGCAGTTCATTCTATTTTTGGCATTATTAGGTACCGTAAAACTACACAACTGTGCTCCTGGCCTACAACAACAGTCCAATTTTACTTATCACATTATTTTCAAAATATGATAGCTTTAGCTATAGCTAGAGTTTAGAGCAATCGATTTTAGGTCAAACAATACATACATATACCTAGCAATAATAGCAGTAAAGTGTTATATTTTAGAATAATGTAACGAGGAAAATTTGACTATTTTTGCAGGCTAGGACCATAGTTGTGTAGTTTTACGGTAGTCGTGTAAGAATAAACATCAGGGCCTGAAAATATCTCCAAAGATAAATGCCTCTTTTACGCATTTACTCAATTCACCTCTTACGTTAATGGACCTCACCTCGACCTGTATCGGTTGAGAGTGAAAATAGAGCTCGAAACTTGCGCTATAAAGAAACGTGACAAACAATATAAAACACAGAAAAATATAAATTTTAACGTATCGTATTTTGTTTTTTTTGGAACCGAAGTAAAAACTGAAAACATTTCAAGTGATCTTGATTAGTTTTTCTGGTTCGGCTTAAGTCGATAAGACTCGCGTAAGAGCGTATGAGGGTAAACGAGAGAGAAATACAAACCCGAAGCATACTATACATAGAAAAGTAGCTCATTCCGGCCCTTTAGTTTCTGATACCTATTGCCGCTCGGACGCTAGGGTTGCGTCAATGAGCATCGCTTGATACGCAGTCAACCAAACGCGACGACGGCGCGGCCCGGATTAAACCAGCTTGGCGTGACTGGTTGAGTTTGCTTGTGGTGGCTTGCAGTGCGTACGGTCGAGGCACGCACACATGCAAGCAAGCTGCGTGATATTTAGTTTGAAGACAAACTACTATCTACACAGAGGCCCTAGATAAGATGCATTTGGCGTTCGCTATCGTTATCCAAAATGTATAGGAGTGACGTAAGCTGTCAGACGGTCGCGTCGAGCGCCTACGTCAATTCCATACATTTTGTCAGTTTTCGAAAATCGTTAACGTTGGCTTTAAGCAACTTGACTAGCCTCGGTGAGCCCAAAAGGCCGTTTTAAGGGTGATTCCACCTGTTCCTCCCTCCACCCAGCGTTCTTTTGATGCCACTTTGAACTTTATTTATGAGTAATAAGACAGCAAAAGTGTGCGAGTGGTAAGAGATGGGAATAACCCCGTTTTAACAGCTGACGCACGGTACCTATTTACTTACATAATCACGATTAAAACATCAGTCTGTTATGACACGGCTGGATCCGTCTTCGTTTTATATAAAATGTTGTTATTTTTGAACAATCTACCTATATTATGTATTATAATACCTACTTTATTTAGTTATCAAGTCAGAAAAAGTCTGAACACGATAGACAACTCATTCCTCTTAACATTATACGTAATATGTGTCTATTTAACACATTGTATTAAGTAATGTGACATCTTGGCCCTTTGCCGGCTCCCAACATTCCAGATTGGGTCGTCATAGGCATTTTCCCAATAGTTTGTTATCCTCATGGGCTTGTTTGGATATATTAGATTCCCCGGTGCCATCAGGGACCGACTCATAAGACGAAACCCATGTAGGGTTGGTTGGTTGCCTTGCATCCGGATTTTTTCGAAGATGTCCGGAAATTGACTCTATCCGCACAAAATAAAATCAGAAAGTTAAAAAAGCATTAGTCATAAAAGCTAAAAAAAGTAACAAATTTATGCAAATGTTATTAGGAAGTTTATCTTTCAATATTTTATTAGACATTAGCTTTTGCCCGCGCTTCTATGAAATCGTTTATCGCTACTCCCTCGGGAACTGTCCTATTTCCGGGATGAAAACTATTCCAGGGCCTAACCTAGTGGGCCAAGTTTCATCCCGATCCGTTGAAGCGTGATTGAGTAATAAACATCCAAACATCCAAACTTTGATGAATCGTTTTTAGGATTTATTACTATAAGGATATAATTAAGAATGAAGAAAAGTGTAATGGTACAATTGCACACAAATTGAGTCTCAAACTAAACCTTAGGCTCGTAATCACGATGTCACGCCCCACACCTTAATTTTACGCACAATTAACTCAACCGTACATAAAAATAATCATATTAAGGAATACAAAAAAAAACATTCAAAATTTAGAAAAAAAAAATTGTGATCATCATACAAATATTAGTTAGCCCTAACCAGGGATCTAACCGAGGCAGGGTCACTACCAACTGGGCTAATGGTCTCATCCAATAGTCATAAAATAAATAACACCATCATCTTCTATATATATAAAAGGCAAAACTGACTGACTGACATATCAACGCACAGCCCAAACTACTGTACCTAGAAACTTGAAATTTGGTACAGGGGTTCCTTTCATGATGTAGGTGAGCACTAAAAAAGGATTTTCCGAAAATCGACCCCCAACGGGAAGAAATGGGGGGAGTAGCGGGAAACTAATTCTACGCGTACGAAGTCGCGGGCGTCCTCTAGTTTACAATATTTTGCAATACCCTCCTAAGGCCCAAGGTCCTACCCATAGTACTTATTAACTTTGTCATTCAGACCCAGCTCCTTCGACAGTTGTGTTGTCATGGCGTACCATGGTCCTACCAGTAGGACTAAATAGAAAACCCGCCAATAGCGTACCACAGTCCTACCAGTAGGACTTAATAGAAAACCCGCCATTTTGTTTTTTAAGTACTTGGGTCTGAATGAGTATAAAACAATAGTACTACTGGTAGGACTACGGGCCATAGTGACTACATGCTGAATTTTTTGTTGGGCCTTAGGAGGATACAATTTACACGCATGTACAATATTCGGCTTCTAATCATTTGGATTGGCCCAGAACCTTCATTTCTTCATGTGACAACCCTATTCCCATTGTACCCGCATCAGCGACGCTAAAGTTTGTGTTTACGTCTGTTTGTTGATAAGTAAGTAACACGTGTCAAATAACATGATAAGTTGCTTAATACTTGTTTGCATATATTATAGTATAGAAACTAGGTACATAATGAAGCGTCTTTATGTACGTCTCCATGCGAAGACTTTCGTACGAGTGCAGTAAGAGAGGGAGCTCGCGAGCGCTCTAATGACAGGCACGAGTACCTTAAGAGCTAATTATGTACTGTTGCATACAAAACTTTTTCTACAAGCTTAAAAAGGAACCACAAAGTTTGTCGTTTTTTCTATTTTTACGAAATAAAAAATTAACTTTGTTAAACTTATTTTTATTTTATTTTTTTAAATGGAATGTCAATTTTATTCACCAAGACGCCATTTCTGGTGCCGCCATTTTGTCATATTGCAATCAGCCAAACCAATTAAGTTTATTGATCTTTTATTATTATTATTATTATTATTATTATTATTTTAAAGCTTCTGTTACGGTTATTAATTATTAAATGTTTGTTTTAAATGGTTATAAAAACAGATTTTGATAAGTATAATTTAAAAATTGAGATGGCAGTTGATCACCAAACACCATCACTGACATGATTGTTCATGCGCGTAACTATGGTAATAACAATACCTTAATAATTATAAAATAACTATTT
This sequence comes from Acleris cristana, assembly GCA_948252455.1. NCBI lineage: Eukaryota > Metazoa > Arthropoda > Insecta > Lepidoptera > Tortricidae > Acleris > Acleris cristana. The sequence continues at coordinate 6,249,303 of OX411782.1, read as the reverse complement.
TCACGCTTCGGTTACGCTATAGTTGGTATTCTAATACCGTTAACGATATCAATATTAGTGTCTTAAAGAAATTGAAATAAAATAAAGTTGCGACCGCACCGCTGCTTAAAATACAGAGACGGAACGGGAATCGCAGTGACGCATTGCGTCCGTACCGTTTTTATCGCATGCCCTCCACACCACTGCTCAAAATACGGTGACGGTACGGAATTGCAGTGACGTACCGTAAATTTCAAGGTAAAGTTGTGACGTTTACGGCACGTCACTGGCGATCGCACCTTAATGGGCCCCATTCAACAAAGGTTTTTTTATCAATGTATTTTTACTTTTGTTGTAGGTATGGTAAAAACGGTACAACATGCAAGCGTCAAATTCTGTATGATGTTACAAACTCTGAAAAAAAAACAAGAAATGCTTGAAATGGTCAAGTGTGAGTTGGGCTTGCGCTGATTCGATTCGAATCGAATTAAAATTGGAATATAATTAATGGGTGAATTGCAAAAATATTGTACATAGTTAAGGGCTCAATTAAAAAAGGGTTGTTAAGCCCTTAACTTTTTCGTTTGTGTAACGAAGATTAGTCATATAATCATATGGATAATTTTCATTACACAAAGGAAAAACAATTGAAGAAAGTTAACGGTATCTCAATTAACTCCTTAACTATGTACAATATTTTTGCAATTCACCCTAATAATACCTACCGTGCGGCGGTAAGAAACCCTCGGTGCGCGAGTTCAACTCGCATTCATTGCTTTTTTAAATACGCCGGATGAGTTGATAGAAGGTTAAGGGAATTTACTCCCAGGAGAGGAACAATAAAATCGTAACTCGGATAACGAAATAAAGTTTAGTCTCCTGTTAATGAATTTCGCTATTTTTAATCATTTATAAGGGATCCACCCTTCAGATATCGTCCGTTCTTTCCATTCAGTATAGTTATCAAAATCATTTCGAACCTCTATGATTAAATTTGTAGTAAATACATTCCAAAGATGAATAAATTCGTAGTAAATTAATTTCAAAGTTGTATAAATTCGTAGTAAATACATTTCAAAGGTGAATAAATTCTAAGAGTAATTATACTTCGCCTTACAAGCAAGAGACATAATTTAAAACTTGTCAATTATGTTTCTGTAATGTTTAACAAATGCTTATTTACTTTACGTATTATTTATTAGGTACTTCAAGTTAAGTTAATAATTAACTTAACTTGCTTAAATTATTTAAGGTGTTGAAACTCAATTTATGAACTAATGCTACATATCTAAGTTATCAAAGTTTTTTTAAACGAAACGCAATACGTATAAAAAACAAAGATATTTGCTCGTTTTCCATTTAAACACTATGTGAGGTAATTAATCGCAGTTTCAAATATTCGTTTCCCAACTGTTATCTACATTAAATTTGTAAAAAAAAACATAAGTTACAAAATGTGTGTTTTTTTAATAATACCGTTTTACTTTTTGGGTTTGTAATGAAACAAACTTAAAAAGTAGGTTCAATTTTTAAATAATTATAAAACTTGAAAATTAACGGTTATTGATAAAAAAATGCATTTTAATGCAACAGTTGGAAAACAAAAAATCGGGCTTACTTGGTTAACCTATATAATGTAACAATTATAATGTTTTGCTTTTGGGATAAAAACATTGTAAGCACCTAATTCTTCATTTAAATATTCCTTACAGTATTTAATCTTCACAGCCAAATAGTAAGTAAATTATTCGAAGAATACATCTACATTAAATTATCTAAACTTAGTTTCGCTTGATCTGTATCGAATAATAAACAACTCCGGGCTTGTTAATATTCTGACAGTTGCTTAAACAAGCTATTCCAAAATTTAGACCAATACAATTTTAATGTAAATAGTTGAACTTCTTCAGTTTAACATAGCAGACCGCTTAAACATTAACCCCTTAATCATAAACGCACAAACTGAAACACAAGACACTGAGACACAAGTGATGACCATACATAAAAAAATATATACGCGTCGACTTGAGAACCTCCTCCGTTTTTTTTTCGTCGGTTAAAAAAGGATATGTCTTCTGAGGTTTAAGTGAAAAAGGGTATAAGTCTATTAGACTCTGTATATGAATTATACCCTTTTTATTATAAGCTAAGTCGACTTGTATCCATTTTCACGTAAAACCTAATTATAGTTAAATTGTTCTTTATCACGATAATTAAAGCATACGACACAGCACGACAAGACGGCTACGTTTCGATTTACTCATACATATTCTTGTTTTCCAATGATTTTACCTCTCATATTGTAAATAGTCTAAAATACTGTTGTTCCTTCATAGATTGCATTTTTTTTACTATCCATTTTGTAAGTCTCACTGCTGGGCACAGGCCCTCTCTTCGTTCTCCCTGTCTTATTATTAATAATAACTTGTAATTGCATATCTTTCCTCTGTATTTTTTTTCGTGTAAATGATATAACGCTCCTTGTGAATCATTTACGGGTGATAAAAAAGATACACTCTATTCACACACAAAACTGCAAAAATTACTAACACCAAGTTATATAACGCCATGTTTTGTGAGCCAACTATCGCGGACCCTCTCTGCCCTAACTGACCTCCACGATTTATGACTTTAGCTACACACTTTTTGCCTCCCGATGGGAAAAAGATGAGTTTGATTCATTCGCTTAGATGTTTCTGTTTTATTTTGTATATTTTTTATGGAAATAGATAACAAACAAGCCGGCCCGTCGGCTTTGATGTTAAACGTATATTTTCATGTCATGTTTTTGCGGAGAAATTTTGCAAGAAAGCTTTGAGTGCGTTTGATTTTAATTTAATTCAGTGGCCCTTCTTCTTGAAACAGCTTTTTTTCCGGTTTTATCCGGATTTTCCAATAATTTTATTACTGTTTTAAATAATTTTAGTACACACTTTTCAATTGAATCAGAAATATGAGTATTTTCCGTTGAAGATAGGATATTCAATATACAAAATGTGCAATCACACGTGTCATTCCCGGGCACAATAATTCAATAATCGTGATAGCTTGACTAACTAAAAACACATTAAGACGTGTCAGAATTGGCACGTGTTAAAACTCAAAACACAGTGAAGAGCACAATAATAATTGACAGAAATGTAAAAAGGGCAAAATGTAGTTTTCAAGCCTTTGAAACGCTTTCTTGTTTCCATTTGTTATGAGAAGCGATAAAAACATTTATTTATTAACAAAATTAAACATATAAATATATGACGGCCGCCTCTACACTAGACTCTGGGCTTTTATCGCGGAGACTAGTTCAATTAAAAACAAACACGTTACATATTTAAATCACTTATTAATATTAGGTATCTATTTATGAGAAGAGAAATGATATTTTTTTTTATAAAATTGGGGACAAAATCGAATACACAAATAAATATATTAAAAAAAATATGTATAAATGCGTGTTTATGCATGTGCTTGCGTGAGTGTGTGTGTATGTATGCGTATGTTGTACTTATGAGCATGTGTGTTATTCGTTTATGAAGTATTCCGCAAAACTAATTCTACATTGAGGCTCTATTTTTCCCTTGATTCTGAGCTTCAAACCCCAAGCCCTGATGCCTTTTCTATCAATCCCTAATGCATGCAAAACAAATTCCATTCCGCACATTCCATTCCTTCCTCCATGGCTTTTCATTTGCGCATTCCGAGTTTAATTGGTCGGCCTAATTGGAGAGAAAGGGCACACGTTGGTGATATTATAAGTGCAAACCCAATTTGATTCATTAAGGTGCAATTAAGAATGTAAATAAAAAGGTCTTTTTGTGTGCACATAAACAAGTTATGGAGACGCTTAAATCAAAAATGACCAATGTTCCTAGACAAACACGTGTACATTCGGCGAACGGTATCGTCCAAAATGATCGAAATCGAAATCGAATCGATAATCGAAAATGTTGGTCGGCTGGTCGTGACGAGTGCTTATGTCAATACCACACATTATACGTCTTTTCTAGGGCTCAGCGGTAAAAACTGTCTTGTTAATCAAAGAAAAAAGGAGAGTTATAGCAGCGTTTTGCTGAGCTGGTGTCTGTTTCACTGCCGCGAGGACACACATTCCGTGCAAGAAAATAATTCTACTAACAAGAGCCAGCGAGTTTTGACATATTCACGTACTTAGCACAGATCAAGTCTAGGAACGAAAGCGTTTCGTATTCTGTCTTGTCTATTGTGTTATTTCATGGAAAAATGGAATTTGAATTTCTAATCCTCCGAACGTTGGGTAAAGAATAATATTTTTAACTTAACGTACAAGAATGCTTTCAAGTACTGTAATCCAAAGAAGTAAGATCTTATTTTGTATAAGTTTAGATTTTTATTAAATAAAATAGTACAAAGGAAAATTCTTCGGTGCAAGTCACGATCTACTTTTGATCTCAGTATTCAGGAACAGGATCTTTTAAAGCTAGAAAATGGACTTCGGATGTCGTCTTTTCAATACTAGAAATGACTCAGCGAAACATTGAAGAAGCGCAGATATTTCTACAATTTTTATTTTAGTGTCTAGCGCTCGCTAAGTGAAATATTCATCCTCGTGCTGCCCATTGTTCTTTATGAAGAACATGTTAGATTTAATACATTGTGCCCGGTAATTAATATTATCCATACAAAAATGTAATTTGCAGAAGACATTAGGCAAGAATTAGAGATTATTTAAAAATGCTGGGGAAGAACGAGGGATTGAGTTGAATTTGGTAATTATATAAAGTTAGTATAAAAGTACTTACTTATTTCGCTTGTTTTAATAGCACTATACTATTTTATGTAAGTGCTGTATTAATATATTCAATAATTTAAGTCAATATGCGTAAATAAACCCATTAATAAAGAAGTTTTTTCTTAGGTAATAAATATACACCAAAAGAAAATCCGGTTAATAATTGATTTACAAAATTCAACTTTATTCTGATATTATGATTAGAACTGACAAGTTGTATACGCACACCGGGAAATTGTAACAAAAAGCAGCTTGTGTGGCAATAAAGTGTAGTTAGCTCACTGAGTATTGGCTTCGCGAACATTTGTCCTATCCAACAATTGCCTTTTTGTCCTATATCAATTGTTAAGTTAATGAAAAGCATCTCTCTCTCTCTATTTAAGAGCCATGCTCTTGTCGGTGGAGTAAGCTCCAACCGCTCCGGTCCTCCGTCAACTGTTTGACTTTCTGGTACGACCCAACCTTCAAACTTCTCTTTTATTTGCCCAAAGTAATTTCTTCTTGGTCTTCCTCTGCCTCTCTTTCCTTCTATCTTTTCTTCTATGATGTTTTTAAGAAAAAGTTCGAGTCTTAGCAGGTATCATTGTTCCTCTTCTATTTTCTATTGTTGCTAGTAAATTACTACTTTCATTTATTCTATTCAGCACTCGGTCATTAGATATTTTTTTCTGTCCAACGTATCCCCTCCATTCTCTTTCAACATCACATTTCAAAAGCCTCCAATCTTTCGCTATCTTTTTGTATCTAAAAAAAAGCACCAAGAAACCTAAAAAAAAAACGCACTTTGTACACACCTTTTTTCTTCCATTATTGTGAGTTCTTTTTGTCATTATCAGGCTTAAATTGAAAATCACAGAACACGCGGCATTGTTTACTTATGAAGACATGCAATGACTTTTGTTTGACATGTGACAAGTGTAACCGTTACCACTAAAATTCCAAAACATTTCCAGTGAGGCTAGACAAGTTGCTTTACACTAACGTAAACGATTTTCGAAAACTAACAAAATGTATGGAATTGACGTAGGCGCCCGACGCGACCGTCTGACAGCTTACGTCAATCCTATACATTTAACGATAACAAACACCGAACGCAAGGGCCTCAGGGCTTTTATCTATGTAACTTATTATTAGGCTATGTTTGTAAACATAAATTATCTTAGCGCAATATTAAACTTCTGCTTAAATTGAGTTGAGTCTTACTTTTTGCTCTATGTTAGGTCAGCTGTTACTTTAAATTCCTTTATCGCAAAATGTTGTACATTTCGTTGCTTAAATACACAAGCGACACAAATCGAAAGGTGTTTGTGTTGCATTTAAATTCAGAATGCTATTTAATTTAAGTTTAATGTCAAAATATATTTGTTTTTGGTTTGTGGCGCTTTTGTATTTAAGCAGCTATTTGTGCTGTTTATTACATTAATTTATACTAATTGAAACTGAGAAATGCTAGCTATCAAATATTTCTAACAGGTTGTAGCAAAAATGTAAAATGAAATTTTTTGCATGTATTTTTGTGGAATTTTTACATAAACATTGAAATGGAGCTCAAAACAGAAACTTATTCTATTACATCCTTGCTCCCTGACTTGAAAATCTTCAGTCATACGAGTACCTGCAAGTTTCCATGGAGTTCCATTTTACTAGCGCAATGCAATTTAAACTTTTCTTCGAAATAATTTTGTTTTCCTGTATTATCCGTACCTCCGATTTGGGAACCAAATTTTATAGCAGAATCCACATAATAATGTGATTCGACAGCACTATAGTTTCTTGTTATTATATGTGTCTGAGCATAACCTACCACCACAGAACAGAAAAATAGTAGAAGTGTGAAGTGGGCGTGTCACGTGTGGCATGGTTATGTGGCACGATCGCTTGTGCGTGAGAGTTGTGCGAATAATATTTCTAAACGTGAAACATATCTTTGTATTGTTGAAATTTCAAGTGTCTAGCTGCTACGGTTCACGAGATACAGCCCGTTGACATACAGACAGACAGATTGACAGACATACAGACAGACGGACTGACAGACTTTGGATACGGAAGCCCAAAAATTGTAAGTTCTAGGTATATGTAGACTTGACATAAATTTTGGCTTATTTCTTCTTACGTAAATTATTCCTTATCGTAATTTTTGCGATTTATTTCACTCAAAAGTTTTTATATTTCTTCCTATTTTGTGCTCAATTCTTACAAATAACCATAGGAATAGTCTTAAAACTGAATCTACATTTATTGCAAATTTGCATTACGTATGACATTTTATGCTATGAAATACCAAGAATTGGGAGAGAATTACGATCTAAAACTTGGCATCGAACTGAATTTAAATCCTTTTGCTGGCCAAACCTTTCATGTCGAGAGAACTTGGCCAAAACATTAATTATTTTTATTTTCATAAATCTACAATGCTGCTTATATTTTTAGTTCTCACCAATAAATAATCGGTGTTCTTTTCAAAATGAATGTGTAAAATAAACTTTAACTACCAAAAAGTACAGTTACATCGTTAGAGTGCGTTTTCACTCAAGCAGAGTGAAGCGGTGAGGAGTGCAAACTACCAATCAGATTGTGCAATACTCTCACGCAGATTGTATAAACAGTCAGATTGGCCTTTTCCACTTTTTTCCGCGTCAGTGGAAACGCACCGTTACCGAGTTGCACTCAAAATCTCCTATTCCTTTCATTGACAGACCTCACCCTACAAAAAGGGCTGCCACGTGTCTATTAGTAAGCGTGGCTATTCTAGTTTTACAGCAACTTCGCATATCAAAATCTCATTCCTGACACCATGAAACATATTGAATATGGCAATGAGGTTGAACGTGTAAAATAATATATGATCATAGCGCAAAATCATTGTGCAAACCTTCCAAAGTGGAAGGAGTAGCAAAAGGCCTTTGACCAGCAATAGAACGGGAACAAGGCTATGTTTGCCCAGTGTATACCCAGTTGTTCTTGCCGCTACACTACAAATTCTGTGCAATAATCCTAAGCAAGTCCCAGCGGAAAGCAAATTGAACATAACTAAAATTAACATGGAGTTTAGATACTCGGTGTTAGAATATTATACTATCAAGGTTTATTTAGTATAATATAATGTTACACAAAGCGTTGGGAATTCTCTATTGGGTGTTGTCCATTCGAGTTTTGTGGAAGCAAGCAAGCAGCTTTGCTATTATTTCTCATAAATTAATTAAATGCATTAGAGGAGGAATGACTGATCTAAAATAAATGCCCTCATCAATAATACCCTAAATTTAAATAACGCTGACGTTGCGTAAATTGAGCTAAAAAATAGCGAAAACGTTAAGGACGTGATCACACCAGACGGGTCTGGCCACGACTTTAATTACGCGGCAGCGTCTGCGGTGGCGGTTAGCGGCGGGCGGTAGAAACAAATGCATAGAAACAGTCTCGTCACCGCCCTGGCGGCTCGTGGCATGCTTCATACATATATATGCATTACTTGCATTTTTGTTGCCACTCGCTGCTCGTTACCACTGCTGTCAGTTTACTAAATATACTTTGGATTAACTATCCAGTAGTAAAGCTTTACGGCATTTATTTGAATGACATTGACAATGGCTTAGTGTAACAATTATTTATGTATCATCATCATCATCATATCAGCCGAAAGACGTCCACTGCTGGACATAGGCCTTCCCAAGGATCTCCTTAACGGCCGGTTTTGTGCTACTCGAGATTCTTACCACCCCCTATTTATATATACGAATGTAAAAACTTTATGGTAAGAAAAAAAATACAATGAAGATATAAAAAGAATGTACAAAGGTGAAGTTATCCCCTTAAGGGATCTCTTTCAAGTAATCCTACAAGTAAGCGTCGATATAATATTAATAATAGGTTGTTAGTAACCAGGTAGGTACAGTCGAGGACAAAGGTACAGTCAACAGCATAAATAAGTGATCATTTATGTACCTTGTCGCTTTCAATCGTTTCTCAATTTTGTATGACATTTCAAACACGACGTCAAAGTGACAAGGTACATAAATGATCACTTATTTATGCTGTTGACTGTACATGTTTGTTCCTTATTTCAATGGAATAAGTTGCAAAAGTGTACACATGTATTTGTACTCACCTATACCTATAAGCCAACAGAATCAAGAATTAGAGCGGCATAAAGCACACTTAATTAATTACAGTCTGTCGATATCCAATCGTAAACTTTTACTGAAAAAACACCTATTATAACAATTTCATAAAAAACTCTATTCAAACTCCGTTCATCATTCTTGCAAACCAACGCATTCTGAAATCTTTTCACGTGAGAGCACTTAAAAGGATCTAGGAAAATCGCACTGAAAACTTTCCTATAAAAATATTTATTGGATAATACTTTCCAGCGAGCTGGTCGAGCTATGCGTTTGCACTAGCTCCATTAGCTGCAGTTCAGGTCCTTTGGGAAATTAGATCTTAAGGCAAAGGAACTTTACAGCGGGATGAGGTTCTTGTTTTAATAACCAGCTCAAAGCGATTGCTTGTTGTTTGAGATTGCGTAGAAAAGAGTAAAAAAGTGAAACATATTAGTAGCTCCCTATCGCCAGATAGATATTGTTATGATGAAACTGTTAAGGATAAGTTTCTAACATCTTTCGGTTTAATTTAAGTGTGAAAGTTTTATTCAAATTATTACTATCAAAATTATGAGAGTCGGTTCACTTCATAATTCCTAAGAGTCATAATTCCGAATGTACTAATGTTTTGATATATGACATTCCTTTTTTTTAATGTGAGGGGAGGTAAACAGGGTGATTACTTCCCATCACATGATGGCTTGAGCCCGCATTTAACTATTCCCGCCTTCCACTGCGAGCGGAGCGGGCACCGTACGGACTCCGTTTGGCTTACAACGGTGACTTCAAATGTTTCCAACGCGAGCTAACCTCTTTAAAGTCACCGTTGTAAGTCAAACGGAGTCCGTATGGGGCCCGCTCCGCTTGCAATGGAAAGCGAGCATTACCTGATGGGAAGTAATCACCACCGCTCTTAAACACCAGCAATTCAAGAAGATCTTTACCTTTTGCTATCGCTTGTAAATCAAACCTTACCTTACTTACTTAACTGCCGCACTCAGAGACGTCAATTTAATTTAACGCTTGAATAAAGTTGCTGCTGTCACTTTCTTTGCAACAGCGATAGAATAAGACCGCACTTCACTAAACAATCATTAAATTTAATTGACGTCTCTGAGTGCGGCAGTAAAGCAATTAAATTATGCATATAATCTAAAATAGCACCAGAGTAACACAGCTTTCTGAAAAAATAAAATTCGGGTAAATTAATTTTTTGAGACAATTTTACTAATTTTTTTTTTTCAGAACACCTTTTAAAAACCAATTGTCGATTGGGCAAGCAGTTTCCTATTAACGGTACTTTTTCTTCCAGTTGAAGCCACGTATCCGACGACGGAATGGTTCGACGGCAACTGTTCGTGGGCCGACGCCGTGGCGTGGGGCTGCAACGGCACCGTCAACGGCACCAACGCCACCAACACCGACGTCACGTCGCTCGTCCTCATGGCTGTCACCTCCGTGGTGTTGGCGATTATCATCTTAGCTACTATTGTCGGTAAGTCAACAATTATTAAGAAATCAACTATTAAGAATGGTTCGACGGCAACCGTTCGTGGGCTGACGCCGTGGCGTGGGGCTGCAACGGCACCGTCAACGGCACCAACGCCACCAACACCGACGTCACGTCGCTCGTCCTCATGGCTGTCACCTCCGTGGTGTTGGCGATTATCATCTTAGCTACTATTGTTGGTAAGTCAACAATTATTACGAAGTCGACTATTAAGAATGGTTCGACGGCAACCGTTCGTGGGCTGACGCCGTGGCGTGGGGCTGCAACGGCACCGTCAACGGCACCAACGCCACCAACACCGACGTCACGTCGCTCGTCCTCATGGCTGTCACCTCCGTGGTGTTGGCGATTATCATCTTAGCTACTATTGTCGGTAAGTCAACAATTATTACGAAGTCAACTATTAAGAATGGTTCGACGGCAACCGTTCGTGGGCTGATGCCGTGGCGTGGGGCTGCAACGGCACCGTCAACGTCACTAACACCGGCGTCACGTCGCTCGGCTGTCCCTTCTGTGGTGTTGGCGATTATCGTCTTAGCTATTATTATCGGTAAGTCAACAATTGGAAATATTCATGGCTTATTCACAGTTTCAATATAAGCTGATTCATGTAACAAACAGTAGAAAAAAATCATTTTTTGAATAGCTATAAAACTAACCAAGATTTGGTCCTATCTCTTTCTATAAAAACAGAATTTGACGCCACAGTGAATATCGGATCTCTCTGTCTAATCGCTGTCTACTTAGCAGTTTAAAATGCTTGTATCATCCGTATTTTTTGGCCGATTTAAATTTTAATTTCACTTTTGGTGATCTCTTTTACGGTATTTTGCGCAATTTTTTGAGAAATGCGATTTAAAAAATTTATGCATATAAAATATAAGGGGACGAAGGGGGTTTATGCCTGGATGTCAGGTAATGTGAACTCGAAGAAGTTCGCCAATAGTATGATGGCATTTTCTACAAGGCTTTTACTTTCTATTGATTTTTTAATCTAACTATTGGGGTCGATTCGAGAAGCCTATTCCTCGAAATGGTTTTGAAATATTCATACATTGTTAAAAATGGGTGTAGCCCAATTGGTGGCAAACCCCAAAGGTCGTGTTTGTTAACATATTTCGCATGGTAAATGACTGAGATACAGTACCTACTTACTGTACATGAATATGTAGGTTACGTTGATTAAACAAAAAACAGACCCAATTGGTGATAGTAAACACAGTACAGTCAGCTGAAAAAACATTATTTCGCAGTTGACCGATTTTATTTCTAATCAAATAGATATGAATGTTGGCACCCTCTCTTGGCTGGCCGCCAGAAAAGGTACGTACTAGTTTCCGTAACATGTGGGACTTGAATATGAATGGTCAGCTAAATTTCAGGTTCTATTTGCCACGCTAAAACATTGAGCTTATTAACATATTTTTTAAGGAAATTAAGTTACTGTTTTGTCACTTAGAATTAAAAGGTAAGTTACAGTTATCTTACGTTGAAATTTATTTATAGTTTTTGAGCAAAGTTATTTAAAATGTGTTATTATTTTCAAGGTAGGATTATTTATAAATAACATTACATTACAGACGAGTTGAAATATATCGATTCAAACTAATAAAAAATCAAAAACATGTGAAAATGCCCTAGCTAATAAAAAACCCAAAATAACACGCGAAATTGCCTAAAATATAAGCCCAGTTATTTAATTAAAACCTTTTTTAAAAAGTAACTATCTAATCTAGATCAGATGTAAATAACGAATCTTCGTAGGTACCTAAATGTCATACAGATTACATTGATTTCAATTGACAACAAGAACGTTTAACAGGGTGTTCTGAAAAAATCATGCTTATTAAGAGGTTTGTCTCAAAACCATATTCTGTTTGTTAATATTTATTGTCAAAATTAATAAACAAATTTCTGCTAATGGCTAAAGAGCTTAAACGCCACACAACACAAGGATACTGTAAGCATGACATTATTCTCAAAAAATCCGGTTGTCAAATTGTGATGGCATTCATTGTAATGTTCATCGCAATCTGATTTTTAATCTGTAAAATTTCAACACATAATTATAGTTTCAATCATTAATTTAATCTGACACTAATAAAGTATAATGGATCGAAGCGTGGTGTTAATTTGGTTGTTTTATGTAAAACGTCCGGTGAATTCGATGAAACTGGGCATACGTTTTAATTTAAGTATCGACGTGAAATTTAATAAATTGCATTACGGGATTCTGAGTGGCAAAGTGTTAATAATGGAAAATTAAATTGTTTTCATAATTGATTCAATTATTTTAATGTAGAAGCAAATCTACATTACAATAATTGAATTTATTACCTAGCTGTAAAACGATACTTTTAGTAGGAGACCGCGATCTATGTGGTGGACCACTTATTTTCTTTTTAGGCGAAATTTATTTTTTAAACAATAAAACATATCTTCTTTGATCTGTTATCTTATTGTTAACGTTTTGTAAGCTCTTATTTAGTTGACAGTAATGGCGGCTGACGTCAAAACAATACCGTAACAGGTCAAATACGATATGGTTTTCACCGCCGGGAATAGAGGCCCAGAAGGGGGTAGTCACCAAATTGTAATTTTTTTTTTACTAGAGCTGTGCCAACTTTGTTTCAATAGATAGTAGACTTGTAGAAAATGCCATCATACGGTTGTTATTTTTTTTTAATTTACTTTACCTGACATCCGGGTATACATTTATGTAATTGAAGTAGTCAGGTGCTCGTATCGTTTTCCGGAACCAACAAAATATCGAAATATTGATAATTTTATTAATTTTTTTATGATATATGATTTTAAGTTTCTTGAACTTTAAAAAATGATTTTTTTTAGCTAAAAATTGCCTGTAGCATATTTTTGGTGAGAACCCTCCTGGGTCCTGTTTGTTAATAATGATATATGGATCTCCAGTAAAATCCGTGACGGATACTTATTACGATACGATTGTTACCCTCTAACGCACGATAGCTAAAGCGTGCTTAAAATATGTTTTGTCCTATTGTGACATTTTAATTTAACAGAAAGAGACAATAACAAAAATATGTAGGGCTTAGTTTGGGACTAGGTAGGTCAATTTGTGTAAGATCGTCCCTTGATATTATATTATTGATATTATTATAATAGTATTCCTAATTCAAATTCGAAGCCTTGCTGTCTAAGAACATAATATTTCCTTATCTCTCGTAGGTTCAGATACCTCTTCACTGACCTATTCCAATTGCACACCCTGTCCGTCTAATGTTTTATTCAGAAAACATACTCACCAAAATACTTTAATTTCACACAAGCTTCAATTTAAATACAATATTTTATTCAATAAACAAGGCCTAATTACGTCGATGATTTGTTCTCAAATCTTCGCTTAACTAACAGCGAACTCACAAACTAGTTAGCTCTCGGCAGTCGAATAAGATCGATTCCCGAAACAAGTGACGCCTCTTTATACGCTCGTGTGCACAGATAATTAAATACGACGATCGACCGATTGAGGCGCTGCTTGATAGATGCCGATGTTAGTCGCTAAATTAAGCCATCTTAGAGTGATTTTACATAGCCCTTGTACACGTTAACCACTTCCTGTGGCAAACTGTGTCAATAGTCATAATACGCTTTGGCCCGAAGCCCAAATTAACACAAACAATTAATGCTCACAATTAGAATTCGGTGGCGAGATCCTTTCTTGTTTTTATCGATAACAATCTACTCCTATTGCATTGTCATACGCAGGTGATTGGCTTAAATAATAGGTGTCATGTTTGAAAAATAAACCTATCGACGTTTTCGTTTGTAATCGTTTTTCACGTTTAACAGTTTCGAGGCATCACAATCAAGTTATTGAGATCCAGCTTTAGCATAATTATGGCATCCTAACCCTTAAAGACATGATGTAGGATGCATCCTACGTAGCAAAAACTCGAAAATATTTACGTATAATCAGGATACTATTACGTTTAATAGAACTTATAAGCGACTAAATTTTTTAATTAAATTTAAGGGTTAAGTAAACTGCAAACTTAACTCACTCATATTATACTGGGGGCCTAGTCGAGACGCATAACGCTATGTTAGCAATTTTCTAAAATCTACAAAATCGCGCGTCACTCGTTATGTCAACTCCATACATTTCGAGCCAATACAAAACAGAATAATTAGCAGTATTTGCATTTTGGCTACGCCTACTAGAAGAAAATGAGCATTGACTAAAAAAATCCTAATACACACCGAACAAAACTGCACCACAATTGAAATAAAAGCTGGAAAAAACTATAATAAAGTATGTCCATATTATACTAGCAGCAATATTATGGCAAACAGCCAAATATATTTTTGCACTACCATCGTTTCTACATTCCATATCGCGTATAGTGACAAATACTACTCAAATTATCATCCCATATCGCAACAGAAGCCAAAAGCATTCCTCAATATCCATCCATTTGTCACCGTAAACCGCTCTAGCTAGAGTAGGTCAAGTTGCTTGGCTCGCTCTACGCTCTCTCCGCTCTGCAGCTCTGTCGGAATAGTACTCGATTCCGCCTAATATGTCAAACGGTCTAGCTTTGGGGCTTTGACACTTTCACATCCGACATCAAAAAGGAAGTTCTCAATTTTCATATTGGGTTTTACGCTTGTTGAATTTATTCGTTTCATACACAAACGGTAGGGCTTAAAGTGATATTAAATTATGGTTAGTCTTGACTTTATCTTAATCGTTTTAAAGTTAATAAATGCATAAAATATGTCTAGTAAACGTTGCACAGATAAAGGGACACATCAAATTAAAAGGATTTAAATTGGCCTACGTAATCCTAACAACTACAAACTCCGGGGTTCCGTGGCACCGTCGCAAGCTTTTTAGTTTGACCCGTAGCGTCAGCAACGTATTTACATAAATAAATATTAACAAAGTTGGGGACCGGACGTGTTGCAAACGATCGGGCGTCCGTTTGCCGTATACATATGTTTATTTGTTTGGGGTGGTGCCGGGTTCATACTTATTCTAAGGTAAATATTGCTTTCTGATGAACGGAAACACTGTGAGGAAACCTGTTTGCAAGACATGGCGTAATTACTCCGCACTAGACAATCTCTCTAAGGTTTGCGATTCTCCTTAACAGCTTGGTTTTTAAATCGAAGAATGATTTATTAATCGGTGAGTTTAAATTATCTCGTCAGAGCGACAAACTAAATTTTACGGCGCGTATTCTCAATTAGGTAGAGTAAAAGTAACACGTATGAACTCGCTCGCTCCATTGACCGTTCGTCAATAAGCTATTTCTATGAGAATAACATAACGTGTCAATCCTTTCGCAACTTAAAATTAAAACCCGTTTGTTGACGGTAGGCCATCAAGCGCAACAGACTGATAGCAAGCGAGATTGAGGCCGATCTCCTACCCCGTGGATCTGACAATTGAAGGACTCATTTTCGTCTAAGTTTGTCGCGATTGTAAGAGACGCAACCACGCAACGAACAAAAACAGATAGACGTGAATCACATACCGCAAACCGACCACTGAAAACCGAAATCTCTTTTCCTTTATTTTTATTGTTATTTTTTTTTGGCTGTGTGTTATTATTGTGACTAAATGATTCACTTACTTACTTTCATTCTAAAAATGAAGATCGTCCGCTGATGACCACGATGCTCAGCCATAAGGGAACTCTTCAAATCAACGTAACTTCCTAAGATTTTACTAAGCTACAATCAAAGCCACTTTAGATCCCTGTCGCAGAAATCTAATGATTAATATTGACGAATTTATTTTCTTTTGACTTGACGCTGTCATTATAAAGCTGAACGTTCTATCGTGGCTTGAAAATTAATGTTGCTACCTTATGATCGTTTTTGGAAAAGACAACAACTTTTTCTTTGCTAAACAATGTTTTAAGTTATACATATTATATACAAAAATCTCTAAAATACCAATTTCCTCCCGCTGCCACTCTCATTTTTTCCCTCCTCTTTAGGGCGTCACGAAAAGAGTGTAAAGTCAATTTGTTTTTTTATGCTTAGTAATTTTGGCTGTTCATTATCTGATCTGTCAGTCAATGTTTAACAGAAGCCTTCAAAATTATGAATATATTATTATTAATGCTTTAAATTTGAACCGTTACAGACATTGAGGTGGGACAATTTTAGAAAACTAATTTATCATTGGATTGGAAAATACGTTACTGAACGCCAGAATAATTTAATGTCACAGACAAATTCAATTATAAAGTTATACATATGCTTAAATTAACCGCAGGACAACGCTTTCAGTTTTAATTGTATTTGATTACAATTGACACGAAAACTGTCAGTGGTTTCGGTTTTAACGCGCGAATAGATTCTTCGATGAACGGTATAAACAGTGGTTCATCTTCGAACAAAGATATGTCACGCGGCTTGCATGTGTGTGTGCTTTGACCGGACGCGTCGCGAGCCGCCATAAGCTAACTCAACAGGAAGCATCAAGCCGGTTTAGTCGGAGTCACGCCGTCGCCTAGTAGCAATCTGGATGGGACCTACCACCTATACAAAAATTTGTAGTTAACACTGAAATTGGTTTATTCTCGATATAATATAATATCTATTTTATAGACACATAAACATCTTCACATATCTCATAAGTGATTATTTATCTTAACTTACCCACTCATTTACACTTTAACTTTATACTTTATAATTATTATCCGGCGAGTTTAAGTTGTCCCGACAGAGCGAACAAACAATATTTTATGCAGTGCATTCTCAATACAACTCCAAAATTCGTTCGTATGACTTCGGTTTCTCGTTCAACTATTCGACTAGGAGCCATTTCTAAAATAATAATACATTGTCTACTCGTTCAATGTTCAGTACATCCAAATATTTTCACAAACTCGCATTTTTAACATGATAAGTGTCATTGTGATACTAAAATTCACACGAATTCATCCTTCCGCCAGCCAACCTAATCGAGCAAGACAGCTTTCCTCAGGGATTATCCAATTTAAATAGGTGTTTATTGCCTTTGAATACACTAGGGAAATTTCTTACAGAGTTAACATAATGTTTTAATATAAATCTACCCCTTGTTGACGTCGAAGTTTATATTAAATTATATTTAATTGACAAGGGAGACAGGACTTTATTTAGGGAGTTATTTAGGTCTCCGGAAAGTTTATCAATGACGTCACTAACCTTTTGGCAACTTGTCACAAAAACGTAAAATTTAAATATTGGTGCCTTGTTAAGAAACTTACTAAAAACATTCTTGGAACATTTGAGAGCATTGAGGATCTTATTTTATGATAAATAACAGAGGATTGCTCTTAGAAAAGCACAGTTTGAGAACTACTTCTACTTCTGGTACACCGCAATGTTCCTCGTATTATAAAGTTTTAAGTAATTTTAGTCGTTGGTTTTTTCGTTTATTCGTCATGTGTTTTTGCTTGTTTGTGTCACTTTTTTTTTGATAATGTATCATTCCCAATTACATAACAAACATACGTCACGAGTACGTAAACATACAAATTTCGTCGTAAATTTAACTTATAAACATAATCTCAACCTCATGATCCAATCAACAAGAGAAAGCAAAAAAATTGCAAAGAATGAGTCGTTACTCTTTGATATACTCATATCCTCTTACTAAAACAATGACATGAAGAAAATTATAAAAAAATCCGGGAAACAGCAACGTATGCGTCTGCACGCTCCACCCGTTTTTGCGCGCCGATGGCCTACTTACATTTTATGAACTGTGCCGTTCCCGCATGGTTTAAACGTCACTGAAACGTATATAAAAACGTTGAGTACGGTTTAATACCCGTATAACTGCATGCGTCGGTGAACCCGGCTCTGCATGTTTTATTGGCGTTGTAAAAGTATGCGAGACGCTCTATGACCCTTGTTACAAATTACTTTACGCTGACTAAGCGAATATAAATACTAGACAGGCTAGAAAATGATTTTGGCTCTTAAAAAGTAAGTAGGTATGCCGTAAATTAAGAAGAAACACTCATTTTTTACTCGTCTACTTACTTGTAACGATAATGTGAAACGTATTTATTAAAATAAACTACCTTTTTTACAATAAGCAACTGCATACTTATGAATCTTGTCGCTTCAACGCCATTGCATTAGTTAAAATGTTAAATTGACAACGGACTAAAGGATCAAGCTACTTAACAAGGCCGAGTGTACCATCGCTTGGAATCGGTATTTATTAATTGAGTTAAAAAAGGTGAATACACCATTTCAGAATCATCCTATCTACATAGGATGATTCTGAAATGGTGTATTCACATGTGAAAAATACCCAATTTCTACTTTAATGTGACCTCACTTTTACTGAGTATCAAGTAAGACGGTAGCAAAACACATATTTCTTTATTCAAACAATATATTTTAACCGACACTGAAGTTTCATCTAAGAGACTTGTATTATTCATGCAAAATAGGATGTTCATTTTAGCAATTTAATATGAGTCGCCATGCCATTCTCGCCTAGGGCATAAGATAAGTTCACACGACTTTCCAACTGTCACCTCAGAAAATATCACCGCTATTTTGTGACAAAACAACGCTTCGCTTAATTTTAAGTAACGAGTAACTACATGTCATAGTGTGTGTTTATGTAGCTAACGAAACCAGAGTTGTGTTTGTAATTTGTACATTTTATTTCTGAATAAATACTATAGGTACATAGTTCTTGCCATATGGGCTCAAATGCTTAGATGTCTTTGTATGGTTAAATGAATAGTTGCATTCCTTCTTTCTTCGACTTCGACTGAATACTAACACTGTATTTATCTTGTGACCTTCTTGTACGTATTCTGACAAATCAATATTTCTCATTTATATTCTTACATTGTGCTTATCCTTGCCCTCGCTGCATTTAAACACCACTTTACTTTTACAATTCATTTTATTCATACTATAAAATATGATAAATTATGTGTTCAAGTTGTTACTTCCTCACGCTGGAACGGCTGGATAAATTGGATTGAAATTTGGTATGAAGGTAGCTTATTCCCCGACTTTTCACACGTGCTAACTTTAAATCCCAAAAAATGACACTGTTGTGGGGTCGAATGGTCAAACGCGGAAGAAGTTGCGGACAGAAGCTAGTTTAATAATAATAACAAAACTCTTTCCTTTCCCCCAGGTAATGTGTTCGTGATCGCAGCAATAATAATCGAAAGGAATCTACAGAATGTCGCCAACTACCTAGTCGCGTCGCTGGCCGTCGCTGACCTCATGGTGGCATGTCTGGTCATGCCGCTAGGAGCCGTCTATGAGGTAAGAATCATGTAACTAATCAATAATAGGTTGAATGGAACGAAGGTCATTAATTATTGTGCACTAACTATACCAAGCCTCCGCACTTTAGGGAAGTAATAATTACAGTCAAAAGCATTAATATTTATATACGGCCACGTGCCAAATATATGTACACCTTACTATGGCGTGTAGATATTTTTGATGCCTTGGGAACGTATATATATATTTATGAATGACTGAGTGTACATCGGCTTGCATCTCTGGGTGCGTACGAATGAATTAAAACGTGTGATCGTTTATGCGCTAGAAAAGAGAAGGCACGTTCGACCTACCTAAACACTGTTTTGTTAGAAAGAGGGAGTTCTGGGGTGTGATTCTCTCAACAACGACGAACGGACGGACGAACGAGTGAATGTCCAGGTGGCGAGTGTAGTCCCGTCTAAGCGAACAAAACACATTTGAGCGCGTGTATTCAATTTGGCATCATGGCTTCTCGAACGTATAAGGCTGCCTCATTGAGAATGCACGCGCTAAAATGTGTTTTGTTCGCTCGGATGGGAATACTTTTAAAATCGCCGCTGCGCTTTCGCTCGTTCGTTCAACCGACCGCCGTTTTTCAGAGAATAACACACCTGTCCTTGTATAATAATAATATTATATTGTGGGAATGTGATTGCAACATTTGAACCATTTGTCCTTTAAGTTTGTTCGTCGTGTTCTTTAACTGTTCCTTTGGTTACCAGGTCAGCCAAGGCTGGATCCTCGGCCCTGAGCTCTGTGACATGTGGACGTCCAGCGATGTGCTCTGCAGTTCTGCTTCCATTCTTCACCTCGTTGCCATCGCTACGGACAGGTGAGCACTCAGATAATTAGCCTATTCGTCCTACAGCCGGATACTGGTCTCTTGAAGCTTCCATTGTAAGATATAATGGAAGCTTCAAGGACTTCATACTTACTTTTTATTTTTCTTTATGTATGTAATGGGTGTATACAGAGTAGAAATCATATTAATTGAAAGATACCTACAAGAAGACTTCACAGGTTCTGTAAAAAACTTTGAAAATGTACATAATTTATTTCTCAAGTAACTTCCGAAAATGCTGATATTTTAACCCTGTCTAATAACCGCAATACTTAATAAATCATCAAAAAGTCATTAAAAAGTTGTTTGTAAATTGATGCAGTTTATTATTTAGTTCGTCAGTAAAGCATAACGGAACCAATCCCAGATGCACAATCAAAAACAATTTTTGGTCATCAGGTACTGGGCTGTCACAGACGTGGACTACATCCATCTACGCAACGAGCGCCGCATCTTCACAATGATTGTGTTGGTGTGGGGCGCCGCGTTGGTGGTCTCACTCGCCCCCCAGCTGGGCTGGAAGGACCCCGACTACCTAGCACGCATCACTCAACAACAGAAGTGCCTCGTCAGCCAAGACCTGTCCTACCAGATCTTTGCAACCTGCTCGACCTTCTACGTGCCACTCGCTGTCATCCTATTCCTATACTGGAAGATTTTCCAAACAGCCAGAAGACGAATCAGAAGGAGAAGGGAACCCCCTCCACCATGTCCTACTTCTGCTGACGGTTCTACTACACCTTCAGGGAGGACTGTCCAGTCGGCCAGAGATAGGCGATTTGTTAAGAAGCGGTTCCTCAACCTGAAGAAGTGCAACCAACGCACGCGAGCTGAAACTCTCGCCGCTTCACTGCTTCTTACTGAAGGTCAAAGCACTTCCACAGTGGATACACTGGATGAAGAACCTCGTACCACCGCCTTCACAGTCAACGAAAAGGCGCCGTCGGTTTCCCCTGAGAAGTCTTCCTCGACCGTCACGAATGGATCGAAAACGGAGAAGGCTATTGTTCCCGCTCCCACGCACAGGGAAAAGAAAGAATCGCTCGAGGCAAAACGAGAGAGGAAAGCAGCAAAGACGCTTGCAATTATAACGGGGGCG
The DNA here is from genome assembly GCA_948252455.1 of Acleris cristana. Lineage (NCBI taxonomy): Eukaryota > Metazoa > Arthropoda > Insecta > Lepidoptera > Tortricidae > Acleris > Acleris cristana. The sequence goes on along the minus strand of OX411782.1, from coordinate 6,227,715 downwards.
TTCGTGTTCTGCTGGCTACCTTTCTTCATCATGGCTCTGGTGATGCCGATCTGTTCGTCTTGCGTGATCAGTGACTACCTGGCTAGCTTCTTCTTATGGCTCGGATACTTCAACTCGACCCTGAACCCCGTTATCTACACCATCTTCAGTCCTGACTTCCGTCAGGCCTTCGCCCGAATCCTCTTCGGGACCCATCGGCGTGGACGTAATAAAAAATTCTAACGAAAATGCCCCTACTATGTATATAACTAAGCCATCGGCTGATAAATAGAAAATGGACTATAATATTCTCCTACGTGTACGATATTTCAAATATATTAAACGTTGTTAGTTAGTGTAAATAAGTACCTATAGAAGTTTGTAAATATACGAGTACATACATATGATATAGGATGTTGAATAATATATTGTTTTTTTAACGCGTTATCATAGTCTATATATATTATACATACTATGGCCGCGACGGCGTTGCTCGCGAGTCCAGGGCAAGGCCGCCGCTCGCTCCTCAGTTGTTTCAAGTGACATTACCAAATAAATATATTAAATTATATCGGAACGAGTTCTTTCATTTATATAGGTACAAACCCTGACTTTGATAACTAACATGGCCGACAGCAGACATTGAAGGGTAATTTTAACATTAAAAGTTTTGTGTGGAAAGTTCATACAGAAAAGTTAGGACGCCGTCAATACGCAAGTTTGCAACAATTACTGGCGTGATCGAGTTGAAACTGGAAACATGAATGTGAAATTAGCTGCCGCGTTCGAACCAAATGAGTTGAAAATTCAACCTCGGCGGCACAGAGCTACGTTCTGCAGAGTTCGGCAATTTAGTAACACGGTAATAAGAATAAAAAATAACGCGTTGTTCTTGAAAGCGTAAAAGAATTGGAGAAACAAGAAACTCGATGTTGGTAATCTAACTTTTCCATAATCCAGCTCCTTTTAAATTGAACAAAATAAGCAAACTGCAATCCACTGTCATACATGTCATATTCATTCACTCTTATGAGTGTCATGTTAGAGGCAACAAGTTCAGGACACGTTGCAGACGAATACAAACCATATCTGTAGAAATTAAAGATGAGTTTTGCGTGCGAGTTTCATTTCATTTAGTTACTTGTGATATGTACGCAGATGACTTTTCTTAGCTTAAAAGTGGCAACGTCGCAATTAAGTTTTCGTAACAAGTATTTTTCACAAAAATAGATATAAATCTCAGAAATTAGACCGAATCGAGCCTACTTTATACGTCATTTTTAACTCCAAATTAACTCAGAAACACACTTTTAAAATCCTTCGGGTACGTCCCGGGCACGGTGTATAAGTAATTTCATCGTTGTCTAGTACCCACAGTACAATCAAAAGCGTAAATAAGTAAGTGATCATTTATGTACTTTGTCGCTTTCAATCGTTTCACAATTTTGTATAACATTTCAAACACGACGTTAAAGTGACAAGGTACATAAATGACCACTTATTTATGCTGTTGACTGTACAAGCCCAGAGCTTAGTTTGGGACTAGGTCAATTTGTGTGAGATAGTCCCCCGATATTTATATTTATTTATTTATTTATTTATTAGGTACTTATAGTACCAGAGCTAGTGGTATATAGGATTAGAGAGATAAACCAAAGCCATTTAACGCGGACTCGTTCTGGCCGCGCTCAATCCGTTAGGTGGCCATCCGTAAAAAGCTTTGAATCTCCACCGTGATTTGCACGTATTGAGGATACGCGATAGAAAACCAAAAACGTTTATTCTTTTATTTGGTATTCAGTTTAAACTTTATTGTTTAGTGCTAGATCAAAGACCAACCTTTAGTCAGCAAACGTTTTTTTTTAAGTTCCCGGTATATTTTTAATTCTCTCTAGGAGATGCGTTTAATAAGATGCGCTTTGATCTAAAATGCAAAGGCATAAACGAGACTCTTTAAAGCACGCTCGAAAAGATTTTGCATTCGTAACGCAAAATATTAAAATGTAGATTGACGATAAAACTAAAAGTTGGTTAAGTTTTTCATTTAATACGGGCTTTTAGAATAATGTAATTATGCCTAAGGGAGAGAAACTACGAAAATTAACATATCAAAAGCAGTTAAAGTAGTTTTTTAGAATTATTATTCTTTAAAAAACGTATCTCTATCGAACGCTCGCTCGAGTAAGTGAAGTCATACGAGCTCGCTCACTCTATAGGTAAAGCGGGAAAGCAGCGAATGCACGCCTTTAAATGGGGTTTTTACGCTCTCACGGGGCAACTACAATTCGCCGGTTAATATTTGGAGCGTCGAGTTCAAGATGATCGAGATGAGAAGAAAATCACTTACCAGCGTCGCTATTGCCTAACGGATTCGTAATCGCAATCGACTTCAAAGCGGGACAATTGTGCCTATGCTATCTTACTAATAATGTATTATAAATACGTAGTTTAGATGTTTGTTACTCAATCACGCCAGAACGGCTGAATGGATTTAGATGAAATTTGATATAATATATATATATTTAGTCTAAAACATTACCTACATAGGCTACTTTTTACAAAAAATTGACAGCTCCCGAGAGAATACCGATAAACGACTTTTAGTCGCGAGCGATTCGAGTCGCGTGCAAAAGCTAGTCTTCAATAATTTATTTATGACTTAAATTATTGATTCATTCGCATTTTATACACTTTCGCAGAAACTCGACGGAGCTCTGCTACCGCGGAGCTCCTATTTCTGAGTGGTTTAGCCCTCCGGGCCAGCTAAAGAACTAACATAACCTAAACCTACCTCATATTTATGATACTAAGAGGTGCCTGAAATTTTGCATTAGTACAAAAACTGCGAAAGTGTATGAAATGCGAATAAACCAAATTATTTACTAATGTATCAAAATACAATCCTTGCGACTAGGTACTACAGAAAACCATTCAGAAATGTTCAAAGCGATCTTTTTAAAGCCATATCAAACAAGGCCCTTGGAGTTATTCTGCTACGGCTTACCATACGTAATAATTTTGCTGAAGCGAAGACAGCTCTTACAGTCAAGTAGATAAGAGCTAACATGATTTCAAAACAAAAGCGCCAACTGCGACACGGATTCGCACACGAAGGGTTCCGTACTCTTCAATTTTTCATTTTATTTTATTTTCATTATTCGTTGTTATAATGGCATTCGAATTAAGGTCGCAAAAAAAATCACCTAATGGGACGGACGGACAAAGAGACAGCAGAGGATCAGTAATAGGGTCCTGTCGGGTGCCCTATAGGCACGGAACCCTAAAAAGGATTACGTTATCGAAGCAAGATGGCCAAAGTAAAATAAATCCCCTGTCCAACCTCTTTCAACAATCGACAGTCAACGAAGATCAACAAAGACACAAATAGCCACAAAGCCGGCAAATTTATTAATCCCGGCAATCAATCAAGTCCTGCGTTTATGCTAATACATTTAAATTAGGCGGGTAACATATTCCGCTGAGGGAGTTCTTGAATGTTCCTAATTCACTTTCCGATGTTCGAGAGTGTAATTACGTACCTATTTAGACTAGCTCGATATCGGCGAAGTGCGCGGTTGTTTGGAGGGCTTTAAATGTGTAGAATCGAACGAATAAATACTTTAGAACTGTTAAATAGATTATCAGATTTTGAATATGTGATATTTACGATACTGTTATGAAACTCGCGTTTGGCTCGTTTCATAAAACCACACTCGTGTTTTAAGGACTGTCATTATGTATCAGTTACATAAACTACTATTTTTAGGTACCTTGTGGGATATACATACGCTTTTTACCGTCGATATGTTATGTTCAAGTAGGTCTGCCGTAGTCGGAGAAAATTACTATTATCGGTAACAGTGAGTTCACCGCGCAAAACTGCTACACACGTAGCGACATTTCCAAGTCTTTAAAGCTTTAAGCTGCATTATCTTCCGGTTGTTGGCGTTATCAAGTGCGACAGAAGCTCGAGCTTAAGAAGCTTCCAATAAAGTCTGCTTCTTAGGAGAAAAATACCTTAAATAAGATTTTCCAGTAATTTCAAAATTCAACAATTGTCGACAGGAACTTTTTTAAAAGGTGTTCTTAAAAAAAGTCGTGGAGGTTTGTTTTAAAGGCATACTGTATTTTTTATATTCATACATACATAAACTACTATAGGCAGACCTAAAGCGGACCTAAGTTGGTAATTCTGCAACCACATTATTTACTGAGAAAAGAAATAAACAAATTTCTGCTAATAGCTAAAGAGCTTAAATGCCACATGGCCTTTTCTGCGGCACAGCTGGCTAGTGTCATAAAGCGGTTACAAACAAAATGACGTCATTCCGACCACTACTCCAAACCTCGCATATCAAACACTAATAATATTCAATCCTCATTTTCTCAATAATGGGGTTTTTTTCGAAATTCGACCTTTTTATAGGTTACTGTCGACAAGTTCCTACATCACTGGGCTTTGTAAGTTACTCAAAATAAACTGCATTGTCACCAGTCAGTTGGCAATGTCTTCATTATGAAATAGGGGGGCTGGACGAAGTTGTAATGCAGCTTTTATGTTCCTTTATTGCCTGACAAAAGAATAAAAAACTTTATTAAATGGAGGCGCCATTGATACGTATTTAATCTGTGTTACGTGAGTTGCAATGAAAAAGGCGGTTTATATATTTTCTGCAATGCACCTCAGTTTCCTGGTACGGTCGACGTCAAAAATATGTTTATTTTTTACCTTATTCCGTCGAAATAATGTGAAAAATATAAATATAACTTTGACGTTGCGTCGATTACAGAAAAATATCAAAAATACACAAATTACGATGATAATATTATAAAAAACTTTGTAAAAAAATTACTATGTCAAGAAAGGCGAAAAAAATAAATTAGCAACAGAGAAACCAGTCACAAACACTGTACAAATAATGTTCAATGCATAATAATAATATGTCACTGAAATTACTTCAATTTGCGAGATTTAAACCAACTAAACTAAAGGGCGGAAACTAAATTTAGGGGATCTCTCTAGACCCAAAATCTAGAATTAAAATCATGAGCATACGTCATCATTTAACTTCATACAAGGCAGAGACTACCGCGGGTTGGTAAATGATGGCGCGGTATAAATCCAAATGAACCTTCCAAATTATGACAAATCGAGGGTACAACTACTTCCTGTTTTCTAGTGGACCATTTCCGGCTGCGCTACAAAATTATGTTCTTTTGTAGATTTGATTCTGAATTGATACCGACTTTTGCCTTCAGCCACTTAAAGCGGGCATTTACGCGGGCAATCTTTTGAGCAATATAATTACCCGTGAACAATTACTCCTATTTGGTTTAATAGAATGAGAAGCTACTGTGGACGGGCAATTATTGCTGTTGAATTTGCCCGTGTAAGTGCAACGTTAACATTTTTGGCATATGTATGGTGTAAGACGAATAAGACTCTTTTTTTTGCTGGGGATAATGCATTTACGCTTATCACCTAGGGGACCCAATGTAGTTATGTGGGACTCACCAACCGATAACGGAAGAAATACCTACTAAAAGCCCAGTGGTGACTAATACTCGTTGTAAGGTGGTGGCACCAGTGTTGGGCAACTGACAAGCACCAATATTGAACACTTAACTCTTAAGTCAAAGATCATATGGTCGTAAATTGACTGTAGCAAACCAAATAATTACCCTTATCTTCTGTAAAATATGAACCAAATGTCACCTATTATATAAAAAAAAATATTTAATGTAATAAAAGTTGAAATTAATTGTGATTTCTGTTCTGACTTCCAATTTAAACGTAATTGGCGACCGAAGCACTAACAGAAATTTCCCGTGGCTTGTTTGTCGCTTGGATTTCTTTGTCCAATTAGTTAGTAATAAAACAGATAAGCACTGAACGATAAGCTTTTAAATACGAGATTTGCAAGAATACTAACCAAGTGCATCCCTGCCTCCAGTATTAAGTCTTATCATTATCCTTTTACTAAAATAACTAGAGGACGCCCGCGACTTCGTACGCGTAGAATTAGTTTCCCGCTACTCCCCCCATTTTTCCCGTTGGGGGTCGATTTTCGGAAAATCCTTTCTTAATGCTCACTTACATCATGAAAGGAACCCCTGTACCAAATTTCAAGTTTCTAGGTTCAGTAGTTTCGGCTGTGCGTTGATACATCAGTCAGTCAGTTTTGCCTTTTATATATATAGATAGATAAATGATAAAACGTAATTGATTGTTTTTTTGTTACGTTTTCAAAATTCAATGACTCAACCGATCTACGTAAAATTGAATACAGATGTAGTTGATAGCCCAGAATCCTGGCAAATTGGACAGTTACCGAGAATATAGCGATAAACACCATCTCGATAGTTGGAAATCTACTAAGTAGCGTCTGTTTTCGAGAGCTTTTTTGCCACGCACCTCTATGTAATGTGGAATCAGTTTACGGCGTCTGTACTTCCGAACCAATACAACTTGGGGCCTTCAAGAATCGAACCTACTCTTTTCTCAAAGGGTCTCTGGTGCTGCGGGAGTTTATGGGTCGTGATAAGGGGTTGTTGCTCGTCTGCTTCCTTTTCACACAAAAAAATGACTAATACGCGAACGGCGTTGCCGGCAACAACAGAAATAAAAATAAATAAAACATTTTGGCAAAAGTTTAGACAATTGTTTTTCCAGATAGATTAATTTCATCCATTTCTATTACCCAGCGGCTTCGTTAACAGTGGTAATTTACAAATGCAAATTACGAGCCCTCAGCCGCACGATGTAAAAACTTGTAATGATGATTTGCATGAACTCCCTACCCACTAATGAATGCGTTTAACCGGCTGCTGAACCATTGAAGAAACATTTAGGACAGAAACCTTTCAAATTGAATGATATAATAAGAAATGGCAGCATATTTTGCGTGAGTATTTACTTATTTATTGCGTAACTTTGCGTTTCGTTTTCTTTTTTAGGGTTCCGTACCTCAAAAGGGAAAAACGGAACCCTTATAAGATCACTTTGTTGTCTGTCCGTCCGTCCGTCCGTCTGTCCGTCTGTCAAGACCCTTTATCTCGAGAACGCGTGGAGGTATCGAGTTGAAATTTAAACCATATACTCAAATCTACAGTCCCTTGAAGCTGGGAAAAAATCAAACTTCTACATTTACGTAAAAAAAAGATACGGCCGTTTATGTCACAAAAAACGTGTATTTCGACACTCCAGAGGGAATCAAAATGTATAGGGTATTTCCCGTTGACCTAGAACTATGAAATTTGGCAAGTAACACCGTCTTTTACTGCAAGTATAGGAAAAAATCTGAAATCTGTACATTTTTAACCAAATCACAAAAAAACAGGGTCTTTATGCAAGGAACGGCGTACAGTGCGACAAGAGCCTGATCTAATTTTCCAACCATATTATCTTACATACGTCCGACTCGCACTTGACCGGTTTTTATTGTTATAGTTGCTTGTATTCAATTGCCAGGTGCCTAATTTCTATAATATTTTTACCATGAGTGCTATCGTTTAGTTTTTAAATTAGCTGCCTAAGGGTCTCCCCAGACCTATCGACGTGAAATCGGGTTGAGCCGGTAAGAAAAAAATTGTGTCCATTCAATAGAGCGAAAACGACGTCGTTCCGTTCGCAACGCCGAATCGAGTCGAGCCGAGCCGAGCGACGCCTTTTTCACTCTAACTGCACGGACAAAAACTTTTTAATTGACAACTTAATAAAGCTGTCATAACATTGACAGGTACGACAGTAATAAAGGAAAAGATAATGTAAAATAAACCCCTAGAAAAAGGCAAAGGATTATAAAATGCAATTAAGTTTCAAAATCAAGACAGGTTCCTAAGACAAAGTATCACTAACACAACTAAAATCAGTGAATGCAGTTGTTTAAGATGTAAAGTTTTTTTTACTTGGTAGAACCGCGTGGAGCTAAGTCCATGTGCTTCTGTTTAGTCCTCAAGAGAAAATACTCGTTAACTGAACAATTGCCCTCGCGTGTGATATCAATGGAATTATTTGTCTAATTAGTCTGGACGAGTGTGATAAATAACTAGGCATCGTTAAAGCCATTAATTAAAATAAGAATGAGATTGGAAACATATATTTTTTTACTCGATCATATATTATGTATAACATTAATATTTGTCTAAACCTTAAGGTTTATTATCCGTGACTTCCTGACTATCGCTACTCGAAAAAGGTTGACTAAGGGCCTGTTGTTTGATCAGTAGTTAACTCAACTAATTGTTAAAATTCGAAAAAGGAATCGAAAATTTGACACATTTCCTTGAGATTTAACCATTAGTAACGATTTTTAACAATTAGTTAGTTTAACTACTGATCAAACAACAGGCCCTAACTATTTTTATATCTAAAACAGTCTTCCACATAATGATTTGGCATGTACAAGGCAGCAACTCTTTTCAATAACTATTTAGAGGATTAGCTGAAAGTTAAAAGTTATCTTCATTCAAGTATTTTTTTCATATATTGTTTTAAAAAGTTACGTGACATAATTATAAAATCCGCTTACGATTCTCAGTCAAAATAAACATTTAACACACAATTCCACATCGACCCAACTTTGTCCATTGGCACCTATCATGGTTTCCCACTTTTGACAATTTGTAATTAAATCGAAACGGACGGACTGACGTATTCAATAAAGAAACTGTCAAAGTGCCATAGAGCGCTGGCAGAGACGTGTGATACTGAAACGAGAACGTTCAATATAGGATACATCTTTGGTGGCTAACTTTATAATTTAGTGGGTTTCATTTGAAAGTGATATTTTGTTTGCACATGTTTTATAATGGAACTGATTGTTACTCTCGGTAAAAAAATCTTACCGGATAGTAATTGGGCCCGACATAATTTTTTTTTCTTGTAGCTAACTTCCTTCTTAAAATTAATTTGCCCAGCACAGGTACACCCACAGATTATAAAAAACAGTAGAAGTGTGAAGTGAGCGTGTCACGTGTGGCATGGTTATGCGGAGTTCCGCGCAACCTAGCTTAGTTTACCGCGATCGCTTGTGCGTGAAAGTTGTGCGAATAATATTTTTAAAATAGGAAATAAATCCAGAAGCATTCTATTATTATGCTTTTTTGGAATGTAAAAGTTATAGCCGCACCAAAAACATTTTCCATGGTGGCGTGTTGTTTTTATGATAGTTTGAATGATGCCGACAACAGATCTGATACTAATCGAAGCTTCCAATGTTTTTTTCTATTCCGTGGGTACACCACCATTAAAAGAAAAATCGCTAATATATTTTCATGTAGTAACAGAGACGTGTCAGACATTATTAAGCAAAACCATTGGATACTAAATTACTGGCTGATGACTGTACTAAGGACTCTTCAAAAGGAATGTAAGTAAATTAAATTATTCAGAATCAATCAAAAGTGTCTGATACGCTAATTATATTGAGTATTTGCCTTTGTGCGTCAATTTTCGTTTCGATTGTCTTTTTTAAATGTCAACAAGGACAAAAATAGGACAGATAAAGAAGAAATTGGCGCCGATTCACAGGATGTGAAATATATCAATGTCACTTTCTAAAACGTTTATGAAATTCGTAATACGTACATCATTATTCAAAAATATAATAATGCTTTATTGACAGGCTGCGCATTTAAGTATTTGGATTTCAATTACGGACATAGACTCATTAATTAGAGAAAGAGAAATAAGTCCATGGATAACACACGCGAGGACAGTTGTTCTGTAAAAGATTATTTTCTCTCGTGGACTAAACAGAGATCCTACTTTGAAAATCGAAGTTCTTAGTTACGTTAGCTCCATCTCCATCTTTCTATCGATTTAGTCTCGAAGGACGAGTAACAGGAATGAAGTTAACGTAACTTCGAACTTCGATTTTCAAAGTAGGGCCTCAGAGGCACATGCACAAGATATAATACAACAATAATATCGATGGGTCCTACGTAAGTTATCGTAACCCACAAAATGGCCAAATTCGGTTTATAGCAAAAATGGATTGTATTATCCCATTACTATTAGTGTCTAAAACAAAAATTACCAAATTCATAGTTTAAACCAGTTTTTCGAAACGTAAACAGTGGTATGTTTCAAACGAGTCCGACGTTTTCCATCGTAAGTACCTTGGCGACAAAGTACGCGGGACGGCGCGGGGGGCGCCGCCCGCGCTTACGCATCGCATGTGTCAGTTGCGACCGGCTACGCGGGGCGGTAGGTATGTACAAGTTTTAGGATGGGTATTAACAAAATTTGTGGTTTAGATGCTCCATATGAACCGTAATATTAACAAAAAGTCTGGTTGTGCTAATAAAGTACCAAACGTCTCGTCAAGAACGAAATTATTATACGAATACGCGATAGCCCAGAAACGAAAAACAGTTCTAATTCAAACGATGACGCTGTGGGAGGAGAAAGTCCCAATAAACAAAGACGTTGAAATGACACTACATCGGATACATCTACGAAATCAGGTAAATGCATTTAGATTCCTATTTTTTTTATTCTATATTTATCTAATTGTGGGTTCCAGCGTACAATATGGTAACTATTACTTACGGTCATTTACGTTGGAATCGAGCATCTAACGGCTGTTGTATGTATGACTTACGATTATTTACGATGGAATTTTTGTAAAAAAAGCATGTGGTACAATTACTTACAATATTATACTTCGGAGTGTGATTAATTTTATTTGTTGTAAGTCTTACTTGCTATAGTATACTCCGGATGGGAAATAAACATACGATATTATACCGATTACCAGGAACAAATTTTGCGTTAATTTTTATTTTTCTTACAGAATCCCCACTTCCATTTGGACCTGATAACCGGTCAGTGCAGCTACCTACTTGGAAAAGTGTATTCAGCGACAGTGATAAGGAAATTAGTGACGATCCTAGTTCAAATGTACTGTTCCGTGTTTTGTTTTTCTGGTGTTCAATAAAGAGTATTTGTATTATATTGTATTGTATTGATTCTCCGGACAAGGATGATGAGGCTTTGCTTTACAATTTACAATACTTCGCATGGGCAAGAGCATGTTATTAATTGTTCTAATGATATTAACTTGGCGCAGAGTAAGCTTATTGGTTTTATTAGCAGCGCTGATTTGGGTTTGATTTTGGGTTATTAGAGGCACGATTTTTTCTTTAAGTTCACCTCTATTTTATAAGTGTTTAGCCTTTTATCACATTGCGCTACGACACCGTATACAGGCCGTATTCTAGTAACAATTGGCTACTCAATGCTAAAAAACCTGAACATGTTAGGTTTGCTTTGCCTAGTGTTAGACCGGTAGAATCTAGTACCTATATTTTTAAACGACGAGTGTTTGGAAATGGGAGATAAGGCGCTTTTCTTAGTGATAACTAAGAACTAAAAACTTACAATGGAGTCCTCATATAGCAGTACTAACCGGTAAAGTAAGTTCGGCAGTTAATGCTGTTAGGAAAATCAGGCAACTTACCAATGTTGAGATAGCTCGCTTAGTTTATAATAATTATTTATCTACACTCATATCATAAGTCCTCTATAATGCGTTCAAAATCCGTAGACAATGACCAGCATTACAAGATACAATTTTACTAATGATATTTTTTCTTGTCTGTAGTTGTAATGAAAAGTTAAAATTACGATAAGTACAACTTTTGATAAAGTAATGTTGTTCAAATTTGGAACATCTTTCAAAACCAACACAATTCAAACAGGGGGCCAATTCCAGTATCAATTAAACGTCGACTCGGTATATTTTAAGTAAAGTGTCGTACCTACGCCATTTTGATTTCGAATGACCTTAGAATAGGCACTTTGTTAGTTTGTCTATATTAAAAAAAATATTCATATTCGTGACAGTGAGCTTTGCCGCCATTTGTTTGTTCTGCCGCCTATTTGAACGCATCTTAGAGTACTTATAATATGTGTGTAGATAAAGTAATGTATGCAACTGTACATAATTAAGCCTTAAAAAGGACCCTCTTTATGTATTAGTTACATAAAATACTATTTGTTAAGAATTGTAGAATCGAATCCGGACTATGTATAATTTTTTTATGTAATATGTGGTATTAAAATATTACATAAAAGTGACTCACAGTTTTTTGAAGAAATACCACTATCAGGCCGAAAGCTACAGTGTACAGTCGACTACAAAGAGGTGTATCCACTTTAACACCTTATTGTATTGTAATAAGGTCCAAAAGTGGATGTATACATCTCTTTGTAGTCGCCTGTACGTGCCGTAATAGAAAAATCATCAATTTTTGATCAAAAACTCAACTCATTCGTTTGAAACTCATATTTACGCCCTCTGAGTGGTATTCTCAAGTAAGTTTTTCAAAAACAGACGAAAAACCATATGTCGTAAAAGAAATTAAATACACAGATCTTTATGATTTTAAACTTATATTGCAAGGTAGAAACTGGACGAAAAATTTACAAGGAAGAAAACTAGAGTAGAGTAACACTAGAGCTAAAAATAAATCAGCTCCATTATCTCTCACGCCGCTTTATTCAAATCCGTTGTCTATTTCGAAAGCAAAAAGTGATGATTTCAAATTTTGATTAATGGCTTTCACTCCTGTTAGGATGTATTTTTCCAATGTCAAGTTATTTATAGACACTCCCATGGACTTAATAGAGAAATAAGTCCATGGATATCATACGCGAAGACAATTGTTCGGTAAAAGAGTATTTTCTCTAGTGGATTAAACAGAAGCATGGGGTTAGCTCCACGCGGTTCTATCGTCCACATGGATGATTGATTAAGTTTATCCTGTAACAGGATCAATCCTAAGGTTACATAGCGAATTTAAAGTTTTATTTTAAAGATTCCATACAATGTCTTTGGTTTAATTCCGGTAGTACATTGTAGTATGTGCTACATTTGTATAGCACTATTCCCACGTAAGTTATGGTTTGTTGTACTTACGATATTTTATGCGCAAGCTATTCCGACGTACAACATGGTTAGTATCACAAACAATAGTTATCGAAACCTTTAATCCACTTAAAAGTATCGTAAGAACAATTGCAGCCAAACCAAGGTATTTTTTTATATATTAATAAGATAAGTTTATGCACAAAATTATTGTTGACATTTGTACCAAATTTTATTAGGATCCATTAAAAATTGTATCCACGGCATCAATTTTCAACTTTAAACTACTCTGCTGTAAAGTTGCGTATTTCAAGTTACCATAACTTACGTAGGACCCATCGATATTATTCTAATTCTAATTTTAATCAACGGCTTTCACTCCTGATAAGGTGTATTTCGCTAATGTCAAGTTATTTATAGACACTCCCATCGACTTATTAGATAAATAAGTCCACGGATATCACACGCAAAGACAATTGTTCAGTAAAAGAGAAGGTATTTTCTCTAATGGTTTAAACAGAAGCACATGGGGTTAGCTAGCACCAGGCGCTTCTGTCAAGTCCAAACAATATTATTAATATTATTATGTTGGCCCCGCGACCCACCCACTGACAGCAGTGACAGCTCATTGACACCTGCAGTTGTCAAGCAGTGGTGCCAACTACAGGGCGTTTAAACTTCTATGCCACAGATATTATTTAAAATTCGAACAAGAAAACTATCTCCTATCTAACCTTTTGAAGGCGTGTAAGGACATTAGCGAAGAACTGCGGGTTGTCTCTGAGGGGATTAAGGTGGTGCGTGCGTGATTACGTTAGGGCGGGAGCACATTAGCCGCGGAAGGTGTGTCTGTGTGAAATTGCTCGTTTGTTCGCTGTAACATTCTAGTGCCGTTTGGTGGGAAATGTTTTGTTAGATATTTTCTAACACCCTGTATCTAAATATCAGCAGTTGTGTAAGAGTTTGTTGTAATCAAATTGTAACCCATTGTTTTAGCTTCGTTGCAGTACGGTTAAAAAGAAAACTAAAGTCGGGTAGTACCTACTTTACCTACTCCGCTTTATCTTTATTAACGTGTTAAAAGATATCTGAATACGTTCTAACGCCTATGACGATAAAGTCGGGTTTAGAATACTTTTGAGTTCCTTGATTACTTTTTTTGTGTGGCAATAAACATATTTTTACTTTACTTTAAAATCTTATACCTCTCTTGTACCTTTGATCAATATCAGGCACTTATTAGACGAAAGAAAATAATAGCATGTACAGAAATAAAATAGATCAAAAACCCAGTATAATGGCAACCCCTGCTAGAATACGACTACTTTAAAATCATTCGTATTTTACTAGATTTCCATTAAAAAAACCGCGCCAATATCTATTTGTTATTTAAATGAAAAAAAACCTACATTCCCAATTTTTTATCCCAAACAATTGTTTAAATAAAACGCAATAACAACTTTCCAAGCTATTCATTTTTATTTACGGCTACTTTAAGCACGTCTGGCAAGCGATTTTCTCCTTTATTGAACCCATTCCGTTTTCGACTATTTGAACCAATTCACCCAATTCCCAGCAAGCTGCACATTCGTACAGTCGGCGTCGATTGTTTTAAACTTAAAGCCGAATTTACGAGCGAGCGTCGTGAGGAAACGTGCGCGCTGGGATAATTCCCGCGCCGTAAAATAAGCTGTACCAACATTGGTGAAGCACCAATAAAATGTTGCCGACTATACTTTATACGGCGTTAAGATTTCGTTCTGGCTATTAAAATAACTTAGTGGTTTTTAACACTGCAATAGGAGACTTAAAAAATGTGTTTTAATGTAATACAATAGTATAGTGAGTGGGAGGGTCGGAAGGGGCCGCCCTAGGCGTACCTTTTTGAATCGAATCGGAGAAATACTGGAAAAGGGCCGAATTATAAGTACCCGAAACCGACGTGCGTGCATGACTCGATGTATGAATGTGGAAGAAGCGAAAGAGATTTGTCAAGATCGTAGCAGGTGGGAAGAAGTGGTCTCTGCCTACCCCTCTGGGAAACAGGCGTGATTTAATGTATGTATGCAATAGTTTGCAACTGTTCATTTTGAAATTTTCAGAGGAATGGTTTTTTGATTTTGAGTTATTGGATTTAGCTTAAAAACTTAAAATCTATCGTTAGCGATTCGCATTACTAAAAAAAGTTGGTATAATATATGTAAGTAAGTAAATCATATATTATACCAACTTCTTAAGTAAGTCAATCATGAAGTTTAAGAGCGTCGGTGGCCTAGTGGCTTAGGGGGTCGACTCGTGATTGTAATGTACCGTAAAACTACACAACTATGGTCCTGGCTTACAAGAATAGTCCAATTTTACTTATCACATTATTCTAAAAATATGATCGCTTTAGCTATAGTTAGAGTTTAGAGCAATCGATTTTAGGCCAAACAGTACAAATACCCATCAATAATAGCAGTAAGGTATCACATTTTAGAATAATGTATTGAGGAAAATTGGACTATTGTTGCAGGCTAGGACCATAGTTGCGTAGTTTTACGGTACTGATTTCGAACCACCGCGGTCACCATGTACCAATGAGTTTTTCTAACTTAAGTGCATTACCCGACGCTCTTACGGTGAAGGAAAAACATCGTGAGGAAACCTGCACATTCGAACAGCTGAGTGTGTAAGAGGGTAATTGCACAAAAGATCCTAAAGGGTCGAAGTGTATCCGAAAGGGCCCATCTGTAAGATAAGATAAGTAAATCATGAAAATAAATTTCCAAAAAATATGATTTTAAGCAACATTTGGGGAAGCTTAACGATAATCAATATTGGTGTGTTTTTTACAGTAAATACTTATGAAAGTAAAACAACAACACTTACAAAAAAAAAACGGGACAAGGCCCAAACTACTGGTTATTAAATTTTTAGCTAAGTTTCAATTAGGTATATTTTTGCTTTACATATTTTAATTTGCCAAAGTTTAAGTTTTTAATTTAAATATTTACTTTGTTTGTTGTTAACAGATATATACCATTTAAAATCCAGGTGTTACCCAAGCACGGTACAAGCAACGTGTCCTATCTGAATCTATTCTACAGATTCACGATGTTTGCCATTCAGTGCCCAGACAGGTGTTTGTTAGTCGATTGAGCTGGATCTAGTTTACCCAACAAGCTTTCAAAATTATTTAAGAGGATATTGTATAAAGATTTGATGTTTTTTACCAGAACTTTGCTTATAGTAAGCCCCTCCCTTCTCTTTTTCTCCATTTAACAATGAGTTTTTCTCACTTAAGTACCTAAGTACCTATCTCCACTTCTTTTATGATGAAAAAAAACCATCTTGCTCATTTAAACAGCTGAATGTGTAAAGGTAAATTGCACAAACGATCCTAAATGTTCTAACTGTATCCGAAAGGCCCATCGGCAGTTTCTTATTACAAATGACACGTGAGAGAAAAGGCCGCCCGCAACTTTTTACGCGTAGAATTAGTTGAAACATTCCCTTCCCTCCCTTAAGCGGTTAAGGCTGCGCGCTGTCTGTCAGTCTCGAAAGAGTTTTATACAGGGTGTCCCAAAAATCAACGTCAAGCCTAAAGGAGGAGATAGCGCAAGCGGTGACAGTAATGTGAAAATTAAAAAAAAACCAAGTCAAGTGCTTAAAAAACTATAGCCACTCAAATAAAAGGGTTATAATTAGGGTCACATCACAAAAATAATGGAAGAAAAATAAGGATTTAAAGTCACAGCACTTTTAAGATCATCGCAGGGTGTCAATTGTCTCATTTTTATTATATTGATTTTATTTTTTAAGTACTTGATTTAGATTTTTTTTTCTCATTACTGTCACCGCTTGCCCTATCTCCCCCTTTCGGCTTGACGCAGATTTTTGGGACACCCTGTATGTAACGATATAGGCACTGAATCAAAACACAACACCGACTAACAAAGGGGTTGACATTACCGGCCATTTAAAAGCGCAATAAGTTGAAGAAAAATCAAGCTTCACGTCGCATCGGACGCATCTGAGATTGGTCACGTGGGACATTTCTGAGACGCGAAGCCTGTTGTTTTTTCTGCTTTGCTTTGCATACAATGTGTTGATGGTAGACAGTGTTGACAATTAATTTTACTTTAGGTCTTCAGTCGCTATGGTTGATTTATTTGTTGTAGTAGGTACATAATATATAATTATTAATTTTCAGATTAATACACGAAGTGCCTTTGCTAGATCAGAACTATTTTTACAAGGGAAAGATATTGGTCGCCAAACTTACTTTAAAATAATAAACCCTAAAACTTAGTGTGTAATGTGTTACTTTACTATTATACAATTTAACTCACTCTTAGTCAACGCTTTATGTATTTTACTTTTTTTATTTCTTGAAGTAAATTAAAAGTGAAATCATTATTATTTGGGAATGGACACGGGATCTTTGGATTCGAGCATTTGAATTCGATTCATTTAATTCGTCATCATCTCAGCCAAAAAAACATTGAATAACATTGGCGATGCTTCCATGGCAGACCCATGTCTACGTTCGTAACAATAAATGGTCAATTATAACATCGCCTTTATTCAATTTACCAAAGTTCTGGGCCTACTTCACCACCCGGCAACAACCGTTCTCTAAGTATTCTTAGAAATTGTTACTCATTTACTTCCTGTCAAAAGGAAATTAAGACAAAGCATATTGATTTATAAACCACGCTTACAATACCAAAATAAGCCTTTCGGCTTCAGAGTTCTCATTAAATTTTAAACAATATATTATGCTTAAGTTGTAACAAACAAGATTGTTCGCTTGGGCGTGAGGCATATCAAGTTCCAAACGTAACATCATTACCTCACGGCTTGAGTGAACTTGTGGGGATATTCCGGAACTAAGTTAGCACATTCTGTTAGAGTTCCGATATTTTGTGATTACGGAAGAAATGACATCGATTCTTCTTCTTCTTCGTCAGCATGTATTCGCCCACCGTTGGGCATACGCCTCTCCAATTTTCCTCCATCCAGAACGGTCTTCCGTTTCCCTTGTCCAGACTGGGCCTGCTGTCTCCTTGATGTCATCGGACCAACGGGCAGGTGGTCTGCCCACACTTCTCCTGCCTAGCCGGGGTCTTCACTCCAGAACGCGCTTGCTCCATCGCTCGTCGTGTCGTCGGCACACGTGCCCGGCCCAAGCCCACTTTAGCTTGGCGACATCGATTACTTGCACTTAATCTAAAATGTGAATTACGGACTAGCCTACGAAGAACTACTTGGTTTTATTTAGGTATTTTACTCGTAAATATATAAGAGAGGGAGGCAAACGAGCATGCGGATTATTTGATGGGAGGTAATCACCACCGCCCATAAATACCGGCAAATCAAGAAGAGTTGTCGGTGTAATAATATAATAATTATAGCATACGTAGCTACAAGTACCATTGCGTAATTAGTTAAGATTGGAGCTCTGATCTATCACAAACGCAGTATAAATATAAATTAAAAAAAAAACCCATATTAAGAAAGAAGCTGTTTACTTTATATGTTATTTCTCTCGTGTGATTTGATGAAATGTTAGTTAGTACGACAGAGAAGAGAGATATTTTGATTTCGTGATTGATGATTAAGTGATGATTACCCGCCGAAGACCGAATAAATTATTAGAAAACGTGACAATTATTTTTTGTCAACAATGTCTATTCCACTTTCATTTAAACCATAGCATTATCATGGCGGTAAGTGTAGGTTCGTTCACATGACGGTTTGGTACAGATATACAAAAAATCTATCGAAAATAAATACGTTTTATTGAAAGCACTATGGCATAGTTCACAATTTATCGACAAATTACGATCTCGTGAGATAGATAATAACAGTCTTCACGATCATGTGACAGACGGATCACAAAACACTCATATTTTAAATGACTATACTAAAATATTGTAATATGTAACTGTGCGAAGTCAAAACGGTACAAAAATGAACGTTTTGTCTTTGAAATAGAAGTTAAAGTTGAACGCAAAACGTATGTCTTTATAGGAAAGTTTGATGTTACTTCAGCAATAAATTAGGGTGTTAGTGCACAGTTGGGAATTAAGCACACCTTTCATGTTTGTTATAAATTTTGACAGCCCTAGTTACAGTTAAGTTTTATTTTACTCGACGTTACTTTGACGATTTATCTGCATTAATAAATCTGTGGGTTTCGTTTGTTAATTTTTTTAAGGTAAAATTTTGATACGTTAATCTATGTTTTCACAAAGAAATGCGGTATTTAATGATGGATCGGGGAGGAAGACAGCATTTAGATCCTCGGCACTACTTGCAACATTAAACAAAACACACTAGTAAATAAATCTCGAGTTTTTTTCCAAGAAGACATTCAAAACCTTCCTTATAGCAACAAATAACTAGTTCCTTAAAAAACGCGCTCATAATGGCGGTGTGTGCCGTCTGCTTTAGTTTAACCCTCCGTATGCGGGGAGTGAAAAAAATACCAAAATCTGAGGGTTTTTGTCTAACGCACTCGCAATCGCAGTCGGCTTCAAAGAGGAGCAATTGTTTTCATTTTGTATGCAGAGCCTTCGATTTTCAAAATGAGAACGATCGTGATTGCGAGTGCATTAGACAATAAGCCCTCAGGTCTCTTCGGATTAGGATCCAAAAAAAAGGTGTAGGTAATAAAATTACAAAAACATAACCATAATTCGAGCATGGATCCATTCATAAGTATACAGGAGTATAGTCAAACATTGTGGTAATGTTCTAGATTTCATAAAACTATATTACGAAACTCGCAATAGAGCTCGTAAGGAACATCTCAAATACGTAGGAATAGACAACACGTTACTAAGCCCGAAGTTCCTACACTGAAGTAGGTAAATTAGCCCGTTTGAGCCGTATTAACTCCTAACATCCTGCAATCCGCTTACCATCTTAAGTACGACGTATGAGTTAGAGAACTGAGATCACGTTACATCTTAGAAACTAGGCTAAGTTTACGCTTGAAAACCTTCGTTAATTTAATAATACTTCTTTAGTAATCCTTTTTTTTAGTCTGGGGCACATATCCGTTTCTAAATCTATTAACAAAAATATAATAGAATACAGTCCGCGGTTATGCTACTTACTCCGAGCAAAGTCGTTCCTAGCGCACACAAGTACCAGGCAAACATGGGATAGGAATGGTTCGTAATAAAAAGCACGAGTCACGTACGAAATGCGCGGCGCGAATGCGTGCACGCCGGTATGTTTGCAGACGTGGGTCTCCTTTATACGGCCACGAAACGCCTAAGACACGACCACGGGCGAGATTATAAGCGGTAAAACCCACGTCGTTTTTGACCTGTTATCGTATTGTCAACATTTTGATAGCTACTATTAACTTGACAGTCATGGCGGGTGAATTAAAATCAATAATTACCAGTACAGGTTAAAAACGATATGGTTTTTACTGGCAAATAGAGGCCCAGCTAGGTGATTCTCTTAAGCAACTAGCTCTTCAATTCATAAACGAGTTATTAACCATGTTACCTATTATGTATGTACCAATGTAACAGTTACAGTTACAGGGGGATTATTATGACATACTATGCAGTTCATTTTAAGGCGAGCGTAAAGGACAGCTATATCAGTTATATATATTATGTATGTATGACAATGTATGTATAATAGGTATGTAAATACTTTATTGTACAAACGGGAAAATAACAAATAATCAAATAGACAGATAGTACGCAAAAGGTATGTACAAAGGCAAACTTATCCCTTTAAGGGATCTCTTCCAATTAACCACTGAGCGATTGGAAAATGTTTGAAATAACAAATAGCCAAACGTACAACAGTGAACGGGACTAGATGTTTCAAATAGTAGATATTATTATAATGAACCAATCGGCTGAAATATGAGTACCTAATAACTAGAGGATGTTTAATAAAAAAAGTATTTGAAGATTCACGATTAAACGAGTTTATAAGAAGATAATATCCGATGCGTTAAGTATATAAAAAGAGTACCAATCCAAGATGCAAACGCTGTTAACGTTTATATTTTCTACTCGGAAAATATGAAGTTGACGTAATCGGTCGTCGCGATGTCATCCGCTAACGCCAATCCTAAATATATTATCGATTTTCGATATTCGCTTGAATCGAAAACTTAGTACCGGTCGATTGCGTATCGCAGCCTCTAAAACGTTGATCTTCCACGAGCAACTCACGATTGCGAAAAAAGGGGTTCTCTGATAGGTTTACGCAAACGTTTACCATGTTTCAGAGTGTTTGCTTTACACGTTTTCCCCCACAAAAACCGTCGGATTCGTGTTTACTGTTTACATTAGAGATTATTTTTTAACGGACTTGAGGCTAAGTGGTTCTCCGATCGGAGCCAGGATATGAAGTTTGACGTGATTTACTGAGATGCATGGAAATGGAAAAAGTTTTCGCCGCGATCATGTGTGGAAAATGTTTGCATGAAAAACTTGCTGTGGAAAGATTTGGTGGTCTTCAAAAAACCTACCTAAGTTACAAAGTCACGCCTAGAGTTTTCAAGTGACTTCATTGTCATTGAATCCACTGCGTTGATTCTGAAAAAAGAAGTCACCTTCGGGGCGTTGTTTAAATTGGACAAAAACAAATTAGTTTCATTGCAAAATGAGAAGTGCCTAATTATTTTCAGGTTCAAGGCACTTTTCAGTTTTATTATAATTACTTAGATCGTTGTGGACCTTGTACACACTCAAATTTAATGGAGCTATCGCATACATTAATTACAATCTTGCTCTAGGTAAGGACGACGCGCTGGCCTAGTTGGTAGTGACCCTGCCTACGAAGCTAGCGGTCCTGGGTTCAAATCCCGGTAAGGGCAGATATTTGTGTGATGAGCGCGAATATTTGTTCCTGAGTCATGGATGTTTTCTATGTATTTAAATTTATATCGTTGTCTAGTACCCATAGTACAAGCCTAGAGCTTAGTTTGGGACTAGGTCAATTGGTGTGACATTGTGCCTGATGGTGCCTGATGATGTATTCAATATACAATAAAAAAATAAAAAAGTGCTTACTAACAGCCATCAACTTCTGGGGTTCTTTTCTACTTAGCAAAATCATATTATTGCTTTTAACATATTGTTATCATATTGTCAAAGTTACGATAGCTCTTATTTACTTATGGCCGAACCCTATATTCAAACCGCGGATAGATAGGCTTACTTCTGGTTAAAATTTGACACATTTTGTATGGGCAAATGTCCAATTTTAACCCGAGGTAAGCCTTATCTATCCGCGGTTTGAATATAGGGTTTGGCCGTTAACAGTAAATGGTGACCGAGTTAAAACCAATACAATTCACTTTCAAAAGCAATTTGGTTTACACCGAGTAAAATAGAGCACCTATTAGTTAAAGGATCGCCAGAAACACATTTTGTCATTAACGTCATTATTATGAGAAATTATTTTACGTCGTACCATCAGTGGATTGACCTCATTAACGTTAATTGAGACAAAGTCACATCTGATATAAAAAAAGCCATCCGTCATGTCTGTCTGTATTTTCGCGATAATCTCAAATACTACTGATCGGATTTTCATGCGCTTTTCACTATCAGTTAGACAATTTTTCACAAAAGGTTTTTATGCATAATTAATTCTGGTTTACGTACCGAAGCGAAGCGATGGCGAGTCACCAAACATTTTCATGTTTACTCAAATAATCTAGTATCCAAAGCATTAGAATAGGCTATTTGACAACATTGAAAATATGCATCAAATTGTCGTCATCCTATTAGATAATAGCGTAAAACAACATATTCATATCACTTTATTTTAAACTAAATGAAGCATATTTTTTTGGAAATTACACGAAAAAAATTGTAATATATTTTGAAATTTTATCTGTGGCAGAAACGCTATGCGATTGCTTTGTAGCTGTGGTTACTCGCAGGTAACGTCACACGCAAGTAACCACAGATCATAAGGGCATATCTCTTCAAATGATTTTTCATTGTTTACTTGCATATAACGTCACACTTGTCACATGGCCAGCGCCACGATAGAAACAGCGTTTTTGGCGTGGTTTCGGAAATTTAAACTTTTAAATGGATTTTTATTGATAATATAGTAGAATCTCACGGAAATATCAATGTAGTGTGCTTCTTATATAATAAAGAATCATTTAATAAGGTTTTCTAAAATTAGTCAAATAGCCTATTCACGCAAACTGAACGTTTAATAATTTGTAAATTTCGAACGCCATTTTCGAGTTGTGCCCGTCCGTTGAAATCGCATTAGCACGTCGAATTAGACACAAACGGAGACGGTAATCCTTTTTCTTGGCTCCGCGAATAAACTTGTCTTTGTCGGTACTTTGGTAAATTTAATTAATCCGAAGGGTTCGGGAGAGGGGGGGAAGGTAGCGGAGTAGCTATGTTAAGTAATCTCTGGGGAACTGCTGTGTTATATATTATAGTGACTTGAATGAGCATTGACGGCAAGCATTGTTATTTTACAGTTCATAAGATCAACCTAATATTCGCAGTATTATGCTAATCCATACTTATATTATAAATACGAAAGTAACTTGATTGATTATTTATTAATATTTCAAATATCAAGGTATTATCTCACACAAATTGACCTAGTCCCAAACTAAGCTCTAGGTTTGTACTATGGGTACTAGGCAACGATAAACTTACTTGTATAAATAAATATTTAAATACATAGAAAGGACCTAAGACTCAGAAAAAAATACTCGCGCTCATCACACAAATGTTTGCCCGGGAATCGAACCTGGGACCGCTAGCTTCGTAGGCTGGGTCACTAACCAACTAGGTTACCGCGTCGTCAATTTTATGGCATAGAGAAGTCAAACAAGCACCCAGACCACCTGATGGTAAGTGGAATATGACCCATACACATCTGCATTCTCAAGACTACAATCCTAAGACTGCATAAGTACAAATGCGCTGCCAACCCTGAGGACTAAGATGGAATGCCTCTATGATAGTAATTTTACCGGTTGTCTTGAATGAATGAATTTTGTATGGAAAATAACTTGAACCCTAAAGGACACAGGGTACTTTTTACCCGCAAGTAGGGATAAACGACTTCTAAGCGGACGGAGTTGCGAGCAACAACCAGTCAAGTATAAGTCACATCACGTCATCAGTTTGGTGATACGCAGTAAATAATTATCTCTATTAACGTCCTTGCTGCAAAACTACTCGATATCTCGAGCTTCAAACTAGCGTTCCTACCTGGAAATATTTAATGATATCAAATAAGAGTACTTTCAATAATACCCAATTAGCACCCGTAAGAAATAATAGTACCCTTGTTAAGTCCGAAGTGAAAAGTTTCAACTCTATTTCTATGCTATTAACGTCAGGGAAAAGTGACCAACCTTTTCATTTCATGACTTTACTCCTAGAGATAAAAAATATTTCATGTTTTTTATCACTGGAATGGGTCTTAAATGTGATTTATATCAGAATAAAAGTACCTCAAATTGCGAATCGTATGTATGTATGTAAACATTGTATTATACAAAAGAACAAGAAAAAACAATTTGATAAAGGTGAAAAATAATTTACTAAGGCGAGCTTTCCCTTTAAGGGATCTCTTCCAGCTTACTCTTGAGAGATTGAGAAAAGCGAAAGGTTGTGCATGGAGTAGGTAAGTGTACAAATAGGAAATGAGGATAAAGGTTAAATTAACCATTAAGACGTAGCTGATTATTCAATACCTTGTCATCAAAATGATTTATAGGAAACTGTAAAGCGTATTTGACTACACATATATTATAATATTTATTTACATTGACTGCTGCTCGCAGACATTATACTTTTTTCAATACACGACGTCCCACCCAACTAAATCATTTCATTAATGCAACCGTGCAACGTCAGTTTTACTGATGCCCGTGCCATAATCTTATGTATGTTAGTCAGTTACGCCAAAGCGGTTGAACGGATCTAAAGATAGAGTGTAGTCTGCAATAGCACATGGGCTAGTTTTTTCCCGGAAAATTGGACTGTTCCCGAGGGAATAGCGATAAACGACTTCTACACGGATAGATTCGCACCCAAAAGCTAGTATAGTATAAAATGGAAAGTAGTTCGTCTCCGGCCGTTTAGAAGTTTACGTTACCTATTGCCGCTCGGGCAATAAGGTTGCGTCGATGCGCGTTGCTCGATAGTTAATACACTAACTACCGTCTAACAAACTACTGTTTATACTGTGCCCGTACCACCATATTGGCTTGTAAACACTATAAGGTAGTGTTGGGTATAATTTATAATCAAATCGTCTACGCACTCTCTCTGCCACAAAGTGTTAAAACTCAAACTAGACGTCAATTAAATTTAATGCTTGTTTAGTGACGTGTTGTCCTATTCTATTGCTGTAGCAAAGAAATTGACAGCAGCAACTTTAATCAAGCATTAAATTAAATTGACGTCTCTGAGTGCGGCAGTAAGTCAAGTGTATTTTCTTCAAAAAACCTTCTCCGCACAATTCTCCTCTGTTCCAGGAGCCGGCAGGCTAGCTATTTTACAGCTGTAATTTAGACGACAGCGAAATAAATGATTTAAAGTAACCGGGATCATTTTCCCCGCTGTCATTATTAGCAGTTTTAATGAAACATAATTTATTCATTAATATTAAAGACGATAGAAAAGGCTTACGTTACTTTTGACGTTACTTAATGAATGTTGAAAATACTTTATAATCTATTTTTATTTAATACAAGTAGTTAGATAACGTTACGAATAACACAAAGCATGTTTTAAAAACCCACTATTGCTAGCCAACTTTAAATCGTTTTAAATACTAAATGATAATTAAAAATTAAAAATGATGAAACAAACCTATAGATGATTTTTAAATACTTATTCAACGATATCCCACTCGTCATAACTCGTCGACTTTTTTTTACAATATGGCGTCTGGTTGACACTTTTATCCCATCTTTTATAAATATTTAGTAACCTTATTCTACATATATGTATGTTTAATTTTATGTACTGTTAACTATGGGTTGTAAAGTCTGAAAATAAATTGAATTCTATTCTTCTATTCTTAACATAATATTTTTAAGTTATTTCATGTTTTTTACACTTTACTGAAATAGAAATAGCCCATCGAACGTCACTTGTTTATGCTTGTAATAATAACTAAAGTACGAAAAAGAGAGCCCTGTTTAAGTTGACGACGGCTAAAACCACATTTTTGCACCTATAGAACAGGCAGTATGCACCGAGTTCCAAGTCAAAAGTAACACAAGCCTGAGGCTTATTTCAGTGTTAATTGCCAATTAGGAGCACTGGTTGCAGATTATAACACAGGTTGCAAAGACTAATCGGGTAATAAACGCAGAAGCCAAATTTGGGCATCGAGCAAGGTTTTACAGCTGGCTGAATTGTAGACACAGAACGTAGTATCACTACGAAGAATTTTCGTTTCATAGAAAGCTATTTTCTGCTGAACCCGTATTGATTTTAAGTTATCTTGTGATGGTAACAAGTCTAACCTAACCTAACCTACGTGAATCATATTTAAGATAACCTGAAACAACACTGGTTCAGCAATAATAATAGCTTTCTATGAAACGAAAATTCTGCAAAATGATACGTTGTATGAAATGATTTTCGGTTTAACAAGGGGACACCAATGCGCTCCACCATCCGCTTTCTGAAAGGGGGAAGGTCACCATGGGCTGTGTTATAAGAGGGGTAATTACACAAAAGATACGGTAGGGTCGAAGTGTATCCGACAAGACCCCGCCAACAAGATTCGATAAGATAGTAGACTTATTTCATATTACAATGGAGTGTAACCGAGGCGTAGCCAACTTAAGCTTATAATGCTATGAGGTCGGTAGGATCGACCGCATTTTGTCTGTTCCAACCTTTAAAAGTGGCTATGTTACCATATGAATTAGTATCATCTAACTTATTTGGGGTCGGCGCAACATGTATTTTTCCTCCATACTTCTCTATTAGTCGTCATCTCAGTAGTCAATTCCTTCCTAGCCACATCATCTTTCACCATACGCATAAGTATAATTTAGTTATTAAGAATAGGTAGATTATATTAGAACTTTTGTAAAAAAAAGAAAGCGACATCGAGGGTGGCTTATTGTTAAAACCCTCTATACAAAGGTAATAAATGAAAAAAAAGACGTAATCATTTTCAATTTTTTTTTTGATACGTGTTTCTGAACTGTAATTTGTGGAACTGAAAGTGCCTGGAGGAGCTATTGGTCCATGAAACATCTCATGAAGGGAAATCTTCCTCTGTCTCTGAAGAGAAAGCTCATGGACATGTGCATACTTCCGGTTCTCACTTACGGAGCTCAGACTTGGTCTTTGACATGTTCACAAAAGTTCGAACTAGGAGTTTGCCAACGAGCCATGGAGCGCAGTATTTTAGGTGCTAAACTAACGGACCGTATCCGGAACACCACCTTGCGCTCCATGACTCAAATAGTCGACGTAACTCAGAAAGCGGGCAAGCTGAAGTGGGACTGGGCTGGCCATATCTGCCGCATGCCAAACGAGCGGTGGGCCAAAGTCACCACAGAGTGGAAACCCAGCAACTCAAGACGGAAACGCGGCAGACCTCGTCGGCGATGGCGGGATGACTTGGATTCCTTTTTGAAGGACTGGCCAGAGACGGCAAAGAATAGAGATACATGGAAAGAGTGGGGGGAGGCCTTTGCCCAGCAGTGGGACACAAACGGCTCTTAATAATAATAATAATAACGGGTATCTACTTGTTTAAAAAAACTGTTACTCAACTATTAAGCGCCTGTTATACCGGAAATAAATATATGTCTCCTAGAAGAAAATATTTTATCTTTTTTTTAAAGTAGCTCTTCTGCGCATACCATCGTTATTACCTACAGGAAACGCTACAGCTGACAGCTAACGTTACGTTATAATTATAAACTCGCGCGTTTTCTAGGAAATTCCTTTGGCATTGCTACTTGACATCAATTACCTCGTTTGAACTGTTTGAAGTGGTCTCGCTGCATTTTATTCTTCTGTATTTTCCCTGTATCTATCTATTATTTAGGATGTATTTGTCTTCATTTGATCTGAACTCAAATTCTATGATTTCATAAGCTTACATACTATGAGCTATTGAGGAGTTCCTATTGCCATCTTCAGTCTCGAGCATCGTACCAGCTCGAAGGTTGGTACCATCATTAGAATTATATACATATGCCAAATTAAAAATCAATCTGACAATAAAAAGCAGGTAACAATTTACTTCCTTGTTTGATTTGATTACATTGTTTGTTAGTTCGTTAGATAAAAGTTTCTTTTAACATATAAATAATTTACAACTTAAGATTTTTTAAAGAAGATAAATGAAGCTAATAATGAATTTATAAGTGCGTTACGACTCGGTTTTAATAAATTTATACAGAATTGAACAAAAGAAAACCCATATGATAAAGCAAAAACTTTGCACAAAAACTTTGAGATGGAAATTACGTAGACCTCGAGTCTACGAAGTTCGTAGCTCGTAGCGGTGTAGCGGCGTAGCGCGTGTCTATGACAAACTTGGTAAGTGAATCATGTAAGCTCGTCCGGAATTTTTGATCTGGAATAAAGGAAAAGTAAATATGAACTTATTTTTCCCGACAATGTTACATTTTTAACCCCCAACGCAAAAAGAGCGGTGTTATAATATGTCATTGTAACTCCCAAATGGATAAACCGTTTAGAACATAGTTTTTTTAAATGAAAACTAGCTTCTTCTTAGCTAGATTGGATGAAAATCGGTGAAGTAGTTTTAAAGTGATCAGCTCTGAAAGAAGAGGTTCCTATTATATCCGGGATGTGTATCTATTTAATAACTTTTAAGTTTATTCACAATGATCAAAGCAGTTTTAATATGATGCAAGTGATTAGACTTTTTGAAAGTACAATTAATTTTTTTTTTTTTTTTGCATTATCAATTATTATTAATAACTTTATGTATATACTCGTACAAAAAAAATCTACGACTTGTAAATTACTGACATACAAACTCACGCCTGTTTCCCAGAGGGGAAGGCAGAGAACACTTCTTTCCATCTGCTACGATCCTGACAAATGTAAATTATAAAAATCCTATAAATGCTATGTATGAATAGGGTTGTCAGTTACGCCTATAAACCCAAACAAAAGCAAGAAAAAATATTTAAATAATTAATAATTTAAACGTGTACTATACAAAACCATTTAAAGTCCATAACCTGTTCAAAAAGGCCGACCACATGATTAGGGAGCGTTTAACGCTGCGTGGTTTGCGGTTGACGGAGACCGCAATGTGGTCACCCTAATGTACTGCACTCGTGCGACCTATTATAGACGAATTACCTTACACTGAATAGAGTGGCGGTAGTGACTTTTTTATTTTTCTATACTGTTTTCAATTTATGGTGCCCCACCTCATACAGTTTATACTTTGACAATACCTCTATTGGACTGGCGGGACGTTGGATGAAAATATGTAGTAATTTTAATGAAAAAGACCGGTCAAGTGCGAGTCGGACCCGCGCACCGAGGGTTCTATACCGCCGAATAGTAAAAATAATCATATTGCGATTTGAATTCGATTTCGATTCAAATCAGCGCGGGCCCAACTTTCACTTAACTAATTTTTTGTATTATATCGTATTTGTGTATCGTAATGGGGCCCTCTTTATTATCTCACCTTCTTAGGTTATCTTAAATATGATTCACGTAGGTAAGGTTAGGTTAGACTTGTAACCATCATAATATAACCTGAAATCAACACGGGTTCTGCAGAAAATAGCTTTCTATGAAACGAAAATTCTGCGAATCTATGAAATTAGAGTCGGTGAAACAACGGTAAACCGTAAATTCTACTCGGTATAACAATATTGCTTTTGACTTTGTTATCATATTATTAATGGCCGAGTTATCGTATTGTTAAAAACAATACCCATAACAGGTCAAAGATGAAATGGTTTTTACCACCTAGAATAAGTGGCCCTGGGCCTCTATTCAACACGGTAAAAACCATATCGTGTTGGACTTGTTATCGTATTGTCAACGTTTTGATAGCTTTTATTTACTTGACAGTAATGGCGGCCGAGTGAATAACGATTCCGTAACAGAGGGCTAACGATCAATCACAATCGTTTTCATTTTGAAAATCGAATGCTTGTCTGCATACAAAATGAAAACAATCGCTCCACTTTGAAGCCGGTTGCGATTGCGAGTGCGTTACAAAATACGCCCTCTGCTCAAATACGATATTGTTTTTACTGCCTACAATAGAGGCGCTGGTAGCTTGCTTGCTCGTTTTGCTTTCTCTATGTCATAAACTCATAAAAAAAGGTTTATTAAGGCCCGGTTTTATAAAGGTCCGTTAGTAAATATGTCAGATAAAATTTTAGTAACTTTATACAAATTTTGACATTCCTGACCGAAATTTGATTTAACGGATCTTTATAAAACCCAGCCTAAGTGTAAGATAATCATAACTAACACGTAGTAAAAATAACATCGTAATAAAATCCGCTCTTTCAGCTTACGAATGTGCAAAAGATTTGACAGGAAACAAACAAAATAAGATAAGATAAGACCAAATCAACACGGAAAAATCTCATCGACGCCTTCAGTCGTTATCATCTTTGGCTTATGCCACGCAAGCCCATCGGAGAGGCCCATTCTATTCCCACTATATTTCCTCGGGTTGCATAATGGGTATTATTCTATTTTTGTGTTCCATTTGGACCGGATAAAAATAATATTGTTGTGTTGCAATCCATTTTGTTTGGGTTGTTCGTTTTTTACCCGACTGTCCGAGACTGAGGGTAATTTTTTTAACAAATAATTTGCGATACAGTTGCATTTTAATAGATTGATGAAATGTGCATGGTTAGTTAATTTGTTTATCATGTTTCATAATTTAGTTCGTTTACGTTGTTTCTTCCCTTCCAGACCCACCGTACCCCTCGGCCGTACCACTGGTGGTAATTTTACCAATTATTTCTATTAAAATCGAATTTAACGGAGTCGACGGAGCTCTGCTACCGCAGAGCTCCTATTTCTAGGTAGTTTGGCCCTCCAGGCCTGCTGAAGAACTAACATAACCTAAACCTACCTCATATTTATGATAATTTTGGTCAGTGGTACGGTTTAGTGGTATGGTGGGGATGCTCCCGTTTCTTCAATCGACGAAATCTCTAGCTATTAGGTACATGCTTCGGCAGAACCGTTCAGCTGGCGGGGCGCACCGTCGTAGATTAAAAATACTCTAGATAACAGGTAAGGAAATGGCGTTAGTTTGGTCATTTACTGCGGCTGCCCGATAACGACATCTCCAAACAAGGCTTGACTTGGCATACTCGGGGCAAAAGAAGACCAGAGTGCCCCCGTAACACCTGGAGGCGTTCAGTTGAAAAAGGCCATTTCCATTGGACATACTTGGAATGAATTGGAAATAGTTGCTCACGATCGAGGGAAATGTATTCCCTTCTAAGAGTCATATCTCCCTGTTGAGGGATAAATGGATTTCATCATCATCATCATCATCATCTTCATCATGATCTTCATCATCATCATAGAAAACAGCTAGGGTAAACCATACTGTTATTGCCCGCGACCAGTGATGACCTACTAAATTTTTTAGAGACTGCAATCACAGAAAAAAGTATTTGCTGCCGTAGAAACATAGCTTTGTTACCGTTTGTTATACGTATATATGTGTAGCATTTGTTGTTTGTTTTTGCAGTCTCTAAAAAACGTAGCGGGTAATCACTGGTCGTAGTGGTCGTGGGCAATAACAGTAACAGTTTTTTTAATGGATTTCAATATTTCTTCCCTATAATCGCCAGTTTTGTTAATGAGACGTGGATGTCATCTATGTATTTCATTAGTTAAGTATAGGTATTAAACGTTACACAGTACCTACCCACAGTACAAGCTTAGAGTTTAGTTTAGTACTAGGGCGATTTGTGTGAGACTGGCCTGATATTTATTTATTTCCCAATTGAAATAATCTTTATCACCCATAAATCATGAACAACGATGTAACATGTAACATAATACATTAACAATTGTCATCACCACCGACCCTATTATTAACATTACTAAATTTCTCGCGTGCCCATTCAACCCTCGTATTTATTTTCAAAGTCAGCGCTAACCCTATTACTGTGCGAACCAAATTAGTCGTCGCGTCGGTATAAAATTGAAAACCCTATGAAATCGGCCCCTCGTCACACATCCGTTTAATAAAGCCAAATGTACAGTATTCATTATTCGTAGGGTTGTAACAAATTTTATCCACAAAATGGCCTATATTAAGAAACAGTATCTGTGTTTGTATTTTAATGTTAACATTAAAGTATTGCATTTCATTGAAGTGTATTATTGATGTGGTTGCGTCTTAATGCACATTTAGATACAGGTATATTAAAATACAGGGAAACCACAGATATGTAGAAAAAGTTATGTTTTGTTTTGCTTAAGGCTGTAAATTATGCGACTGTACACATAATTAGATATTAAAACACTCGTGAGATCTTATTATGAAACGCGCCTTTTGCCTCGTTTCATAAAACCACACCGTGTATTAATGCCTTGCATTATGCACCAGTCACATAAACTACTTTTATACGTCATGCACTTATAACAGTTATGGCCAATAATATCATAGATAAGATTAAATAATAAAGTAACATTGCTAATCCATTAACCTTTATATTACTCGATGTGCTCAAGAGTTCAAGAATTCACAAGAAATTACAATTCTACTACTTATTTAATAGTCAGTGGCAATTTTTATCTAATACATATATATAATTCTCGTGTTTGTTTGTCACAGTGTTTGTAACAAAACTCCTCCGAAACGGCTTGACCGATTCCACAGCCGATTCTTATGAATTTTGTGTATATTCAGTAGGTTTGAGAATAGGACGTAAACAAAATTTCATGAGGTTTATATGAAAAAAAAAATCGCGCATACAGCTAGTTTTTTTGTATAACAAATTATATGTAACAGAAGAAACTGACTGACTGACTGATCGATCAACACACAGCCGAAACCGCTGGACCTAGGGACTTAAAACTTGGTTGGCATATTCCTTGGATGGGGGTGCACTTAGACGGGATTTTTGGAAATACATCCCCTAAGGGGTTAGAATTCGAGGGGTAGCGGGAAACCAATTTTAGGCATACAAAAATGCAGGTGTCCTTTAGTTTCATCATACGATTAGTGTCAGTTGCAAGTGCAAGTAGAATAAGCAAAATGAATCTCTGGTTACGTTGAAATTATTCATTGAATTTCTGTGACCAGTTTCAGGGGCTCTATTCTGTTTGACATTATTGTAGCTCTTATTTATTTGACCGACTGGTGGTCCGACTACCTATCTACTATAAACGGATGCATTATGGTGACGAAAGCATACAATGGATAAGACTTTTATAAAAAATTAAGTACTATTTAATGTAGTCTAATATCCATAGCATGGATATCGTTCGAAATTATGTTGACGTAATTTGCATCGGTCAGCCGCTCATTCTTAATAACGACTGCTCGTTTAAGCAATACCAATTATGGTTGAAACCAACTACGCAGTGCCGACTTTGGCCAATCTCGACTGATTATTATGAAAGTGAGAGTAACTCTATCTGTCTGTCTGTCTGTTACGCTTGTTATGAGTACCCTACTTTGGTATAGAGATGCCTTGAGCCCCGGGGAAAAACAAAGGGTACTTTTTACCCACGAGTAGCGATAAACGACTTCTACGCAGACGAAGTCGAGGGCAAAAGCAAGTGTCTAATAAAAGTGCTTTATAGTCATAGATACACACCCCTACGCACGCGTGTGGCTCGGGCAGTAAAACGGCAGCCCTGCGCAATGGTGGCCGGCCCGCTTATTACCTCGTAAAGAACCCAGAGGGCTTATTGTCTAACGCACTCGCAATCGCAATCGTTTTCATTTTGACATTCCGAACGCGAGTCTGCATACAAAATGAAAACCATTGTTCCACTTTGAAGCCGATTGCGATTGCGAGTGCGTTAGGCAATAGCGACGCTGAAAAGTCATGTGTAGCGTTGATACTGGGAGGTACTTTTAAGGCACAAAAACCGAGTGTGGTTTAATATTTTGTTTTTTAAGGTTCCGTCCCGACCCGAAGACCCGAAGGTCAATGGGATCCTATTTATTTACTAACAAACATTATATTTCAACGTATTTTATTTTTGTTGTATCGTAAAACTGGAAAACATACAAAGGTCGAATTTGGTAGGTATAATTGTATTACAACCTCTGAAGAAAAACACCAAATACAAAAAATGCTCAAGAGTTGTGTTTAAACTGATTCGATTCGAAATCGAATTCAAATTGGTACTTATATAAAACCTGCTGTTCAGCGGTACGGAACTCTCGGTGCGCGAGTCTGACTAGCACTTGACCGGGTTTTTTTGTATGTGCAAAGGGTGAGAGAAATATTGATCTACCATAGAACCTTGTCATAATGACAGCAGCAGATTGTCAAGTGACGAGATAGAAATCACATAGGAATTCATTCTTGATTTTATGCGACGAGGTTCTCTATAGAACCACTATTGGTTCATCAATTAAAGTCCGTGATCGTACCGTACGTTTTTCGAAAGCCTTCTTGTCACACGCCTTATCTATATTAAATCAGCCTTCGGCGTCTGTATTTCCGAACCAATACGACTTGTGGGCCTTAAAAAAACGTGTCTAATCTGGGTAGATTCTTTCAAAATCAAAGGTGAGCGAACGCAGGAGTGAATGTCCAAGCGACGAGTTTAAGTAGTCCCGTCAAAGCGAACAAAACACATTCAGCTCGTGTATTCAGCATGGCTTCTCGAACGTATAAGGCTGCCTAATTGAGAATGCACGCGCTAAAATGTGTTTTGCTCTGACGGGACTACTTAAACTCGCCGCTTGGACATTCACTCCTGCATTCTCTCACCTTTGCTTTTGAGAGAATCACTACGCTGTTCTCAAAAGCCGGCAGCGCACCTGCGATTCCTATTATGTTACAGGTGTTTATAGGTCGCAATGATCACTTACCATCAGATGACTCGCTTGCTCGTCTGCCACAAAAAAAAAAAGTCTTCAACTGCCAAATTGATCCCCTAAAATCAAATGTACTAAAGTAACTTAATGCAACCAGTGTACAATGACGTAAAACATCTATTTTCGTGGTTTATGTGGCTCAAACTATCGCTCTCTATTAAAAATACCCAACAACGGAGTCCCGACGTTATACGGCGTCGTTAAAAATCCTAGTTTATTACACGACACGTAACGCGACGGACACCCTTGTTAATCTGCCCACAATGTTAAGATCCGTCTGATAACAGACGGTCACAGTGACCCTTTGTAATATACCTACTAACTTTACTTAACTACATAATAAACTAGCTGCTATAACTTTGTTTTCTATTTCTATAGACTAGGTAGCTACTGCCCGCGACTGTAAACGTTTGCCAACCTCGAGGACTTAGCTGGAATAATAATAATAAATAAATATCAGGGGACAATGTGACACCAATTGACCTAGTCCCAAACTAAGCTTTAGGCTTGTATTGTGGATACTAGACAACGATAAACATACTTATATAGAAAAATACATATTTAAATACATAGAAAACATCCAAGCCATTTGACAAAATACTCGCGCTTATCACATGATTGCCCTTACCGAGAATTGAACCCGGTCGCTATCTTCGTAGGCAGGGTCACTATAATGGTCGGACGACGGATGCAATATGGTGACGAAAGCACAATATGGATAAGACCTTGTGAAAATATAATGCAGTTTTTGTTATACATCAGTACATATTCTGTATATTCAGAAAGTACTGAAGTATCACTTTCTGAATACACTGCTTTTACGTCTGTAGATGTAAAGAGGTCATTTTTCCTATATAAGTAAGTGAACTATAAAAGGAATGTACTGAAAATACCTAATAAAGAAAATAATATGATTATTTACTTCAACAATAAAATTCTATAACTTTTTTGCAGTGATGTTCTCTTTTTTTAGGGTTCCGTACCCAAAGGGTCAAAACGGGACCCTATTACTAAGACTCCGCTGTCCGTCTGTCTGTCTGTCACCAGGCTGTATCTCAAGAACCGTCATAGCTAGACAGTTGAAATTTTCACAGAAGATGTGTTTCTGTTGCCACTATAACAACAAATACTAAAAATTTGATTTTTTCCGATTTTTGCCAATGTTGTATAGATAATGGTACGGAACCCTTCGTGCGCGAGCCCGACTCGCACTTGGCCGGTTTTTATAATCAATTGTAGTCATATCCATATTACAGATATCGTTCGACATTATTTTGACGTAAATTGCATCCGTCGTCCGCCCAATAGTCACTACCAACACTAGGCTAACGTGTTGCCAACAAAGGCCTCTATGCTAGTAATTTCACTGGTTGTCTTATCCTCACACCGAAACAGAGCAATGCGATAACTGCTGCTTGATAGTAGGTAACAGCATAAGATGGTGGACCCCACACAAGGGAATATGTGTGGATTTTTAAAATGTCATTTCTCAACAAAATATGAAAATACCGTAAAAGAGATCACCAAAAGTGAAATTAAAATTAAAATCGGTCAAGGAACACGGATGATACAAGAATTTTAAACTGCTAATTCGACATTGATTAGACACAGAGATACGATATGCACTGTGACGTCATGTAACAGGTCGGTCATACAAAGTCCATGTTAAATTCTGTTTACTTATATCTTGGTTATTTTTATAGCTATTCAAAAAATATTTTTCTCAACTGTTTGTTACATGAATCAGCTTTTATTGAAGCTGTAAAAAAAGAACATAAATATTCGCTATTCGAAAAGCACTATGTTTGTTTTTATCAATAAATAAACTCCAGTGACCATAATAATGTGTGATTTGTGATCATAACCAGAGTAATGACTGTTTACATTGTGTGTTTGAATACAGGAATTTATTTCGAAACATTTGGTATTAATGGGTAGGAGATTTATTTGAAAATTGCTGCTTTTACCCAACTAAAGAATACTTTAATGCATAGTGTTTTTAATATTTGCCGTGTTTGTGTGTTTGGGTTCGATCTCGCAAATCATTTTGAATCGCTTTTCCGTTATTTTATTGTTTTCGTATTTTTAACGTAATGGAAGCTCCAAATTGACTATAAAAGCGGCCCTATCGTAACAGTACAATAACAAAATGCTTTAAACAAAGTGGAATTTGAATTCCAAAAGGACTTTATCAGTAAAATACATGTTAAATACATCATTCATTTTCTTTTAGGTCATCACTGGGTATCAAGTAGAGACTGCGTTTCAACATAAATATTAGTGCCTAAACGTAGAGTAACCAGTAACCATGGAGTAGCTATGCCATGTTTTGTCCTTACCTGTAGTTGTGACATTTGTATTCGACGGATAAGGACAAAGCATGGCTTAGCTACTCCGTGGTTACTCCACATT
This sequence comes from Acleris cristana, assembly GCA_948252455.1. Classification (NCBI taxonomy): domain Eukaryota; kingdom Metazoa; phylum Arthropoda; class Insecta; order Lepidoptera; family Tortricidae; genus Acleris; species Acleris cristana. Next base: position 6,190,396 of record OX411782.1, on the reverse strand, counting down.
TATAACTAAGGGCATTAGGATATGTGTCTGCTGTTTTACGAACATGGGCCAGTTTTATTAGTCGGTTCGTTTTACTGTCCGTACTTACGCAGAACTAGCATTTAAGAGCATTTTGTAGCCTGTACTAATCTACGAATCTTCCGCAGATTTTATTGTGAGCAAGTGTACTTGACTGGCACAGGCTTCTGTCAAATATCCATACATTAATATTATAAATGCGAAACGTTTTGTGTCAGTTTGTTACTCCTTCTCGTTGCGACGGCTGGACGGACATACCAGAGGGCTTATTGTCTAACGCACTCGCAATCACAACCGGCTTCAAAGTGGAGCAATTGTTTTCATTTTGTATGCAAGCCTTCGATTTTCAAAATGAAAACAATCGTGATTGCGAGTGTGTTAGACAATAAGCCCTCTGGATTGTAAGTATGCTATGTGTTAACATAGGCTACGTTTCTTCTAGGAAAATTTAAAGGTCCCCAAAGAATAAAGATAATCGAAACCTCGACGGAGAAAGTAGCGGCCACGCTAGTAATATTTTAAATGAGAAAGTTACTGTATTCGTACGTATATTGCAAAAAATAAAAAATAAGTGTACGAACTATGACAAGTTGGGTGTCATTGAATAGGTATTTAAAAAATATATTTAGGGTTCTTACATCATTTTACGTTTTTAATGATCATTTACGATTTATACCGATTTAAATTTGGTTAGTTGATTTTTTGGGAGAATAACACCCAAAATGTGGTTACAGTATTATTAACAAATCTCTTCTTTTTAAGATTGTCTGGAAGAGATCGCTATTTAGCTATAAGACCGTCTGTTAACATCACACTATGGTTTTTATTTGTATTTGTGTTCCTTGGTATATGTAGGTATGTGGTCTTCAATAAATAAATTGTATTGTCATACCGAAAATCTGTAGAGAAGTTTACAGCTAAACAAATTAAGTAATAGCGCATTAAACTAACGTACGTCTGCAAGGAATATACCGTGTTTTTACGAGTAGTGCTTACGAAATCATGTCTAGACAGTGTCATTACTACTAAACGCGTTGGGAAACATGAAAACAAAGCTAGCTAACAGATAAAATATGAATAAGTACACACCTGAAACAATGATTCCAGTTTTTAAAAGTAGGATACCTTTTTTCAGAACAAGGTCCTTCTCCATGTTTTTAGGCTTATTGTCTAACGCACTCGCAATCACGATCGTTTTCATTTTGAAAATCGAAGGTTTGTCTGCATACAAAATGAAAACAATTGCTGCACTTTTAAGCCGGTTGCGATTGCGAGTGCGTTAGACAATAAGCCCTCTGTAATGTTACAGGGTCTCTATTCTACAGGTTAAAACAATATTGCCTTTGACATATTATGGTATTGTTTTTAACTCGGCCGCCATTACTGTCAAGTAAGTCAGAGCTATCAAAACGTTGACAATACGATAACAGGTCCAAAACGATATGGTTTGACTGCCTATAATATAGACCTTTGAGATTGTCCTCTTAATATTAATTTATTTATTATATTAATTTATTTATTATTAGTCTGAAATTCTAATTTTATTGCAAGCCATAAGATAAACATTCAAAAGTTAGGAGCAACGATCAACGTGTTAGGAGTTAAGATAAACGATGTGATTAGATCTTACAAGATTGTTACATTTGTTCACAACTAATCCCACAACATTTTTCCAAAGAAACATTCTTCGATAAAACATTTTACTAACGTAATCCCATTTAAGTCGCTTTTCATTAGACATATTACTAATCCAAGCACGTTCTAATAAAACTAATATCAAACCGAGTGTTGCGAACGTAAAACAGATTAACTTTTATATTAAAGCATGCAACAAATAACAGCTGGAAGGTTAAATTGAGGAGATTGTTTTACACACTTATGTATACCGCTCTATTTGCTGCCTGTGTAAAATTGAACCTAATCACCGCGCATAAAGACTACAGTTCCAACGGTTTGTTAAATTAGTTGTATTTTTATGTTGGCAAACAGCTGTAACTAGCCACTTTGCAAATCAACACCTAAATATATGAGGCACTTTTTCAGCGCCGGCTTGGGAAGAGTGATAGCTCATTTAGAAGTGACGTGGGCACGCAATCTCGACTCCCGGGTTCGAATCCTGTACGCCGACAAGTGTTTCTAAATTGGTTTTGGGTTGTTCAGATTTTTTAATAGAAATGTTTAAGCGCGTAAAAAAATGTATTTACGTAACACCTGGCCATAATGTGAGTTTTATCGCACGCTGCGCGCACGGTAAAACTCGCATTGTGGCCAGGTGAAAACGTAAAATTGTGTACTCATCACGGGCAGTAAAAAAGAAAGCCCTCTATCGCATATTTACAACCCTCGCCTACGGCTCGGGTCTCAAATACCTGCGATTTCGGGCTTTCTTTCTTTTACAGCCCTTGTTAAGTAATGTACTATTATGTATGATAGGTTTAAAGCAATGGTTTAAAGGGAACTACAGTATTCCCAGCTTCGTAATAGCTTTCGGCTGGTTATCGCTATAACGCTTACACTCGCAATTGACAGTATATTTGTCACTCGTGTGTCACATAAAAAACGAAGACGATCTTTATTATGAATATGGTAGCATTGTACTACTACTTAGGCAAATACAATCGACCTTTACTAACCGTTCCTAATATTTAAGCTTTCTGCAATGACATTAGGTAAGCGGGTCCTGGGTTCGAATCCCGGTAAGGGCAATTACTTATGTGATGACTGGCTAGTATTTTTCCAGACTTGCTTGTTTCCAATGTAATTCTCAATACATTGGGAAATCATTACACATGATTTCATATACGTCGCCGCTCCTTTATATGATTTCGGTACCAACGACATTTGCCATGATTAAGTGCCTATTATTAATTAAGCGACAAGCACCTATCTCATTTCCGTGTCCAAAGTGGAGTAGTTGGTACTATATGAGCCGTGAATAAAAGTTGTTTGCAATATGATTGAAAAAGATGCGAATTTGTACATCTTTGACGCTGACGCTTTGCTGTTGACCATACGATAACAGAGGGGTTATTGTGACATAGCTATGCAGTTTAGATTACGCTGTGAGAAAGGGACAGAGCTATAGAACTGCTATAGCTCTGTCCTTTTCGCTGGCCGTATAAATGACCTACATTGCTATGTCGTAATAAACCCCCAGGTTAAAAACGATTTGGTTTTTACCGTGTTGAATAGAGGCCACGCAGTCCGATCCGATGGAGCCCTATAGTGTGGACCCACCTTAAAAAATCACTTAATTGTGACAGGGTCCTACTGTGCTGTGGTACACATTTTGTTGACTGTACACTTACGATAATATTATTCTAACAGGCATAAAACACTCTTGTCGTAAAAGTGTCTTCATAACTTATAGCAGATAGTTGCACTAGGGGAAAAAGATGCTTTATTTGCGTTTTGCAAGCTTAGAGCGGGCGTAAGCGACTAACAGGGAGTGCAATAATTTATTACTTTATGCAACGGCTATAATCCGCTTTAATATAACTGCAATAATAATGGAAAACTTTCAGAGAAGATGATATAGTGTATACAAACACTTGATTTGCAACGTTTGTTTATGAAGCAAAAAGAGGGTTATAATGTTAACGTTTTTATCTGTGTTTAAATTTCTAATGGCAAAGAATGTTAAATGGGATCTAAGACCTATTGACATTCTCAAGAATACAATCTGAAGACTGCAATCCTTAGACTGTAAATGCGCTGCCCAACCTTGAGCTATTATTTTAAAAAGTGATACAAAATCTGGGTATGTAGTGAAGTACATCAAAAAAAATTGTACATTTGTCGCAGTGTATTGGCCGAATTTTCTGACCTCTAAACTAAGTTAAAACACGTGTCTTAGAATGTCAATAAGGATGTATCTTAGAATACAGAGCACCAATTATAACAACAATGAAAAGTGAAATAATTCAAATGAAACTTACTTTAACATAAACGATAGTCCGAACGACGCAATTAGTCTAGTTGGTATTGACCCTACGAAGCTAGCGGTCCCGGGTTCGATTCTCGGTCAAGGCAAATGTTTGTGTGACGAGCGCGTGTATTTGTTTCTGAGTGTTGGATGTTTTCTATAATATAAGTCTGTTTATCGTTGCTTAGTTGCTTGCTTAGTATAAATACCCATAGTATAGTCGAGTTCATAAATCATAAATATGTGTGTAAGTACTTAAGTACCTGAAGTACATGAATTGTCACAGCGATTAACGTGACAAGGTACTAAAGTGTACACCTATTTATGAACTCAACTATACAAGCCTAGAGCTTAGTTTGGACTAGGTTTTGTGAAAGATTCCGACAAATCTCATATATTGTTAAATTTAGTGAAAGTTATTAGACAGTCGCCAGCAATATTGCGACAAAATATATCTGAGACGCTTCTTGTAATAAAGACGTGTCAGATATTTTTGGACCCGAATTTAAAAAAATTACATTGCTTGGGACTGTACCTTTGCGTTCGTAAATTTACTGCCACACTCAGACAAATCAATTAGATTTAATGCTTGATTAAAGTAGCTGATGTCACTTTCTTTGCTACAGCAATAGAATAAGACAACACGTCACTAAACAAGCATTAAATTTAATTGACGTCTCTGAGTGCGGCAGATAGTAATTAAACTTGAACGATCCGTTAATTAGTCGTAGCTACAATGTTCTATGAAATACCTTGATTAGAAACAGCTTATTGTAATATTAATATGACAAATATCAGATATTCAGTCTTGATTTCAACACTACTTGTAACGTATTCAAATTACATTTATGTCATTAGCAAGTGCTACTGTAAAACTATGAAATACGGCAAAGTTTGAAAAGACATAAACTAAAAACAGAAACTTTTTTCTGCACAAGCCGATGTATCCTGACCATAACCTTAGAGCCTGTTGCTAGAGTTGGTGTTGTAAATAGTATACAGTGTGTGGCCTAGAATAGGGGATAATATTAAAAACGGTGGCTCTATAGATCACTAGTAATTGAATTATTATGGTCCCAAATAATTAAAACCAAAACTTTACTTTTTGTTTTTTTTCTAACACTTGATCGTAAATTCAATGTAATGCAAACAATACAACAGTTCCGCTCAAGTCAATGCATCGTACTTATTCGGAGCTACTCGGAACGTCTCTTTGACAATGCCCCTGTACCACGACATTGACAACTTGAGCGATAATATCGTTTTGCAATAACACACTGATTATGAATTGTAACTTTAAGTTCTTATTGTGTGTAATGTATGGGTTTTGGTTAACTGGGATCTTTTCAGAAAAAATACTGATACTCTAGAGAGTCTCCGATTTCAATATTATCCCCTATTCTAGGCCACACACTGTATAGAGGTAGAAAATGTGTCAAATATTAGATTATTTTTCGAATTCTAACAATAGTTGAGTTATAATATAACGTACAGCCACTTGACGTGTAAATGTATACACTGCGTTGTTCTAAGGGCACACTCGGGCAGCGAGAGTAGTTATGGTGAAAATTATGATGAACATAGTAATAGTTAAAAATCGTATCCAATTGTTAAATCTGAACCAAATATGTCACATTTTCTAATTTAACCATTACTTAACTACTGATCAAACAATTGGCCATTCATCAGAGTCACTAACGAGCAAAACTAAGAAGTAATTTTGTAAAGAATTTCTGTACAACATCACGCCATTATTACTGCCTAGCCACATATCGCATATTCTGCTTACTTTCGTGAAACATTGAATAAATTTTCACTTAACTAATTCAGTTAGATTTGGAATTAAAAATTATAAAGGATTAATATCGTCGGATTTAATTATAATAATTATTGCCTATTATTGTTTGATTATTATGGTTTTCACAACATTTAAACTCAATTTACGTATAAAAGATTATTAATTTGTATATAACGCCAAAACTTCAGGGCGTTGTCATACTTTGCTAAGACTTTATGCAAACAGGATAAATATTTTAAACGTTCTAAAATACAATTAAATTGATAAAATAACCCGAAACAATGGCGACCTTTATTTTCAGAGTTTATTTTATTACTTTTAAGGGAATTGCGAACGGACGTTTAAATCGCGTAGCTGTCAAAAAAATTGTATAGAAATCAAATCCTATTTATTTATTATGAAAAACTAGGTTTAACCTTTTTCTTAATGTCTCTTTCACAAACATTTTCTTAGAAAGGAAAACGACAAGACCGAGTTTTTCATAATAATATCTACAACATTCAAAAATCAAGAAAATCGAACTAGGTTTAAGGGGAGAGAAACGTTGCCGCATTTTTTCCCGACTGCGGCAAAGCCCAAAAGGACGGTTATGTGTTGACCTGTATATATGTCCGACTCTATGTCCCCTCGTAACTAAACGGCTTAACCGATTTTAATAAATTATACGTGGTTATAGGTTTGTCTTACCCACTAGAGTGACATAGGCTATATTAAAATTATTTAAATGTGAAATTGGTGAAATAAAAAATATATTTATGATAAGTAACATTACTTTGACGACATTATCCAAAGAGCAGTTGGGTTTTTTTAAAGCTTGCTTTTAGTTAGACTTGTGTATGATAAGTTTCAGCTTCGCAATCCTCTTAAACTGTCAAACCGATATTCGTCAAACCTAAGGGCTTATTGTCTAACGCACTCGCAATCGCAACCGGCTTCAAAGTGGAGCAATTGTTTTCATTTTGCATGCAGACAAGCCTTCGATTTTCAAAATGAAAACGACCGTGATTGCGAGTGCGTTAGACAATAAGCCCTCTGAATCAATCCATTCGTTAGGAAGGTACGATGAGACAAACAGCGGGCCGTGCCAAGATGCACTACGCTAACTAGCGTTTCTATTTGTTTCGTTTTTAACCAATCGCGTCACTGATAGATCACGTGACTTTTCGTATCACGTCATCTATCAGTGACGCGATTGGTTTAAAAACGAAACGAATAGAAACGCACACACATTAAAAGGCCACATATGCTGTCATGCCCTCACAAGGATGAAAAGGGATAGCTTTATGTGCTTCCGCGCAAAGAACGTGAGATGAAGATAGTTTGCGCGCACCTTGATGGCAGCGTCAAATCCAAATAATTGCTGTTTACTTTAAATCCTCGACGTTATTCGAAAAATGCTTTACCATAATTAAGAAGTAATAAATACTCAACTATTGAAGCAAAAATCATCGTTAAAGATCGTAAGGTTTAGATGATTCAGCCAAAAACATGGGAAATGGATTTGTATACTAATCGTGTTTTCACGTTTAACAGTCTCAAGGAAATATGATCAAGTTTAATATATCCAAAGATCAGACTATTGAGGGATGAGGTCTCAGAATCGTCCTTCTTCTTTAAAACACATTACTTTTTATACACATTTTATTTAACATTATTACACCGTACATTGATTGCGCAACAGACAGAAAGAAGAGCACAGATAATACAAAAATTAAAGATGGGATGATTGAAGATAGCCAGATAGCCAACATAACACCCTCCCTCAATCATCACATAAAAATAATATTATAACAAAAATATGAAATAAAAATTACAAATACTCAAGCATTAAGTTTTATTTACGAACCCTATCTTCTGCGTAAAATATTTAAATACTTTGCCACTAAGTGGTTTTGTCAAAATGTCTGCCAATTGCTCTTTAGTATTTATATATTTTACCTCCACAATACCTTCATTTACCTTCTGCTTAATGAAATTGTACTTAACTTCCATGTGCTTAAGCCTCTTCTGATCTAATGTTTTAACAGATTTAATTGTGCTCTGGTTATCCTCATAAATTATTACATTATTACATATGACATCTATATCTTTACAAAGTTTTAATAACCAGCAGGCTTCCATTGATGCTTCACATAAAGATACAAATTCAGCTTCAGTACTACTAAGAGCAACTGTTGATTGCTTTCTAGACTTCCAAATTACAGTATTTCCAAATAGCTTAAATAGAAAACCACTAGTTGATCTTTGATTGATCTATTGTAATGCAATTTATTTTCTTATGAATCGAAATACCTAGGTAAGTCAAGTTTTCAGATCCTAAGTCCTTCATCCTAAACTGTGTTGATAAAAAATTCTTTACGTCATTGATTTTAGTCAAGTCCTTTCCCAGTATCAACAAGTCGTCAACAAATAAAAGTATGTATAAGTCATTTCCTGTGTATAAACAATAGTCATGTTCCGATCTGTCTAGTCCATATTTAGTCATAACCTCATTAAAACGTTCATACCAATACTTAGGTGATTTCTTGAGACCATATAATGATTTTTTAAGTTTTAAAACATATCTGTCTTCCATGTCATATCCAGTTGGTGGTTTTAAATATACATCTTCATCTATTCTTCCGTATAAGAATGCCCCTTTAACATCCATCTGACGGACATGATATTTCTTTTGGGCGGTGACTGATAACAATATCCTTAGTGTTTGCATCTTCAATACTGGTGAATAAACATCGTCAAATTCTCCTTTTTGTTGGTATCCTCGTACTACCAATCTCGCCTTGTATATTTTTTCATTAGATTGTCCTTCTTTTCTTGCAAATACCCATCTTGTATCTATTAATTTTAAATCATCTGTTCTTTTTACCTTTTCCCATGTTTCACTTTCCTCTAATACTTGTATTTCTTCCTTTATTGCCTTGACCCATAATTCTTTATCTTCCCTTTCCATGATATCATTATAATGTACTGGTACATCATCACATTCTCCTGTCAATAAGGCATATAATGCTTCATCTTTATCATCATCAAAATCTACTTCATAATCATTTTGCCATTTTGGTATTTGTTTCTTTCTCTTACTCCTTCTTAAGTCACCACATTCACGGTTTAATCCTTCTTTATTTTCATTATCACTTCCTATTTCTTCTTGCATACTCATATCTTTCTCTCCACAACTCTTTTCACCACTTTCCTGTCTAAGTTCAATATCCATATTATTCCTTCTCTGCCTTGATTCCATGTTTCTTACTTCTTTTATATTTTCTTCCGTTTCATTCTGACCATTATTCATAGGTATTCTTACATACTCTTCTTCACTCCAATTTTCATTAAATACAACATTTCTTCCTATAACAATCTTTCCATTTTCTTCATCCCATAATTTATAACCATTCAAACTATATCCCACCATTATTAACTTCTTCCCTTTTGGATCTAGCTTGTTTCTCCTTTCTTTTGGAATGTGATTATATGCTACACTTCCAAAAACTCTTAAGTTTGTTAAATTGGGTTTCCTTCCTTCCCACAATTCACTAGGGGTGTTATCTTTCAATGATGTTGGGCTTCTATTAGTCACATAAGCTGAATATAAAATTGCTTCTCCCCACAATTTTCTGTCAATTTTAGATTCAATCAATATGGTCCTCGCTTTATCAGTCAATGTCCGATTCATCCTTTCTGCAAGGCCATTCATTTCAGGATTGTATGGTACAGTATACTGTACTTTTATACCATGCTCTACACAAAAATTCTTGAAGTCATTACCTGTATATTCGCCTCCATTGTCACACCTAAGTTTTAGCAAATTTGTATTGAAATGGTTTGTAGCATGTTGATAATACTCTTTAAATTTTTCTAATACTTCAGACTTGTGCTTCATCAAATACACCATCACAAAATGTGTGTAATCATCTATAAATGTGACAAAATAATTTTTGTCATCCCACGTGGCCGGAGTAATAGGTCCGCAAACATCACTGTGAACTATTTCCAAAGGTCTAGTAGCTCTCTGTCCACTTTTATTAAAAGGCATCCTATTTATTTTTCCTAACACACAAATCTCACACAAAGTACTTTCTACCTTTAAATTATTAATGTCTGTCAGTCCAAGTACCATGTCACGCTTCACCAGTAAATTTAAATTACCCATAGACAAGTGCCCTAAACGCCTATGCCATAGATCAATAATTTCATTATTTTTATCATTTGAATAATTGCAATGTAAACCATCAATTTCCATATTTACAGAATACAATGACCCTTTTGGTACACCCACAATAATTAATTCTTTTCTTGGATTATATATTTCAACATGGCCATTTGAGAAAATTACATCATAACCAGTGCTTTCTATCTTTGACACAGATAGCAAATTTTTTCTTAAATCTGGGACATACATTACATTCTTAATTAAATGATGCTTAACACAACCATTGACATAAGTTTTTGCTTGTATATGGCAATGCCTATAGCCTTTAAAGTTATACCATTTTTTGCAGCAGAAATCAATCTAGGTTCTTTCAACTCTATGTAGTTATGAAATAAATCAATATTATTTGTAAGATGATCAGAGCACCCGGAATCTATATACCATACAGAATCTAATTTATGAGCAAAGTCACCATTATCACATACAAAAGCATTGCTATCACACACACCTGTCATCTCCATATCCGATGCTGATGTCACAAAGGCACCTCCTCTTCCCCGTGATGATCCATAGTAGCCTCGACCTCTGCCTCTGCTATGTCCTCGGCTGGAACTGCTGAAATTCTGAAAATGCTGTCCACCTTGTTGAGAGTAATATCCACTTGATTGTCCCCGTCCATTATTCTGCCTATATACTGTGTATCCATTTTGTGTATATCCACGTCCTTGTGTATGTCCTCTATATGTTTGTCCCGCTCCTCGGTTCTGCCTGCATTGATACTTTTTGTGTCCCGGTTTACCACAGACAAAGCATTGAAATGCACTCGCAAAGTTCTCGGATTTGCATGCTCCTTTCATACGGGTCTCCTCTTCACCAAGTAATCTGTCTTTAGTAAAGTCTAATTTCAACTCTGGCAATGTTTCTAACGCTGTAACCACAACGTTGTAAGATTGAGGCATCGACAGTAATATGTAGTTTATTTTTTCTTCGTCAGATAAAATCGTGCCAGCGTCCTTAAGTTGAGAGAAAATTTTCTCCATCTCTGCAAAATGTACTGATAACTCTCTCCGTTCATCAAACTTCATTTCGCTTAATTTTCTTAATAAAAACATTTTACTTCTGATTCCCTTTTTTAAAAAATTCTCTTCCAATCTCGCAATCATAGAATACGCTTGCTTTTCATTTCTTATATATTCAAGATGGCTGTCCGCCACACACGACACGATGATATTTTGCGCCTTTGCTTCCGATTTTTTATTTTCAGCATTTTTACTATATTCGGCCTGCTCCACTGCTTCCAAACAATTATGTTCTTTAAGTAAGCTTTTTATTCGAAATAACCATACCGCGAAATTTTCTCCGTTGAAAGGTTTCAGGTTATAATATTTTTCGTGTGCCGACATGATTATCGGTATTATATTTTTACTTCTTTCTTATATATAAGCACGCTGTGCCCATAACCCTATTGAGGGATGAGGTCTCAGAATCGTCCTTCTTCTTTAAAACACATTACTTTTTATACACATTTTATTTAACATTATTACACCGTACATTGATTGCGCAACAGACAGAAAGAAGAGCACAGATAATACAAAAATTAAAGATGGGATGATTGAAGATAGCCAGATAGCCAACATAACACAGACACAAAGGCGTTACGGTTATTGAGATCCAGATCACGGAACACTACTAATTTTATCATTATGCGGCCTCTTAAATTTATAACACCCCTCAGCTCTCTTTCCGTAACCGGTTAAAAACAAAGGATGCCTGTTTGCTCTTCACGTTAAGATGCCTGAGTAAAAAGATTCCAGAAATACAGGCGCGGCAAGAGCGTTCCATTCCTGTACAGACACACGAAACCGCTGGCTGGGTTCTTATCGAATTCCCAAACGGGAGAGAATTCAACACCCCACTACTCTCCAAAATACGCCTTTTGAGATATCTAACGGTAAATAACTCTTCGCCTGCTCTCGAAAGTTTGAAGTTATGTCCCGAACAGCGGTATAATTTCCTTTTGTGTTTATTATAAGAGTTTGGAACATGAAAAATTCTAAAGTCGATATTGTATATAGATTTAAAAAAATGACTTAAAAAAATTGTCATAAGAAATCATCACAGCAAACACGTTGTAAAAAAGAACAGGTTACCTGTTTATTTTGATACAATTTCAGTCGATTTTATCGTCACCGTAACATGAATAAATTATTAAATAAATATCAGAGGACAATATCACACCAATTGATCTACTCCCAAACTAGGCTCTAGGCTTGTACTATAGGTACTAGATATCGATATAAATACTTATATAGAGAAATAAATACTTAAATACGCAAAAAACATCCAAAACTCAAGAACAAATACTCGCGCTCATCACACAAATATTTGTCCATACCGGAGATCGAACCCAGGACCGCTAGCTTCGTAGGCAGGGTCACTACCAACTAGGCCAATGCGTCGTCAACCAGTGGTTAAGACTGTACACGATAAAATCTGGTCATGCATGCTCTAGTGTATCTTTGCAATGAATGCATATTTTCAAGCAGTTTTTGTTTTAAATCGTATCATAATGTATGGGTATGTGTGAGTTTTCGCCGAATATTTTTATCGTGTACAGTCTTTAGATACGAGTACTTACACCGAATGTTGCATAGCGCATTGAAAAGAATTTCTACCTCACTGTCATAAGTATTTAACCAACCTAAAAACATGTAACCATCCCAAAATGGCTAAAAGATTTTCAATTATTAATTTGTTGATAGTTTCCCTGCAACACAGGTATTCATGACGTACGTACCCGCGTCATTAGTTACACGGATTGACTAACGACTTTCTATTGTGACCGCGTGGAATTGTTTAAACAAGCTAATGGGATACTATACGCCACTATACGTAATGGAATATGTCTAATTCGAGTAAACTTGGCAGAGCGATTCCTTTGAGCAGCTGAAGACAATTATAGAATGGGGCTCTAGATGGTAAATCTACAATTTCCACATGATTTCTTATGGGGTCCCGTAACAGCCCAATGGAACCCTGACCCACCATAGAACGGTGTCACAGTGACATTATAAAACAATTTGTTTGACACTTCTTATAACTTGAATCATAACGTCTCTGTGACACAGTTCTATGGTGGGTCAAGGTTCCAATGGTCTGATAGTAAGTGCCGGAGTTGGAGTATTACCTAGACAACTGCTCACGTATACTGTGTGTCCCAAAAATCACCGTCAACCCGCCTAGGGCTGATAGAGCAGTTAAAAGCTATCGATTTAATCCCCTTGTATGTCCAGCGATTTTTACTAAGTTCGGAGATATTGATCATTTTAATCTGAATTTTGTAATTTTCCCTTATGCCCATGTCACGAAAAATCCTTCATTTCATGAGCTTCATTTCATGCGAATGAGCAGTCACATCAATCAAAATATTTATCATTTGCTGTCATTAACGTGCCAAATTGACAATCACTACAATTTGCGACTGTAAACGATCAATGATCGCATCAATATTCATTTAGCACATTATTTTTTTAACATTCGTTAATCAATTAAAACTGACAGTCGTAAATGATCGTTCAGGGACGCCTTTGAAACGATGGTACAATGAAGACACTGAAACGCTCAGAGGCATAGATACAAGTATATTACTGGCTCAGGGGCTACACTTTAAAAAAAAACTTAAGTGCTTCTTACAAGTTTGTGATTGTTGTGAATAAAGCGTCTTGATTCCATACGAGCCTTACAAGATACATACAACAGTTGAACCACTAAAGAACGACGGTTCTGTAATGGTAGTTACTGTCAGCTTTAGTTGATATAAGTAATATCATAAGTATTTATATAATTTTTGGTCAACTAAAGCAAAATATCTCTGGTTGGTCCCATTTTTTTGTTTAACCCAAAACATGGAATTAGGCCAAGAAATAAAATTACACGTCATTACAATCAATTTTAATTCACACTCATTCCAAGGCACATCACGAAAAATAATATTGGGTTGGAGAAGGAAACACACACAGCACACAGGCTACCTGATAAGTGAACTCTAAAGCTCATAGACATTTTTAATCACAAGACTGCAATCTTACGACGACAATATCAACAATGCAGATGCGTTACTAACCCTAAGGACCCATTTCACCGGTCACTTACGGCCACTTGCACCAACATTTTAACACATAACAGGTTAAGACACTAACTCGAGATAAAATGACTGTTTTCGTATGAATAGGACGTTTACTAACCCAAGTTAGCGTCTTAACACTGTGTTAAATTTTGGTGCAAGTGGCCCTTAAACACTAGTCTAGCTTTTAAAACCTTTTATCCGACGACAAAGTCACATATCCATTTTCTTAATCTCACCATTTGTGGAAACACTACACTAGAAGACGTAGGCATTTACTACGAAACGAGACGGATGATCAATCACGACCACTATCCACCAGCAAACGCGGAGAGCATCTCAAAGTCGACATACATTGCGCGTTTGTTGAAGAATATGGAAAAATTAATTCGATGGTGTGGCAGCAATGGATGGTGAATTAGTGTTAAGTTAGGGATGGTGTAATTAATGTGAAATATAGTGATAGCTAGGTCCCAAGTTAATGGGAACAGAAGCTGGGCTGATGTATGGTCCACGGCTATTCGGTCTGCGCTGCTGTTTGTGAGACAGTGAGGTATCGTTGTTTACGGAGTCTTTTTAAAAGAAAGCGTTTATAACGCACTGTTAAGTCGTACGTCAGATAGCAAAGGAAGATTAAAGTAATTTGGCTTGAGCGAATCAGTGTAGAGACTTGCGCTTGCGCTCAAGATAGGCTGGTATTTTGTTAAGTAACTATCGGTGACTGCTGTTAAAGTGGTTAGATAAATTATACTGGTTCCCAAAATCAAAAAGTCAGTACGTAATAACAAATAGTGGGACTATTTACCATAATGTAAATCAAACGTTTGAACATTGGCTAATGCCAATTTTCAAACATTAACCTAATGACCTAATGGTCTTCATCGTTTTTGGAAAGGAAGGCAGCAATGGGAGTAATGAGACTATAAGGGGGGGAGGGGACGTTTATGACTTAATTCAGTTTGTTTAGTTTGAGAATTTTAAATGTTTGATTGCCTCGTTCGTGTTGATTTCTGACTATAAATTTAATAAATAATATCCCGTACTTTATCTATTAAATGTTATACCTATCGTATGCCTTGTTCCGTATCCGTCCGACCCCCGTCGAGTGCCGTGCGACGTATCCATCAACAACGGATTTAATAGTTATTAAAATTGGACTTTACAAGTTTAAAGATAAGGTTCTCATTTGTTTGTAAATATAAATGAAAAATATAACGTTTTGGAGCTTCCTAGCTCTAAAACGCGTTTAAACTCGGTCACGTGACACCGATGACGTCATAGCCCAACTAACGGCGGGAACAAGCATGAGAGCCTTTTTGGCACACGAAGCATATCTGTCTGGAGCTATGGGTCTCAGATTCCACTAACTATCAGAGGTCCGTTTCACGAAGCTACAAACTAACTCCTTCTGCTACAAAGAGAGTTCCGCTTGTAATTTGGAACTTGTAGCTTCGTGAAACGGGCCGCTGGTGCTCAGTTACCTTCTCCTTGACTTGAAAAAACGTTTATTTTTTACTCAACCACCGTCAATTGTTACAATTATCAGATATCTTCGATGCTTTTGTAAACTTCCACCGAATTAAAACTGGACCGGGGTACCCAGTACAGTCGGCCTTATAGGAAGCTGAACACTTTTGTACCTTGTCGCTATAACGCCTTTGACAGATTAGTGCAGCAGTTCAAACATGACGTTAAAGTGACAAAACACTAAAGTGTGCAGCTTCTTATAAGGCCGACCGTACCTAGCGATCAAGTCTAACCACCAAGCCTCACTCCCAGCAAATCCATTTGTGCGGATTAATTATCGACACTAGTCAAGAAACCCCGCGGCGATGCGGCTGCGAAGGAGCGGGGTTACCAGCTCGTAACAAAATTAGATGTTCTCGGTTAGTTTCATCGTTTTAAGTAAATTTTCTAGGTCCCCCTCAAGGTTAGCTTGGATATTTTAATTAGTACTCCATTCCTTAACAATATTGATAAAATAATCTATGCTCACCTTTTGTAAAGCAGAATCCCTTACATACTGCATAAGATATCTTTCCGCAAAAGGATATAACCACTATATTTGCATATCACAGAGCCCATGGTAACTGAGCGATACTTTAGAGTTGTTATCTAATATAAAGGAGAAACAACGTGAGGACATCTAAAAGACGGGGACCTATTACTTATTATAACAAAAGATTCGGGAAGTGATTGCAGAATAGTCCGTCTAAATAAAGATAATCTATCAAAAATATTTACCTATTGTTTATTCACTGTCGATCCTGGCAACACCGCCCTGTATTCATCCATTATGGCGGATTCGACGGATCTGTAATCGAGGAGAGTGCTCATACGATTTTAATCGATTCATTTTAAGCGGACGCTCGATTGCTCCGATACCTCGTAATAGATTGGAGGTTAAGGTTGTGGTTTAGAATACAGAATTGTTTTTTGGCAGTTATTGAATGTAGATGAAGTAATTTGATTTTATATTTGAATAATGTGTGGTTTTTTACTCAACTAGAAGAACGAGGAAAGGAAGGATTTATAATTAAATATCAGGGAGGGGGTGATACAATTTTATTGATGAATGTGGAGGAAGCGAAAGTTGTATGTTAAGACCGGTGTACCTGGCGTTCCATTGTCTCTGCCTACCCCATTGGGAGACAGGCATGAAGGTATGTTTGTATGTATGTATGTATGTATGTATGTATGTATGTATGTATGTATGTATGTATGTATGTATGTATGTATGTATGTATGTATGTATGTATGTAATATCAGGGGGCAATCTCACAGATATTAACCTAGTCCTAAACTAACCCTTAGGGATTTACTATACTTACTCGTAATAAATACATACTTCAATATATACATAGTGATGGTAGGACCTTGTGTAAGGTCCGTTTGATCGCTACCACCATCTCACCCTTGCAGTCTTAAGATTGTAGCCTTGAGATTGCATATGTCTATGGGTTACAGATCGTACTTACCACCAGGTGGCCTGTGTGTTCGTTTGCCTTCTCCATGACGTAAAAAATACATTGAAAACATCCACGACTCAGAACCAAGCTAGCTTTGTAGGCTGGGTACACTATTGGGTGGAGTCACATCTATCAGCATTGATAGATGATTGATTGATTGTGTTTAGTGTTTCATTGTAAGTTTTTTGTTTTTATGCCATCTCAGCCCTGTTTTTCGGGAGTGGTTCTATTAAGTTGCAATTTATGCGGAGGTAATAAAAAATATAAGGGACAGCGGGGGCTCGCAATTCATACAGCACGCAAACATGGCACGCGTATGGATGTCGACCCCCCGCTCCCGAGCGCCTCACAGCCTGCGCCAGCATCGACATCAATCCCTCCATGCACTGCGACACCACTCGCCGAAAGATTGGGGCTGTTGAAAAATAATGTACCAATCGTAAAAAGAATTCCCCGTGGAGCGCGCACTTCTGTGGCCAACTGCCTCTCCGAGTGCGTCGCCAAGGTTGTCACGGAAAACTCCCCTCAAGCCTGGGAGTGTCTGCTAACATTCCCTTATTCAATTCTTCATGCGGACAAAAGTAAAAAAGACTCTCTTACAAACCAAATTAAAAACAACACCTTATCTTCTGACAGACCTTTCGATACACAAATGCGTCCAAATTTTAAAAGTAGTAAAAGTTATTTTCAATGTTCCAAAGTGAAACAAATAGAAAATAAACTTTCAGAAGGGAATGTTAGCAGTGCTGCCCGACTCCTGTTTTCGAATGACGACTTGGCCACGCACTCCGCTGAGACCTTTGCTGCTCTCAGAGAGAAGCACCCAATTCCCCCCGCCTCCTCTCTGCTTCCTGACCCTACCTTGTCTGATGACATTGTATTATCTGTAAACGAAGATGCCGTCCAGCAGGCTATCATGTCATTCCCTAATGGTTCAGCCGGCGGCTTAGACGGACTTTCACCACAACATCTTAAAGATTTGACCACCTCGTCCTTAGGGGATGCGGGAAAGGCTTTACTACAAAACGTCACCGCTCTGATTAATCTTATGTTGTCAGGTCGCGTGAATGTCGAGATTGTCCCGCTCCTCTATGGCGCCAATCTTGTGGCTCTAGCCAAAAAAGATGGTGGTATCCGCCCTATTGCCGTCGGCTGCACCTTCAGGCGTTTGGCGTCGAAACTTTGCTGCCGAAAATTTCGTAATAGACTGTCAAACATTTTCAAACCCCGGCAGCTGGGTTTTGGCGTCAAGGGAGGTTGTGAGGCAGCTGTCCATGCTGCGCGCTCTTTTCTGAGCCGTCCGGACTACGAGGTATTTGTAAAAATTGACGTCAAAAATGCTTTTAATTCGGTCGATCGTGGTGCCCTTCTAGCTGCTGTCAAAAAAGAAGTTCCAGAATTATATAGCTATTTGTGGCAATGCTATGGGGCACCATCAAAATTACTTTTCGGTGACAAAATCATATCTTCATGCATGGGTTGCCAACAGGGAGACCCGCTCGGGCCCGTAATTTTTAGCTTAGCCATTCATCCAATTATTTCAGATCTAAATTCTAAATTCAATCTGTGGTACCTTGATGACGGTTCCCTTGGCGGGGACGCGTCAACTGTACTACAAGACTTGCAAACGATCATCACTAAATTTTCTAATATAGGCCTCTCATTAAACTTTACTAAGTGCGAAATTTATATACCTGATCACATTTCTTTAGAAAAAAAAATTGATTTCGTCACTAAATTTAATGCAGCTTCACCCAACATTTCGGTCCATTCAAATTCATCTTTAACACTATTAGGTTCACCGATTTTTGACGATGCAATCGATCCCATTATAAATTGTAAATTAAATCTGTTTAAAAATACTTCTAACCTTTTGTACGAAATAAACCCCCATATGGCGCTTTTTATTATTCGTTTTTGTCTTTTCACTCCAAAATTCATGTATTTGTTACGGAGTTGTCCAATTTGGAAATTTCCAGACATCATGGCTTCTATAGACATTACCCTTCAATCAACTCTGTCTAAATTATTAAACATTCATTTTAGTTCAAGGCCTTGGACTCAAGCGGTTCTCCCAATTCGTTTCGGTGGACTTGGTATTCGATGCTCTTCTAGCGTGGCACTACCAGCTTTCCTGTCCTCCGCTTATGGTTCGTTGCCTCTCGTCAGTATTATCTTAAATATCCCACAGATACTTGACGTTGAGATTGCGAACCTGGTGGAGGCCAGGGATGCTTGGTGTGAGTCGTGTCCCGGAGTGGATATGCCAGTCAAGAGGCATATCCAAAGAGCATGGGATACTCCTCGCCTCATATCAATTCATACATCTCTCATACAAAATAGTCCGGACGATTCAGATCGCGCCCGTCTTCTCGCTGTCTCTGCAGGCGAATCAGGTCACTGGCTTCACGCTCTTCCTTCCCGCAATATAGGCACAGTCTTGGACCCAAGCTGCTTGCGCATAGCAATAAGTTTGCGGGTTGGAGCTAGAATCTGTGAACCTCATACTTGCACGTGCGGGAAGGAAGTGAGTGAGCTGGGACGACATGGCCTTTCATGCTTTAGAAGTGCCGGCCGTTTGTACCGGCATGGCACAATTAATGATCTGATCCGTCGTTCGCTTGCCACTGCCTCTGTACCAGCTGTCCTGGAACCAGCAGGTTTACATAGAGACGATGGCAAGCGACCAGACGGAGCTACATTGGTGCCGTGGAAACTGGGTAGGGCACTGGTGTGGGACGCGACGTGTGTTGACACATTCGCCCTGTCCCACGTCCAGTCAACCCGTAATCGGGCCGGTGCAGCAGCTGATCAGGCCCAAACCAACAAGCGCCGCAAATATTCATCATTATTAAATAATTATGAATTTGTGGCGCTTGCAGTGGAGACCATGGGACCTTGGTCAGCTGATATGAAAAGCTTTATTAAGGCCCTGTCATCCCGGCTCATAGACACCTCCGGAGATCCTAGAGCTGGTGCTTACCTCTCCCAAAGGATTGGGCTAGCTATCCAGAGAGGTAACGCAGCCAGTGTCATAGGGACCATGCCGCGAGCGGACCTGCTAGAGGGGGTGTTCTTTTTATAGTGGTGATTATTATTTACGTCTTTAATATTTGAGTAGCTTAGTTTTTATTTTAATTTAAATAAGTTTAGTTTTAACTTTTAATTGTATTATATTATAAGCTCCATTGTCGAGTAGACTATCGGTGTCTGTACAAGTATGAAATCTATCAGCATCGAATCGCATTTTTTATATGGAAAATCGTTGTTTTGTATGAAGAGGCGTCCACTCCGCATCTATTCAGTTTCAGCATTAAATGCTTATTCAAGTTAACGCACGAGAACAGTTGCTTAAGCGTGAGACCGGATGCTTACGAACGAGAACGGTTGCTTAAGCATACGACGGCATGCTTACGAATGAGAATGGTTGCTGACGCATGTGAAAGGGGGAGGAGCTAAAAGCAAGCGATGACATTTTTTAGAAGCTGAAAGCATACGATGACATCCTTTAGCAGCTGAAAGCATACAATGAAATCCTTTAGCAGCTGAAAGCATGCGATGACATCGTTTAGCAGCTAAAGGTATGCGATGACATCCTTTATATATGTACAAACTTTTTTGTGATGCTTAAGTATGATTTTGTAATTATCCTATTCAATAAATTTATTATTTATTATTTATTTATTTATATCTGATATCGGCCAGCTAAATGCGATTCGATGCTGATAGTTGTGACTCCACCCTAAGTTTACCACGTCGTCAAAGTATACCTAAGTAACAGCTCTCTTGTTGTATTCGTCGACGAAATACTAACCCACCACCAAGCAGCAGTGTTCGCATTATTGTGTTCCGGTGTGGGGATAAGACAACCGGTGAAATTACTAGCATAGAGTTATTACATCTTGGTTTTCAATGTTTGGCAACGCATTTGGAGTCTTAGGATTGCAGTCTGGACATTGTAGTTTTAAGAATTCAGATATCTTACAAAGTGGAAGTCTTTATCACAGACCACCTCATGGGGCTGTTAGCTTGAGCACATTCGCTAAAATGCTCGCTGAAACAAGCGTTCCGATTGGTTGTTAATATATGGCAAACATTCTAAGCAAATGCTCGAGTAAATGCTCAAGTGTATCAGCAACTTAAGGCACTGTTTCTCCTTCACTTTACTCTTAGAAAATTATAATAAATACAAACAAACTTGACGTATATTAAGAAATAAATAAACTTTCATCCCGACAAATCCCACTCAAGCCGAATTGTTTCGTCTCATTAAAAATGTGATCGCGTCAAAGTTGACAACTTGTTCATAATTTGACCAACTTATATTAAGTTGATAAAAATAGTATACACTCGTATCTTGCTATGAATAAGGTTCAAAATTGAATGGTATTGTGTGCTAGGGCGGCAAATAAAGCTGGGAATGCCAGTCATTCATTATTGCTTGTCACATAGCAATGACAAATCCCCGCAGCAATCTGTAGAGAGTTTCATTTACTCCCGGCTCTGTATCGTTTTATAGCTGATGTATTTATTTTACTTGTTTGCTTTTCTAACGGGTTTGCTATCCTAATGTTTTGTACATTGTTATGACTTAGTTTTATTATGTTGGTAGGACAAGCGTTTTTATTCTCGCACCGTTCTAAAACGGTAGATTTGACAGCTGTCAACCGACTTCAAAAAAGGAGGTTCTCAGTTTGACTCGTATGTTTGTATGTATGTATGAATGTTTGTCCACGATTATCTCGCGTTAAGCCGAACCGATTTTGCTGCGGTTCTCAGAAAAGTACTTGTTACATTCTGGAGAAGGTTTTGGTATATTTGGTGAGATAATGATGAAAACTAATGATGGCCACCGGAACTCCTCAGCGGTACCTATTACAAGGGTGGCGATAAGATATCTCGAAGAACATTTAATTGTTTAAATATGACTTTGACTTTCCCGCAGTATTGCTTGCAGCGAGCTTGAAATGTCTTAAAGTTTGTTATCAACTAAGAAGTGGGACTACATAACAGCTTATTATGATCACTAAAAAGTATAAAATAAAATCATCATCATCATCATCATCATCAGCCCACTTCCGTCCACTGCTGGACATAGGCCTCTCCAATAGCACGCCACTGAGCTAGGTCCTGAGTTTTTTTCTCACATTAGAGCAGCATTAGATCGTGTAGCGTCAGATATCAGATTTTTGACATTGACTGTACCTTAATTTTTAAGTTATTATTTCCCTTCTTACTTGATTTAGGCGCATTAAATTCGTTTACTTTACCTTTTACAAGTACCTACCTTAAGTGTTTTTTAATTCACGAAGATACACCCACCTTTTAATTGTATGTCATCACATCATGAAACAGCGTATATTACATGGCGTGAGCATAAAACCACCCATTAGATATGTGACGGTATAACTTTCACGTCGCCATTTTGGTTTGGTTGGTGGTTGTAATTTACATTTTGTTATACTAACAAATTGAATTGTTTCACAAATTCACAGAAAATTACTTATACACGTAACGGCATTACAATTTATTTAGTTTAGTAACGGATTGGACACTAAGTGATTGGCTTACAAATTAAATTATATCAACACTCGTTAGTTGGAAAATACAAATATTCACTGGAAAATATTCAGTGTAACAACATTGAAATTATCTTGTCAAAGTATGCAAATTGGTTTAATACGGGTTGTTAAACGGAAAATTTAAACAAAAAATATATTTACAAACGTGTTATTTGTGATCTTTTAGGGTTCCATACCAACATAGTGAAAAAGGAACCCTTATGGTGAGAATTCGTTGTCTGTTTGTCTGTTTGTCTGTCTGTCTGTCCGTCTGTCTTTCTGTCTGTCTGTCTGTCTGTATATCAAAGCAGGTATTCCCAGCAACTACAAATGCTATCAACTTGAAATTTGGCATAGTTGTACAACTTGCTTGCCCGCATCTGTTTTTAGCAAAATATGAAATTAATTTTATAAATAATTAAAAAGGGTCTAAACTATATTTTTTTATGTTCTGTGATGTATTCTTTTCCATTTATATCCAAAAATGTACAAAAAATGACCGTCCCCCCTTATCTCCGAAGTTTATTAATCAACAAAATCTGAAAAAATCCTATCGCAAAATAAAATGAAGTGTTCATTATATACAGTTTTTGAGAAATGACAAAAAAACTTACGAAAAATAAATACGAGTATGTTTCGCATTAAATAACTAGAAGGAACATGTTAATGATTGTCCAACTTCAATTCCAGTTAATATAAAAATAGTTACATAGGCGAACTTCCCTAATGTTCATTTGCAATAATTATAAATCTAAATTTCGAGCAATTCAGCGGCTGCCACACATTAAAACTATTTTAAAATAATTCCAAACGATGTATAAATCAGATAATTACGGAGAATCAACCAAAAAAGGGGATTCGGAAACTAGCCCAATCAGCTAGATGAATATGCAACATTCCTCAACTCCGAAATTCGTGTGAATATGAAACGTTTAAAAACCGAGCGGTCGAAGGGTGTTAACTAAGTTTCTACATTAAATGTGCTACGGAAAGCTATATCACAATAAACCTTCTCTAACTAGTAATAAGGTACGTTATACAATAAAAGTTTCATAACACTTGTGATCATTTTATAAGAGGGATAATGTTGGTAGTTCTAAATGTTTTCGAAAGTAACCGTAAGGAAGTATGCAAATATACGGTAAAAATAAACGTTTGTATTTGCATATTGAAAGGAATGAACTGAATAAATGAATCGAACTACGATAACTGTTTAACAATGTTATTTTTTTGGTTCAATAGCACGAATTCTTCTTAAAAATTACATTGTTTTTACCTTTGAATTTTTTGAAGGATACCTCGAAATTCCGTTTGTTTTTCCGATTATTTTCTAATTATTTATATCTTTATTCGGAGGAAAAATACATTTACATTCCGATTATTAATTTGTCCGAATTTGAATTTTTCCGAAAGCTATTTTAGATTAAATGTATAAGTGATTGGCGATTGCTATACGTAGGTTAGTTTAGGTTAAATATCAAAAAATAAAGTCTTCTATCAAAACATTACCCATACGATGCTTCAAAATTTAGTCAGTACCTAACTCTCTGCTATATTTCTGAAATTTTGATCTTCCAACGCCAAGAGTCTAACAAAAAATAATTTGAAGGATACACGATAAGAACGTAACGAATGAAATCAACACGGGTTCAGCAGAAAATACCTTTCTATGAAACGAAAATTCTGCGAAATGAGTGGCGATGAAACAAGGGTTAACCCTGAGGTCAAGCTATTTAAACTTAACTTCAGTTTCGTATCATTGAATTTATTAAAACATAATTACAGTACAAAACTAAAATTACAATTATAAACTTATATAATGTGAAAAGTATAAATCCCCGTTGGACAACTAGCAAAATAAATAAAATAATAGAGTTTACGTAAAATCGACACATGTAAGGAACAACTTGTATCTCAAATGTTATGTTAGTTTGAGATACAATTTTGTTCATACTCAAATAAGTTTGAAATTAGAAGTCACAGTAAATTGAGATATAGTGTTTTTCCTTGCATGTGTCGAAATACAGTGCTTATAATTAGCTCATGTCAATCCATCCATAATCTTACAGCGAAAATTACAGATTTTAAAACTAACATAATTATTACCTATATTGAAATGATTCTGAAAGTAATATTAAATATAAACTTCATGAAACGTTTCCGTTACTTAAAAGCACATGTCAAAACTATAGTAATTTTCAGAAATTAAACAATTATTTCACCTTGGTAACTTTTAGAACCTTGCTTGAAATTTAAGTGAAAGTTTCACTTTTGAAACAATATGAAATGAAGTTTAAGTGAAAGTTTCACTTTTGAAACTTACAAGCCGCCCATCACTATTCCCATCATAAAGATTCCTACAAAATAATGACTTTCGTTCGTCACCGGTTGCCATTAGCAAAGATCGGATTAGGTAGTGCAGTTCGGAGTGAACGACATTAAATATTGTGCTAATATGGGTATGCCGCGGGATTATGAGATTCGAGTAAACGCAAAACACTAGACAAATAGAAAGCGTACTAGGCGGAAGGTTGGTAAAGTATAAAGTCAAAGCCAATGTCAGTGTTTATTTGTAAACATAAGTAAAACTACAAACATACATACATTAAATCACGCCTGTTTCCCAGAGGGGTAGGCAGAGACCACTTCTTTCCACCTGCTACGATCCTGACAAATCTCTTTCGCTTCTTCCACATTCATTCATAACATAATTCATTTGTGGGAGAGCCTTCTAGAAACTAATGTTTAATGAAAACACTTTAATCCACATTAAAATATTTAATATTCTCACAGCGAACAGACATTTCTTTTTACCTCCTGACAGCGAGTCGCTACGGGGCGATCTTGTTCGAACAGCAAAGAGTTGAACAGTGTATTACAATACTCTTTGCTGATAGTACGGCCTCTCGCCGGCGTAGCGCGCGGCATTAGGTATAGTCGCCACATCAGCCCCCCCGGAGACCTTTAGGGTCGATAACGTTTGGGAAAAATAACCCGACGACCAGAACGTGTAGTTTTAAATTGCGGTTGTTGCGGAGGAGTTGGAACAGCTGGAGACGTTTTCCTAATGGAAGGACGAACAGGTGACGAGTTGGCATTACCTGATTCATCCGTCAGGATATAAGCGGGTTTAAGCCTATCAATGGAAACATTTGTTACCCGACCTCCTACATCTACAGTAAAAAATTTCTTGTCTCTACTAACTACTTTATACGGACCTGCATAAGGCGGTTGTAATGACCTTCTAACTAAGTCTTGTCTAATAAAAACGTGCGAAACAGTCGACAGTTCTTTAAAAACAAAAACTTTTTTATCTCCGTGACGTGCTACAGTGGTGGGTTGCAACTTCTTCATGTGAAGTCGAAACCTTGTCAAAAAGTCAGCATAGTCAGTCAGTATGTCTGAAACCGGTTCGAAAAATTCGCCAGGAAGCTTAAGTGTCTCTCCATAGACCAACTCGGCGGTTGAAGCGGACAAGTCTTCCTTCCATGCACTGCGTATACCTAGGAGAACAAGTGGAAGGGATTCTGTCCAACTCTCGTCAGCGTGGCACATAATAGCTGCCTTGAGCTGTCGGTGGAACCGTTCCACTAGACCATTGGCAGCCGGATGATACGCTGTAGTTTTTAAATGACGCGAACCGATTAACGACGAAATTTGACTGAAAAGATGGGATTCGAATTGTCGCCCCCTGTCAGTAGTTAACTTTTCAGGGCAACCAAAACGCGATATCCACGTAGATATAAAAGCCTTCGCTACACTCTCCGCCGTAATATTGTGTAGCGGGACTGCCTCTGGCCATCGCGTGTATCTATCGACAGCGGTTAGGCAGTAGCTGTACCCATTAGAAGAAGGGAGTGGGCCTATAAGATCTACGTGCACATGCGAGAATCGGGTTGAAGGAAGTTTAAAATCGTGAACTGGTGCGTGAACGTGTCGTGACACTTTAGACTTTTGACAAGGAATGCACGTTCGCGCCCATGCTCTACAGTCTTTCCTAATACCCGGCCACACATAGCGTTTAGCCACCATTTTTATGGTGGTCCTAATGCTAGGGTGACTAAGTCCATGTATATTATTAAAAACCTGCTTTCGGAATTCACACGTAATAAAAGGACGTGGAGTTGGTCCGGACACGTCACAAAAGAGTTTTGTGTCAGCAAAATGTACTTTTTCTAAATTTAAAGATGAACCTTTCTTAAGTAATGTTCTCAGTTCACTATCTGTGTCCTGAGAAACCGCTAATGCGTTCGGATCAAGTGCGTCTGTCAACGCGTCAACCCTTGATAGCGCGTCCGCGACAACGTTGTCTTCACCGGCAATGTAACGAATATCGGTGGTAAACTGAGATATAAAATCAAGATATCTGAACTGCCGCGGCGAGCACGCTTCCAGAGACTTTTTAAAGGCGGATATAATTGGTTTGTGGTCAGTAAGGATAAAGAACGGTTTTAGCTCTATCATGTACCGAAAATATTTTATGGACTCGTATATAGCAAGTAGTTCACGGTCATAAGCACTAAAAGATAAAAGATAAAAGATAAAAGATGTTTATTCAGTAAGTAGGCCGCACGGGCACTTTTACACGTCAATAATCTACCAGCGCTTCGCAAGAGACCACTGCTGAGAAGAAACGCCGCAAGAAACTCAACAGTCAGTCGTTTTTTAAACATTTCTTATGATATGATATTATACAACGAAAAATAAAACTTAACCTAGTATTATATAAAACAATGAATGTAACAAAAATACGTCTATATATATCATGCGTAGTTGAGCAGGAAAATGTGTCAAAACTCAAAATTTCTACAAGAACTCATAAATAGTAAATATAAGAAATAAATAAAAATTAAAAATTATACTTACCTATGACGGTGCAAAACAACACATAATTAGTTTCGATACATTCCCCTACAGAAACCGTGTCCCCTAGACAATACACAATGTTTATATATTGGTATGATTAGGTTATTATTAAGATATTTAGGTGTTTAATTTAGGCCAAGCATTTTTATCTGTTAGATAGTCTTCGACCCTATAGTAAGCTTTAGACATCAACGACTTTTTCAAGTAATTTTTAAGTACTGGAAATGGTAACTTTAAAACTTCGTCAGGTAATTTATTATAGAAATGAATGCATTGACCTACAAATGATTTATATACCTTACGGACACGAAATTTTTTAATAGCAATTTTATTCTTATTTCTTGTATTCAAATTATGTATGTCACAATTCTTAATAAAAGAGTCTTGATTTTTAATGACATAAATAATATTCTCATAAATAAATTGTGATGCTACTGTCAAAATATTAATTTCTTTAAATAATAATCTTAAGGAATCACGGGAGTTTAGGTTATATATAGAACGAATGGCTCTTTTTTGTAACACGAAAATAGTTTGTATGTCAGCAGCTTTTCCCCAAACAAGAATACCGTACGACATAACACTATGAAAATAACTATAATAAACTAAGCGAGCTGTCTCAACATTGGTAAGTTGTCTAATTTTCCTAACAGCATAAGCTGCCGAACTTAATTTACCTGCTAGTACTGCTAAATGGGGACTCCATTGCAAGTTTTTGTCTATAGTTATTCCTAAGAAAAGTGCCTTATCCACCATTTCCAAACACTCATCATTTAGAAAAATACTAGATTCTACCGGTCTAACATTAGGCAAAGCGAACCTAACACATTTAGTTTTCTTAGCATTAAGTAGCAAATTGTTACTAGTAAACCAATTAAGTACTTTACCTAGCGTCGCGTTTAACCTACTATAATCAACGGATTTTCGGTCTACCTTGAAGATCAATGATGTATCATCAGCAAATAGCACAATATCGCAAAGGCTAACTACCGCGGGTGGTAAGTCATTTATATAAACGAGAAATAAGAAAGGACCTAATATAGAGCCCTGTGGCACACCCAGTTTAACAGCCGCTCCAATGGACATTGTTTGGTTTACAACAACCGTTTGTGTTCTATCACTAAGATATGAAGACATAAGATTTAGAGAATTATTTGACAGACCATAATGTTCTAATTTTAATATAAGAGTCGCGTGATCTACACAATCAAAAGCTTTGGAAAGGTCACAAAAAATTCCTATTGCATCACAAGATGTCTCCCAAATATTGTATATATATTTAATGAGTATAGATGCTGCATCAGTTGTGGATCGTCCTCTGGTGAAGCCGAACTGATTACTGTTAAGCAGTTTATTTCTATTGAAGTGACCTAACATATCTTTTAACATTAACTTCTCAAAAACTTTACTTAAAACAGGTAGAATAGAAATGGGTCGGAAATTCGTTAAATCACTCCTCTCGCCTGATTTAAAAAGTGGTAGGACTTTACTATATTTCATAAGATTTGGAAAGACCCCCTCTAAAATGCAATTATTGTAGATTAAAGCTAAGTGAGGTGCAATTATATCTATGACATGGTGGATGACTTTAACTGACGTTCCCCATAAATCCTCCGTTTTTTTCAAACTGAGCGATTTAAATGCCTTAATAATAGAAACTGAATCTACGTGGGTAAAATCAAAGCTTATATTACATTTAGTCACATTAGCACAAAGTAATTTTTGAGCTCCAATCGCAGATGATTGAAGACATTTCGTGGTATTAATGGCTATGGTGGAGAAAAAATCTTCGAACGCTAAGGCCACGTCTTTATTTGATGTGATTTGTTTGTCACCCTTGTTTAGGGTGATTTGATTATCGCGAGTTTTTGTATTACCCGTTTCTCTATTTATAATTTTCCACACAGTTTTTACCTTATTGTCAGAAGCTTTGAGTTTAAGACTTAAGAAATTTGACTTAGCAGTTAAGCAAACTTGCTTAAAGGTCCTCGAATAATTCTTAACGTAAACTACGAAGTCATCGTTCTTGTTCTCCTCTCTCTCTCTATATAGTTCATAAAGCCTATTTCTACTTCTATGAATGCCTACAGTAGCCCATTCACTAAACTTGGTTTTTGACCCAGAAACAGTTTTCATCTTGAAATTGTTATTAAACTGGTGAAGAATTACACCGAACAAATCATTATAAATACTATTAGAATCCTTATGTGAAAAGGATAACCCACAGATATTACTCTGAACTTTATTTTTAAATAAATCCAAACGATTACTGGTTATGGGTCTGTATGTTATTGTCTGTGGTTCTTGATGAACATCATTTAAAAAAGAAGCCTTTTGGCCACTATGATCAGAATTAAAGCAATTAAATATTTCCTTATCCAAACATTCGCAATTACAAAAAATATTGTCTAAACAGGTTGCACTTGAAACACCTATCCGTGTAGGTTCAAAGAACAAATTATCTAAGTTAAAAGATTTAAATAAACTTAAGATTTTAATAGTATTATTTGACGATTCAAGTAAGTTAACATTAAAGTCTCCACAAACAATAACATGCTTTTGGGTTTTAGATGCTAATTTTAACACATTTTCCATACTGGATTCAAATGTGCTGAAATCAGCCGATGGTGGTCTGTAAACACAAATAATTATGTAATTTTCTAGTTCTACGCTAGAAATTTCTACAAGCCTTTCTATCGATAGCCTAACAATATCTTTCCTTTCTTTTGATTTTACTGTACTTTTAACAATTATTAAAGAACCACCATGAATGGCGGATTTTCTGGCAAAAAAACTAACTAATTCAAAATTAACAAAATCAAAAATTAATTGATCAGGTCTAAGCCAATGTTCAGTGATACACATAATTTGTACATTTTCAGTATCTAAAAATAATCCTATTTCTAATTCTTTGCTGGAAAACCCTTGAATATTTTGATGAATTATATTTATACTCAAAGGTGTTTCCGCTGTCCTATAATTTAGTTTAAATGATTAGGAATTGCATTTGTACCACTATTATATCTATTTGGCTCTATATTAAAAGTCAAAAGTTCTACCAAAGTCAAAATATATTTCTTTCTTTACTGTATTTAACTTGCGCTGGCGTTAACTTTCTAGAAAAGAAAGCAAGCGGTTGCCAATGACCATGAACCTGCTGTTGTACCACAGATCCGACCGCAAAATCACTCGCATCTGTCACAACAGCAAGAGGAGCAGAAGGATCTGGATGAGCAAGCAGGGTAGCGCTAGCGATACTTGCTTTGCAAGCATTGAAGGCCTCATCTAAACTAGGTGTCCAGTCTATGCTGCTATTGCTCTTTACTGATGGACCGCTTAACAGTGCATGGAGGGGAGCCTGAACCTTCGCGGCACCTTTCACGAAACGGCTATAAAAATTTAATGCGCCTAAGAAACGCCTCAGGTCCTTTATTGTTTTGGGGTGCGTAAAATTTCTAATCGCGTCGACCTTATCGCCTATAGGCTTCGTACCTTCCGAAGAAACCAAGTAGCCCAGGAACTCTATTTCAGATACGGCAAATACACATTTATTAGGATTGAGTAATATGCCATGCTCATGAAAACGTTCGAAAATGGTTCTTAAATGTTCCTGGTGCTCTGATTCATTGACTGATGCCACTAATACGTCATCAATAAATGAGAAACAGTAATCCAGACCCCTCAAGACCTCGTCCATGAAACGCTGAAAAGTTTGCGCAGCGTTGCGCAAACCAAAGCTCATGTAAGGAAACTCGAAGAGGCCAAAGGGAGTCGTGATGGCTGTTTTTGGAATGTCCTCCGGTGCGACGGGTATTTGGTTGTACGCACGAACTAAATCTAATTTACTAAAAACTTTACTTCCTACTAAATTGTGCGAAAAATCTGCAATATGGCGCACCGGGTATCGGTCTGGCACGGTACGAGCGTTAAGTGCCCGGTAGTCACCGCAGGGGCGCCAGCCTGCACCCTTCTTAGGTACAAGATGAAGTGGCGAGGACCAAGAACTCTCAGACCTCACGGCGGTACCAGTGCGTTCCATTTCTTCAAACTCTAGTCGCGCTATTTTTAACCTATCTGGTGCTAGTCGTCTGGGTCTGGCAAAAACAGATGGTCCTGGAGTGGTCCTGATATAATGCTTAGTCTGATGCTTACATTTTCGTTCTTCAGGTGTTCCAAATGGTCGCATTATATCAGGATACTCCTGGAGTAGCTTATGATAAGAAGAATCACCTGAAATTACTTTTATTTGCGGGCAAACACACTTGGTAGCAACCAGGGCAGCTGATGAAAGCGATGTTAAATTATCCATTAACCGAGAGTTACGAACATCAACCAACAAGTTATAAAAAGATAAAAAATCTACACCTATAATAGGCTTGCTCACATCAGCTATTATAAAACGCCATGAAAAACTACGACGCAAACCTAAATCTAGACATAACGTTAGCCAGCCATAAGTAGAAATTACAGTATTATTGGCGGCGAAAAGTTCGTAGTTTGTCTTGTGAACCCTTTGTCCGCGCAAATAATGTAAAGGATAAACACATAAATCGGACCCTGTATCAACAAGAAACTGCACTTTAGATTTTGAGTCAGTGACAAACAACCTACTAGGCACTGCAGTAAAACACTCACCAGAGTCTCCAGTCGCAGTCGCATCTAGCGACTGCTTACTAAGTTTTTTGAATAAGCACAAGGTGATATGCACTTAGCTGCTTTTTCTCCAAATTTAAAGTGATACCAGCATAAGCGCTGGCCGTCGGTGCGAGGGTGGCTCCGGGATCGGTCGCGACGGTTGCCTCGCGACTTTGACCTTGGCCTGAAGTCGCGACGTTCCCTCGGTGTTGACATCGCATCAAGCCTTCTGGTCAAGGCCTCGATCTTCTTGGCAAGTTCGTCGAAGCTTGATGGAAGTGGAGATGAAAACGAAGTAGAGGCGGCAGCGATATGAGAACTAATACCCTGTGGAGTAGCTTCATGTACTTTATCGACAAGCAGAGCTAATTTGTCGAGTGGCATGTCTTCCTGCATTGCTATAATACTCTGGAGTAAACTAGGTAACCTACTCGCCCATAAGGTAGGTAGGAACTCATCGGGATATCCGGGTCCAGCTTGACTGCGCATATTGCGTAGGAACTGACTCGGTTTCCTGTCCCCAAGTTCCTCTTTTAACATCAACTGCTTGAGCTGTTCAGTCCTCGAAGCTGATAAACGGGCTATTAATTGCAGTTTCAGTGTCTCGTATTTATCAGTTGCCGGAGGCTTGATGATAATATCCTCGACTTCTGCGGCATATTTCGGCTCCAAAACTGATATCACATGGTAAAATTTTGTCGCATCAACGGTAATATTCGAAAGAGCAAATTGGCCGTCTAACTGGGCAAACCATAATGACGCTTTTTCGGGCCAAAATGGCGGAACTTTTATTCCCACTCGATAGACCGATGTTTCACCTTCATGAATTTCATGATCTCCGGGGTCTTTTTTTTCGTTAGACATTGTTCGCTCTAACGTGTTCTTTCTCGGTGATCTGATCATAATCAGATCACGTCGGGGTCACCACTTGTGGGAGAGCCTTCTAGAAACTAATGTTTAATGAAAACACTTTAATCCACATTAAAATATTTAATATTCTCACAGCGAACAGACATTTCTTTTTACCTCCTGACAGCGAGTCGCTACGGGGCGATCTTGTTCGAACAGCAAAGAGTTGAACAGTGTATTACAATACTCTTTGCTGATAGTACGGCCTCTCGCCAGCGTAGCGCGCGGCATTAGGTATAGTCGCCACACATTCATTCATTCGGCCCTTTTCAGTAAAACTAAACTAAAAGTATTTAGTAATAATAATACTCTAATCTAAATAATACTAAAAGCAACATCATGACTACCAAAATAATTAAACATACGGGTTAAGTCTTTGAATTAATACTCTAAATAATGGTGTAGTGCCGTTTGGCCAAATTATTTTTCGTCAAATGTTTCATTTGGTCAAACGCCATTTTTTCCGAAACTGTAAATATTTCAGGATTTATTTCAGAACCATCGCGTAGAACCCTATAGGTTAGGTTAGGTTAGTTTTATAAAAATCCTGAAATATTAACAGTTTTGGAAAAAAAAGCGTTTGACCAAATGTTATATTTGACGAAATGATAAATTTGACGAAAAGTAATTTGGCCAAATATAGGTAAACCCTAAATAATACTAAAAACAACATCATGACTACCAAAATAATTAAACATACGGGTTAAGTCTTTGAATTACATGTAAATACGCAATGTTTCTTAAATTATATACCTACATAACTGTTGCTAAATATATAACTCTCAAATAGCAAATTATTCAAGCAATCGCGGAATTATTAATCATATCCATATTAAGATTACCTACGACACGATATCCCGCTAAATTGCACTACCTAATCCTATCTCTGGCCATTAGTCAAGTTGTAAAGTACTTACGTCACTGCGTCGCGTTGACAGTTGGTTGACAGTGACAGTGAGGCGATGCCGATCCGATGCCGAGCGGTGTTCGCGACAACCTTAACTGACAGCTCGAGGATTGCCTTCCACATGTACAAGTAATAGTTAGCTCTTTTTTTATCCGAATTCGGAAATATTAGGGTTATGTCTTTGACTTGTATTTATTTATGTATCTATGTATGTATGTTTTTTTAAGGTGTTTATCGTCTGCCATAATATTTTTATTAAGAAACTGTTTCTTTTTTAGGATTTTTATAAATCAAACCTAACGTAACCTAACTTTATAAGTTTACTGTTTCAACGATATAAAAAATATTACTATCATATTATTATGTCAACAAAGATATCACGACCAAAAAAAATTATAGGAACCAACGGGCTCCCTTTTTTAGAGTTCCGTATTGTTTACCTTGGTAGGTAGGCATTTATTTCATATTGAAAATTACATTCTTCTATGTCACATAATCATAATGAACTCAAAATAATGAAATAGAGTGTGAACTTGTAGAGACTGAAGGGACTAAAAATACTATTATGAGTTGGGCTCGCTCTGATTCGAATGGAAATCAAATTCAAATTAGAATATGTGCGGTGGTACGAAACCGTCGGTGTGCGAGTCCGACTCGCACTTGACCGTTTTTTTGCACATCCAACGCCTAACAACGTTTTTTAACTAGCTCAACTAAAAAAATAAACCTAGTTCACGGGCTACTAATGATATTCTAGCGCAAAGTGAAACTTACTAGGTTGTCTTAGTTAGACGTATTAAACAGATTTGTTTCAGTTAGACCTAGCCTTTAGTAATAATGAATAAAGGTTGATGTGTCTAGACTCTGGATCTATTTGTGATTTTTACACCTGCGGGCCCAGTATGGTTGCGTTTATTGCGTGAAAAAATGTGGAGTAAACATCTCTCACTTTCTTACACGTTTATAAGTACGAGAGTGACGGATGCATTATCCAAATTTTGTCACGCGGTAAACGCAACCAGGCCCACAGAAGTGCCTAGGTTGTAATTGTTATGATGTAGACTGTTTTTCCATTTTTACGGTTCTGAACCCAAAGGGTGACAACGAGACCCTATTATTATGCCTCCGCTGTCAGTTGGTCTGTTTGTAAGTGGACTGTATTTCATAAACCGTTATAATCAGCCAGTTGAAATTTTCACACAGTATTTCTTTTGTTGCTGCACTATAACAATTTTTTTTAAAGAAGGTCTCCATACAAGATTGGTACAACTACGGAATCCTGTACTTGTATGTCTTGGAATTTTGCAAGTCGATTTTGAACCAGTTGCCGTCAATAGAATGGGCTGAAATTTGGAATACATGTGTAAACCCGATGACAATGCAATATTATGGTACCATCGAGCTGATCCAATGATGGAGTTCGAAGGTGGCGACGGGATGTTTGCTGTACTTAATATGTACCCGCCGATTTAGGCTCGTTAATTTCACCTTGATAAGCAGATGATATCTGAGCGGAAAAACGTATAGTCGGCAACAAAGGCTTGTCCCAAAAATGAAATATTCGCCAGAAATTTATTTTTTCGTATTTTCACATCTATAAATATTTCCCTTTCAGAAAACTAGCCCAGAAATAAGAGAAAAATATCGGTAACATACATGGAAATGCAGTTTTTCTATGATAACATCGCCGTTCATTTCATCAAACAACCTCTCTCTCATGATTTTTTTTCGTCTATTTATTCTAAGTGTAAGAGATATTTTCTACAATAAAAGGTGTCTCGATCAGGGTACCTACTATGACATGTAATAGCTAACTCAGTTGATTTATAGTGAAGTTTGGCAAACGATGCAATAGTAACTATGCAGGTTTATAACTATTGGGCTTTATGAGGAACGCATATTTTTTTCAGAAAACTTTAGGGTAAAAAACGTTATTGGTCATAATAAAAGAGATCTCATTTCTGAGGATCGACATTCCTAAAACTAAAACTAATCTCAGCAACAAACAAGTTTTCAACCAATTTTAACCAAGGGCGAATCAAAACGCTTTCCGCTCCGCTTATCGCATGGCCAACAGTCGCAGCTTACTTTTATCTCCGTAATGAGCTGCGAGCAGAGCTTTGTTCACGCCGGGGGTCACGCCGGCATACGCCGTGAATACGCCACACATACGCCGCATATACGCCGCGAATACGCGCAAATGGTTTTTAATTACGAAGTTTTCTTGTGTTGCTGGTCTTATATAGACGAATGTTTAATTAGGGCATATAATTATTTAGTAATTAGGTTTGGGAAATGGACAATATTATTGATTATGGCTAAATAGTGGTTTATTTATGTAAGTGTTGAGTAGAAGGAAAGCAAATGTGGCATAGTAGCAATCCACGAGCGTGAAAGAGGAAAACTGGGATTTCTTGGTCATGGCGAGACTGCTAGTATTGAAAAACAGCTGCCCTTTGTAGGGTTCCAAAGTTAAACCAGGAACCCTTTATAGAGGTAGTTTCGCCACGTCCGTCTGTCTGCGTTGGATAGCTCTTAGAAAATTATCTACATGTTGAGGGACCGTTTAGAAAATATTGTTCTCTTAAAGTGTAATTTTCGCTGGAGTTACGTGTAACCCCACCCCACCCCTCCTCAAAGTACAAGTAATAAAAATCAGACAGGCGGCTAAAGTATTTACTCCTACTAAAAAATATCTAGTTAAGACAGCACCAAATAACTTTAACTAAAAAATAGTCCATAAGGTGAGGCGGGGCTATTGCATCTGGCTGGGGCTATTGTAACTTTTCATACTAATTTTAAAAGTAGAACACGTTTTAGTGTGAAAAGTTACAATAGCCCCGCAGATGCAATAGCCCCGCCTCACCTTACACGTGTTGTTTCTTGAAATAGTTTTTTGCATTTTTAGTAACAGATTCGGGACCCTACACTGAATGTAGTCCGATATGCTCTTGCCCTTGACTAATTTGGTTGTTTACTTAATTAAGTTGTCGCGTTGCAAAAAACTCTACTGCTACACCCTATTAGATTATGGGTTTCGTCTCTATTTACTTTTGAGTCTTTTTTGTTATCGTTGCCATAACCGCCGCCGCATTTATGATAACCTTAAACGTTTCAGAGATCCTCGTGGATTCTTATACCCTCATCCTAGGTCACTCGGTGGGCGCGGGTTACCCTTCAGTCTATTTTTGTTTCCTCTTTTAATAAATCTGCCTCTATCTTATCCCGGCGACGTTATTGGGCTCTTATCTGCATAGTCGGTCCGGGGCAAAGCTTTCCTATTACAGAGGGACGTATTTTTTTAAGAACTATCATGTTTTCATGGTATGGAGAAGTACTGGGGGTTCAAGAGTTTTTTGGGGGAAAGGGAGCGTTTTCGGGGGCCTACTTGGAAACCTTTAATTTAGGTCTCCTGTTTTAAAAAAAAAATCAAGTTAAACAAGTGCCACTCACATTCTTGTACAATGATTTGTACTAAACTGAACGAAACTAAATCTAGAATATCTAGATTTATTTTTTTCTGCAAGTGGCCCTAAATGTAGAATGTCATGCAAGATTAGCATATTTTTAAAACACATTGATCTGAAATCATTGCAACCACGTCCTGCATGTTGTCACGGATCAACACTGAAATCGGGCAAAAGCAATAAATACATTTGTGGAGCACGTTTGTGGGCATAAATTCAGAACGTAAAACAGGCATAATATGATAATAACATGTCGTGTAACAAACACTAGAAGGTTATTCTTTTAAACAACTCAGTTTTCAGTTATTTGAGGAATAGTAAGGTAGCCGAGCTGCAGCCCTAGACAAGATGCATTCGATAATCGTTATAGTTATCGAAAATGTATATTGGCGTAAGCTGCCGGACGGTCATGTCAAGGGCTCATGTCAAAACCATACATTTTGATACCTAGTATTTCAAAAATTGTTTACCTACCTTAGCGTTAGCATCTTGTTTAGTGTCACTGTTCCCTCGACAAAACGGCGACCAAATTAAAAATACGTCCATAAAAAGATTAATATTCTCTGCCACGACAACTTAGTTCCGTCGGGTAATAAATCAAAATATATAAATAATAAATACCAGGGGACAATGTCACACTAATTTTACCTAGTCCCAAACTAAGCTCTAGGCTTGTACTATGGGTACAACGACAGCGATATAATTACTTATATAGAGAAATATATACTTAAATACTAAAACATCCATGACTCAGGAATAAATCATGATATTCGTGCTCATCAGTCATCACACAAATATCTGCCCTTACCGGGATTTTAACCCAGAACCGCTAGCTTTGTAGGCAAGTTCACTATCAACTAGACCAACGCGTCGTCCAATCCTTTGACCAATTGAAAAGCGAGTCGTTTATGAAACTCCTCTTGTTGATATAAATATTATGAAGCAGTATAAATGCTCCGTGCGTACAAAGTGAGTTATCTTCTCCTCGCAGCGTTAAGTTTAGGTTGGTAGTTATTTTTTACGTAGTTGCCTCCGTATTAACTTTGCGGGGTATTCAGGTCTTAAAGAACACCGTATAATGTTGTTATTATGTCCGTGTAGCGCTTAACTTTTATGCCGGGACTGACGTAATAACATGATATGATAAGGTTAAGGTTAGACCGGCGAATCGATTATGCGGACTTTTTTTTTATTTATACTTGTTCTTTAACTACATAATAAATCTCGCGACCGACCAACAGACAACGAACAGTCTAAGCACTGGACCTAGTGACTTAAAATTTGGAGGGAACCTTAACCTTAGGGGTGCAGTGCATTAAAAAGGGTTTTTGGAAAATGGGGTAAATGTTTCAAAAATCCTATAACGGGAATAAATCGGGGCACTAGCGGGAAACTTATACAATGCTAATAAAGAAGCCAACGCAAACAGTAGCAGCAGATGGCAACGACAGGCGTCACTAATGGTTTGTATGTATTTCTATGAAATACTAGCTGTAGCCGACCGTAAACGGCAGCAGGCGTTGCCAAGGCCCGACCGCGACCCAGTAGTAACGCCGACCGTAAATGGCAACGGCAGACCGCAACCGCAGGCGTCCGACGTCCGCTGCTGCTTTCTTCTGCGTGCGGTCGGGTGCAGAACTGCGGAATCATGACCGCAGACGTCAACGGCAGACGGCAGCGGCAAGTGTCGGACACCTGCGGTTGCGGTCTGCCGTTGCCGCTTACGATCGGTTGCGGAATAATACCTTTAGGCTCAAGGAAAATAGTTTACGTTAGCGTTAAGAATCTTTGTATAGGGCCCTAGCCGAATTGGAATCAACTATTGACATTATTATCAAAAGAAAATTAACAATAGTGTTTTGTTTTTTTTATAGTGTATTTATAAACGAAGTATAAGTAACTAGTAGTAAGTACACCAAAAAATACACGTATCAAAGAAATGTTAACATAATAATATACTTGGACGGACGGTCGACTCCGACCCTTAACCTATGCTCTTTAAATAACCTTTTCAACCCCCTTTATACAAACGTAGTCTGAAATTGGATTGAAATCTCTCGTTCATAATTAAACAGTTAAATCTGCATTACAGATGGATCAGTGTTCGATTCCAATCAGTTGGACAAATTGATTAATGCCATATCGCTCGCTTCGGGTACTTTGAGATTGTTACACCCGGGGCCTTTATTCTATGATGTCCTAGTAACAATATTAATTATCGCTATATTAATTGCTGCTGCGGATCTATTTTACTTGGTAAATCCTTCTTGCTTTTGGTATATTAGAAAGAAAGAAAGTAAAACATTTATTAAACAGTCTATTTGTAATGCCAACACAACAATAATTCAAAACAAAACTGACGCACACACATCACGGTGCTTGTATGAGATTAAACGTCAGTTGCAATTGACATCTTTTTGTTTAAGTAGTCAAGGAAATTGATTGTTTAGCAGTTTGACATATCTAATACGTAAATTAGCCGTGTTATACATATCTCGGTATGACACGAATATAACACGTGGAAAATGTATAACCCGGGAAGTTTACGTATCATGTCCAACAACTAAACAATCAAATACCTCGTCTGTACGGTACGTGTACATGATAAAATAAACAAATGAAACTGCAATGCGATAGGGAATTAACTGTTTTACGGCCATGTCGTTCAATCTTCCGCTCTCTCTCTTACTTTGCTAATTAGAGAAATAGAAGAAATGATCAAAATGTAGCGATATAAAACGACCTTAAGGAATATCGCTGAGATAATAATCGAACATTGCCCTCGGGAACAGGTAAATCCTTTCGTAGGAAAATTGTAAACAAATTCCAAATACTTGACCAATAACCGCAAACCGCAGACGCTCAAAAAGTTAACGATACGACAAATATTAACGAAAATTTTAACATTTCGGCAACTTGAAGTTTTTCATCGTTTGTGCTTGTGGTAGATTTTAATTATGTTAAATTATTTTGGTCTGTCAAGAGTAAAACAATTCTACCTGTATTTTCCCACGACTTCGTAGAACTCATTTAATCGATAAGTATTAAATTTTCCGGAATAAAATATACTATAGTATCCTATAAACTTCTCCTTATCCTATAAAATTTCATAAAATATGCTTCAGTGTTTTAGTAATAAAAAATAAACAGACGGAGAAATAATTAGTGAGTGAAAGTCTAGGGATTTATAATTATGAGTTAATTATTAACTTTCGTTTTATCGAGACACGAGCAACTACCCAAATACCTCCCTCTCTCTTTTGGTCACTTTTTTTGCCTAGTAAATGACCAAAAATTCTGCTCGAATAATTTGCTCATCGCCATAATTAAAAACGACCTTAATTATTATAAACAAACTAAATACGCCCGTCTTCTTAGAAACTTCAATGGCGAAAACTTCTAAATAATGTCTTCAATTTTAATCTCATCTTAAATCTCCAAGCACTAATGCGAATTCCGTGCCTTCAAAATTATTTAAGACATTTTAGGCATTTTATTCTATTAAAAAAGCGTGAGATTGTTAATATTGTTGTGAATTAAAAAACTGGAGATGAACACAGCAATGTATGTTTTTATACAGGGTGGGGCCTGTAACTAAAGCAAAAAATTAAAACGTAGATTGTACTCCTCAAACTAGACAACTTTTGTTTAGCGACTTTTTAAAATCATAAAGTTTTTAGATTGTTCATTTTTCAAACAAAGTAAATAGTATTTTCAATGTACTTAAAACTCCGTCTAATTGACATCGCCTGTCAGTCTAGCCACTCTACAGACATAACCAATTTCATAGTACATTGCGTGTTTGAATTAACTTTATAATGTAATAAAATTCAAACCGCAAGTTTTTTTTCAAATTCGTCATACAAACGTTGTGTAGTTTGAGGAGTACAATCTACGTTTTAATTTTTTGCTTTAGTTACAGGCCCCACCGTGTATTTGACACTACAAAGTTACTTTGATGTTTACCTTATTATAATCGAGATTATCTCTTACATCTTTCTAAAGATATTCAGGTGGTAGATCTTTAGGTGGTAGGTCTTTCGTTTGAATATTTCCTTAGTTCGTATGTACAGTCGATCAAAAAACTCCCTTTGTCACTTTTCAATTAGTAGCGAAAAACGAAAGTAAAAGGGTTTCGACTATACAAAGTTTAATAAGCACACTGATTAGTCGTTTTGGCATTATGTCAAAAAGTTTAATACAAAGCTTGAGGTCAAGTAAATAAGAGCTACCGTAACGTTAATGATACGATAATAAATCAAATGCAATATGGTTTTACCGAGTAGAATTGCGCCCCAGTTCGTATAAAGGTGCGACACCACCGCTGCGTAAAATACGGTGTCGTTGCGTATGACTTACAGATTTACAAGGTAAATAATTTCCACTCAAGAATCCTCAATCTTCAAATGATTTTCTATTAAATTGAATAATTCCAAAATAAATCAGATTAGTCATATTCTATGAACGTTATAATGAATTTAAGCTAAATAACTGGCGCCGATTATAATGCGAAAGGATTAAAAAGAGATCTCAGAGAATCGCAAATTTATTTCTTTGTTTGACCAAGAAGCGTTGACATGCAAAACGAACGTTGCGGCCACGAAGTAAGATGGTCCATCTTATCTTTTTTTACTAATTTAATATTATTGAGAAAGTTTGGATGTTTGGATGTTCGTTACTCAATCACGCCGGGATGGCTGAACAGATCTGGATGAAATTTGGGACAGAGATAGATTATGGTGTGGAATAGGGCTACTTTTTGGGTAGAAGATATCAATATTAAATTTGAAAGTTTACTACAGAATCCATACCTACTAATAATATTACAAATGTGAAAGTTACTCTGTCTGTTTGTTACGCTTTCACGGCCAAACCACTCAACCGATTTCGATGAAATTTAGTAAAAAATATAGCATAAATAAACCCCGAGAAAGGACAAGGATGGAGTCGCAGGCAACAGCTAAATAGTAATAATATAACTACTTAGTGTTAAACCCCACTCAAGACTAAAATAAGATATTCTATGCCTATTATATGCCTCCAAAATTCATGCACAAATTCATGTGTGTGTTAAGTTAAGTTTATACTTGAAAACGAACAACGAACAGGAAGCCTACCCTAAATTAAAACAAAAGTTAGTCATAACATAAGTATTTAGAGACCATGAAATATTTAATAGGTATTTAACATCTGGAAAATCACATGCATGAATCGCGTGACATCTAATACTCGTATTTAACAGTCAGTCAGTTCGCTTCAAGAAACACAGTATTCCTTGGTCTATCATTACGGAAATTAACGACAATTATCTATCATTATACTGCTTCAAAATGAAAGAAAATCATTTATTTGTGACATACAAAACAAAGAACTGATTAACACGTACAAGAGGAAAGTAGCCACGAAATGGTCCCAACTCAGCTTAATGCTGGCATTAAAGTCGGCGCTGAGGGCCCTGCCAAGATGCACTACGCTAACTAGCATTTCTATTCGTTTCGTTTTTAAACCAATCGCGTCATTAATTGACGATACGAAAAGTCACGTGATCTACCAGTGACGCGATTGGTTAACAACCAAACGAATAGAAACGCTAGTTAGCGTAGTGCATCTTGGCAGGGCCCTCTGGTCTTCCGTTGGAACCATAAGACAAGTTTCATTTTCTCATTTGGTTCTTGTTTTTTTTTTCCCCTCTTCCATCACCACACTATGTAACACCGCTTATCAGATTTGGATGGAATTTGGGATGGGGTCAGCTTATACCCCCGAATAACCACATAAGGCAGGTAGCCCGTAAGAACGCTGTTTCCGTGGGACGGTCAACGTGGACTAAGTATAAATGGTAAAGTAGTTCGCCTCCGGCCCTTTAGGAGTACGTATTTGTTAACTTTTGCCACTCGGGCGCTAGAGTTGCGTCGATGCGCATCGACAGTCACTTAAGAGGATTGTTAAGCTAAAAAAATGCTATACAAAATGCGATATGTTTCTCTTGCCTTAAACCTAGTCCGATTTTTACGTTTTTTTTTATATGTTATAGATATTATGAGAAAGGTCACTGTACGTTTTAATTTCAAAGAAAAAAATATTTGAAAAAAATAAAGTAAAAATTAACCACGGAAACGTAAAACCTAGTTTATCATAACAACTACAACATATTAAAAAATCGTGGAAATCTGACTTGATTTAGGGGGTGAAAAACGTTATCCCCCGGAACTAAAGTATGGAAACATTTGACCACTACGCAATATAAGCGTGTCGGTTCACAATCCTCTTAATATGTCGCACGTAACCAAACGCGACGACGGCGCGGTCCCTACTAAACCGGCTCGGTCCGTCCTATTGAGTTTGCTTATGGTGGCTCGCGGGGCCTACGGTCGAGGCGGCCGCGCGATAGCTTTTTTGTAGACGTACAGTCAAAGACTTTAATTGTTATGCCACAATGGAACCGTGTCGCATAACGTTAATCATTAATCTTGGCGTAATTTCTTTCATGTGGTTTGACGCTGTCATTATGACAGGGTTTCATAATGGCATAACAACTAACGTCCTTGACTGTACATCTGAATATACTGTCACACAGACGAAGTCACAGGTAGAAACTGGCAGTTATAAGAATATTCAATTCATAGAAGTTACCAAAAAAAAACTAACAAGGAACTTTCACAATTTGAGAAGTTTCACTTCGGTACAATGACAGTCTTATCGCTTACCCGCGCTGCAGGTTTCTGATACCTTTGTATAATGCTGAGCCAGTGTCCGTTTCACAACCGTTTACTTTTTTTTTTACTAGCGACCCGTCCTTTATTCGCTTCGGTTTATATAAGTTTTCTGTAACGCCCGTACCTACTCTTCTTATCTATTTAATGTCATGTTATAACTGCCATATATGAATTGTCACAACGATTAAAGTGACAAGGTACTAAAGTGTATACATATCTATGAATTCGACTGTACATATACCGAGCCTATACCCTGAAAAATTATACAACTCATAGTGAAAACTGCATTAAAATCCGTTGCGTGGTGTAGGAGTTAACGAATATACTGACATTCATTGTTTTATACTCTGTAAAGAAGAAGATAAGATGAAGAAGATAACGAAATTCGACTTAGAACGTAGCTGATTGACTTTGGGAAACGAAAAATGTACCTTAAGTGAAGATGGACGGGACACTAAACTTTGTAAGACGTATTTATACGTATTTATGGACGTATTTGGTAACTGAATGGTAACCATGGAATTCATAAAGATCCGAACCTACCACCCGGTGGGTGGACGACATCCATCGGCGGGGAGACTATGGATGCGATGAGCGCAGGACCGAGAAGAGTGGCGTGATTAGAAAGAGGTCTTTACCTAGAAGTGAGTGGATACAGGCTGATTGGATGGATGAAGGATTGCAAAGAGATTTCGAGCTCTCGTTTGCATATTTAATAATGAATTAATATGTTTTTGATGTTAGTTGTAACTAACATTTAATTCAACTCTTTCAACGTTAGTGAATA
Organism: Acleris cristana; assembly: GCA_948252455.1. Lineage (NCBI taxonomy): Eukaryota > Metazoa > Arthropoda > Insecta > Lepidoptera > Tortricidae > Acleris > Acleris cristana. Next base: position 6,145,565 of record OX411782.1, on the reverse strand, counting down.
AATGCTTCATATTTTAACGTTTACCGATCTAATCAAGGAGAAAATTGCTTTTTCCTCCCTATCCGTCCGCTATCCCTTGGGAAAGACACGAGTGCTTTATAGCTGCGGTAATACTGATGTGCACGTAGACAGGTAATTGTTATGAGATCACTTTACAGAGTAGCTTGCTAGGTTACTCTCTAACAAAAGAGCTTAGAAGTCGACTCGTGATCATAAAGTACCATATACTAATGTGTTTTTCCAATCGAAGTACATTACTTTATGCTCCTACGGTGAAGTAAACACATCATGACGCTTTTTCCGCCAGATTGGTTCTGGTCAATCTGTCTGAAACTGTCGCGCACAATTTTTTTTCTACTAAGAAAGACACAAGCCTAACGTATCTTAGAACTTGAAATTACACGCCGTTTGTCTGTCTGTACACGCAGACTGAAAACAACAATAAAGGCCGGTATAATTGCTACCCCGCGCACGTTGCGACGAGCCGCCGCGGCGTAAATGAGTCGGTGTTCTGTTCGTAACATCCATCACGGGTATACGTGGGGAATAGAGCGATACCACGGTAACGCGACCCAGTCATTTACGGTACTGTTCGTGGTGTGATAAGACTGCTTGCTTAAATGTAGCTATTCATTACGCGATTTTAACCTTACAGCGATATCCTTGTAGAGTAGTTGATGAACTGATGCTTAACTGACGCACAGTAAATTTTTTGGATGACAAACAGGGAAAAAGATCCCGGAATCTGGGCCTTTATTCCACATTTTGCTTTTCCCCGTATTCCAATTGTATTGTGTTTTTCAACCTCTTAGTCTTATACCAAAAAGTTCAAGTGTCTAAAGTAAAAAGGCAACAGAATTTACCGTACAATTTTCTTGTGTTCATTATCGTAAAGAACTATTAGTTACTACTTTTTGATAAACTTTTTATTGAATATCGTTCTTTAGTTTGCTGTCGAAATTTCACCGTATTATTAAATAATTTTTTCTACTCGCGTACTATAAACCGCTAATATTGATATCGTTAATGGTGTCAGAATACCACCTATAGCGTAACCGAAGATTAAAAACAATTCTATAATTAGCGTTGCCATGGTAATAACAGTTCTATAATTTATTATAGCATTGTTATTACGATGGTAACGGTCATTCCGGATATCAGTCTTGGCGTTTAGTTAACACTTGACATCCTAATAATTTGTATAATAAACCGTTAAAAAATGTTAACACCAATTAAAATTATCTATATTAAAAATAAAATTATTTTTGAGACTAAATATGTGTTTAGAATTACATTTTTATCAAGTTACTAAAAATAGATGAGTAATATCCATCGATTTGTTATTTGGTTACCATGGTTACGTTCAATATGGATATCAACAAAATGGCGTTTTGTTTGGCATTCCAACTTTTATGATAAATTGTCAGAACTGTTTTAGTACCTAACTATTAAAGATTGCATGAAATTTATAAAAATTTAGCAATAAAATTTACAAACTATTAACGCCAATCGGAATAATGAAAATGACTTTGCTAACAAGTAATTTGTTAACAGAAAAATCGAGTGAAGACGAGAGAAAAGTTAGCGATTGTTTATTTTTGTCATTATCATTCTAAGCTTGTAGAAAAAGCTATGTATGCAACGGTACATAATTAGCTCTTAAGGTACTCGTGCCTATAATTAGAGCGCTCGCAAGTTCGCGCTCTAACCTCGGCGCTCGTACCTTAAGAAGCTTCATTATGTACCAGTTACATAAATAACTATTATACTCGCTGTAGAGCCAGATAGTTTTTTCCGTTTTAGAAATGCTCTAGGTTAAAATAGACAATGAAGATTTTCTCATTTTTCGCGACGTTAACGTGCGACCAAACCGCATGTGGTAAGGTAGAGCCAACCAGTAACCAACCAACTTACTATCTTATTATCTTTCAAAATTTATTTTAACTAGAAAGTTCACCTACTTTAAGTTTCTTGTAAGGATTAAATATATTAGTATTTTGTTTTAAAACTTCTAAAATAATTTTAAAAGATCAAACTAATTCAAAATAATATTTCCTATTCAGTTTATTTGTGAACACGATACCCTTTCGTTTTAAGCTTGCTAAAGGGAGATAGGCGGAATTTACAGATAGGTGAGTAAGTAGCCGGTTTAGTAATTAAACGGAATACATTAATAGTTTTAACAGCATTAGTCCCTTTTGGCGAAGGCCAAAAATTATTAGCAATACTGTCCCTTCAATGGTTCCAGCCTACGCATTGAATAAAATATTCTAATGTTGTTACTATACTTAACTGAAGGTTAATTTAACCTTGCACAATTAGGCTAAGGGCCGAGTTCACCAACCAATTTAACAGACGGTTAAGTCTTAATCAGCTGTTAGTCAATACATTGGACAACCGTCAAACCGCTAACCGTCCGTTTAATTGTTGGTGAACACTGCGCTAAGATGTTTACTTACCAGCGTATTAATGACAGGTTGAAAACCCATCGCCTAACAGTACTACAAGTTTTTATTCCCTTAGTCGCCTCTTACGACATCCACGGGAAGACATGGAGTGGCACTATTCTATCCCGGCAACCACAAAGCAGGGGGTTAGGCGATGGGCTTGCAACCTGGCACTAACTACGCTGGTAAACGTCGAGTTGTTGGTAAATCTGTAGCTCTGCCTACCCCACTCTGGAAATGAAGGCGTGAGTTTTTTTATGTGTATGTATGTATGTTTAACCTTTTAACAGTTACCGTCAACAGGATTGAAATGTGTTTTTTTTGTTGTAATTTAAGCCTTATTAGCGTTCCGGAATCATACTAGGAAACCTTATAGTTTCGCCAGTGAAATTGGTGGTCAGGACCCAATCCGCAATATTGGAATTAAATGTAGGTACTCAAACCGAAGCAAGCTTGGCTTGATTTTCCTTCTACGCTGATGTCGGTCGCTGACGTCGGTCGAGCGTACGAATATGCACCATGTTATTTAGTACACCGCACAGCGACGCTGACGTCCGCGGCAGATTTATTGCTACGCGCCGCTGATAGCGCGCGTCGGTCTCGCTCGTCGGCGCCGCGTACGTCGGTGCGCTGACGCGCTTTACACCACCATCGCGCGCTCAGTGCAAAGCAGACCGGTTGTATGTACGCACGTGTGCGCAGCGCAGGCAAGCAGATACTGTTCCGTACAGCGATCGGTTTCGCACTGCGGGACTTTTCTTTGTAATACGCGACCGACGGTACGCTCGACCGACGTCAGCGACCGATGTCAGCGAAGGAGGAAATCAAGCTTTAGTGAACGTTGATGGATATTAAACCGCAAGGTCTTGGATTGTTCTTAATCCTCGGAGTGACATAAAATAAATTTCAACTGATCTTTTCATTCTGATGCCGTAAATATTAGTGACGTAATGTTAATTTCATTATTGAAGATGTCAAGGAAATAATTTTTCACAAAATTTCAAGCCCAAACTTCTCAGTCCTGATGTAGATGTAGGTCCTAGTAAAGAAGTCAACGTCGTATTCTACAATTCCCGTCGGGTTCTTAAAGCTTCCAATCCCGCTAAATAAAGGTTTACTGCACAATCTAGAAGTTACCGTGACCATGAATTTCAAATGCGACGGTTTCAACGGGGACTAGCGAGGTGGAATGAATTGTTTAGCCTAAGCCAGTGGCTTGCTGGCATTTATCGGAGATGTTTGCATCCCTAATTGATTTACTTCGCTGCATACTAAAGCAGATTACTAGTGGAATAAACATTTAAATAGTCTTGATTGAAATACTACTGGCGTAGAAACGGAATATTACCTTCCTATTTAATCTAAATAACAATCTACGCGCTCCTTTTGAACCGAGTAGGTATAGAAGTAGGAGTGCTGTTTTTGACCTCTATTCAACACAGTTAAACAATATTATTATTGCTTTTGTTTTAAAAGCTCTTATTAACTTGACAGTAATGGCGGCCGAGTTAAAAAAAAAACTATTACACGTCAAAGGCAATAAGGTTGAATCTCGGCCCTGTATGGTTCTTTTTTGTGGAGTCTTAACGTATTGCGCGATTGCGACAAACGAGATGTTGGATTCGTCTGTGCGTCCCAAATTCCACTATGTAATTTTATTTAAAAATCTAGCTTCTGCCAACGACTTTGTCCGCGTAGAATTCGTATTTTTCTCATCTCACGGGAACCGTTCATTTTTCCGAGATAAAATGTAGCCTTTATTACTCAGGAATAATGTAGCATTCAAACGGTGAAAAAAAAATTGAAATCGGTCCTGTTGATTTTGAGTTTATTCGTTACAAACATACAAAAATAAAAATCTTTCCTCTTTATAATTTTAGTGTAGAAAATAGAATATATATACATAGATGACATTATCAAAACATACAGTCGGAGGGGCTATTGCCTAACGCACTCGCAATCGCAATCGTTTTCATTTTGAAAATTGAAAGCTTGTCTGCATACAAAATGAAAACAATTGTTTCGCTTTGAAGTCGATTGCGATGGCGAGTGCGTTAGGCAATAGGCCAGCTGGTTTTTAAAGTTTGCTTTTTATTAGACTTGTTACTCTTATAACTGACTTCGTCCACCTCTTCAATCCTGTCCGGTTTTTTTTTAAATACTACAAAGTGAAAAAGTTACTGTAACCACAACCATAATATTATAACGATATGGTTCAAAACAACTGAAAAAGAGGCACTAATTACCCTCCCCCCTTACCCTTCTGTTTACATAAAATGTACGGATCAAATGAGCGATTATAGGAACAGCACTGTTTTCCCCTAAGAAGTAAATTTAATAATAAGATTGTTGTTTACTATAAAACAGGATGTAAATTCCAATTAAACAGGGTCCCAATTACGTTGGCAGGGGACGATCGGCAATTTTAAGTCTGTCCGTAATTGATGGGTGCTTAGTACCCATGAGTACCTTTCTACCCTCATCCAGATTATTGAGCCATCTGTTCTCATTTTGGAATAAAGTAAGCTGATAATTTCACATAGTATATGATTACAAATAGTAGCACGTTTGTTTAGATTGACTTATATAAAATTGGTTATAAAACCGCAGATATTTTTATTTTACCCTTCAATGTAGGGTTTTCACAAAGCATTCAATCATAATATATACTGATATGATCGACAGATTTATAATTAAAATGTAATAGGCAGATTATTGGAAACTGATGGGAGAAGGGAACAGAAAAGGGCGGATTATGGATAACTCGGATCCGTTTGGTCGGATATGAGGCATTTAAAGAACGGTCCGTTACCCGATCCTCAATACAAACGACCCAAATCCCGAGTCCCGAATATTTCACTATACCAGAAATAGGCGGAAAGCAGATTAGAAGCCAACAAAGAAAGGTACGCGTCAGTGGTTTAAACATTTGAAACGTGGGTACTTTTACGTATTGGCTTGCCAGATTATTTTGAATATCAGGAGACTATCTCACACAAATTGATCTAGTTTCAAAATAAGGTCTAGGCTTGTATTGGTATAATTACTAAGCCTTCATTGTATGTCTACTTTCAAGGGCTATAACTTTTCAAACGTAATAAATAACCGGTTGTTTTTTTACATCATGGATTTTGTAATAAATATACAAAAAAGGGGGTTCCGATTCAAGTTACTTTCTTTCATCGTTTTTTGGTTTTGCATTGTCAAAACGGTAATACATTTAGTGGCTAAATGTCAGTCGGGCGGTACGGAACCCTCGATCCGCGAGTCAGACTCGCACTTGACCGATTTTTACTAATTCCCAGACGCGTTATTCATCGAGATGTTTATGACAATCATACGCTGGAACGTTGTCAACACTGCTACTAGCCAATCGCCTCAATGCACTGCCATTCCCTCAAAGCGCTCGGGTATGCTGGCTCCTGTAACGCGTCTAATGAGAAATTCCATAACGGCCACGTTTGCTCAGGCTGTTAATGTTTGCCCAGCATTGCACCATTTGATACCGACCGTCGTTGTATACCGACAGTTAGCAGAAACACAGTAGAGAAATTTCTTCACGTCATTGTAAGTCCAAAAAAAAAATTCTTATTTCGGATTTTGCAGTAATGTTTAAATAATAAATAAAAATAAACTAAGTACTAGGCAGATAAGAAGTCAATCAAGTCAAAACACATTACACAACCATGTAATTTCTTAATATTGAATATGTTAACAGCAGTAATGGTTATTTAATTAGAGACCTCGTCGTGTTGTTCTCATAGTCTTTATTATTAGTTTAAGGTTTATTGACCTTACATTTGTAATAATTTAATTTTTGCTAGTTTTAAGAATTTATTGTTTATTACTTTATTACCTTATTATTACTTAATGTAACTTACTATGAAGTATTATTATGTTACTAGAGGACGCCCGCGACTAAATACAACTGCATAACTACCCTAGCTCCCTAACCTCCACAATTTCTAAACGTCATTAATGTCGCTATTGCCGAAAATGGCAAGATGGCATGATGGCATAACACGCTATTTCACGTTACTGCAAAAAAGTTCAACACTGTGGCTCTGACACTGATACAGGGCGCGCCCCGAGGCGACGTCTTGGTCAGTCACAAGGCGACTGCTGTTTGTCCAGCGCTGAGCCATTTACAGAACTCGTTTCATTAGGTAATAGCAATAAGGTCAGCTGCGTTATGCTGTGTGGCTAGTTTCATTCCTTATGGCACCTACACGATGACCTATGATGGGCATAGTAAGTATATACGGTAGATCGTCTTTAAACGAAGGTATATCGAGCGGCTTGCATGTGTGCGTGCTTCGACCGTACGCGCCGCGAGCCACTACAAGCAAGCTCAACAAGTCGCGCCAAGTCGGTTTAGTCGGGGCCGCGCCGTCGCCGACTTTTTCCAGTTAAATATCGAGCGGCGCGCATCGATGCAACCCTAGCGCCCGAGCGGCAATAGTTATCAGAAACTCCTAAAGGGCCGGAGACTAACAACTTTGGTACATAAACTATGTCATGGGCCAGAGCGTAAGGGATGTAGTAATGCGTATGGGTGATATACAAGAATATGTTGCTTTAATAATGTGTAAATGCGTTTCTTATGCTGGCCCATGATGGGTCATCTTATAGAGGGGTTATTACTACCGGTAAAATTCAAAACTTCGGTACCCATGTGTTTTTAATCAACGACACAGTGCGCCTTGCCCCGATGCAAGTTGCACCGATGCGTCAATGTATGAAATATTAATTAGTGAGGTAGCAATTCGTGCAATAAAAACGCTTAAAGTCCCTAAGGACGTTACGTTCACGTACATAATAATAATATCAATGCGTACCCATCCAATATAGAAAAAACTTGACAAAAAGGATGAATGAAGGTCTAATAAATTTGTCTCCAACAAATTTCACACCAAATATAATTTATATTTTCAAATCACTTAGCGACGTCTATATATTTCCATATTAAATGAAGCATAATGACCTATAACTTTGTCTGCCGATATATTAAAAGTCTACAAAGTTATCTGATTCTGCCAGAGCGTCACTGTTTCTGTAAGAAGTCGCGGATTTAGTATGGGACGTCGTTAATTCCGTTTTTAGCCACTGGATTAAATAAATTTGTATAAAGGGACGATCGGAAGGGCGGATCGGATGCGTAAAAAACATGGCGGAACATTCTGACTAGATTTATCCAAGCTCTTATTACACTGTTTTATCGAATTCTAAATTGATCCTTTTTGCAACAATTTCAAGGTGGCTTTTGCGACAACACGTTTGAGTATGATACAAGCTTTTAAAGGTTACTATCAAATTTAACGGTTTTCGTTAACATTGGTTGTCGCCAAATTATGTACATTTAAATTTAATCTCAGCCCTTCTATTTAGGATACGGCAGCAAACAGGGTCGTTACTCGATCGGAAATGGATTTCGGAAAATAGTGTCGAACGTAAAATCTGTTGTACCTTATCTGTGCACTAGTAGTCTGGTTACTGAACGGTACAAAATAAATTCAAATCAAAATCTTTATTTGTATATGCATCTTAACATAGTATAAAACAAAGTCACTTCCCGCCATCTGTCCCTCTGCAAGTACGCTTAGATTTTTCAAACTACGCTACGGATTTTAATGAAGTTTTCATCAATGGGTAGAGTGATTTAAGAGGAAGGTTTAAATGTATAATAAATTATAGATTATGTACAGGGCTTACAGAAAACTCGCATATTTAAACTGAAGCGAATCGAGGGCGGATCGCTCAGTAGGTATAACGCAAGTGTTATAAACTAATTGCGCCATGCCATGACGCATTCACCAGCGTAATGTCATGCAACCAGCGGATCATATTAAAATTAAAACTGTATAAGTATGCAATTTTATTAAAATAACTATATAGAACAATCATTACACACTAATACGGCTGTATTTTTTAAAGTGTCAAACGGTTTTTTGATTTAATTAAATAAAATAAATTATTTAAATATCGGGGGACAATCTCACAAAAATTGGCCTAGTCTGAAACTAAGCTCTAGGCTTGTAGATATATGGGTACTAACTAGACAACAATAAATATATGTATTTATAGGTAAGAAACACATACTTAAATCTATAACAAAACATTCAATACTCGGAAACAAATTCTCGCGCTCATTACACAAATATTTGCACATATCGAGAATCCAACCCTCAACCGCTGGTTTGGCTTCTTATTTTTCTTATTTTCAAAACATTTTTTGGAACTTATAGGCTTGTGTCGGTCAGGAACTAAGAACTAAAAGGAATGAACCGTCACGGACCGAAAGGAACTAAGTAGTTTTTCATAAACTATTTTAATCGGTCTTCGGTCCTTTAGGTCAGTAGCAATTGTTGAACGTATGAGCGAAACAGAGCGAACGAGTAAAGAGCGCTCGGCACGGCACTCGATGTGAACGAGACCAATAGTACCTACCTATTTCAAATCGTGTCCTGCTCAGATCTCAAAATTTGCTCCGGAGCTAAAGAAACTAAAAGACCGAACTAGTTCCTTTGACCTATTGACCGAGATCGGAGCGCTCTCTTTAAAGACCGAACGGGCACAACTCTAGTAACTTATAATGTAAAGCTTTGGCGCCTTTCGAAATACGCTTATTGATAGTAGAGCGATCTTAATCTATCCAATAATGGTATGGTTGCTAGTGGTGGTAGGACCTTGTGCAAGTTCCGTCGGCATCGCCACCACCATCTATCTATGCTATAGCCTATCGTCAAGCAGTAGTGTCCACATTGTGTGTTCCAGTCTGGAGATAAGAGTTAGCTTGACTACGCATTGGCGGTCTTAGGATTGCAGTCTAAAGATTGTAGTCTTTAGAATGCAAATGTCTATGGGTCACAGATCTCACTTACCATCAGATGACCTGTGTTTTCATTCGCCATATCTACGCCAGAAAAAAAAAACACCAAAAATTTCATGTTATTGAATTGGTAACGGTCTCTGCTCCGTACAAAATTGGATTCAACGTCGAAATGCTTTTTTTCGTCGTGTGCCTAATGGATCAAATAGAGGCATCGAACTTCACGCCCCGTGTGAAATATGCACGTGTAGCCAAATTTTTCGTCAGCGAGATCTGACGTCGGGGTCATACATAAAGTCAATTTGGAATGGTGATAGTTTCAAACGTAGGTACAAGCATTTTCGCATACAATCAAACTAGTTAACATAACTGTATTTATTATGTTATGTCTAATGATCGGCGACCGGTAGCAATTTTTCGACGAAAGTATAACATGGATATGATTCTATTTAAAATTCGTGCACAATTTAGATATTAAAAATGAATGCAGTTTTACTATCGAGATTTTAACATGTCTTAAACGATGAAATATTGGTTTACAATAACACACCTATCACATCTGTTGATGTAGAAAAGTCATTCTCTTTATATAAATGGAATATCAATGTTGAAAGAAATCGATTGACAATATCAAACATGAAAAAAATATGATAATTTACTATAACAAATTAAATTCAGTTAGTTTTTAACAATAAGATTATGGTTTAATTTTTTACAACACAGACTTATCCATATTAGTCGTTACGTTTGACGTTAAAGTGACATAAAATGCTACCGGTCGCCGATCATTAGTATGTCTTATGAGTTACAAGAAAGTTACGCATGTTCAAAGACAATCGGTAAAATGATTATAGTCTGTGCCAATTGAAATTGGGAAAGATGTAAACACAACCAACGAACCAATTTACTATGTGAGGTCTTAGCAATGAATAATATTAATACACTTGATCTTTACTTCCACATCAAGTTTAAGATGAAATAACTATTAATTATACGTTATTTTAATTAAATATACGCTCGATGAATATCTGAGGTTCGATGGTATTTGACACAACAGTACTAAGTTGTTTACATCTTTGGCAATTTCAATTGAATTAGAGTTAGTGTATTATATATATTTAACCCGAAGTCATCATATTTGATCACAGAATTAACAAAGTTTTGTGGTAAAGCAACCTTGCTTTGTTATTAAAATCATCTATAAAATTGCTGATTATACTTGGAGATCGAATCGAGCTCTCATATGTTATCAACCTTTGTTTGAACTTCCTTTTTTGTAACGAGTTATAACTATATAATTGTTTTGTCTCACGTAGGCGGGTGGGCCATATCTGTGTGTGTGTAGATACACGTGCACGCTGCCCCTATAGTGCCCGGCCGATAAGAAGTAAATCCTGACACCTGTCATTTCAGTACAAATTATAACCTCAAACCCAAGAATAGGTTATAAATTGTACTGCGATGACAGCTGTCAGGATTGACTTCTTAACGTCCGGGCACTATAAGTGCGTAGCTGTTGTCACTAAACGTCATCGTAGTGTGCGTGTCGGGTTATTCCCACCTGTTACCACCCGTGGTTACCACCAATTTGTTACCACTGGTAACAGCTGGGATTTTTTTCTCATCTTTTACCAGTGGTAACTAATGGAAATAAAAATTCCCAGCTGTTACTACTAACTACTGGGATTTTTTTTCCCAGTAGTTATCCCAAAATATTGTAATGGTAACAAATGGGAAAAATATTCCCAGTTGTTACCACCGAGTACTTTAGTGGTAAAAGATGAGAAAAATATTCCCAGCATTACCAGTGGTAACAAGTTCGTTGTAACAGTTCGTAGACTAACCCTGCGTGTCTACAGTCTACATACGCGTTACAGCTACAGTTATAGCCCACCCACCCGCTTTCGTGAACAACTGTACAAGTTAGATGCTCTAAAAATGTCTGTCGCTTCATAAATTCAATACAATATTACCCAAACATCATATATTTAGTAATAAAATCATTTTCACCGCAGGCCGGTCGACTGGGCACACACGATCCATCAAAATTAATTCAACCGCCGCCGCCACGATAGCGCGTTATAGGCGTTAATGGCCGTCCGATACAACGGGATCGTTCCGACGATATATACAGGTAGCTAAGTCGTGAACCGATGTTTTCTAACGCAGTATTCCAAGGTGAATTCAGTTCATTAACTCCAAAAACCAACAACTAAACTTTTTTGAAGTAAAACTTAACTTCTTTAAAGAGTAAAAATTACAGACCGTGTGGTCATGGTCACCCTATTCTAATAGACGAGTTATGTAGATTAAAGTACTCAGAGTCTATGACAGTTCAATGTAGGAAGTAGGGTAACCATGAGCCACGGTAAATTTAAAATTAATCATTTTATTAATTATTACAAAATACATTTACAGATTTTTGCATAGTGTTACGTACGAGTACTTTAACTAACGGTAAAGAGCCAGAAAAACATATTATTATTATTATTATTTTATGCTAGAGTGGCAAACGAGCTATGGGGTCACCTGATGTGAAGTGATCACGGCTGCCCATGGACACCTGTAACACCAGGAGAGGTATTGCAGCTGCGTTGCCGGCCCCAAGTAGTAGCGGTCCTGAAATACCGCCGCAGTAAGCTAATTCCATAACACTGTCGTGCGCGGCAAAAAGTTTTACATAGGCTTGTTTGATTATGAGTACTATGACAAAAAAAAAAATTCAAAATGAATAACACTTTGTATTTTTTTTCTGTCTTAATACTCGTAATCAAACAATCATTCACCCTGTAAAATGTCTATTGATTTTTTGGTGGCGTGTTTTGATTTGTTTTGTATTTTTTGTACCCTTCAATTTTATTTTTGTGACTTCTATTTAGCAATACGCCACGCCACACACGTCTTTTATACTTCGTCGTACCTTTTATTTTGTTTTGTTTTTGTTTTATATTCTGTAAAAAAAAAAGACGATTTATTTATATTTCCTTTCTAAATAGAGATAATGCAAAATCACACAATCATAGTTAAAGTTTGGAACAGCTATAAATCTGAATCCACATTAAGTATTCTAATACAAAGCACAGAATTTCACGAGTACACCAAAAGTGCACATTAAAACACAAAACTAGTTATCACTAGAATAAACCGGTTAAACTTTGATATGTGCCCGGGAGGTTCGCGAAACTGGCATAGCTGGTTAAGTACTAAATGTATGCCAATTATTAGAACTTCTGCCGTAAAGGTACGCTTGATTGCATTTTGTAATTCATACAACCGAATTCGTTTTACCGCTTTTTTGCCTTCTTATTCAGTTGCGCTCCTTCTTTTATAATTGACGTTGGGTAGTTGCACCAATATACATAAATCTCAAATAAAATAGGTACTATACTTTTGTAATAATTAATAGCTTCTTCTTTATAGATTCCTGAAGGACAAGACAACTCTTCTTCAAACTGTTCTGATCTTGACAAGATAGATTAGCGAATTCTATGCAGATAACTGAGGGTCAAACTAGATGCTTCTCAAATCTACATTTTCTAGTCATTAATAGGTAGAAGTTATTGACAATGTATAAACCAAGCTGTAATTAATGTATGACCAGATCTGTAAATTCAGATAGAAAAATAATATATTATTTATAGTTCTTCCTTATGCTGTGTTTTCACTAGTGCTGAGCGGTGCGTAAAGACAAAATCCACCTCAAGAAATAAGTACTTCACGCACTCACCCTATTTGTGGGTTATTCTTAGCACAGTATTTAGTTTCAGGTCTCTGCTACACAAACTTTTCACAAGCTTTCACTCCTTACAGAGGCCCATTTCTCAAAGCGTATTACTCTAATAATACTAGTGTTTTGTCTCATAAATAAAACTACAAAATGAGACAAAACCCTAATATTATTAGACTAATTGAGAAATGGGTCCCAGTAGCATTTCGCTTGATAGCGAAAAATGGTGCTGCTACTGGCTACGGCGTAGCACTCGTAGCGTTACTTAACTTGATGTCTCTGGCTTCATTTTCTGTCTTTGCTTTTATCCTACATTCCTTTTAACAATATTGTTATCGAATTTACGCACTAGACAGTTAGGGTATTCTCATTGCAAAGAAAACAAAGTATATAGAATAGCGGCCCTTTCAATGCTAAAGTCATTCAAAACTTAATGATACAGAAATCGACCTTACATTCGTCCCTTGTCGACTCAAAAGATCAATTTGAAGTGTTAAAAAACTAAAACACCGTTAGAAAACATTTTAAAAACAGAGCAGTAGTACCTATCTACTTTTTATTACCTATTTGCACATTATCATGACATTACCTTGGCATTTTATAACAAACGTGAAAACAGTTAACGACTAAACGCCGCGAACAACTGAGTTGCATTCGAAGTTGTGAGTTTATGTCGTTATGCCATAACTATGTCGTTAGAGGGCCGTAAAACACGTGTTTCGCCGTAAGTGGGTTACGGTCCCATAACGCGTAACAAGGGAACTCTCTTAGAGATATCGCGTAAAAATTGTAATGGTGTGCTTTGAAGCATCCGCTTGTGTGCGATAACAGGACTTAGCTCGAGCCCGCGACTTCATTCGCGTACATTTCGATTATCATTTTTCCCTCAGCAACATGTAAATTTTCCGGGATGAAAAGTAATTTATGTATAAGCAACCTATAAGCAATCTCCATTTTAAATTGCATCCAAATCCGTCCAGCCGTTGCAGCGTGAAGGAGTAACAAACTAACACACAAACACACAAACTTTCGCATTTATAATATAAGTAGCAAGAAGGAAAATAATGGGATTGGACAATGGGAAAAAAAATTCATAAACAATCACTGAAAATGGCGATAATCCTCCATTCAAAAACACCCTGACTGGATGTTTAGGGGTTTCCAAAATAAATAAATAAAACTTTAGTCCCTAGAGATTACTAAGGAGCCTTACACCCGATATCCAGAGACTAAAGTAACATTTTAAGAGCATGAGAATTGAAAATAAATAAAGAAGATCAATAGCGACTAAGGTCCGACCATCGATTTGAACTGTGTTCATTAAAATGACATCCACTATTCTCGAACCGTAAAATATTAATAAGTACCTAGAACTTGTACACTAGATTGACACATAATATAAGCTACTTTTCATTCCGGAAAATTTAAAAGTTCTCGAGTGAATAACGATAGTTGAAATCTACGCGGACGAAGTCGCGGGCAGACGCCAGTATGCCAATAAAATGAAAATAAATAGTATCCAAAACGTCTTAATTAGCTTCACGTGTTTACATACACGTTGATTTTAAATTATTTTCAATCAACATAATGTATGGATTTGAAACTTAAATTATGCAAATCCGATGACAATACAACAAAATAACTATAACGAATTGTCCGTTGAATTTAGGCATTTTAGGCTCGTTTGACTATTATTTTAATTTTGAGTTAGTTGTCAGTGAGACAAGTGGTACATTTGACATCAAAACGTGTGATAATAAAAATAGAAGCATTAGAATTAACTTATTTTATTCTCTTGTTTTCGTATTTAAAGGGCAATCCCATAACTGTTTTGCACCAACCTTTGGGCATCTTTAGGTGTGTGTGTTTTTATTTTTAGGAGGAATAGGAAATAATAATCATTTACCTTCCTATGTTGTCTTAGTAAATTATGATGTCGGCAAGATATATATTAAATCTATTTAGCTGTGGAGCGGACGTACTAAACTAACTAATCATGAGAGTAACGAACGGTAGTCCCTCTCAATTATCTAGTGTACATTGTTTTATTACAATAGGTTAATTCACCGAGGTACTCAGTAAACAAGTTCAGCTCAACTTAAATCAAATAAGCGATATTGCCACGTCGAGCCGCAAAAACGGCGCGTACAGGGAGCGAGTGAAATTAAATTTTGATGCACACCCTTATAAAACATTTACACGCCACGCCGTTCAAGGGTTAAGCGGGGAGCGGATATCAGAGGCGCTAGACAAGATGCATTACGCTAACTAGCGTTTCTCTTCGTTTCGTTTTTAAACCAATCGCGTCACTGGTTGATCACGTGACTTTTCGTATCACGTCGTCTACCAGTGACGCGATTGGTTTAAAAACGAAACGAATAGAAACGCTAGTAAGCGTAATGCGTCTTGGCAAGGGCCTCAGGGCCTAGTTTACCTGATGCAGGGGCTGTATTTCTACTTGTTAAAACCATAGGTATTGCTTTCAATGCTATCGTAATGTCAACGTAACGATAACTCTTATTTACCCGCCGAGTTAAAATACGATAACATGTCAAAAACAACATAGTTTTACAGAGTAGAATAGAGCAATAATAAACGGAGAGAAACGGTTTTTAGTAAGTAAGTAAATTAATTTATGAGTTGATTATAAATTTGTAAGTTTTATACTACCTATTGTTTTTTGATTTATGTCAATTATCATACCTACACCATAAATTATTGGAGATTGTAGTGGTGCACGTGCAAATGAACTTGGCACCTGTGTATAATCGTATGATACTTGCTACCTACAGTAATGCAATGTATTATATTTTTTAAAACGATTTCTCTCGCATATTTCAACGCTCCCCAGTTAATCCGATAATTTGCTGTGAAGCTCCCAAAAGTAGGTGAGCTGCCTTTCTAAGTCAGTTTCAACTAATTTTGAAGCATGACAGACAGTGTGATGGTTTTGATTGCTAAAAATAGAACCGGAAATTATTCAGCCCTCGGCCTCTATACTACAATACTGCTGATCACGTGTTACGGTAATGTTTTTAACTCGGCCGCCATAACTGTTAAGTGACTAAGAGCGATCAAAACGTTGACAATACGATAACAGTCAAAAGCAAATATTGTTTTTCGTCGTAGAATAGAGGCTCTTAAAGCCATACAAATTAGGTATGTATATTCTTAAATTAATCCTAGGTTCTATGACCTCCCAATAGGTTTCCTCGCCAACTAAAATGTCGATTACCGACGGAATATTAAATGTTGGGTCTCCTAACATACAGTCAAGGACTTTAATTGTTATGCCACTATGGAACCCTGTCATAATGGCAGCGTCAACCACATGAAAGGAATGACGCCAAAATTAATGATTAACGTTATGCGACAGGGTTCCATAGTGTCAACAATTAAAGTCCTTGAATGTACCTAACACGTAAAAACCTAATTCCAAAATTTAATCCCCGCTACCTCTCTTAACTTGAACCTTTAACGCGGTGCCGCGATAAGCAAAAGGGTCGCGAATTAAACGTCAAAGTTTCCTATTACAAGCGAGATAAGGTTGAAAACTGCACGGTGGAATTATGTAAACGAGTATTTGATCTTAGATTACGTGTGGATCTGGTTACGGGTTTCGATATAGGAAATGGTTTTGATAGTGGAATATGTTACTTTATACGGAGCAAGGAGAGAAGGGAAAAGGGTATATTGGAAGAGCGGATATTAAATTTGTATTTTCATGTCTGTTTTTAATCGTTTTATGTACGATTGGGACCCATTTGGCTTTTCATTTGCGAAAAGGATTTAAAGCGGGGGTAGAAATTTATTTATAATACGAAATTTCGTTTTGTTTATATATATAATAATACTTAACATAAAGGGTAAAACTAGGAAGACAGGCATCAATCTTTGAAATGTTACATTAATAGTGGCAACATACAGATGCATAAAACAATACTTAGTGATTTATTTTTCACTAGCTTTTGCCCGCGACTCCGTCCGCGTAGAAGTCGTTTATCGGTGCTCCCTCGGGATCTGTCTAACTTTCCGGGATAAAAAGTAGCCTATGTCCTTCCCCGGGACTCAAGCTATCTTCATACTAAATTTCATCTAAATCGGTTCAGCGGTTTAAACGTGAAGAGATCACAGACAGACAGACAGACAGACAGACAGACAGACAGACAGACAGACAGACAGACAGACAGACACACTTTCACATTTATAATATTAGTATGGATGGATTATATTTTTGGGTTTTCCTTACGCCAGGGACACATCTAACGAGTCCGAAAAATACGCCATTTTATTGTGAAAGTTTCCGCTTTACATAAGTTTGTTTTTTTATGAACAACTTTGAGGTACTCTTTGGAGAGTTTAGAAGTCTGAATTGATATCAACGTGAGTTTTACCATAATTTATTAAAGGGCACCTGCTCCGGTTTAAGGGAATTAAATAGAGCCTATATTAGTTAGGGATAATAAAGCTTCATATAAGCACATTATATAGACAATAGTTCATCGTCAAACAAAGTAATACCTACAGTGCGGCTTGCATGTTCGCGTATACGTAGACGCCACAAGCAAATTCAGCAGAACGGCCCGAGCCGGTGCCAGTCGAGGATTTTTTTTAGTGTAAGTAATGAAAAATGAGGCAACACTGAGCTATGAGATCAAAAATTACTTATAATACAAAATCAGGGTCTGTGTCTGTCGTCATCGTCGTGCATAAATAATGTCATCTTCACCGAGGCGGCATGTTGCTTAGTCTCTTAGTCTACATTCAGAGGGTTTACTCTTTAATCATTGACACTCATTTCATAGAATATTTTGCTGCGCCGAATTATCATTTCAATGACAGGCATTTACGTGCAAGATTTGTAATTTTTTGGTAGTCACAGGTCCAAATAATAAAGAAATGCTGGAAATGTAGGGATTAAAGGCTTGTGTAAACATCTCAGCCTGTTAGTGCAAATTGTGGTTACAGAATTAACAAGTTCTTAGAGTTCTTGGTAATTCTGTAGCTCCTACCCACAGACCAACTAGCCAAAGCTACGTCTTTAGGCTAGTTGGTCTGTGCTCCTACCCACCTCCTACCCCACTCTGGGAATGAAGGCGTGAAGGTATGTAAGTATGTATATATGTCACAGGTCTCATCTAATCGAACCTACGTAATTCATGCTTAAGATAAACTTTACTAAAAGCATTAAGGTTTCAGCAGAAATTAGATTTCGATGAAATTAAATTCGATGAAATGATTCATGCGATCAAATGAGCATCGTGATTCAAGGGGACAATGGGTTATTTTTGAATGAGTATTCGTGACGACCTCATAATCTATGCAAATTATTAGCCTGGTACACTAATCCCTACCGAACTATCTCTACTGGTAGGGATAACATCTACCGCGGTAGGGACAGGTGCCCTGTCCATTTCCACTATTCGCTACTCTGTTACTAATTATCCAAAATTAGTGTCATGAATATGAGGTAGATGTAGGTTATGTTAGTTATTCAGCAATACAATAACACTCAGAAATAGGAGCTCCGTCGACTCTCTTAATCCGCGTCCGTGTCAGCGTGTCCTGTACAAACAAGTTTATACTTGTAGCGCGGCCAACCCCGCATCCAGCGTACTTACCTACACATTACACACACAACTCATTTAACCTCCGCCTCCGTCTCTGACTTCGGTTCCGGTTCCACGGCTTTTCCTAGTAGGTAGTCTTAGAGCTCGTTGCCACTACGTCGTGTGTCGGATTCCGATTTTAATCGGGTGTCGGCGCCTCTGTTCCCATATACGGGAGGGCTGACAAAACAGTAGGATCCGACACAAAATCGTTATCGGTCGAGTGTCAATATCTTCATATAAAACGTTCTGCCACTGGAACGACCGATTAAAAATCGGACCGACACACGACATAGTGGGAACGAGGTCTTACCAGTCGAATTACTGGGAATTTCCTTCCCAATAGTCGTACTAGTGAACCCACTAACTGCAAAAGAGAAACACTTAAGCCGGGTACTCATTAGCGAGCTGTAACCGTAACTGTTGCATGCACTGTAACCAAAAAGCATAGCGTGTACGTTGTTCGCTAACCTGCTGCGAGCGGTACGCGTGCGGTTTGCAGCGAGCCGACATTTACAAAACTGTAACACGCGTACACACTAGAACCTCGTTACTGTTACGGCTCGCTAGTGAGTACCCGGCTTTACCCCCTTACTTATAAACGTGGAATAAGCTTGGAATAGTTTATGCCACGCTTTGTCCTTATTTGTAATTGTGACATTTGCATCTGACAGAAAGTGACAAAGCATGGCATAAACTATTCCGAGCTTATTCCACGTTTATAAGTAAGGGGGTAACACTTTATTTTATGAACACATTCTGCTACGAGGTCGACGGAGCTTCGCTTCGCGGAGCTCCTATTTCAGGATAGATCTGACCTGAGGGCTTATTGTCTAACGCACTCGCAATCGCACCGGCTTCAAAGTGGAGCAATTGTTTTCATTTTGTATGCAGACAAGCCTTCCATTTTAAAAATGAAAACGATCGTGATTGCGAGCCCTCTGATTTTTATTACATTTAAAAAATCCGACTCTGACTTCGGTTCCGATAAAACCACTTCGTAACATCCCTAGAAGGGAGCACCACTGTAACTTGCCACTTTTCCATAGCTAGAAATAAGAGACTTGTTCAGTGTCCAAATATTTATTCCTCAACAATCTCCTTAAAACTCTCATATTAACCTAAATACTCTGTGATCGAACTTAAAAACTATGTGTTATCACAGAAAGAGCAAGTAAGACGTGTGGAAACGCAACAAGGCGGAAAGCGGAGAAAAGCGATTGAAAACACCCCTTATAATGCATTATTTAAACGTATGTAATATTTCAATGGATTTCTAAACAAAAACAACCTTAAAATATATTATAAATACTTATTAAATAACATAATATAAAAAGCACAAGTATTTATTAAAGCAAATTGATTACTAACGATCTTTAAATTATTAGATTTATTTCATAAGCGATTGTCATTATGCATGTCCGTTATTATTTATAATCTATTTCAGTGATAATAATTAGTAATAATATTTTTTCTTTAGAAAGTACAGTCGAGTAAAAAAAGCAAAATTGTATACATATTTTCGTACTCGACTGTACACTACACTCACGAGCAAAAAGCCCATTTTGTGTATTCAAACCTACTTTAAATAGTCAACGTCATGAGATCACTTTTTTGTTTCATCGCTTTCACTCGTGTGACATAATAATGTCACAATCATAACATGTACTTAAGAATCATTCACACTAATCACACCATACATCTAGAGACTCTTCTTCCTAAATAAGTAAAAAACCTGAGCTTTAGGGTAAAGTGGTCCTTCCCAGGCAATTTTACATAATACATGTTGAATTAAGTTTTCTTACACATTCAAATGTCCGTTCAAAGTTTACCTTAGAGCAAACTTTACCTCGAGCATGAACATTTCCTTTCTATCGAGTAAGTAACGTAACGTCATTGCGAGAATTTGACGTAATACTTTGCAATCAGCTCATTTAATACTGAAATTCTCTAGCACGTTGACTTTGACGTTGACTATCGTATTATTGTAGATTCAAGTAGTAGGGCAGAAGTACCCTTTGTGGCCACTGTACCCTTTTTGGGCACTTTAGGTCGAAATGAGTACGAAAAATACTGTAAAATTAAAAATTATATTCATAAATAGTTAAGACTGAAGATTAGTATAAAGACAAAATATAAAAAAATTGTGTAATTTCATAATTCTTAACATATTAGTTAAAATGTTGAGTGGCCAAAAACGGTTAAGATGACCAAAACCGGTACCAACACCTACCCTAACAGATGAATTAAAAAAAAAAACCACGTTACGGAATAGTAAAAGCGATTTAAAAAAAAAGTGACGTTCATTTAAAATGTTTAAGCTCGAGCTACCAGGCACAAGTGATCACTTACATACGACGTTGATATAATACAGCAGTCATAATTAAATGCTAAGAACCCATGCGAATGATAAGGTCTACTGCATGAATAATAACTAATAACCCTAGTGCATAAAATCGTTTTCTTTCGTCGCGATCCCCCCGCGCCGCGCCTAATTGCGCGCCTCGCAGGTCACCTCACTAGTTGAGCGTAGTTCTAAAATGAACGGTCCTTCTTGGTTCGGATAGTAAGTGGACGGCATGATCGTGTAGCGGCCGGCTGGCAACACCGGCAACTCGAGGACTACGAAGCCGGATCTGAAAAGGAGACAAATATGAAAAGGGGTTGATGTGATTTTACACAATATAAATTTAAAAGTTTTGGATACAATGGCAACCCTTATTTTTAGAGGTGATCTATATATATAAAAGGCAAAACTGACTGACTGACATATCAACGCACAGCCGAAACTACTGTACCTAGAAACTTGAAATTTGGTACAGGGGTTCCTTTCATGATGTAAGTGAGCACTAAGAAAGGATTTTCCGAAAATCGACCCCCAACGGGAAAAAATGGGGGGAGTAGCGGGAAACTAATTCTACGCGTACGAAGTCGCGGGCGTCCTCTAGTATTTTATAAACGGCCCAGTCAATTTCCATCAAACCTAGCTAAGAACTAGCCCGGTTTAAACTAGCTACCTATATCAATGCCTCAGACAGACACACATCTATGAAAAGGGACCTTATTGTCGATGGCGCTTACGCCGCACTGCGTCACACGAAGTTGTATTTAAATCGGAGCATTGTTAATAATAAGGTCCCTTTTCATAGATAACGCCACATATAGTTAGTTCGTTCAAATTGTGTCCATTGCAACACATTGAAGTCGCCGACACCGCTTTGTGCGTGCCGCGGCGGCTTATTTGTACAGTCAACAGCATAAATAAGTGATCATTTATGTACCTTGTCACTTTAACGTCGTGTTTGAAATGTTATACAAAATTGTGAAACGATTGAAAGCGACAAGGTACATAAATGATTAATGCTGGTGACTATACCAATTGAAGCAGCACATCATAGCATGCAAACTATTTGAACGAACTATACACATACGTGAAAATAATAACCCCTCTGTTCACGTGGGGAGAAAATAGCCTCGTTTTCACGTGGCTTGGATTGGTGGAGGTTCTACGCAACCCAACAGGACCCAAACTCAACAGAACACACCAAGCCGGTTTAGTACGGGCCGCACCGTCGCCGCGTTTCGTTGCGTGTATAAATATCGAGCGACGCGCATTGACGTAACCCTAGCACTCGAGCGGCAATAGGTAACAGGAACTTCCAAAGGGCCTACTAAATTCTTTTCTATTTAACTTTACTATGTATAAACACAGATATTATGGGAAAACTAAAAAAAAAGTCCGACTTACTAAGGGCCTGTTTCACAATCGTCAAGTAAAGCATATCTGACACATAAATTTAGCCCTTTTTCTTTTCTAACACATGAACATAGACAAGGAGAGAGCTAACTTTAAGTGGCACATAAATTTACTTGTCGATTGTGAAACAGGCCCTATGTTTCCAAATATGGTTAACTCTTGTTAAGGACCAGTAATAATCGGACTTGCTTTTAAAGGACTAAAATAGTTAGAACACACCGCGAATAATAAGACCCCCACCCCCAAAAAAAACTAACCTATAAGCCCCCGAAGCCTCCTTAACAAACGGCGCCGTGACCTCAGGGTTGTCCAACGACACGACCCTGGCGTCCAGCCCCAGTTGGAACTGCTTGGGGCCCTTTAGTTGGGCCACGATCTTGCAGGGCGGACCCCGGTCTGGGACCACTATCGTGTATTTAGGGTTGAAGGGATATGTAGCGCGGTGATTTTCGCAGCCGCCGGCGGAGCGTCCGGACCATTCGCCACTGATCTGGAACATCAAAGCATGCAAACAATTTGAACGAACTAACTATACACTGACCGTTTTTGTTTAAAAGTTGTTTACATTTACTTATCACTGTTCTTTTATTTATCGCACAGCATTTATCGCGCATCTACCAAAGAGTAAGCCAGCATTCTTCCGAGCCTTGAAAATATTGGCAACTATTTACATCTCTCGTACAATCTACAAAGCCACGCCCCACCATTGATATTGACGGTGCACGGTTGCATCAAGGAATTTGAATGTTTAAGAGTATGATATAATACGTAGTTTTACATAGTGTGAATCTTTTCAAATTGTGTGAATCCTTTCACATAGTAGTTTGAAGCGTTACTTACCGTTTTAGTAAACGGATAGCTCTCCAATTTCTCCAGCGTGAATGGACACGTGGAAAAAGCCCGCAGCGTGTAGTAGATCGTCTTGGACTTCTCGTACTGCGAGACGACGAGCGTGTAGCGGTTGCAGCTGTTCTCCTCCACTATCACCTTGCACAGGTAGTGGGGGCTGTTGATGCGGATACCGTCGATGTAGGGGGCAGGGTCGTCTGAAAATAATGAAAGAGCACGTTTAACGTGTTCTTGAATTCTTTATTGTATGTATGAGGAGGGGTTTAATATATTAACCAATGAGATGGACTGACGATCTCGTTAAGATAGGGGGAGAGACTGGATGAGGAAAGCTCAAGATCGAAAGAGATGGCGTGCATTGTAAGAGACCTACACTCAGCATTGGGTGATGACAGATTGAAGAAGAGAGAGAGAGAGAGAGGGAGGGAGAAGAGATTGTATATATATACTCTTTATTTTACAAGAATAAAAAGGAATACAAAACACTGGCAGTAATAAAAAAACAGATACAAAGTCGAAATTATCCCTTTAACCTTTTGAACGCCTTACATCAGTTTTAGTGTCTCGTACGTAAACTAAATTATAATAAGATGCAACGAGTGAATAGTCCAAATGGATGCCCGCTTTGAAAGCGTTTTTCTAGGGAAGTTTTGCGAAAAGGCCATTATGAGGAGGGGTTTTTTGCGAAAGGGACGTTATTTTGCAAACAGGACCATATACCTACGTCTTAACCTAGCTATACTCATACTCACATGGATAGTACACTCGCTTCCCATCATTCTTGTACACCAGCAGCGTGATGTACTCCTTGTTGTCCCTGAAGTCGTCGATCTGGGTGATGTGCCGCGTGAGATGCAGCCACACGGCGCCGGAGCCCTTCACGTGCAGCGAGAACTGGGGGTTCTCGCCGATGTTATAAGCATCTTTTACTGGACCGTTTCCAGCATCCCATTGTCTGGAAAGGTTTTAATTTTTGAGTTTTGAGTCGGTTACAGGGCTTAGTCAAGATGCAAAGGCTCTTAAGGTTTCTTTATAGAGTTAGAATAAGTGATCGACGCGATTAAGTTAATTTTATATTTTGTCGATTTTCAAATATCGCTTACTTATGCATCTGGACTGGGCCCTGTGACTCTTAACTAAAGTATCAAGTCGAAGGCCGCTAGGCATTTTTTTTAGCTGATCAGTTTTATTGTTCAGTTAAAACAAAGACATTAAGTTTAGGAATAAAGTTACGAAACCCTTATAACATCTTCCTGTGTCTGTATCTGTCAGTGTATTCGTATGTCAGTCATTTCCTCAGAGAATATGGGGACGATTTGGTTGAAATCGGATAGGTATGCAAATATATTTTGTGAACATCTAAACGATTTTTTCGTTTTTTTTTTGTTTTTTACTAAAAACATCTAAAACTGATGGAACTCTGGGTTCCAGTTCAAGTAAAACGCATCGAAGAACTTCAGTATGCTGGCGTAGTCGATCCAGAACACTCAGTTGTAGTATTGCGCGTCGCTGACAGGGTCGTAGTTGAGCTGCACTAACTAATATACTCACTGGTGGATAACATAACTGCACTCCAAGAACTCCAGGTTCTCAAGTAGAACACGTCGAAGAACTTCAGTATGCTGGCGTAGTCGATCCAGAACACTCCGTTGTCGTATTTCGCGTCGCCGTCAGGGTCGTATTTGAGCTGCACTAACTAATATACTCACTGGTGGATAACATAACTGTACTCGAACAGCTCCGGGTTCCAGTTCAAGTAGAACACGTCGAAGAACTTCAGTATGCTGGCGTAGTCGATCCAGAACACTCCGTTGTCGTATTGCGCGTCGCCGTCAGGGTCGTATTTGAGCTGCACTAACTAATATACTCACTGGTGGATAACATCACTGTACTCGAACAGCTCCGGGTTCCAGTTCAAGTAGAACACGTCGAAGAACTTCAGAATGCTGGCGTAGTCGATCCAGAACACTCAGTTGTCGTATTGCGCGTCGCTGACAGGGTCGTAGTTGAGCTGCACTAGCTAATATACTCACTGGTGGATAACACAACTGTACTCGAACAGCTCCGGGTTCCAGTTCAAGTAGAATACATCGAAGAACTTCAGTATGCTGGCGTAGTCGATCCAGAACACTCCGTTGTCGTATTGCGCGGTGCTGTCAAGGTCGTAGTTGAGCTGCACTAACTAATATACTCACTGGTGGATAACATAACTGCACTCCAAGAACTCCAGGTTCTCAAGTAGAACACGTCGAAGAACTTCAGAATGCTGGCGTAGTCGATCCAGAACACTCCGTTGTCGTACTGCGCGTCGCTGTCAGGGTCGTAGTTGAGCTGCACTAGCTAATATACTCACTGGTGGATAACATAACTGTACTCGAACAACTCCGGGTTCCAGTTCAAGTAGAATACATCGAAGAACTTCAGTATGCTGGCGTAGTCAATCCAGAACACTCCGTTGTCGTATTGCGCGGCGCTGTCAGGGTCGTAGTTGAGCTCAGCGCGTAACTCGCGCGTCCAGTGGTGCACGTCCAGCTCGGAGTAGTTCCCGCGCCAGCGGAGATGGGACCAGGGGTTCTTTAGCTTCAGTAGTTTTTCACCCTGAAAAAAAATGTTTACTTTTGCATTGGTTTAAAAATTGTAAGTTGCCAGTAATATAACGTTAATAAGACGTGGTCTTTTACAATAGATCTCAAGAGAAGGCTAAAGGTCATATAAGGAGCAATGGCAAGGGCTATGCTTGGATTTTCTTCTTCTTTTATTTATGGCGGTCCGTAGTGATTTCGGCAATGTCAAGTGGGTTAGAACTATAGTCAGAAAAGTGTTGTACATTACTGCAGAGTCCGGGAAAAAGGCTGTTGCGAGACGAGTAATGAGCGCTATATACGAGTCCCAGGCGAGGGTTGACTAGTGCTTTTCTCCAATAATGCGAGAAAATATAACACAGTGAACATTGTCGCCATCGTCATCAACGTTACTCATAATTCCATTTACATTCGAAACAGAGGGCTTATTGTCTAACGCACTCGCAATCACGATCGTTTTCATTTTGAAAATCGAAGGCTTGTCTGCATACAAAATGAAAACAATTGCTCCACTTTGAAGCCGGGTACGATTGCGAGTGCGTTAGACAATAAGCCCTCTGGTCCGATTTAGTAGGAACGAAATTGAAATATATCACTCACAACACAAACGACTGGAAAATAAATAAAATGGGGGAAAACGCGAATAGCAATACAAATATTGGGGAAAAATATTTTTGGTCAATTTATTTTTATACATTTGAAATGTTCTATCAACTTACGCCAGCGAGCCGCACATCGAGAACGGCGTACGCATGCGTGGGCACAAGCCCGGTGCGCTCGGCATCCGCGTCGCTCAAAGGTCCAGTGGCAGCCGTCACAAGCACGTCGCCCTGATGCAGACGTGTGCGTATGGTCTCATACAGCAAGTCGCTGTTGAAATACGGCTCGTTGCGGATCGCGCTGCGCTCGGGAATCCAGCCTGTCAGGGCGTGGAGATCGATATTCTAAAAAAAAGAAAACCATACATTTAACCTTTTTGGGGGCGGGGTTGACTAATAGCCTAACTAACAAAAGCCAGACAGTCCGGACTTGTATATATTTGGAAGGACGCGACAATAAAAAGCCGAAGGGCCGGGCACCTGGCAACCCTAAGAAAAGGTGTTATAACACCTATAGTCTGTGCCAATTGAAATTGGCAAAGATGTAAACACAACCAAACGAACCAATTTACCATTATTACTCGATAAACACGTGTTTTTAAAGATCAAGGTCTTTGCAGTGATTTATTTATACACTTGATGTTTTCATTGACATTAAGTTTAAGATGAAATAATTGTCAATTATACCTTATCTTAAATAAAAACACTTTTGATAAATATTTGAGGTTGTGTCAAACAGTACTAATTTGTTTACGTCTTCGGCAAATTCAATTGACACAGGCTATTATTAATATGTTACTCACGCTATTAGATCCTGGGAAGTCATATCCCCCCATCACTTTCATGTAGGCTTTTTCCAGCAGAGAAACCCAGAACTCATTCTTGTTGCTCGAGTACGAACACAGTAGCCTCCCGTTCCGGCTGAACGGTAGGCGATCGTCTATTATCACCTAAAACAAATAAAATAAATAAAAAATAAGCCACGGGCAGCTTAGAATTAAATATCGATTATGTAGGATTTGTTTTTATTTATAATTTACTTCACTTTTAATTGTTTTTGGTCACTCAGAAAATCTTTCCATTTCAATCATGCATGAATCATGTCGTGGCATGAACCATTGCAGTGTTATTTTTTGCTGAGAAATTAGAAAACAATGTTATCGCCAATTTATATTTAAAACTGACCTTTCTCCTCACTCCGTTGAGGTGTAGTTTAATCATGTACTTGCCAAAAGGATTGTACACTGGCTCTTTGTTCTTATTCTTCGGATAAATGATGGAGGTGATTATTTTCTTATTGAACCTACGTTCGTACAGAGCACTGACAGCGAGCGATGCGACGAACGAACAGTCCGAGACTATCTGCGAAATAATATTAATGTTAAACCTAAATAATAAATAGAGTTGGAAGAAAACTTAAGGCACTTGCCCACCGCAAAGGAGTAGAGTAATTCAAGAGTAAGGTAAGGATGTAATAATAAATGGTTTATATACAAGTGTTACAGCACACTCACATTTATAAACCAAAGCAAAGCGGCGGGTCGCTAATAGTTAATAAACTTCTTGTCTTACCGTTTGTTTAATACTGAAGCAGTTAACATCCCCAACTATCATTTTGGGGTCTGACGCGATCTCGTGCGGTCGAATCCACCTGTCGAATTCGCTCGCCTGCTTGGACGAGAGCTTGAGCTCACTAGCGCGGTCCTCGAAAGGAATGGCGTATTGGAACCTGGGAAATGGATTGAAGCATGCATCAATCTCATAAGGTCTGGTGTGCAATAGGATAAATTTTATTGTAGATGCATGTTCGATTCTCGCTGTCAACGGGTTGGTGTACGCACGCGCCTCGGTGTAATCACTCGAAGACTTTCGTTATCTGTTCAATACCTTGGTAGTATTTACTAATATTGGTGACGGTTTATAATACTAAATACCAGGTGGAGAATTGACAAGTAAGTAGTTTGGATTTTAATCATGAGTGACAAAGATCCTCCCGATAAGGGAGGCTCTTTGTCGAATTTATTAAATGTGGGTATGCCTACACAAAATATGGACACGGCAGATTGCTCGCTTCTACCTCTCACCCAAGCCTCGCAAACGGATAGTCAATCTCAAAAATCAAGTAGAAAGCGATCAGTCTTGCCTGAGACTGATGTTGTGACAATGTCTCCCAAAAAAGTTACCTCTCCTGGAGACTCGATTCAAAACATATATGTCTCTCCCGGATATGACGTGGATGATCAGCCTTTGCAGTACTCTGATACAGATAAGGGTCCCTTTGTAGTTCACATTAGTAGAATTGAGCCTGACCCATCTGCTGGATTAACTCTGCGAGTCCTAAAGCTGGCCCAACTTCTTCATAAAAACAATATTAAAGGCATTTTAGAAGGTTCAATAAAATCTTTAGGGCGTAATAAAATAGCTATTAGCTTCAAATCAGCAAATGAAGCAAATAGCTTCAATAAATCTGAAATCTTATTGAAAAATAAATTGGCGGCTACTATTCCCAGGTATCAAGTTTCTCGTATGGGAGTAGTGAAAAACATCCCAACTGATTGGTCATTAGAGGAATTGATTTCAGGCATTGAGTTCCCTACAAGCTATGGCAACTTAGGAAATCTACCTAGTCATATAATTAAAGCACGTAGATTATTCAGAAAGGTTCGTAAAGAAGGTCAAGCACCAGAATGGATCCCCTCAAACACAGTGGTTATCACTTTCCATTCTCAATCTCTTCCAGAAAAGATTTACATTTATAACACTTCCATCCCTGTCACTGCATATGAACTTCCAACCATACAATGTAGGAATTGTTGTAAATTTGGTCACATTGCAACAAATTGTAGGTCTAGACCATGTTGTTATAACTGCTCCCAACAACACACAGGTGAGTCTTGCACAGTGTCACAAGACAAAATAAGTTGTTTGTTTTGCTCTGGTACCCACAAAGCTACTGATCAAAAGTGCCCTGAACATAGTCGGCAAAAAGCGATTAAATTAGTCATGTCGGAAGAAAATATAGGGTACCTTGAGGCTGCCCAACGGTTCCGTCCTGTTAGAACAAGCTATGCGGATGTATCCCAAAAATTATTTACCCCATCTCCATCTACCTCATTGCCTCACACTAGGCTTGTAGCACCCTCTCCTAATTACATTGAAGTATCCTCTCCTTCATCACAGAAGTCTTTTAAAAAAACCATATACATAGAAAGAAAACAAGCCCGCCCTCTTGGGAAAATGTATAATACTGAAGTTCACAAGCAAATAGTAAATGACCCCCAATCGTCTTTGCCCAATGGGTGTGCTCTAAATGACAACACTACAACTCCAAATGACAACCTATTGGAACTCCTCACTGGTCTGTTAGTGAACATGATCCTCAAATTCAGCGACTCCCTACCGAACAATGTCTTGTCACAGTTACAAAGTATTATTCCCTTGATTAGTAATGGATCAGAATCTCCTTCAGTGGAACATACAGAGTGTTAATAATAAGAAATCAGATCTAATATATCTATTAAATAAATTTAAACCTGTTGCCTGCGCCATTGCTGAGACATGGTTGAAGCCGGGGTCCACTTTTAGGATACCTGGTTTTGTATGTTTCCGGGTTGACAGGAGCGATGGTTATGCAGGCTGCGCTATTCTTATAAGCAGAACATTTGTATATGATTTGATTACCATCCCTAACCATAGCCCTGGTATTAATATTGTTGCAGTTAAGATACTAAATTTCTCAATCATTTCAGTTTATATTCCTCACCCAAGTTTAGTTTTATTTTCAGAGTTAAAATCCATTCTTTTAAATATTTCAGGTCCCTATATTATTCTAGGTGACTTTAACTGTAAGCATACCTTATGGGGCTCCCCCATTTGTGACTCGAATTCTTCCGCATTAATAGATATTCTTGATGATTTTAATCTATGTGTTCTAAATGATGGGTCTCCTACTAGAAGGGTCTCTCCTCTTCAAAATACTAGTGCTTTAGACCTGACACTTGTATCTTCAAACTTGGGTTCCTCATTTAATTGGAAAGTACTGGAGGGATCATTTGGCAGTGATCATTTCCCTATTCTCTGCACTATACTGAACTCCTCTCCCTCCCCTACAATTTCGCCTCCCCTTTTAAAATACAGAATTGCCCAGGCAGATTGGGGTAAATTTTCTAGTAATTTAGAAAATGAGATCAGCAGCTTGGATGAGCCTAGTCATGACAACTTCATTGAATTATACTCAAAGTTTGTTGAAAAACTTCTTATTGCTGCTGATTCTGCCATTCCTCTTAAAAATACCGCTTGCCATAAAATTCCCTCGCCTCCCTGGTGGGATTCAGAATGCACTAAGATCATTCATGAGCGAAACCGAGCTGAATCAACATATTCTGCTAACCTTACCTTGGACAACTATATTTCATTTAAGAAGACCCTGGCAAAGTCTAAAAGATTACTTTCTAAAAAAAAAACTCAGGGATGGTCTAACTTTTGTGAATCATTGTCCCCCCGTTCCCCTGTGTCACTCGTTTGGAGGAGAGTTAAAGCCTTTCGCCGAGCTACAATTTCAGATAGCATTGCAACATCCAACAATACGGATTCATGGCTGCCCGATTTTATTGACAGGTTATCTCCTCCTTTTGTACCGACTTTAGACTTGTTTCCTGTTCCAAATTCTTTTCCCCATGCATCTTTGGGTAGCATGGATGAACCTTTCTCCTTCTGCGAGCTTTTATGTGCCTTAGACCACCTTAAAGATTCTTCTCCGGGGATCGACGGTATACCTTATTCCTTTTTAATTAATGCATCTCGTGTAACTAAAATGTTCTTTTTAAAATTGATAAACCAGATCTTTATGGCTGGAGTGGTACCTGTTTCTTGGAAAACTCAAATTGTCATTCCTATTCTTAAACCAGGTAAAGATCCTAATGTTCCTTCTTCATATCGCCCTATAGCGCTATCTTCAGTCCTGGCAAAAATTCTGGAACATCTGATCAAAAACCGTCTCGAGTGGCTCTTAGAAAACCGAAATATCCTGGCTAAATCACAATTTGGATTCCGTAGAGGATTGGGAACCATGGACAGTCTCAGCATATTGATGACTGATATTCGTATCGCCTTCAGCAAGAACGAGAACCTGGTAGGAGTATTCCTTGATGTATCTTCTGCATATGATGATGTCAACCTCTCCATACTCAGGCAGAAGATGCATCAGCTGAGTATTCCGTTGAGATTGACTAATATTATATGTAACCTATACATGGCTCGTTTTATCTGTGTACGCACAAATGGTTCTATGCTTCCTTCTCGACTAGTATGGAAGGGCCTGCCGCAAGGGTCAGTCTTAAGCCCGTTATTGTACAGCCTATATACGTCTGATTTAGAGTTGTCAGTTAATTGTTTTTGTAATATATTACAATATGCAGACGATATAGTCCTGTATAGTAACTCCCCTTCTCTGGAAGACTGTTCATCAAGATTAAATACAGCTCTAAAATACCTAAAAGAATGGTTAGATTTTCATGGTTTGTCATTATCAGTCCCTAAATGTAACGCTGTGGTTTTTTCTCGTAAACGAAGTGTTCCTCCTGTGTCTATCAGTGTGGAAAACCAACTTATTGTCACCCTGGACAAAGTAAAATTTCTTGGTATTTTTCTTGATTCAAAATTGACTGGGGTTTATCATCTGAATTACATAGTAAATAAATGCGAAAAGAGTTTAAATGTAATGCGGTCTCTTTCTGGTGTTAGATGGGGCAGCCATCCATATAGCCAAAAAATACTTTACAATGCTATAGTCCGAAGTCATTTTGACTATGGCAGTTTTATTTTAGAGCCTTGCAGCAAGATTGCTATTGTAAAACTTGACAGAATGCAAGCTAGGGGTCTACGAATTATTGCTGGTGCCATGAAATCCTCCCCGATAAATGCACTACAAGTGGAATGTCTCGATCCCCCTCTGATACTTCGCAGACAGTATTTGGCTGACAGATTCTTTTTAAACGTGTCCCAATTCCCTTCCCATCCTATTAATCAAAAATGTAAAACTCTGTCTAACCTTGCAACTTCCTCCCATTACTGGTCTCATAAAACCATTCCTCCTCTTATTAAATCCTTCAATAAATTTAAATCAATTCCCGTATATCGCTTTAGTAAAAATCCCATTTTTTGTTTCGATTATGAAACCTTAACTTTTCAACCTAACATAGTATTTGATCTGGGTGTACATAAAAAATCCCCATTTGCTAACGCTGAGTTTAATGAGATTATGGATAGAAAATGGAGTGGATGGATCAGAATATACACTGATGCCTCTAAAATTTCTAGGCATACAAATGTCGGCTCAGCTGTTTGGATCCCCAACCGCCAAACGATCTTGAGTTTTAAGTGTCCTGCTCTCTATTCTGTGTTCACCGGAGAAGCTGTGGCTGTGTACGAGGCACTGTCATATATAATATCTCACCAGCTCAATATGTCCATAATTTTATCCGATTCTTTGAGCTGTTTACAAGATCTAGTGAAATTGCCTTTCCATTCTAAAGAAAACTTCTATTTAACTCTAAAAATTAGGGAAAAATTAAAAGACTGTCAACAGAATAATCTTCAAGTAGTCCTCGCTTGGATACCCAGCCATAGCGGTATTGTAGGTAACGAAGTAGTAGACCAATGTGCAAAGGATGCTTCTCAGGTAGGAACCAATACCTATGACAAATGTTTCAGCCGGGATGTTAGATCCGTTGCCCAACCTCAGTTATTTGAAGACTGGAATAACCTATGGCACATTTCACAACGGACCAAAGGTAGACACTACGGTAGTTTACAACCAGACCTTCCTTCAAGACCATGGTTCTTTAAAAATAGAAATTTTACTAAAATGAACACGTCGACTATAATAAGGCTGCGTTTGGGTCACTTTTGTTCTCCTGTGTTTCTGGCAAAGCTGAGAATCAGAGACAGTTCGATATGCGAGTGTGGATTAGGCGAAGGCACTTTGGAGCACATATTTTTCGAATGTTCAAAAATATCTGTTCCTTTATATGATCTTCTGCCCCGTCAAATCAGTCGCCCTATTAACATTAATTTCCTTTTAACACTAGTTTTCTCCCCTTTTTGTAGTATTCTGGATTCATTTTTAACCAAAAATAGTATCAAATTATAAAGTAATTTAATCTTCCTTAGTTCTACCCTAACATTTTTGTTCTCCTCTCCATATACTTATTCCCGTCCTGTACACCTGTAGTATTAGAATTACTTAGTAGCTTTAGTAGTAGTTATGGGGTGGTAGTAATGTTTTTTGTTTTAGATTGGTTGTGGCTGGTATTCTACCGAACACGGATAACTCTACCGTACAAGACCAAGGGTCAACTGGCAGTGCGTTATCCAACCTCGACATTGGCGGAATCATCGCACCGATCGATGGGGCCATAAATATCCCAAAAATTGAATTGAAATTGAGATGCATGTTCCCCCACACAAAAAACTCTCTGTTTGTAGTGTGGTGGGCCTTAACTGATGGTAATTATGCTTTTTAGGCACATAGACAATAGGGAATATGCATAGATTTTTTGAGTTTCTCAACAAAATATGAAAATACCAAGAAATAAGGATGATACAAGCATTTTAAACTGCTAATTAGACAGCTATTAAAAACAGCGATAGTGACAGCGATTAGATCTGATTTGCACTGTGACGTCATGTAACAGCTAGGCGATATAAACTCCATGTTAAATACTGTTTTGCTAGAAAGAGATAGGAACAAATTTTTGTTGGCTATCTTAGTTATTTTTATACTTAGCTATTCAAAAAATGTTTTTTCTCAACTAATTGTTACATGATAATCACACAATAATAGTAATGAGGGCGCCAATGGATGGTCGACGTTTGCTCGGTGCAATCTTAAGTTCTATTAATTGCATTATTTTTAGAACTATAAAATAAATAAATAAGATAAGCCCATTATTCATTATAAAATAAATAAATAAGATCCGCATTCAATAAGCCCATTATTCATTAGACTGATATGGTAGCAATGATTTTAGCTTTCTAATAAGCATAAAATTTGTATTTGTAACTTTAGCACGTCACTCGCATGTTGCAAAGCAGACAATTTGCCGAGCACCAGAACACACACACAACAATAAGATTCATTATGTCAAGTTCATCTGTACGTACTTTTCAGCAAGATCAATATCCATAAACGGTACGAAACAGTTGTTGTTAATATTTGAGGTCAGACACAGGACTGCCTTCTCTTCTTCTGTGTACGAGTGTTTGCCCGACACTTTGAGGTGGACACTCTGCTCTCTAGGTAGAGGAGCTTTTTTTGTCACTGGAATTGAAGGAATATAAAGTTTAGTCACCAAACAGGTAATTTTAATTCATCATGTATTTGAATATATTTTAAAAATACCTTTTTACCTTAAACAAGAATAATTAAAGATTTGATCAAAACAAACTCAATTTTAACAATTCATGCCAACACAATCTTTAGTCAACCACTTATAAAATGTATACCAAATCGAATTTTACGTTACCAAAGAAAGGCATCCAATGCCTGTTTGCAAATGATTTATTTAAAAAAATAACCTATTTGTCTTGATTTCTCTATGACCTAAGGTACTAAAGCCGACTGAGAAAGCAAGATATATAGAACTATTCTGACCAAAAACAATGTCACGTGTTTGTTCACTACATCTGTACACTTACAAGGTATATTTGTATTTGTTGAAGCCTCGGAGCCCATCTTGTTGATTCCTTTTAGCTCCTCAGCTCTATCCAAAGCTTGCCTTGCCAAGTTTTGTATCTTTGTTTGAATAACTGTATCGCTTGTTTTCTGTAATGGGAAAGAAATATTGTAGTATACGAAAAAAATTGTTAATTAATTCAAAATATTAAACATAAAAGCCTGCCTTTAAGACATCAAAAACATCCATGAGAGGTTCAAGAATACCCAAGGCATAGCAGTCTGCCCCTTATTTATAACCAGCTTTATCAGATATCTGAATCAGAATAGAACTAATCTATTCTGATTCTGGTTATGAAAAACTAGAGGACGCCCCCCCACTTCGTATGCGTCAAATTGGTTTCCCGCTACTCCCCCTGTTTATTCCAGTTGGAAGCCGATTTTCAAAAAATCCCTTCTTAGCGCTCCCCAAGACATCATAAGGAACCTACGTGCCAAATTTGGAATCACTAGACGCAGCGGTTTAGGCTGTGCGTTGATTTCAGTCAGTTTCTTCTTTTATATATTTAGATTACAAAGAAATCTGAACCCAATGCCATGTGGAATTGTTAATAGCTAGGTAGACAGAGAGAGAGAGTCAAGAGTTTATTTTAAATTTAAAGAAACAAGTTTAAGTCTGATAGGGCCTATATGTATGTGATGATGCCATTAAAGTGTTAAGAGACACCTTGAACCTTCATAACGGCCTCTTTTCTAGAAAACATTGACTTACGATGGACACAGCCAACTCCACAGCTTGTGTGTACAATTGCAAGGCCAAGTTTTTGAGATTCGCCTCATCAGCGTCAAGTGCTTGCTGCAGTAGAAAACCGCACTGTTGCAGCCATCGTTCACTTTCTGCCTGGTGAGCATGGTCTAAAAAAAATTATAAACAAATTAATTAATTAATTGTGTATTGTGTATCTATGGATCAAAAAGTTGATTATTTCTAAGACCTTCTAACTGTCATACAATACAAGAAAATATGGTGCTGGAGTTAGTCAACCAAGTAGATATCAAGAACGAAATAAAATTACTTGATTATACACATTGAATTCTATTACACCATAATGAAAGCTTAAATTTACAAGCTTTCATCACTGTATAATGGTTCATCGCACTTTTATAAGTCACTAAACGATAGTTTACACTAGTCATCATTATTACTGCGTGAGTCATCACCAAACAATCAGCCTAGGCCTAGGAGTGTTGACAAAAACTAGTCAGCTTTAAGTTACAATATACGTGACAGTACAACTTCTATCGTTAATCACCTCTCTGTTCTAGCAGGTAATTAGCTCTTTCAAGATATTCTTGCACGTAATAACGTATTTCAAGCTGTTTTTCGGGTGGAACCTGGTCCGTTATTCTATCCAACATTCGCGCCGCAGTTCTGTAGCATTCTACCGCTTTCTCTACTTGTCCCGCTCGATCAAACTTAATTGCGAGGGACGCCGCCTCCTTGGCTATCTCTAAATCATTCATTTTGACTAAGCATGTGATAAATTATTTATTATTTGGCCACCTGAACTTATTCACAAACACCAGTCACCACAGTAACCACACAAAAAAATATTATTTGACATTGACGGCTGAATGAAGCGTTTTTCACTTGTACATAAAGTAATATAAAGGTAGATTTACATTAAGAATTTAATTCGATAAAATATAAATATCGAATCAAGGCAGCACTAAAACACCCACACAACTTTCCCAATGTATATAGTAGTCTTTGCACACAAGAACATCTAAGCGGCATGTTTTTTATAGGTATTATGCCTGTGGCCCGTTTCACAAAGCTACTAGTTACAAATTACTAGCGGAACTCTCTATCTAGCAAAAGGAGTTAGAAAGAGACTTCCGGTTGTAATTTGTAACTTGTAGCTTCGTGAAACGGGCCTCTGGTCCATAGAATTTCTTAGTCATTGCTTATTTACTGCGTATGATTGGTCGAGTTCTTTTCTGATTTGAATTGTCTTTAAAATATTTAGGTTTTTTCCCCTCATGTTGGTTAAGCTGAATAGCTAGAAAAGAGGTCGCAGTGATTAGTTTTTTCCGAGTGATCTGTAGTATACCTAAGTAATCTGTTCAATTATTCATAATAGTTTATAATAGTGTTTATTTAAAATGATTTGTGGATATTTTTAACTTCTGTGGCCCGTTTCACGAAGCTACAAGTTACAAATTACAAGCGGAACTCTCTTTCTAGCAAAAGCAGTTAGTAAGGGACTTCCGCTTGTAATTTGTAACTTGTAGCTTCGTGAAACGGGCCTCTGGTTAAGCTGATGGCCCTGGTAGCCAAAGCTCAATAAAAAAAAATAAAAAAAAAGTAATCTGTTCATTTCTGTCAAATTGTCAATGTCATTTAATTTTATTAGGTATTGAACATTTTTACGGGATCCGAATTTATTATTTTTAAACATTTAAATTGGATACTTTTACAACCGTTACTGCAGGTGTGCTTAGTGTTGTTTCGGAAGTGTATTGATAAGGGACTTGTATAATTTAAAAAAATGTCTGCAGAGGCGATAGCGCACACGGCATCCGAAGTCCGGGACAATTTGGTAATTACTTCACCATTACCTATCATTTAAATGCCATAAAAATATATTTATTTTGCTTGCGGCACATATGCTACGTTGTGCTAAAATAAACAATGTCAGTGTCTTTCCGGGTTACGACTTTCTCGAATATTTTTTACAGGTTTGACCTTCGCACTGGAGTCTTTTGTTTATCTTTTACTCCATTTTTTTTAATGATTATTGGCAATGTTCTTTAGAATAGGCGTTCAGCATAGTTTTTAAATGTTCTTATGTAAATTTAAGTGATTACCTAAGTAGTTTTATGGGTTCATAATTAAACCTGAAATGTTAATCCTACTAGTTTGTAAGGATGTATAGATGCTCATGTTTCAATTTATGACTGAATGAATTCGATTTCGCACGGTAAAGCAAAATGTTTAAAAAAAAGTTGTTTGTTTGGTCAACTGGTAAAGTATGTCATTAGGTAATAGTTATTAAACTCTTATATATCGAAGGTGAAAAAAATACAAAATTCTAGTCTCTTCAGATTGCTCTTTGGTTTTATGTAATTGAAAAAATAGATTAAGATTAGTAAGCCCCTGCAGCTTTAATTGCAAAATATCCATATATTAATAACTAGGTACTTTAGATAACCACTAAAATAAGTTGTAAAATGCTTAAACAACATATAAAACGTTAAATGGGTTATGGGTTATAGGTTATTTATTAGATACTAAAATAAATATTCTTTTAAAAGAAAAAATCCTTTTCTTTTCTACCTAGGTACATAAAGTGCAGAGTAATCTGTTGAAATGTGATTGTGACCATATTTTAAGAATTACTTACTACAAAGTTTTAGTTAAAAAATAATATAGGTATACATACCAAAAACCTTAATATATGCTTTTGTCTGAAAATTATACTTTGATGAACTAACTTCTGAAGAAACAGCTTTACTAAAGGTATACAACTTAATTGAGAGCGCATAAGTTGAGGTGAGGTCGGCTGCGGGGTGAGGTATGGTAATTCGTATCTAGTCACCATTGCCCTCTTCCCGCACCTTATGCTTACCCTGGCTTATAATTAAGTTGTAGACCTATAAAGGTTTTTATTTTTATTAAATACTTATTTCATGAGTTTGCCTTAAGCTGCGTATCCACCAAGCGCACGCGCTCGCGCGGCAGCCTCGCGAGCCAAATGCTCGGTCTGTGTGGCGTGCCTCAGGACTTTTCGGGGAGGGAACGTGCGCCTGAACAGTCCTGAGGCAGAGCATTTGGCTCGCGAGGCTGCCGCGCGAGCGCGTGCGCTTGGTGGATACGCGGCTTTAGATTAACATTTATTATAATATACAACAATTGTGTAAAACATGTTCCAGGTAACAACTGCTGTTAGCTTTCTAAAGAATCCAAATGTGAACCGTTGCACTATGGAAAGCAAGGAACGGTTTCTCCGTGCTAAAGGCCTCACAGACATTGAGATACAGCGAGCTGTTGAGAAATGTGGTGAATTCCTAGATGTGCCATCTGTGACCTCGGAGCTCATGTTCTTCCAGCACTCGAGACGGTCTTGGTTTAGGGACCATATTGTACCGTTGCTTGTTTATGGAGGCTTTGCGTACGGGTGCTATTGGATTTACAAGGTAAGTTGGACAAGCATGAATACTTTGAATCCTACCCACAAATGGGTGGTTTGGTCCATTTTGTTTAACTAACTAGCTAACATTAACTAACTAGTATGGTTAAAAACCACTTACTGTATTAAAATAGAAGAGTCTGGCCTTGAATTACATGTATGTAACAGAAGCCTGGTTGTGTAAATAAGACAGTTACGCGTAATGGCGCGAGCAGATTGCAAATAGACATAGTCAAATATATTTTCTTACAAATCTGCATTAAGCATCTGCATTTTCAATTTGACCATTGCATACAGTTGATTTTCGACCCTTAATTAAGCAAACTGATCTACAATGGACCTTTGCTATAATGGACCTTATATTTCGTAGGTACTTATTTAAAAATTAGGTCCTGATCATCCAAATAAAAAAATATATATTTGTATGAATACCTTTTTTTTCATATCATTCAATCATATAAAATGAAAGTACTGTTTTTAACAGAGATGAAATGTACATAAGAGTCACTTATAATAAAATGTGTAGTTCCGCGATCTGGATTTCAAAAACGCCTGTGTCTGTTCTTTAGATATATTAAACTTGATCATAACATAATATGTGGCGTTATCTATGAAAAGGGACCTTATTTTCGATGGGGCTTCCGCCATTATTAACGATGCACCGATGAGACTGTTAAATGTAAAAACATAATTAACTAAATTATAAAACTAAATCTTCAATAGCTTAATTTTTTGAACATGACACCTATTTCCTATGTTTTTGGTTGAATCACCATAAACGCTACGACCTTTAGTGATGATTTTTGATTCAATACTTAGTTGAGTATTTATAATCCTGGTAAACTATTTTTTTGATCAATATTGTGGTTTTAAAATAAACAGGAATTATTTGAATTTGACGGTGCCATCAAGGCGCGAGCAAACCATCTTAATCTCATGTTCTTCACGCGGAATCACATAAAGCTAACCCTTTTCATTATTGTGAAGGCTGCCACGCCCATTAGTGACCTCTTAATTTTAATCCTTGCTTAATTTTATTAGTTAACGATAAGTGTACCTAACTAACAATGAAATTGGTTAAGAACTCTTTGATCGGTTGTCAAAATTGAAAAGTCATATTTGTAGGTAGTTTTCTTATTGTGACCACCTATTTAGGTATGTAGTAGTATTTTAGATTCACAATTTAATACTACATTTGTAAATGACATTTGTGGCGTTATCTATGAAAAGGGACCTTATTGTCGATGGCGCTTACGCCGCACTGCGTCACGCGACGTTGTATTTATATCGGAGCATCGTTAATAATGGCGGAAGCGCCATCGAAAATAAGGTCCCTTTTCATAGTTAACGCCACATTTTAACTTATTGTGTTTTTTTTTGCTTGTTCAGTCCCGTTCTAGCGGATTCCTACGGCTTTCTCTAGGTCGCAGTCTACTGTTTTTGTGTGACTGTTTAATTCACTGAGACAACTTCCAATTACAGAACTGCATACGTCATCTGCTCTTCGTAGAAGAACCGAAACGCAAGTCGACGGCAGAATGCATAGACGAGGTCAGAAAGTCTTTGGACATTTTGAACGCTAGTGTGACGTCATTGCGGGGAGACATGCAGGCGTCTGCGCAGAGCTCGCTGAGAACGCAGCTTGATGGGCTCAAGTCAGATCTAGCGTCAGTTAAAGGAATACTGCTCAACAGGTAATTA
This sequence comes from Acleris cristana, assembly GCA_948252455.1. Lineage (NCBI taxonomy): Eukaryota > Metazoa > Arthropoda > Insecta > Lepidoptera > Tortricidae > Acleris > Acleris cristana. The sequence continues at coordinate 6,104,598 of OX411782.1, read as the reverse complement.
GGTCCCCTGCCTGTCCTCTGAATAGTTGTCTCCTTATTTTTATACAGCATGAACTTTCATCTCAAAACATTTATTCTAAATAAATAAAAATGAATCACTACATGTGTTCCTAAGCGCAATACTCGAGAACGGCTGAACCGATTTAGCTGATTTCTTTTTTGTTTTGTTCGTTATTGTCAAGATACAGTTTATATGTAAGAAATAAATTGAGAAATCCAACGGTAAGGTTGGAAATTTGCAGCTGGGCGAAGCCGCTGGCGATCAGCTAGTACTAGTTACTAAATAAATTATTAAACTGGATCCCACGCGTTTAAATGCGCGGGTTACGTAGAATCCCACTAAATATTAGTGGGATTATAAATGTGTAACTTTGTTTCTCCTTCACGCTGCAACGGTTGGACGGATTTGGATGAAATTTAAAATGGAGATTATACCCTGAATTAACACAAAGGCTGCTTTTCATCCCGGAGCATTTAAAAGTTCCTGAGTCAATAACGATAAACGATAATCGAAGCAATAACCTACGCGGACGAAGTCGTGGGCGAGAAGCTAGTAAATAATAAATTTCCATTTGTAATCCTACGTCTTATTAGTATCGCATAATATACAATTATTCTATTTAGAATTATGATAAGAAATAATCATTTGGGTTATCAGTTTTCATTCGATAAATTGGCGATACATTGTAACTTGCAAGTGTGTCCTATAGGAAGTAAAACGTTTTGATTAAAAGTCAATGACTTAACAATTACTACAACAATGTAAACATTGATAAGCGTAACTGGCTTTACGGCTTTCTGAAATAGGATTCTGATTGTTTTTGCTATTTATTGATTTTGAATGAAAAAAGTCCAAAAATTTTGTGTTTTTTTTTTATTTTTGACAAATTTGCGTTCGGCGCTCGAGGTCACAAACTTGGATTATTCACTGGGCCAACATCCTAAACAAGTCTGAAAAAATTCAGAACTACCGGATTTGACGCGAGTTACCCCGTACTTTCAATCGCCAATTTTTCGGAGAATTTAGGATAAACGAAAATTCGGACAAACGATGCATTAGGACTAAATGACGATTAGGGATTCCATAGGGGAACCTTCAAATCGATTAAATCAGCCTATATGTCTCGATTGTCAAATTTATAATGCCAGAAGATTTGATCTAATGCTCGAAAGAATAAAAGACACCGCTCTCACGGCACGCCAAGTGACGAACCAAATTAATCACCGGAAAAACATTTTCAGAAACCAATTCCCCTCCCTAAAAACCCGTACAGACCCTCCTTCCATCCCAGCCTGGCAGCGGCAGTCCGAAGAGGCCACCTCCACAGAAGTCGCGGTGGAAGACAAGAAACCACACCGAAGCAGAAGTCAGCGGTCAGAGTCGGGGGGATCAAACTCTAGCGAAGGCGAGCAGGCTACGAAGAACAGTGACAGCAGTTTGGAGATCATGTGAGTAGAATGACCAGAACGATGTAAGGATTATTGACATTTCAGTAGAAGAAATGTTCAGTTCGTACCTTTTTACACACTAACTCTGCCTTGAGCTGCAAATGTTCACGAGAATTTTTAGCACATCTTGTATCTTCTCGCTTGTCGTCTAGTGTGTCTCTATCGTTACTGACCGTAGACAAAGTATTACCTAGATAAGCTACTCGCTATGAAGACAAGGAAGCAATAGGCAATACAGACAACCCGACCAAATCACATATCATCTTTAGCACATAAAGCTTCTGCCATTGAGTGCCTACCTTATTAAGGTAGTTTGTCATAGAAACTATTACCGGTGAAAGGTTATGTTTCATCTTTTCGAACACTGTGGCTTTTGCAGCCTAAAATACACATAAACACAAACAACACACAATCAAATAGTTATAACAATTTATTCCATCTGTAAGATGTAAAGTAAAGAGGCCGTCTTCTTTATCTATGTCGTTCCGTATAAATGCTTCTCTTTTACTCGTATTGTTTTTCGTGTTCCCTCTAGGTAATACTCGGTTTACGTTACTGACCAAGTAAGAAAGGGATATCTGAGTGAGGAACGAGTTGTGGACAACTTGTGGCCTTGGTGGTTTGTGTGGTTGTTTTCTATCACAAGTTGCCCGCGACCTGTTTGTCGCTCGGATCTGCCTTTCCATCTAGTCAGTAAAGATAGAGACGGACTGAGCGACAAGCGAGAAAATGCAACTTGTGCTACCCGTGTCAAGCCGACCAAGCATATAATTTTCCTACTCACGCTTTTGCCAATCTTAGTAAACATCATAATAAGCAGAAAGACGTCAACTGCTGGACATAGGTCTGGTCATCCTTGTCCCACTTGTCCCAGGGGGTATATCGAGGGGAGATGATTAAAAGTTAGTGACTAAAGTACCATCCATATCACCAGAACAAAGTGTCAGATCTCACCATCAATACCTTTAACGAAACCCTATTCGTCCTTGAACCATCTCTCTCTTTCTTTAAGTGCCTCTCCATCTAGTGAAGTTCAGCAATCAGTGACTTTTAAGAACGATGATTGCAGTGATAAAATCATGCGTAGGATGACTGTAATACCCACTGAGGAAGAAACTTCACATAAGCTGAAGCAGTCAGAGTCAGAAGGGTCCAATTCTAGTGAAGGCGAGCTTGTTGCTACTAAGGACAGTGGTTCAAGTTTGGAAATTATGTAAGTAATATCTGCAACGGCAATCCCACGGTAGTTAGTTGTTATAGGTATGTGTAAGGCGGCTTAGCGGAGCCGATCTTTTTTCTATTGACTTGGAACTTTTCCTTAGAATGTCATGCAGGAAGATTATTCAAAAGTATCTGGGACGAAAGATTATTCAAGGTAGAACCGGTCGTGAAGTCCATCTCCATAAAGATCCATATAAAAAAATTGTTTGTTGGATAGATGCAGGCCAATGACGTTAGCTTTTTACCAGTAATTAATAGATTAAATCATGTGTATAGTGTTTTTTAATTTACGACGTCCTACCCCACCTTTTTCATTCGACTGGAGAGGCGCGCCGTCATCATATATTGAAAACACTATATTATTGTAGGGTAAATATTGATATACAAACATTTTATTTTCAGTACATGAATCGCTGCGCTGCCCTGCCACGAACCGATCTAGTCCACCTGGGTCCTGTAAATCGGCTCCAATCAACGGTCATCTTCTTGTCATAAATGCTGGCCGTCTAAATTAAAAAGAACCACTTCTTTTGATTGCCATTGACAACTTTAACCATCATTTTCATCAGTATAATAAATAGCAATCTAATTGTTGTAAGGTTTTTAATATTTTAGCCGCTCTTGGCGTTTCTAAGATGGCCGCCCCTTAAATTATGTCTATTTACAAAAATAGAAGGACGTAACCACCACTGGGTTCCTTTTTTATTTAGATGACCATAAATAGTAAATAATGTATTAATATATTTTATAGTTTTTTTTATTACTGTTGTGATTGGGCTATTATGGTTTAATTAGCTATAAATTGTGTTTGAAATATTTAAAATCTTGGCAAAAATGTGGTTGGAAAATATGAGGGTTCTGTTCAAAGTATTTTGCCAATATTATCTGCTTAATGTGGTAGTAATAATTTTTAATTGTTTAAGTTTATGTCACCGCCTCAAACTTGCGAAGCTACTTACAGGTATCGAAAACATGTGTTTTTGAGTGACGAGATGAAACTGCCATTCGCCAATCAAAATTAGAAAAATAGAATTCCTAGGCTTCTAATATATTTTTGTGACTATTTAGGTCTGTTTTGTGTAACCTTGTAATGCAACGAATATTAAAAAAAAATGCTGTCTGTGTGTGACAGAAGAGTGAAAAAGTGCTGTTATTTCTAAACGGGCAATACTGCCCCTCCTACGAAGAAAAGGCACAAGTGCAATTAATTAATAGAAGCATATTGAACTCTCAAATGTTATTATAAGGTCGGAAGTGCAATACAATTCATATAGTAGATGTGCCTTTTTTCCGTAGAAGGGCAGAATATTTTTCCTAAAAAAAAAAAATTATCAAGACACTATGAGTGTCCTAGAAAAATGGAGGACACCTACAAATGCCGGCTCTATCCTCGTAAGGCACCGCGTACAAAAAAAATACATCATACGGCCATTGCATTTGAGATAAAGTAAAATTACCCTTGTCTGTGTCTTAAATGACTGACAATAAATTTGAAAAATAACTTTATTGCAATCACAATAAGTTAATATTCCATTGGCAAATTTCGTTGTATGGGCTAGGAGGCTATATTGACACGTCTACTTGTTTTCGTTGCAGTGATTGCGCTAGTTAAACGAAAACAAGTTTGAATTTGTCTTAGGGTGGGTTTAGACCAAACGAGCGAAAGCTCTAGAACATGTTTTGTCTTTATTTTTACAAAGGAAACGTAAGAGATAATGCCGTAGAATTCTTGTTCGTTTGCTTGGTCTAAACCCAGCCTTATATGCTTACCGGGTTAAATTTAAATTTTAGTAAACTTAGGGCTTCTAAAAATGAGGCTGGTAGTGGTTATTAACGTAGTTGATTGGCTTAGAAATACTGTTTAGGAAAGACAATGCTTATAAAGCCCCAGACCAAATATTTGATTCATGCTCAGGAGTAGTGTTGCCAGAAGTCCCGATTTCTGCGGGACGTCTTGATTTATCCTTAATCGGGACGTCAATTGTACCGATTTTCAGTATTATCCCCGAGCGATCATGTAAATAATACTTATTTATAACAACCGGAGACTGTAACTTGAGCGATTTTTAAAATGTATCATTTTTACTATCCCAATTTGTAAACCCAAGTCCCGATTTTTGATAGACTCGACCTGGCAACACTACTCAGGTCAGGAGACTCTTGCAGATATCATTTCTGAGGGCCCAGACAAGATGCACTACGCTAGCTATCGTTTCTATTCGTTTCGTGTTTAAACCAATCGTGTCACTGGTAGATGACGTGATTCGAAAAGCCACGTGATCCACCAGTGACGCGATTGGTTAAAATCGAATCGAATAGAAACGCTAGTTAGCGTAGTGCATCTTGGCAGGGTCCTCTGGTGTTAATTTCGATTTTATTTCAACACTTTCATAGAGTTTAATGCTTTGGCAGTAAAAAGGTAGGCGCTCCGCTTCGCTGTATGTGCTTCAGCCGTAATGGTTTGATGGTAATATTTTTACTAAAAAAATAAATTAAAACTGTATCACGTTTGCTCTGGGATTTCTCAGCAATTCGGTAAGCATTGTCTTTTTCTCGTTTGTATATGGCCATGAAAATAATTGGTGTGAGCAAGGAGATAAAGCCTGACCAGAGAAATAAAAAACCTCACCATATTGCGGAAATTATATGAACTGTAATTTCTGTTGCAATTCACGAATAACAGATAAAAATGGTATTAGTGGCGACCTTATTAGAGGATTTTTATTTTTCTGGTCATCTTTACATAGTTCTTTTCCGTATTGTATTTGTCTATAGCATATAGCTAAGCGCATGAAGTTGTTAATGCGACGCGTAAGTTAATGTTTTGTTAGGCAGCCACGGTCATTTCATTTAAAACTTTAAATTGAAATCAATCTGGTAGATAAAAGTAATGCCTATCCTATATAGGTCCGCGCATAATTATGTACCTTTTCAAATTATAATTTAGTAATTTTGTACCTTTTGGTATAGGTTCATAGGTTGTACTACAAAATATGTAATGAAATGATTTAAGTTATTTACAATAATAAATACCGAATCTGGTAATTACTGTACCAATAATTATGACTAAGACTATCTATTATGACATGACACTAATTTTATATCCAAAATAAAATTGACTAAAACTATCGAACTTTCCTCAGTTTTTCTTAACATTATTAAAATACCTACGTGCAAGCATTTATAAAACTGTGTTTTCCTTCCGAAGTTTTGCTCAGTTTTATTTCTGTAAGTACTAATTGATAAGGTGAAGACAAAAAGTTTCATTCCAAATATTTGAGTGTCTAATATTTTAGTGATAAATAAACCAATGATAAGTATTGTTCGTTTTCATTTATTTCTGACCTGTGGTAGAAACATATAGGCCTAACATCATACTAGAAAAACGCGATATTCGCAAAACATGATATTAAGAAAAAGTCTGGTTTGGTTATATAATCGTAGGGAGGTTTAGGTTATGATAGATATAGGTACAGTTGGCCCGGAGGGCCAAACGACCCAGAAATAGGAGCTCCGCGGCAGCGCAGCTCCGTCGACACCGTCTAATTCATGTCTTATTAATAATAAATTGTGTTTTGCTAATGTGATGTTTTGCTACTATGATTATTTGCGTATGTTATGTTTTGCGAATGTGATATCCAACGGCGGAGGGAACAAAAGTCCCCAGCTTTTGGCGAGAAAGGCGTTGGAATGTTCCTTTTTTTCGTATATATCTTTAATACTAATCGGGTAAACGAAAAATTTAAAGACAAGGGAAACAATAAAGCTGATTACACTTCTTTTAAAATGGTTTATTAATTTGTTTTTAAAGAGCAATAAAAATGAAAGGGGTAGAAATATTATAGATGATTGATTTGATTAGCTATGTAGCCCTATATCCATTGGGTGTCCTTTACTGCCAGCAACGCATAGAAAAGTTCTATAAGCGTTCACCTGACTTCCACTCAGTGCCCTCAACGCATACTTATATGCGTTCTTACAGTAGGCAAGCTTCGTATAAAACAAAAGATGTGGCACCTGGCGAAAGTTTGAAAAACAGTACTGGCAGTGAATGCGTTAACATTTAAGATTTGTTACACGATAAATTGCATTTATTTGCCAATTTCGGGTGTTCGATGACTGTTGTTTTCTGGATCGTTTGACTAGCTGGGTAAATAATCCATGGACGGATAAGTTGGTACATTGTTGTGAGCGAGCAAAACTCCGTTGGCTGGCTGATTTCTTAGTTGCCCCTTTGAACGCCAAGAACCACTAAAGTGGTCGTGTACTGTCGTGCCTACCACGCTATCGACCATTTTAGTGGTCACAGATACAGTGCAAAATACTTAGACCCGAGTATTTGTGACGTAAGTTTGACATTAGTTGTGGTTTTCAGCTGTCATTGGCGTGTGAGGACGACGTTTGTATCAAGTCAAAGGCGTTGAAAGGGTTAATTGTTGCTGAGAAAAACTGCTGTGACATACAGGGTTCCTTTTTACCCCCGACTGACCCAGATGGAGGGTAATGTTTTTCTCACGTATGTATGTATGTATGTATGTGGAGAATTCGGCTGCATTAAGCTAAATTCAAGTAAGTCTATTTCGGCAAATTTTACAGGAGAGCGAAAAAACTGATGTAATTTTTTGAAATCTAGTATATAATAATGTTCTTTGATATAATCTTTTGACGATAGCTCTAAAATTAAAAGGAATTATGAGGTTTTTTTGATGTAGAATTATGCGCCGAATTAATAGAAATCTAACGGAGTAAAAAACAAAAAAAAACGAAAAAAATAGACATACTTGAATTTAGCTTAGCGCATCCGAGATGTCCGTTACAATGTGACATCCTGTAGCCTAAACGGCTTGACCGATTTTGAAGAGTGATGTGTTGTTAGATTCGTCCTGGTTGTGGGAGTGACAGGCTATAATAATATTTTAATCAAAGTAATCAGGATAAAAAGAATAATGACATTAAAAAAATAACATTATGTTGACGACAATATCAAAAAATGTAGTGGGGTTATTTAAAGCTTGCTTTCCATTAGTTATTTACAAATTTGATACACAACCCTAAATACGATGTTATCTATTCATATTTTTTTTAGATAAACCTTTAATTTTTGTATTAAGCGTTCATTATACTAATTTCAAATGGAAGGCCCTTATTCTCAAAATACTAGTTGTTTTAAATACCAAACTATTCTTTTTACCATATTTACAAGACACCAGAGGCCCGTTTCACGAAGCTACAAGTCACAAATTACAAGCGGAACTCTCTTTCTAGCAAAAGGAGTTAGACAGAGACTTCCGCTTGTAATTTGTAACTTGTAGCTTCGTGAAACGGGCCTTAGGTATCAAATATTGTGGGTAAATATAATAAAAAATATCCTAATTTGAATGTTTAGTTATGGTTATGGTATTCCAGTATTGAGAATCCGGTATTTCGGGAATAAGCTGGTGGCGTGGAACTACCAGGTGGTCAATTTTACCTCAATTCACCCTTATTGTCGAAATAAAACACATATGTATAATAATACGATTCTATATTATAAAAATACATCACAAGGTGTATATTGAGCTTAATTGAAAGTCCTGTATAAAGATAGAACACGTTGCTCCAAAGTTTTGGAATTGAGATCAACAAGACAAGATTTAAAGACATCTAACCACTTCATTGGACATTGAATATACAGTATTAGGTCAACAGTTAACGACATCGAAAATCGAAGTTCTTACAAAGCAAGGAAAGGTTTAGATAACATTTTTAACAACACATAATAATTATTTTGTTCGATAGTTGTGTCCCAACAGTGATATACCTAAACAAAGGCTTCGTTTCCTACAAATGTTTTCAAGATTGATTTCGAAGCCAGAGTACTTTATAGATACCCTAAACAGTTTATACCAAAATTTCCAAGAATATTTAGACCTGTCGCAAGTCTAAAAGGATGTCTTTAGTGACAGGTCTACTTGATTACATTTATATAGCCTTGGAGCGCTTGTCTCTTTCATTGTGGTCTAGTTAGGGGGAGACTGAAGCCGCAGGCAAGTTATGCTAGCCCCCTTTTACTTTTGTATGTTGGAGCTTGGAGAGTGAGACAAGGAGTTAGCAGTTTATAAGGGCTCACTGTTGAGATACCACCTTAAAACGATAGAATACTGGACAAACTGAAATACGTCCCAGCCAGTAGTCAAGTAAGTTACATCTACGCTCGGGAGTTGCGAAAGTTCTTTTTTAAGTCAAGTGTAAGTACGCAACGCGTAGACGTCAGATTACGATTTTAATTTACTGTCTATAGTTATTTAATAGAAAAATATATAGGTATTTTCTAACGCTACAATTTAAATCGTATGAATTTCATTCAATACATAGACGGGAAATAAACTTAAAATTACGTATACCACTAATTTTGAAAACTGGGATTTTGAGATAATTAGCAACAATTATAAATATTATAAACAGTCACAAAATATTTTTCGTAACATTTAAAAAATTTTGGTACTGGAGCAGAGATGTCAATAGTACAAGTATGTTTAGTGTCTTAAACACAGGAAGTGCACTGTGTCTAATTAGGAAAATGTATTTCTTTTAAAGTAAGAGTTGAAAGTAAAGAATTCTTAGTCAAGCATGAACGCTCCAATACCATATATAAAATGTTCTTATACATCGATATAATTAGACACAAAAAGACAATTAATATCAACTTTTCCTTGAGACATGCTTAAACGCTGCATCAATTTATAATTGTGCTTGTGCCATCTTAATGTGGTTTAAATAATATTTTGCTTCTTTAGTGATATTGATATGGGTGTGCACTAAATAACGACATGCTTCTTTTATGGTCATTATTCCGCAATCTTTTAGTGGGTCATCATCACACTCCTTTACACATTATAATTCCCATTATCCAACATCTTCTTAGCCTTGGTCAAATCTTCTAACAAGCACCTACCTTTCTCTGTCCTTACCATCTGTTTCTTCGGTAGTAAATTCTTCGATAAATACGCTATCAACTTGTTCCATTCCTTTAATAAATAGAATGTTTTGCCATGTTTCGTTTCCAACGGTATCGGTCCATTAGAATGCTCAAACATGACGTTAATTACATTTTTCTGGTTCCTCGTCCCTTGGCTGGCCTTGAGCATGGTAAGTTGCAACGTGTCAATGTTCTTATGTACGTTTAAGATTGGTTTCTCGTATATGTTATTATATTGGTTACTGATATCTTTGGGTCCAACGACATACATGACGTGCGTAGCGATTTTGAAGGCCTCAGCAGCCCAGATGTACGGATCCTGGTCTGATGTGGAGGATATGTCACCGTCAAACATAATTTCGAAACCGAATTCGGCACGCAAGTAGTTGACGAATGAGGAGACACATTCGGCGTGAAGACGGTTAGCTGGTGAGTAAATTACTAGAACCTTCGTCGGAGCTGGTATTTCATGCCCTAAAACAAGGTATATTAATATTTTAGCTGTTTAAAAGAAATATGGGAGTCTTATCATAATCTGAGAAACCTCTATTTCACTGTGTTTTAATAGTCAAGATAATATTAAAAGTTTCCCTTACTGTACACAACAAAAATGTCCATAAAACAAAAATGTATTTTTTTTTAAATTAAACAACAATGCAGAACATTGCAAAATATCAAACTAATATAGATATTTTGATCCTTAAGACATTTCTGAAGTTTGTTAAAGACTATTATTATTATAAACCCTATTCTTGTACAGTCGAAATCATAAGTAGCTGTACATTTTAGTACCTTGTCGTAATAATGTATGAAAGTGAGAGTGGTTGGAATTTAGTATATTAATAGATGCGACAAGGTACTAAAATGTACAACTACTAATGACTTCGACCGAGCTTTATTTTATCTAACGCAAAAACGACCTGACAATGACTGTTTTTACACGACAAATTAGGAGTTCGAGCAAGGGCAATAACGATGTTACAAGGTTAAAATAATATTAACATGTCATGATAATGAGTAATTATAGAAAGACTTTTCATTACTCGACGGATATATTCGTCACTATTACAGCGCAAATGGATAGTGCGAGCAAAAAAATAGAGTTATAACTGTTCACCTTAATTCATTGGAACGATATGATTGTAACTATTTACCGTTGCACAATGGAAAAGTAGAAATAATATAGGCAGAAGTTTTTGGTGGTGATATGTTTAAAGTTTAATGGTTAATAATCTTGACTTACTGAAAACAAGTCCGTAGTCCCGACAGAAGTATCGCCGAAGTACACGCAGCATGATGTAATACGCGAACAGAGACGCTACGAACAGAGCAGTGATGCTTGCTATGCACACATTGAAACTATGCACGTTGGTGCCTGAAAAAAGTACAATGGTTTAAAGTTTTAATACTCAAACTCAGGCCATTCAGTAGACAATTTATATAGGAACAGGATTGTTTAGATACTTTTAAATAACGTTATACCAGAGGCACAACAAACAGTTTTTGCTCAAGTGGAGAAAATAAGTATAAGGGGCTATTGTGACAGAGGGGTAAAGGCAACTCCTAATTTTTTCAAGAGAATTCAACGTTTTAAAACTATTATGCTTCATTTTAAATAAATTAGGTTACTTAAGGTACTATAAAAGGACGCAAAAATAGTTTTAAAACGTTGAATTTCCTTAAAAAAAATTAAGAGATGCGTTTACCCCTGTGTCACAATAGCCCCACTTGTAAATTAAAGACTAAATCGCCTTAAACAAGTTATAATACAGTTGCAACTTGTGAAGATCTTTGACCTTGAAAAAAAACATTATCAATCTAATTGAACTTACTGACTGTAAACCTGGGACTCTCGACAGCTTGACATGCCGTACCCTCATCCTTACATCCTTCATGTAGTGGCGACACAACGAAATAATAAGATCCGGGGCTCCCAAGTAAACTATAGTCGTATATTACTTCGTCAGTAAAGTTCTTCAGACTCAACATCTTGTTCTTAACAATCTCTTGATCGCATGTGCCCTTGCATTCTCCGATGACTTGAATCTGGTAGGAGTCTATCTTGAGTGGCTCTGGAGGCGCCATAATGTGAAGTCTGATGGAGTCAGACAGGATTTCCAGGTAGACAAATGGTTTCCAATTTGATTCCGAAACTTTGCCACCTGTAAAAAAAATACAATAATTTTGAAATTGATTATTGAATTTACAAAAGATGTAAGGTGAAGTCTTGTAATTGCAACTATCTGGTTATTGCAACTAACTTAAATAACTCCTTCTAGGATCACTGTTTTGAACAACGACAGGCGTTCTTCCTTACTAAGAAATACAATATCACGCCTGTCGTTCTTCTATACAGTTATCCTAGAAGGAGTTATTTAAGTTAGTTGCAATAACCAGATAGTTGCAATTACAAGACTTCACCTTAATTAGGTTTAAAATAAAATGGTATCACGAAAGAAATTTAACAACTTACTTAACATCAGAGCTGATGGCACATTGAAATAATATCGTCCCCTATTCACTACATTATCATCTGATGCCTCAAAGTCCAGGATATGGGATTGGCCAACACTGTCCACACTGTCGGGCCAATAGCAGTCGTAGTACAAAACGGATTGGTCATTGATATTGGCTTCATTGGACAGCACTATGTTCCTGCAGTGATTGTTTTTGGCTTCCTCAAACCGGAACTTCATTGCTGAAAGAGATGTTTTTGGTTTTGGATTTCGGTACAAAGTAGGACACATATCATTTTGTAGTAATGAATATGTTAATTTGGTGGTGGATGGTTTTGCACAATGTTTTTTTTAAAACTATTGCTGCAATTATTATTGTTTTAAATACTTAGGTGCAGGCCAGACAGAAGGGACGTAAGACGCGGACGCGTCGGCGTCGCGGCGCCCCTTTAATGAATTTTCAACCAAAATGTATAGAAGCTAAAGAATACTATTAATACTATTATACACAAAGAGATAGAAGGCCACGCCTCGCACGCGATTTTGGTCGAAAATTCATTAATATAGTATGAATTCCCATTACGACATGTCACTTTACAACGCAGTGGAAAACGAAAGCGCACGTGCACGTGCACGTCACGCAAGCGGTGTGGCTGGGCCTTTAAAGGGGCGCCGCGACGCCGACGCGTCCGCGTCTTACGTCTCTTCTCTTCTGTCTGGCCCGCGCCTTATACTTGTACATTATACATATAATGCAAATGGAATTCTGATTATTTGCTAAGAAAAATAACAAACATTTGCATTCTTTACAAAAAAAACATTTTACAAAAAAAAAAACTGGATTCCAAATAATTATTTCACAAAAGTTAACAGGTTTACATTCCTATGTAACTGTTCTTTTCAATTGTATAACGGGCCCCTGGCAATCAGAATTTAACCTAAATAAATATAAAAACAATCTTACTCTTCCATTTAATGTTGCTGAATGTAATGTTAAGTACTGTGTAGCTACGCTTGTAATTAACTGTGTCATTCTTGAACTCTCTTGTCAATATATGCGGCTTCAGCTTTACGCCACCGATATGGGCATTTGATGCTATAGGGCCAAAATTCATGGCCTTGCATTTTTCACTGCTGAAGTATTCTACCGTACAGTAGTCATAATCATTATTGGTAAGGTGGCCCAGAACCTGAAATTGTACACAAAAGATGAGTAGGAATGTTAGTAAGTGCCAAATGGAATCAGAAGGGAAAATGTATATAAATAATATGTGTGGTGGCAGTGAATGCGTTAAAGGCATTAAAAATTTAACTAATTTTATATTTTGGTCTTTACAAGAAATACAGAATCCAGGGTGCATTTTCCTACTTACTTACTTATAGATTATCTGGATAGGAACTTAGCTATTATTAGGTTTTTTAGTTATTATACAAACTAATTTTCAATGTGAACTGTAGTCACACATTGTTTTTTAATAAAAATGACACCTAGTTACAAGTTTTAACTACCTGTCGCGATAGATGTAGATGTAGCATAATATAAATTAGCATTTCGGGTGACTCATGTTACACCCTTCTCCCCTCAAATCATAATAATATAATGACGCAATTGACGTCACATTCAAAATAAGTATGCAATTTATGATAAATTACTGGTTAGGACGGTACACAATAGCGAAGATTACAGTAAATTTAGTAAATAGGTAGCAAACAAGGAAAATCACGTAGAATAAATCGCACTTACGACGTTCTATGTACTAGCACAAAATAATCGACTAGTCGAACAAGGTAGGAAAAATCAATAAACCTAGTTAATAGTAAAATTAACTTTGATTTTATCTTTGCAAGTGGATCTTACCTGAGTAGTACATTTCTGAGTCTGGTTAACACATAAAGGTCCCGAACCAGAAGCATATTGTAATGAATAAACAATCAAAAACAAAAACGCATATCCTGAATTCCACATATTAAACGGTCCAGAAAGCCTGTTTAGGGTAATGGCACGTGTTGTTTTATCATTTCTCCGTTTGACTCAGTTAAACAAGTTTTATATTTCTCATCAGAACCAACTTAAAATAACTAAAAACTTAGTAAAATTGTTTACACCCAGAACCGAAAACTCAATCGCTGCTAACTATAAATACAATATGGCGACTTTTTTTTTAATTTATTGATTTAGAAGAGTGCGTTCCACTTTTGTTTGCTCAACACAGCGTAACATAAAATTTAAAAAGTAAGTGAGAATTTAAAAAAAAATAGATTTGTGGGAAAGATGGACTTGTCGCTTTCTTAAACTTGTTATGAGTAGAAGCTAATATATGGAAGATAATACACAATTCTGAATTTACACAAACGTACGTCTTGCAACAGAAATTATTCTGACCAGGGCCAAAAAACCATGACATGACAGTGACATCTGTCTTATTGACATTAGCTTCATGTCGAATGTCGAATCTTCGACGCCTAATTTTTGGCACAAAATATTAAATTAGAGTTATACTGCTCAACTATTTATTGATCAACCAAGCTAAATGTAATGTTTCTTTAGTGAATCAGATAACTATCACATCGCTACAATGACCGTAAGTTTTGAACTATGTCGTATTTATGAGTAGGTATCTAAAATGTTCACTACAGTTTTTATTTACATCCTACCTATTTAATATTTATTCGTTGTAAAATATCCACATCCTCAATATAATTCTAACTTATGACCTAAAGGTGATCTGGGGCTCCAACCGTATACAACATAATTCATAGAATGCTATTTCACAGACCATTAGCCGGATCTGGTAATAATTAGTTGTTATCAGTATAAAGTGTAGGTTATTTTAACATAGGTTTTTTATCTAAGAGAACTTCCTGTGTATCCTATGTGCTCATTAATTTAATTTAGTATGCAGACCACATTTTAAATTTGTTAAATTTGCAGCTTCCCAGGTATGTCTAACTTTATAAGGTTTAACGGAACTAATGTATTTGTATGTTTTTTATAAAGCATATATTGGTACAAGTTAGAAACTGTGATCATTTAAAAAAAAAACTTATTTTTTATTTTCTGACGCGTCATAATCAATTCTCATCGAACTGGAGTAAAGTAAGTTCCCGTTAAATTTTTGACTATGTTGGATGAGATACAGTTTCTAATTAAATAAATAAGAAATATTAGGGGACAATATCACATCACACAAGTTGATCTAGTCCCAAATTAAGCTTTAGACTTGTACTAAACAATGATAAGTTTAGTTAGAGTAGAGTGAAGAGAAATAAATATTAAAATACCTATACAAGGGCATAGCAAGGCACGGGCAGGGGGGGGCAGCTAGAATATGCAGGAATGCTCACAAACCGTAAAGCTATATTATGCATGCAGCATTTATTTACCTTAGATAATATTCTTGGTTTGTGTACACCTGCCACCATTTAACAAAATCCTAGCTACGCCCTTGTACCTATATAGACAAGATATACCTACTCATGCTGAACTCACAAATACCTGCTCTTACCAGGATTTGAACTCCTGATTGCTAGCTTCGTAGGCAAGGTCGAGGCCAACTAGGGTAATGTGTCATCAATTAACTTATCTAAGGTGAACTGAGAATGTCACATTTTTTGCTGTATTTCAAAAAATAAATAAAATCTGTGTAATGAAATATTTCGTTTGTAATTGTATATGTATATTTTCATGATCAGAGATCGGAATAGGCAGAGCTAATTTGCCTAAACTTGACGCATATTCATTCATGCGTGAATGAGAAGGGAATACATTATTGAATGTACATGCGTCAAGTTTAGGCAAATTAGCTCTGCCTATTCCGATCTCTGTTCATGATACAATAAAAATACGTTAAAGATTAAAATAATGACACAACCACAAAATATTGTTACACGCATGACATAATTAAATATGCCAAAGTTAATTAATTGCCATTTGGGAGGTTTTTTAATATTGAAAGTAGGAATATTTTTACTGTAGGGTAACATTATTTAAATTTCACTGGCCCACACACTATTATTGTGAAATAAGTAAGTACTCAAATTATGAAAGTAAACAAAAACATTTGGTTAACATTTTTTGTCAGTAGCATCTGTTGTCATAAACAATAAAAAGATGTAAAAAAAATATAGTACATCAGATGTC
The DNA here is from genome assembly GCA_948252455.1 of Acleris cristana. NCBI lineage: Eukaryota > Metazoa > Arthropoda > Insecta > Lepidoptera > Tortricidae > Acleris > Acleris cristana. The sequence continues at coordinate 6,088,374 of OX411782.1, read as the reverse complement.
ATCCTCTATAGAGGGTAGATTTAGATGTCATCCTCTGTACAGAGTGATTAGTTATTAAATACTAACCATTTAGGGGGCATAGTAGAGCTCATTTGCAGCAAAAATGGTCATGTAGTGAAATTACATTGTCATTTAAAAAAATACAAAATAGACACAGTTTTAAGAAAAAAAATACACAGGAAAATTTGCTACTCAGAATACTTCATTTTCAATGTTTCGCTCATACCTATGTTCAACAATTGCTATTGACCTAAAGTACTGAAGAATGATTATGATTGTTTAAGAAGAACTAGTTCCTTTCAGTCTGTGACGGGAATTCATTCCTTTTAGTTCTTAGTTCCTGACCGACTCAAGCCTATTGAGATAAAGGGTCTGAAAAGAAACAGGTAAAGGTACCTACTTTCTGCTTTGCCTTTACTTAAAAAAAAACATAATTCTAGCGTTCTGCATTCCAATCGGGCAAGTCAGGTTGTGATAATAAACCTTATCAAATTACAGACATTTCGGTTAATTGGTCATTAAGTAAGTTTTATAGTTCACTTTTAGATTAATGGTGGTTTTAATTGAGTTTCATTTTTGGCAAAGAACTTTTAGCCAAACGAAGACTTTATCTGTGGCCTCTGAGTAATATTCGGTACCCCGAGCATATTTTTTTACTTTAACATAAGTTTGTAAAATTTGTATGGCGATTGGTTGAAACGCACCTTGCCCGTATTTAGTTGCGAAATTTGATAGAAAGTTGACATTGACTTTCGTATCGTCATCGAATACCTAGTAAAGGTGCAGTGTACGTAAAATAATATATAAAAACGTGAGTCTGTTTTAAGGATTCGTGCTACGGTTAGGTTCAGAAGACACAATATTAATTCATTCTGTAGCAGCTTTTTGCTACTAGGCAATTAAATGACACCTCTTGAAGTAATATTCTGTATGTCTCGTATATTGCGTAAAATCTGGCTTATAGAACCGTAGAAAAGTCGTGTTCATTAAATTTATCGCAAATGAAGTTAATTAATTTCGATTTTCCAATTACCTCTAGTCCTCATCAATTAAATTAAGTCGTAAAGCCGTTTTCAATCAAGGAAAAGGTTGTATTTTTTTTTAGGGTTCCGCGCTTAAATATCTTAAGGCTTCGGCACACCAAACGCGTGGCAGCAGCAGCGCGTAGCGTCGCGTGGCGTCAGGGAGTTGTAAAACAACAAAACAAATGGAAACCTGGCACACCGAGACGCGCGTCTCGCGCGCTGCAGACGCGCCGCATACGCGCGTCTCGCGGGGTTTGCCGGAGCCTTTAACGTAGCCCTAATTTGCTGACTCTCTGCTGTCCGTCCGTCCGTCCGTCCGTAAAAGGTCCCTCGTTCGTAAACGGAATAAAGTTACAAACAGGAAATTTAGATATTTTATACAATACGTTGACCTAAAAATGTTATAAAAAGATTTTTAGAGTGGATTTGTTTTTCTAGCTTGTCATTATCAAACGTCATTGTCTAGAACAAACTAACGAATTTGGCGTTCTCGGTCTATCTCAAAAACTACTACTTACTGCAACTTATCTATATTATGTACTTACAAAAATACTATAAACGACGAATACCTACTGAAAGCGCTGATTCTTAGTCCGCTTTCTGCCTTGGTGATAAGCTTGCAGTAAAACGTTCTGCCGGCATAAACGCTGCGCGTTGATTGGTAGATGCCACTAGTTGCCTAGCAACCCATGCCGATACCGTGTTTTTTGCAAGCATACCGACAAGTCGGGAAGCGACCTTAATGTAGGTAGTTTTTATACTGTGAGGAAATAAACAAGACAGCAAAAGCCAGTATATTATATCTGATTCCAATCAATTCCAAATAATCTTTACTTGCTCAGAGGTTTAGGTACGGGTAAGTTTGATGGTAGGTATTTCTTGTTATTCATACTTAGTGGACAACTGCTCCACAATCCACAACACTTATTTTAAGAGTTGAACTATTACTATTATAAGTAGGTATTAACTTGGAAATTAAAAAAATACATCGAACTCTAATAGTACGAGTCCCGACTCGCACTTGACAGTTATTTTTTTTCCAATTGTGTTTCTCAGTCCGGCTTAGGTATTGGATCTATTGTGACTAACATGGATATGGAGAAATCTGTAATGTTTTTAATATTGTAAATAATACTGTTTTAAATTATGTTTATCTGTGTACATATGTCACCTATATGTTTTGATGTCTAGCATTTTTGTGGGCTGATAAATTGTTTTTAATAATGTTGTATCTTATGTCAATATCGATGAATTAATGTTGTATGATAAAACAATATCAAAGTAAACGAAGTACAGTCGCCATCAGATATATTGGAGCGGCCGAGGTACTCAAATATTTCTGAGCAGCAATAAATTTCAATAAATTCTTTACGGTAAATAAGGTCAATAACATCTGAACATCCAATTCGCCACAAATATATGAGCAGTGGTTTTTCAATTAAATCTGAACACACAACGAGACAATAATATCTGAAAGCACAACTCGTCAAAGTTATCTGCACAGACAGGGTGATCATAAATATCTGAACATTTAAGGAAAATATACCTTAAAGCAATAGGCATACAGTTTAAAGGTAATCGTACAGATGTAATGAATTTTCCTTTTACAAAATAATTACGTATACAAAATATAAATCTGCGAAAAGCAACTTCACGGTCTTGTTACAAGAGACACATTTGAATAAAATATTTGGCAATTCACAAAAACGGTAACATACCTAACTGTCATTGCATATAATTCACTGCGTGTCTTTATCAAATGTAAATATGTAATATTGAAGCTGCCAAATGAAAATAGGTACGAATGCTTTGCAATATTTCATCCACTATTGTGTCAGTCGCCATGGCCTAGCGGTTTAGTAATTAGAAATCATAATTATAATACCGTTGCGTCAGGGTTCAAATCCACAATTGTGCTTTTTTTTTGTATTTTATTAAGAATTAATGTTCTTTTTTTTTCTAATTTATTGTTTTTATTTAATGAAAACTGTAAACAAACTTAACATCAACATTTATAGAAACTCGTTAGTTTTCAAAACTACAAAAAAAACAAAACATAGTGAGTTCAAGCCTCCGTACCGCTCAATTTTCTTGATGATTCCGAATAGTTTTTTTTTTTACAAAAAGATGGTCTTTGATTTTGTATAAACGGCCATACATTGCTACTTTAAGGGGTAAAATTGTAATGATCATAGTTCATAGCAAGTAATAAACACTTCATTACACACGTGCAAACTCTTTAGAAGAGTTTCATACTTCAAACTAATACTAGATAATACTCGTACTTTTTCGATTCCGTCGAAGTTGACAACTATCTAGCAATTGTTATCGTCTTGTCATATGTATTCCAGCGTAGTACGTTAAAGAATTTTAAACTGTATGCCTATTGCTTTAAGGTATATATTCCTTAAATGTTCAGATATTTATGATCACCCTGTCTGTGCAGATAACTTTGACGAGTTGTGCTTTCAGATATTATTGTCTCGTTGTGTGTTCAGATTTAATTGAAAAACCACTGCTCATATATTTGTGGCAAATTGGATGTTCAGATGTTATCGACCTTATTTACCGTAAAGAATTTATTGAAATTTATTGCTGCTCAGAAATATTTGAGTACCTCGGCCGCTCCAATATATCTGATGGCGACTGTACGTATAGGTTGGCAAAAATAGATTGGAAAATATCTCTGTACGTACCGTACACACAGTTAATGGCAACATGATCCAATTATTACTCAAAAACTCGCGCTACTAGATAGTATTCACTACTTGAGAATATTGTAGTTTTACCTGGTACGTCGAACTACTTTTTGCCAAGCATTATTCATTCTTGTCCAACAAGGGTTTATCGGATGACTGTTGTCAATTGTCATGCTGAATATAGGGCGCTGTTTTTGATTTGCGTTGCCCGTTTAAGTGAGTACCTTATTTCAGGGAAAATATATCGTTTAGGCTACACTGTATTTTATGTAGTTTCGTCTGTCATCCTAATTTCGCCGATACATTTTTGGCCAAAAATTTAGCGTTTATCTGCTTGCTTTTTAAATGACGAATAAATACTACCTAGACTAGTAACGTAAAATATTGCTCGTCAGGAACACAATTTGCGATCGTATGATTCCGAAGTTACTTTAGATCTGGTCCAAAATAGGTAGTTTCTCCAGACTGTGCCAAGTTACCTACTTGGGGTGTCCCAAACTGGGGTGTTAAAGCTCTTCCTAATTTTGCCGCTAGAGTTTTGGCCAAAAACTAGGGTTTATCTGCTTGCTTTTTTATAAGACGAATAAATACTACCTCGACTAGTAACGTAAAATAATTATCGTCAGGAACACAATTTGCGATCGTATGATTCCGATGTGATCGCACGGTGCGTACCTACTGCCGCTCACTGTCTTCTTGATCATGTAAAGGCCATCTTGCCTTTGCTCTGCCTGAGTTCCTTTGCATCTCGTCCAAAATAGGTAGTTTCTCCAGACTGTGCCAAGTTACTTGGGGTGTCTCAAACTGGGGTGTCACAGCTTTTCTTAATTTCGCCGCTAGAGTTTTGGACAAAAATGTAGTGTTTATCAATAACAATTTGGATCAACAGAACCTAGGTTTCGGTCTCGTCATTAGGTGATTACTGATGAGAGTTTTTTTCATGTTTTTTTGTAAACTTTTTCGCGAGCTTCTCCTGATCTTTTGTATACTTAACCGCAGATAAATTCACGTAAGCTTAGAATTTTTAGATCATTCATCCTTATCATGGCCACGCTGGATCTTTATTTTACTGCTGCAACTCTGTTAAAGGTCAAAGGAACCTACCTACCAACCTTATCAAATGTGTTTTTTCCTTAATTACCCAAGTGTTGCTGTTCATAAAACTGTACGTTGTCGTCGTCCAAAAATATTTTTTCATTAAGTTTTATTGTTCCCTAAATACATTTAATAATTCTGAAAATACTAGTTACTTTAATTTCCCCATTAATAAATTGACGTATATTTTCCTTAGGTTTATGATAGAAAACTAGCAAAAAAATTACGTATCTGACTACTGCATGATTCTCAAGATTCGTCATTGATTTTTAACAAGAAAATTGTTTTTACTTTATTGTTGTTTCTTTGGCCAATTTTCTCTACGAAAATAATACTTCTGGAACATCCTTTAGCAAGATGTGACCAAAGCAGGGGATCATCATTATCATCATCATCATCATCATCATCAGCCAACATAAGTCCACTGCTGGACATAGGCCTCTTCCATAGCACTGACTGAGTTCGGTCTTCAGCTCTTCTTCTCCAGTAACAGTAGCAGGGGATGCGCTTCATAAATGTAGTAAGCCGCTTGGTGATATTCAGCTCGTATATGTGATGTTGGGAGCTAAAGGATACTCGTACAACCGATGTCTGTGATCGGTGTCTTTATTAATGTCTGATGGTACAAGTGATGGTAGTATGCAAATGGTATGAGAGATGCACAAGTGTGTGCGACTCACACTACATATAGTTATCGGCTCATAGCTTTTACTCGTATAGGTATAAAAAGTCTGTTTAATAAATTATCAATATTGAAAAACGATGTATATGAACACCTTTAATAGGTATATCTACGCTGTTTACACATAATACATGATATGCCATGTTTTCTTAGGTTCAAGCAAAATTTTAATGAAAGTTTAATAATTTATCGATTGGATGCACAACTGTTCAAATACTTACTTACGGTTGCTTACGTACATCGTGATGTATTTTCCTTGAATTTTTTTCATGTGTGTCAAAAGGCATCCACGTTTGCAATGTCGAATACTGCATAATATTTATAATAATATTATTGTCTTACGATTTATCAGCAGCAAAGTGCTTGCAATACTCGTGTGATTATGTTTATTATACTGTATTATATTATATGTTTTCTGGTAAGGTATATGTAACAGATAAAATTAACAAATGTTCCCGTAGTTCAAAATAATTTTAACAGTTGGCCTAAATTTTGGCCTTTGGGCGTTGGGCTTTTCTTATTTATGTCTTTATGTTGAAGTTTTAACACAATGACGTTTTCTTATTTCTACCTTTCAATTGCTTAAGAAAATATGTAAAGGTTTTTTATCTCCTAACTGACAAAAAGTAACGGTTAACAATTGAACCGAGTTTGTCTTTAATTCTGACAAAAGCCGTGTGCTGTCTCATTTTTTAGTCTTATTGGTCCTTCGAATATTGTTATTTGATTAAAACATCCATACAAACATGATTATCTGTAATTAAAGACTAGAGTTTATTGTTGCCCGTTACTTTAATATTTGTTTATTAATATCAGTATGTCAATTACATAAAAACTATACCCCGATTATTACAAGTTGTATTTAGTTAATCGATCGGTTGGTGAATTTTAAAAGCGCAATCGCAGATTTTTTGAAGATGACATTGATCGATAATCTCTGAAACAACAAATGGTATCTTCAATTGATCTTGTTGATCAACAAAATACTTACTTCTGCAGTAACACAACACTTTTAACTAGGGTTGTCGACATTCTGCAATATCTGCTATTTTTACTCCTGCTTAGTGAACAAATGTTCTACAGATAAATGATTTTTATTTTATATGTTACATATTGGTCAAATTGAGTTTTCTAAAATACTTACTTACTTATTGTTTTTTTTTACATTTTTATAGCAACTGACAACCCTAACTACACACGCACTTAATAAACAAACAATTTACACCTGTGTTTGTGACTAAATATATGCCTAAATACTAACGTAACACTGTGGTCTGTGTATGTGTATATGCGATAACATTTTCAGTGTCGGTGGCGGTCCGTTAGCACAGATGCGTCCAACCGCTGTTTAAATTAACCTCTTTAAAGTGCGCTTTCGTAAGTGTGTTCACGTCAAAATGGAACGTCACGGATCGCAATTTAAAAAAGTTTTACATTTTTTTAAATAATATTTTGCTCTGAATGGAAGGTTAATTTGATACCTAATACCCCTGCCACACACTTGGCGAATGGCTTGGGAAGTAGGGCGAAAAAGAGGCTGAGACGTAGCCACGTTACTCGTCATGCCGCTCGTCTTCTTCCTCTCTATGCCTACTGCTCCAGGTTTTGTCGGTTTTTTGGTCGCGAGTCAAAGGACCTAGTGCGAAGCGTCGCGTTGCGAATAATTGCGCGAGTAAAGCAGTGTGTGGGAAGAGAGGGCAACATCGCGGCAGCCCGAGGAGCAGAGTTATGAACAGTGCGAGGAGTATTAGGCAATGTGGCAGGGGTAACATTAGTATATATTTTTTTGTAACCACCGCTGTAGCCCTAAATAAGATAGGTATTTAAAATGCAGGTTCATTTGGAAGGGAATTGGGAAGGTTTCCTTTTAAACTCCAGAGACGGCTCTGGCCGTCATCTGAAAGTCGTGCAACCGACGCCACGACGGCTACACCCGTCACGAGCTTAAGATTAAAAGAGACTTAGTTTCATAACAATAAGGTGTAATTTGCGTAGCACAGCAAACATGTTTGGCATGTGAGTGACACATTGTGTTCGACGTAAGGCGTTCAAAAGGTTAATAATAAGTAAAAAGTTTTGCTTTCTCATCTCAACCCAGATTATTAGTCTGAAACTTCTACAGTAATATTGTAATGATTAGTTTTCGGTAAACCGTCGGTTACACCCTGTATGATAAATAACAAATTTTTATGGCAATTGAAATAAAATAAAATAAAGGTTATTATGATTTGATATTGAATGAGTTATCAGCTTTGTAATATGGTTCTCTGGGATTAATAGAGTTTTAAATTGACCGTACTTAAGGCGACACGGGGTGGTCAACGCCTTTCCTGTGTTCTTTTTTTTCTGTGTAAGTTTATGGTGGTGCAAAATATATATTTTTACAGCTTTTTTGTTACTTTGGTGTGTCTAGTAAATGTATGGCAATTTGAAATTAAAATAACATTGAGAAGATCAAGTAGACACAAGAAAATAAAAAAGAATTGTACATAAAATAAATAAAGTATGCAGCCAGCACCAGCTGAGTTTGCTTCTTGAGCTGTAGGTTATACTTATAATAACCGTAATAATTGTGTCTTGTAGCAATAAATTCATTCAAACTGTTATCTATCTTAAGTTTGAAAAACTTTTGCCCGCAATTTCGTTTGTTCTTAATTTTCATTTGTCCAAATATCATTTTTCTTTGAAACCGTTTCACTTTCCTGGATTGTTATAAAACTCACCTAACCTTACCTACAGGTTCTGTAGGTATATCTCTTGAAACATTTTGAAAAGTTAATGGGTATATAGTTTTCGGAAATATTTAAACCTCGGACAAACTGTTTCGTTTGTCGCGGACATAAGTTTTTCGAAACATCGATAGGTTACCCATTCAAATTTATTACAAAAAAAAACCTGCATAACGTATGGAAAGGCGTTTTGATACCCCGTCGCCTTAACAATAGCTAATTGGTATTTTGTCAACCATAGTCAGGACGTTGAAACACTAAATGACCCAGAAACATTTATGATTATGAGACTAGCCTTGTATAGTCAATTGCCAGTATACACGAACCATTCGAACAATTCAGTCCAGTTAAAGTGCGACTTTTATGCGGTATGTCATTAATATCTATGCTGATATATGATATATTTAATACTTCGACCGACATGCCGGTTTATATTTACATAATGCTTGTTTGTGACGCCCATTTTCTCCTCCCGTAACTGAATCGTTATCAGGACCCGTATTATGGTCACCTTTATCGCGGTGGATAAAGTATCCGTCACTCTCGCGCTTAGATAGTGGTCAGAAAGTGACAGATGTTTTATGCACATCGATAAACACGACCAAAATAGACCTGCAGAGAAGGACTACGGTAACCAGTAGGTACCTACTTTATTTTTAATTTTGTGCCAAGGCCGGCTTCACGTACGGCGGAATTCCTATCCAATCTTACTGACATAAGTACATAACCCATTTGCTCCGTTGCCCTCTTCGTTCATATATATTTCATAAATAGTGTAGTAAAAATAATAGTTCTGTTTAGTAGCTATAGTGAAGAGTCCTGAAATGTTCCAGACTGTGAAAGAAACAGCGCTATAGCAGTTACATATCCCCGTCCCGGTCAATGCCTTGAAAGCACATTAAGTATAATGTTTTAGGTACTACAGACGCTAGAAATATTTTACTGTAGTGAAATATTTATAAAATACTTTGCAGTTTTACAAATTCCTTAGACGCTATGGGTACCTACTTACAGGGTATTTAAGCTTTCACTTTATTATGACAACAAACGCATACGACATTTTATGATGCGATAATTTCAATGATAAAGACAAGTGTTATAATGTTATATTTACTCATGAACTAATAAATAATAAATCTTAGATAAAATCGTTATAGGTACTTATATCCCTTGTTTAATAATCTTAGAATTGCAGTTGGCAAACTCCTTTTCATACTTGTTGTGCAGTCTAATATTTATCTTTACAGCCAAACGCGTATTTGAATACACAGACCTTATTATCAGTGCTTAGAAGCGTGGAAATATTCTTGACGTTTTGTTTTTGTGAATACCTAATTTCGTATTTATGACTTGGCATGTACAAAATATTTTTACTTACAGATGATTATTATTATTTTGTATTTTTATGTTTTTTTTTTAATTCGTAAATACCTAGTCGGTCAATAAGTTATGTTACAAAAGTAGAGTCAAATAAAACTAACATGTGCTATTTTTTTAATTTCAAAATATATAAAAATTAAAAGCTTAATTAATCTACGTTTTGAAGAACAAATAATCGTTCTACATAGTGGCCACAATTTCCGATACGATCTTTTGACATTCACAGCCGGCGTCTATAAAATTACGCTCGACGTTACTGCAAATTTCACTTCTTGAAAATGCTTATGCTAGTCTTTGGAACTTTTTTTGTTTAATATTGTTAAAAGACCAGGACCTCTATTCAAGACGGTAAAAACTATATCGTTTTTGATCTGTTATCGTATTGTCACCGTTTTTATAGCTCTTATTTACTTAACAGTAATGGCGTCTGACGTCATAACAATACCATAACAGGTCAACTACGATATAGTTTTTACCGCCGCCGGGAATAGAGGCGCAGAATTATGTTTCTCAACGAGATTCAGTTCCAGCGTATGAATGTTGGTGTGTTTTCGTATTACTGAAAACTGATGTGAAATATTTAGTGAGACACAAAGATTGACCTGTGTACAAGCGAATCATTCGTTGCTTGGAATACATTTGTGTCTGAATTTAAAAATAAAAGTTTGTTCAATATGTCACGTCAGGAGAATTCTTAGAAAGGTTGTGGCCATTATCAGTATCATCGTCGTGCGTGATTGTACCATGATATTTGGTAATACTTTTTTTTAATACCCCCAGCTAACACTCTCATTAAAGATGATAAAAAAAATATATAAATACTCAATCAACCTGCATAAAGTTATACCTAGTATGGAAAGGTGTTGCTAATAAATGGATTTTAACGTGATAAGTTCTTATTATCTTAATTACTTTTAATATAACGTTTAACAAACACTTCAAGTTACCTGTTACAGTCGATGATTCATTTAATATGTCGATACTTGCTTATTTATTGTTTATTATATCGATATTTTCTACGAAACCATGCACAAATGCATATTATATTATTTTTTATTGACAAGCCGTAATTTATGAAGATTCCCCGAAATAAAGGCTACTCGTGATGTAGAAGTTGTTTACTTCAATTTACTTCCTTACAATCTCAGTTACTTTATTAAGAGTTTAAATTTATCTTTGAATTTGAGGTTGTATGTAGGTATGTATTTGTGTTTGTTCCTTTTAACCTCGTTTTACATGAAACTATGCAACAATAAAATATTATCATGTGTCCCTAAATATTTGTATGCATCCTTTATTACTGAAATTCATCCGTATTTTGGTGACAGAATTTCCCATAGGTACAATTATTTTTTTAGAAATGCTTTCCTAAGGTAATTTTCGCGTAGCGGCAACGGTTCCATAAGTAAAGATGGTAGAAGGTTTTTTTAATAGGTACCTACTTATTAGAAAGTTAATCAGGTATAGATTAAACTTTTTGAACTGAGCTCTTCCTCTTACCTGTAAACACAATGGTCATTGTATCTATACAATCCTATTATCTGATTTTGATCTCGAAACCGCCAACAAGTTACTTTACGTAAAAGTTTAGAAGTACATTGCGTGAATGTTGAATTTTCAACCTTATTCCTTGTTGAGTAGGTTTTAAATGGCCTAAAAGAAAATAGCGCATGGTGTCCTGTAGTCTTTATCTACAGAGTAAGTTCTTGTCGAGTGTCGGGCGGTTGTAAAATGCAAAAAAAAATGCTTTCCATTATTCTATTACTGTATTTTTTAGTCTATTGTCTAAAGAAATAGAGTCGATAATCCATGTTAACATTGTTAACCTTCGAAGACGGTTATAATCTGCTTTTACTACGAACTCGTTGTCCTAATTTGTGGTTAACTACACAATGGCTTTGTATTCTTAAGTGGATAAGCTCAGTTAAAAAAGTTTAAACTATAATTTGCATTGTATACTTTAACATTTCTTATTATATCACAGAAAAATAGGTCGATGATACAACTATAAACTACAATAGTAATTATGTTAAAACGCTAACAGCATCCGTAGCAGCTGCCCTTCCTTCCAATGATAACAAACATTGGCATTGTTTTGCGGAATAACTTTAATATTTAAAAAATGCAAGCTTTAAAATACCCGACTGTTGCTAACCAACTTTAAATTGGTAAATTTTTGGCTATAAGCTAGGTATAAATAAAAAAAGTACGTCACGGAAAAATATAACAAAAATAGTTTTGAAATATGCAGATTGCGGTCTTTCATATGACACCCCGCTTGCTATAATCAAATAACTTTCATTTTCCCCATTCTAGACTCCTTTTCATTTATTTTTTTTACTAATGCTTTTGTACAACTACTATGCCAAATTTCAAGTTGATAGCATTTTTAGATACTCAGAAAAACTGCTGTGAAATACAGACAGTGTATGTCTGTCTGTATTTCACAGCAGTTTTTCTTTTCAGACAGAGAGACAGACAGACAGACAACGAAGTCTCACCATAAGGGTTCCTTTTTTACCATTTTGATACGGTACCGTACAAAAGCAACCGAACTCTTGTCTTAAAAAAAACTCATACGCTGCTCTTGGTTTTTTTTTATAGTTTATAATAATTTATTAAATGTTTTACTTAAAGTAACCGCTAAACAACTAACGTAACACTTGAGAAATACTTTGTTATTCCACTCCGTTTCAGGTCTTTTAAAGGACTTCTAGTTAGAACGAATAAATAATCCTTTTAAATACTTAGTTCATTTGTTAGTTTTTTTTTTATATTCACGCAGCCTTCATTGTAATTCAAAGATTAATTTATACCTACTAACAACAAGTTTATCAGCGTGGTCGAGATATTTTATGGACACTTTTTCCTCCTTCCTCGTGCGACAATGCGTACCGTAGGTAAATAAATTAAACTAAAGGAATGATTATTAAAGTTTTCAGTATCGTGTGCCTTTATTAAATTTATACAACGCTGAAGCGTTCAGCAAACGCGACGTAACGCTCATTGCGTGAACACACTTGCGCCAAATAACCTCCGTTCAAAATTAAAAAGAAAAATGTGATTGCGCGAAGTTAAGTTTTTTTTATCGACAAGTGAAGTGATTTTTCTACTCTATAACTAGACTGACCAAGGTCATAAAACATACAGCTTTTAATTCGGGAAGCCGAATTAAAAAAAGTGTTTTGAACGTTGGTTAAAATGACAGTTTACGTTCCTCTGACACCAATACAGGCGGAAGGGAGGGTGATGGGTCGACGATTTGTGCTAACGTTGGTGATTGGGATATCTGCCGGATTTAGTTTCGCGTACATACTATTAACATCGACCGGATTCACCCGAGACGTTGCTTGGTCCACACCCTACAGGTAACTAAACTATTTTCTTAGCATGCAGCATGTGCCTGTGTAGCCCGCCTTATGCATCTTGTTCTGCGAGCTAGGAAGTTGATGTGTGGGTCCGCTTTATGTGTAAACAATTAATGAGGAGTTATTTTACGTTATTTTTGTTATTTTGTTGCATCACATCGCTTTACGGCTGCAAACTGCAAATGTCATTGCAATGTTTTGTCCTTTTAGCGGTGACCATTAGATAAAAAAACACTGTTCTGTTGAATTTGAAAGCTATTTTTCCGGGCTCTATCGCCCTGGGGCCCTTTGCATATAAAATAAATAGCATATCATATAACGATTAACTGATAAAATCAAATAGTTTTAATTAAAGTTAGTAGTCCTAAAAAATATTTTAGAAGTGTGTTAAATCGTATAGCATAAATATTTTTTAGAACTTATACTGTTAATTATAAGTAACAGGTCCGAACTAAACTACGAAGTTATTAACATTATTATACCATTCCAAACGCTAAATTTGGACTGCAGTTCCTTTTAGCATACTGGCTACTGCCATGGTGTATGTAATGTATAAAAAAAACACGCGGTATAATATTTTCCCGCTTTTATTTGTAAATGCACGCGGAATTCTTTGTTTTCAAATTATTCTTTTTAAAATTTTAAACGGGAGGAAAAATACATAAAAACAGTATATTTTCTACGGAAAATTTTACAGTTAAACCAAGTGATCTTCGCATGGATAAATTTATGTGACGCAGTCGCAATTATTGTTGTTACGTCTGACAAAGATTTTTCTTACATAAGAGACACAACCTGGCATAACTTACGCCAACGAACGATTGTAAGTTTTATATTACAACATAGCTATGCCCTTCAAAAATATTACGAATTTTTGCAATCCTTTATGTTGCCTTAACCCTTAATTCGGAAGAGACTTCGATAACGTAAAATTACAAATTTTATCAAATAAGTTGATTAATAGAACCTTCAGGAGTACAGAAAAAATATTTTAAAAAATCTAGTGTTTTTAGATTCTGAGAAAAACTATGTCCGTCACACCGGACGCGGATATTATATATGTCCGCCGTGCCGGACAATGCCAAATTATTAGATGTAAAAAAAAACATAAAAAAGGAAGAAAATTTTAAAATAACGATACTTAGGTACTTATATTATTTATGTTGTATGAAAACTATGAAACCGTAATTGACAGTTTTGTGTGTGAACTTTGTAATACTTTTTTGATCCTTGGATATTAATATTTATTTTTTTGTTCAAAGAATCATTAATATCTTGCATGGTACTTCAAATCTGCATGCCGGATTTTAATTTTGTACCTCGTTATTATGTTGAGAAGTATTTTAAATATCAAGGCATCATAATAGTGATGAAAAAAAAATGTTGGTAATAAAGCAAATTAACGCAACTAATTTTTTACATCAAACGATTGATTAGAAGTTAGTTCCGTAGGATTATGTCCGCCGTTTGTATGTATAATTAAAGTGTATTGTGCAAAAACGTTAATCATACTAGATAAATAACTGACTCTGAGGGAGGGATATTTTATGACTCATTTTCGTCAGCAGGAGCTTCACGTGCCTCAGACTTTGCATGTCATTTGTGTAAAAAAAATGCAGTATGGTCCCACACCATTCGCTGGTTGACAGGAAATGAAAAATCTAAGCGCAGATTTCAGTACACACATACAAATATTCATATTTTGAAAAAAAAAAAATTAAACCAAAATTGTACACAAATAGTTGTGTACAATTTTGCCAAAGTCCGCCATGGCGAACAACCAGTAATATACTCGTATATTAGTAATTGAATCTATGGCGTTGTCCGGTGCGGCGGACAAAACATTCAGCGGAAGTTTGAAATAAGAAAAAATAGTAAAATGCACTAGTATTAAACCTTCATGTTTCAATAATATAATGTTGTTTATTGTTTCGATACAAACACACATGCCTTTATAGTAAAAAACAAAAGATAAACGCATTTATTCTTCAATAAAATCAGTTGACGCCCGACCTGGTGTCATTTAGTTGGATAACTCCGATGTTTAGGTTTTTAATGCTTCAATATTATTTTTCTACCAAAAACACATATTTAAATATCTATCGATTTTCATATAGCAAGAGAAAGAAATATGACGTAGTAAAGTGATAGATATTTTTCACTTCTCATGCTCTTAAAATGTTACTTTAGTCTCTACACATCGGGACTAAAACTCCTTATTAATATCTAGGTTTTTTTTTTAATTTAATTTGGAAACCCCTTAACAGCCAATCACGGTATTTGTGAATGTTGAATTATCGCCATTTTCATTGATTGTGTATGGACCATTTTTAGGCTGTAGAAATAACCTCAAAATGAAAACGGCGCAAAAATATTTAAAAAATAACGATTAATTTAGTGAAACACGATTAATGATTACGAATATGAATCTATTTAAATATATTACGGATAATTTTATTTTATTAGGCATGGTCCAACAAATGGTTTTCAAGTTTATATCTGTTGGCTAAATATGCAAGCATTTGTGTCACTTTGTAAAGTATCACTTACCGCAATGATTAAAGAAACAACCGCGAAACAAATTTGTCAGAAACTTTGTTACAGTCATATTTGCTAAATATTGTAACGTCGTTTTTTTTCCTCGCATTCAAAGTGAAAAGTAGAGTGTTTAACGCGAGACTAAACAACCATAGTGACACTCGAAATATAGCCACTCTCGCTCGCTGGCTCGCTCGCGTGGCTAAAAATCTCGTGTCATTACCCATGGCTTGTTTTAGTCTCTTGTTGAAAAATCTACTATTTAAATGAGTTGTCCGTCCCACCGGGCAAAATCAAATTAAGGGTTAAAATTGATCTAGTAATATAGAAAACAGATTTGTTCATTCTTTCATTTGTATTTTTATGGCGGGGCGCCAGTTGCAAAATCAATTATTGCATAGAAACCGCCTTATATCCGACGTGCCCTCGCCTGGTGGCATTATGCTATATACATCTTAAGTCGGATCCACATGCTTGGTATTTGCCGCAAACACTGCGGGATGCAACTAGATGTTAGAGTGAGCACGGTGTATTTCCATTTCACTCTAACGTATAGTTGCGTCCTGCAGTGTTTGTGGCAAACATCAAGCATGTGGATCCGCCTTTACGCATGTGTTTGTTTGTTGTTGCTCGCCGCTCGTCGTCACGTATCGTGGTCAAGCTATATCACGTGGTTAGGTTAGGTTAGCTTCATATCAGCAAACTGATTTTATTATATTGTAGAATAATTATTAAATAATCACTCAAAGCTCATTTATATAAATAAAAACCGGGCAAGAGTATGTCGGACCATGCTCAGTGTAGGGTTCCGAAGCTGTTACTACAAACACAAAAAAGTGCACCAGCAAAAGAGCGTATCTTCATGGTGCTTGCGTCGTTTTGTTGAGAAGCGCAGTTTTTCGGCAATAACTCAAAAACGGTATATCCGATCACGTTGTGAATATTTTTTGTTTAGTGTTTATTAAGTTACCTTTTCTTCATATTTTTAGGTACGGTTTAAAATATAAGGGGAAGGACACAATTTATGAAACTTTCGGAGCGATTATTTCCGAAAATATGTTTTTCATCTGTTACATTTATGGAGTGCCCCCCCCTAAAAATATTTACCTTTGTTATTTAACTAGCAAACTAAGTAGCGACTTCTACAAGACACCTATAAAGACGCTCCTATACTAAATATACCTACACATAGGTATGAGGGACAACCCTGAAAATCTTAGTCTTCCTTTTTTTGTACATATTGCGTGTATGACTATTTGCATACCTATTGCACGTTTTGCGTATTGTACATTTTGCTCCGAAGCGACCTATACTACATCCAAATTTCATCAATGTACCTCTTGTAGTTTTCGAGTAAAATGCCTGTGACATACGGACGGACATGACGAAACTATAAGGTTTCCGTTTTTGCCATTTTGGCTACGGAACCCTAAAAATGAATCGCCGGAATGTATGTACGCACATAATTCCGAACAACTGCACCAAATTAGATAATATTTTTTTTGTTATGTTCGCTATTGTCAGGACAAGGATTGTGTGACAGAAAAATAATAAAAATACACCAGGGTAGTGATTCTCTCAAAGCAAAGGTGAGCAAACGCAGGAGTGAATGTCCAAGCGGCGAGTTTAAGTAGTCCCGTCAGAGCGAGCAAAACACATTTTAGCGCGTGCATTCTCAATTAGGCAGCCTTATACGTTCGAGAAGCCATGCTGCCAAATTGAATACACGCGCTGAAATGTGTTTTGTTCGCTTTGACGGGACTACTTAAACTCGTCGCTTGGACATTCACTCCTGCGTTCGCTCACCTTTGCTTTTGAAAGAATCACTGCCCAGGAACGTCGGAAAATTTGCATCGTGGGCGAAGCCGATGGCATGGCGGGTCACTAGTTTTGTATAATAGTCAACGCTAGCCTACTCTAGTACACGCTACGCAACACTAGTCTTTTCTTTGTACCACGTCTAATAATATGGACACAAAAATTTACAAAATATGTAAACACGACTCTACTGCAAGGCAATAAGGTTGTTAATATGTTTCTGAAACATTGTTAATGTATATATATTTATAGACGTGATCGTACAGACACAAACTATGTTTGCTATGCTTTAATGAATACTTGTACTTTATTAACTCCCGCGATAGTTAGGTCGTTTCCTATCGTTTCACAACAATACTTTGTACAAATACGTGCCTGCTTGTATTGGAACTGCTTGCAGTAGTTCTACACAAAACAAACGGCTGGCGACTATGTAAATCGTTATCTATATATATAAAAGGCAAAACTGACTGACTTATATTATTATATATATATATATCAACGCACAGCCGAAACTACTGTACCTAGAGACTTGAAATTTGGTAAAGGGGTTGCTTTCATGATGTAAGTGAGCACTAAGAAAGGATTTTCCGAAAATCGACCCCCAACGGGAGGAAGTAGGGGGAGTAGCGGGAAACTAATTCTACGCCTACGAAGTCGCGGGCGTCCTCTAGAAAACGAAATCGAAACATCACAAATGACCTCTATTATCCTTCTTTTTCGTTTGATATTCAAAGTCATAACCATTCCTCGATCAATCAATCAATCGATCAATGTTAAACGTTATTTTGTGAGAGCACGACACTATATACTCGTCATCATACTCATCATACAATACTTGTTAGTCATTTGAAAATATAAAATCATGTTTACTTATTCTAAACAAAAATCTATTGTCTCATTCACTGTCTATTGTTCTATTTTTATCAAATATACTGAATTTTCAGTTCTAATTTGATATTTCTTTGATATAGATGTTTATCTAAAAAAGAAACGCCTGCAGTATAAATCATCTTCTGCCGTAAATTCAAGATATATTTACTGAGTGTTTACATGCGAATTCTAATCTGTTTTGGAAGAGTACCTACCGTAAAACGGAGTGAGTAGGGACACAACCTAAAATGAAGCATACATGTTACTAATTATAAGACTGAAATTATTTCCAATAGACGTAACGTTTTTGTCAATTTAATACTTGATCTTATTTGTAACTAGCGACCCGCCCTCGCTTCGCTTCGGTTAATATCAGTTAAAATAACCCAAGTTCATCTGGAATAATACACTTTTTAAATGGTGAAAGAATTTTTAGAAAGGTGCATTTGCATAGAGGTTGTTTTACGACGATTTTCGAAGACGTCCTATCTGACACTTTTAGCGAAGTTGAGTTTTTCATTCCGTTATATTTAAAATTCTATGGGTATCAATTAACCGGTCAGCAAAATATTCTCATTTTGGTGAACAGAAATATGTATTTGGTCAGCCAAAATAGCTAGTTGGTAAGCAACTTATGGTTAGCAAACATTTATAAATCTGTCAGCAATTAATGACATATTGGGCTGCTCTAAATTATTTTGGTCAGCAAATTAAATATTTGAGCTGCATTGAACGACCCACAGATAATTAAATTTTGGTAAGCAATCAGAAGGTAAGCAAAATAATTCATTTTGTCCAGCAGAAAAAAGGAAGCAATAAAATCAAATTGGTCATCAACAAAATGGGCGCAACTATTACAAAGTTCATTCAAATATACTCTCTTTTTTTGTAAATTATTCAATTTATATAGAATTATTCCTCTAGGGCACACTTTCCTCGCAGATACACCCTTGAAAAAAGTTCGCCTTTATTCCTTATAGATCCCCTTTTTAAATACCAATGCAGTGTTTCCTAATAGATACACTTTTGGGTACAGTTGTGTACACAAAGGTGTAATTAACAAATTTACTGCCTTGCCGGCAACACACACATCCCAAACCCACCATCAAATTTACAAATTTAACAGAGTCGACGGAGCTCCGCTCACGCGGATATTTCTGTATTTTTGTTCTGGCCCTCCGGGCCTGATATAAAAACGAACCTAACCTAACCTACCTCATATTTATGATACAAATTTTGGTTAATCTAGGGTGTGATTGTGATAGAAATTTGTGTGACAAAACTTAACTTGTAAACACTGCTGACTTTTCAAACTAAACGCAATCCACTTCTAACTATAATTATTATAGATGACCATTATTTTAATATGCATACCTCTTAATTAAACTGCTTACAGACATGTTTTCTCTGCTGACCAATTGTAAAATCTTGCTGCCCAAATAATTATTTTGCAGCTCGACTGTTTATTAGGCAGACAAATGACATAAAAAGCTGATCGAAATTGTTTAAAATGTTACCCGTTTATAAATTGTTTGCTGAACAAAGAGTTGTAGCCCGATTTTTATTTATTGCCACCCAAATCTTTTTATGCTGCCCAAATGAATTAATTGCTGATTTTTTTTGCTGATCAATTTTAATAACGGCTGACCATTTAATTACTTCCCAAATTCTATTCAAATCATTACTGTCAGTTATCCCAGAATCTCTCTATATATACAATGTTTACAGTTGACTTTTCATTGCACAATACATTTTTTTTGCCTGGAATTGACGCGCGAAAGGGCTACATACAGCTGTCCATGGGAAAAACACTCGACGCTGAGGTCTAAGGCCGCAACTTTGAATGTTTGACCTTGTGACTTGTTAATTGTCGTTGAAAACGATAAGTTTACGGGAAATTGCAGGCGTTTAAACTGGAAAGGTAGATCCGTTGGTATTAATGGAATCCGGGGAAATAAAACGACTTCTCCAGCCGCATGTCCAGTCAGTATTGTGCACTTTATTATGAATTTTTAAAGATGTTACTTGCACCTTTACAACACAATATTAAAATAAGATAAATGGTGTTTTATCCCTTAAATCCACATAATTAAATAAAAAACACTAACTCTCGTTGATAACGTTTTTATTTACGCCACCCAGGCTATGTCAAAAGCATAAGAGTAAAATTTACCTATGATATTTT
The DNA here is from genome assembly GCA_948252455.1 of Acleris cristana. Lineage (NCBI taxonomy): Eukaryota > Metazoa > Arthropoda > Insecta > Lepidoptera > Tortricidae > Acleris > Acleris cristana. The sequence continues at coordinate 6,067,982 of OX411782.1, read as the reverse complement.
TTTACGGTTACCTAATGATTCGCCGATAATTATTACGCAGATTGTATCGTTTCGCAGAAAGCTAATTTCTGCTGAAACCTTATTATTTCCGGATTATTTTTTGGTGGTTATAGCGGCAGCAGAAATACATCATCTGTGAAAATTTAAACAGTCTAGCTATCACGGTTCATGAGATACAGCCTGGTGACAGATAGGCAGACAGATAGACAGACAGACGGACAGGTGGAGTCTTAGTAATAGCCTAGGGTCCCGTTTTTACCCTTTGGGTACGGAACCATTAAAAGGAAAAACAACATAAAAATAACTTTTAATGAAAACCTAAACTCAATCTAACTACCTACCCATTTCCCGAATTTAATAATCTGAAAAAAGTAACAGGAGAGCTCCGGTGCATGTCTGATCGCTTCAAATTTTTTGTTAAGTACCTACTTTAGGGCGAACCGCGGCAGCCAGCGGCAGCGCTGCAGCGGCCCGGGCGCCCGGCCAACCGTTTCGATAACACAGATTTGGGTTGCGCGTAATTTTGAATCTGCTATATCTTCTAAAGTATTTACTTAATTAATATAGTAAGGATCATTTTTATCTGCATTAAATGCCCAAGGTAACTAACGTATTTATCTGGATAAGGATAAATACGGAATCGGAGAAAATAGCTTCGCAAATAACCCAAGACTTTTTAATAAAATTTTAAAGTTAAAAATGGTTACTGTGAGTTAACCTTAGGAGATAGACATATGCCATCGCGGACTTTTCTGTAGGTTTTTTGAAGAACTACAATTCTTTAGTGACAGTATTATTTTGATATATCTTTTAAGGTTTAGCCAGCGTAAGCTATGTAAGCGCCCGAAAATTGATTTTTTGACGACTTGGTGAGAAAACATTGAGTTTTCTCAACTATATTAAAACTTAATTAGATTAAAATGTGCATATAAACCTTCCTCTTGAATCACTCTATCTATTAAAAAAAACCGCATCAAAATCCGTTGCGTAGTTTTAAAGATCTAAGCATACATAGGGACAGACAGACAGACAGCGGGAAGCGACTTTGTTTTATATACTACTAGCTTCTGCCCGCGACTTCGTCCGCGTAGAATTAGTAATTTTGCCATCCCACGGTAACACTGATTTATTTCGGGATTCAAGGTAGCCTATATGCAGTGTATAGGGTGACGGCACCAATGATGGACACTTTCAGCTGACCGACACCAGTAATGGACACTTCTCTCTTAATTCAAATTCCATACGGTCCTAAATCGATTGTTGCAAAACAAATGAATAACCCTTATCTTCTGTACAATAAGAATCAAGTGTCCATCATTGGTCCTTTCCATTAAAAAGATAAAGATAAAAAAAGATAAAAGATGTTTATTCAGTAAGTAGGCCGCACGGGCACTTTTACACGTCAATAATCTACCAGCGCTTCGCAAGAGACCACTGCTGAGAAGAAACGCCGCAAGAAACTCAACAGTCAGTCGTTTTTTAAACATTTCTTATGATATGATATTATACAACGAAAAATAAAACTTAACCTAGTATTATATAAAACAATGAATGTAACAAAAATACGTCTATATATATCATGCGTAGTTGAGCAGGAAAATGTGTCAAAACTCAAAATTTCTACAAGAACTCATAAATAGTAAATATAAGAAATAAATAAAAATTAAAAATTATACTTACCTATGACGGTGCAAAACAACACATAATTAGTTTCGATACATTCCCCTACAGAAACCGTGTCCCCTAGACAATACACAATGTTTATATATTGGTATGATTAGGTTATTATTAAGATATTTAGGTGTTTAATTTAGGCCAAGCATTTTTATCTGTTAGATAGTCTTCGACCCTATAGTAAGCTTTAGACATCAACGACTTTTTCAAGTAATTTTTAAGTACTGGAAATGGTAACTTTAAAACTTCGTCAGGTAATTTATTATAGAAATGAATGCATTGACCTACAAATGATTTATATACCTTACGGACACGAAATTTTTTAATAGCAATTTTATTCTTATTTCTTGTATTCAAATTATGTATGTCACAATTCTTAATAAAAGAGTCTTGATTTTTAATGACATAAATAATATTCTCATAAATAAATTGTGATGCTACTGTCAAAATATTAATTTCTTTAAATAATAATCTTAAGGAATCACGGGAGTTTAGGTTATATATAGAACGAATGGCTCTTTTTTGTAACACGAAAATAGTTTGTATGTCAGCAGCTTTTCCCCAAACAAGAATACCGTACGACATAACACTATGAAAATAACTATAATAAACTAAGCGAGCTGTCTCAACATTGGTAAGTTGTCTAATTTTCCTAACAGCATAAGCTGCCGAACTTAATTTACCTGCTAGTACTGCTAAATGGGGACTCCATTGCAAGTTTTTGTCTATAGTTATTCCTAAGAAAAGTGCCTTATCCACCATTTCCAAACACTCATCATTTAGAAAAATACTAGATTCTACCGGTCTAACATTAGGCAAAGCGAACCTAACACATTTAGTTTTCTTAGCATTAAGTAGCAAATTGTTACTAGTAAACCAATTAAGTACTTTACCTAGCGTCGCGTTTAACCTACTATAATCAACGGATTTTCGGTCTACCTTGAAGATCAATGATGTATCATCAGCAAATAGCACAATATCGCAAAGGCTAACTACCGCGGGTGGTAAGTCATTTATATAAACGAGAAATAAGAAAGGACCTAATATAGAGCCCTGTGGCACACCCAGTTTAACAGCCGCTCCAATGGACATTGTTTGGTTTACAACAACCGTTTGTGTTCTATCACTAAGATATGAAGACATAAGATTTAGAGAATTATTTGACAGACCATAATGTTCTAATTTTAATATAAGAGTCGCGTGATCTACACAATCAAAAGCTTTGGAAAGGTCACAAAAAATTCCTATTGCATCACAAGATGTCTCCCAAATATTGTATATATATTTAATGAGTATAGATGCTGCATCAGTTGTGGATCGTCCTCTGGTGAAGCCGAACTGATTACTGTTAAGCAGTTTATTTCTATTGAAGTGACCTAACATATCTTTTAACATTAACTTCTCAAAAACTTTACTTAAAACAGGTAGAATAGAAATGGGTCGGAAATTCGTTAAATCACTCCTCTCGCCTGATTTAAAAAGTGGTAGGACTTTACTATATTTCATAAGATTTGGAAAGACCCCCTCTAAAATGCAATTATTGTAGATTAAAGCTAAGTGAGGTGCAATTATATCTATGACATGGTGGATGACTTTAACTGACGTTCCCCATAAATCCTCCGTTTTTTTCAAACTGAGCGATTTAAATGCCTTAATAATAGAAACTGAATCTACGTGGGTAAAATCAAAGCTTATATTACATTTAGTCACATTAGCACAAAGTAATTTTTGAGCTCCAATCGCAGATGATTGAAGACATTTCGTGGTATTAATGGCTATGGTGGAGAAAAAATCTTCGAACGCTAAGGCCACGTCTTTATTTGATGTGATTTGTTTGTCACCCTTGTTTAGGGTGATTTGATTATCGCGAGTTTTTGTATTACCCGTTTCTCTATTTATAATTTTCCACACAGTTTTTACCTTATTGTCAGAAGCTTTGAGTTTAAGACTTAAGAAATTTGACTTAGCAGTTAAGCAAACTTGCTTAAAGGTCCTCGAATAATTCTTAACGTAAACTACGAAGTCATCGTTCTTGTTCTCCTCTCTCTCTCTATATAGTTCATAAAGCCTATTTCTACTTCTATGAATGCCTACAGTAGCCCATTCACTAAACTTGGTTTTTGACCCAGAAACAGTTTTCATCTTGAAATTGTTATTAAACTGGTGAAGAATTACACCGAACAAATCATTATAAATACTATTAGAATCCTTATGTGAAAAGGATAACCCACAGATATTACTCTGAACTTTATTTTTAAATAAATCCAAACGATTACTGGTTATGGGTCTGTATGTTATTGTCTGTGGTTCTTGATGAACATCATTTAAAAAAGAAGCCTTTTGGCCACTATGATCAGAATTAAAGCAATTAAATATTTCCTTATCCAAACATTCGCAATTACAAAAAATATTGTCTAAACAGGTTGCACTTGAAACACCTATCCGTGTAGGTTCAAAGAACAAATTATCTAAGTTAAAAGATTTAAATAAACTTAAGATTTTAATAGTATTATTTGACGATTCAAGTAAGTTAACATTAAAGTCTCCACAAACAATAACATGCTTTTGGGTTTTAGATGCTAATTTTAACACATTTTCCATACTGGATTCAAATGTGCTGAAATCAGCCGATGGTGGTCTGTAAACACAAATAATTATGTAATTTTCTAGTTCTACGCTAGAAATTTCTACAAGCCTTTCTATCGATAGCCTAACAATATCTTTCCTTTCTTTTGATTTTACTGTACTTTTAACAATTATTAAAGAACCACCATGAATGGCGGATTTTCTGGCAAAAAAATACTGGTTCCGTCACCCTAAGCAAACTCTATTCTAAATTATATCCAACCAAATTCGTCTATCCGTTTTAGCGAAGAAGTAACAAACTCACGCACGCATAACCGTTCGCATTGATATTATATGTAGGATAGGATGTAAATAGGTACATCCAGCACACACACTCCGGCCGAAATCATAGTCGATAAAAATACCCTCGGTGCGTGAGTCCGACTCGCACTTGACCGGTTTTTAGTATTTGACGCTTGCGTATTTTACCGTTATAACGATACAATAAAAAAAATGGTTCGCAGTTTTTTTTAATCTTAATTTTGTATAGAATAATACAAACTGACAATATCCCAAAAAAAGCAAGTAGGACGAAGTTCTTCGATGAATGAGCGCGAGCGGGCTTTGCCGCTCCAATTTACACCCCAGGCGTCCGCGACACGCTGCGAAGAACTTTGTCACTGTAGGTATATTATACTTTCATGTATAAACTAAAGTCGCACAATTTCACACTGAACAAATTTTACGATTTAGATGTTAATGCGTAATGTATATTATAGTAGATTAGATGTGCCCAATTAGTTTTTAATTCTAAAGTTGAATAGGTAATAAAGAAAAGTTAGGGTATTTAATTTTTTACATGTTTAATTTTCGGTACTGGGTGGTCAAGAAATAACTTAACCTTACTAAGCCTATTCGGATTCTGGATGGTCAAAAAAAAACTTTGCCCTAACCTAACCAACTGTACTTACTCCCAGTACATTATAGCTATTATCATAGCTCATAGCTATTAGTTTATTTAACTTCGATACATCCTCTATCCCCCATTTCAACTACTTAGGACTATTTTTTCAACATCGCCAAAAGTTTTTTTTTAATAACACCAATTTTAACGTTTATAACTAACTAATGACGAACTCTCATATAGAATTCTACATCCCCCTTTTATCCCTTAGGGGTAGTTTTTCCAAAATCGCTGTAAGCTATAAATTTTATTTTTATTAGTATATACCAATTTTCACGTATGTTTTTGAAGGCGGTTTTTTGTTTTTTAAAACATTTATTTTACTTTTGACTTTTTAGAGATCATAATAAGCTTATGTTCCTAGTCCCACTTCGTAGTTGACATGAAACTTTAAGACATTTTACGATCGCCGCCAGCAACGCCGCGGGGAAGTCATAGTCATATTTAAACAATTAAATGTCCTTCGTTGTAGTCGCTCAACTATCTTAATCGAGATATCTTATCACCACCCTTGAAAAAAGTATCGTTGAGGAGTTCCGGTGGCCATAAACTGTGGTCTTCATCATCAGTGCCATTTCACCAAATGATAATGCATGCAAATCTGAATGCATATGCTAAATTTGTTACTAAAAATACTAAAATCGCTATATGTTTGCCTACAATATTTGAAGGGTTCCCTCAATTCCTCACTGATCCCCTTAAAAATTTACCATTTAGGGTTAATAATATGAGCAGGATTAGTAGGATACTCGTATTAGTAGGATTAGTGGATAATAGCTTCTAGTCTTCGTCCGCTTAGATTTCAATTATAGTTATTCCCTCGGGAACTTTTAAATTTTCCGGGATGAAAAGTAGCCTATGTGTTATTCCAGGGTATAAGCTATCTCCATTCCAAATTTCATCCAAATCCGTCCAGCCGTTGCAGCGTGAAGAGGTAACAAACACACACACACACACACACACACAAACTTTCGCATTTATAATATTAGTAGGATATATATGTAGTGATAGTGACAAGTTATGACTTATTTTAGGGTGTGTCCCTACTCACCCCTTAATTCCTACACACCCCGTTTTACGGTAATTTTAAAAGCAGTTTAAGATAAACAAATAAACAAAGATGGTGGTTCATCCTTTAGCATACCAGTTGTTTGCCGTTGCAAAACGACTTAATATAACTAAGAGTCATCAACCGAATTCGAGTTTCCCCGTCCTTACAATGCTACTTTCAGCTTGCCTGTAAGTATTACGATAGCTAAACAGACTATAAGGTAAATTACCTACTGGCGGGCTGCGTATTGTCCTTATCTATTTTTATTAATTATGTGGAGACACAACTCAATTAGGGGGTTATTATGACGGCTATGCAGTTCATTTAACGGCGAGCGTGAAGGACATAACTATAGCAATTATATAGCTCTGGGGGGTTATAATGACATAGCTTTGCAGTTCATTTTTCGGACAGCGTAAAGGACAGAGCTATAGCAGTTACATAGCTCTCCTTTTCTCTTAGCGTAAACTGAACTGCATTAGTTAAGTCATAATAAACCCCCACATCACAAATAATAAGGGCGTTTTTGCATCGCACCGATTCGTATAGGCTCTCTGCAGGGCCCTTATCATTTACCGAACCAAGTGTAAAAAAGGTTGTTAGACGAGCGTCAACTCTAAAAAAAAGTGATACAAAAAGGACATTGCTTATTATCATTCATTTTTGCATCACGTGCTATTTATTTAACCATAAATAATAAGTGTAAGTAAAAGCATTCATGTAAAATCTCGCTTGTTTACCTACATATTTGTTAAAAAGCCTTGCTTTAGTAAAAACTTTAAACGCAAAAAGTACGTCCACGTATTCATATTTGTAAAAGCTTGACCTTTTTTTATTGTACTTATTTCCATTTTAAGCCTTTGACCATCAATAGCTGTGTTTTCAATGTTTATGGCACTTTCCCCACCGCCGAGGAAGAGCGAGAAGCTAGTAGAGCCAGCGATCAACTATTAATATATGTCTCTTTTATTGACACGGGATCTAATATATCTTTTGTTCGTAACTAGGTATATTAAAGCAAAATAAATTCGTCGGTCTTAGGTAGGGTTCGAACGTACATCTAAGTGGTAATGCGCCGGCTAATGCAGGCGCATTACCACTTATGCCACCAAGACCCTACTTAAGATCCACGAAATTAGTGATCGCTTGCTTTTTCATACTCGAACCTCGAAGGGTATGCTGTAGTACGCCATCTATGGTTGTTTATTAACAACGACACTCATGTTTCAAATTGCATTGAAATGAGCATGACAATGCGCCACCTCATTCTAAAGATTTAGGGCTGATTTTTCAATCTCCAGATAACACCATCTGTCAGGTAAATTGTAGCTCTGTCCTTTTTGTATAAGAAAGATAAGGACAGAGCTACAATTTACCTGGCATGTAGTGTTATCTGGAGATTGAAAAATCAGCCTTTAATATAGTTCACAGACATTTCTGTTCAATTAAAAATCTTTTGTTTTTTTTGACCTAGAAAATAGTCCATAGCTAATCGCTTTATCGCCACAAGGAACAATAACAACGACAAAAGCCTAGTATAACTAGAATTTATATGTTACTAGCGACCCGCCCTCGCTTCGCTTCGGTTTATTTGAGTTTTCTGTAACACCCGTACAATAAACCAGCATTTATTATACATAAAAACCTTCCTCTTGTATCACTCTATCTATTAAAAAAAACTGCATCAAAATCCGTTGCGTAGTTTTAAAGATCTAAGCATACATAGGGACAGACAGACAGACAGCGGGAAGCGACTTTGTTTTATACTATGTAGTGATTTTTATACTGGTAAAATGGTAAAACCTGTTTTTTTGTTTTAAGTTTTATTCCGGATGAATTGCTTGGCTCGATTTCGTTCGATGTTTCATGCTTTGGATGTAAGCTGCTTGTTAAGTGTAAAATGTTATGGCGTATTTGTTTTTTTTTATATGGAAATGTATTGTATGTCATGTGTGGAATATTATTACCTCAGTTTTTTTTTTATTAATGTTATATGTCTTTATTTCTAATTTGGCAAGGTTTTAATATCGAAGTTTGATGACTATTTTAACAATTCCTGTTCAAACCACACAGTCGCTAATTCCTGTTCCAAATAATTTACAAATCCATATGGTAACAAATAAAACACATATTACATTATTATATTTTCTTAAGCTTAAACTTTTTCCAGAGATTCCATGCGCGATATAGAGAAGCACCCAATCATGGCAGTTCAACAACATGGAAGTGAAGAGCCAGCTCATAGGGACGAAGATAGATCCGTGGCTGATGACTTGGCGAAGAAAGTGAGGGTGCTGTGTTGGGTGATGACGCAGCCAAATAACCATGAGAAGAAGGCGCAGCATGTTAAAGCCACGTGGGGGAAACGGTGTAATAAGCTACTTTTCATGAGCACGGTGGAAGGTTGGTCAAAACTAAAACGATGGGTGAAAGGCTATACAGGGTATTCGGCAGAAGGTTGGACAAACTTCAGGGATTAACTCTGTAGGTCATACTCATCAACTTTTATTGTAGGACCAACATCCAAATCGCGAAAAATAAACAGCTGTTCCATACAAACTTTGACAGCTAAACAGCCGAAATGTATGGAACAGCTGTTTTTTTTTCACGATTTGTATGTTGGTCCCATAATAATAGTTGATGCGTATGACCTACAGAGTTAGTCCCTGAAGTTTGTCCAATCTTCTACCGAACACCCTGTATATTGAGTTTTATTTATATTAGATACAAGTAAATTTTACTGATTCTGGAAATGTGGGATCGAAATAAGGAGATTAAGGAGAATTAAGTAATGAAGATTTATTTTATTTAGAATAATCTATTTCTACCAAATCTCTACTCAAAAACTGTACATCTATCACCGTTGCCATATTAAAAACCAGAGAGCCGTTCATTCCGTTCCCATTCATTCTATCCCTTCACTCCCGCTCATACATCTCATTCATTCTTCAAACATTCGAATAAGGCTCGTCTCACAATCCTAAACTCAGTATATGTAAAAATGTCGCTTAAAACAAAGAGCCTTTTATCCCTCTCGAAATTTTGACAAAGTGGAATAAATATAATTATTTTGCCGTATCCCAAATTTCAGATGAAAAACTGCCCTCGATCAAGCTGCCTGTTGATGAAGGACGTGATTTCCTCTGGGCGAAGACAAAAGAAGCTTTCAGATACGTCTACGAGCACCACAGAAGAGATGCCGATTGGTTCATGAAGGCAGACGATGACACGTGAGTTTTGCAGCTAATGAAAATTAATATATGGGTACACTCTTGGGTACAATTCGATAAACACGAATTTCAGGATTCCGATCTCCGAAATCTCCGAATCATTACAATTCCGAATTTTAGTTTCACAAAGCCTCACAATCACGTTTTTTTTAAATTCCGAATAAATAAGAAAATAAACATTTCCGACTTATTAAAATCCCGAAAAATATTTTTCCGAATAGGTATCACAATCCCGACAAAAAGGAAAAACTAATTTTGGAATTGATTATTCCTATTCCAGATCCCGAATATTCATTATTCCGAAATTTTAGCCACCGGAATTCTCTAAGACTTTCTATTTCAAATAAGCGCCTGATAAAATATTGTATAATACTTTGTATTAGAGCTGAAAGAACAACAGACCTTTTTTTCGCATTAGGTAGTTCCTTTTGCAAAGGAACAAAAGCGAAGAAAAAGTAGCAGTAGTACCTTCAGTTTTTGCAAAGGAACAAAGGCGAAATAGAAACCGCAGTACGTCCTCCATCTCTTGTGAAGGAACTAGTGCAAAAAAAAAACCGCAATAGTTCATTCGAATAATCCGGGTGGGGGGAGGCGCGAGATGCCATCTTGAATTGAAGGTGCCAAAATTCCTTAATTTTTAAATATTTCCTCAACAATTGTCTCTACGGGGGTCCGTGTGGTTGCTGGGTTAGAATAGTGCCACTCCATGTCTTCCCGTGGATGTCGTAAGAGGCGACTAAGGGAATGGCTTGTAGTACTGTTAGGCGATAGGCTTGCAACCTGTCACTAATACACTGGTCCACATCTTAGCCTATTTGTGCAAAATGTGGTTACAGAATTATCAACAAGTTTTTAGAGTAGTAGTTCTGTAGCTCTGCCTACCCAATTCTGGGATTACAGGCGTGAAGGTTTGTATGTATGTATGTAAATGTCTCTACGACAAAAGTGCCTATAAAAGGTATAAACAAGACAAAATAAATGCACAGTTTGTGCAGTGCATACAAAAATTTATTTTTCTAAATATGTCTAACAAAATAGTCCAAAAAATTATATGCTCCACCTTTTGAGAAGCAAAGAACTATTGTTGAAACCTAATGGGTTATTAGCTCACTCCGTAAATTGTTTGCCTGTCTCTTTGCGAGCAATTCTCGTCTTGACGCTGGCTCTAAACAAACACCATCCATACCTCACTGTCCTTCGGAAGTCGTGCAGACCTTGCAAATTATCGACCGATAACCATTAACTCCATACTCTGCAAAGTTATGGAAAGGGTACTTAACAGCAAGCTGCTGGCATACCTTGAAAAAAATGATCTTCTCAGTGACCGTCAATATGGGTTTCGCCGGGGACGGTCGATTGGGGATCTTCTTGTGTACGTCAGGCACTGCCGGGGTGAAGCTATCGAGAAACCCGGCGAAGCACTTACTGTGGCGCTGGACATCTCGAAGGCTTTTAATAGGGTCTGGCACGCTTGTTTGTTGAGCAAGCTTCCAGCCTATGGCATCCCTGCTGGGTTCTGTAGCTGGATATCCGATTTCTTGAATGGGCGGTCAATCAGAGTGGTAATTGACGGATGCTCTTCTGACCTTATGGCTATTGACGACGGAGTACCTCAAGGGTATGTTCTCTTAGCGACCCTATTCCTGCTACGCATTAACCTTTGACCTTCTTCAACCGGGTATCGTTGGGTATGCAGATAACAGCACAGTCACGGAGTGATACTTATCCAGTGCAGAAGCCAGCGCAGTAGACGTTAGTTCCTTCGTACGTTCTTTGAGAGAGGCCATGGTAGAGCGAACAGTTCTAACTTTAAATCTTGTCTCCCAGTAGGGTGAGAACAATTTGGTCCGTTTCAACGCCACCAAAACACAGGCGTGTCTATTCACAGCCAAAAGGAGTCAGTTCAGCTTGACCCCTACTTTCCAAGGTACAACTTTACCTATTACTGACTGTATCGAACTTCTCGGCATGGAGTTGACGTCCAATCTCAATTTTGATGCCACCATCGAGCACAATGCACAAACCGCTAAATAAGGTCAAGCGGTACTTACGATTGGACAGCTTTTATCTCTCTACAAGGCTCAGGTCCGACCATACATGGAGTACTGCAGTCACCTCTGGGATGGTTCACCTAAATAACAACTTGCCACACTTGACTTGGTGGAACGCAGAGTTAAGAGACCCATCGGCCGCGATTACCCTCTAAAAGCTAAGCTTCGCAGCCTAGCTCACCGCCGTAAAGTTGCCTGCTTGTCGTAAAGTTGTTGGGGAGTGTGCACAAGAGCTCCACGAGCTAATACCGCCGTCGCCTTACCATCGGACTTCCAGACGTACTGCGTGATTCCATCCGTATCTGGTTGGAATTCCGCCTCTTCGAACGAAGCTCTTTGCATCATCATTTATAATTCATAGGTACTGCAAAAGAGTAGAATGCGCTTCCGACGTCTGTATTTGCGAGTGCATAACGGGTTCGCTTAAAGTAATGACTAATGAGAATTACAATTTTGTATTTTTATTTTATTAAATCACTTGTTAGGGTTATGTAGCTTTTTATTATATTTAAATAAACTAAAACCAGTATGATAATCAATCATTACAATATAGCAAAAGGTCCCCATCCCCCCCCCCATCTTCAATTTTTCGTAGCTTTCTTCTTACAGTTTTCATCATAGTACGTTGGACAACATCTATATTTTAATTTTTTAGTTTATTATTTGTTTTTGTACCCTGCGCTTCAACTGAGTCAGTCAGTGATTTCGCTTCCCGCCCATCACTGTGGCTTTGTTACCAAAAAATCCTCCATTGGTCGAGCTATACGGACGTCCGGACGAGATTATGTAAGCAACATCCGTGGGACCCGTATTTTGTAATTGTACTGTAGGCTTATTTATTATTTTATTACTTTATAGTTATCATCATCATCATCATTCTCCTGCCCTTATCCCAACTTATTTGGGGTCGGCGCAACATGTCTTTTTCTTTCATATTTCTCTATTTGTCGTCATCTTGGTAGTCATTACTTTATGCTTATATTTGTATATTAATACGTTATTAATAAAATACTACAATAATTTATTAGTATACAAAATATATATTGAGCATTAATTACATGCTTACGGCTTTGTTGAACTTTTTACTTTGCCTTATACAGGGTGTTCGGCAGAAGGTTCGACAAACTTCAGGGATTACTCTGTAGTCATACTCATCAACTTTTATTATGGGGCCAACATCCAAATCGCGAAAAAAAAACCAACTGTTCCATACATTTTGGCTGTTTAGCTTTCAAAGTTTGTATAATATAAATAATAAAATAATTTCAAATTACAATATTCTTATCCTTTATTTACCTGAACGAACAAAATTATTATTATTAATTTATTACATAATTCACATCAAACAATAATTATTTCAAGAGCTTAAATAATCATTTTCATCATCGTCGGAGGTAAAATCATCACGGCCTTCGTCTTCACTATTAATGATAATCATCGACATGCACTATACACTACGATAACACCATGACACCATGAAAGGATGAAATATGAATAACAATTTACCATTAAAGTTAGTGACGATACTTAAAAAATAAGAATATAATAGTGTTATTATAACCGTTAACGACGCGTGCGATTCCTAGAGCCAGTCGCGCCACGACAGCACAGCCAATCAGCGACGACCGCAAGCATACGATTCACGTATCAGTGCTATGTGTCCACGTTCTAATATAACCATTTTTCATCGCGGTATCAAATCGTTACGAAATTTTGCAGTCGGTCCTCCAACTATAGGGATAGCACAGGCGAGACCAATTGAAATTGGGGTGCTCTGATTCGGTTTTTGGCACCTAAACAACACAGGATATGAGTTTATTGAAACTTACATATCGCGTCATTTTGTTAATACGTCATTATGTCATTCGCTAGCATTAAGTAGTAATTTACTAAATTTGGTTAACCGATACAATTGAATAAAGAGGTCGTTTTCTGAATTTGGCTTTCGAAGATAATATAGGTGGTCGTCATATTTGTTGTAAAATTATTATAATTTTCTTTCACTAAAGTTGAAGTTAAAATACAATCGTTTTAACTATTAATTCAATTATTGATATACTTTATTTCCAGTTATGTGGTGGTCGAGAATCTGCGTTACATGTTGTCAGAATACGACAGCGAGGAACCTATTTACTTCGGATGTCGGTTTAAGCCGTTTACACCACAGGTAAATTAAATATTATGTTACAGCTTTTAATTCTTTTTTCTGCTCAGGCGTGTTTTTTGTGGCACTTGGAAGGTTATCGGGCTCGCAGGTCACCTGGTAGTACGTGCTCTACGGCCCATGCACATTTTGCAATCTCATGCTCATCTTTGCTCAATTATTTTCCAACCCTAAGACTAAAGATATGGAATGCCTCTATGCTATAGTCTATTCAACAGCTGTCACACGGAGGAGGACACTGCTGCTCGGCGGTAAGATAAAGGCGTACGATGGCATTAACGCATACCACCCAGGTCCGGGGGGACTCGGAATGGTTATGTGGGACTCGGAATGGTTATGTGGGACTAACCAACCGAGGGCGGCTGGAATAGCCTCTAAAAACCCAGCGGTAAACCATCTGCATCCTTCTGGGAGGTGCCACGCGACCACGAACTAGCGCATTTTGCTGTTGCAACTCGAGGCCAGCGAACACCAAAGTCGCCAAGGCACCCTCAGAAAGCCCTATGATATTTTATCCTATACATTGTAAGGAATATGCTAGTTCGATCTGAATCAGTAATTCAGTAAGAGTATGCAGCTTTACGATGGAATATCCAAGGGCCTTATTCTACTTTGTCTCTCCACGTATTGCTATCGTATTGTGCTTGGTCAAAGGTCTTGGTCAAGGCGATCCTCTCGTAGCCATCTAAATATGTTTGTGTTAATTAAACGTTCATTTCGTCTTTGTCGCACTACTGGGTAAAAACCTCTCTTAATTAATTTATCAATCAAATCTATCAATACATTTTCAACGACAAGAATATTTCGAAAAGTAAAATATTATGACAACCAGTTATCTCTCGTTGTATTTTTACCGAAAGTGCTTTTCCTCAAAAAAGAAGAAGAGAGAGAAGTTATACTCAGTTTTATGTAAGGATCATTTTTTTGTTTATGGACGCAATATGTTTAAAAAATGATTTAAAACTATCTGAGACAGTTTTAAATACGCTGCAAACGCCATTCATAAAGGTTAATGTACATAAAATATGAAATTTAAAAAAAAAAATAAGCTGTTTGATATTATACATCACAGCTCGAACATGGTTTTAAAAAATAAAATAACTTGCATTGTACAGTAGGTAATGTGTCTGTTGGCCTGAAACTTAACTTCCCGTGCTGTTTTTGCAACAGTAAAATGAACATTTCCGAGCATATTGGAGAAAAAGTCATGATTTCCAGGGCTACATGAGCGGAGGAGCAGGCTACGTGCTGAGCAGGGCGGCGTTAGATCGCTTTGTGAACCAAGGTCTGCCGTCCCCGCACTTGTGTAAAGCTAGCGATACTGGCGCGGAAGACGCAGAGATGGGTAAGCTTTATTATAACACGCCTGCCCGCTACAGTCCGCGTAGATTTCGACTATCGTTACTCCCACGGGAACTTCTAATTTACCAGGATGAAAAGTAGCCTAGGTATCCAGGGTATAAGCTATCTCCATTCCAAATTTGATTCAAACCCGTCCAGCTGTTGCAGCGCGAAGGAGTATCAAACGAACACACTATATTATCTTCTTATCTCATCTTATCTTACAGATGGGCCCTTTCGGATACACTTCGACCTCTTTAAGATCTTTAAATTTTGTGCAATTACCCTCTTACACACTCAGTTGTTTGAATGTGCAGGTTTCCTCACGATGTGTTTTACTCTATCGTAAGAGCATCGGATAATGAACATAGGTTAGAAAAACTCATTGGTAAATGTGACCGCGAGGCCTTACGATAACGAGACCCTCTAGCTCTAGGCCACCGACGCTCTAACTAAGAGCTTTCTTTCGCACTCATAATGTTAGTAGGATTAGTAGGATAAAATAATATTTCCACATTAGTTATTTCTTTTGAGCACTTCTCCATTCGATTTCCGCATTAAATTTAAATTTAATTTTTTTAATTTAGTTTTTACTCAAATAATTAAGTAACCGGATAGTGACAAATTTTCACAAATGGGTGACACTGTAGTGTAGTTTTGTTACATACGACGTTATTTCGTTCAATTTGTTTGTTTTTAAAACGATCATTGTTCTAACGGTATTATTGAATAGTTATAACACTGACATCATTTCTCTTTTATACTATCTCTAATTAATGAAAACTTATTGTCTGCTGCGGTTTTTCAAGGGTTTTTAACACTTTTTGTAGTCATTCATGAATCATGATTGAAATTGAATAAAGAGGGGGGAAAGTTGCGAACGGTCAGTAAGGGCAGCATCTTTCATCTTGAATATGCTCTTAAGAGACCTTTACTAACTTTTTAAGTGAAGAGAATCGAGATTCACAGTGTTGATAAAATGTACAGTCAGCTAGAAAATGGACCGATTTGAGTTTTTTTTTATGCCAATCTTGCTGGAGGTCTACCCACGCTGCATCTTTCGGCACGCAGACGCCACTCGAGAACACGTCGCCCCCCTCGGCTATCTGTTCTGCATACGATGTACCCCGCCCACTGCTACTAGACAAATTGGATTTAGATTAAAAGTGCTCAGAAATGAAGTGAATTATATTTTGCATCTGTGCTTTATGAAGCTAGACTGTGTATAGGTTTTTTTTGTAAATGTGGTCCCTGGCATTTTTGCGAATTTTGAAGTATTACCTTTTCAACAAAAAAGGATTATCGAAATCACTTCACAAAATGAACAAACATGGTTGAACATACTTTAAAAAACGCGTCGTATTTTATTGATAACCTCCTTTTTGAAGTCTGTTAAAAAGGATCTGAATGCTGAAGTCTCGAAGAATAATTTATTTGTTTCAATATCGATATTAATTGTTTATTTAAATATAAATAATGCAAAAGCAAACAAAAAATCTGATTTGCCCAAAGGTCAACTGGTAGAGAATGCCATGCCATTAGGCATTAAGTTCACCTTTTGTACTCTAATTTGTATTTTTGTGCAATAAAGATTAAATAAATACATAAATAAATAAGCAGCTCAAAGCTGATGCATGCGTATCATTGTCCTTTTGTGTTATTGTATAGTTTGAGAGTCTATAAAAACCCTTTTAAAATCTTTTATCGTAGACTCTTAGTTTGTCGAAGTAAACATGAAATGGTTAAAAGGTTAAAAACATTTGTTCTTAGGTATTTGCCTAGACCGTATCGGCGTGAAGGCGATGGATACCCGGGATAGCCTCAACCGCGGTCGCTTCTTCCCGTTCATGCCTCGGGATCATCTCTTCCCGACCAAAGACAAGAGTTATTGGTACTGGAAGTACATCTTCTATCCCACCGATGAGGTAAGAATGAAAGTGAAAAAAATACACTCAGGTTCACTTTGTCCAAATTCCCATTTCTTCCACATTCTCATCTCGTCCACATTCCCGACTCGTCCACATACCAATCCCAATTGTCCACTTCCTATGTCGTCCATATTCCCAACTTAAACTCATTCCCAACTCGTCCGCATCCCCAATAAGTCTACATTCCCAACTCGTCCTCATTCCCAACTCGTGTGCAACCTAACTTAGGACTGTAGGGCTGTTCGATATCCATTCGATCACTCGGTTGTTCACTAGTTGTTGGGGAATGTGGACGAGATAAGAATGTGGAAAAGATGGGAATGTGAACGAAATGGGAATGAAGACGCAATGGGAATGTAGACGAGACGGGAATGTGGACGAGATGGGACTGCGGACGAGAAGGGAATGTGGCCGAGATGAGAATATGGACGAGATAAGAATATGGACAAAGTGAACCTGAGCAAAAAAATATACTCGTACATTTATTTACTCAGGCATTAAGATTTTTATGGATGTTTTAAAGAAGAAAACAAAATTATTCAAAGTTATTTCACATAGAGTGAAAGTAAAAATATTTAACAACATAATTATATAACATACTAGAGGACGCCCGCGACTTCGTACGCGTAGAATTAGTTTCCCGCTACTCCCCCCATTTCTTCCCGTTGGAGGTCGATTTTCGGAAAATCCTTTCTTTGCTCACTTACATCATGAAAGGAACCCCTGTACCAAATTTCAAGTTTCTAGGTACAGTAATTTGGGCTGTGCGTTGATATGTCAGTCAGTCAGTTTTGCCTTTTATATATATAGATTAGTTTTGTAGAATAAAATCATGCCAGTTATACCAGACAGAGTGCGGATGAATAGGTTCTGACGCAGCATGTGTTGTGACATGAGATCACATTGCTGTTTCTTGGATCGTTTTCTTGTTGAGGAAATAAATCTGTTATGAGTTTTTTTCTAATAGAGGTATTATTCAACCGTAAAAACTAACTTACTTTATAGAAGACAAAAAATATATTATTTTGAACTTAGTTTAATTTTAGTATCATTATGACTTCTCATTCGGTTCTAAACTTTGTTTGAAGTTTCGAGTCTGTAATTCATCGGAAATTCTGGAACAAGAGAAATTTATACGAAAAAGACGGACAAGAAAGTAACTTTATACATTTACAAATCCAGTGCCGAAATACGAAGGTTTGTAATAATGTGAATCATTTTTCTTCATTTACAGGGTCTTGATTGCTGTTCAGATCACGCAGTTTCTTTTCACTATGTGAACCCTCAAGATATGTACGTAATTGATTATTTAATTTACCATCTTAGGCCATACGGTATTCGGTACGGCGTGGACATGAAAACAGTAGGAAGTAATGAAACTAAAGCCCTAGGTACTAGTTAAACCTTTTGACCTGATTGGAATCGAAATCAGCCACTTGTAAATGTAAACCATGTTTTCACTTGTCTTAATTATATGACAATATCATGACATAACCATCAATAGAACTTGTGGAGAATTTAACAAACCTTGTAGTCAATTTCTCAATGAAAAAAAAAATCCTAAATATTTTATTCAATTAAAAGTTTAAAATGGTTTTTCACTTGACCTAATTACGACATAATGTTATGACATTTTCGTTTCGTTTAAACTCTGCAATTGTCTATAATGGCTGACTAGCTAGTGCTGGCCGCATTATAAACTAAGTTCTGAACAATAAGTAAGTTTTTAAATCACATGACATGACATTGTGCTTGGGCATCACAAAATAAAACGTGATAGATGACACGTCTGACTCTGGTAATTAATCTAGTGTAGTAGTTTCCTATAGTGAATTCATCAAATCATAAACAATATCAATATACAGGGTGTCTTAAAAACCTTTCAACATATTTGGCGGGGTAATAGTTCGCACGATTCTGATCACGGGGGTATGGTTCATTTTTGTTTCAGTTAAAGTAAAAAAAAAAGAAGGTTTAATTATATTCATTTTGTTACTTGATGTATCGCAGCCGATATCTTGACCTTGACATTTTGACGTTGATTACTATACTACTCCAAACGCTCGTAGTAACTAACGTCAGAATTCCAAGTTCAAGGTCAATGACCATACCTACGTTGTTTACATGGTATGTAAACAAACAGTTCGCTCCATGTAAACAAAAATAAGTTAACATTTTAAAAAATAATGGTAACTTTTAGTGCAACTTACTGTATTTTTATTTTTGGAATTTGAACACTAGCTGGTTTTAAATGTGAAATCACTAGATCTCTTGTTCGAATGCTTTGCCAAGACTGATCATATCGTCCATCTTATATTAGGTACTGTCGAAATCTAACCATTTACCATTGTTTTCTGCTCTAAAGTGGCAAATATAACTGGTTTACAGCAAAAATTATTACGACTAAAATATCTGAAAATAACATAATTTAACAATGACATCTAATGACAGCCATAAATTCATAGACAGACATCTAAAAGTTCGGATAGACATGGATTGAACGATCAGAGGCCCTACTTTGAAAATCGAAGTTCGAAGTTAAGGTAGCTCCATCCCTGTCACTCGTCATTTGTGACTAAATCGAAAGAAAGGGATGGAGCGAACGTAACTTCGATCTTCGATTTTCAAAGTAGGGCCTCTGATTAGTGCTCTCCGTATTGATCCGTAATGCAAAACATTTAGTCGATGGATATAAAGGCCGTCGCATAATTGATTATAATTATTTATGATGTCACACACTTACCATAGAGAAATAAATACCAACCTTTCCCAGGCCATGGATTCGACAATCTTACGTAGTACAGCGCGATAGCTCTTAGAAGGTGCTTCGGGTTTGTACTTCTCTCTCACTCGCTCTTAATAAGAGCGTATGGTAGCGAGTGAGAGAAAAGTTCAAACCCGAAGAACCTTCTAAATGCTCACAGGCTGTACATATTTTGCACAATTAGGCTAACCTGTCATTATCTTACTCGTTTTCGCAATAGGAAGCTTCAAGAAAATGCCGTGTTATAGCAATAACCGTGTAAGAGTACAAAAAATCCAATACAAGATTTGCCAATTTTATGTGTTTATGGCATCAATAATCCTATTGCCAAACCTGCATCCCTGATAGATTTGAATCAAAGTGGTATAGCTCATAGAGTACTAGTACAGAATCTGGGTCTCTACTTTGAAATCAGTAATTCGAAGTTCGGATCGCCCCGTCACTTTCTTAGGAATTAGTGACGCGTCGAGAACAAAAGGGATAGCAATAGACGAAGTTCGAATAACGGATTTCAAAGTAGAGCCTCTGGACTATATGATGAACTTTGCACCAGCTATTCTTCTCTATGTTTTAGATTACGTATTTCTTAAGAAGAAATGAAACAAAAACTAGGCTATTTTTTCTCCTTCAAATATCACGGACGCAACGTCAAATTCAACGTCGACTCTGACAATGGACCTCTCTTGGACTTTGAATACAGAAGTGTCGCCGATAGGCCCCTTGTGCTCTACTTTGAAATCCGTAATACGACCTTCGTCTATTGCTATCCCTTTCGCTCTCGACGCGTAACTAATTCGCAAGAAAGTGACGGGGCGATCCAAAGTTCGAATTACGGATTTCAAAGCCCCTGGACCAGGGGCGTATTGCATAAAAAATAATAGCTTATATTATAAGCGGAACTCTCTTTCCAACAGTATGTATTAAAAAGAGACTTCCACTTGTATTACAAGTTAGAAGGTTTTTTGAAACGGGCCCCAGAGATCTTCAACTTGACTTTGACCAAAACGGTTAATAACGTCTTTATAATTTGCAATTGATTGTTATCTCCAAAATTGCAAATAAAACATTGTTGAAATTATAGAATATATTATTTATTTAAATTATCTCTCTCCTTTTCTTTCATATGACAAAATGTTATTTTTTTTTACGTTTAGTTCTAAGTACTTTTTTATGCAATGTCATCATCTGCCTATCAGGGCCAAACTAACGATTTTAAAATTGGTAACAGGATCTGTGGCCCGTTTCACGAAGCTACAAGTTACAAATTACAAGCGGAACTCTCTTTCTAACAGTACGAGTTAGAAAGAGACTTCCGCTTGTAATTTTTAACTTGTAGCTTCGTGAAACGGGCCTCTGTTCGGTGGGTCGAACAGATCCTGTTACCAATTTTCGACTCCATCATCACATCTGCTGGCCAATTGCCTAACACACTCGCAATCGTAATCGACTTTAAAGCGGAACAATTGTTTGGATTTTGTATGCAGAATTGCAGACAAGCCTTCGATTTTTAAGGCCCATTTAGATGGTACGAGTTTCTCTCTTCGAGTGTACGATTATCGTAGCACGAGAAAAAATATGTCATCATATAAACTACACGTACGATATCGTATGGCAAGGGGCGAAAATCTCCTCGCCTTATATGGTTGCAGTCTCCGTGTAAACATAAATGCAATGCGAGAATCGTATTTCGAGTTAATGTGAAAATCGGTTCCGCCCCAAAATGGGCGAGAAACTCGTACCATCTAAATGGGCCTTTAAAATGAAAATGATTGCGATTGCGAGTGCGTTAAGGCCCATTTAGACGGTACGAGTTTCTCGCCCATTTTGGGGCGAGAAATCGTATGACATTATCGGGCGAGAATCGTATAAAAATGGTTACATTAAGCGAGAAATAAAAACTCGTTTACGATGATGTCATTCGATACTCGTACGGAGATTATCGCCAGGTGACATAGTTTACACGAGACGCTGCATTCTACGGAGATATTTGCTGACGATGTCTCGACTCATCTAAACTGGTTCTCGTATGACATTTTTTCACGTACATGCGAGTATTGCACGAATCGGTCGGAACCGATTTTCACATTAACTCGAAATACGATTCTCGCATTGCATTTATGTTTACACGGAGACTGCAACCATATAAGGCGAGGAGATTTTCGCCCCTTGCCATACGATATCGTACGTGTAGTTTATATGATGACATATTTTTTCTCGTGCTACGAAGCTACGATAATCGTACACTCGAAGAGAGAAACTCGTACCATCTAAATGGGCCTTTAGGCAATATCCCCTCGGGTCTCAGCAACAACACTGGCGTTGTCAGATCCAATTCAAACCCTGTGACAACATGTAAGATAACGAAAGAATACCTAAAAACACATAATTTTCTCATTATGAATGCCATAAATAGAAAAGGTCTTCGAAAGGTTTCTATGCTACTACTTATTCTATGGATCATTTATTGTGAATGAGAAGACACGTTATATGGTAGTATGTAACGGTATCCTCGCTTTGCACCCTCGGCTCACACAAATTAACCAAGTCTCAATCTAGTCTTGTACCTAATATGGATAATGCTTAAATAGCTTCGAAATCATAAATGCTAGCTGTATTTGTGGTTTTACATAAAACATATAAAACCTCTCCAATATTTTATTTTATAAGTACAATTTAGATATCTAGCCGGCACCTACATTTGAAGACAGCTGTTGTCATGTCAAATTTATTTGTTTACAAATTGACTGTAATTCTTATGATGAAATTAACATATTAATGAGACCATTTCTCTTTTGAGTTAAGTGTGATGAATGTTAATAATTTGTGTGGTGAGGTTTTCCAAGAGGTTCAAAACGACGGCACCAACATTTATTGTAGAAACTCATGATTGGAAGTATGGAATCCGCCTTTACAACAAATTTAATGTGATTGTGTTAAGTACATTTTAGTCTAGAAACAAGGGTCATGTAGGAAGTGTTGTATTAATTGAGGTCTAGGTAATAAGCAATGGTTGAATGCTTATATTAAACTCTGAAATAATAAATTATATCATATTGCGATTGTTTGTTTACATTATGTTTGAATGACGTTCGTCTATTATGACTTTGAAAACAGATCACAGATAATAAAAAATCGTCTTTCTAAATCTTAGACGAAGTATACCCGTTCATTATAAACATCTACGTCATCTTGTCGTTACAAGTAGGTAAGGTTACTTTAATTTCATAAATTATTTTAAATATCAATAATACATTTAATCATGAAATGCTTCAAATTAGTTTCTTATAAAAGGCTATTCTTTCGAATAAAAATGTAAAATCAAGCAATTTTTTTTTGGTCTATTCCAAATTGTAAAGCCACCCTAGTGCTTTTGGAACATCTAAAGGTGCTTTTCCACCGCGGTGCACCGGCGACGCGAGGCGAGACGAGGCGGGACGAGAATTGAAATTTGTATTGAAAAATCTCGCAACCTCCTCACGAGCGCGCTGTGGAAATGGGCGTTTTAATACAAATAAAAATTCTCGCGCCATACCACCTCGTCTCGTCTCGCGACGCCGGTGGAAAAGCACCTTTAGTGAGACACAGTAATCGGGTTTGTCGGTCTCACTTGAACTAAGTTTTCTTGGTTCCCTGTCATCAAAGAATTTGTAACCGCCTTACTGGCTATAACGGTATTTTGATTAGCAATTAATAGTTAGTAATCGATCCAGTCTGAATAGTGCGGGTTAAGGTTCTCGTGCTCTGCCGGCTATACGCTACTTCTACCGGACCGAGCGGGGCGGGCGTGCTTTTCCCCGCTAGCCTAATCTAACATCTCCTCTCCGTCGCTGTCAGCGCGTACGGGTCCTTGCAGCAGAACTGCTGGCTGGAGATGTCACCAGAACAGAACAGAACAGTAATCGATCCAGTCTGAATATAAGATCCTTGTCCGTAACTTGTTCTATGGATCAGACTGTCAAGTGGATAGTTTCCCGTTCAAAATGCACACAATGTTTTTACAGACTTTTTTCCGGAGTCAAATTTTGGCAACATGATCCAATTTTCACCAAAGAATATTGTAGTGTCACCACGAGATGACCTCTGCTAATATGCCAATAATTGATATGCCACTATGGAACCCTGTCGCATAACGTTAATCATTAATTTTGGCGTAATTTCTTTCATGTGGTTTGACGCTGTCATTTTGACAGGGTTCCATAGTGGCATAACAATTAAAGTACTTGACTGTACTAAGTTTTATCTTTCTTCTAGGATAAGAATTTCATTCAACAACGTGTATGATGCCAGCTTTAAATGGAATTCTGATAAAAAGTTACGTGTATGGACGATTTTATTTTTACAAAAGAATTCTTAAACCTCCTTGCACAAAGAGGTACAAGATTTAAAAAAAACTTTGTCAAATTGTCAAAGCATACTCAGACTTTAACGATTCGTTTTAATTGTTATGCATAATTTATTCGTAGTAATCTCTGGTAGACGCAAATTAATAAAATTAATCCATGATGCATATTCTCGTAGAAGAAGTTTAATGTAAAAGTGATAGTGATAGTGTGATAGTGATAGTGTATTTTAGTTGTGTGCGAGACTGATGAGTAAAAATCGGAATCGTAAGTTTCATATTTAAATTATTTCAGACATAGCCCTTAACAGAGACCGTCTTTTCGTTCACATTACAGAATAAAGTCTCAGTTTTCTAAACCCCATGGAGCATTTGACCATGAGTAGAAACATTTTCCAGTTTGTTTGTTTACAATACGTTGTGACACATGTTATGAATGAAGTAGTTAAGATGGGGCACACTGAGAGCATCATCAGGAAGGGCGATGACAAATCAGTCTGTAACTCAGTCAAAAATTAACTTAAAAAAAAAATACCAATGTAGGGATGATCCAAATCATCCACCCTAACTACTGTTAAAAAATGTTGAAAGGTTTTTAAGACACCCTGTATAGTTCACAAGTTCCATTGACGACGACTAGTATAATTTATGCGAAAAATATAATGCAATATCTGCTTCCAATTATTAGTCGAATACAAGAAAGGGAATAATTCGCCAAAGGTTCTTGTCGTGGTCAAAAGGTTAAACTGTTTAGTTTAAGAAAAAACGTTTTATTTATAAATAAAAACGTATTCCTAATAATTTACCAAATAAGGCCTCATGGGTTAGTCAATAGGATAATACATTTTTATAAGCTATTTGTATATAGAGGTTAAGTTGTGTGTATATTTGAATTTTGATGTAATTTAAATATTTATTATGATGTGTTACTTAGTTTGACAAGGTTTTCATACTCGATTTGCATGATTTGTTTTTTGCCTTGTAAACATAATTTGTAAAAGTTGTACATTTAACCTTTTTTCTTACCTAGTTTTTTCGTCTCGAAATCACAAAATGAGTGACAAGGCTAATCGGGATAGCCTAAGTCCTCATTTATTCAAAAATTAGATTGTTTTAATTATTTTGAATAAAAGTAATTAGCATTTTCGGTGCAAGATTTCTTTAAATGTTTTTTTTTTAATAAATAGCGTATCTAGGAGTTCCGCATTTATAATAGAGGTAACAAGTTTTCAACTTTCCGTTTGGTTACTAAAATCTAATACATACATACCGTAGAATGTTCTATAAATTTTATTAAAAACATCGGGATATTTTTTTTTATTAGCAGGAATGGTATTCCGCACCAACGTAAAAATTGTATTGGTCCTATTTGTTACCCGACTTCAGCGAAACAAAATATTTAGGAGGGTTATTTAAATTACCCGTTTACAAAATTCTTAATGTCTCTCATTAGCCACCAACATTTATCTGTCTAATTAGACTGGTTAACGTTTTCTGGAGCTGAGTATGAAAGCTATCTGCCATTTGCCTTTATTAAGGCTTTTGTTTAAAACTATAGGTATACGGAGTCGAGCGAAAATAACAACGTAACCTTTTTCTTTTGCTTACCAGTTAAGATATTATTATTATTATGTTTCTTACATTTTATTTATTTCGTAAAATACTGAAACGCCTTGGTGCTTGGCATCGTGTATTGCCTTATATCTGTTCCCAATATTCAAACCGCAATAGATCAGGTTACGTAAGGTTAAATTTTACACGTCCAAAATATGTCAAATTTTAACCCGAAGTATATTTTATCCTCGGTTTGAATATTAGAAACGGACTTTAGAATAAGAAATTGTAGAAAGTTTTTTTTCCACAGTAACCTCCTTACCTAGCTTAAGATATACATAATTGAATATTTTCTGCTAAAGCGTTAGCGTTGGAATACTAATGTATAAAGATGGTTCGCTTCGTTAGTGCTGTATTTTTGTATACCTAGAGTGAAAAGTGATGACGGCCCGACCCGAAAATGGGACATTATGTTATGTATCTTTAGTACTTGATTAATTTATTGTGACCATTTTCGAGTAACAGCTTGTTAAAGTTTAATGCAAAAACTTATCGTTTCAACCCTAACAAATAGGATCAATGGCCAATCCATGACCTTACTAAAAATCAATATTGATTCATCAGAATTGACATCGCTATTAAATATTACCATTTTATAATTATCATATGATTTATTGATGGTCATATTTAAATAAAAGTCTTGCAAATTGTAATAGTATCAAATTGGTAACTTCTGTAATCAACGAGTGTGTTGCCACATCGATATTTTAGCTTTTCTTTAATATATTCTGTATTCACTTAAATACGACATCTCGAGTTTTTTAGTCTGATACAAAAAAGTTTTTAGTTCAAAGCAAATCAAATCATAGACGAATTCCTCTTTTAAACGATATTTATTTAATAATAGTTGCTGTGTGCTGCACCTCTATCGTGTCATATAAATTTAAACAATAACAATAACAACATCTTGACTGGGATTTAGTTTTGAATTATATACAATTGTAACACAAGCAAGCTGCTATTATTAAAACATAATAAATAGCATAATTTAGTGATATTTCTAGAATAATTTTAACTTCGTTTCTCGATTCAGGGTCACCTTAAGAATTTAATTTGTAAATCATGCATTTAACGTGTAAGTTATTTTACACGTAGTTAGGTTGTCAACTCTTTGTATGCAAAATTCTACATTTTATATATTTGACCATTTATTCTTTTATGTGTGCCAATCCCAGTAAATAAAATAAAAATACACTTCTCGATTTTCTCTACTTAGTTACATTTTTTTTTAAGCAATAAATTTATATTGATTTTGTCGTAGAACAAAAACATTTATTGTAGCTTAGCTTGGTATATAATACGTTAATGAAATGCATAATTAATGTGAAATTTATAAAACCATTATGATATTTATATCATTTAAGATAACTTAATTTTTAAACGCTGATATTTTTGACAAAACACTCTTAAAAGACGAATCGTAACGTGTCGATGAAGAATGTCAGATTAATAAAAATATCTCACTTGTTTTGTATCTGAGGCGTGGTCTAGTTGAATATATCTACTTAATTATAGTGCCCGTAAGGAAAGATGTATGGGTCGATGAAGATTGTATATTTGTACTATTAGATTGTCATAAGTACGGTGACGGAACCAGTAATGGACAAGGACCAATGATGGACACTTGATTCTTATTTTACAGAAGATAAGGGTTATTCATTTGTTTTGACCGTATGAAATTTGAATTAAGAGCTAAGTGTCCATTACTGGTGTCTGCCAGCTAAAAGTGTTCAACACTGGTGCCATCACTCTAATAACAGTAATAACGTTAGTACCAGTTGCAGATGGCGTTATAAATGATTATTTAAATTAATCAATAGCCAAATCATACTGCCGTTAACCATTTTAAAATGATGAGATTGAATTTGAGTTTTGCGGTAGCTTTTGAAATTATATGTTAGTCTCTGCATCTGCTACAGTCAAGGTCACTAATATGAGTGTGGCTCATAATTTCCGAAAATTAAATTTTATTGGTTGCAGAATTTCTATTCCCATTTTTTCCGATCTTAATTATTCATTGTCGTGTTTTTTCACTGGCTCGTTTTTCCGTGACGCATTTTTTCCATTCCAAAAATTTATTTGATAGTTTCGACGGGACTTCGCTGTCGCGGAGCTCCTATTTCTGTGCGTTTACTCGTCTACATATTTTTGCAACTTTGTGCGGATAATTATTTTTAACCTTGACTGTACGTGAATGCGTCTATTCCTCGCAACGCATTTGTGACGTGAGCGTCTTAGAGCATAGAATAGTAACTGGAGTCGAGCTTGACCTGTCATTTTATCTCAAAAGTAGAGAACGATTTAGTTGTGCTATATTCTTAATTTAGCATGACTAGTTGCTCTGCTTTTAAGTACTAGTTTATCACACAGAAAATTTCATATAAGCAATCCGTGTTTTGCACAATAACATACCACAGCAAAACATCTTCTCACAGCTTTTTTTGATAATTTTACTAATCTATTAAAGGTAATTTTTAAACTAGCAACGTGTCACAGTGGATCGAAATGAATAAAAAATGGACATTCGCATTTTTTTCTAAAAATCCTATTTTAAAAAATGCTTTTCGGTTGGAAATTATGTTAAAAATAAAAAATGTTATATAACATTTTTCGAAATGAGGCTTATTTTAAGCAGAAAAAAATAAAATGTGTTTTTTTAGTATGAAACTAAAAAATAGGTATCTTATTGTAAGAAAACCGTAACCGATCCCGCTTTCAAACCTTTAGAATATCATTGTCCTACTTTAGAACAGTAGAAAATAGTTAAAACCTTATCTCAGTAGGTGCCCGTTTTTTTTTAATAGTCCAATCAAAAGTCAGTAAATACAACATTTTTCTTAGTTATGTATTTTTTTATTTTCATTAAAAAAACGGTATATTCATAACAATTTAGTATAAAAATAAAATATTTATGACATTTTGATACAGATAAATACAAGTTTTTTCAAGAAAATGGTTCTAAATTACATTGAAATCGGAGCATTTATTGAGATGGTTTTACTAACTATGATAGTAGGTAACAAAAAGTTAAAATATACTTGAAATCAACAATTACAAGTTATAAAAAAAATACATTGTATCTTAGATCTATTTTATTCACAACCTTCTTCTACACTTTCAAACATTTCTATATTTTCAGCGTCATCAGTGCTTATGTTTTCTATTATTAATAATTCCAAAGCTTTAGAAGAGAGGGTCTTCTTAGTCGCTTTACTTAACGGTGGCCTCAAAAAAGACAATCTTGGATCAGATGACACCAAAAAATTGTGCAATATGTCTTCGTTTGTTTTTGTTCGGCACTGATGACGCTGAAAATATAGAAATGTTTGAAAGTGTAGAAGAAGTTTGTGAATAAAATAGATCTAAGATACAATGTATTTTTTTTATAACTTGTAATTGTTGATTTCAAGTATATTTTAACTTTTTGTTACCTACTATCATAGTTAGTAAAACCATCTCAATAAATGCTCCGATTTCAATGTAATTTAGAACCATTTTCTTGAAAAAACTTGTATCTATCTGTATCAAAATGTCATAAATATTTTATTTTTATACTAAATTGTTATGAATATACCGTTTTTTTAATGAAAAAAAAAATACATAACTAAGAAAAATGTTGTATTTACTGACTTTTGATTGGACTATTAAAAAAAAACGGGCACCTACTGAGATAAGGTTTTAACTATTTTCTACTGTTCTAAAGTAGGACAATGATATTCTAAAGGTTTGAAAGCGGGATCGGTTACGGTTTTCTTACAATAAGATACCTATTTTTTAGTTTCATACAAAAAAAACACATTTTATTTTTTTCTGCTTAAAATAAGCCTCATTTCGAAAAATGTTATATAACATTTTTTATTTCTCACATAATTTCCAACCGAAAAGCATTTTTTAAAATAGGATTTTTAGAAAAAAATGCGAATGTCCATTTTTTATTCATTTCGATCCACTGTGCGTGTGGCTGTAGGTTCGTAAGGTGGGTAAGGCAACTCCAGTTACTCTATATTATGCTCTATTAGGTATGCGTTAATATTCCAGACATTACGTTATAGCAGTTCCATAACATTTAAGAGAGGATTTCCATTAGTATATTTAAAATAATAATTTCCAAATCTGATTTAAATTTTCGGTCACATCACGTCGAGATTAACTATTTTTTATTCATTTTAGTTGTAGTTATAACTAGTTTTACATACATACATACATACATTAAATCACGCCTGTTTTCCAGAGGGGTAGGCAGAGACCATTTCTTTCCACCTGTTACGATCTTCGAAAAATCTCTTTCGCTTCTTCCTTTTCATACATCGAGTCATGCACGCACGTCGGTTTAAACTAGTTTTAACTAGTTTTGTTTAAAAAAAAATAAAGTTGGTATCCTGTAGAAATGTTTTTTTTTAAATATGATCTTATATGGCGGTCCTCTCTAAAATGTAGGTAACAAAATAAATTAAGGTTTTATACTAGTCTTCTTAAGATTACCAAAGAGGATCTAGCTGTAGGTTTAAATAAGTATTTAATAAGGATTGTAGTAAAGACCTCTCACATTAGGATAATTATCTTTATATAAAAAAATGTTATATTGTCAGACTAAATGTTATTGAGTTTACATAATTCTTATTTTGTCTACCTGTACGTTAGAATATTTAAGACTTTTATGAAAAAAAAATGCCGAAATAACATATACTACCGGATATAAAACCTATCTCTAAGTCATTATCTATCACTAAAAAATATCGCTCAGGTTCACTTTGTCATCTTTGCCACATTCCCAATTCGTCCACATCCCAAATTGTCCACTTCCTGTCTCGTTCATATTCCCAACTCGTCCTCATTCCCCACTCGTCCTAATTCCCAACTCGCCTTCATTCCCAACTCGTCCACATTCCTAGTCAGTCCACATTATTCCCAACTCGTCCTCATTCCTAAATCGTCTGTAACTTAGGACTGGTAGGGCTGTTTTATATCAATTGGATCACTGGGTTGTTCACTAGATGTTGGAAATGTGAACGAGATGGGAATGTGGACGAGATGGGAAAGTGAACGAGATGGGAATGTTGACGAGATGGGAATGTGGACGAGGTGGGAATTTGAACGAAATGGGAATGTAGACGAGATGGGAATGTGGACGAGATGGGAATGTGAACGAAATCTATAAAGAGCTATCTCGACTAAACTTATTATTAAAACACTACGTGAAAAAGTTCGTCAGCCAATAGAATCAGAGGATACGTCAAAGCTCATAAAACAGTTTTGATTGACTGATTAACAGTGCCACGTGGTTTGGTTTGCTTATAATTGAGTCGCTTAACTTCAAACTCGGATAAGTCCATGCAAAAGGACAACAGAATTTGCGTCTTTTTTTCAAATAAATTAAGTTTTAAATTCGGATACCCAATTTCAAGGACATATCCGAGTTTCAATTAGTTTACTAGCTAATCAAATTGAGTATAGTCCATCTATTGGCATAATTTAATTACCTACGCTCTATTTGAGGGTGTCACTTGTTATGTATAATTGATGCCATTATTTATATTTAATTAAACATTTTTGGGTTTATGCTTCTCCAATAATCGAATAAAATTGACTAGTTTAAAAAGAAGATTACATAATAAAAAAACAAACTTTTAATGACGTCTTTTATTTTGTGTTATTATAATATTAACATCAGAGGCCCGTTTCACGAAGCTACAAGTTACAAATTACAAGCGGAAGCTGCGGAAGTCTCTTTCTAACTCCTTTTGTTAGAAAGACACTTCCGCTTGTAATTTGTAACTTGTAGCTTTGTGAAACGGGCCTCAGGGGACGATCGACAACGATAAAAATACTTAGGTATATAAAGAAATGCATAATTAAGTACATAGAAGACAACCTACAAAAGTTCTGAGCCTAAAGTAGAATATAATTTAAAAAAAAAACATATACTGGCAGGTAATAGTGCCATATTTAAGCTGGGTTTTATAAAGATCCGTTAGATCAAACTTCGGTCAGGAATGTCAAAACATGTGGGCCTTAGTCGCCAATGCACTATTTTATAAGCGGGCTGGTTTCCGCAACTAGACGACTAGCGCCTATTTTGCGTGTGGTATTATGCACTTCTTGTTATCAAATATGTATTAATGAGTTTAATTCATCTTTCTTAAACATTCGACATTAGCAAATTAAAAAAAGATCGATTACGGATGGCTTCCCGGTTGGCGGGCCGATATCTTTTACTAATGTCGTCACCGTAAGCGTGTTACATACATGGTACCGTACTGAACAATACCTATATTTTCACACTGTTCCACCTTTGTTAATTACATGAAACTTACATATTATGTAGATAGGTAGTTGGTTAATATTTAGTAAAAAAAACCGGTCAAGTGCGAGTCGGACTCGTGCACCGAGGGTTCCGTATTGAAGATAATATGCTTGGTAACCGCAAAAGAAAATACTCATTTTGTTATAAAGTTTCTTTTCCAGGCAATAAGGTCGATTTTGACTAGCCTAAATTTTAATACAGATTTTCTTAGTTTTTTTGTTATTTCTCAAAAACTGTAAATAATGAACACTTCATTTTATTTTTCCCAGAAAATATAAGTAATTATCTATACTTACGTCAGGTTTTTTTTCAGAATTTTTGATTAATAAACTTTGGAGATAAGGGGGGGAACGGTCATTTTTTGAACATTTTTGGCTATAAATCAAAAAGTACATCACAGAAAATTTTCATAAAAATAGTTTTGAAATGTGCAGATTAAGGCCTTTCATATGATACCCCATTTGCTGTAATCGAACCACTTTCATTTTTGAACCCCCCATTCTAGACCCCTTTTCAATTATTAATAAAATTAATTTCATATATTTTTTACTACAAATAGATGCGGGCAAGCAAGTTAAACAACTGTGCCAAATTTCAAGTTGATAGCATTTGTAGTTGCTGAGAAAACCTGCTGTGACATACAGACAGACAGACAGACAGACAGACAACGAAGTCTCACCATAAGGGTTCCTTTTGTACCATTTTGGTACGGAACCCTAAAAATGGTGATAGTACAACGAGCCTGAATTGTTATACAGGATGTTTTAATTTTTAATTTAGGTTTTTTTCTAGGAAAATAAGTAAGTAGAGGGCTCATTTTTTTTTGATAGTTTATATTGATCACATCAACATTTGTGCAAAATTTGACAATTCTCCTTTTTATACTTTTTGAGAAAATAAATAAAAACGTTTTAGGGTTATGCATAGCAGAAACTTATAAGGTCAGGTGGGCCAAGTGCGTCAACGGGGTTAGTGCAACAAACCGTATATTTTTAGGCGATATTGTTCGTTTGACGCACTTACCCCACCCGAACACATAAGGTCAGGTGGGGAAAGTTCGTCAACGGTGCGAGCGATCAAGTGCGTCGGAGTCGCGCACTGAGGGTTCCGTACCGCCGCCGTACTGTAGGTATTACGTTCTGGTCTCAATTCGATTTCGAATCAAATCAGAGCGAGCCCATCTCACACTTGTCCATTTTTTAGTATTTGTTGCATTTCTTCAGAGTTTATACAACATCTAATCAAACCAAATTTGACACTTATGTTTTCACGTTTGTACAATACAACAAAAATAAAAATACGTTGAAATAAAATATATCTTCAGTGAAACAAAATATTGGTCGCTTCTAACAAGATTGTGATTGTTGTGCATAAGCTTCTTGATACCATACGAGCCTGACAAGACGTTAGATACTCGTACATTAACTAAGATGTTAGTTGAATCACTAAATAAATTGCTGTTGTTACTATCAGTTTTGGTTGATATAACTAATATCTTAACTATTGTATTCATATTTTGTCAACTAAGAGAAAATCTCTCTTTGTTGGCTCTCATTTTTTTGAGTGTTGTATGGTGGCCTACTTTATTATTTCACTTTTTTTTTGTTGGGAAACCGCCGTAAGATCACATACTTTGGAAAAGAAAACCCGCTATCTATAACCATTAGGTACCCTTCAAAAGATACAGCTGTTTAATGTTAGCAGGCAAGGACGGATGGACGGAAAAAATATTTAACCCTCTTTAAACATTTTGTTGCAAAAGCAAAGAGCCATCAAGAATAACTGATCTGGATACGAAGCCAATGTTATCGTGTAATAGAATAACAAAGCTAATTTGAGACTCTTGTTATGTACTTACCGATTACATAACAAGAGTGTCAAACAATCCATTAGCGTTTTTAAATGTCTACTGTTCGCTGGCTACTTACTTAGGTAGTGGTATACGTTTCAAATTTTTACTCCTTAGTAAGTCTTACCTTAGTGATATCCGATTTCAATCCGAAATAAATCTTAGAAATCGTTTTTTTTGCTTTTAAAGTTCCTACTGTATCAGTAGGTGAAAAACATGTAGTTTATCTAATAATATATAATCCTAGTTATATAGTCCCCGATATTTATTTATGAATTATATTCCAGTGAAATTCATGTGAATTAAAAGCCGGAATAAAACTAAATAAAAATGTCCTCTCCTCTAGCGAGCTCTCTATCGGAGGTTTCTAGGCGAATAAACGTGTCGCACCCGTTTGTTTCAACTGTGCCGCCCGTGTTGGAGATACTTACAATTTTTTCGTGAGTCCATGTACACATAGACATACATAGTAGGTACATTTTATAGAAAAAACTTTTGACACGGTTTGATGTCAGCTGTCTTTCTATCACTAATAATTAAGCTTAATGTTTTACTGTGATTGTTTTACTGTAAATTAATTAATTTACAACACTCAAGTCACACGCATGCAAATCTATTCCAAGAGAGGCATGACAATCTGACCATAAGGTCATACGAGCTTTAAATTTTATATTTTTACAGAAATTTCCTACACTATAAATATAATCAGAAAATCATCGCAGTACAAGAGCATGGCTTCTACGAGCTTGATCAAAAGTACGATGATAGAACCGCGGCTTACGAGTTGGCGAAGAATGTGAGGGTGCTTTGTATGGTTACTATTGTTATGGATATGTATAGAGACCATGAATACAAAACGATGCCTGTTAAAGACACGTGGGGCAATCGGTGTAATAAGCTGCTGTTCATTACCAGAGTACCTGGTGAGTAAAAACCAGTAATCAATCATTAGCCAATTTTTTTATTTGCTTACATTTCCGGTGTTACTGTCGCACTCAGAGACGTCAATTTAATTTAATTCTTGATTAAAGTTGCAGCCGTCAGTTTCTTTGCTATAGCAATAGAATAAGACAACACGTCACTAAACAAGCATTAAATTTAATTGACGTCTCTGAGTGCGGCAGATATTCTATTGCTGTAGCAAAGAAAACGACAGCAGCAACTTTAGTCAAGCATTAAATTAAATTGACGTCTCTGAGTGCGGCAGTTAGACCATGATCATGAGTAATTAACAATAACAGTAATAAAAAACTATCAATATTACTCAATATATGTAAATAAAATGAATATGTAAATATCAGGGGACAATCTCACATCAATTGACCTAGTTAGTCCCAAACTAAGCTCTAGGTTTGTACTATAGGTACTAGACAATATTATTGCATAGCTCGGACAGGGCATCGCAAAACAATCGCAACACGGTAATAGAACAAGATTAATAGAGTCGTATTATGTACAGCATTATTTAATTAAATTTTTCAGTTACATTTTATAAATGTAACTCAAAATTCTCCACCTATGTTTGCGAAAATATTTTCATTTACATAATTTTATTAAATAGTATCTTCTTTTTTAACGTTCTTTAACTGTTTAATACGAATGTCACATGCTGTACACAATATTTCACTCGCTCGGGATAATTCTTAATCCACTTACCTATTATCCGTTTCTAATTTCATCATAAATATAAAATATTTAGAAATAACCATAAGTTGATAATTTTAATAATTTAACTTGTCACAAAACTGTTTCAGGAATGCCACTTTAACAAAACTATGACAGATATGCAACTAAAAAAAAGTTAAAATTACGATAATATCCGCTTTAGATAATCATAATTTCATAATCTTAGGTATTACGACTCTATTGAATCTTGTACTATTTCCATATCTGTTTTTGCTATGACCTGTCCAAGCTATGGTTATTAGTACTTATATAGAGAAATATATACTTAAATACATAGAAAACATCTATGACTCAGGAACAAAATATTCGCGCTCTTCGTACAAATATCTGCCTTTATCAGGATTTGAACCCAGGATCGCTAGCTTCGTAGGCAGGGTCACTACCAACTAGGCCAGTGTGTCGTCAAATAGATATTCCACTTGAGCTTAGGCACCTAGGTAGTCAACAAAATTACAAAATATCACAACATACACAATTACACACACACACTACGATTTAATACCTATAGAGTCTTAATATCATTTTTAGTAATTTAATTAATCAAATAATTGAGAAGTCCAACGAGTTCAACAGACCATCTACCTCGCATTCGTGGATTACAGCAAAGCGTTTGACAGCGTCAAGCACTCTGCTGTATTTTCCGCAATACATCAGAGCATAGCATCGACAACACCTATGTTGAGCTCGTTGGTGCTATCTACCAGCACAGTACAGCCAGCATCAAGCTGCATGCTCCCGGCCCAAAATTCCGCATCGAAAAAGGCGTTAAACAAGGCGATCCGCTATCTCCAAAGTAGTTCAACAGTTGCCTTCAAGAATTTTTCAGACTGCTAGCGGTTTCGTGGGAGACAATGGGCATCGACGTCGACGGGAAAAGGTTAACAAATCTTTGCTGACGACGTCGTCCTATTCTCTCACACAACAACCCAACTTGAACGAATGCTCTAAGAACTGAGCACGGCAAGTCTTGAAATCGGACTGAAAATAAATAGGATGAAGACCCAGCTGATGACCAAAGGCACGAAACGTAGCGTCACGGTAGATGGGCAAGATATACAATACGTTGACGAGTATATCTACTTGGGTCAGATTGGATTGGTTTGGATTGGGACAACAGACAGTTCAAGGAAATTGATCGACGGACCCAAAACGCCTGGAAGAGATTCTGGTCCATGAAGGCGCTAATGAAGGGCAACCTTCCACTTTCACTTAAGCGCAAACTTGTCGACGTTTGTATTCTTCCCATCCTAACCTACGGTGCCCAAACTTGGTCATTGACTGAAGCCAAAAATCCCGACTCAAGATTTGCCAGCGAGCAATGGAGCGCAGCATACTCGGTGTTCGTAGAACTGACAAGATCAAAAACACCGAACTGCGCTCCAAAACTGGTATTGCGGATGTGGGTTCCAAGACCGCTAAGCTTAAGTGGGACTGGACTGGACACGTCTGCCGAATGCATCCGGAACGGTGGGCCAAGGTTGCCACCGAATGGACCCCGCAAGATGGCCACCGGAGCAGAGGCAGACCAAAAAGGAGATGGCGGGATGACTTAGACGCGTTTCAAAGCGAATGGCGGGAGCATGCACTCAACCGAGACGAATGGCGGAAATTAGGGGAAGCCTTTGCAGTGGGACACCCAAATACGATAAAAAAAAAGATTTAGTACATTAACTCATGAGATTTTCTGAGAGGTGACTTAAAATTCATGAATATTATTAAGTCTATTAATATCGCCTAATAATCCCAAACTTTAGGTGAATATCTGCCCTCGATCAAGCTGCCTGTGCCTGAAGGACCTGATTTCATCTGGGCGGAGACAAAAGAAGCATTTATATACGTGTACGAGCACCACAGAAAAGATGCGGATTGGTTCATGATGGTTCAAGAGGACACGTGAGTTTTTGTATAAGCGTGGATATGAGTATGGCGCATGATTTCCTGATGTTTCAGGTGTCCACGAGCAGCGGTGATCACCTCTCATCAGGTGACCCGATATAGCTCGTTTGCCCCTTCTAGCATAAAAAGAAATCATTTTTTCTTGGTGTTATTTTGTTCTATTCCCATATTTTCCCAGTGTATTTTTTTTAGTGGGGCTCTCATAATTTTCGAGTTTATTTATTGATACGAATTTCTAATTCGCTTTTTTTCCCCGTCTTCAGTATTTCCAGACGCACATTTCACTGACTCGGTTTTCCTGTCGATTTTTATCCCATTCCAGAAATTAATTTGATAGAGTCAACAGAGCTCCGCAGCAGCGGGCCCTATTTCTGGGCGGTTTTGCCTTTCGGGCCTGTTGAAAAACTAACATAACTTAAACCATCTCCCTATTTCGACCTAATAATAAGTGGAAACATTTGCTTTCGGATGAAATTCCGATGCGTATATCTAAGCCCCCTATGATATGATTAAATGCAAATTTCACATTCCGGTATCTTATTTCCAGTTATATGTTGGTTGTTATCCGCTTACCTCTCCCTCGATTTTGTCACGAGATCGTTTAGAAATACGTTTAGAAATAATCATATAGTAGGTACTTTTAAAATAAGTTGGTACCTAACTCTACTCCTTGGGTAAATTATCAATAATGTTGATATTTAAGTAATTATGTGGGTCAACTTTACGAGTTGACGCAAGTCCAATATAATTTATATTTTTTAGTTCCTTGTTTTCAGTTATGTGGTGCTTGAGAATTTACGTTACATGTTGTCGGAACACAAGAGCACGGATCCTGTTTACTTCGGGTGTCGGTATAAATCATTTTCACCACAGGTAAATATGTTGCAGATTATTGTTTTCTGGTAAGTGTCTCCTTGTTTATTTAGGTAGGACGTTAGGTAGTTAGGTAGCATACAATTTTGATGTTACGAAATTATGCTAAACATAACGCATTGAAAATAACTTAGTTGTCTATCAAAGTTAGTACCCTTACCATGAGTTACAATTACCGTACGCTAGCGAGTCGAATGCTCTGTCCCTCGCAGACCTCGCAGTATTCTTACAGAGTGCGAGGGACAGAGCATTCGGCTCGCTAGCGAGTACGTAATAGCACGCGATTTTAGCGGGACGTCTGGCAACGCTGGTTTCATACCCAAAGGGTGCCAATGGGACCCTATTACTACTCCATTGTCCGTCCGTCTGCCAGCGCGGGCTGTACCTATCTCATGAACCATAATGGCGAGACACTTTAAATTTTCACAGATCGTAGCGGTTATACGAGTAGGTATAGCCGCTATATCAAAATATAATAAAAAATGAATTTTATTACCTAATAAATAATTTAATTAGTTTTTTCATAAAACAATGGTATGGGAACCCCTTCGTGTCCAAGTCCGATTCGCACTTGGCCGGTTTTTTAGCTTAATAACCGTTTTTTTCTAGAGCTACTTGAGTGGAGGACCAGGGTATGTTCTGAGTAGGAGGGCATTAACACGCTTTGTGATGTATGGGCTGTTGTCCCCGCACTCGTGTGAGGCTAGCCAGCTCGGTGCGGAAAGCGCGATGGGTAAGATTTTTGACAGATGACATTCTGTCACTTCTTACGATGTTACGTGTAGTAGGAGATCCGAATAGGAGACGATTTGCACCGGGCTGCTTATTCGATCAAAAGTATTTTATATCAAATTTGATACGCTAAATAATATGTGGTGAATAGGTTGGCTGAAAAATTTCAGTTCAGTATATAATTAATTAAAAAAATAAAAATAAACTTTGGCATAAAGAATTGCAATTGCTTGTTTAATAGACAAATTACATACCAATCGAAGGTATGAAGCCTATAGAGCTTGCAAACTAACAAGCACTTGCAATTTAAAAAAAAGTTCATTTTTAATAAATAAAAATGTGATATAAGTACTGGACTGAAATTTTTCAGCCAACCTATTCGCCACATATTATTAAGCGTATCATCAAATTTGATACAAAATACTTTGATCGAATAAGCAGCCCGGTGCAAATCGTCTCCTATTCGGATCTTAGACCAGTACAACAGTTACAGTTACAGACGGCTTTAAATGCCGCACTCAGAGACGTCAATTAAATTTCACGCTTGTTTAGTGACGTGTTGTCTTATTCTATTCCTATACCAAAGAAAGTGACAGCAGCTACTTTAACCTCTCGTCTGTGTATGATAAGGATCCTAAATGTCCCCGTCGTCGTCTGTGTATGATGCAAGGATCGGAAATTCGGATCGATATTTACCTAAAGTTGGCAAAAACCCGGAAAAAGATAGGCGTCGGCTTCTTAAAAATATTATTTTAATAACATAAGTTCCGGGATTCCGGGATTCTACAAAACGTTAATAATAATTATTTATATGTAGGATAAAATTCCGTTTTGCTCCTATAAATTTGTTAGGTCAATGAGTTACAGGTGAATTAAAATAACATTAGGTAAATCTGGAAAATAACATAAAACCTTAATTATGAATTTATGCTGTCGTAATTTATTTATGTAGAAATCCCGGGAATTTCATTAATGAATTATATGATTGAGTCCGCCTCCATACAACTGAACAACAACGCCGCCGCGAAAGTTTAGGTAAATATTGATCCGAATTTCCGATCCCTGTGATAAGGATCAGTATAGAAGGGATTTAATAATAATAATAATAATAATAATCGATTAATTCAGAATTTAATTTCATAATAAATTAGTTAGTTAACTAACTTTTAAAAATTTTTGTTATTTAATCGTTTTATTTAAATATGGACTAAGCTTGCTAAGTCTGATTTAAGAGGCCGTATACGAAATTTTGCCGGTTTTGCTTATTTTTGTGATTTTACAGTTAAAATACTGCTTTTCTATAAGTTTTAATGCTCAAAATTAAATGTCATTTTAGTTATGATCGAATAAATGAGCTACGAGCCAGTTTTTTATTTTTGTCGAGTATTATAGTGCGTGATTTGAGTTGTTTTAAAACATTATTTATTGCCAATTCTTTTGAACTTTTTGGATATTTTTTTAGGTACTTTACTGATTTTGAACTTAAGTTTATTTCTGTTGTTTTAATTTTATGAACGAAAGTTCTGAGTAGCCGAAATCAAAAGTAATGTTTGCCCGTTTTCTATAAAAAATTACCAAGTTTGTTGTTTTTTTTACTCGAAAAATTTATATGAAAGTGGTAATAAGTAATTCATATATTTTTTAGATGACTTTCACAGCAATACATTGTAAATTTTTCATACCGTTAAGACGTCAAAACGATTCATAAATATGTGACATTCTAAACTCTTCCAGCAAAATTTACGTAACAGTCGCCGGTGTCACGTCGATTAATCAAAATCAAATAATAAAAACAAAAGGAGTAGCTCATACATTCGTTTAAATTAGAAATTATATTTCGTGTTATGCATTGAAACTTCTAGAAATACAGTATTTTAACTGTAAAATCACGTAAATCAGCGAAATCGGCAAAATTTCGTATACGGCCTCTTAAGTTTGTTTTTGTAGAAACGTAGATACATATGAAATAAAATGTCAAAATATGTATACATCTGCAGGTATTTGCCTGGAAGATATCGGTCTGAAGGAGCTGGACAGCCGGGATAGCTTCGGGCGAAATCGCTTCATTCGGTTCATACCTAGGAGTCAGGAAAAACACAAGTATAGGACTTCCAGTAGGAGGTACAAGTACAATCCTACAGATAAGGTAAGAATTGCAGTCAAATGTGTTCGTAATTAGGATGATGGTACCAGTAATGGACAAGGAGAAATCACTGTTCAGCTTCGATGACGGAGCTGCCCTACTTACTCCTCATTTCAACTAACCCATGAAATGAAAATAATCTACTCTAAATTTCTACTCAGTAAGTTTCTATTTGTGGGTATACTCTGTGTTATTCGATAAAAATCCTTTACATTAAAAACTGCTTGCGCCAGTCGGGGAGGTCGCCCGCAACGAGCGGTGGGTAGCGGGCCCTCCTAGGGGCCTTCGCGGCGGTTGCAGTTGTGGGTGCGGTGGTGGAGGCTGCAGCGGTGCAATGGGACGCTTCGGCTTCGGAGCGGCGGCCGGCGGGCAGTTGCCGAGTTTCTTATGCCGTTTCCTCTCGGGGCAAAGGTTTTATTTTTCGAACCGGTGTTGGAATGCTTTTTGACATCCACAGGTGCATTATATTGGGTCCTTACCAATGAAATTGGCGTTATTTTTACTTGTTTTATTTCGTACGGAATTTATTCATTTCAATTTTAACTTCCAAATTATTTTTAAATTTCATTAATACAGTATGTTACAAAGGTTTTAGATACAAATAATATGGTTCAATTTCTTACTTAGTGTTTAAAATTAAAGTGTGAACTCAACTCTTTTCATGTGCTGTGAGTTCAGGTGTTTCAATTACGCAGAGTTTTATGAAGCTAACTATTTTTAAGTAATTAAGATATGTATAATATAGCTTAAAAGTGTACAATATTCCTGACAGAATTTTGTTTGGTTTGCATTTGACGTTACTAAATAATCCGCAAAATTAAATGTATGAAAACCACCGTTTTCATACAATTCTCCATATAAAACGCCAATTTCATGGGTAAGGACCTAATATATTATGCCTAAATTGAAGAATAAAGAACTTTGACTTTGACTTTGTTCGGCAGCGGCGATCGGAGTGGAGCGATCTGGTACCGCCCCAACCGCTATGTCCGCATTTTAAATCTGTAATATTTATATGCGCAAAGTATTTAAGATACTTAATTGGATAAGGATTAATGCTGTATTGCTTAAAATCGCTTCGCAAATAAGCCATTATTTCTCATCAATTATTTATTATTATAAAAGATAAAAAATGGTTATTGTGGGTTAAAAGATAGACATGTACTATCGCATACTTTTTTGTGGACCTTTTTAAGGTGTACAATACTGTAGTACATTGTTTTGATCTATCTCGTAGGGTTCAGCCAGCGTTTGCAATGTAAGTGCAAAAAAAAATGATTATTTTACGACATCACATCACATTAGAAACCTCTAAAATTATCAGCGTTTCTCTACTATACTATGCATGTATTATTCATTTAAACCTTCCTCTTGAATCACTCTATCTATTAAAAGAAACCGCATCAAAATCCGTTGCGTAGTTTTAAAGATTTAAGCATACATAGGGACAGACAGACAGCGGGAAGCGACTATTCACCCGTATTCACAAACAATACTTAAGGGATCCTTTACTGAGTAAACGCACAGCGTCCAATACAGCTCTGTGATTGGTCCTTCTTGACCGACCTTTTGTTCGTGAGACGATTTGAAATTTGAACCACCATGTGTGTTCGTGAGCACCGTGAGACCTCATAGTGACGTTTGTGAATACGGGTGTTTGTTTTATACTATGTCCTTAGTGATGACGTATAATTAAGTAGGTATTAGGAGTTATAGTCCATTATTGGTGACAAGATTGTCACACACTGCCGTATCAGCCCAACAACTATGGTTTGCTATGGTTTACCCAACTGCGTCAGAAGGAGAGTAATGTTTTATGTATGTATGTATGTCTATTTCATTGGCCCACTGATTTTAAGGTATGAGGTGTCATTAGATATGAGTACCTATGTCTTGGTTGTTTGAGTGACATAGGCTATAATATTTTAATCAAAGTACCTAAGTAATGAGTAGGCGGGTTAATTTTTTGTAACATTATATAGACAACAATTGGCTTTTAAAAGCTTGCTTTTTTACTTAAAGATTATCTTTTTATGTTTGGTTCTTGAATTGTTTCATAGAGATAAGAGAAAGCTGTTAATCATTGTTTTAATATTATACAATGTAACTACTTGACATTGGAAAAAATGGGAGTTTTGATGTTTCTTACGGTTTTATTTATAATTAATGACGAGTACAAATACTTCACTTTTCAACTTAATTACATGCAATATAATATAACCAAACCTAACTCAACATTATACAATCTTCTTTGAGTAGTCGAAAAACGAAAAACTCAGAAATGAAATACGTTTACCATATACATCAAAAATGTTTCAGGATCAAAACTATTCCTATATTATTGGAAATTTTTGATGTATTACTTTTTACGATAAATGTTTTATGAAACTATTGATGTTTTTTCTTTTTTGACAGGGTCTTGAAAACTGCTCCGATCACGCGGTTTCTTTTCATGAGGTAAATGCCCTTGACATGTACACTATAGATTACTTTATTTACCGTTTTCGGCTTGACAGTAGTGAGTAGGTACGGCATGGACTGGACAGAAAAATGAAAGGAAGTAACAAAATGAAAAACAAAGTTGCTGTATCACTACCGATCCTTTATGATGTATAAATAAAATATTTTTAACTGTAAGTTGTGAAATAAATTGGCTCCTCAGTGGTATCTTCCTAAGGGGAGCTGAAGACATCGCATTTGTTCGTTTTTTCTGGAATTTAGAAATAAAACTGAGTGAAATTCTCAGGCAGGAGCATGTGCAGTACTTAAATCTTTTTAATGCAGTATTTTGCAATGATGTTTTATATTTAGATACGTTATGCTCATACTAGTAAACGCATTCAAA
Organism: Acleris cristana; assembly: GCA_948252455.1. Lineage (NCBI taxonomy): Eukaryota > Metazoa > Arthropoda > Insecta > Lepidoptera > Tortricidae > Acleris > Acleris cristana. The sequence goes on along the minus strand of OX411782.1, from coordinate 6,023,969 downwards.
ATTCAAACCCCGTCGCCAATTACTGACAGTTGCTACGTTAACATATTTCTAAAGAGAAATCCGTAGTGAACGCTATTGTTAGAAAGAGACAAATAGTTGTTTCAAATTGCGTCCCCTAATGACGCGGCGTGCCTAGATACCGGGTCATGGCCGGCGATCTAAACAAAATGTAAAAAATATTTACGGTAATGAAATGAGACATCCTTTCTTCCTTTTACAGTTACAGTATTACAGTATCGGTAGCCTCAAAAAACACAAAGACAGTATTTTTTATTAAATATATTTGTTACTTTTCTGTAATAAATTTTTATTGTCTTCGACGCGTGCGTGTCAGCGCCGTCAGCGGCCGCGGCGCTACTGAACGTTAGTAATGTAATTTACCTTCCTTTTTTGAGGAACGCTTTTGCGGACAGATGACGTATCTTAATATAAAATATCGTTGGTATTTTGTCGTTAGTATCTAAAACGATTAAATTCGAACCATCATCGTCATCATCATCATCATTTCACCTCAAAGAAATACACTGCTAGGCATAGGCCTCGCTAAGGTTTGCCGCAAGGATCGGCCCTGGGGCTTTACTTTGAAATCAGTAATTCGAACTTCGGATCGCCCCGTCACTTTCTTGCGAATTAGTGATGCGTCGAGAGAAAAAAGGATAGCAATAGACGAAGTTCGAATTACGGATTTAAAAGTAGAGCCTCTGCACCGCTTCCCCGCTTCGGTTCCCCGCAACCATAGCCACGTCGTCGGTGCCCGTTGTTAGAGGTCTATTCACGCTGCGTCTTGCGGTACGCGAACGCCATTTGATAACTCTTCGACCCCATCGGCCACCTGTTCTACGAGCGATGAGAGCACAGCTTTTGTAAGTGGCCTGTTCACAAACAACCAATAAAATCTAGTAATGGGTAAGTTCTACTAGCGTTTCAACCGCTTTCACTTCCCTGTCGCATTTTTAACCATTTCCCTGTATTTTGAAGAATGCCTGGACTCCTAGAAAATAACCGAAAATGGTTAACCTACTCGTACAGGGAAATGGTTAAAAATGCGACAGGGAAGTGAAAGCGGTTGAAACGCTAGTAGAACTACCCTAATACAGCTTAATCAAAACCAAATGCAATCAATAATCAAATCTATGCGAATAAATAAAACACAAAATATTAAAGTTTGACTCACGTAAGTAGTTTCTTCTTATTTACGTCGCGTAGCGTAATGTAATGCAGAAACCATTTTGCTCCGTCTGGCACTGGTTCAGATGTTTCGTATTTTTGTTTTTGTATGTTAATTTATTTTTCTATACCTACTTGTGTTAGATGTAAAGCCGGGTCCGCTGCGCCATGTTATGCGTGTTTTTCTAACACCTAACATGTTAGGTCCACCCCCCCCGCAGGCGAACGCGGGGGATGTTATCCATCCCTCGCGGCAAACATGTTAGGAAAACACGAATAACATGGCGCAGCGGACCCGGCTTAAGCAAATAAATGTTTTTCTTTCTTTCTTTACATTACAATTATACGTACCTAACTATATAAATAAATACGTATATAAATAAATATACAGTGACGACGGCAATTTAAACATGAAATGGTAATTATTTAGAATTGATTTCAAAGTTAAAACTAACGAAATCACCATTCGTATTTACCTAGTTTGGTTTTAGTAATACTTAAGCATTTATTATTTTTTAGTGTTTAAATGTAACTAAATTACCATATTACATAATTTTTCTTCGCAAAATTGTCTCTTTTAAATAAGTACTTACTTTTTCTTTCTTTCACATTTTTCGCAAATGTATTAAATATCGTCGTTAAACACAAGCGCGGAACTGTCATTTTGACTCTTGGAAAAGGAGTCTTGTAAAATGACATGCTTTCCGCACTTGCTTCAAAATGTACTATACTCGTAGCAATGAAAAATATCAACCACTTAAAATTTAATGTTCCTACATTGCTCCCCGTGGGTATTTATGCTTCATGGTTTTAATTTAACCCCAACGAAAAATACAGCATGTAGGTAGTCACTACGGCCCATCGAGCAACACGGCCGTCCTAGCGGAAGGAAGTCACCTTAGCTAAGAATATTAAAGGCCGCCATATCCGAAACGATCCGTCGTTACGATCGATCCGAAACGATATCGTGACGATTCATATTTCTATTGAAATTTAGATGCGATATTGCCACACACGTACAATCCATCGCTCGATTTCAGTCTGAACCGACGGATCGTTCCGTATATGGGGCCCAAGAAGGGCCGCCATATACGGAACGATCCGTCGTCGTTACGATCGACCTGCACGGCTAGTACAAGTTGCCCGCGACGTGTTTGACGCTCGGATCCCCTTTCTATCTAGTCAGTAACGATAGAGACGCACTGAGCGACAAGCGAGAAAATACCACTTGTGCTACCCGGGCTGAAACGATATCGTGACGATTCATATTTCTATTGAAATTTAGATGCGATATTGTCACACACGTACAATCCATCGCTCGATTTCAGTCTGAACCGACGGATCGTTCCGTATATGGGGCTCAAGAAAGGCCGCCATATACGGAACGATCCGTCGTTACGATCGACCTGCACGGCTAGTACAAGTTGCCCGCGACATGTTTGTCGCTCGGATCCCCTTTCTATCTAGTCAGTAACGATAGAGACGCACTGAGCGACAAGCGAGAAAATACCACTTGTGCTACCCGGGCTGAAACGATATCGTGACGATTCATATTTCTATTGAAATTTAGATGCAAATATTGCCACACATGTATAATCCATCGCTCGATTTCAGTCTGAACCGACGGATACCGTACGTACCGGAGATCTACATGCAATAACAAAACTGTAATGATGACACTAATACATAAAAAATGGAACAATACACCGACAAAACAAAAACCTCGAGCAATTTTTGTGTACGAAAACGAGTCACAATTCACACATTGGGACGATAGGGCTCTTTCATCGGCGAGAAGTCGGATTTGTTGCTCAACAGATCCGAAAACAGCAATTCGGCATTTTAAGTGTAGATAACGTTCACTCGCGCGACTGGACTCTGTGTAGTTGACAATCAGAGTGACAACTAGTTTTATTAGATGCGCATGTCCGCTTGGGCTTGTATTTCGACAGAGGGGAAATGCTGCGAATGCCTACTTCCTACCGTGTTGCTCGATGCTACGGCCCGTACCAGTAGTACTATTGTTTTATACTCATTCAGACCCAAATACTTAGAAGACAAAATGGCGGGTTTTCTATTAAATCCTACTGGTAGGACCGTGGTATGATATGACTACACAACTGTCGAAGGAACTGGGTCTGAAACACAAAGTTAATAGGTAAGTACTATGGGTAGCACCTTGGGCCTTAGGATCCTCCTTTTTTGAGGTAATCTGTATAGTAAGTAAATCATTATATTGCTATCATTCACTTCGTGGCTGGACGTATAAATGGATTCTTTTTAAAAAAAAATCATCGAATTATAATATAAATAAGTAACAAACGAAATAGTCACTATGGAGCGTAGTTACCCATGCAGGAGCAAAGTAGGAAAATTTAACGCCACTTAAGTTAGAAATTACTGTTTTGTGTTACATTCATGTTTTGGATTGTATCGGTCCCTGACCAAAAACGCTTTTAATAATAATAATAATAATAATACAGTCTTTGGTAGGGTGGCAATAAGGTGCGCGCCTTCAATGGCTGGGTGATGCCGCTGCTCACATAGATCTCTCCTTTGGCATACTAAACTGGACTCAGACTGAGCTCGACGCCCTGGATAGGAGGGTCCGTCTACTGCTTAAATCACATCGCATGTTTCACCCACGCTCATCTGTTATGACTGTTATGAGATTGTACATCCCGAGGAAATGTGGAGGTCGACGCATTTTAAATGCTAAGAATCTCCACAACCGCGAGGTGTGCAATCTCAGGGACTATATCCTTGGCAATGAGTGTGGGATGCATCGTGATGTGGTTGCAGTAAACAGGAGCCTCACGCCTCTCTCCTTGGCAAACGAGAACTTATGCAGACCAACGGTGTTCAGCACTGAAGACAGCAAGAATGTATGGAAGGGCAAGGAGCTACACGGACGCTTCTACCGGGCTCTAACAAGGCCCGACGTAGACATTTTAGCGTCCGTGAACTGGCTACGGTTTGGTGACCTCATTGGGGAAACCGAAGGTTTTGTCTGTGCAATTGCTGACGAGGTCATAATGACGAACAATTACCGGAAATATATTCTGAGGGATGGCACGGTCGACATTTGTCGAGCGTGTCGTTGCCCCGGCGAGTCCCTCAGACATATAATTTCCGGTTGTTCGCATTTGGCCAACGGCGAGTACTTGCACAGACATAACCTCGTGGCCATGATCATCCATCAGCAACTTGCTCTTCAATATGGTCTTGTTGAGTCCGAAGTGCCGTACTATAAGTACACACCGGCGCCAGTTCTCGAAAATGGTCGTGCTACGTTCTATTGGGATCGATCTGTCATTACGGACAGGTCTATTGTCGCCAATAAGCCTGATATCGTGCTGACAGATTGATCTCAACCCCGGGCAGTGCTCGTCGATGTCACCATTCCGCATGACGAAAATCACGTGAAGGCCGAGATGGACAAGCTCAGCAAGTACCTTGGCTTGGCTCACGAGGTGACCCCCATGTGGGATGTTGACTCGACGATCATTGTCCCGATAGTTGTTTCGGCAAAAGGTCTTATAGCGAAGAGTCTCGAACAACACCTCAAGAGACTCTCGCTAGATGGCTGAATCAAGGGCCAGATACAGAAAGCAGTACTCGTCGACACGGCTCGTCACGCATTGTGAGGAGGTTCCTCTCTCTGCAGCCCTAACCACCGGTAGCTTGAGCCCTGCCCCGATGCCGGCGGCACTCGTAGGTTAGGTTTTTTATAATGTTTATTTTTTGCATTAGTATTGTTATTTTACTTTTATATTTATATTTTCATTATAAAAAATCTAAGGTACGGAAATAAAATAAATATACGGAATAATAATAAAATCGTTTATTTGGTGCAAGACATAGAACAATAATAATAAAATGAAATACAGTAAGAAGTCATTTAGAACAAAAACTTAAACCTATTTTATAATGCACCAAATTGGGTGCCACTCATACTGTCAGACATGTAAATGCCGTGACGCTGATTTTCAGAGCAACCAGGCGAGGAGAAGGAGGAGAAGGAGAAAGCGCTGCGGGTCCTTTCATATGTACAAATAACAGCGTAGATATATGTAAAGTAAATGGATAATGGGAACTGTAAACAAAATGTACATGCATATATCGCCTATTGCCTGCTATACGGCCGCAACTAAAATTTTCATTTTTGATATTATTGCAGATTCGTGGTCAGAAGGGTTTAATTTACCACCTTAACTCAAAAAAATAAGGAAAACTATCCTCTAAAGCCTCTTAATGCACTTGTGGCCTTATGCAAATTTCCAAAAATCGACTATCCCTTACCTGCAATATGGCCACTCGCCAGTCCGCCGCTTGCGCCCGCGACGATCGCACGCAAAACTACCATGCTGTTCAGACACTTCGGAGTTGCGGCCGTGTAGCACAAACGTTCGGAACAAGTTTTTGAGTTACGTCCACATCGCACAACAGTAAATAAGACCGTGATTACAATGAACGCGTCAAAATATAAACGAAATAAAAATCACTTGATGATAAGACAACTACAGTAAGTAGGTACCTTTATATAATAGTTATAAGTCGTTACCTATGATTAATATACCTAAAGATTGTACCGTAAAATGGGGTGGATAGAGATTCGCGGGGTGAATAGAAATACAATCTAAAATAAGTCATAACTTGTTACTAATAAGAACAATTATTACATTGACAAGTCTTTTGGAAAATTACGTTAAAATGTCAGCCTTATAATTAGTACAATATGCTTTATTTTAGGCTGTATTTCTATTCACCCCGCGAATCTCTATTCACCCCATTTTACGGTAATATAACAATATAAGGGTCAATCAACTTTTTTACACACACAATTCTGTCTGTTGCCCAATGTTCAGATTTTAATAAATAAAATAAAATCTGGGGACTTATTGGAAGTGAAATTATTATAAAATTATAGTTATATCATTAACTCATTTCATTATAATGTATTGTTTTATTATTATTTTGATATTTATTTAATTTTCTGTACATAGGTTTTGTATGATAAATATTCAAATATAAAAGTAAAATAAAATACTAATACAAAAAATATACCTACATTATAAAAAACCTAACCTATGAGTGCAGCCGGCAGCGGGGCAGGGCTCAAGCTAACCGGTGGTTAGGGCTGCAGAGAGAGGAACCTCCTCACAATGCGTGCCGAGGAGTACTACCTTCTGTATCTGGCCCTTAATACAGCGAGAGTCTCTTGAGGTGTTTGTCGAGACTCTTCGCTATAAGACCGTTTGCCGAAACGACGAAAAGATCGTCGAAACAACATCCCACATGGCGGTCAACTCGTGAGCCAAGTCAAGGTACTTGCTGAGCTTGTCCTTCTCGGCCTTCACGAGGTTCTCGTCATGCGGGATGGTGACGTCGACGAGCACTGCCGCCGGGCAGATCGATCGATTGAGATCGATCTGTCAATACGATATCCGGCTTATTGGCGACAATAGTCCTGTCCGTGATGACAAATCGATCCCAATTCCCAATAGAGCGTAGCACGACCATTTTCGAGAACTGGCGCCGGTGTTTACTTATAGTACGGCACTTCAGACTCAACAAGACCATTATTGAAGAGCAAGTTGCTGATGGATGATCCTGGATGTATGAGCAAGTACTCGCCGTTGAAATTATGTGTCTGAGGGACTTGCCGGGGCAACGGCACGCTCGACAAATGTCGACCGTGCCATCCCTCAGAATATATTTTCGGTAATTGTTCGTCATTATGACTTCGTCAGCAATTGCACAGACAAAACCTTCGGTTCCCCAAAGATTTCGGTTTTCACGGACGCTAAAAAGTCTACGTCGGGCCTTGTTAGGGCCAGGTAGAAGCGTCCGTGTAGCTCGTTGCTTTTCCATACGTTCTTGCGGTCTTCAGTGCTCAACACCGTTGGTCTGCGCCAGTTTTCGTTTGCCAAGGAGAGAGGCGTGAGGCTCCTGTCTACTGCAACCACGATGCATCCCACACTCATTGCCAAGGAAATAATCCCTGAGATTGCACGCACACCTCGCGGTTGTGGAAATTCTTAGCATTTAAAATGCCTCGACCTCCACATTTCCTTGGGATGTACAATCTCATGACAGATGAGCGTGGGTGCAACATGCGATGTGATTTAAGCAGTAGACGGATCCCCCTATTCAGGGCGTCCAGCTCAGTCTGAGTCCACCTTAGTATGCTAAAGGAGTATGAGAGCAGCGGCACCACCCAACCATTGAAGGCGCGCCTTACTACCCCGTGACAATGTTGACATTTAATATCATATCATGTCATGCAAAAAACATGATAACAAGATCTAGAACGAATAGAACAGAAGCGGATACTGCGATAGCACGCCCTCCACCCCAGCCCGCTTCGTTCAGCTCATGTCGCCATCGCTGTTGGGTGTTGAGTTCGCCACTGCACCCGACACCAGCGAGTCGAGCGACCTCCGCCGTCGCGACCACCTACGTGACGTGCGACCACCGCTGCCGGCACGCTTGGGGCCTGCGGGGCATCCTGCTCTGCGCACGGCTGGGTTTAGTGCACCGCATGCGATGGTCAACATCGAATAATGAAAATTGCATGCGAGCATAATACGGGGCTACAGAGGGAGGAACTAACCTCACTGCGTACCGTGATCGAATGCTGCTCCTGTTTCAGACTCTTGAACCAGCCATCACTGTTACCGTCCAATGACTATCGGATCAGGTGCGGGCCATTCAGCGGCTTCGGCGACTGGATCAGTCTGTACCTTGATCGGCTACGCCTTGAATCGCTACATATTCGTACAACCTCCGCTTCATCACGGGACCCTCCTGCTGCGTTATCGGCTTCGATGCCAGTCGCCCAACACGCACTGATATCAGTGCAGTATGATCCCGTTAGCGACGTTGAGGATTGTGTGAATATAAGCGTAACTAGCCAGGTGAATGAGCAACTGAGGAGGGCTTTGGAAGACGCGATCGCGCAGTATCGGTCCACACCCAACTCTAGGTCTCGTTTACCACGTTGCCTGGCAGTAAACGAAATTTAGCACTTATGGGAGCCCTAAACGCCTTGCTGGCGTCATATTTACAAGCCAGCGAGGATATTATCGATACCCACTCAAATTTGTACTGCGGGGCCAGCACTGCATGCCGCGTAGCTCGAGTCAAGTTTTCGGACACTGACCGAGCGACGCGCGCTCGCGGGTCTGTCCCCGCTTGGCAAGTGCGAGTTCAGCGGCGTATTGATAAGTTTAGGACTCTCATAGGAAAGCTAGTCTGCTTCAGGGGGGCAATGAACGCCCCCGAGTCATACGTTTCGTGAACCAGGCTTTTGCTTGGACCGGAATAAGGCCCCAACATTATTATGGCCTGTGTCATGGAACGTATCGACTTCCTGAAGCAGAAAGTTTGCGCGTGGGCAAGCCGTATTCGTCGCTATAGAGAGCGTGTAGATAGATACCAGCAAAATCACCTCTTCCAAAGTGATCCGAGGAAGGTGTACCGAAAGTGGGAAGGAACCGATCAAGGAGTGAGCGACGGACACCTACCGGATGCTCCTGCTATGCTTAATTTCTGGCGCAGCATCTGGTCGGTGCCTGTCGTGCACACAGAAGGAGACTGGATTTTAGCTGGGCAGATATACAAACATAGGTTATTTAAATTATATACCTATCTGTCAAGAGAATTTACGCGTTAGGCATACTTCGAGACATTGATTATCGCATATAATAATGTTTTACTGTGCCAAAGATGATTAATAAAGGTATCTGATAACTATTTTTCGTGTTTTTCATTTATTTTATTATTTTTAAATGTATTTTTGTATGATAGTATGCTTATTACCGTCATTTAATTCTTTTGCGATTTTGGACACATCTCGAAATTCCGTAAAATACTTTCTGCGATATGGCCACAACACGAAGTGCCTATATTTGAAGGCCAGTACTTTAAAAACTACACATACTTGAAAAAAAAATGCACATTCATTTGAAGCTCTATATAATGAACAACAAAATAACCAAAACCACAGTGTTATTGACCCAAAACTTAAGGAATTAGACCCTTTTTACTGCCGCACACTCAACTCGCAAAACTTTGATCGGCGATTTCTCTTAATATTGGTTTTTTGAGATGTGGCCGTATAGCAGGCACTAGGCGATATGTATAGATTAGGATAAACATACACAGAGAGGTGCTTTAATAGATAAAATAAAACAATGTGAAAAAGACAGTGCAATTCTGACACAGTGAAGCTGCTATGTATTGGATAATTGTAGGCCAATCAGATACTCTTTGAGGTTGTTCTTGAAAGAGATCAGAGACCTAGCGTTTCTGACTGGCGATGGAAGATTATCGTGGGACTGTCAAGTGGAGTAGTTACTCGGAAAAACTAAACACGAGACTTTACAAGTTAACCTACAAACCTACTCTACACTTTTCACTCAACAGATATCAGGCAATTAAAAAGGGACGTATTATCGAACTTCTAGCTTGTCAATAGGGTTCAATTCGTTCAGAGTAATGTCATTATAAAACCGACTTCAATGTTTTTTTTATGTTTGTTACCTCGGAACTTCAGTCTTCGAGTAGCAAATCGTTTAAATTAAACGATAATCGACCATATGGCATACCTTTCAGATTAAATGTCATTCTATACATGAAATCTGAAAGATTCCCTTAATTCAATTTGTAATTAAAAACCGTAAAGAGGCAACTAAATACCCATTCGAAAGACAATACCGTTACAAAAGTTCCAGTCGCTTCGAAATTTCGGAAAAAACAATGTAACATCGGCGGCTTACGAGCTCGACGGTTGACTATTACGCTCGCTCGATGGATTATTCCGTCGCAGACGCAAACGACTCGTGAGTACCGCAACTCCCAGCAGACCCCAGTACCCTTACCATGAGTTACAATTACCGCGAGCGAGTCGAATGCTCTGTCCTTCGCACTCTATAAGTATACTGTGAGGCGCTAGCGAGTACGTTAATTGTAACTCATGGTAAGGGTACTACAGTGCCCGGCCGTTGGGAAGTCAATCCTGACAGCTGTCATTTCAGTACAATTTATAACCTCAAACCCAAGAATAGGTTATAAATTGTACTGCGATGACAGCTGTCAGGATTGACTTCCTAACGGCCGGGCACTATAGGTATGTACCACCAATTTAGTTTTTATGTAAAGTTAAAGAAACAAGTGTAGGTATAATACGTGTTTATATGAGCTGTCACAGAACTCATCGTAGGTGAAAAAGAGTGTAGTTATTGCACAGATAATAGTGCCATATGTGTTTGATGGATTTGATGGCTAACTTAAACTGTCGCCCGTGTTTTAATTTTTTGTATCGGGTTTATTATTTTTTCTTTTTTTGTTATTTGTGTTTATTGTGTTAGGATTATAAAAATGTTTGTGTCACCTTCCGTGCTGCCACCGAGCGGTCTCAGCGGAAGACCAGCGCTGGCTTAACAGCCAGCACATGCTGAGTTGGGACCGTTTCTCAACAACTATCCAACTTTGTGTAGCTTTACTTATTTATTTTTACTTAAATTGTGTGTTGCTGTGAATAAATATTTTTATTATTTATTTTATTTATTTAGAGGACGCCCGCGACTTCGTACGCGTAGAATTAGTTTCCCGCTACTCCCCCCATTTCTTCCCGTTGGGAGTCGATTTTCGGAAAATGAAACGAACTCCTGTACCAAATTTCAAGTTTCTAGGTACAGTAGTTTCGGCTGTGCGTTGATATATATATAAGTCAGTCAGGTTTGCCTTTTATATATGTATATAGATAAGACGGTATTACTTGCCAAATCTCATAGTTCTAGGTCAACGGAAAATACATTATAAATTTTGATTCCCTTGAGAGGGTCGAAATATACATTTTTTGCGGCATAAACGGCCATGTCTTTTTTAACGTTAACTTAGAAGTTTTATTTTTTCACAGCTTGAGCATATGGGGGGGTTTAAATTTCAACTCGATACCTCCACGCGTTCCCGAGATAAAGGGTCGTGACAGACAAACATACAGACGGACAGACAGACGGACAACAAAGTGATCCTATAAAGGTGGGTTCCGTTTTTTCCTTTTGAGGTAAAGAACCCTAAAAAAGAACCGGGAGAATCGGGAATCCCGTCTGTCCGTCCGTCTACCTGTCTGTCTGTCTGTCTGTCATTATATACACTGATAAACATCTTAGCCTGTTTGTGCAAAATGTGGTTACAAAATTAACAAGTTTTTAGAGTTGTTGGTATTTCTGTACTTAGATCTGCCTACCCCTGCCCACTCTGGGAATGAAAGCGTGAAGGTATGTATGCATATTATCTTAAATACGGAACCCTCGGTGCGTGAGTGCGACTCGCACTTGACTGTTTTTGTTTATATTCTGAGAAACTAGTTGTTATTTAACGCTTTGTAGTGGGTTTTGAAGACCGTTTTTTTTAACGCTTGACTTCAGAAAAAAATGTCATGCTGCTGTAGCGAGGAGGCTGCCGGATAGCCTTAATCGCAGTAGCCGCCCGGCACGATATTCGCCGGACGGCCGTTAGTTAAGAAAGGGACGGGGATATGTTGCTGTCGCACAACCCACGCACCCGCGGACCGGGCCGCGCCCCTCCCTTGAGTTACTTAGAAAATGGTTACGTCACGCGCTGCCTGTGCGCGCGCTTTTGGTATTAGATACTTACTTGTTTCACCTTGTAATAGTTAAAGAGTCTCATTAAAAGCTAGTTACCTACGTGTGTTTTGTGTTACTGAACCTCCCACGCCACAATGCTTTTTTTAGAATGGTTATTACTGAGAAAGAAATATATTTATAACAAATCAAAAACTGTCTCTTCAATAACAACGGTAAGACGAATCACATGTTATCATAATAGAGTTTTGTATATCTGCTGGGAATTTACTCTTGAAATATCTTTTGTCTTGCTGGCTTACTTTTATTACTTAAATGGTATAACGTACCGTTTTTTTTTAGTCCTGCCTGAGAGAACGTTAGTGAATATCCATGTGCAATATATTTTATAAAAATATATATATATAAGTACTTAGGTATCACACTTTTATAATCTTACATAATTATTGCTGATTTTATTAAGAAAAAATCGTGTCGCATGTTTAAAAGTAAGTGTTGGTTTTTTTTAATCTCATTTTTGTTTAAGTATTTATTACTGACACTTTTTATGAGACTTAAAGCTTCCAAATCAGATAGGTTTCGGATTTAACTAATTATATTAAATTGACTTTAATTTGCGGCAATGGAATTTATATTAATAAATAATGTTCTATTTTCAGATCTTCAGATGCACATTCAAGAAACTCCTATATGTATAGGACTGCAAATATAATAAATCATAAAACCTAGGCATATAATAAAGCATATTTAAATTGGATTAGCTAGTATTAAGTCAGAGGTGTAGAGAGCTCTCGATAGTCGCAAATCTATTTAAACTAAGCAGGTATCTTATTATTCTTATTATTCAATATGGTATGGTTAATTTGATATCTTTACTCGTGACCACTGTAACCAGAGTACTTGAACTATATCCGCTTATATTTAGAATTAATTTTATAATTATATTTCCTCGTAAAGTATTGTATAAACAATAGTATTTTATGTAACTGATACATAAAGAGGGTCCTTAAAATAAGAGTGTGGTTTTATGAAACGAGCTGAAGGCGAGTTTCATAATAAGATCACACGAGTGTTTTAAGGCCTAATTATGTACAGTTACATACATTACTTTATCTACACACATTCGCACTGCTAGATCAAAACAGTATCAACTCAAAATCCTTGCTAGTATTATTTCAAGTTTATAGAAGTTGCATCAAAGTTGATTTTTAAATACAGTTGTATTTTGAGTTACTACTGTTTTGATCTAGCAGTGCGAATATTATAAGTACTCTAAGATGCGTTCAGTAGGCGGCAGAACAAACATGGCGGCAAAGCTAACCTGTGTCACGAATATGAATGTTTTTTTTAAATCATAGACAAACTAAAAAAGTCCCTATTCTAATGTCATTCGAAATCAAAATGGCGTACGACACTTTACTTCAAATATACCAAGTCGACGTTCAATTGATACTAGAATTGGCCCCCTGTTTGAATTTTGTTGGTTTTGGAAGATGTTCCAAATTTGAACAACATTACTTTATCAAAAGTTGTATCGTAATTTTAACTTTTCATTACAGCTACAGATAAGAAAACATATCATAGTAAAATTGTATCAAGTAATGCTGGTCATTGTCTACGGATTCTGAACGCATTATAGAGAACTTATGATATGAGTGTAGATAAATAGAGTTACATTCAAGTATGCCCTCTTATTAGGTAAGTCAATGTTTTAAACTTTCGTCATGAAATTATTTAAGTATTTATTTGTAAAAATGATGTGATGTGATAAGTGACAGCTGGACAATAAGCCCTCTGTTATCTTATTGTTAACGTTAATAGCTCTTATTTAATTGACAGTAATGGCGGTCGAGTTAAAAACAATACCATTACAGATCAAAGACGATATGCCTAGAATAGAGGCCCAGGTAAAAAAAAATGTTAAAATATTGCGTACTCCTCGAGCAAGCATTTTACCGACCGTCCTGGCCGTTATGGTACTTCTTACAACTTGTCTGTAAGTATAACATTAATACAAATCGTTACATACAAATAATTATTTAAGGGAATATTGTTTAATATAAATTCTTCAACTGTATCTATATAATTCTTCAATTTGTCGGTAATTCTCGACATTTGAACTTTTCTCGTCGAGGATCGTTTCTGACCCTTGAGAATAACATATACGTCGACTTGACAGAAGCGCGTGGAGCTAACCCCATGTGCTTCTGTTAAGTCCATTAGAGAAAATCTCTTTAACTGAACAATTGTCCTCGCGTGTGATATCCATGGACTTATTAGATAAATAAGTCCATGGGAGTGTCTATAAATAACTCGACATTGGCGAAATACACCTTAACAGGAGTGAAAGCCATTAATTAAAATAAGCAGAAGAACATTTACGTCAAACCTAGTGCAAACATGGCATTTAAATTTAACAGTCTCAAGTAATTGTTTCAAATTGTAGATTTCTGTGTTGTATTGTATTGTTTATGGGACTCTGAACATCTTCGCAATAATGCTATAAGTACCTAATTGTGTGTTCTTTCAAACTTATTTCAGAGAAACCCTTTGCGACGTAGAAAAAGAACGTTTAATGGTGTCATCTGATAGCAGTCGTACCAACGACAATATATCTGTCGCTGCCGCGTTAGCGAGGGAAGTAAGGGTGTTGTGCTGGGTGATGACGTACCCAAAAAATCATATGACGAGGGCACTCCATGTTTCAGCCACTTGGGGCAAACGCTGTAACAAACTTCTGTTCATGAGCACCGAAGAAGGTTAGTTAGTCAACTTATTTAATATTTTTAATGTAATGATTAGATATTTTTTTTTCCTCGAAACCCTAATTTAACAATTCTCATGTTGCATTGCTGGGCCTCTATTCTACATGGTAAAACCATATTACCTTTGACATGGCGTAGTCAACGTTATGATAACTCTTATCAACTTGACAGTAATGGCGATCCAGTTAAAAATAATACGATACCATGTCAAAAGCAATATTGTTTAACCGCGTAGAATAGAGGCTCTGATTTAGTAACCTTTATAAAGTTTATTTATTACCTGCTTGCAATGCGCAGAGGTATTCCTGCCCACAATCGAGCTGCCTGTTACAGAAGGGTACACATTTCTTTGGGGCAAAACAAAAGCAGCTTTCAAATACGTCTACCATCACCACAGGGACGACGCGGATTGGTTCCTAAAAGCGGACGATGACACGTGAGTTTTAGGCATATTTCCAAGGCGTCAAAATATCTATAGTCGGGACCTTTTTGTTACGTCACTCATTATAAATCCTACTTAATATTATAAATGCGAAAGTTTGTGTGTGTGTGTGTTTGTTACTTCTTCACGCTGCAACGGCTGGACGGATTTGTATGAAATTTGGATTGAAAATAGCTTATACCCTTGATTAACACATAGGCTACTTTTCATCCCGGAAAATTTAAAAGTTCCCGAGGGAATAACTATAATCGAAATCTACGTGGACGAAGTCGCGGGCAGAAGCTAGTATTAAATAATTTTAACATTGTTACTCCATAATCACGTACTTTTCATGTTTGAACACGGTCATATTATTTATTTATACACTTAAGACTACGCCGAGCGCACAGTGGCGCCCTCATCACTATTATTGTGTTTTCTAATAAAATAAAGTATTTTCTTGAAATCGGACGGTGCATTTTTGTACTACAAATGAAAACACAACTTATAGGACATATCACATAGTTTAATAACAATTGACCTTTGAGTTATCAACTTAACGGAAAAAAGTGGCCACCTTTTCCCGTTAAGCTGACTACTCATACGGTAATTGTTATCAAAGTTTGTTACGTATCCCATAAATTGTGTTTTTACTTGCTCTACAAAAAAGCATCGTCCGATTTCAAGAAAATACTTTATTTTATTAGAAAACACAATAATAGTGATGAGGGCGCCACTGTGCGCTCGGCGTAGTCTTAATCTTTGCGTTTATGTCCATTTTGAGGTAGTAATCTCTATTTAATATCAATTCAATTTTTGTAGGTTATGGCTCCATCGAGACTGTCGATGATTCTGCCAATGTCAATGTCAAAGAGAATACGTATTTAATATCGTTTTTTGTGATGAAAAGCACTTTCGGTGAAAATACAATTAGACTGACGAATTCTTGTCATAAAGATTTTTGAACTATTTTTGACATTGAAAATGTAGTGATATTTTGATAGATTTGATTGATAAGAGAGGTTTTCGTCTCTGTCGCACTCAGCATAATAATACGATGATAATGAAGAATCTTCTTCTCTTCTCAGTCGATGCACTCTTTACAGAGCGGTCGTGGTCAACTGCTAGTACTATCCGGTACAGATGTCGCTCGCCGTATGATATCTCGCCACTTCTCCCGGTTCGCAGACATTCTGGTACACTCATGCAATGGTTCGCCCACTGCAGATTTGATTTGGTCGGTTCTTCGCATGGGTGACCTCCCACGTGGCCTTGTTCCTTCTACTTTGCCCTGGACGACAGGACGTTCAACGGAGTCATTGCTACGCCTTGATACATGGCCGAAGAATTTCAGTATTCGAGTCTGAACTAGTGTAGATAGACGCTGCTTGATGCTGAGCTCTTCAAGGATGGACACGTTGGTTCGGAATTCAGTCCATGATATTCCAAGCATTCTTCTCCAGCACCACATCTCTAGAGCGTCTATCTTTTTCTTCTCAATTTCTCGAATCGTCCACGTCTCTGCAGCGTATAAAAATATGGGGAAGATGAGTGTTCGGACGAGCCGGATCTTAGTATTTTTAGTAATGTTCCTATTCCTCCATATTTTTTTCAGCTTGTCCATTGCAGTTCTCGTCATACCCATACGCCGCTTTACTTCATCCACGCAACCACCACAGTTTGATATTAAAGCTCCCAGATAGATGTAGGAGTGGACCACGTCACAGTTCGCAATCTTAGTCACTTCGGGCGAGTTGTCATTGACGCGGTCAACTATCATCATTTTGGTCTTTTGACGGTTGATCTTTAAACCAAACTCCAGACTCACGCGTTCCATCTTCAGAAGCAACTCTTCCATACGGCGTGGACAAGTGGCAAATAGGGTGGTGTCATCGGCGTAGCGCAAATTCGTGATCCTGTGGCCACCAACTGTTACTCCATCATCCCAGTCTTCCAGGGTTATCTGCAGAAGAATGAAGAATATAGTACATACATTCAACATTTTTAATAAACCAATTAGAGGTAACATTATTTTCATCACTATTTTATCCTCAAAGACCATTACACTCAGGTACAGGTATACTTGTTATTGTCATTGGCAGTCTTAATAGGAACAGACTGTACATATACACGCCCCTAAAGTCGCCGTGAATAGAATTTGCTAACTATATTAACAAATTAGTACCTACTGTTTGACACATAACCTCAAATATTCACCAAGCGTATTTTTATTAAAAACTAGAGGACGCCCGCGACTTCGTACGCGTAGAATTTGTTTCCTGGCTACTCCCCCTAATTATTCCCGTTGGGGGTCGATTTTCGGAAAATCCTTTCTTAGTGAGCCCCTAGAGTACCCAAGGAATACTCCCTCCAAATTTCAAGTCCCTAGGTCCAGCGGTTTGGGCTGTGCGTAAATATATATAAGTCAGTCATATTTGCCTTTTATATATATACTATCTAACCTTTCTATTTTCTATACTTAACATAATTTTGACTTTGGCACTCAGTTTTTATGAACTTAGTCAAAATAACAAACCTCATTAATTTGCTTGCAGTACCTACAGAAAGTATTTTCCCATACAAACTTTGCAACCCCCTTTCATCCCTCTAGGGGTTGAATTTTAGTAATCGCTGAAATACGTGTCTCATTATTTGCATTGAAAAGTATTTCTACCAAGTTTCAAGTAAATTTGACCATAAAAATATTTTTTCCCATACAAACTTTGCAACCCCTTTTTTTCCCTTTAGGGGTTGAATTTCGAAAAATCCCTTCTTAAAGGACGCCTACGTTATAAAATCAACTTTCCCTCAAAATTCCAAATCTTTTTCTTAAGCGGTTTGGGCTGGGCGTTGATGAGTCAGTCAGTCAGGACATCCTCTTTTATAGGTATATATAGATAAGTAAAATAACGTAATTACCAGGCGGTCCCATAATGACTTGGCCTGATATAGTTCCCAGCAACATGTCCTAACATGTTATACCGCATTGAATAGTACGTCTCTCCGGATAAGTAATAAAGAAACAAGTTGCAACTTGCTACTGTTATTTTGGATTTTAGAGTCATTTGTGTGTGGGAAGTCGCTTGTATTACCAAGATGTCAAAAATCGAGTATAGAAGTGTTATAAAATTTTTATTTAAAGAAGGTTTATCTCCTGCCGAAATTAAAGAGCGGTTGGATGGTGTGTACGGTGGGTCTTCACCTTCGTATAGCACAGTAAAAAACTGGGTGAAGGAGTTCCGACTCGGACGGGAAACTGTCGAAGACCTGGGACATGAGGGCCGGCCGCTGGAAGTGCTCACTCCTGAGAATATCGCTCTTATTCAAGAAGAGGTATTGAGTGATCGCCGTTTGAAGATTAGGGAGATAGCAGCAAGGATAGAGGTCTCCAAAAGTTCAGTGCACCGTGCAATTCATGACCATCTTCATATGAGTAAGGTGAGTGCAAGATGGGTGCCTAAACTTCTGTCAGCGGTGCAAAAAGAAGAACGAGTGCGATGTGCTTCAGAGTTTTTGGATCTCTGTGGTGAAAATCCAACGAATATCATCAGGCGGCTAGTGACTGGGGATGAAACAATGGTGCTCTATTATGACCCTGAGAGCAAACGCGAGTCGATGGAGTGGCGTTTTAAGAACGAACAGCCGCCCAGGAAGGCCAAGGTGCAGCAGTCTACGAAAAAGCTCATGTGCACCATCTTTTGGGATTGTGAGGGTATCCTGATGGTTGATTTTAAAGAACGTAATACCGTTATAAATGGTGAATACTATGCTTCACTTATACATAAATTGCGGGATATAATAAAGAAAGAACGCAAAGGTAAACTCTCGAAAGGGGTGTTGCTGCTTCACGATAATGCTCCAGTCCATACTGCCATTATTGCGAAGACTGCTGTTCGCGAGTCCGGGTTCATGGAAGTCAACCACCCCCCTTACAGCCCGGACATGGCCCCCAGTGACTATTATTTGTTCCCTAATTTGAAGCGGGACTTACGAGGAAAAAAATTTTCTAATGACGAAGAGTTGAAGGCAGCTGTTTTAGCCCATTTTGAGGACAAAGATTCAACATATTTTTTTAAAGGCATAGAGATGTTAATTCATAGATGTCAGAAGTGTGTACATATTAAAGGAGACTATATTGAAAAATAATCGGACTTTGATTTAATTTCCTTTGCCACATCTTGGTTAGGCCAGATCATTATGGGACCTACCACGTATAATGAATAGTTACCTATTTCATCTTAAACTTAATATGAAAATAATGATTTAGTGTATTAATCGTTGCAAAGACCTCACTTGATCTTTAAAAGTACGTGATTATCGAGTAATCATGTTGGATTGGTTCTTTTTGTTTTGTTTACATAGTTCGCAAATTCTATTGACGGCGACTTTATCCACTGATAACAAGGTCTTTATATGCATGTCTTTGCGCGATGGCCGTCTAGATATTTGTGCTTTTGACCGTACTAACTCAAGTTGTGGTTTCTCTTTATATTTCAATTGAATTAAGTATTGTTTTCAGTTATGTGGTGGTTGAAAATTTGCGTTTTTTGCTGTCGCAACACAATACCTCAGATCCTATATACTTTGGTGCCGGGGACCATGTGCTTTATCAACGCTACGATCCGGAGGTAGGTACACTAGGTTGAGTACTTATCTGTAAGATAACTATGTCATAAGCGGCCTTTACACGTTAAGTTCGGACCGCGGGAAACGCCACGCGTCGTTCCAATCTTCGTTCCGGCCCGTACATTTTTCACCATTTTACTATTACAGTTGCATTTACACGTAAGGTTCGGAACGAAGATTGAAACGGCGCGTGGCGTTTCCCGCGGTCCGAACTTTACGTGTGCAGGCCGCTATTGAGCACATCACGCGAGAATGTCCACTGCGGGCCTATCCTGTATTTAATACTTACCCTTAACATGAGTTACAATTATCGTACTCGCTAGCGAGTCGAATGCTCTGTCCCTCGCACTCTATAAGAATACTGCGAGCTCTGCGAGGGACAGAACATTCGACTCTAGCTAGCGAGTACGGTAATTATTACTCATAGACCATAGTAAGTAACCAATACTGGTCGATTCACAAGATCTGGCACGATTGGATTGAATGAGTGACAAGTGTGTAAAAAAATTAACAGGTTTTTGGTTTGAAATTCGAACATCGGTTCAAAGGACGGCACTCACACAGTGATAGGTGACATTACTTTTATTCATTCCATTCGTGCCAGGTTTAGTGAATCTACCTTGTAGTCTATTGAGTTGAACACATGCATTATGCGCAACACTGAATATTATATTGATGATAGAAACTTGTACTTGTTTTTAGTTTCAGGTATAAAGCCAACACAAAACTACCTGCGATTTTATTAAATAGACTTAGAACTTAAACCAAGAAGGTTACTATCATATAATAAACCATATTGTTTTCGTAAAGAACTAGCATTAGAGCTTGTACAAGAACTGACATAGTGGACGGTGTACAGTCGAGGTCAAAGATAGGTATTCATAAACTTTTAGACCTTATTTCAATGGGATAAGGTGCAAAAGTGTATACATATCTTTGTACTCGACTGTACAATTGATAGAAAATCGCAAATCTATGGGTACACCTTTCTACACGGGTACTATAGGTTAAAACATCATCTTGCGCGGTGGTCCGTGGCGCTAGCGAGTACGGTACCTAATTGTAAGACGCGTATATATCTATTTTTTACATAACACACATAACATAAACTCACGCTTTCATTCACAGAGTGGGGTAGGCAGAGCCACAGACTCACCAACAACTCCAAAAACTTGTTGATAATTCTGTGACCACATTTTGCACAACCAGGCTAAGATGTTATCCAGTGTATTAGTGACAGGTTGCAAACCCATCGCCTAACAGCACTACACACAGCCTTTAGTCCCTTAGTCGTCTCTTACGACATCCACGGGAAGACATAGAGTGGCAACATTCTAAACCCGGCACGGCATATTACGGGTATATATTTTTTCTATGTATAAATTACGCATTAATTTTTACAGAGTTGACATCACAAGGTATGGGCTGACATTCAGTATAAAAACAACCAATGAATGTACTTACGTAACACCAATAGATTTTAAATTATGGCCGAACAAGTAATAAGTAAAAAAACCGGTCAAGTGCGAGTCGGACTCGCGCACCGAGGGTTCCGTATGTAAGATAATATGGTTGGAAAACGCAATAGTATTTTCGTCATTTTGTTATGTACTTTATTATCTACTAGCGACCTGCCCTTGCTTCGCTTCGGTTTATTTGAGTTTTCTGGAACACCCGTACAATAAACCAGCATTTATTATACATATAAACCTTCCTCTTGAATTACTCTATTTATTAAAAAAAACCACATCAAAATCCGTTGCGTAGTTTTAAAGATCTAAGCATACATAGGGACAGACAGACAGACAGCGGGAAGCGACTTTGTTTTATACTATGTAGTGATGATGCAATAAGGTCCATTTTGACTAGCCTAAATTTCAACACAAATTTTTAACCCTCTGCGACTGACGAAACGTCTATCAGACACCGCCAAAAAATCTCCGTTTAGCGTGTACCTAGCTCTGTATCGCTCAGTACCTTCTTCTAACGACCCGCGGAATTATACTCGTACGTTAATCTAATTTAAAAAAAAAACCTTTTTTTTACAAAGACCTTAAATTTACTATATGTCCACCATTTTAATATAGTATAAATTCGAAAATTAGAGCAAATTTCGCCCTTTTTACAACGTCATACAACAACCAGTTTAAGCTGACCTCGTATTTTATGGGAAATCAGCGTACAGGGAGATCAAATTATACTGGATATTAAGTTTTTTCGTTAAAAATAGCTTGTTTTTCAACTTTTTATAAATATTGATATTTCTAGCTTCAATGTGTTGAGTTTTGATCTTATATTTAGCGTCAAATAATATTGTCCACCTAGATCGGGCTCTTGTCGCACTGCACGCCGTTCCTTGCATAAAGACCCTGTTTTTTTGTGATTTGATTTAAAATGTACAGATTACAGATTTTTTCCTATACTTGCAGTAAAAGGTGGTGTTACTTGCCAAATTTCATAGTTCTAGGTCAACGGGAAATTTTGATTCCATCGAGTGTCGAAATACACGTTTTTTGTGACATAAACGGCCGTATCTTTTTTTTACCTAAATGTAGAAGTTTGATTTTTTCCCAGCTTCAAGGGACTGTAGATTTGAGTATATGGTTTAAATTTCAACTCGATACCTCCACGCGTTCCTGAGATAAAGGGTATTGACAGACGGACAGACGGACGGACGGACGGACAACAAAGTGATCTTATAAGGGTTCCGTTTTTCCCTTTTGAGGTACGGAACCCTAAATAAAAACAAAGTGATCTTATAAGGGTTCCGTTTTTCCCTTTTGAGGTACGGAACCCTAAATAAAAAAACTTGGAGTAAGTTCGACCAAAATAATTGTTAGAACCTAGAAATCATTTGATATAATTGTTTTCAAAAGGTACCATTTCAATACACAAATCTCTATTCCTAGGGTTGACCGAGATACACGTAGATTTAGGAACTAAAATAGCCAAATAAACTGTATCCGTAGAGTAATTAATCAAATAATGAAACCAAATAAGAACAGAATGAATGCGTTTGGGAAGGCTCGCGGGCCTTTTTAACCGACTTCCAAAAAGGAGGAGGTTCTCAATTCTTAACCGACTTCAAAAAAGGATGAGGTTCTCAATTCAACTGTGTTTTTATTTTTTTATTTTTTTAATGTTTGTTACCTCAGAACTTTCGACTGGGTAAACCGATTTTGATGATTCTTTTTTTATTTAAAAGCATGTGCTTCCCGTTTGGTCTCATTCTTATCAAAATGAAGATTTGATGATGGAGTCCATGAGGAATCGACGGAGCTCTTTAAAATTAATAGGCACACCTATAGCGATTTTGGTATTTTTCATTGTAACTCGTGTATTTGCTCTTGGAAAGCAATATTTGGTAAAGTGAAACTGATGATGAAAACCACAGATGGCTACCGGAACTCCTAAACGGTATATATATCAAGGGTGGTGACAAGATATTTCGATTAAGATAGTTGAGCGACTATGACGAAGCATATTTACGTTTAAATATATGACTATGACTTTCCCACGGCGTTGCTTGCGGCGAGATTAAATTTCAATGTTCTTTAGTTTTTTATTCTTATTTATTAAAGTGGGACTACATAACAGCATAATTATGGTTACAAAAAGTACAAAATAAAATAAAAGTTGAACCCGCCTTCAAAAAGCAAAAAATAACTTCATTTAAAATGGTAGGTACTTAATAGGTCAGTCCAACTGAAGTCGGCGTCCTACAATATTTTATAACCAAAAGCAGACTTCAGTTGGACTGGCCTATTATCTACCTACCATTTTAAATGAAGTTATTTTTTGCTTTTTGAAGGCGGGTTTTTGTTTTTTAAACCTATATTTTTAGAATTTTGGGATAAAACGGTAAATATATTGTAAGTAATCAAGACGTAAAAATTTAAAATTAACATAAGTAAAATAGATGTGACAAACAGAATATTTGACGTACTTAACAAACTATTTAACACTGCACAATACGCGTAAAAATGCGTGTTAAATAGGGCTGGTATGCAATTTGATTACCTACATATTACGAGTTATCCTATACTACACTTAAATAAAATACATAGCTGAACAATATCCTTGATTCGTCCGGTTGTGTCATGTAGGCTCAAAGTACGCCGTACTTTAAGCTCGGCGATAGGATCGTGCTACGAGTAGCACACCGCTACGTGAAGGTGTTGCGGCATAGGATAAATGGTGGTATCACTCTCGCGCGCTTGGATTATATCCGTAAATACGACGTAAGCGGCATTAAGATTAAATGACAAACAACCCTGCCGTCGTCGTCGGTTCTCAAGTTGACGCGTATATATTTTTTTTATATAGGGTGTTCCAAATAGTGACGTCCAAATTTTTTTTATTGAATCCTTACACCAACGTGTATCCGAAAATACCCCATGTGTGTTACGCGTTTTTTGCTAGTTTCGGTGATATTGATCATTTTAATCGGAATTTTTATAATTAGAATCATTACGAATCAGCGAAGTTGCCGTTTTTTTTTTAAAGTAATCAAATAGGAGGAGTATTCTATAAAAAAAATTTGGACGTCACTATTTGGACCACCCTGTATATTATGTCCACACAACTTTTTACACAGAGTTGTCCGATTTCACACAGACAGAACCTGGGGTCTGTTTTGTAAAGCTACAAATTACAATTTACAGGGAAATAGCACAGACACACATATTTTTTTTTTACTTCAGAAAAAACTCATTAAAATACTAAAAATTGTGCTCATTGATCGAAGAACTTCGTCCTTATTGCTTTGTTTGGGATATTGTGAGTTTTTATTATTTATATACAAAATATACAAAATATGATTAAAAAAACTGCAACCCATTTTTCCTTTTGTTGTATCGTAAAAACGGTAAAACACACAAGCGCCAAATTGGGTATGATTATAAATAGTACAAACCCTACAAAAACAACAAATACTGAAAACCGCGTGCGAGTCGGACTCGCACAACGAGGGTATTTTATCGACTACGATTTCGGCCAGAGCGATTGTGTGCGCTGGATATACCTATTCACATCCTATTGTACTGGAACACGAGTGTAAAGTGTCCTTTTTAAAATCCAGTTTAAAACTCGGGTTAATCTTCGCCATCAGATAGCTAGGAATTAGTCTTTAGATTTTCTAAACAAACTTAAAACAGCGCCTTCTCTGGAAAATATTGACAACTATTTAAACGATTAGACATTTAAAATTGACAGGGTAATTCTGAGCGACTAGCGGAAAAATGGGTTCACTTTCAGTTACCTAGATGGCGCTGTGGAGCTAGCAAATGAAATTAATAAAATAAAATAAAACAGGAGATCATTCTAATTGGAATTTAGGTAATAAATAGTTTTATTTCGTTATGTAAGTAAAATAAATTAAAGAGGGAAGGATTGCACAAATTCTTTTGTAATTAGTTACCTAATTTTTTACATTTGTTACATTATAGTTGTAAAGTCTAATAAAGAAGGATCGAATTGGCTGGAAATTGAAAAAAAAAGAACTATATCCGCAATAATGCTAAGATGAGTAGGGGACAAATTCAAAGGATAATGAACTTTGTTTGTTACATGTTATGTTAGAATAATCATTGTAGTTAGAGAGATAAATTGTCGCGGGATAACATCCCAGCTACGATATACGCAGGGTACGCTTGGGAGACGCTAATATGAGGAGAGATCAGTTCAAACGAAAGTTTATATTATTTGTTACTTGACATGATGAAATAGACACTGAAGTTAGATAATTGAAATTACTTTCGCGGGAAGGTTTGGCGCACCCGAGCGATCTTATACGCAGTTTACATACAGCGGGGGCAAAAATTAGGGGTTTCTACGCATGATCAGGTTTTTCTATATAAACGCTGGTTAGGGTCGGAGCGGGGCTTTTTTATTCCGGTCGTCGAAGGGGTGAGTTGATATTTTGCTGAGAGCTGTCATGTATCGTCCATTTTGTCTTGTTGATAATTATTTATTTGTGTTGCGCTCTTATATTATAGGTGATATTATTTTGTGTGTCGCTTTATGTTGCGTTCGAGTAACGCTACAAGTTAACGATTATCGCTACACAGGAATTATGTAGTCGACTTTCTTATTTGCTAGGATTGTGAGAATGTTTTAATAACTGGTATTTGTGTGTTCCGGGATTGTGTTAACATGTTTATTAACCTTGTTTTGTTTTCCAGAACTCTGTAACGACGCCACAAATGGTAGTCGGTTACGCAGAGCTTCAGGCAGTCGTAGTTTACGAAAATGAATACCTACACTCACATTTTGGTTATGAGTTGAGACCTGAAGATTTCCACAATCAGGAAATGGACGGTTTTAACTCATTAACTGAGTGAGTTTGGAAGGTACGCGTACAAGGTCTCTGACACCTTTATTCGGTATGTCAGGCAACGCTGTTGGTAATTTATCATATCTCCTCTTCAGGGCCCGTGGAAGTGGATACGAAATCAATTTGCGATTGTTGTGTGGATATAAAGATTACCCTTAGCGTTGATCCCCTTATTTATATATGTATTTATAGACCACCGTAGGTATTTTCCCCACCTGGAAGCCAACTAAAGTTTAGAAATAGCCGGTTGAAGGGTCTTAGGACTACACACAGGAAGTTTTACTTCCGAAGTCGTGGTTATATTAGGTCTTAGTTGGTCTAGCAAAGGTTTTCTTACACCGGAATTCCTTTAACACTACTCACACGTTTAATGTAACTGTAAAAGTCATTTTGGACTTTTAATTGCTCCAAAACAATAGATCAAAAGGTGTTTAAGGATCTTAGGAATTCATTTAGAAGCTTTCTATTACACCGTAGGAAGCTTATAAACACGTAATATGATTAGCTAGGTATATAGATAAAGTTTATTCTACGACGCCATCTCTGTCGACGTAACAAATAAAACTATTAAAGCTAGAAGACGTAAATTAGCCGTCTAAAACCAATAGGAAAATTAGGAACTAGTAATAATTAATTCATGTTAGAAAAGTAATCCTTTTAATTAAATTCATTTTAGGCAAATATTCAATCTAGGGTATCGAAACTTACTTATTGAATGTAATCTTGATAGTCTGTGGTTAGGTCTATCTATACCTGAGAGAAACGTCAAATCCTAAAACCATCCGTCTACCTAGTTAGGAAATAAATAAAGCGCTAGGCTGCGGAGCCTGCGGAGTATGTATGTTGTCCGTTAAAACCGTGTTGGTATGATTAGAGAGTTCGTTTAACATGAAAGGTATTGTAGTGGTCATAATTACCAGATAGGTAGAGATCTAAGTTTAAGAAGCAGTCCCGTCTAACCTTATAGTTATAAACCTAGGCGGCTACATAGGGAGACGCCCACAAACATGTTTTATCTGATTGTGTGGATAAAGAGTTCACGTTAAAATTGTCTCAAACGAATAAAAGTAATTAGGTAGCTATGTCTATTTACACAAGGTTGTTGTCATTGAAGTCATCTTAGGGATGATAGTAAGGGTAAATAAGTACGGTTCAAAACCTGAGAAATGAAAAGCTAGGCTTCTCTTATTTAAATATTATTCCGAAGAGGTTCTAGTTGTAAGAATTAAATCGTCATAGGTATAAGTTACACATTATCTTTAAACCTCAGGTAAAGCAAATAATTTTAGGTTACCTAACGTAGTCCTTTTGTATAGGTAAAATTCAAAGTGATACTTACGAGTTGGTCTGTCTTTTCAATACACCTTTTAACAGCTGAAGATGTGCGGTACATACCTAGCTACGGCTTACTGTCTCTGTCCAAGGACAATCAGTGGTCACTGTACTTACACATATGCCTAGTTGTTGTCTGAAGGAACCCTAGTGTTGAGTATACACTATTTTGTTCAAGAAGACAACATCTTTGTGAGAATATTAAGGTTATTAAGGAAGTTATTTTGCGACAAAACCAAAGGGCTACTAATCTAGTTAAGTTAAATGTTGAAACAGGATATCGGAAGCGCACTAAATCAATTGTAGGGCTAGTTACTCATCCACCAAAATTTACTTAATTAGTTTTAGATATAGTTTTGTGTTGGTAACTTCAGTGAAGTAGATGGTATATGTAAAATTTACACAATAGTGTCTCAGACTAAGTTATGAATGTACTGGGGATATAGTACTGAAATTGAGTTATGGTAATCTGAGTGATTCAATAATTCATACTACAATCCAGAGTTCGTTTGTTAGTACTTTACCTCAAAAGCATAAAATCCTGGTAGCGATTCACCGGTTCGCATTTCACCTCGAACGTATATTTAAGTATCGCGTTGTACCTTGATCGTTTACTTTTTTAGTCGCTATAAGTTTTAGTCCCATTTAACCTCGATCGTACATTTAACTATAGCGTTGCGTCTCAATCTTAATTTTTTTTAGTTGATATTAATTTTTGTCGCATTTCACCTCGAACGTATATTTAAGTATCGCGTTGTACCTTGATCGTCTACTTTTTTAGTCGCTATAAGTTTTAGTCGCATTTCACCTCGATCGTAAATTTAACTATAGCGTTGCGTCTCAATCTTCTTTTTTTTTAGTGGATAGTAGTTTTTGTCGCATTTCACCCCAATCGTTTGATAAATTTTCGCTTTCTATTCTAATCGTCTATTTCAGTATTAGACAGTATCTTTAGTCACAAAGATAATATTTCAATGAGTTTGATAGCATTTAAGACATGAAACTACAGGTACAAAACACGTTTTACATAAAATGTTACAGAATTTTAGTGCGAACGTCAATTAACGCGTCAAATTAAATAGAGTCCCAAACAAATATCGATCGCGACGAAATGCGTCTAGGGTAAAATACTACACGAAAAATGAAATGCAAGAAATAAAACTATCGAGGTTTATTTCAAATAGCAATTAACGCGTCAAATAAAACAGCGTCCCAAACAAAACTCAGTCGCGGTGAAATGCGATTATGGTGAAACAATACTCGGAAAATAAGATGCTACAAATTACATATACGAAAGTGAACAGCCACATGAAATATTGCTTCAAGAAAATAAGCTATTGAGATTTTGTACGTTCGAGGTGAAATGCGAACCGGTGAATCGCTACAAGGATTTTATGCTTTTGAGGTAAAGTACTAACAAACGCCAGAGTTTAAATGGTTGTAGCACCCGCTTAGTAGGGTTACACGAGAAATACAGTAGGTGTACTACTAAATAGTTTGGTAGTTATGACTATCAATTATAGAGAAAGACACACAAAGTTTGTCATAGACAAATTTAATTTAATTCCTTAGGTAAGAAGTAACAGACTAAGAAATAAGAATATATTGTCCTAATAATTATATTATTTTGTGTTGAAAAGTAAAGCTGAATAATTAAATTAAAGAGTTCAATCTCTTCTCAAAGGATCTCCTTGGAGTGACTAGTAGAATCAAGTTTACATAATTTACTAGAATTAGTCTACAAAATTTAACACTAATAGAATAATGTGTTATACTACATAATAAAAGATATAAGAGTGGGCGGGCTCTGAGGTTATGGTTGAAGAGCAGCGGAACGGCGGGTGATGCCGTTTCTATAATCACTAATATATTATTGCCATTTTATAAAGGTAGATCTAGTAGGATATCTGAATTGAACCTAAAGTTTGTTCTTAGTTATGTAGTAAATATCTGAAGCTCCAAGTAATATTCTAAGTTGCTTAATAGATATTTTGTTTCAACAGTAGAATGATTATGGTTTATGTTAAGACTTCTATATTCATGCTAGCTATAACTCCGTTCCTTGGTTAATAAAATAATGTTAGGTTAATTAATCCTTTCCAGTACACTAATTATATTAATTTGAACCTTGTCTCGATTAGGAATTTTATTAATACAATTATTTACTGAATAGTTGTATTTAGCTTTGATTTAACAATATATAGATGTTAGCCGGCCAATTTAATGGTATTCTCTAATACTAAACAGTAGAAAGGAGTTATTAGGTACTTCATAATAGACTAGTAGTAATAAACTCTCGCTCATTAAAGTTCTTTGGTTCACAAAGTAGGGTTCCTAATACACTTGACTAGATGATCACGAGGCTAATTGACGAAGTAGTAACAAGTAGTATTAAGTAGTAAGTTAGTTAGTTAAATTTAAATATTTTAGATATATGGGGGGGTCAGTCCACTATCCTAGATATACCTATAAGTATTATCAATGCGAAAGGTTATGCGTGCGTGAGTTTGTTACTTCTTCGCTAAAACGGATGGACGAATTTGATTGGATTCAAATTGGAATAGAGTTTGCTTTTACACTGGATTAACACATAGGCTACCTTGAAAACCGAAATAAATAAATCACTGTTCCCGTGGGATGGCAAAATTACTTATTCTACGCGGAAGAAGTCACGTACGAAGTCGCTAGTCTTAAATAAACTAAAACACTAAATCTAAAAATAGCCCTTGTGGTATTGTACCAAAAATGCTAGCAGTATTTCATCGTTGAGTGGCTACCTACACTAATTCGTTGAGCGAAAAACCTGCCAGCTCTTCCAGTGACTTTAGTAAGAGTGCTTGGACCCCACGGACCAAGGGTCTCGGTATCGAATCGAATGGAAAAAAATTATATTCTGGACCGAGACCACTATATGGTTTTCAACCACTTTAGCTCAATTGGAGGTTCGGTGGAGATGTGACGGGGCTAGCGTGTTTACACAGGTTTCGTTCCACACTGGCAACCGCCCCATATTCCACGGAACCAAAGACATCCCGTCAGGTCTCTTACCATCATTTTTGTAGACGCCTCCGTTCGGCCTTAATACACTCTTCATGTACCTGTACAACGCTGCCCAATAGAAAACAGACTATTTAAACAACCTACTACAATTTATTGTTTCCCAGGTGGGTTCTTTTGACGATTTACTGTCATTAGGTTCAAATGGAAAATCGTCCACTTGAAATTATACGTCAGTTCAGAAAAATGACCATTTGAAATACAACAAAAAGGAAAATTGTCCATCTTGAAAAACGTCTAAAATGGAATCATGTCCCATGGTAAAATTGTCCAATATGACATTGGACGAAAAAAATATGTCTATTTGTATTTACGTCCTACCTGAAATTTGTACAATTTATATTATATTATATGGTCTTAATTCATATTACACTACATTCACTTGTGCGTATTTCATTTTGGTCATAATATATAATGGACAAAATTCCATTGGGACTTAATTAATTTAGAACGAAAATAAATTTGGTTGTAAATACTTTTGAGCACAATTACATTTGGACTAAATTCACTTTGGACACTATTACTTTTGACCCATTTTCAGAATGGTTATTTCACGTGGTCGATTTTCCATTTGTACCTAATGACAGTAAATCCTTTTGACTTGTTCTCTTAACTTTTTTTATCAAGGACTACCTAGTCATTTAGTTACTGGACACTTATTCAAAATAAAAACAAAAAGCTTGAATCTGTTAGTATTAGGCCATGTAGGCACTTTCACATGTCTGAGTCTACCAACAGTACCAACACTTCTCAAGAAGAGATCGCTCTTGAGAAGCGCCGCCGCAAAAACTTAACAGGTTGAGTCCAGCCTCGAGATCTTAAAATTTATTGTAGGCTTAAAATTGTTTTCTATATAGGATATTTCACTTTCTGGTATCGATTATCTTTACAGATGCGAAGCAAAATTTTACAGCACTTCAAATAACTTTGTTCAGGGCTTCATGGACGGCGGCGCAGGCTACGTGCTGAGCAAGGAGGCGTTAGATCGCTTCGTAAACAAAGGTCTGCCGTCCCCTCGACTATGTAGTGATAGTGTAATAGGCAGTGAAGACGTGGAACTAGGCAAGTTAACTCAATGGTATTAAGTAGCTTTAAATTTACTTGTTACTAAATCTTGCAAGTTAATGGTTACCTGGTACCTGGTGGTAAAATAGTAACCCTGAGTTTAGTGTCCACTTGATGAAACTGAAAATAAAAACTTGATCAGCATTTTTGAAATAATACTTTTAATTCTAAGATTTACGTCGTTTGTCTTCAATACTTTATTATCTACTTAGTTAGGTAGCGTTCTAAAAAGAGTGTTAAAGGAATGACAGCGATGTTTGGCTTGAATTGGTAACATGATCTAATTTTTACCCGAAAACTGCACAAAAACTGGTGCTTAATTCATTATTATGAAAACGTCACAAGCAAAAACATTGTCATAACAGAATAGGAACACAGTAACTATAGAGTCGGTCCACGCTAAGTCTGCAGACGTCGAAAAACGTTAGTTTAAAAAAAGTTTTATATAGCAGCACCACGATTTGAGGAGAAATAAGTATTAATACTTGGTAATATTATTTTATTTTACGGATCTTTCACTAAATACTAAATTAATTAGGAAAGAAACATATGTTGATTGTACAGTGAACTGTCTTTTTAACCGACTTCAAAAAAGGAGGAGGCTATCCTTTCCGACTATTTGTTTATGTCACAAGATATTGAGAACAGATTTAGATAATTATTTTCCTGTTGGAAAGAGATTCGAAGTTTCCATATCAATTTTACCAATGTCTGCTATTTAGAATTTAATAAGTGAGTATTTTGTTGGCATTGAATACATCATCATCATCATTCATACTTAATATCTTGTAAAAACTAAAAATATTGTCTTTTCATTGAAGTAATAAATAACAATAATAACTTCTTTATTTTTTAATGTTTAACAGTAGATTTAAAAAAAATCGCGACTTATTATTATCAACCGAACAAACATGAGCGAGATTATCTAAATTCTCAAATTAAGGATTAAGATTGCTCAGTTACTAACCTGTCAATGCCTTGTTGTTAGGTTTTTAATATTAAACATTGCCGTTTTTGAGCAAATAACAAATAGCAATAACAGAGTCCTGTGATTCTTCAACATGTTGGAAATCACTCAGTATGCGAAATAGTTATTTATGTGACTGGTGCATAATGAGAGGCATTATACACGAGTGTGGTTTTATGAAACGAGCCGTAAGGCGAGTTTCATAATAAGATCACACGAGTGTTTTAATGCCTAATTATGCGTACAGTCGCATACATAACTTTATCTACATACATATCATAAGTTTTCTACAATATGTGAGAAACCTGTATCCGTCGTTACCCTGCATCTTAATGTACCTGCATCTTAATGTTCACATTAAAGTGCAGGTCACTTATACTGTAAAGTGAACATTAAGATGCAACTACAGCGATAACCGATACTTTAATGACTTGTAATACTTTAATGTTAACATTACAGTACAACCACAGATACAGGTAACATAATGTAGGGCATTTGCTTATCACTTCTGAACATATTATATTGAAATTATGATATGGATGTAGATAAAAGTAATTGCAGCACATCACTTTTAAAAGGTTTCACCATTGTTTTTACTTTTATCACAATAAATAGTGAGTAACGGAAGCCGCCTGACATACCACCTACTTGTAAAAACCGGTCTCAAGACAGCTAAGAAATATTGCCATATTAAGTTTTAGACGCGGTTGCCAGGTTATTCTATTGCAAAGTTAGCTTGGCCAGACTATAGTGTCTGACCGTTTACACGAAAATAAATAATATTTTGCTTAAACCTTGTAACTTATTATAACCCTTCGATTTTTATCGCAGGTAAGAAAACACTGTGACATCGCTGTTCACTGTAATAAATATAGGTACCTAAGTATCTATGTTTTTTACGACTATGACTAGTCACTCAGGTAAAGATGCATAGAAAGAGGATTTAAATCTGAATGATGAATTTTAATAGTTATTTATGTAACTGGTACATAATGAGGCCTCTTAAGGTACGAGAGCCGAGGTTAGAGCGCGAGCTTGCGAGCGCTCTAATTATAGGCACGAGTACCTTAAGAGCTAATTATGAACCGTTGCATACATAACTTTTTCTACAAGCTTAAAATGATAATGATAAAAATAAACAATAGCTAACTTTTCTCGTATACTTTACTCGATTTTTCTGCTAACAAATTACTTGTCATCAAAGACATTTTCACTATTCCGATGCGCGATAATAGTTTGTGAATTTTATTGATAAATGTAAACAAATTTCATGCGAATTTTAATAGATACTAAAAACAGTTCTATCAAATTATCATAAACAAGTTGGAATGCCAAACGAAACGCCATTTTGTTGATATCCATATTGAACGTAACCATGGTAACCAAATAACAAATCGATGGATATTAACCATCTATTTTTAGTAATTGAATAAAAATGTTATTTTAAACACATATTTAGTCTCATAATTAATTTTATTTTTAATATACGTAATTTTAATTGGTGTTAAAATGTTTTTAACGGTTTATATACAAATTATTAGGATGTCAAGTGTTAACTAAACGCCAAGACTGATATCCGGAATGACCGTTACCATGGTAATAACAATGCTATAATAAATTATAGCACTGTTATTACCATGGCAACGCTAATTATAGAATTGTTTTTACTCTTCGGTTACGCTATAGGTGGTATTCTGACACCATTAACGATATCAATATTAGCGGTTTATAGTACGCGAGTAGAAAAAAGTATAAACAATGCTACATCGGAATTGTTTGAACTAATGAAAGTTCTTTTACTGAATCTTACCTACTCGTGTACTAGTAACACGGAACTATTAAATATGCTTTTTTTGTCCTTTAGGTCTTTGCCTCAGCCGTATCGGCGTAAAAGGGATAAACGTTAAGGATGAGTTTGGATACCCGCGTTTTATCACGGACACGCCTCAAATGTGCTCAGCCATTGAGCGCCGTAATGTATTTGTAAGTAATTTTGGCCGTGTCGGTGCCGGTCGAGAATTAGCACCACCCCATCTCTTCCCGTGGGTGTCGTAAGAGGCGACTAAGGGATAAACCGGAGGATGGGCAGCAGCGTCCTCCGCGGACTACACGGTAGGTACAACTGCGGTCGCCAACCCGCCTGCCAAGCGTGGCGACTACGGCATTTCCCCCCCAACGGTTCTAGATCAAAAGACAGAATGAATGCACAACAACAGCCCAGAGTTCTAGTCCCCGGCGGCCCCGCTATTCCTGGCTCCGGTAGCGGCCATGGTAACGTCGGGGCAGGGGTGCTTTAGGTAATCTCCGGCAGAGACCCGGCTACCAGAAACGACGACCTTTGGCCCTGGCAACATACAACTGCCGAACATTGCGGACCGACGAAAAGCTGCTGGAACTAGAGGAGGAATTGAGCAGGTTAAGATGGGGAATCATAGGGTTGTCAGAAGTCCGTAGAGAGGGGGAGGACATGATAACCCTGAAGTCATCATGTCAGCCGAAAGACGTCCACTGCTGGACATAGGTCTCCCCCAAGGCTCTCCAGTC
The DNA here is from genome assembly GCA_948252455.1 of Acleris cristana. Taxonomy (NCBI): domain Eukaryota; kingdom Metazoa; phylum Arthropoda; class Insecta; order Lepidoptera; family Tortricidae; genus Acleris; species Acleris cristana. The sequence continues at coordinate 5,989,078 of OX411782.1, read as the reverse complement.
AGACCGGTCTTGTGCTTTTCGCATCCACCGCGTTCCCGCAATTTTTACAAGGTCGTCACTCCATCTTGTTGGAGGCCTACCTACAGCTCGTCTTCCGATCCGCGGACGCCACTCAAGAACCTTCTGACCCCATCGGCCATCAGTCCGGCGAGCAATGATTCAGAGCAGTTATTCTTCGGGCTATGTCGGTAACCTTAGTTCTACTGCGGATATCATCATTTCTGATTCTATCGCGTAGAGAAACCCTGAAGTTGTTGACGACTATATTTACCTGGGACAAACGGTTTAGTTAGGTAGGGCCAACTTTGAGAAAGAGGTCAGGCATCGAATCCGACTCGGCTGGGCAGCGTTCGGAAAGCTTCGTAGCACCTTTTCGTCCAAATCACCGCAGTGTTTGAAGTCAAAAGTCTTTGACCAGTGTGTGTTACCAATGATGACTTACGGATCTGAGACGTGGGCGCTAACAATGGGCCTCATAAGGAAGCTCAAAGTCACTCAGAGGGCTATGGAGAGGGCTATGCTCGGGGTTTCTCTGTGCGATAGAATCAGAAATGATGATATCCGCAGTAGAACTAAGGTTACCGACATAGCACGAAGAATAGCTAAACTTAAGTGGCAGTGGGCGGGGCACATTGCTCGCAGGAATGATGGCCGATGGGGTCAGAAGGATCTTGAATGGCGTCCGCGGATCGGGAGACGAGCTGTGGGTAGGCCTCCAACAAGATGGAGTGACGACCTTTTAAAAATCGGGGGAACGCGGTGGATGCGAAAAGCACGGGACCGGTCTGAGTGGAGAGCCTTGGGGGAGGCCTATGTCCAGCAGTGGACGTCTTTCGGCTGACATGATGACTTCAGGGTTATGATGATAATGAAGTATTTTTACAATACTAGCCTTTGTCCGTAACTTCGTTTGCATAGAACTCGAACCGGAAGACCGATCGACCGCCCGCCTCCTCCGACCCACCACCCTTAGGCACTGGTCCCACCACCGGCGAGTAAGCTATGAACTATCGCCTATTTTCTTGTCTAAGAAACGAACAAAAGATCATCGCTCCCGTGTAAATAAAAGAGAGAGATATATATTTATAGTTCATAGTTGAGCGAGTATAGCTCACTCGCTCAGCGATAAACTATAAATTTATATCTCTCTCTCTTTTATTTACACGGGAGCGATTATCTTTTGTTCGCTTCTTGGATAAGAAAATGGCCGATAGTTCATAGCTTACTCGCCGGCGGTGGGACCAGTGCCATCGACATCATCAAAGCCCGAGGGCGCATTGTCAACATTTTCTGTCAGCTCTAAAGCTGGGCATTCCCGGATGCTCCAGCGTATAGGTTGTGTGTGATGCTAAGTTTTAAAGATAAAATTAGAAAACGTTTGAATTCGGCTGAACATGAAACCTCCTTAGTCAGAAATGATGTACGAAATACTTGCAAATTTTGCAACTCGCGATTCCTCCCGCGGGAACAATTTAGGTCATTGTCCTTCTGTATACAGGCATGGAATAACATCATTTACGAGCAAGTGTGATGAAAATAATCTTATTAATAACCTTCATCGAAGGTATTAATATCTTAATATCGAATTGGTAACATCCTGTCACTGGCTTCAAATTAGCGTCACCTACCGTCTATTACCTGAAATACGTGTTCTAAAGATTTTAATACGTATTTGGTTATTCAACGCTAGATGGCATTCCTGAAGATTATGATCAAAATTTTGTATGACAATGTTCTTAATGGCCACTCTAAGTATGTAAAGCATGACCAAAAAATTAAAAACCTAATGGGGTCGCCACTAATACTTTTTGGGTACTTATCATTTAACCGATCAGCAAAATATTCTTATTTTGGTGAACAGAAAAATGTATTTGGTCAGCCAAAATAGCTTGTTGGTAAGCATCTTATGGTCAGCAAACATTTATAAATCTGTCTGCAATTAATGATGTACTGAACTGCTCTAAATTATTTTGGTCAGCAAATTAAATATTTGAGCTGCATTGAGCGACCCACAATTAATCAAATTTTGGTAAGCAATCAGTAGGTAAGCAATATATTTCATTTTGTCTATCAATAAAAAGGGGGCAAATTTACTGTCGTGCCGGCAACGCACATATGCCAAACCCACCATCAAATTTACAAATTTAACAGAGTCGACGGAGCTCCGCTCACGCGGATCTCCTATTTCTGGGTTATTCTGGCCCTTCGGGCCTGATATAAGAACGAACCTAACCTAACCTACCTCATATTTATGACACAAATTTTAGCTAATCTAGGATGTGATTGTGATTTCTAAATTTGTCACAAAACTAAACTTGTTATTACTACTAGCCTCAAAAATACCAATGCTTGGGTAGTCGCGTCACGTGGTCTGATTTCGCTCCGTCCACAAAAACGAACACTGCTGATTTTTCAAACAAAACGAAATCCACTTATTTATATAGATAACCATTATTTTAATATGCACACCTCTCAATTAAACTGCTTACAGACATGTTTTCTCTGCTGACCAATTGTAAAATCTTGCTGCCTAAATAATAATTTTGCAGCTCGACTGTTTATTAGGAATAAAAATGATAAAAAAAGCAGGGTGATATTGGTTAAAATGTTAACCGTTTGTAAATTGTTTGCTGAGCAAGAGTTGTAGCCCGATTTTTATTTATTGCCAGCCAAATCTTTGTATGCTGCCCAAATGAGTTAATTGCTTTTTTTTTTGCGAATCAATTTTAATAACGGCTGACCATTTAATTACTTCCCATATTTTTTTATCTGTGTTTCGAGAATTGCAATAGAAATTTTAGTTTATATAATATCCGCAATATGGAGACGATTCTTTATTTTTATAAATGGTCAGGCTTTATTACGTATAACATTCAATTTCTTTGCTTTAAACTTAGTTGGTGATGTGGGCAAATAATGTTCACGTCGCACCATGGTACTATCAAGAATTACCCCGCACCTTACTGAGAACCCACTGTTTAAATCCTTTATTTTTTACAGGTCAAGCACAGCAGCACAGCAGCAGAACCTATAGTTCGCTGCTCAGATCACGCCATTTCCTTTCATCGCGTGGATCCAGAATTCATGGATTTTTATGACTTCTTAGTCTACCGATTTCGGCCATACGGCATGAAGTACAGAGAGACATGTACGGAATGTGTTTAGAAAAATTGAAAAACAATAGCATTTCTTAGATTATACAACTACCGTTTATGATTATGTAACTACCATCCTTTGTACCATATTTTAAACAAATAAAGACATTTGAATTTGAATTTTAAGGCTGTTTTTAATCATTATCGTCATCATCACCATCATTTCATCCAAAAGACGTCCTCTACTGGACATAGGCTTCCCCCAAGGTTTGCCCCGAGGACCGGTCCGGCAGGCTCTAAAATACCTAACTGAACTAAGCGATTTAACTCGTCTTTTACTTTAATTTTAATGGCGAAAGGGAGTGGACGAGCTCTGAAAAATACTGGTTTAGATTCGGGTTTCAGATTAAGACGTTCCACTACATCCTTGCAACATCCTAAACTATCTGAAAACAATTTTGGGTACTGTTTATGAAAGTCATTAACTAAATCGGGTTTATTGATAGCTATACATTATGATATGTTGGGCGTAAATCGGTTTCAACAATGGGGCGCTTTCTAGACTGAACGCCGATATAAAGTCCCTGCCTAAAATGGGCGGGCCCCCATTCATGACGACAAACACATTTAAAGTTTTACATATGTTTTTGTACCTAAAAGACAAAATAATGACACCCGATGTTTTAATTACGTCACCATTATAACTTTTTAATAACGTCGACGCTTTATTCAATGTGAGTGACCAAAAATATTTATGGTATAATTTATCAGATATGGCTGTTACAGCAGAACCCGTGTCCAGTTCAAAATTCATAGGTATTTCGTTACTTAATACACATTCCTGCATAGGTTCACCTTTGTAAGTGCGAATGTTACAGAGTAATTGCTTACCTTCATCATCACCAACTGTCAACACAGCACTCGACAAAGTTAAAATTCCTATAGTTTTTCTTGCGGCACATACGCTTTAGATGTCCAATTGACACAAACTTATCGCACGGGGAGTTAGCAAATCTACAATTAGTGGTCGAATGTCCACGGTAACCGCAAACAGTACACGAAGCGCCAGTAGGTGCCGTGAGGCGCGCGCCGGGAGGCGCGGGCGCTCTGCTGGATGCTGGACGCCATCTTGTGCACGTCGAACACGCGGCGCCCGCTCGGGCGCTGCGCACACCTTCTGTCAATTGCAGCGCGTTGGAAAACGTTAGATTGGACATTATCTCCGTAAATAGCTTATCACGTTCCGGTCCCTGAATCATGCCGTGCACGAAGCGGTCGCGGAGGGTCTCGTCGAGCGTAGTTGCGGTGAACCTACAATGCAGTGCCAGGCTCCGCACTCTACCCGACCAGTTCGACAGGGACTCGGTATCTAGTTGCATGGCACTGTAGAATTTATTCCGCTCGGTGAATCCACAAACTTTTGGTTTGAAGTGGCCGTCCAGTAGTTGTATGACTTCATCAAAACTAAGGGTTCCCAATTCTTTGGGTAACGCCAAGTCACTATTGGAAATAGGTAGGATATAAAAGAAGTTTAGTTCAGTCACGTACAACTTATAAGTGCACTCAGATAAACTGCTTAAAAGAATTACACGGCGTTTATCCAACACTTTCGTATAGCCCGTGTCAATTACATCATTTGCCAGAAACCACTGCTCCAACCGGCACTTGTAAATAACCCAATCTTGGTTTTCATGATTAAAAGTACTTAACACGCCAACCGAAATTTTAGCCATCGTCGTCACTTGTTAGCTTAGAGAATATATATTCTCTAAGCTTGTTAGGATTGACGTTATGAACCGGAGATGAATACACAAGCATAGTCTGTTGCTAACTGATTTTATTTCTCTTTACAACCTATACCTACATACATGTGTATCTGTGCATAGTTACATAGCTTCGCCGTACACAAACAACCTATACGCTATAACTAGAGCTACGTGAGTATATTAAACCAAACAATTGGGATACACCCATTTTTAACAATGTATGAAAATTTCATAACCATTTCGAGGAATAGGCTTTTCGAATCGATCCCAGTAGTTAGATTAAAAAAGTATGTTACAATGAATTTATTAAGTATATTAAAATTAAGAAATGACCTTCATTTGACCCCTAAATGCCGGTCCCAACTGCGCTGTACCAAGCACTTTTGTGGTTTTACATAAAACATATGTAAGGTTACTTTAATTTAATAAATTATTTTAAATATCAATACTACATTTAATCATGAATTTGTTATTATCTCTTTGTGCAATAAAGAGTTTACATACATACATTATGTTACTATTATTTAGTCAAAATACTTACTAATTAATCCCAAGAACCAGACGAGTACCTAGAGGTGAGTATAGTTTCATACAATATTCAATATTCTTCATTCATAGTTATAATAACGGCCTTTTCCTTTTCTTCTACTACTTAGGTATGTGTGATTAAAGATAAAACATTATTTTACAAATCAAAGGTTACTATATGTAATTGTTCAGGACTACAGCGGATCTAGTATGGTTGCGTTTACCGCGTGACAAAATGTGAATAAAGCATTCGTCACTCTCGTACATGTAAACAACTGACGGATGCTATATCCAAATTTTGTCACGCGATAAACGCAACACCTTCGTATGCGTAGAATCAGTTTCTCTCTACTCCCCCTATTTCTTCCCGCTGGGGGTCGACATACTGAAAATCCTTTCTTAGTGAACTCTAGGGTACAGTCGAGTTAATGAATAGTGTACACTTTAGTACCTTGTCTACTTAATGTCATATTTAAACTGCCATTATATGAATTGTCACAGCGATTAAAGTGACTGAGTGGTACTAAAGTGTACACATATTTATGATTAGCGTCATAGCGTCTAGGAGTTCCTAATCCCAAATCGTTTTTGGATTTCCTCACGATCGCAGAAGAAATACTAAGGCCTTAGACAAGGTGCTAACGTAAACGATTTTCGAAAACTGTCGAAATGTATGAAATTGACATAAGACCGTCCGGCAGCTTACTGATACATTTGCATAATGTCTGTGGCCACTGAACCGATTGATTGATGATTGTTTTTGTTTTACGATTAGAAATAAAAACTTAAATATGAAAGTACCTGGATGATCGAGCTTTGCTCGCTATTTTTTTTGATAAGTTTCCTAAAAATGAAACCAGTTAGTTTAGGTTAGGTTAGAGGTTAGGGTTAGATCGATTTATCGCCCCTGAAACCTCTTGCATACTGTAAAACTACACAACTATGGTCCTGGCCTAAAACAATAGTCCAATTTACTTTTTCACATTATTCTAAAAATATGATAGCTTTAGCTACAGCTAGAGTTTAGAGCAATAGATTTTAGGCCTAACAGTACCCAGCAATAATAGAAGTAAGGTATCATATTTTAGAATAATGTAATGAGGAAAATTGGACTATTGTTGCAGGCTAGGACTATAGTTGCTATGACTATGCAAATCGTTGCAGCTGTTTCCGAGATTCAGATTATATATATATATATATATTGCTCGTTTAAAGATATAAGATATACCTTAATCCAAGCCGGTCTGCGTCTAGCAAGCATAAGTTTATAAAATTTCGAACCTGTTCTTTTTCCGTATAAACCCTTTATTATCCTAAAAGAGTTGCAAGTGAGACAGGATCCACCCAGGCCACCGGCTCATCACAGTGAACTGAAGAGTACTGGTCGCTCCACTAGTGGATCGAGTCGATGGAGCCTAGTGGAATCTCCCCGAGTTATGGTGTGACCAAGGGAAACAGCGATTCATTTTCATATATAGGGCGGGCCAATATTTTTTGCAAATTAACAACATTAAAGGTTGTAAAAATACAAATATAATTTCAGGCCCACCCTATATCTAGAATGCAAATGAAGGAATATAAGTTTTCTTGAAGGCCTAGCTCTAATCGGATAGTAAAAAACTTGAAAAATATACTGACTCAGAAATAAAATTAGGTATTGTTTAATTTGTCTGTTTTTTAATCAGTGGCCCCGTGTTCTCGTTTTCCTTCTTCAAACCATAAAATAGCGATCGTAAGAAGTGAAAAAAGCAATGTTTGTACCAGTAGCGTTCAAATAATCCAAAAGGGTGGTCTCAAATATAAAATCTAAAGGATATACAACGTAGGCTGCAGGCTGCATATAATATTTAAAAAAACTGACTGGCTGACTGATCGATCCACGCACAGCCTAAACCGCTGGACCTAGGGACTTGAAGTCTGGAGGGAATGTCCCTTGGATATCCTAAGTAGGCATTTTTGCTTTTAGGAGCTAATCTTCCCTTCTAAGCCAATAAATAGTATCTCAGATAATTACCAAAGTAGATTCAATCCTCCTCTTAGTAACGAGGTTGTGATTGCTACTGCTAGTTGATTTGACTATTTTAATCGTATTGTCAACGTTCTAATTAGCTCTTATTACTTGCCAAGGCAGCCGAGTTAAATACAAAACGCTATCAATACGTGTAGAGACAAAGTAGAACAGGGCCGCAGGTCAAAAGGGTCTACTGAGCATCTTGAGTGTTGGTTAGATCCCCTTTCCGGTTCCGTCTCCAGATAGCATGTTTGCCGTACGCCCTAAGTTTGTATATGAAGTAATCCAATACAAACATGTCTGGAGGTGGTACCTTGCAAAAAGCAACCGCGAGCTCCGAGATCCGACCCAGAACCTGTAAACATAGAAAAATTAAAAACATTAAAAATTAAAACATAAAATGGACCCGATTCTGCGTGGACATCGCTTAAATAGCCTAAAACTAAATTGACAAATTTTTAGACATAGTTTAGACGGCAGATTTAACAAGTACTACCTATTCCAGAATGTCACGCTGAGTATAATATAGACCGCCTAAAATAAACAGCGTCAGATTCAAATTAGCGACAGCTGCTCATACGAGGGGTGATCAATAAGTTTTGAGAATCAGTATGAACCATCCACTTAATGATATTCTTTTAATGTGGAATATACCACGGCACTAATCAAAATTAAATTAGAGGAAAAAAATATATACATTATTCATTTGTTTTTCTGCGACAGCTAAACAAAAAACATCTGTATGAACAATTTTACAAGACGGCAAAAATAAGAGTTCGTTTTGTAATACTTTGGAGCGGTGTGGAGAAAGTTCTTTTACACTAATAAAAAATATTGTTATTAAAAATGAAACCTTGATATATTATTATGATTTAAAGGATTAATAAGTTATCATTGCAGTGGTATTTTTATCTCCAGCTCTGTAACCAAATTTTAGGGTGGTTTTTTCGGCCTTTTCCAGGACTATTGAGGCCTACAAATAAATAATGTGACATTCGTTTTTAGCAATTGAGTTCAAATAATCTAGGAGAGTTATATAACATTATTCTATCATAGTTATGGAAAAATATTAAAAATAAGATGAAGAAAAAAAAAACGAATTTGCGGCAGGAATTGTGCTTCAGAGCCTTCTAATTGACAAGGGTGCTGCTCATCGACCAAAGATCAGAACTGATAACCGCTGTCCTCGTTATTTAGCCCTAACTTTCGACTACTACTTCTCATTCACCGATGTTCAAAAAAAACTATATAATAATCACGAGCTGGTGATGCCTTAGGGAAGGTACAAAATTTGACCATTTAGAACTCCAAAAGTAATATTATTTTTATAGTGGCAAAATAAAACAATTGAATGAAGTAAATAAGTGTTTGGAAATATAGAAAGTGTGCTTATTCCAATTAAAATATAACGATTTATATATTTCCCATTTTTAATACCGATTATCAAAACTTATGGATCACCCCTCGTATAGCAAAGTGTTTTAGCGACACCTAAATAAAATTAGGCAGTTTAGAGGCTACTGTAGAATCGGATGGCTTATTGGCTAACGCACTCGCAATCACGATCGTTTTCATTTTGAAAATCGAAGGCTTGTCTGCATACAAAACGAAAACATTGCTCCACTTTGAAGCCGGTTGCGATTGCGAGTGCGTTAGACAATAAAATCCCCCTCTGGTCCAATGTCTGGGGACAATGTAACACAAAAAATCTGGTTCCAAACTAAGTTATGGTTACTAGACAGTGATAAACATTAAAGGTAACTAAATATATAGAAATACATGCTTTATTACTTATAAACATCTAATAGGATCACTGCCAACCAGGGCTTGGAAACTAGCTTTTTAGGGTTCCGTATCAAAATGGTACAAAAGGAACCCTTATGGTGAGACTTCGTTGTCTGTCTGTCTGTCTGTCTGTCTGTCTGTCTGTATGTCACAGCAGGTTTTCACAGCAACTACAAATGCTATCAACTTGAAATTTGGCATAGTTGTACTATCTACATCTATTTGTAGTAAAAAAAATATGAAATTAGGTAATTTTATTAATAATTGAAAAGGGGTCTAGAATGGGGGGTTCAAAAATGAAAGTGGTTCGATTATAGCAAATGGAGTGTCATATGAAAGGTGTTAATCTGCACATTTCAAAACTATTTTTTTGAAAATTTTCTTTTATGTACTTTTTGATTTATAGTCAAAAATGTACAAAAAATGACCGTTCCCCACCCCTTATCTCCGAAGTTTATTAATCAAAAATTCTGAAAAAAATCCTGACGTATAGATAATTACTTATATTTTCTGGGAAAAGTAAAATAAAGTGTTCATTATTTACAGTTTTTGAGAAATAACAAAAAAACCAAGAAAATCTGTACTAAAATTATGGCTAGTCAAAATCGACCTTATTGCCTCGAAAATAAAGCTTATAACAAAATTAGTATTTTCTTTTGCGGTTACCAAGCATATTATCTTCAATACGGAACCCTCGGTGCGCGAGTCCGACTCGCACTTGACCGGTTTTTTTTATAAACGCTCGCTTGGTGCGAATCGATTCGATCGCTGGAATTAACCTAGTATTTTTGGTTTTTGATTCTTCCTGCAGTTGGATGGCGTGGCGACTATGGTGTTTTTTAATAAGGCTGGCTTAACTTCAAGCTGAGCAAGTAAATGCAACTAAAGAGCTAGCTAGGTAGGAAAGACGAGAATATGATGGCGGTCGAGGGCGGTGCGAGCGAATTAGCTAGCGATATTAACCGTTATTTCGAGCAGGAACAGCGCCTCTATTCCCGACGGTAAAAACGATATCGTAGTTGACCTGTTATGGTTTTGTAATGACGTCAGACGCCATTACGGTCAAGTAAATAAGAGCTATCAAAACGGTGACAATACGATAACAGATAAAAAACGATATGGTTTTTGCCGTGTTGAATAGAGGCCCAGTTTTATTTCGCTTTTTGATCAGAACCGAAATAAGTAATATCGATTTTGTTTGAGCGGAACCAAAATGAAAATGCTCTATTTTAACCCCCTTACTAATAAAAGTTGAGTAACGGTGGTATAGCTATACAACGTTTTATCCTTATCTGTCAAATCCAAATGTCACAATGACAGATAAGGACAAAACATTGTATAGCTATACCACCGTTACTCAACGTTTATTAGTAAGGGGGTAAATGTATGGCGTGTCTGACGAGCTGGTGAAAAAATTGACCAGGTTTCCGAGCGCTGCTGCCAACTAGGATTTGTTAAACTATGAAAGTTTGATTTATAATGTCACACACAATGCTATGGTGGGCCAGGGTAATATTTTGCGTTTGTACCTATAAAAGAATATTATTTTTTCGTGAGGCTTTGGTTCAAGCTAATGTGTATTGTGTGTTTGAGCCACGGGGTCTTCATTGTTAGGATGGTAAGCCACCAGACGGCCTAGCGCTGGTTCCGGGGCTAGGGGCAGTAGTCTGTGGGATGCAACGTGATGCAATTTAACCGGTTATTAACTGTTTTTGTATGAAAATAACCGGTTAAAACCGGCTATAACCGGTTATTTGCATTCCCTAGATGCAACGTGCTTCAGCTCTTTTGCTTCCGCGCACTTCAGCCACACGATACGGAGGAGCGTACGTGCCGCTGCTGAAGGTGATGCAAAGCTCAAGCACTCCAAATACTCAAAGTTCAAGCGAGTGTATGAGTTTGTTCTGGTACCGGTAGAGATTAATATTCCTTGCTGCGTTGCAAATAAAAGTAATAAAAGTAACAACTCAATATAGGTAGGTTCATAATCTAATTCGCTAATAAGATTTTTAAGCCGGCGATAAAAAAAAACAATTTCTATTTTTAAAACTCGACAACCGGAATTGAGATTGATTTTTCGCAGACTACCCTATATCATCGTGTTCGCAATGAAATGATCTTCATTTTGGTATAAATTTTATTCAATAAACAGACCATTGCAAATTATTAGTACCGACTTACAGCCTCTCCAATAGTGATGACGGGAAAAAAATAGTCAACCTAACGTTTACATATTCTATAGACTTCATACTTTCGATTAGTATGTCTAATAAACAAGCGGTTGCAATTTTCAGAAATACCTAGTTCATTTTTAAATTTTGAATTAATTATAATACTGGACTGAAATTTTCAGCCTACCTATTCACCATATAACACAAATAAATAAATATTATATATATATAAATATTAACAAATCTATATATATAAAAGGAAAACCTGACTGACTTATATATCAACGCACAGCCAAAACTACTGTACCTAGAAACTTGAAATTTGGTACAGGGGTTCCTTTCATGATGTAAGTGATGAGCACAAAGAAAGGATTTTCCGAAAATCGACCCCCAACGGGAAGAAATGGGGGAGTAGCGGGAAACTAATTCTACGCGTACGAAGTCGCGGGCGTCCTCTAGTTTGATATAAAATGCTTTTTATCGAATAAACAGCCCGGTGAAGGCCGTCTCCTATTCGGATCCTCTACTATTAGATATTAATGTAAAAGGTTGACCCAGATATTGAATTAGAAATGTATTATACTTTTTTTTCTCATTTTCTTACCTCATCGGTGGGATAGTGATTGAACTTCCGATTCCATTCCTTTTGGTCACTAACATTGGTCGGGAAGAGTTCGCTCTGGGGAATGAATGGAAGGAAGCGCTCGCGACCCAAGCTATCCCGGGAGTCCGTCGCTCTCACGCCGATTTCTTTGAGACAAATATCTGAGAATAAAAAAAGATTTAAGGTACTTTTCTACCGGTGAGAAGGGCGAAACGAGGCGGCGCGAGAATTTTAATTAATTAATTTTAACCGGGGATTGGAAATAACTATTTTACGTAACACCTGGCCGTAATGTGAGTTTTATCGCACGCTGCGCGCACGGTAAAACTCGCATTGTGGCCAAGTGAAGACGTAAAATTGTGTACTCATCACGGGCAGTAAAAAAGAAAGCCCTCTATCGCATATTTACAACCCTTCCTCGCCTACGGCTCGGGTCTCAAATACCTGCGATTTCGGGCTTTCTTTCTTTTACAGCCCTTGTTAAGTAATATACTATTAAGTGATTGTTTGTAATAATCTAAATATTTGCACCGCTGCCGCACCGGAAACAATGGACGGATTAGAATGCGGTTAAATTAAATAATTTAAAAAAGCCGATGGAGTACAAGTCGATCTTACGCACAATTTTTTAATTCAAATATCTAAAAATATTAAGAGGGCGCATACGCTAAAATACCTACTTGGACCGCAATAACTATAACCACTATGTGAGTGTGATTTACATACATATTAAACTTATTTTTTGTCTCAAACTGTTAAACGTGAAAACAGGATTATTAACAGAAACCTTGTCAATTATTTTTATTCTTCAAACTTGACACCTTTGTCGCATATTTTAATTAAATCTCGGAAACCATGAACTTGTGACACTTGCGGCACGTTTTGTACGAAACTCTAAAAATGCAACTAACCCATCGCGTCTTTTTCCGTGCCACTCTTGCCAGCCTGACACAATGGGGAGAGCAGACCTTTGTTCACGAAAGTATGCAACGCCCCCTTGCTCAGCACGTGGCCTACTCCGTCTATGTAGCCCTGATAAATAAAGCAAATTAATATGGTTAAATTATTAAGCTTAAGGAAGTATTTTTATGGCATACATACATACATTAAATCACGCCTGTTTCCCAGAGGGATAGGCAGAGACCACTTCTTTCCACATGCTACGATCTTGACAAATCTCTTTCGATTCTTCCACATTCATACATCGAGTCATGCACGCACGTCGGTTCCGGGTAATTGAAATTCGGCCCTTTTCCAGTATTTCTCCGATATGATTCGAAAAAGTACGCCTAGGGCGGCCCCTTCCGACCCTCCCACTCATTGCACGTTCGCTCTGTATATCTCTTACGTCAATTTTCTTTATGGCAAGTAGAAGATAAACGGGCACACCGGCCACCTGATCGTAAGTGGGTTCTGAGACCCAAAGACATTTGAGTTGATGTCCTTGAAATTTGTTATACGAATGAGGATTAAGATGGAAGGTCTCTTTGCTAGTAATTTCACCGGTTCTCTTATCCCCACACTGGAACACAACACTGCAAACTGCTGCTTCAAAGGATAAGGTGGTAGCAATCCAGGCAGACCCTGCACAGAGTCCTACAACCACTATGGATTCTGCTCGAGACTTTGATGACGCGTTAGCGTAGCCATTTCGATTCTCGGTTTGGGCAAATATTTGTGACCGGGTAAGAGCGTGCTCAGTGTAAGGTACCCATAGAGGTCACCAAATCGTAGCCAATTCACGGACGCTAAAAAGTCTACTTCGGGCTCTGTTAGGGCCCGGTAGAACCGTCCGTGCAGCTCCTTGCTCTTCCATACGTTTTTGCGGTCTTCAGAGCTCAACATCGTTGGTTTGCACCAGTTCTCGTTTGCCAAGGAGAGAGGCGTGAGGTTCCTGACTACTGCAACCACATCACGATGCATCCCCACTCATTGTTAAGGAAATAATCCCTGAATTTGCACGCCTCGTGGTTATGGAGATTCTTTGCATTTGCCTCGACCCCCACACTTCTGCGGGATGTATAATCTCATAACAGATGAGCGTGGGTACAACACGCGATGTGATTTAAACAGTAGACGGACCCTCTTATCCAGGGCGTCCAGCTCAGTCTGAGTCCACCTTAATATGCCAAAGAAGTATGTGAGCAGCGGCATCACCCAGCCATTGAAAGCAAGCACTTTATTGCCACCCGTCAAAAGACTATTAAGAGCTTTTTTCAAGCGGCAGAAGAAGCTCCTGTATTATTATTTTGTATGTCTTTACCACTCACAGAACTATGGGAGTACTGGACCTTTGGAAGGCGTACATGGAGCCGAAGCCAAAACGCAGAGGCCCTTTAGACATGTTTAATTTAGTAAAGTGATGGGACACCAACCGGTGATCGTTCCTGAGTTCAAACTATAGAAGTATGCTCCCACGGACAACCACCGCCTGTAAAACTGTATAATAAGAATGGGAACATTCATTATAGGCTCTATGAATGAACTGATATGGATTGGTGAACTAGGCTATTTATGGAACTACGAGGCCTGCCTGGCCAATGCTAATTACTAAGGTTGAAATGGCAGGTGGTGACTCACCAACTCAATGGAATGGGCCTCCCGAAATAGCTGCATATACCTACATAGGTGGAGGTGAGGAGGTGGATACTTTAAACGGCCATAAGATGCCCACTCGCCACTTATGTAACACATCCGCCCTTCGAGCATATAGCTCTTGCGACTCCACTCTGACCGTCCAATTAAGGAGAGCCAGAGGTGAGGGTCTGTTCCTCGTCATTGTAGACCTCAGCCGGCTGGTGAAGGCAAGCGTGAGGTGAGAAACTTTTGTCAAGTGGCAGAAGAAGCGCTCCTGTATTATTATTATTATGGGTGTGTATAGTTTATTACCTGTCACTGCAAAGGTTTAAGTAAGTATAGGAAAGTAAATTGAAAAGAAAAAAATCTTAGCAAATATTAATTACAGTAAAATATGTTTTTTTTTTAAAGCACAATTACAATAGTCCCCATAATGCCTAAAAATAGGTATATATTCAGAAACCACATGACGGATATTTAAGAGCTAAAATAATTATCGCTGTAACAAATTTATGGAAATGTTTTTTTATAAGCTTTATTGTTCGTGATATATTTTAAAAAGGAATCTTAATTTACATAAAGATCCATATGACATTAACATATAAATTTCCCTTTATCTGCTTTCAACATCAAATCAAATCAAAATCATTTATTTCAGCGATCTTTGGACCATAATAATAATAAAGTGTTAGTAAATAAAAAATCACTCAGCGAGCTTCGGAAAGAGCTATGCTCGGATTTTCTCTGAAGGATAGGATTCGTAACGAATACATCCAAAGAAAACAGAACCAAAGTTATCGACATAGATCAAAGAATCAGCAAGCTGAAGTGGCAGTGGGCCGGCCATATCTCGCGAAGAACCGACAACCGCTGGGGTAAACGTGTTCTTGAGTGGAGACCGCGACTCGGCAAACATAGTGTAGGACGCCCTCAGGCCAGGTGGGATGACGATCTGTGAAAGACTGCAGGCAAATGCTGGATGCGGCAAGCTGAAGACAGGGCGCTATGGTGCTCATTAGGGGAGGCATATGTCCAGCAGTGGACTAATATAGGCTGATGATGATGATGATGATGATGATGACGATGATGGTGATGATGATGATGGTGATGGTGATGATGATGATGATGATGATGATGATGATGATGATGATGATGAAATAAAAATAAAAAATAAAAATAATGTTAGTAATATGATTTTATTTTTACTGAGCACATAACTAAGCTAACCTACTTTGGTTTGATGTGCTAGTACGCGAAACAGACAATAATGATTCACATACTGACAATCGAACCTCTGGGCGAACGTCGTCAAGATGCTATTGGAGCTGGCCCGCACCCTGCGCACCAGGATTGTGCAGCGTCAACCGAGAAAACCAGTTTTATGTTTCTCCTGTAAAGTAGCTCCAAAACACATAGCGATTTGTGCAGGCACGGCGACGAAATAGTAGACGGACCCTCCAGCATCGGGACATCCAGCTCGGTCTGAGTCCACTTTAGAATGCCAAAGGAGTATGTGAGCAGCGGCATCACCCAGCCATTGTACGCGTATCTTATTTCCAATAATTTCTCGTTTAAAGGTATTATATTATTAATGTAATATTAAAATGGTAAAATATTGACCTGTTCTTCAAGCGATTCAAAGTGGCCTGCGAAAGATATAGGATCCGTGCTGTCATGTTCCAACAACATGTAACGCAAATTCTCAACCACCACATAACTGGAAACAAGAAATTAGAAAATATAAATTGAAAGAATTGGGTACCTATATTAGGTATATATAAAATTAAATAAAAATGTTATTTTGTTTATCTTAAAAAGACGTCAAATCGCCAAGCTGGGCCCGTATTATGGTCACCTTTATCGCGGTGGATAAAGCTTCCATCATTCTCGCACTTACACACTGGTCAGAAAGTGACAGATGTTTTATCTACGTCGATAAACACGACCATAATCGGCCCGCTGAGGTAGGCTTAACATCAACATTATGGATAATACGAGTACTTATACCTTCAACGTTGAGTTATTTATTTCAAAAATTCCTACAATATAACATTAAGGGTGCTTTCACACTAGCTATTTGTCCGGCGATTTCTCAGCGATTTAACGTGCTCGTGGCGAGCGTGGTGCACGTTAAATCGCTCAGAAATCGCCGGACAAATCGTTAGTGTGAAAGCACCCTTAGTTCTAAACGTAAGATCTCGCTACAGGAGCGAGGGAAAGGTAAAGCTGGTTTCACACGCAGGCAGAACAGTGGGCAACACAGTTGGGCAAGTTGTTACAATATCTGACGCACACGTTTCTACGTGACTACGTTTTTTTGAAAAATCTCGAAAGTATTGCGAATGTGTAAAGATATACTACTTATTAAACGATTATTTTGTTAGTTTAGATGGAACAGGCTGATAGAAAAGGGAAAAGTGTCCATGGTACATACAACACCCCCGATGTAACTAATTACCTATGCAAATTGATATTCTGGAATGTTACAGGCCTCTGAAACGGACTGAATCGATATTTCAGCCTGCTGAAAACGCTTCTAAAGCACCAAAAACCACGATTGAAAATTAGATCGGCGTAACAATAAATAGGCGACTTTTGTTCCAATGTATGATTTAGCAATCTATGTTGAAAAAATAGATTTTAATGTGTGATAGGTATTCTTTGGCTTGGTGTGATAACGTAAACATGAATTGTTGGGAAGGACTTTCACTCGCTTGTCGGGTAAGTGTGCGCATGCGTACACAATTAATTGTGTATTACTTTATTTCAGAAAGATCAAAAATGCTGCGAAACCATAATAGAAAAAATGCCAATAGATGTATCCTGACAGATAATGCGGCAAAGTTATTGGTTTCCCAAGGCGTAATTAAACGACGAGCTGAAATTCAGAAGTGGGAATCAAAGAAAACACAGAAAACAAAGAAATCGATTTATACTGTACGCCGAAATAAACGAAATACCTAAGTCATCGATTCAATACGTCGTCCAAGCTTGCTGGTTTTATTTTTGTTAGATATTCGTATTTATGTCATACAGAGTTGTAACTGTAACGTATTTAATATACTACGTACGCTTACACGCACTCCTACCTAGGGAATGCAAATAACCGGTTATTACCGGTTTTAACCGGTTATTTTCATACAAAAACGGTTAATAACCGGTTAAATTGCATTCCCTACTCCTACCCCTATGTGCGAGTTAGCGTACGCATTTCGATTATAGTAGGTTTTGTCCCGGCGTGCGCCTTCACACAGTGGCAGTACTCTGCTGTTCACTGTTCTGTCCTAATGGGTTTTTTTTTAAGTATCTAAGCAAGACTCACGTGTTGGTGTCAGCTATTATGAACCAATCCGCTTGTTCCCTGTGGTTCTGATGTACATATCTTAAAGATTCTTTTGTACGTCTCCAAACGATATCACTTCCATTAGCAACTTGCAGATCGATCGTGGGCAGTGTGCGATCTAAAAGTTGGGTTTTGTTAGGACACATTGGACTTTACCAACCACCGGACAAGGGAGCCCTGTAGGCCTAGCCAAGGGTTCACTAATATGTTTCGCATAGCAACCCTTAGCAAAATCATCATTTTGCAGCATTACTTTTCGCATTAACTTCTTAGCATACTGTCACTTCGCACAATTTTATTTGGCAGATTAGTACCTATGTACCTACTTGTGTTGATTAGAATAATAGACCTATGATGGAATAATTGTTTCGGCGAAATTTGTATCGCATACTAATTAGTAGGCATAAAATATATATAAATAAATAAAACAATTATTTTGTTTAAGTATGTGTTCTGTGTTATTATTTTAATCTTATCTATCCATTGCAATTCGGTCCTGGCAATAAAAATACATAATAAATTAAGTGTTAGGTAAGTATTTGTCCATTTAGGTATCCTAATGTTATGTTCTAACCTAACCTACTCCTCTGGCACAGTTCCGTTTTTTGGATTGCAATTCTAACCTAACCTACATTTGTGGCACAGTTTCGCTTCTTTTAGGGTCGCAGTTCTAAACTAACCTAACCTACTTATCTGACACAGTTTTGTTTCTGTTATTGTCGCAGTTCTAACCTAACCTAACTTACTTTACTGGTTGCAGTTCGTTACTAATATTATGCTTTGGTAAAATTATGCCATAATAAATTCGGCAGAAGTTACATTCTGCTACATAAAAATCTGCAAAATTAAAGACGGCTATATACGTATGCATTGTGACAGTTATGCTAAGTATACTACCTATATTATGCTAAAGTAAAATTGGACTAAAAATGCTTCTGCGATAACAGTTATGCGAAGTGTATTTCGGACAATCGATATTATGCAATATAAATGGAACCCCTAGCCAAGATGCAAATGCAGCTAACGTTTCTGTGCGGGTGCGCCAAAGTTCATATAAAATTGCAACTCCGATTATTGGAACTCTGAAAATGTAATTTTTATACCGTTGGAATCGTAAACTTTTCAGAAGTTCTGAAATATTCAATGTGTAGATAAGACTAGGATATGTTAGGTTTGATTTATAAAAATTCTTAAAAAGTAACAGTTGCTGAAAAAAATACGTTATGTGTTGCAATGATTATGACTTACAATACATTATGAGTAAAAATAGTTATATGAGCCAATATGGACCCTTTCTGTGCTCTATCAACTGGAAATGTATGGAGATGACCTAAGCGGTCGAGCCTTCCGGGCCTTCGGAAGGGCTAAACATGGAAAACTTATGCATGCAAAGGATTACTATGATACATCGAAAGACAAATTAGTCCAATTTGGCTTTTTGACAATTTTATGTTTGTTTTTCAAAAAATGAAACATATAAATTGCTAACAAGCTTTCTTTCAAGCGAATATTCAGGAAGCATTTTCTTGAACAAGAGGTAGCGTAGAATACACATATCGTTTATCTCATCGCATCATGTTCATGGTTTAGTCTCTGCTTTGTTTTTATAGGTATATTAAATCTTAATATTTATTTAAAGCTAATTCGTTATTCCCTTGTAAACTTTTAAATTTTCCAGGATAAAAAGTAGCCTATTTGTTAATCCATGGTATAAGCTATCTCCATTCTAAATTTCATACAAATCCTCCCTCCCGTTGCAGCGTGATGGAGTCCAACACACACAAACTTTCACATTTATAATATTGTATAGGATTTGACTTTTGATGACTGCGTACATCTTTATATCCATATATATAATAATAATATAAATAATGTAACGGCATAGTAAAGCCCCTTCTTTACCGGAAATTCTGGCACAACCTGTAGATCTTTTTCAATTTACCTTCCTTAGAGCTCATAAACAACAACTTGTTACACCGTTCTCCCCACGTGGCTTTAATGTGCCGCTCCTTATCGTAAAGAGTCCTTGGCTGCGTCATCACCAAGCAGAGCACCCTCACTTTCTTCGCCAACTCGTCAGC
The DNA here is from genome assembly GCA_948252455.1 of Acleris cristana. Taxonomy (NCBI): domain Eukaryota; kingdom Metazoa; phylum Arthropoda; class Insecta; order Lepidoptera; family Tortricidae; genus Acleris; species Acleris cristana. Next base: position 5,969,117 of record OX411782.1, on the reverse strand, counting down.
CACGGATGTATCATCGTCCTTGAGCCTGCCATTCTCGCGGCTCCAATGCTGGAATGCCATTTCTGGGTGCTTTTCTATATTGTTAAGTGAATTTCTGAAAAGATAAGCGTTATTTTATTCGTGAGTAAGGAATCTTAATTAATGATTATGAACGGGAGTCGGTAATGTGGATGCATAAAATAGGTATATATAAAAAAATACTCATCGAAGTTTTGACATCAATACTCATTATTAATCTAAACTGTCTAAAGTTTCATTTAGGTCTGTCGATATGTTGAATAATCTATTAGGTACCCAAGGAGTGTCATAGGCTATTTTTATTCTGTATTCTGATGAGCAACAGAACAACCTGTATACAAATACAGGTTCTATAGATGATTTATTTATAAATACTGTAGATAGTTTAAAAAAAATTGCTAAGTTTATATTCGTATTCTGCAGCAGCCCGGCGAGTCTGACAAGAAGATGTTGCTCCTCCTAACCTTCAGTTTGCCGATAACATTGTAGTCTATGCTCTGAATTTATTTGCGTGGTCGAATCAGAAATGAGGAGATCCTCACGAGAACCAAGTCACAGACCTAAGAATTGCTAAGTGGTATTAGGCGGGCCACATCACATCGGTCGAAGAATTCCCGAGTGATGGGTAGAACTCCAACAAGGTGGAACGACGACGTGGCAAAGGTTACGGAGTCCGATGGACAAGCGGCGCGGGAACGGGCCTTGGGGGTGGCCTATGTCCAGAAGTGCACCTCTTACTGTTAAAGTTATGATGATGATGCTCTGATATAAGTATGTTTCTCGTTGGGACTAGGTCCCTGATATGCAGTAATCGGTATGGATGGTGCAACACCGCGGGATTCCGAGTAGAAATCTTAATATTGACATGATTTTATTCCTGCGATCCTAATCGAAAAAATAATTCTGTTGAGTGTTATATATTGATAAATAGACGTTTCAATATTTAACGAATACATAAATTGTATCACTTCAAGGGCTTCTTAACCCTTTACCCGACTACCTGGCTTGCCAAAGGTCATTGTCACTTTCGGATTTTCTTCTGTTCGCGTTTATGACTAAACTAGTAGTTGAAACTAGCGGAAAAAGGTGGCAAAAAGTATTATTCACATAATCAGTTAATGCCTTCCTTTTCTGATTTAACGACAAGGATTTCAACTAATTTCTAATAGCAAACATTTTCCCTTAAGTTCTTCGGTTCATTAAATTCGCACGTTATGATTTAAAGTTATTTGCTCAGTGTTTATTACGACGATTTTGTCTTGTTTTGTGGACTCGGTTATTATCTCTTACTACTGTGGCTGATTCTAACTGGACTAAAATCAGAAACACTGATTTTCTTCTACAACTCGAATCCCGGAATCCCGGGGCGTGTCCATATTAGAATAATGATTGAGGTCATTGACGATGTGTTGCACCGTCGGTTATCAGCAGTGATTGGCTATGTATTTATTTAGTCTGCTTATAAATATTGTAATACTCACAGACACGATGTGAGCAGCACTGCCAAGACCGAGAAATTATTAACTGGTTGATCATGATGAGTTAGATTAAGAGAGTTCGGGTTAAACGAATGAAATGCCTGAGAATGAGACGCCATTTTTGTTTATTTTCTACTGACACTTCTCATGAGACTTAAGCTTTCAAAACAGAGAGATGAAATATATTGACTTTAATTTACTGCAATAGAACTAAAAAAATGTTCTTAAGATGCACATTCAAGAAACTCCCGTATAGGACTGCATTTAATCATAAAGCCTAAGGCTAGACAATAGACAATAAAACAATACATTTATTGTTATTTAAAAGAATGTTTGGAATGCTATTAATTCTCAATTATGTTTATGACATTAGGTACAGTCAGCATCAAAAATAGCTAAGCAGAATAAATAAATAAATAAAATAATCATTTATTTCAGACCATACAAAGATCCATATTATGTTAATAACAAGGGCAGATTAACTCTTAATCCTTATTAAAGTAAAAATACTAGACCAAAATGAAATACAGTCAATTCCATGACCGTCTCTAGTCAAGTCTCTAAAGAGTAATAATAGATGATGTTATATTTCAGGAAAATACAATTAAAATAGTATCCAAAAATGTACGTAGTAAAGTTCATAACGACATAACATAAACTCACGCCTTCATTCCCAGAGTGGGGTAGGCAGAGCCACAGAGTCACCAAAATCTCCAAAAACTTGTTGATAATTCTGTGACCACGTTTTGCACAACCAGGCTTAGATGTTATCCAGTGTATTAGTGGCAGGTTGCAAACCCATCGCCTACCAGCACTACACAGCCTTTAGTCCCTTAGTCGTCTCTAACGACATCCACGGAAAGACATAGAGTGGCAACATTCTAAACCCGGCACCACACGTGCACGTAGTAAAGTTCAATTTCAGCTTATTGTAATGTGGTCAATATAGAGCCTCTGCCTTATGAAGGGGTAGTAGTTTTATAATATAAACAAACAATGAAACATTCACGCACTATTTAACTTCTCAATGCCACCGTGACGCGGTATTTGGTGAGGGGGCAGTCGAGGCGTCAACAAACGCATTTCAATAAACATTACATTGCTAATATTTTTTCATTTAAAAGTATGTTGACTATTTTGTCTTTATACCACGATTAGCACCAAATTCATAATGTTCAAACACCTGCTGTTATCTAATTAGTCGACTAACCCTAAAGCCATCTTTGCTATTATATTGAGTCGAAAATTCGTCCTGCTTCGGTCATTTAGTAGAGTGGATGAGCTGATGCCAAGCATTGCGACTCTGTCGAGGTAAGTCTTTCACACGACGTATTTGGTTCTCGCAAACGTCATTTCCGTGGATTATTATATTGGGTCCTTACCTATGAAATTGGCGTTATTTTTACGTGTTTTATTTCGTACGGAATTTATTCATTTCAATTTTAACTTCCAAATTATTTTTAAATTTCATTAATGCAGTATGTTACAAAGGTATTAGATACAAATAAAGTTACGCCCACACCGGTGCTTAAAATACTGTGACGGTACGGAATCGCAGTGACGCGTCGTATTAGCACCGTTTTTGACGCACGCTCCCCACACCGCTGCTTAAAAAACTGTGTCGTTGCTTAAACAAAAGACGGGGTCATAGTAACAACATGGCGCCGTTCTGACGTACCGTAATATACGCACCGTTAAGCATTGGTGTGTGGAGCTTGCGTCAAAAACGGTGCTAATACGACGCGTCACTGCGATTCCGTACCGTCACCGTATTTTAAGCACCGGTGTGGTCGCAACTTTATATGGTTCAATTTCTTACTTAGTGTTTAAAATTAAAGTGTGAACTCAATTCTTTTCATGTGCTGTGAGTTCAAGTGTTTCAATTACGCAGAGTTTTATGAAGCTAACTATTTTTAAGTAGTTAAGATATGTATAATATAGCTTAGAAGTGTCCAATATTCCTGACAGAATTTTGTTTGGTTTGCATTTGACGTTACTAAATAATCCGCAAAATGAAATGTATGAAAACCACAGTTTTCATAAAATTCTCCATATAAAACGCCAATTTCCTAGGTACGGACCTAATATAAGAATGTACAATGTCTTATTTCAGTTCATCTTTTAATATTTAATAGGATATTTTGATACAATTAACGCGACGCGGGCGTATATTTATTGCGTAATTTGTTTTTGTTGCATTCTATTGTTTAGTAGATATCTTAAAAATACTTAATTGCCGTCATCTTGGTGGCACCAAACTATCCATTCTATATAAAAATGAAAGTTTGTTGGTTTTTGTCTGAAATATCTAATATTAATGTTCAGATCTATGTATTATTTTTTGTACACTTGTTTCTGTTTGGTTCGCCAATAAAGTAAATAAATAAATAAATAATAATATATTAAGATCGTAATATATAATTTCACATTGATTTCCTAAGCAGCCGTCATTTCGGTGGTGTATTTCTTTGCAACATTTAATTGCAATTAAAGTATTGTCATTAAATCGGTCCCTCATATATATTTAACATTCTTATTTATATCAAATAATAATTATAGATCATAAAAATCTAAACAAAAAATGCCACCGAAATAATGAAAAACCTTGCCGTCAAAAATCCACCCTTCTTTTGAATTGTCTTATTTTGGTTTAAATGTCTTCACTGGAAAAAAGATATGATTTCTTTTCGCTAAATAAAAATTTTAAAACGCTCCCCTGAAAAGTGGCTAAACGACGCTTTAAATTTTTTGCCTGGAAGGTGACGATATAGGATTCGGATTTAACTAGATTGACTTTAATGGCAATGGATTTTTTATTAGGGTAAACTGGGTACGTTTGTGCCAGTGGGCGGTAGTGACAGTCGTTGTATTAGCGAAACTATAAGGAATAGCGCGGGGGGTGCAAGGGGAGAAAGAAGCCGCGTGCGCGTCTGAACAAGTGTCACAGTGTTGCGTCAGCAGCCGCGCGCAGCTAGTCATTTTAGGGGCCTGTGTTACTTTTCGACGGTCAAAAGTAATTATTTTTGTTCGTTTTCTTTTCATAATTATTGTTTTATGTATACAGATAGACTGATGAGTATTTTTATTCGTTAAAAGCTAAAAACTGGCTGTGAAATAGAAGTTATTCCTTGTACGTAGGTTATACCGTACCGTCATGGCGATTTAATTTTTGTGAACATGTGCGTTGTGTACGGTTGTGCCATATTTCCTAGGGACGGTTGTGACACAAGAAAAATATTTTTTTTGCTTCTAGATGCCCAGAAATGGTATCAGAAAGACCGAGAGAGGAAAGAGTGTGGGAAACCCTATTAGACATATAATATATGTGTTGAACATAGGTAAAGACTTTTATGAAGACTTAATATTAATATGAAGACCTATAATAAACAAAAATGAAATTTGCACATAATTGTACCTTATTAGCAAGTAAAGGTTTTGCAGATTATTTTATAATTGAGCAAATGTCAAACATTGTTACTTTCCTTAATTAATGTACCTTATTAGACATATATGATAAACATAAAGATTTATAGGAAGACTTAATATTAATATGAATACTTATAATAAACAAATATCTAATTTGCACATAAGTGCCATATTAGCAAGCAATGATTCTTGAAGATTACTTTATAATTGAGAATTAAGCAAATATTCGTACAATAAATGTGATTAAAGACATTTCTGAACCTGTCACTACTAACCCCAAGCACTGTCACAACTACCCCTGGGATGTGGTCGGTTGTGACACTTTACTTCTTTTAAAAAAAGTTGCTCCTGACAGTTAATAATTATATTTAGGGATAAAATTTAAGTACTAGTATGTCGAACAAACTGTACTTTGCCATAAATGCACCTTCCTTGTCAGCTAACTGGTATACTAACAAAATGATGGGCGATCAAATGAAAAATGGCACATTCGTACCCAGTTTACCCTAATAAATACTGTTCTATTGTCAGATCTATAGATGCACATTCCAAGGAACTCCTATATGACTGCAAATGTTTTTATTTATAAAAGCTACGCAAAAGACAGTAAAACAATTGATTTATTATTATTCAAAGAAATATGTTTATAAGGGTAGCGAGTATATAAAGCCAGAGGCGTAAAGAGCTCTCGATAGTCGCAAATATATTTAAACTTAACCTTGGGTCCTATCCTATTGTCTTAATCAGTATGGTAGGTATGATTTGTTTAATAACTTAACACATGTCATAACCGGAGTACCTTGGACAATATCCGCATCTAGAATGAATTTTCGAAATGTTTCCTTTTTAAGACTTGTTTGAACGAATAAAGTTAAATGTATGCCCTGTAACTAAACCAATATTCCAAACTTTAGTCATGATTTAAGTTTTTTTTTGTGAAATTGATGTGATGTGACAACTAAATTCAAACCGTGTTGAAAGTTTTAAGTCAGGAATAATAGTTTGTAAAAATGTTGCGTACTCCTCAGGCGACCATTTTCCCGACTATCCCGGCCGTGATGGTACTTCTTACAACTTGTCTGTAAGTATAGCATTAAACCAACTAGGTACAATAAGTGTTTTAAAAAAAAGATAATAATCTGACGGTTATTATCGACAATTAAACCTTTCTGGTCGTTTCTTGCAATCTAGGATTACATTTATGGTCTAAGATCCGAATAGGAGACGATTTGCACCGGGCTGCTTATTCGATCAAAAGTATTTTATATCAAATTTGATACGCTAAATAATATGTGGCGAATAGGTTGCCTGAAAAATTTCAGTCCAGTACTTATATCATTAAAAAAATAATTAAAAATGAACTTTTTTTTACATTGCATAAGTATGCTTGTTTAATAGACAAATTACATACTAATCGAAAGTATGAAGCCTATAGAATATGCAAACGTTAGGTTTGGTGCAAATTATTAGTACCGACTTACCTGTTTATACATGCCTATCCAATAGTTTGACGGGAAAAAAATAGTCAACCTAACGTTTGCAAGTTCTATAGGCTACATACTTTCGATTGTTATGTTATTTGTCTATTAAACAACCAATAGTTTTTTTTAAGCCAAAGTTAATTTTTATTTTTTTAATTAATTATATACTGGACTGAAATTTTCTAGGCAACCTATTCGCCACATATTATTTAGCGTATCAAATTTGATATAAAATACTTTTGATCGAATAAGCAGAACGGTGCAAATCGTCTCCTATTCGTATCTCCTACTATTACGTCAAACCTAGTGCACTCGTGGCATTTAAATTTAATAGGCTTAATTGATTGTTTTTAATTGAAACTCTCTGAGGTGTATTGTATTAATTATGGGACTCTAACGCCCGCTCCTTACCGGGACACCATCACGGGTAGCACAAGTTATATTTTCTCGCTTTTCGCTCATTGCGTCTCTATCGTTACTGATTAGCTACAAAGGGAGATCCGAGCGACAAACAAGTCGCGGGCAACTTGTGCTAGAAGTGCATGGCGGAGCAACCTGTCGCCGCCACCAACAAAAAGGTATGACGCGATGTGCAACCAAGCCAGATACCAGGGTGAGATACCCTCCATGGATCTGTATACCTACATTTTGTTGGCGGCGGCGACTAGTTGCGCTGCCAGGGTGTCCCGGTGAGAACTTTTTAAACTTATTTCAGAGATACCCTTCGGGACGTAGAAATACGTTTAACACACGACAATATATCTGTCGCTGCCGCGTTAGCGAGGGAAGTAAGGGTGCTGTGCTGGGTGATGACGCACCCAAAAAATCATATGACGAGGGCACTCCATGTTAAAGCCACTTGGGGCAAACGCTGTAACAAACTTCTGTTCATGAGCACCGAAGAAGGTTAGTTAGTCATCTTATTTAGTATTTATAAGGATTCGATTTTATTTTTTGTTCCTCGAAACGTGAGGTAACAATTCTCATGTTACATTGTTAGGCCTCTATTCTACGTGGTAAACAATATTGCCTTTGACATGGCGTCGTCAACGTTATGATAAGTCTCATTTACTTGACAGTAATGGCGATCGAGTTAAAAACAATACGATACCATTGTCAAAAGCAATATATACAGTACCATATTTAAGCGTGTAGAACAGAAGCCCTGCGCCTCTATTCCCGACGGTAAAAACGATATCGTAGTTGACCTGTTATGGTATTGTCACCGTTTTGATAGCTCTTATTTACTTGACAGTAATGGCGTCTGACGTCATAACAATACCATAACAGGTCAACTACGATATCGTTTTTACCGTCGGGAATAGAGGCGCTGATTTAGTTACGTTAATAATGAAAGCTTATGCATTACCTGTTTACAATGCGCAGAAGCATTGCTGCCCACGATCAAGCTGCCCGTTAAAGAAGGGTACCAATTTCTTTGGGACAAAACAAAAGCAGCTTTCAAATATGTCTACGATCACCACAGGGACGACGCGGATTGGTTCTTAAAAGCGGACGATGACACGTGAGTTTTCGGCATAAATATTCCATACATATATTTTGCGCCATGGCCGTATAGATATTTGTGCTTAACCCAAGTTGAAGCTTCTTTTTATCTTTCATTTGAATTCCTTTTGTTTTCAGTTATGTGGTGGTTGAAAATTTACGTTTCATGTTATTGGAACACAATTCCTCAGATCCTTTATACATTGGGCACAACTATAAAAACTACAATCCGGAGGTAGGTACACTAGGTATGCGTATATGTAAAATAACTGAGTCATTGAGCACAACACGCGAGAATGTTCACAGCAGGCCTATCTTGGGCTTCTGTTCTACTCGGTGAATTCATAATACCTTTGACATGTTATTGTATTCTCAACGTTATTATAGCTCTTATTTACTTGACAGTAATGGTCGGGCAGGAGCATGTCTCACCATGCTCAGTGTAGGGTTCCAAAACCGTTACTACACAAAAACTATCTCAAAAAATATATGTATGAACGAGTTCTCTATTTAAAGTTACTTGATGCCGTCTTAGATGATTTTAATAGGTATAAACTTTAGTCGCTTGTACCACAGGGACCATGTATGCACTTTCACACGTCTTACTCCACCGAACCTTCCCAGGAAAAGACCCCCCTTTGAGAAGCGCCGCTGCAAAAACTTAACAGATTGAGTCTAACACAAGATTTTAAAATTTACTGTAGGCTATAAGGCATAGACATAGTTCTCTAGAATATTCACTTTCTGTTATCGATTATCTTTATAAATGCGTTGCAGCATTTTACAGCATTACAAATAACTTTCTTCAGGGCTACATGAGCGGGGGTGCAGGCTACGTGCTGAGTAAGGAGGCGTTAGATCGCTTTGTGAACAAAGTTCTGCCGTTCCTTGGACGACGTAGGTGTTCAGCTAAAAATAAGGACGCTGAAGACGTACAGATAGGCAAGTTAATTCAATGATGATAACTTTAATAGTACATTATTGCCTGGCCCCGGAAAGTAGGGAATTGCCTGACAAGGTGGTTGGCGGGCCGAGCCATGACGAAGCCTGCTAAAATACTAGTCAGGCAACCCCATTTCCGCCGAGGCATACCTATATAATGCTTTTCTCAAACAATGCGAGGAAATGATACAAATGCATAATTACAAGTATTTGCTACGAGTATTAAGATAGTTTCATGCACAACGAGCCGCCGCCGCCGCCGCCCGACACTGCACCCACCCACAAGTTGGGTGTATGGGATTTTTTTCATGGTCCTTTCCATTTTATTTGCAATAGAGTGCTTTTTTGAGAAATATCGCAGTTAACAGGAATGGGTTTTCATACGTTTATTTTACACCTAGGAAGAAAATGAGATTCTCTCTGTCTTCGTTTTTTAAAAGAAAAGTCATCCTTACCGAGCATGTTTGAGAAAATTTACTTTATTTCAAAAATTGCAAGTTAATGGTTAACTAGTAGAGGGGGGTTATTATGACATAGCTATGCAGTTCATTTTACGGTGAGCGTAAAGGACAGAGCTATATCAGTTATATAGCTCTGTCCTTTTCTCTCAGCGTAAACTGAACTGCATAGCTATGTCATAATAACCCCCCTGGTCATTGAAATGAGAAGAGTTTGATACACATGTGTAAACCCGATGGAAATAATTGTACAGTAGGTATTAAGATCCGTCGAAGCAGAACTGCCGATGAATCCACAGGTTATCCGCCGAAGACTTAGTTAGTGGGCCGAGATTGTAAGCGGTAAAAACCATATTGTGTTGACCTGTTATCGTATTGTCAACGTTTTGATCGCTCTTATTTACTTGGCACTCTTGACAGTAATGGCGGCCAAGTTTAAAACATGCCATAACACATCAAAGAAATTTGGTTTTAGCCGCCTAGAATAGTGGCCCGGAGTTTGTTGACCACTTGATGACTGAAAACAAAAGCTGGATTAACATGTTGTGAAAAAATGCTTTAATATGTCATCCGTCTTCAATAGGTACTCACAACATCATTATGGCGAGTTAAGAAGAGTTTTAAAGGAATGAGAGCGATGTTTAGCTTGAATTGGTAACATGATCTATTTTTTATGATCCAAAAACTGCATAAAAACTGGTGCTTAATTCGGCTCCCTACGTTTTCCCATGTCTGTAATCCTACTTTCACTTGCCATAAATCCATAATGTTTGTGGTGGTTCTCTGACTTTTGGCAGAAATATATTTAGAAATAAATCCTGAAATATTTAAAGTTACAGAAAAAAAAAGTGGGTTGGCAAATGAAACGGTTGGGAAACGATACATTCGACCAAACATATTTCTGCCAAAAGGCGGGATACCGTTTGTGGTAATAATAATGGTTTATCCTAATGATTACTTGACATAATGTTTATCGACCTATTTTCTCTTGACATAATGTTTTTGTTCCTTATAATCGTTGTCCTAATGATTAAATTGGGCTTTCTAATTTTTGCCATGTTTGTAATCCTAATTTCACTTGCCATAACGTTCTTGCTCCTAATTATCATTTGTCCCAATGATAACGTTTTAGTAGTTTTAATAAGCACTTTATAGTTTGGTTTTAGCATCCTGCGGCATGAGAGGGGAGAGGAGGCCCCCCCATAAAAGGGGAAGTAGACGAAGCACTTCCTTATCAATGCGATATTTTTTCCGATTATGTTTATAAATTGAAGTAATAATATTAAAAGCTTACAATATGATACTGCTCCGGCACTGCGGGAAGTGCCGCCCTCCCTCCCTCCGCGTCTCCGGCTTTTAATATATACACGCTAGGGGTAGGGTAGATCAATCATGTGGAATCGGGGTTGGCAGATTCTAATCTGTTAGGACAATCGATATTATAATAAAGCGCCATCTTACTAATAAAATTAGTGTTGTTTACCTTTATGACATGCAAATGTATGATTAAACTTATTAGGTGTCAAATGTTTAATACCAACAAAATTAGGACATTAAAGATTATGGTGACCACAATTATGACTAATATGTTTTAGGACAATCGATACATTATGGGAATTAAGCATTATGGGTATTGAACATTATGGCTAACATCCATTATGAAAAAAGTGTTATGGCAAATGATTTTAGGACAAACGATACCATGGGAAAAGAAGGAACCCCGCTTAATTCATTTTGGCAAGCCTTACGTTCTATTATGTAAACGTCGCAAGCAAAAACGTTGACTTAAAGAATGGGGAAAGAGTACCTATAGTGTCTGACAGCTTACATGAAAACTGGGCCGATTCTGAAGGACAGCATTTGAATTAAGTACAAAATAGCAGTTCGAACTGCCATTTTGCAGCTGCGTTGCAGTTCAAATGCTGTCCGCCTAAACCCGATCTAAAACACTTTGCTTGAAACTTTTAATCTTTCGGTTTTTATTGCCGGGAAGGAAAGACTGTGAGATGGCTCTTCACTCTAATGAAAATACATGCTTACACGAGTATGTCTGTAGTCACTCAGGTAAAGGTGCATAGAAAGAGTATTTAAATCTTGATTTTTAAAAGTATGAATAATTTTTCGTCGTAATTGTTTGAATGAATGGAAGTTTTTACTGAATCTTACCTACTAGTATACACTAGTAACACGGAATTGTAAAAATACAAATGTTTGTTCCTCAGCTGCTTGCCTCAGCAGTGTCGGGGTGAAAGGGATAGACGCTATGGATGACTTTGGACACAGGCGTTTTATGCCGCGAATGCCTGAGTACTATTTACACTGCGGGTTTAAGGTAAGCATTTTTACAATACTAGCCTTTACCCGTAACTTTGTCTGCGTAGAAATCGAACAGGGCGGCATGAAGTGACCCTGCCCACGAAGCTAGCGGTCCCGGGTTCGATTCCCGGTATGGGCGAATATTGGTGTAATGAGCGCGAGTATTTGTTTCTGAGTCTTGGATGTTTTCTATGCATTTAAGTATTTATTTCTCTATATAAGTATTTATAAATATCGTTAAGTACAAGCCTAGAGCTTAGTTTGGAACTAGGCCAATTGGTGTGAGATTATCCCCTTTCATTTATTGAACTATTTAATTTAACATCATCAAAGTAGCCCCAGGGCATAAGAATAAATAATAACTACGGGCGTGTTTTCAACGTTTTGATAGCTGTTATTTACTTGAAATGGCGTGTACATTCTTGCGTAGCACCCGCCCTCTAATAATAATGTGTTTATGCCTAAGCATATACGTTCTTTAATTATGACATGTTTACATGTAAAATCCGAGTATTAATGCAGTGACTATGTGTCTGTTTACTAAAATTAATATTACCAATTTACCTAATTTATATGACATGGAATCTACTAAAATTATGTATTAACTTGGTATATCCATACTAATATTATAAATTTGAAAGTGTGTCTGTCTGTCTGTCTGTCTGTCTGTCTGTTACCTCTTCACGCTTAAACCGCTGAATCGATTTAGATGAAATTTGGTATGGAGATAGCTTGAGTCCCGGGGAAGGACATAGGCTACTTTTTATCCCGGAAAATTAGACAGATCCCGAGGGAGCAGCGATAAACGACTTCTACGCGGACGGAGTCGCGGGCAAAAGCTAGTACTTAATAAACAAGTTACTATTCATTATCTAAGTTTTTGGAGTAGCACAGTAGTGTGCGGTTTGTCTAATTAAACCCAATGTTAAGTTACCAATAACTAAAGAAGTAGAAGTATTCTAAGATCGTCACTGGCGATATTTCGTTTCAAAATATTTCCGATCACTATTACGACGAACGTGCTTTATCGACGCACTGCGGCATGGCAAAATGTTTCTCATGAAATCAGCGCCTCTATTCTAGGCGGTATAAACGATATCGTAGTTTACCTGTTAAGGTATTGTTATGACGTCAGCCGTCATTACCTACTGTCAAGAAAATAAGAGCTATCAAAACGTTGATAATACGATAATAGGATAAAAACGATATTGTTTTTACCGTGTTGAATAGAGGCGCAGGCCTTTACATTTGACCTTATATCTCAAAAACTAGAAGCGGCTCCTGAGGTATATCCCCTTATTTGTCTTGACACAGATCTATGCTCAAAATTTGGAGATCATTTTTGTATTAATTTAAGTTATTCTTTCGGGACCTTATCATAATCCGGAGAGACTAGAACTTGGTATTTTTATCACCCCCGACGTACGAGAGGATATACGTCAGAACATTATTTATAGAAAAACATTAAAGAAGGTATCATTTAATTCTATTTCTGACGACGTCAATGTAACTGTATATAATTTGACATGTAATGTAATTTATACTGTGTTATATTGAGTAGTAAAATCTGAATCTGAATCTGAATATCTTGAAATTTCATTGAAATATTAGGCTTAGATAAAACAAAAGCAGACGGGACATAGCGAACAACAGCGTGATCAATAACTTGTTACCTGGAAGTAACAAGATCAAGTCGTTTAGTCTAACTTGACATGCCCGCATGTAAGGTCGCATCTGCGTCTTAGACGAAAAAAGGCATTTCCACGGAAACATGGCGAGTTGCGAAGTAGTTAAATATCCTAATATCGAATTGGTTACACCTTATCACTGGCTTCCAATTAGCGTCACCTACCGTCCATTAGCTGAAACACATTGTTTTAATGCGTATTTTATTATTCAACGCTAGATGGCATTCCTGAAGCTAATGATCAAAATGTTGTATGACAATGTTCACAATGGCCATTCTATATTCTCGTATTACCTATAACATCAAATCTCTTGGCTTCAAACGTAGTTGCATGGAGATCTGGGCAAATGCTCACGTCGCACCATGATACTATCAAGAATTACCCCGCACCTTACTGAGAAACCACACTTTAACTCATTTTTTTATTTACAGGTCGAAGAATGCTGCTCAGATCACGCCATTTCATTTCATTACGTGGATCCAACATTCATGTACTTTTATGACTTCTTAATCTACCAGCTCCGGCCATACGGCATTAAGTACGGCGAGCTCGAAGAAGAAACTACTAGTACTACAAACGTCACTGAAATTATTTCTAAGATAATTACGGGGAGATAGGGTAGATTTATGCACAGGACACGATAATATACGAGCACTATTCGTCAAGAACAAGTGTTAATAGCATAAAAATATAACTAAAACATGACTATAGGTAGGTACATTAAGCGGGCTTGACAGCTGAAAACGCATAGCTAGGTGGTTGTTCTTTAACATTTCACGAGAAAGAAACTGTGTTAGTGTAGCTAACTCAGAAAAATCTTGTTACATAATATGTTATTATTGCAGTGTTTATCTTTTATTGGAGATTTAAAATTCCCAATATTAAGTTATTTAATAAAGTTGTCAAGATTGCATGTAATTTTTTTGTAATTATACCTACTGATATTACTTATTAAAGTTATTAATAATAAAAAGGTTGGTACTATCAATATTTAATTAGTTTTCAAAATTAGATGGATCTCATCTTCGTTTCCCGTGGACCTATTTTTGTCGGATTATCTGTCATTGTACTTAGTATAGGTACAGAATCGTGTAGAAGTTTGCAACCGTTTCTACAATAGACATTTTTGTCACTCGTTTCTTGTCTCTGTTGGAAAAGAACAATGCTAGATCCTGGCTTAAAACACTTAAAGCCCTCGGATACGATGGATGTTGATAATATATGGTTTACTATTTTGACATTATTGAAAATTTGCTTAGACCACACGTAGCGCGCAAACTGTCTGAAAACAAACGTTTTCGTGATAAAATTACGAAACATATGTACATTTTTAATATTAGACATATTGATAGAACTTTTAATAACAATAAAAATACATGATCCCAAGTTTGTTCCTCAAGTTCGGATTTATAACACTAAGTCCCGCTTGCACGTAAATTTCACCCTAGGTTAACTCCAGGTTAAATTATCAAACAGTGTCAGATTCATATTGATTTAAACTCACACGATTTTGACACATTGTTATTACTAAGCGGGACTTTATCGCGTTAAGGGATATATAATTAATTGTATTAATTAATTATTACCTCGACGTTTCGAACGTGACGCTACGCCCATGGTCTCAAGAGGACTGAAGAGGCGGGCATCAGCATCTTCTTGTCGTACGAGTTTTTAGAACTACCCGCACTTGGTTCATATTTTTATTACACGCACTAGGGTTGTCACTGTACCGGCACACAACACTCACGACATCTGGCGATCGGTAGGAAGATATTTGACATGGTTTACATTTGCTGATAACTGGATTCCACGATGATGAAAGCTTAAAACCATCCTCTCGGTTGAAATTCCGGTGTTTTTTGATTTCAACGGCATCACGTACAATCCTACTATAGAAGTGTCGTTCTCGGAATAAGATCTTAGGCTTATGAAGCTCAATCCAGTGGTTTGGTCCTGATTCCAGCAAATGTTCGGCTATGGCAGACTTATTCACCTGACGGTTCTTTACAGCCGCAGTATGTTCCTTGACTCTTTCAGCAATTGTACGCTTCGTCTGTCCAATATAAGAACTCCCGCAGCTGCAATCGATCTTGTACACACCCGACGATTGAAAGGGAATTACATCTTTAGGTGACCTTAAATGCCCCGCCATCTTGGTCAACGGCCTAAAGACGGTTTTAATGGAGTACTTTTCTAGCACTGTCCCGATTTTATCCGTGATCCCCTTCACATAAGGCATGTATGCTGATTGCCTACGGGCGTCGGGATGTCTCTCTCTGGCTCTTCGTCTGGGTTGCCACCTGTTCACCTTGTATCCATTCCAGCTAAGGACCCTTTGCAAGTGCGACAACTCGCTGTCCATGAATTCTGAGTCACAAAGGTCCCGTGCTCTGTTAAACAGGGAACTCACTACAGGCTGTAGGTGGCGATGATGGTGGTGAAACAAAGCGTTCTAATACCTGTCGGTGTGTTGCAAAGCGGCTTGCTGTCATCTCCGCGGCCTATCCGTATCCTTTATATGATGTGATATGTATGTATGTAAGTATGTGAGTATGCATGTATGTATACAGTGAGTCCCTGGATAAAGAGCACTAACGAATAGGGATGAAACGAAATGTCGGACAACTTGGTCGAACCACGCGGTCGGAGGGGTTCAAACTTGAATTTAACAATCGAGGGTCGAACCGAGAGGAATTCTAAAAATCCTGTGGTCCGAGGGTCGGACCAAGAGGATTTTTGGTCCGACCCTCGGACCACAGGATTTTTAGAATTGGTGGAACCAAGTGGAATTTTAAAAATCCTCTTGGTCCGATGGTCGAACTAAGTGGAATTAAAAATTCCTGATAGTGTGACATGTCCTCCTGCAAAACTTTGGAATTTTTTAAAGTCCCTAGGTGTGGGTAAAGCCCAACAAGATCCTTCTAATTCCTTTGACATTAATGCTATTAACCTTCACTTCAATTCTTCTCCTGTTACTTTAGATCCCTCCATCAAACATCTAACGTTGTCACATCTGTGTAATATCCCACACCCCGACTCTTCTTCTACTTTTGAGCTTGGTAGTATTTCACCGCAGGAGACTCTTGCCATTCTTAAAACGATAAGGACGAATGCTGTTGGTAAGGATTGCCTTAGCTTGGACATGCTAAAGCTCGTGGCGGACTTCATTTCTCCTATCCTAGCGAATATAATAAATAATATTTTTTTCCTTTTCCTCGGGCACATTTCCTCTAATATGGAAGTGTGCTCAAGTTATCCCTTTACCAAAATCGCGTGATCCTGTCACTTTTTCCCAGTATCGTCCTATTTCCATTCTCCCTCTACTTTCCAAGATCATTGAACACTTTGTTAATCGTCGTCTCTCTGCTCACCTAAATAGACATAACCTTTTTAATCCTTTCCAATCCGGTTTTCGCCCCGGGCATAGTACTGTCTCGGCTCTAGTGAGGGTCACCGATGACATTCGTCTCAACATCGAATCCATGAATCTCACGGTTTTGTTTCTTCTAGATTTCAGTAGTGCTTTTAATTCAGTTGACTTTGATATTCTTCTCGCTATTCTTGACACTCTTAATATATCTTCTACTGCCCATTCTTGGTTTCGCTCTTACCTCTCTGGAAGGCGTCAGCGCGTTCGGGTTGACGACCGTTACTCTGAGTGGACGGAACTCTCTGCTGGCGTTCCCCAGGGAGGTGTGCTTTCTCCTCTTCTATTCTCCGTCTTTATCAACAGTATTACTCATTCTATAAGTTCTTCTAATTATCTTTATGCTGACGACTTACAAATTTACGCTGCGGCTAGCCTTGATGATTTCCCTTATTTGATAAGCCGAATCAATCTGGAGCTGATTCGCGGATTTTTGGGATCTTGGTTAATGCTAAGAAGTCGCAGGCTATTGTCGTTGGAAGCCCTCATTTTATGGCCCGTCTGTCAGAGATGGTGGTGCCTGAGATTTTCTTTGATGGGACACCAATCTCTTTCTCCTACACAGTTAGGAACCTGGGTATTACCATGGATCAGACTCTCTCGTGGTCGGTTCATGTTGCCGAGATCAGTAATAGGCTCTTTGCATCACTTCATTCTTTAAGGCGCCTGCAGAATTTCCTTCCTCTTAACACTAAACTTACTCTTGCGCGTTCTCTCCTTTTCCCCCTTCTCGACTATGGTGATGTCGCCTTCTTGGATCTTCGTGAGGA
The DNA here is from genome assembly GCA_948252455.1 of Acleris cristana. Taxonomy (NCBI): domain Eukaryota; kingdom Metazoa; phylum Arthropoda; class Insecta; order Lepidoptera; family Tortricidae; genus Acleris; species Acleris cristana. The sequence goes on along the minus strand of OX411782.1, from coordinate 5,951,607 downwards.
GCTGCTTGACAAGCTAGAGCGTCTCCAAAACGTTTGTATTAGGTACGTATTTGGCTTGCGAAAGTATGACCTTGTATCCCAATTCCGCTCACAACTTCAATGGTTACATATACGTCGCCGCAGGGACGTGCATATCTTGTGACTTCTTTTTAATGTTCTTTTTACTCCTACTTTTCCTCCTTACCTATCAGAAAAAATTTCGTTTATGGCTGATGGTAGCGAACACCGTTTGAGGTCTAGCACCAACCTTTCTCTTTCCTTTCCTTTAAATAGGACGCGTGTGTATTCACATTCTTTCACGGTTCACTCGGTCAGACTCTGGAATGAGTTGCCATTGTCTGTAAGACAAGCTTCCTCTGTTGCTTCGCTTAGGGAGAAACTTAAGAGATTGTGGCTTGATGTACCTAAGTGATCCATAACTTATGTGTATATATAAATATATATATATATATATATATATATATATATATATATATTAATACGTAAATTTATGTAGTTATTGTTATAGTATATATGGATTATATTATAATATCGGTTTTTAGGATAGTGTATTTATCTAATTATTTATTGTTGTTTTATTATCATTACTGGTTTTCTTTTTATTCATGACTGTTTGTTTGTCATTAGGCTTGTTATTTAACCATTTTTCTTTTCAACAAGGGTTATCTGGAAGAAATCTCTTAAAGGGATAAGTTCGCCTTTGTACTTGTTTTTTGTTATTTTGCCTGTGTTTTGTATTTCTTTTTTATTCTTGTACAATAAAGAGTATACATATATACATACATACATGTCGGACAGCAAGGAAATAAAATTCCTCGTCGTCCGACATGTCGGACAACGTTGTCGAAGCAAACTGGCCGGAGGGCAGTTTTTGACCTGGAGTCTTGGGAGTATGAAAATAAATGGTTCGGTGTTGGTAATATAACAACATTTTAAGGCTACCCGCAAAGTATAAGACCACTTGGATGCATCCAGATCAAAGCAATCTCAATAACTGTTAGATTACATTATAGTGCGACAAGTTGATACCCTCCCAGGTCCGTATCACTCGCGTCATGCGAGGTACTCACTACTGGAGTGAATACAACACCCAGTTAAAACACCGCTAATACCCTCTTCGGAGATCCCAAGGAGTGAAATCTAAGCGACCAGACGAAGAAATAATGTTGCAAATTTTGCTCATTTTAGTTCGTGGTTGCGATTACTACGCGCAACAGCTCGCGCTCATCAAGCCGTGTCTATGTTTGGCAATGTTTTGGTAGCGTTTCGAAATTCCAAATCAAATGGCGGAGTTTTTCGATCCCGCCACCCATCAACGTCTACTACCCTAAAACCGTTAAATGCCGAATTAATAAAAGCCGCTGAAAGGCACATATTGCAAAAAGCTCAATTAGACAGCTTTCCTGAAGAATACAGCTGCGTCCTTAACTCCAAGCCGGTGAAATCGAGCAGTCGCCTCATCAAACTGTCCACTGCGCTAGGGGAAGACAAGTTACTGCACTTAGCTGGAAGAATAAAAGCCGCAGAAGGCATTGATCCCGATTCTCGTTTCCCAATCTTACTGGATGGCCGTCATCCGGTTGTGAAGTTGTTGGTAGAGTCCTATCATAGGCAGGCTGGCCACGCAAATCATGAGCTGGTAATCAATGAAATCAGGCAAATATTTTGGCTCCTAAAGCTTAGAGATACAGTTAGAGCCGTAGCAAACCGTTGCTTGTTCTGCAGATTCAGGAAGTCGATACCGTTCAATCCAGTCACAGGCGATTTGCCACCTCAAAGATTATCCCATCATCAACGACCGTTTTTATATACTGGTATTGCTTACTTCGGTCCTATCACCATCACTATTGGTCGCCGCCACGAAAAACGATACGTAGCGCTTCTTACTTGTTTGACGACAAGAGCTGTTCACTTGGAAATAGTACACAGTCTTTCCGCTGACTCCGCAATCATGGCGATAAGACGTTTTATTGCCAGACATGGCAAACCAGAAACTATGTATTCCGATAATGGAACTGCGTTTGTTGGTGCCAACCGTATCCTCAAAGAGTCCTACGCCACAGATGTGCATGAGTTTGTAGCAACAAAAGGCATCAAATGGAGCTTCATCCCAGCAGCAGCGCCAAGTTTTGGAGGATGTTGGGAGCATCTAGTGCGAACGGTCAAGGTAGCCCTTAAAGCTACGCTCAATCAAAGAGCTCCAAAGGAGGAAACATTAATGACACTACTGGCAGAGGTTGAAGCTATAGTAAATTCACGCCCTTTGACACACGTTTCTACAGATCCTGACGACCCCACCACATTAACGCCATTTCATTTTTTAATAGGAACGTCTTCAAATCAAAACCTTCCAAAAGCCTTAAACGACCGAGATTTAATTCTTCGAGTGGAATGGAAGAAGGCATTAAGACTGGCTGATCACTTTTGGAATCGCTGGGTGCGCGAAGTCCTTCCAACGATGCAACCGCGTACTCAGAACCAACAAACAAATGGAGACCACGTAAAGATTGGGGACGTCGTTATCATCGTCGACGAGTCTCTCCCACGAGGGACATGGCCGCGAGGACGAGTTGCTGAACTATACCCCGGGAAGGATGGCGTAACCAGGGTAGTCGACGTTGCTACAGCTGGGGGTACGCTACGCCGACCCCTTAAAAAACTGGTGAAGCTGGTTAACGACACTACCAATGACCGGCTCTGACCAGCTGAGCCAGTTTGTGCAGTTCTGCACGAGGGGCAGGATGTTGCAGACTCTTTGGCACACACAAGGCATTATTTATATTTCTTTTTATATGACTTTGATTGTCTTTGTTTTATGATGTTGTCAAGTTGTGTGTGGTGAATTAAATGGTAATGTTTTATATTTATTATCGTTCTTATTAATTATCGTTCGTTTCACACTGATAAGAGACGAAAAAGCACTGTTAGTACCTAAGTAGTGAAATGGCATAAACAAAAAAAAACTCGCTTTACTTTACCGTCGCTCGTCTTTTTACCTTACAGAATTTGGTAGTGAAATTGGGTACAAAATGTCTCAAGCGCCACTTATCTCTTAAACTGCTCAGTTTAGATAAACACTCGTTGTGTCTATTCCCGGTCAAAGTTGGAAAGGTAGTGGCTTTCGAATTGTCTTATTTTTGTTTAAATATCTTCACAAGAAAAAAGATATGATTTCTTTTCGCCAAATAAAAACTTTGAAACGCTCCCCTGAAAAGTGGCAAAATGGCGATTTAGTGTTTTTGCCTGGATGGTGACGATATAGGATTCGGATTTAACTAGATTAACTTTAATGGTAATAGAATTTTTACTTATAAATACTGTTCTATTGTCAGATGCACATTCCAAGGAACTCCTATTATAGGACTGCAAATGTATTTAATTATAAAAGCTACACAATAAAACAATAGATTTATTATTATCTAAAGAAATATGTTTATAAGAGTAGCGAGTATATTAAGCTAAAGGCGTACAGAGCTCTCGTTAGTCGCAAATATATTCAATCTTAACCACGGGTCCTATTGTCTTTAAATCTGTAATTGTAGAGGTATAATTTATTTTATATCTTAACAGAGTATCTTGGACCATAAGAATTGTTTGAATAAATAAAGTGTATGACCTGTTATTAAACCGACATTCCATACTTTGATCACGGTTTAAGTTTTTTTTGTGAAAATGATGTGATGTAACAAGTGACACCCAAATTCAAACCGTGTTGAAAGTTTTAAGTCAGGCATAATAGTTTGTAAAAATGTTGCGTACTCCTCAACCGACCACTTTCTGGACTATCCCACCCGTGATGGTACTTCTTACAACTTGTCTGTAAGTATAGCATTAAACCAATTAGGTACAATAAGTGTTTTTAAAGAATTGTAAATAATCTGACGGTCATTTGTCGACAGTTGAATCTTCCTGGCCCAGAATCGGTTCTGACCCTATAGAATTACACTCTTGGCATTTAAATTTAATAGGTTTAAGTGACTGTTTTAAATTGTAACTCTGAGGTGTATTTGTATTGTTTTGTATTATTTATGGGACTCTTAGGCCCGCTTCTTACCGGGACACCATGACGGCGCAACCTGTCACCGCCACCAACTAAAAGGTATGGCACGATGTGCATCCAAGCCAGACACCAGGGGGAGATACCCTCCATGGATCTGTATACCTACATTTTGTTGGTGGCGGCGACTAGTTGCGCTGCCAGGGTGTCCCGGTGAGAATTTTTTAAACTTATTTCAGAGATACCCTTCGTGACGTAGAAATACGTTTAACACACGACAATATATCTGTCGCTGACGCGTTAGCGAGGAAAGTAAGGGTGCTGTGCTGGGTGATGACGCACCCAAAAAATCATATGACGAAGGCACTCCATGTTAAAGCCACTTGGGGCAAACGCTGTAACAAACTTCTGTTCATGAGCACCGAAGAAGGTTAGTTAGTCAACTTATTTAATATTTTTAATGAATCATGATTTTATTTTTGTTCCTCGAAACGTGAGGTAACAATTCTCATGTTACATTGTTAGGCCTCTATTCTACGTGGTAAACAATATTGCCTTTGACATGGCGTCGTCAACGTTATGATAAGTCTCATTTACTTGACAGTAATGGCGATCGAGTTAAAAACAATACGATACCATTGTCAAAAGCAATATATACAGTACCATATTTAAGCGTGTAGAACAGAAGCCCTGCGCCTCTATTCCCGACGGTAAAAACGATATCGTAGTTGACCTGTTATGGTATTGTCACCGTTTTGATAGCTCTTATTTACTTGACAGTAATGGCGTCTGACGTCATAACAATACCATAACAGGTCAACTACGATATCGTTTTTACCGTCGGGAATAGAGGCGCTGATTTAGTTACGTTAATAATGAAAGCTTATGCATTACCTGTTTACAATGCGCAGAAGCATTGCTGCCCACGATCAAGCTGCCCGTTAAAGAAGGGCGCGAATTTTTTTGGGGCAAAACAAAAGCAGCTTTCAAATATGTCTACGATCACCACAGGGACGACGCGGATTGGTTCCTAAAAGCGGACGATGACACGTGAGTTTTCGGCATAATCTATATGTATATGTAAAATGCAAACCTGACTGACTTATATATCAACGCACAGCTACTACAGAAACTACTGTACCTAGAAACTTGAAATTTGGTACATGGGTTCCTTTCATGATGTAAGTGAGCACTAAGAAAGGCTTTTCCCAAAATCGACCCCCGACGGGAGGAAATGGGGGGAGTAGCGGGAAACTAATTCTACGCGTACGAAGTCGCGGGCGTCCTCTAGTATTCCATACATATATTTTGCGCCATGGCCGTATAGATATTTGTGCTTAACCCAAGTTGTGGATTCTTTTTATCTTTCGTTTAAATTCCTTTTATTTTCAGTTATGTGGTGGTTGAAAATTAGCGTTTCATGCTGTCGGAACACAATTCCTCAGATCCTTTATACTTTGGGTCCCATTTGGGTCACAGTTCGCAGGTAGGTACACTAGGTATGCGTATGTGTAAGATAACTGAGTCATTGAGCACATCACGCAAGAATGTCCACAGCAGGCCTATTTTGGGCTTCTGTTCTACTCGGTGAATTCATAATGCCTTTGACATGTTATTGTATTTTCAACGTTATTATAGCTCTTATTTACTTGACAGTAATGGTCGGGCAGGAGCATGTCTCACCATGCTCAGTGTAGGGTTCCAAAACCGTTACTACACAAAAACTATCTCAAAAAATATATGTATGAACGAGTTCTCTATTTAAAGTTACTTGATGCCGTCTTAGATGATTTTAATAGGTATAAACTTTAGTCGCTTGTACCACAGGGACCATGTATGCACTTTCACACGTCTTACTCCACCAACCCTTCCCAAGAAGAGATCGCTCTTGAGAAGCGCCGCCGCAAAAACTTAACAGATTGAGTCCAAAAACAAGATTTTTAAAATTGACTGTAGGCTATAACATAGTTCTGTAGAATATTCACTTTCTGTTATCGATTAGGTATCTTTACAAATGCGTTGCAGCATTTTACAGCATTACAAATAACTTTCCTCAGGCCTACATGAGCGGGGGTGCAGGCTACGTGCTAAGCAAGGAGGCGTTAGATCGCTTTGTGAACAAAGCTCTGCCGTCCCCTGGACGACGTAGCTGTTCAGCTAAAAATACGGGCGCTGAAGACGTACAGATAGGCAAGTTAACTCAATGATGATAACTTTAATAGTACATTATTACCTGCCCCCGGAAAGTAGGGAATTGCCTGACAAGGTGGTTGGCGGGCCGAGCCATGGCGAAGCCTGCTAATATCCGAGTCAGGCCACCCCATTTCTGCCGAGGCATACCTATATAATGCTTTTCTCAAACAATGCGAGGAAATGATACAAATACATAATTACAAGTATTTGCTACGAGTATTAAGATAGTTTCACGCACAACGAGCCGCCGCCGCCCGACACTGCACCCACCCACAAGTTGGGTGTACGGGATTTTTTTCATGGTCCTTTCGATTTTATTTCCAATAGAGTGCATTTTTGAGAAATATCGCAGTTAACAGGAATGGGTTTTCATACGTTTATTTTACTCCTAGGAAGAAAATGAGGCTCTTTCCGTCTTCGTTTTTTAAAAGAAAAGCCATCCTTACGGAGCATGTTTGAGAAAATTTACTTTTTAGTATTGTTTATTTCAAAACTTGCAAGTTAATGGTTAAATAGTACAGGTCATTGAAATGAGAAGTTTGATACAAATGTGTTAACCCGATGGAAATAAACAAAGACAATTTTTTTAAATTCCAAACAACACTCCCTGTCAATTTCCTTCCCCCTCAACCCCTTGGTAGGTTAGGTTAGGTTAGGTCAATGACATTTTGATGAACTCTATTAGGGCTATTGAATATTATGCTTTTTGTATGTTAGTACAAACAATATTAGTTTATTTCAGGTTTAGGGCAAACAATGTTAGGACAATCGCATTAGGGCTAATGTGCGTTAGGACAAACAACCATTATGACTAACGATATTACGGAACTCAAATAGGTATAGGACAAATAATATTATGGATTCCGATACAGACCCAATGAAAATACATGCTTATACGAGTATGTCTGTAGTCACTCAGGCAAAGGTGGATAGAAAGAGTATTTAAATCTTGATTTTTAAAAGTAGGTAGGTATGAATAATTTTTCGTCGGAATTGTTTGAATGAATGGAAGTTTTTACTGAATCTTACCTACTAGTATACACTAGTAACAAGGAATTGTAAAAATACAATGTTTGGTCCTCAGCTGCTTGCCTCAGCAGTGTCGGGGTGGAAGGGATGAACGTTATGGATTTCCTTGAACACATGCGTTTTATGTCGCGAACGCCTCAGCACTATTTACACCAAAAGTTAAAGGTAAGCATTTTTACAATACTAGCCTTTGCCCGTAACTTCGTCTGCATAGAAATCGAACGGGGCGGCGGCATGACGAAGTGACCCTGCCCACGAAGCTAGCGGTCGTGGGTTCGATTCCCGGTATGGGCGAATATTGGTGTAATGAGCGCGAGTCTTGGATGTTTTCTATGCGTTTAAGTATTTATTTCTCTGTAGAAGTATTTATAAATATCGTTAAGTACAAGCCTAGAGCTTAGTTTGGAACTAGGCCAATTTGTGTGAGATTATCCCCTTTCAATTATTGAACTATTTAATTTAACATCATCAAAGTAGCCCCAGGGCATAAGAATAAATAATAACTACGGGCGTGTTTTCAACGTTTTGATAGCTGTTATTTACTTGAAATGGCGTGTGCATTCTTACGTAGCACCCGCCCTATAATAATAATGTGTTTATGCCTAAGCATATACGTTCTTTTATTATGTTTACATGTTAAATCCGAGTATTAATGCAGTGACTATGTGTATGTTTACTTAAATTAATATTACCAATTTAGTTACCTAATTTATATGACATGGAATCTACTAAAATTATGTATTAACTTGTTGTATACTTAATAAACAATTTACTATTATCTAAGTTTTTGGAGGAGCACAGTAGTGTGCCTAATTAAACCCAATGTAAAGTGACCTATAACTAAAGAGGTAGAAGTATTCAAAGATCGTCACTGGCGATATTTCGTTTCAAAATATTTCCGATCACTATTACTACGAACGTGCTTTAACGACGCAGTCCGCACTGTAGTGATGGCAAAATGTTTCTCATGAAATCAGGCCTTTACATTCGACCCTATATCTCAAAAACTATTTGGCAAAACTAGAAGCGGCTCCTGAGGTATATCCTCGGGCGCCTGTCGTATCGCATAACGTTTTCTGTCCTAAAAATCTCTGGCCGAGAATGTTTGGCATACTGTTGAATGGCATACTACTCGTTTGTCCTAATAATTTTTGCGCATACTCATTTAACGTCCTAAAGCAAGTTTGTCCTAATATTGATAACCCTAAAGTCTAATTACCTAAAGCATAATATTCCTAACATGAATTGTCCTAATAATTATTTTGCCTATTATTAAACTGGCTACAATTACAGCACCTAAACTAAACTATGGTAGGCGTGAAGTCAGAATTGTTACGTATTCTACCTTCAGGCAGGTCAGATTTCGGTTAGGTTAGGTACGACGACGAGCGAAGCGAGGAGGAGTGTTAGGTAGAACTGTGACCCTAACGAGCGAGCGAAACGCCAGAACCAACAAGTTAGACAATATGACATGACAATGTAGTCAAAACAATTGTAGCACATTAAATATTAGGAATATTACAATTATGCACCTCAATCATTCGACAGTTGAATCTTAGCCACATCAAACGATAGGACAAATAATATTTAGGACAAACGATAATAGGAACAACAATTTCGGACAATCAAAAATATGCAGAACAAAGTGTATGCCATACGTTATTAGGACAAAAGACGTTATGCGACACAACGATAGGACTAATAATTGTATGCCAATCGATATAGACCCATATCCTCTTATTTGTCTTGACACAGAACTATGCTCAAAATTTGGCGATCATTTTTGTATTAATTTAAGTTTATCTTTCGGGACCTTATCATAATCCGGAGAGACTAGAACTTGGTATTTTTATCACCCCCGACGTACGAGAGAATATACGACAGAACATTATTTATAGAAAAACATTAAAGAAGGTATCATTTAATTCTATTTCTGACGACGTCAATGTAACTGCATATAATTTGACATGTAATGTAATTTATACTGTGTTATATTGAGTAGTAAAATCTGAATCAGAATCTGAATATCTTGAAATTTCATTGAAATATTAGGCTTAGATAAAACAAAAGCAGACGGGACATAGCGAATAAAAGCGTGATCCAAAACTTGTTACCTGGAAGTAAAAAGATCAAGTCGTTTAGTCTACCTTGACATGCCCGCATGTAAGGTCGCATCTGCGTCTTAGACGAAAAAAGTCATTTCCACGGAAACGTGCCGAGTTGCGAAGTTGTTAAATATCTTAATATCGAAATCAAAATACTTAAAATTACCGAGTCGACGTTTAATTGATACTAGAATTGGCCCCCTGTTTTGGAAGATGTTCCAAATTTTATCTTGTATCTTGTAATGCTTGTCGCTCGATGTTTTAACGCGCACCACAACCAAACGTAACCGAACGCAACGACGCGACGCCGCGACCCCGTCTAATCATTCTTCCTGCACCTCTATTTGTAGTTTCGTGTGGGAGGCGACGTAACGCACACATGCAAGCCGCGCGATGTACCTTTGTATGAAGACGATCTATTTTTCTATTTATATTATGACAATGTTCACAATGGCCATTCTATATTCTCGTATTACCTATAGCATCAAATCTCTTGGCTTCAAACGTAGTTGCATGGAGATCTGGGCAAATGCTCACGTCGCACCATGATACTATCAAGAATTACCCCGCACCTTACTGAGAAACCAATCTTTAACTCCTTTTTTTATTTACAGGTCAAAGAATGCTGCTCAGATCACGCCATTTCTGTTCATTACGTGAATCCAACATTCATGTACTTTTATGACTTCTTAATCTACCGGGTGTATAATGGTTAGCATAAAAACAAATGGTCTAATGATCATTTGACATAACACGAATTGCATAATTTCAATCTGTATAATAAACCATAGTCATATCATAGTGATGATAGTCATGATGCATTAAACGAAATGCATAATTTCAAAAACTATAAAGTTTATAATTTGAAAAATAAATATTTCTAACTGCTAATATCATTACTATTAATGTGGTCACAGTTCTAACCTAACCTAACCTAGTTAGAAGAAATTGACTTAAAATGCATAATAACAAGAAAATGATAGTTAGGTATACTAAATGAGTGTCATGTTATTCGATCGTATGACAGATACAATTATGCAATTGGTTTGTATGCTAAACGTATGCTTTTCGTGGTTAGTTAAATGAAATTATACAAAATGTTTTTATACTGATGGAAGCGCACCCTAATCTACCAGCTCCGGCCATAAGGCATTAAGTATGGCGAGATCGAAGAAGAAACTACTACTACAAACGTTACTGAAATTATTTCTAAGATAATTACGGGGAGATAGGGTAGATTTATGCACAGGACACGATAATATACGAGCACTATTCGTCAAGAACAAGTGTTAATAGCATAAAAATATAACTAAAACATGACTATAGGTACATTAAGCGGGCTTGACAGCTGTAAACGCATAGCTAGGTGGTTGTTCTTTAACATTTCACGAGAAAGAAAGTGTGTAAGTGTAGCTAACTAAGAAAGAACTTGTTACATAATATGTTATTATTGCAGTGTTTATCTTTTATTGGAAGTTATTTAATAAAGTTGTCAATATTGCATGTTAAATTTTTGTAAAGTATACTGATATTACTTATTAAAGTTATAAATAATAAAAAGGTTGGTACTATCAATATTTAGTTACTTTCCAAAATTGGATGGATCTCATCTTCGTTTCCCGTGGACCTATTTTTGTCGGATTATCTGTCATTGTAGCTTTGTATAGAATCGTGTAGAAGTTTGCAACCGTTTCTACAATAGACACTGTTTGTCACTCGTTTCTTGTCTCTGTTGGAAAAGAACAATGCTATATCCTGGCTTAAAACACTTGTAAAAAAAACCCGTGGATATGGTTTATTATTTTGACATTATTGAAAATGTGCTTAGGCCACACGTTTCGCGCAAAATGTCTGAAAACAAACGTTTTCATGAGAAAATGACGAAACATATGTACATTTTTAATACCATATTGATAAAACTTTTAATACCAATAAAAATACATGATCTTCTTCTTCCTCAAGTTCGGATTTATAACACTAAGGCCTGCTTGCACCTAAATTTCACCCTAGGTTAACCCTAGGTTAAATTATTAAACACAGTCAGATTCATATAAGAACTGTCAATTTTAACGAATTAAGCTGCTTACGTAGGGTTAACGTTTTCGTGCAAGCGGGACTTACTGCCTCAAGACACCCGTGCCGATGGATAGGGGGTAACATCTACGGATGGCAATAAAATAAAATAATTATACGTGTAATAATAGTTGTCCGTGGTGACCTTGTCGGATTACTTTTCGAATTATTTAAATAAAATTTGGTAATTATTATTCTATTATAGTTACACGCAAATTTTTCTAATTGCTCTCGTATTATGAGGATTAAGCACAATACGGGGTTTAAGAGAAGAGATTTCAAGTTGTTTATACCTAGTGGTTACTCCGAAAAACTAAACACGAGACTTTACAAGCTAACTTCACGCTACAGATATCATGCTATTAAATGAAAAGGACGTATTATCGAACTTCTAGTTTGTCAATAGGTCAATAGCGTTCAATTCGTTCTGACAAATGTCATTACTAACTGACTTCAAAATAAGAAAGAAGTTTTGGCTTCCGTTATTGTATTTTATGTTTGTTACCTCGGAACCCCGTCCTTTATAAAACGATTTAAAAAATATCCTTTTAATTTAAAGATAAGCTACGAGTATTGATAATGTGTCATTTGAGAGAATGGTAATTTTTAGGGTTCCGTACCAAAATGCTAAAGACGGAATCCTTATACTGAGACTTCGGTGTCTGTCTGTCTATCTGTCTGTCTGTCTTTATGGCAAAGTAGTTTTTCTCTGAAACTATAGAACCTATCAACTTAACATTTGGCATAGTTGTACGACTTGCTTGCCCGCATAAGTTTTAGTAAAAACGAAAAGCGATCTTAAATGGGGGATAAAAAATTAAAGTGATAGCAAACGGGGTAGTGTCATATGAAAGGGCTTAATCTGAAAAAACTTTTTTTATAATTTTCCGTGACGTACTTTTGTAGCCAAAAATATTCAAAAAAGTGACCGCAGCCTCCCTTTTGCTCCCGAAGATTATGGACCAAAAAATCTGAAAATTTCCTGCTTCAAAGATAATTGTTCATATTTTACCCAACCCAACCCAATTATGCCTCAGTGGCAAACAAACTTTTTAGAACAATAAACAAAATAAGTACTTAGTATAGTACGATGGTTAGGGCGCATAACGTCCCACTCGCAGAATGTCCCTTCGTCCCTTTCGCGAAATGTCCCTTTCCTAAATGTCCCTTACGCAAAATGACCCTTCTGCAAAAGGTCCCGTTCGCAAAACGTCCCTTCACATAAATAAAGTCCCGTTCGCAAAACGTCCCTTTCGCAAAATGACCCGTTCGCAAAACGTCCCTTTCGCAAAATGACCCGTTCGCAAAACGTTCCTTTCCATGAGAAGACTCTACTTAAACAAGCTTTTTCCAGACGGGACATTTTGCGAATGGGTCATTTCGCAGACGGGACGTTTTGCGATAGGGGCGTTATGCAATAGGGACGTTTTGCGAAAGGGGTGGGACCTTTTAAGAAAGGGACGTTTTGCGAATGGGGTATTTTACATAAGGGACCATTTGCAGAGAAGACGTTTTGCGAATGGGACGTAATTTTGCTGGAGGGACGTTTTGCGAGTGGGACGTTATGCGCCCTAACCAGTACGATGACTTAACGAGTAGCTGTTTGATGCCCTCATCACTCCATCCTTATCCTTATCCGAAGTATAAGTAATGTATCCTACTATAATCTAGTATATAAAATTCTCGTGTCACAGTGTTTGTAACCAAACTCCTCCGAAACGGCTCGACCGATTCTTATGAAATTTTGTGTGTATATTCATTAGGTCTGAGAATAGGTCGTAAACTATTTTTCATAAGGTTTGTATGAAAAAAAAAATTACACCCGGGCGACGCCGGGCGCGGACAGCTAGTATTAATATAAAATGTGATCGACGACTACATACCTAATTATACAGAATGTAACATTTAAATCGGTCAGTATGGGAAAGTCTGAAACTAAAAGACATACGAAGGTCTGTTCTTAGGAACCATGTCATCGATTTTAGTAACGAGGAAAACTTCATTCATACATTTAAAAAAAAACTTGTACTTAGGTCGGGAATCGAGCCCGGACGTTTTGATAAATATAACTACCTACATACTTAGCACTATTTCTATTTAGGTATCGATTGTGTAGGTAGTTCTTAAGCAGTAAATGTTACTACGAAAAATGATGTCTAAAATTAATAAAATGTATTGTTTTCAAACAAATTTATAGGTAGTATCATAAAGATTATTGCTTGAAGCCAATTTCTTGAAAGATTGCTGTCTATTGTTAACAGTCATCATAAGCCACAATTTTTTTTAAATATTTGAACGTAATTTAGCCTTTTCCAAATAAGTACCTATTCCCAAAGAAAACTCATAAAACTAATTATCTTCGCCGGTACGACTAATTATTTTAGATTAAGGCATTAATTATTTCAATCTATGTATAGTGATATGATTTCGCCATTACCACATCCCTAGTTCTGATCGGTTTTTTTTAAATCTAGATAAATCCTGGTATGTAAAACCAAAATTATACAAATCCACACTGAGTTTTTTCAAAGATAGATAAATTGCAATCGATTATATACTATGTGTTCTGAAAAACGTCTGACAAACTTCAGGGACTAACTCTGTAGGTCATTCTCATCAACTTTTATTATGGGACCAACATCCAAATCGCGAAAAAAAAAACAGCTGTTCCATACATTTCGGCTCTTTAGCTCTCAAAGTTTGTATGGAACAGCTGTTTTTTTTTTCGCGATTTGGATGTTGGTCCCATAATAAAAGTTGATGAGAATGACCTACAGAGTTAGTCCCTGAAGTTTGTCAGACGTTTTTCAGAACACCCTGTATAGATAGAGGTTACAATGGTTATGAGCAAATTGAATGTTTACCAGGTGTTTATATGAAAAAAATGATTTAGAAATGAACGTTATATCTCTGTATGTCGATGATTTTTTTATCATTACTAGTAGCTCTTGTGAAAAGAACAAGGTTTTTGAGTTGTAAAAGTCTGAATTTAGTTGCATGCCCCCTAAATACCTAAACAACCAAACGAGCGAAGGCGCGAGAAAAAACTAGCGTTTAGATAACAATGGCAACCCTGCGGGCCGATTACGGTCGTGTTTATCGACGTAGATAAGCGTAGATAAAACATCTGTCACTTTCTGACCAGTATGTAAGTGCGAGAGTGAAGGAAGTTTTATCCACCGCGATAAAGGCGACCATAATACGGGCCCTGGTGCACATTCCAATGACGTTGCGTCACCCGCGCTCATTAGGAGCGATAGGATGGCGGTAGGCATCGATAGCGGTGGGAACGCCCTCCGTCCGTACAACTGGTGTATCTGTTCCGTAGTAACTTGTATAATAATATAATCTGTGTCCCAGGCCCGTATCACTCGCGTCATGCGAGGCACTTACTGCTGGAGAGAATACATCACCCAGTTAAAACACCGTTAATACCCTCTTCGGAGATCCCAAGGAGTGAAACCTGAGCGACCAGACGTAGAAATAATTTCAGGTTTTATAAAACAAAAAGATCTATGTTCAGACAATCGGTGATGCAATTCATACCCTAGACTATGATAGCATGATCCTCTACTAGCTGGATATCAGTTTCATCAAGCGTACGGTCACGGACTTTAATAGATGAACCATTATAGAACCTTTTCGCATAAAACCAACGATTAATTCCTATGTAATTTATATCTCGTTACATAGACGCTGTCAATATGACACGGTCGTGGATCGACATTTAAAGTCCTTGATGCTACCTAGTCGATACAGCTTAACGAATACTGGGTGTCAGCGATGTGAAGACTGGTTCGACGAAACCGATGAAATAATGACTGAGGTATTTAGGAAACACCGGGCTCAGTTACGTAGTAACCAAATGGACGTAGTTAAGCGAAAGTTAGGGAAGGTAAAGAACAATTGGAAGAAGAGATGCAGTGGCCCTCTGACACGAACCAGCAGGAGTATTTTATAAACAAGTTCGCAGGTTTATTGATTCGATAAATCGATGTACAGGTAAAGTCGATCGATGGCACTCGAATTTCTACCAGCAAGGATTGATGTAGTCAACAGATAGGCTGAACACTTTATCTCTTTGATTAGTGTTGACCGAGTTGCAGATTTGCAGTATGCTGGTTTAATGACATCCCTGCCAAAACTGGGCTGGATGAGCCTCTATCGTTGCATTAGTTCATTACTGCCATACAGCAACGATATAGAAAAAAGCGGAAGGCATAGACAATGTACATTGCACCTACTCTGTTTGCCCTGTACTACGCAGTTGTAGTTCGGGAAGCACTATGGACATTATCAAAAGGGATCCATATCCGTTATTACACCGATAGTAGCGTATTCAACTTAGCCAGGCTTAAAGCTCACACCAAAGTGTCTTATGTTACAATTACGGAAATTATATACATATTATGCAAATGACATGTGTTTTGTAATGGAATCCGCAGGTGCTCTGCAGCAGCTTATGTTAGCTCTTAATGAGTAGTGTCGAAGATTTGGTCTAAAGTTCAAATATCTGGGAAGAGGGAGAAATGACATCCAAGTCTCACTTTGACAACGAAGTTAACTGCAGAATATTAGCAGCTGCAGCAGCCTTCGGTAAACTTCGTTCCAAGGTGTTCCGGTTTCAAAACAAAAAGCTCTCTACCGTATAGATGGCATTCATATTGCCAACAACAACAACAACATAAACTCACGCCTTCATTCCCAGAGTGGGGTAGGCAGAGCCACAGACTCACCAACAACTCCAAAAACTTGTTGATAATTCTGTGACCACATTTTGCACAACCAGGCTAAGATGTTATTCAGTGTATTAGTGACAGGTTGCAAACCCATCGCCTATCAGCACTACACAGCCTTTAGTCCCTTAGTCGTCTCTTACGACATCCACGGGAAGACATGGAGTGGCAACATTCTAAACCCGGCACCACACGGTAAAATCTCTCTCTTATAATGACTCCGACACGTTGTGCTTTTTTGCTAGCACATTCGGTCTTTAGATAGTTTTCACTTAAGATGCCTTCGCTACATAATGGGCGTTCACTGGTCTGACCGTATTAGGAGGTCTTTAGAAGCGTTAATGTCGCCGGAATATCTCGGTGCGGACATATCTCTCGTATGTCTGACGACAGAATGGCCAAGCGCATCTTTTATTGTGAATAACAGGATGGTAAATGAAAACAAGACGGTTAGATTTTGCAGTACAATGATGTGCTCAAGCGTCATATGAAGAGGGCTAACATAGACCCGTCCAAATGGGAAACATTGGCGGAATGGAGGAATGGAAGGGTGAAGGCTTACTGTGCATGGGCAGGCAAGTGAGGAAAGGCGAAACCCTAACCCTACATTGCATCCAGTGACACGGGTACCTATTATTTTATCGAAACACCTTTCAACGAACGTATCATTATGCAGAATTTTCATTTCATCGAAAGACATTTCTCGCCGAAAGAGTTAATTTTTTTTTGGATGTCTCAAGTCTAACCTTACCTAACCTACGTTGTTTAAGATATCCTGAAAGCATCACGATTTCAGCAGAAAATAGCATTCGATGAAATAAAATTCGATGAACTGATACAATGAAGTGAAATCCGAGTAAATGATGGGTTACCTAGGGTTCTTCTTCTTCTTCATCTTCTTAGCGTGTCGATGGCATATCATATATGAGCTGACCAATATTCTGCCACGCGAACGGCATTGCTACTGCTTTGTATTTTCGCAGTGCTTTCGGAAGGTCAGTTAACGGTAAAAGGTAATGCCAAGGTATTTGGGGTGACTATTGTGGATAATTGGAATTCCTCGCCATGAGATGTTCAGTTTACGCTCAGCTATACAGTTACGGAGATGAAAAGAGTATGATTCCGTCTTGGAAGGGTTCAATGCGTTCTCCTTATAATAGCAGTCCAACTCGCAGACATGTGGACAGACGTTCTTCCACCTCTTCAAACGTCTTGGCTTGTGCAGCCAAAGCAAAATCATCTGCGTAAATAAAAAGGTTGGTATAAGGGTCTGAGGTTGGTCGTCTTTATAGATATTAAATAGCATCGGTGCCAAGACACTGCCCTGTGGAAAACCATTCTTAGATGCCCGCCATCTGCTTCTTCCTGAAGAGATATGCACCTGAAACCTTCCTACTTACAAATTCATTTTTGTTAATAAATATTATTACCGATGTTTTTATTATAAGTACCTGTCATTTATGTTTTTCCAATAATAAAGATCATGTCATGTCATGCATTGTAGGTAAAAGCTCACCTGCGGCCATACTTAACAATTATAAGTGTGGTCGCAAATTCGCTGCAAAAATTGGCTATATCAGTCACCAGAAAGCGCACCAGCGACACTCTCACCGGTAATAAGCAGTTGTTGTGGCCGAATACGGCAAGGAAATGATGATAATGACTTAAGCCAGACTATGTCAAAAAACTCAAAAGAACCGATGTGCTATCCTGATAAGTTAGGGAACTGGTCCTATCTTGCCATTAATCCCCTTTTCTCTCAACACGTCTGATTATTTATAGTCCTGCGACTTATGGCGATTTAAAAAGGATAAAAGTGAAAAAAAAAGTGGACAGCGCTACAGTGGCGTAACTGTACCAACTGAGGCCCTTGGCAAATTCGTCGGATAGGGCCCTTCCTTTCACTTATTGAAAATGAAATAAATATTAGGTTCCTCCTGTGCTCACGGTCTTTCGGACAGTGGGCCCCTGACAGACCGGGGGCCCGTGGCATTTTGCCAGCTCTGCCACCCTATAGTTACGCCACTGCAGCGCTATTAATTCTTACTATAATTATGACACTCGGTACATACACTAATATAAAAAACTACTGCCTAAGTCCAAAAGTAATAAACAGTCATGATTAACTTTTTGGGAGTTAGGTAACCACTAAACCGAATTACCAATAAACCCAGCGGTTCATTAGACATGGCATTATATACTTATCAAAAAAAAATGCTTAACATTAGTAAATATGTATATACCCATAAAATATTTCGCTCATTTGTCTTCTTAGTATAAAAAATATTTTCGCGACGTCCAATACCCAGGTGATTATATTGGACGAATATGTCCAGTGAGATCACCCAGGTGATCCTATTGGACGCCATGACCAGATCGATCCCCTGGGTGATTTTAGTGGATAATATGTATATCCAGTAGAGAGATCCCCAGAGATCGAACTCGCCTCAGCAAACATGTTGGACGCACTACAATACTTCGGCAGGCCCAACAGCCTCCTCAGGATGTTATTATATTGAACGCGCAATGTATCAAACGCTCGCTGCGTAAATCCTACCCAGTTTGACAGTAGACGTTTGACACGTGCGGTCTACGTGTCAAACGTCTGACAAAAAAAAACATGCTCAAAATGATCTAGACACGAAAATTTGTCTTGATAATAGAGTCGAGTGCAGATCATTTTGACCTCTTCGGTTGCGTAGCTAATTCTGCTGCTGACTGTTCATACACTAATATTATAAAACTACTGCCTAAGTCCAAAAGTAATAAACAGTCATGATTAACTTTTTGGGAGTTAACCACCAAACCCAAATTACCATTAAACCCAACCCATTCATTAGATATAGTTTATCGAAAAAAAGTACCTAACATTAGTAAAAAATACCCTTAAAATATTTCGCTCATTTGTCTTCTTAGGATAAAAATCATTTTGTACTTTTATATTTAAGCTTGATAATTTTGCGACAAAAAATCGCTAGGTATTTGGAACTTCAGTGTTGTGTACACACTGATAAGAGACGAAAAAGCACTGTTAGTACCTAAATAGTTAAATGGCATAAACAAAAAAAAACTCGCTTTACTTTACCGTCGCTCGTCTTTTTACCTTACAGAATTTGGTAGTGAAATTGGGTACAAAATGTCTCAAGCGCCACTTATCTCTTAAACTGCAGAGTTTAGATAAACACTTGTTGTGTTTATTCCTGGTCAAATTTAGCTCCACTATCTTTCGAATTGTCTTATTTTTGTTTAACCCTAAAAATAGAACTGAATTCTAGCCTCATTAGGTTTCTCCTATTTGCACAAAATTCTTTCAATAAAAAATACAAAAGTATCAGTTGTAAGTGATAATTTTTAGTACCAGGTTTTAAAATTGACCTATAAAGGGTTAAATATCTTCACTAGAAAAAAGATATGATTTATTTTCTTTTATGAAAAGTGGCAAAATGGCGCTTTAGTGTTTATGCCTGGAAGGTAGGCTAGGCTAATAGGATTCGGATTTAACTAGTTTGACTTTAATGGTAATGGAATTTATACTAATAAATACCGTTCTATTGTCAGATGCACATTCCAAGGAACTCCGATATAGGACTGCAAATGTATTTAATTATAAAAGCTACACAATAGGCGATAAAACAATATATTTATTATTATCTAAGGATATGTTTATAAGAGTAGCGAGTATATTAAGACAAAGGCGTAGAGAGCTCTCGTTAGTCACAAATATATTCAATCTTAACCACGGGTCCTCTCCTATTGTCTCTTAATCAGTATAGTAGGTAGGTATAATTTATTTAATATCTTAACAGAGTATCTTGGACCTTAAGAATTGTTTGAACAAATAAAGTGTATGCCCTGTTGTTACATCAACATTCCAAGCTTTAATCATAATTAAGTTTTTTTTGTGAAAATGATGTGATGTAACATTGTGACAATGACAACTAAATTCAAACCGTGTTGAAAGTTTTAAGTCAGGAATAATAGTTTGTAAAAATGTTGCGTACTCCTCAAGCGACCATTTTCCCGACTATCCCGGCCGTGATGGTACTTCTTACAACTTGTCTGTAAGTATAGCATTAAACCAACTAAGTAGGTACAATAAGTGTTTTTAAAGAATTGTAAATAATCTGATGGTCATTATCTACAGTTGAACCTTTCTGGTCGAGAATCGGTAGAATTACACTTACATCAATCCTAGTGCAATCGTGGCATTTAAATTGAATAGGCTTAAGTGATTGTTTTAAAATGGAACTCCTGAGGTGTATTTTTATTGTGTTGTATTATTTATGGGACTCTGAGGCCCGCTCCTTACCGGGACAACATGGTAGCGTAACCTGTCGCCGCCACCAACAAAAAGGTATGACGCGATGTGCAACCTAGCCAGATACCGGGGTGAGATACCCTCCATACATCTGTATACCTACATTTTGTTGGTTGCGGCGGCTAGTTGCACTGCCAGGGTGTCCCGGTGAGAACTTTTTAAACTTATTTCAGAAATACCCTTCGTGACGTAGAAATACGTTTAACAAACGACAATATATCTGTCGCTGACGCGTTAGCGAAGGAAGTAAGGGTGCTGTGTTGGGTGATGACGCACCCAAAAAATCATATGAAGAAGGCAATCCATGTTAAAGCCACTTGGGGCAAACGGTGTAACAAACTTCTGTTCATGAGCACCAAAGAAGGTTAGTTAGTTATCTTATTTAGTATTTATAATAATTCAATTTTATTTTTGTTCCTCGAAACGTGAGGTAACAATTCTCATGTTACATTGTTAGGCCTCTATTCTACGTGGTAAACAATATTGCCTTTGACATGGCGTCGTCAACGTTATGATAACTCTCATTTACTTGACAGTAATGGCGATCGAGTTAAAAACAACACGATACCAATGTCAAAAGCAATACGGTACCATATTTTACCGTGCAGAATAGAATTTAGTTACGTTAATAATTAAAGCTTATGCATTACCTGTTTGCAATGCGCAGAGACATTGCTGCCCACGATCAAGCTGCCCGTTAAAGAAGGGCGCAGTTTTCTTTGGGGCAAAACAAAAGCAGCTTTCAAATATGTCTACGATCACCACAAGAACGACGCGGATTGGTTCTTAAAAGCGGACGATGACACGTGAGTTTTAGGCATAAATATTCCATACATTACATATATTATTTTGCGCAATGGCCGTATAGATATTTGTGCCTAACCCAAGTTGTAGCTTCTTTTTATGTTTCATTTGAATTACTTAAGTATTGTTTTCAGTTATGTGGTGGTTGAAAATGTGCGTTTCATGCTGTCGGAACACAATTCCTCAGATCCCTTATACTTTGGGTACCACTATAATAACTACAAACCGCAGGTAGGTACACTAGGTATTGGTATAGGTACGTAAGATAACTGAGTCATTGAGCACATCACGCGAGAATGTCCACTGCAGGCCTATCTTGGGCTTTTTTTCAATAGAATAGAATAGAATAGAATAAAATAGAAGTGAATAGAATTGAATAGAATAGAATAGTCTTTATTTCGTCATCACAGGTAACAATCAGGTGACAATGTGGTAGAGTATGAAGCAAATCCATGACGCGCCTTTTGGCATACGAAATACATTATAATTTTAAAACCAAATCTAATACAAAAAGAAAAAAATATACTTAAATGTTAATGTCAAAACATGATTACAATTCATTACAAATTACACTTTTTATTTTTCAATGTCAAGGTCAGCATCATTAAAATAATCATTAATAGTTCTGTTCTACTCGGTGAATTCATAATGCCTTTGACAAGTTATTGTATTTTCAACGTTATTATAGCTCTTATTTACTTGACAGTAATGGTCGGGCAGGAGCACGCTCAGTGTAGGGTTCCAAAGCCGTTAATTACACAAAATCTATATCAAAAAATAAATGTATGAACGATGAAATCTATTTAAAGTTACTTGGTGCCGTCTTAGATGATTTTAATAGGTATTCACTTTAGTCGCTTGTATCTCAGGAACCAAGTTAGCACTTTCACACGTCTTACTCCACCAACCCTTCCCAAGAAGAGATCGCTCTTGAGAAGCGCCGCCGCAAAAACTTAACAGATTGAGTCCAAACAGAAGATCTAAAAATTTACTGTAAGCTATAACATAGTTCTCTAGAATATTCACTTTCTGTTATCGATTATCTTTACAAATGCGTTGCGGCATTTTACAGCATTACAAATAACTTTGTTTAGGGCTACATGGACGGGGGCGCAGGCTACGTGCTGAGTAAGGAGGCGTTAGATCGCTTTGTGAACAAAGCTCTGCCGTCCCCTGGACGGAGTTGTCCAGCTTACAATATGGGCGCTGAAGACGTACAGATAGGCAAGTTAACTTAATGATGATTGTATTGTTCTGGTTTCTCTTTTGTACAATAAAGTGTATACATACATAAATAACTTTAATAGTACATTATTGCCTGGGTCCGGAAATTAGGGAATTGCCTGACGAGGCGAATCCTGCTAAAATCCGAGTCAGACACTTTACTTTTTACTATTGTTTATTTCAAAACTTGCAAGTTAATGGTTAACTAGTACAGGTCATTGAAATGAGAAGAGTTTGATACACATGCGTAAACCCGATGGAAATAAACGTAGGTACAGTAGGTATTAAGATCCGTCGAAGCATAATTGACGATGAATCCACAGGATCTCCGCTGAAGACCTAGTTACTGGGCCGAGATTGTAAGCGGTAAAAACCATATTGTGTTGACCTGTTATCGTATTGTCAACGTTTTGATCGCTCTTATTTACTTGGCAGTAATGGCGGCTGACTTATAAACAATACCACACATCCAAAACAATATGGTTTTAGCCGCGACATACTCGTAGTCTGTTGACCGGTTATTGCTAAGTAGTTTATTTCTATTAAAGTGACCGAATTGCTTATGCGAGTATTTCTGTATACACTCAGGTAAAGGTGCATAGAAAGAGGATTTAAATCTTGAATTTTAAAAGTATGAACAATGTTTCGTCGGAATCGTTTGAATGAATGGAAGTTTTTTTACTGTATCTGGCATGGCATGTGCAGCATATAAACGGCTATAGAAATCCTCTATCTCGGTGGATATCTCCGGCTCCGACAATACGGACATCATCATCATGCGTTTTAAGCTTCGTCAGGTGGCTCCTGCCAAGCTGCTGAGTGAATACTTTGGACCCTCGGTTTTGCTCTATCGCCTCTTCAATGAGGCGTGTATTGGAGCTCCGGAGGTCGCGCCGTACCATCTTAGCAATTTGCTTGTTCTGGCCTGTCCTCTGACGAAGTCGCTTGGGTGGTTTCCCGTCTTTTTTTCATCAGCCGAAGAGTCTCATCCGAGAGTTTGAACTTCCTGCCATTACGCTGCTTTTTGCAGAACTTGATGCCCTCGTCCCTCAACGCTTTGACCAGATTGTGTGGGGTCTCGTCATCAATGGATTCCAAATCTCCCCCCGATCTATCCCCGAGAAGCTGCTGAAACTTCTCGATGCCCGCCATGATTTGAATTGGGTTAGGTCGGAGCGTAGACTTCATCAGACGGTTTCTTTCAAGCTTCAAGTTGATATTCAGAGAGCCTCGAAGGAGTCGGTGATCAGATCCTGTATTGAACCTGTTGATCACTGAGACATCTCTGAATATGTGCTTGCTATCCGTCATGACGAAGTCGATGTCATTTACAATACTTACTCGTATACAATTGTAACACGGAATTGTTAAAATACAAATGTTTTTCCTTAGGTATTTGCCTCAGCAGTATCGGGGTGAAATGGATGGACATTAAGGATAACTTTGGACACAGGCGTTTCATGCCTAAAATGCCTCAGCACTATTTACACCGCAACAAGTTAAAGGTAAGTATTTTTACAATACTAGCCTTTGCCCGTAACTTCGTCTGCATAGAAATCGAACAGGGCGGCATGACGAAGTGACCCTGCCCACGAAGCTAGCGGTCCCGGGTTCGATTCCCGGTATGGGCGAATATTGGTGTAATGAGCGCAAGTATTTGTTTCTGAGTCTTGGATGTTTTCTATGCATTTAAGTATTTATTTCTCTATATAAGTATTTATAAATATTAAGGACAAGGCTAGAGCTTAGTTTGGAACTAGATGAATTGGTGTGTGATTGACCCCTGACAATTATTGAACTATTTAATTTAACATCATCAAAGTAGCCCCAGGGCATAAGAATAAATAATAACTACGGGCGTGTTTTCAACGTTTTGATAGCTGTTATTTACTTGAAATGGCGTGTACATTCTTGCGTAGCACCCGCCCTATAATAATAATGTGTTTATGCCTAAGCATATACGTTCTTTTATATTTTTTTTTACATGTAAAATCCGAGTATTAATGCAGTGACTATGTGTCTGTTTACTAAAATTAATGTTATCAATTTAGTTAATTTATATGACATAGAATCTACTAAAATTATGTACCTAGTAACTTGGTGTATACTTAATAAACAAGTTACTATTATCTAAGTTTTTGGAGGAGCACAGTAGTGTGCCTAATTAAACCCAATGGAAAGTGACCAATAACTAAAGAGGTAGAAGTATTCTAAGATCGTCACTGGCGATATTTCGTTTCAAAATATTTCCGATCACTATTACGACGAACGTGGTCTAACGACGCACTGCGGCATGGCAAAATGTTTCTCATGAAATCAGCGCGGCGGTATACACGATATCGTAAGTAGTTTACCTGTTAAGGTATTGTTATGACTTCAGCCGTCATTACTAACAAGAAAATAAGAGCTATCAAAACGATATCGTTTTTACCGCGTTGAATAGAGGCGCAGGCCTTTACATTTGACCTTAATCTCAAAAACTATTTGGCAAAACTAGAAGCGGCTCCTGAGGTATATACCCTTATTTGTCTAGATCTATGCTCAAAATTTGGAGATCATTTTTGTATTAATTTAAGTTTATCTTTCGGGACCTTATCGTAATCCGGAGAGACTAGAACTTGGTATTTTTATCACCCCCGACGTACGAGAGGATATACGACAGAACATTATTTGTCGAAAAACATTAAAGAAGGTATCATTTAATTCTATTTCTAACGACGTCAATGTAACTGTATATAATTTGACATGTAATGTAATTTGTACTGTGTTATATTGAGTAGTAAAATCTGAATCTGATTCTGAATATCTTGAAATATCATTAAATTATTAGGCTTAGATAAAACAAAAGCAGACGGGACATAGCGAACAAAAGCGTGATCCAAAACTTGTTACCTGGAAATAACAAGATCAAGTCGTTTAGTCTACCTTGACATGCCCCCATGTAAGGTCGCATCTGCGTCTTAGACGAAAAAAGGCATTTCCACGGAAACATGCCGAGTTGCGAAGTAGTTAAATATCCTAATATCGAATTGGTTACACCTTATCACTGGCTTCCAATTAGCGTCACCTACCGTCGATTAGATGAAACACATTGTTTTGTTATTCAACGCTAGACGGCCTTCCTGAAGCTTATAATCAAAATGTTGTATGACAATGTTCACAATGGCCATTCTATATTCTCGTATTACCTATAGCATCAAATCTCTTGGCTTCAAACGTAGTTGCATGGAGATCTGGGCAAATGCTCACGTCGCACCATGATACCTACTATCAACAATTACCCCGCACCTTACTTAGAAACCACACTTTAACTCCTTTTTTTATTTACAGGTCAAAGAATGCTGCTCAGATTACGCCATTTCGTTTCATTACGTGGATCCAACATTCATGTACTTTTATGACTTCTTAATCTACCAGCTCCGGCCATACGGCATTATGTACGGCGAGCTCGAAGAAGAAACTATTAGTACTACAAACGTCACTGAAATTATTTCTAAGATAATTATGGGGAGATAGGGTAGATTTATGCACAGGACACGATAATATACGAGCACTATTCGTCAAGAACAAGTGTTAATAGCATAAAAATACAACTAAAACATGACTATAGGTACATTAAGCGGGCTTGACAGCTGCAAAAGCATAACTAGGTGGTTGTTCTTTAACATTTCACGAGAAAGAAAATGTGTAAGTGTAGCTAACTAAGAAAAAACTTGTTATATAATATGTTATTAGTGCAGTGTTTATCTTTTATTGGAGAATTAAATTCCCAATATTAAGTTATTTAATAAAGTTGTCAAGATTGCATGTAAAATTTTAGTAAAGTATACTGATATTACTTATTATAGTTATTAATATTAAAAAGGTGGGTACTATCAATATTTAGTTACTTTCCAAAATTGGATGGATCTCATCTTCGTTTCCCGTGGACCTATTTTTGTCGGATTATCTGTCATTGTAGCTTTGTATACAGAATCGTGTAGAAGTTGCAACCGTTTCTACAATAGACAATTTTTGTCACTCGTTTCTTGTCTCTGTTGGAAAAGAACAATGCCAGATCCTAGCTTAAAACACTTTAAAAAAAAGCCCGCGGATACGATAGTAGTTGATAATATATGGTTTACTATTATGACATTATTGAAAATGTGCTTTGGCCACACGTTGCGCGCAAAATGTCTAAAAACAAACGTTTTTGTGATAAAATTCCGAAATATATGTACATTTTTAATATAAGACATATTGATAAAACTTTTAATAACAATAAAAATAAATGATCAGAAGTTTCTTCCTTAAGTTCGGATTTATAACACTAAGGCCCGCTTGCACGTAAATTTCACCCTAGGTTAACCCCATGTTAAATTATTAAACAGTGCCAGATTCATAATTATAAGAACTGTAAATTTTAATGAATTAAGTTGCTAACCTAGGGTTAACGTCTTTACGTGCAAGCGGGACTTACTGCCTCAAGACACCCGTGCCGATGGATAGGGGGTAACATCTACGGATGGATTTTTTTTTTTTGCAATTTAAGACATTTAATATAATATAATTAAAAGTTAAAACTAAACTTATTTAAATTAAAATAAAAACTAAGCTTCTCAAATATTAAAGACGTAAATAATAATCACCACTATAAAAAGAACACCCCCTCTAGCAGGTCCGCTCGCGGCATGGTCCCTATGACACTGGCTGCGTTACCTCTCTGGATAGCTAGCCCAATCCTTTGGGAGAGGTAAGCACCAGCTCTAGGATCTCCGGAGGTGTCTATGAGCCGGGATAACAGGGCCTTAATAAAGCTTTTCATATCAGCTGACCAAGGTCCCATGGTCTCCACTGCAAGCGCCACAAATTCATAATTATTTAATAATGATGAATATTTGCGGCGCTTGATGGTTTTGGCCTGATCAGCTGCTGCAACGGCCCGATTACGGGTTGACTGGACGTGGGACAGGGCGAATGTGTCAACACACGTCGCGTCCCACACCAGTGCCCTACCCTCTCTACTAACACTGTGCAAAGCGGCTTGCTGTCATCACCGCGGCCTATCTGTATCCTTTATATGATGTGATATGTATGTAGGTATGTAAGTATGTGAGTATGCATGTATGTATACAGTGAGTCCCTGGATAAAGAGCACTAACGAATAGGGATGAAACGAAATGTCGGAGAACTTGGTCGAACCACGCGGTCGGAGGGGTTCAAACTTGAATTTAACAATCGAGGGTCGAACCGAGAGGAATTCTAAAAATCCTGTGGTCCGAGGGTCGACCAAGTGGAATTTTAAAAATCCTCTTAGTCCGATCGTCGAACTAAGTGGAATTTAAAATTCCTGATAGTCTAATAATTATTATATTCATGTCGGACGGTAAGGAAATAAAATTCCTCGTCGTCCGACATGTCGGACAACGTTGTCGAAGCATGTGGCCGGAGGGCAGTTTTTGACCTGGAGTCTTGGGAATATGAAAATAAATGGTTTGGGGTTGGTAATTCAACACCATTTTAAGGCTACCCGCAAAGTATAAGACCACTTGGATGCATCCAGATCAAAGCAATCTCAATATCTGTCAGATGACATTATAGTGCGACAAATTGATACCCTCCCAGGTCCGTATCACTCGCGTCATGCGAGGCACTCACTACTGGAGTGAATACAACACCCAGTTAAAACACCGCTAATATCCTCTTCGGAGATCCCAAGGAGTGAAATCTAAGCGACCAGACGAAGAAATAATTCAGGTTTTAGATACCAAAAAGATCTATGCTCAGCCGACAGTGACCCTCTTACTAGCTGGATATCAGTTTCATCAAGCGTACGGTCACGGACTTTAATAGATGAACCATTATAGAACCTTTTCGCATAAAACCAACGATTAATTCCTATGTAATTTATATCTCGTTACTTAGACGCTGTCATTATGACAAGGCAGTGGATCAACATTTAAAGTACTTGATGGTTCCTTGTTGATACAGCAGCTTGACGTATACTGGGTGTTAAAGATGTGAAGACTGGTTCGACGAAACCAATGAAATAATGACTGAGGTATTTAGGAAACACCGGGCTCAGTACGTAGTAACCAAATGGACGTAGTTAAGCGAAAGTAAAGAACAATTGGTTGCGAGACAAGGCCGCATGCATGCAGTGGCCCTCTGACACGAACCAGCAGGAGTATTTTATAATCAAGTTCGCAGGCTTGTTGATCCGATAAATCGATGTACAGGTAAAGTCGATCGATGGCACTCGAATTTCTACCAGCAAGGATTGATGTAGTCAACAGATAGGCTGAACACTTTATCTCTTTGATTAGTGTTGACCGAGTTGCAGATTTGCAGTATGCTGGTTTAATGACATCCCTGCCGAAACTGGGCTGGATGAGCCTCTATCGTTACATAAGTTCATTACTGCCATACAGCAACGATATAGAAAAAAGCGGAAGGCATAGACAATGTACATTGCACCTACTCTGTTTGCCCTGTACTACGCAGTTGTAGTTCGGGAAGCACTATGGACATTATCAAAAGGGATCCATATCCGTTATTGCACCGATAGTGGCGTATTCAACTTAGCCAGGCTTAAAGCTCACACCAAAGTGTCTCATGTTACAATTACGGAAATTATACATATTATAATGACATGTGTTTTGTAATGGAATCCGCAGGTGCTCTGCAGCAGCTTATGTTAGCTCTTAATGAGTAGTGTCGAAGATTAGGTCTAAAGTTCAAATATCTGGGAAGAGGGAGAAATGACATCCAAGTCTCACTTTGACAACGAAGTTAACTGCAGAATATTAGCAGCTGCAGTAGCCTTCGGTAAACTTCGTTCCAAGGTGTTCCGGTTTCACAACATAAAGCTCTCTACCGTATAGATGGCATTCATATTGCCAAATCTCTTATAATGACTCCGAGACGTTGTGCTTTTTCGCTAGCACATTCGGTCTTTAGATAGTTTTCACTTGAGATGCCTTCGCTACATTATGGGCGTTCACTGGTCCGACCGTATTAGGAGGTCTTTAGAAGCGTTAATGTCGCCGGAATATCTCGGTGCGGACATAATATCTCTCGTATGTCTGACGACAGAATGGCCAAGCGCATCTTTTACTGCGAATAACAGGATGGTAAACGAAAACAAGACGGTCAGATTTTGCAGTACAATGATGTGCTCAAGCGTCATATGAAGAGGGCTAACATAGACCCGTCCATATGGGAAACACTGGCGGAATGGAGGAATGGAAGAGTGACGGCATACTGTGCATGGGCAGGCAAGTGACCAAAGATAAAACCCTAACCCTACATTGCATCCAGTGTATCATTACTACATTACACGAACGTATATCATTACGCAGAATTTTCATTTCATCGAAAGGCATTTCTCGCCGAACGAGTTTTTTTTTTTGGTTGTCACAAGTCTAACATTACCTAACCTAGGTACGTTGTTTAAGATATCCTGAAAGTATCACGGTTTCAGCAGAAAATAGCATTCGATGAAATAAAATTCGATGAACTGATACAATCGATGAAGTGAAATCCGAGTAAATGATGGGTTACCCTAGGGTTCTTCTTCTTCTTCATCTTCTTAGCGTGTCGATGGCATGGCATATATGAGCTGACCAATATTCTGCCACGCGAACGGCATTGCTACTGCTTTGTATTTTCGCAGTGCTTTCGGTAGGTCATTTAACGGTAAAAGGTAATGCCAAGGTATTTGGGGTGACTCTGTTCAATGTTCAGTTTACGCTCAGCTATACAGTTACGGAGATGAAAAGAGCATGATTCCGTCTTGGAAGGGTAGGGCTTCAATGCGTTCTCCTTATAATAGCAGTTCAACTCGCAGACATGTGGACAGATGTTCTTCCACCTCTTCAAACGTCTTGGCTTGTGCAGCCAAAGCAAAAACATCTGCGTAAATAAAGAGGTTGGTATTAAGGGTCTGAGGTTGGTCGTCTGTATAGATATTAAATAGCATCGGTGCCAAGACACTGCCCTGTGGAAAACCATTCTT
Source organism: Acleris cristana (assembly GCA_948252455.1). Lineage (NCBI taxonomy): Eukaryota > Metazoa > Arthropoda > Insecta > Lepidoptera > Tortricidae > Acleris > Acleris cristana. The sequence goes on along the minus strand of OX411782.1, from coordinate 5,921,132 downwards.
TGATGCCCGCCATCTGCTTCTTCCTGAAGAGATATGCACAAACCTTCCTACTTACAAATTCATTTTTAACCGACGAAAAAAAACGGAGGAGGTTCTCAAGTCGACGCGTATATTTTTTTATTTTTTATGTATGATCACGCATAACTTTTCACAGAGAGGTCCGATTTTAAAAATTATTTTTTGGTTTGATAGAGTATACTTCCGAGGTGGTCCCATTGTCACCAAATCTGAATCTGATGAAGGGATCCGTGAGGAATTGAGGGAACTCTTCGAATATTAAATGCATACATATAGCGATTTTAGTATTTTTAGTAACAAATCCAGCATTTTCATTCAGAAAGTATCATTTGGTGAAGTGGAACTGATGATGAAGACCACAAATGGCTACTATGGCTACTATGTATGATCACGCATAACTTTTTACTGAGTTGTCTGATTTCAATAATTCTTTTTTTATTGGATAGAGTATACTTTGAAATTGCTCCCATTTGATCTGGAATTCCCCCCCCTCCGTCAATGGTAGAAATATAGGGATTGATAGTTGAACCCATGATTTTTTATCTGTGAACCGATTATGTTCAAACTTAGCACCTATATGTAATTCTAATGACACTACAACATGACGGAGACTTGATGTTGATCTGATAACTGAGACGGAAAACAGATGAGGGAAATCTTCAACGGATTACAGCAGCTACCTCGTGATTTCTCTTATTCATGCATCTCAATGAGAACTTTATACCTAACTTATGTATGATGCACGGATTATGACTACCATCGAGGGTCTGATGATGAGGTTTGATGATGGAGTTGGAAGGCTGTCGAGGGAAGCCCTTATTTGTTCGGAAACTAAGGTATAAGGGTATACTTTGAAATTGCTCCCATTTAATTTGGAACTCCCCCCCCCCCTCCGTCAATGGTAGAAATATAGGGATGTTAGTTGACCCCATGAATTTTTATCTGTGAACCGATTATGTTCAAACTTAGCACACATATGTAATTCTATTGACACTACAACATGACGGAGACTTGATGTTGATCTGATAACTGAGACGGAATATAGATGAGGGAACTCTTCAACGGATTACAGCAGCTACCTCGTGATTTCTCTTATTCATGCATCTCAATGAGAACTTTATACCTAACTTAAGTATGATGCACGGATTATGACTACCGTCGAGGGTCTGATGATGGGGTTTGATGATGCAGTTGGAAGGCTGTCGAGGGAAGCCCTTATTTGTTCGGAAACTAAGGTATAAGAGTATACTTTGAAGTTGCTCCCATTTAATTTGGAACTCCCCCCCCCTTCTGTGAACCTATTATGTTCAAACTTAGCACACATATGTAATTCTATTGACACTACAACATGACGGAGACTTGGTGTTGATCTGATAACTGAGACGGAAGACAGATGAGAGAACTCTTCAACGGATTACAGCAGCTACCTCGTGATTTCTCTTATTCATGCATCTTAATGAGAACTTTATACCTAACTTAAGTATGATGCACGGATTATGACTACCATCGAGGGTCTGATGATGGGGTTTGATGATGGAGTTGGAAGGCTGTCGAGGGAAGCCCTTATTTGTTTGGAAACTAAGGTTTTTAAATTATTAATCAGAGTGTAACAAACCTATTGCGACGTAATTGTGTGTAGTGTGTAAACCTCTCAGTTTCTGCATTTCTGCTAAAGCTCATTCATCGTGTGGCTTTTGTTATACCTACCTTATTTCGCTCTACCTTCAAGTAGTTTAACTAATATACTAAGAGCAACATAAACCTGCCCCTTGGCAAAAAGTTAGTTTCTTTCCGAGGTCGATTACAGCTTTATCAAGTGTTGTTCCCGTGTTGTTGTTGTAGCTAACCCCATGTGCTTCTGTTTAGTCCACCAGAGTAAATCTCTTTAACCGAACAATTGTCCTCGCGTGTGATATCCATGGACTTGTTTCTCTAATAAGTCCAAGGCGATTGTCTAAAACTCGATACTGGCGAAATACACCTTGTTAAAACAAGGAGTGAAAGCCACTAATTAAGAAAAAAAAACACCATTGACGAGGCCCACAGGTATAGGTTATAGGTAATATGTTACCTCTAAGCATGACACGGGATTCGGTAGATAATTTTAGCTCAGACAAAAGACCGCCACAGTTGTTCACATCTTTTGGAACAACATTATCGGGAGGTTTCTTCCCATAGGTAGCAACTTCACGAGACTCGTCTATGGAACGAATTGTATAGACACGATTGTGTTTTGTAGCGAAACAATGAATAGTTAAATTAAGTAATCAAAGAATAAGTATCTATTAACAGTGAAATAAACTGAAAAGTGAAAAATAAAAACTTTTTAACAAAAAAAAACAGCCGAAAAAAGAAAACTGAAAAGCAAAAAATAAAACTTTTTAACAAAAAAATTAAACCGCCGAAAAAAGAAAACTGAAAAGCAAAAAATAAAACAGAGCCTTTTAAGTCTAACTAAGCTCCTACACTAATGTTAATACCTTAATAAATAGTTTTGAGTCGGCGCCAAACAAAAAAACAAGCATGGCAGGCACCGACTTCAAACCACTCAGGAGGTAGCACATACCATCACACACATACATCATTTTACTTTACGAAATATTTAATTTGCTTGTTTGTTTGTTTGGCGCCGACTCAAAATTATTTATTAAGGTATTAACATTAGTGTAGGAGCTTAGTTAGACTTAAAAGGCTCTGTTTTATTTTTTGCTTTTCAGTTTTCTTTTTTCGGCGGTTTAATTTTTTTGTTAAAAAGTTTTATTGTTAATAAATATTATTACAGATGTTTTTATTATAAGTTAAGTACCTGTCATTTATGTTTTTCCAATAATAAAAAGTCATGCATTGTAGGTAAAGGCTCACCTGCGGCCATACATAACAATTATAAGTGTGGTCGCAAATTCGCTGCAAAAATTGGCTATATCAGTCACCAGAAAGCGCACCAGCGACACTCTCACCGGTAATAAGCAGTTGTTGTGGCCGAATACGGCAAGGAAATGATGATAATGACTTAAACCAGACCATGTCCAAAAACTCAAAAGAACCGATGTGCTATCCTGATAAGTTAGGGAACTGGTCCTATCTTGCCATTAATCCCCTTTTCTCTCAACACGTCTGATTATTTATAGTCCTGCGACTTATGGCGATTTAAAAAGGACAAAAGTGAAAAAAAAAGTGAACAGCGCTACAGTTGCGTAACTATACCAACTGAGGCCCTTGGCAAATTCGTCGGATAGGGCCCTTCCTTTCACTTATTGAAAATGAAATAAATATTAGGTTCCTCCTGTGCTCACGGTCTTTCGGACAGTGGGCCCCTGACAGACCGGGGGCCCGTGGCATTTTGCCAGCTCTGCCACCCTATAGTTACGCCACTGCAGCGCTATTAATTCTCACTATAATTATGACTGTAGGTACATACACTAATATACAAAACTACTGCCTAAGTCCAAAAGTAATAAACAGTCATGATTAACTTTTTGGGAGTTAGGTAACCACTAAACCAAATTACCAATAAACCCAGCGGTTCTTTAGACATTGCATTATATACTTATCAAAAAAAAGTGCTTAACATTAGTAAATATATATTGTGACCAGAACGATCCCCTGGGTGATTTTAGTGGATAATATGTATATCCAGTAGAGAGATCTCCAGAGATCGAACTCGCCTCAGCGAACATGTTGGACGCACTACAATACCTCGGCAGGCCCAACAGCCTCCTCAGGATGTTATTATATTGAACGCGCAATGTATTAAACACTCGCTGCGTAAATCCTACCCACAGACCGCACGTGTCAAACGTCTGACTAAAAAAAACATGCTCAAAATGATCTAGGCACGAAAATTTGTCTTGATAATAGAGTCGAGTGCAGATCATTTTGACCTCTTCGGTTGCGTAGCTACTTCTGCTGCTGACTGTTCATACACTAATATATAAAACTACTGCCTAAGTCCAAAAGTAATAAACAGTCATGATTAACTTTTTGGAAGTTAACCACGAAACCCAAATTACCAATAAACCCAACCCATTCATTAGATATAGTTTATCGAAAAAAAGTACCTAACAGTAGTAAAAAATACCCTCAAAATATTTCGCTCATTTGTCTTCTTAGGATAAAAATCATTTTGTACCTTTTATAAAATTTAAGCTTGATAATTTTGCGATAAAAATCGCTAGGTATTTGGAACTTCAGTTGGGTTATTATGAGATAGCTATGTAGTTCAGTTTACGCTGAGAGAAAAGGACAGAGCTATATAACTGCTATAGCTCTGTCCTTTACGCTCACCGTAAAATGAACTGCATAGCTATGTCATAATAACCCCCCAGTGTTGTGTACACACTGATAAGAGACGAAAAAGCACTGTTAGTACCTAAATAGTTAAATGGCATAAACAAAAAAAAACTCGCTTTACCTTACCGTCGCTCGTCTTTTTACCTTACAGAATTTGGTAGTGAAATTGGGTACAAAATGTCTCAAGCGCCACTTATCTCTTAAACTGCAGAGTTTAGATAAACACGTTGTGTTTATTCCTGGCCAAAGTTGGCTCCACTATCTTTCGAATTGTCTTATTTTTGTTTAAATATCTTCACTAGAAAAAAGATGTGATTTGTTTTCGCCAAATAAAAACTTTGAAACGCTCCCCTGAAAAATGGCAAAATGGCGCTTTAGTATTTTTGCCTGGAAGGTGACGATATAGGATTCGGATTTAACTAGATTGACTTTAATGGTAATGCTGTACCTCCAGTGTAAAAGGGTTAAACTCGAGTTTAACCCAATAGTGGATTTTGCTTGCATTGTACGTATTTCATCATGGCGCATCGTTCTGTCTTACTCTCGCGATTCTACGACCATTCGTTGCTGAGATACCGTTCGTGTAAAAGGATCAAAGTGTGCAAAAAATCAGAACTATTTTGTTCATAACGGTTAATTTCGATTTTATCTTCTATGGCAATATGGTTTCTTAAAATCGTATTAATGAACGACGGTTAATGTCGAGTTTGATCCTAATAGACAATCAACATTTCGTAAGAGTATCGGTGTAAAGAAATAAAAGTATACATAAGTCGTTTGACACCAACGGGACAATTTCGTGAAAAGTGGTCAATCTCAACTTTAATCAACACTCTCAACCAATTTCAACAATGTGAGTTGGTGTAAAGTGATATTTATTTACTTTAATCGCTTTTTACAACAAAGCATTTTAAATTCGAATCTTTATATTGGATTAATATTAAGATTAATCTATTTCTAGAATCTATTTTTTTTTGACCACGTGGATCAAAGTAAATATTGTCCACTTTGCACAAGTTCTCTTTACTTACTTTAGGTACCCGAACGTTGGGAAAACTAAATATTACCTGCGTACGTCAAGTCCAAAGGAATTTCATAAATACTAAAGTGTAACTTAAACTATTATAGGTAGGTAATCAATGGGTTTAAAAGTCAGTGTTTTATGTCGCATTTATTCTCTACTGAGATGGGCAAATGTTCGTTGTATGTATTAATGCTAGTAAGTGGGTACTTAATAAAGTCTCAACGACACAAAAAAGTTTTAGCTGTACTTATGCACTTAAAAGTATATGTATATGCAGTTTTATGCAGTTAGGAGTCCAGCGTTTCGCACGTTATCTTTGAACATAGGTACAAACATAATGGATTATAATGTCTAAATAAATAAAATAAAATTGAACTGAATAGTATCCCTAAATAAGGGAACTCTTCCGTGTAACCTTTGGATTCATGAGTTCTATTTCTCTTCTTCTCTCTTCTTTCTTATTTTACATACATATACATAGTTTGTTTCCTTTTCTTTTATTGGACTTTTGGGAGAAACCTTTTTTAAAGACTTCAAAAAATTGTTTTTTTTTTAATCAAGTTCGCTCATTTTACTGAGTAGGAAATTTCATTTCATCATATCTCTGGACGTAAATTTAGTGTTTAGTAGTAAGTAAACTGAATGACTTCAATTCCAAAATCTGGTGTAATATTTTAATGACGTCAACAGTTTTTTAACCCGATCGCATCGCAATAATCATGTAGAATCGCCACGTTCTTGATGGAAATACTATTTTTTTGATACCCTGCCATCGTCAACTTAAATGTGATAAATGAAATTCATCCATAGGTATACACACATTTCTACACATTTTTAGTTCTTTGTCACGACTGAATCCAGTCATTCGATGACACCCGATTTGTTTTTTATTTCAGTTTACTGAATAGGTACAAAGCCAAAATGTAAACAAATTGAGACAAAAAAATTGAAAGTAAGATGTGAAAATTTAAGTTTTAAAACTGTTTTCCTCAATGTCCAATAGGGTCAAGAAAACAGAACTTGAAAGACTGATTAGGTACTGAAAAAATAAAGAAAATTTAAAACAATGGAATATCTGCACCTGATATCTTAATAGATCAAACCCATAACTATCTCAGACAAGAAAGACAATATCAAAAATACTGTTTCAACTTTTAAGATCAAGCGGCGCAGGAGGTGTGGTCTAGTCAATTCCAACATAAATAATTATCCTTAGTTGATCACAATCTAAAAAAAAATGTAATCATCTAATATCAGTGAGTTCAGTTCAGTCATTAGTTGGGAATTCAATTTGGATCAATATGATTTGAAATAAAATAAAAATTCAATCATATAAAACAGGCAGACATTCATTTCTCACCCTAATAAAGCTAAAATACGCAAATCTTTAGGAATTTATTCAAGGATAGTTCGCTAAACTGTCTCTTTACACAATACCAAATTATAATAAGCAATTTTTGGCACAGTTTAAACTCTACTTTGACCTTTTTACACATTTCCATGTTTCGTGAAAAGGGATATAACTCATTTTTGGATGTCGATATTTCTGATATTCTTGCCGTTTTCAGAACCACTATACACTTAATTTATAGCTATTTCTGAATACTATCTAAAATGAGAAGCAAAAATGAACTTTTCTATCTAATATTGAGGAAAAAAACAGTTTTAAACGTTTTTCGGTCCTCCTGTAAAGTTACACTTTTTGACTTTAACCCTTTTACACTGGAGGTACAGAATGGAATTTATACTCATAAATACCGTTCTATTGTCAGATGCACATTCCAAGGAACTCCGATATAGGACTGCAAATGAATTTAATTATAAAAGCTACACAATAGACGATAAAACAATATATTTATTATTATCTAAAGAAATATGTTTATAAGAGTAGCGAGTATATTAAGCCAAAGGCGTAGAGAGCTCTCGTTAGTCGCAAATATATTCAATCTTAACCACGGGTCTTCTCCTATTGTCTTTTAATCAGTATTGTAGGTAGGCATAATTTATTTTATATCTTAACAGAGTACCTTGGACCTTAAGAATTGTTTGGACAAATAAAGTGTATGCCCTGTTGTTACATCAACACTCCAAGCTTTAATCATAATTAAGTTTTTTTTCTGAAAATGATGTGATGTAACATTGTGACAATGACAACTAAATTCAAACCGTGTTGAAAGTTTTAAGTCAGGAATAATAGTTTGTAAAAATGTTGCGTACTCCTCAAGCGACCATTTTCCCGACTATCCCGGCCGTGATGGTACTTCTTACAACTTGTCTGTAAGTATAGCATTAAACCAACTAAGTAGGTACAATAAGTGTTTTTAAAGAATTGTAAATAATCTGACGGTCATTATCGACAGTTGAACCTTTCTGGTCGAGAATCGATAGAAAAAATTACACTTACATCAATCCTAGTGCACTCGTGGCATTTGAATTGAATAGGCTTAAGTGATTGTTTTAAAATGGAACTCTCTGAGGTGTATTTGTATTATGTTGTATTATTTAGGCCCGCTCCTTACCGGGACACCATGGCGGCGCAACCTGTCGCCGCCACCAACAAAAAGGTATGACGCGATGTGCATCCAAGCCAGACACCAGGGGGAGATACCCTCCATGGATCTGTATACCTACATTTTGTTGGCGGCGGCGACTAGTTGCGCTGCCAGGGTGTCCCGGTGAGAACTTTTTAAACTTATTTCAGAGATACCCTTCGCGACGTAGAAATACGTTTAACAAACGATAATATACCTGTCGCTGCCGCGTTAGCGAAGGAAGTAAGGGTGTTGTGCTGGGTGATGACGCACCCAAAAAATCATATGACGAAGGCACTCCATGTTAAAGCCACTTGGGGCAAACGCTGTAACAAACTTCTGTTCATGAGCACCGAAGAAGGTTAGTTAGTCATCGTATTTAGTATTTTTAATGATTCGATTTTATTTTTGTTCCTCGAAACGTGAGGTAACAATTCTCATGTTACATTGTTAGGCCTCTATTCTACGTGGTAAACAATATTTCCTTTGACATGGTTTCGTCAACGTTATGATAACTCTCATTTACTTGACAGTAATGGCGATCGAGTTAAAAACAATACGATACCAATGTCAAAAGCAATACGGTACCATATTTTACCGTGCAGAATAGAAGCCCTGATTTAGTAACGTTAATATTTAAAGCTTATGCATTACCTGCTTGCAATTGCAGAGGCATTGCTGCCCACGATCAAGCTGCCCGTTAAAGAAGGGCGCGAATTTCTTTGGGGCAAAACAAAAGCAGCTTTCAAATATGTCTACGATCACCACAGGGACGACGCGGATTGGTTCCTAAAAGCGGACGATGACACGTGAGTTTTAGGCATGTTCCATATATATATTTTGCGCAATGGCCGTATAGATATTTGTGCTTTACCCAAGTTGTAGCTTCTTATTATCTTTCATTTGAATTATTTAAGTATTGTTTTCAGTTATGTGGTGGTTGAAAATTTGCGTTCCATGTTGTCGGAATACAATTCCTCAGATCCTATGTACTTTGGGTGCCGCAATAAAAACTACAAACCGCAGGTAGGTACATGCGTGTATGTAAGATAACTGAGTCATTGAGCACAACAGGCGAGAATGTCCACTGCAGGCCTACCTTGGGTTTCTGTTCTACTCGGTGAATTCATAATGCCTTTGACATGTTATTGTATTTTCAACGTTTAGCTCTTATTAACTTGACAGTAATGGTCGGGCAGGAGCATGTCTCACCATGCTCAGTGTAGGGTTCCAAAGCCGTTATTACACAAAAACTATCTCAAAAATATATGTATGAACGAGTTCTCTATGTAAAGTTACTTGATGCCGTCTTAGATGATTTTAATAGGTATAAACTTTAGTCGCTTGTATCTCAGGAACCAAGTAAGCACTTTCACACGTCTAACTCTACCAACCCTTCCCAAGAAGAGATCGCTCTTGAGAAGCGCCGCCGCAAAAACTTATATTCACTTTCTGGTATCGATTATCTTTACAAATGCGTTGCAGCATTTTACAGCATCACAAATAACAATAATAAACTTGTTTAGGGCTACATGGACGGGGGTGCAGGCTATGTGCTGAGCAAGGAAGCGTTAGATCGCTTTGTGAACAAAGCTCTGCCGTCCCGTGGACGACATAGGTGTTCAGCTAAAAATACGGGCGCCGAAGACGTACAGATAGGCAAGTTAACTCAATGATGATTGTATTGTTCTGGTTTTTCTTTCGTACAATAAAGTGTATACATACATACATACGTACATACATAACTTTAATAGTACATTATTGCCTGGGCTCGGAAAGTAGGTAATTGCCTGACGAGGTGGTTGGCGGGCCGAGCCTCGGCGAAGCCTGCTAAAATCCGAGTCCTTTTTACTATTGTTTATTTAACATCTTGCAAGTTAACACACGAGTTAACTTGCAAGGTACTGGTTAACTAGTACAAGTCATTGAAATGAGAAGAGTTTGATACACATGTGTTAACCCAATGGAAGTAAAACGTACAGTAGGTATTAAGATCCGTCGAAGCGTAACTGACGATGAATCCACAAGATCTCCGCTGAAGACCTAGGTACCGGGCCGGGATTCTAGGCGGTTAAACCCATATTGTTTTGTAAACCCATTGACAATATGGTTTTAGCCGCGACATACTTGTAGTTTGTTGACCACTGATGACTGGAAACAAAAGCTGGATTGTCAGATGTGTCGTCCCTCTTCAATACTCACAACATCATCTACATAGAGTGGTTAAGAACAGAAAAAAATGAGAGCGATGTTTGGCTTTAATTGGTAATATGATCTAATTTTTACCCAAAAACTGCATAAAAACTGGTGCTTAATTCATATTACGTAAACGTCGCAAGAAAAAACGTTGTCTTAATAGAATAGGGAAAAAGTATAGTGTCTGACAGTTTACACGAAAACTGTATGGGCCGGTTCTAACGGACAGCATTTGAACTAAATACAAAACGGCAGTTCGAAGGCAGTTCTGATGCAGTTGACGTAACACTCGAACTGCCATTTTGCAGCTGGGTTTCAAATGCTGTCCGCCTGAACCCGCCCTAAAACACTTTGCTTAAAACTTTTAATCTTTCGGTTTTGATTGCCGGTAAGCAAAGACTGTGAGATGGCTCTTCACTCTAATGAAAATACATGCTTACACGAGTATGTCTGTAGTCACTCAGGTAAAGGTGCATAGAAAGAGGATTTAAATCTTGATTTTTAAAAGTATGAATAATTTTTCGTCGAAATTGTTTGAATGAATGGACGTTTTTTACTGAATCTTACCTACTAATAGATACACTAGTAACACGGAATTGTAAAAATACAAATGTTTGGTCCTCAGCTGCTTGCCTCAGCAGTGTCGGGGTGAAAGGGATGGACGTTTGGGATGACTTTGGACACAGGCGTTTTACGCGTAAAACGCCTCAGCACTATTTACACCGCAAGTCAAAGGTAAGTATTTTTACAATACATGCCTTTGCCCGTAACTTCGTCTGCATAGAAATCGAACGGGGCGGCGGCATGACGAAGTGACCCTGCCCAGTACTCACGAAGCTAGCGGTCCCGGGTTCGATTCCCGGTATGGGCGAATATTGGTGTAATGAGCGCGAGTATTTGTTTCTGAGTCTTGGATGTTTTCTATGCATTTAAGTATTTTTCTCTATATAAGTATTCATAAATATCGTTAAGTACAAGCCTAGAGCTTAGCTTGGGACTAGATCAATTGGTGTGAGATTGTCCCCTGACAATTATTTAACTATTTAATTTAACATCATCATAGTTGCGTGTCCATTCTTGCGTAGCACCCGCCCTATAATAATAATATTTTTTTTATTTAGGCATATACGTTGTTTTATTATGTTTACTATGTGTCTGTGTACTGAAATTAATATATAGGTATATTACCAATTTAGTTAATGTATATGACATGGCATCTACTTAAATTATGTATTAACTTGTATTTATCTATATATATACTTATATAAAAGGCAATTTCCCGAGTGACTGACTCATCAACGCCCAGCCCAAAACCGCTGAAGATAAACATTTGGAATTTGAGGAGAAGTTGATTTTGTAATGGAGGCATCGTTTAAGAAGGGATTTTTCGAAATTCAACGCCTAAGGGAAAGCAAAGGGATAGCAAAGTTTGTATGGGAAAAAATATTTTTATAATCCAATTTACTTGAAACTTGGTAGAAATGCTCTTCAATGCAAATAATTAGACACGTATTTAAGCGATTACTAAAATTCAACCCCTAGAGGGATAAAAGGGGTTGCAAAAGTTTGTTTAGGAAAAAAACATTCGTATGCTCAAATTTAATTGAAACTTGGTAGAATGCAAATAATGAGACACGTATTTCAGCGATTACTAAAATTCAACCCCAAGAGGGATAAAAAGGGGTTGCAAAAGTTTCTATAGGAAAATACTCATGTTCTGATTTACTTGAAACTTGGTAGAAATGCTCTTCAATGTAAATACCTAATCTATATATTAATGGCAATATACATATAAAAAATACTACTTTCGGCGATTCAGGAAAAACTACCTCTGAGGTGGTAAAATGGGGGGTAGAAAATTGTATGGTATAGGTATATTTTTGAAGTGAGAATCGTGGAAAATGTTGTAAGTACTGTAATTATTAGTACTAAACTGTGTCTCTTTCTTCGATTAACTCTTCCAACATCACAAGTAAGGGGACAAATTACTCACATAGGTACATAGCTTTCAAGGGGATTTCCCGTAAACAAGTGCTTATTACAAGTAAAGCGCTGCCAGCTCGTCCTTAGGATTTGTTTCCAGGAGAAGCTAAAATATTCCATTTAACGAGTATGACAAAAAATATGTAAAAAAGCCGATTTGGACCTATGTTAAAATAACATTTTTAACTTCAAATTAACTCAGGAACACGCTGTTAAAATCCTTCGGGTACGTCCAGGGCACGGTGTATATTACGTAATTACGTAGTTGCATGTTGATCTGGGCAAATGCTCACGTCGCACCTTGGTACTATCAACAATTACCCCGCACCTTACTTAGAAACCACACTTTAACTCCTTTTTTTATTTACAGGCCAAAGAATGCTGCTCAGATCACGCCATTTCGTTTCATTACGTGGATCCAACATTCATGTACTTTTATGACTTCTTAATCTACCAGCTCCGGCCATACGGCATTAAGTACGGCGAGCTCCAAGAAGAAACTACTACTACAAACGTTACTGAAATTATTTCTAAGATAATTACGGGGAGATAGGGTAGATTTATGCACAGGACACGATAATATACGAGCACTATTCGTCAAGAACAAGTGTTAATAGCATAAAAATATAACTAAAACATGACTATAGGTACATTAAGCGGGCTTGACTTGACTTGTTCTTTAACATTTCACGAGAAAGAAACTGTGTAAGTGTAGCTAACTAAGAAAAAACTTCTTATATAATAACTAGCTTCTGCCCGTGACTTTGATGTACGTCGTGGACACGAAAACAAAAGGAAGTAACAAACTAAAATAAAAAGTTCCTCTAACAATACCTAACGTTGGCTATTAAAAACATATTATCATTATATCCTTGCGATGTGTAATTAAAATATTTTTACTTGTAAAAGGGAACTGAAGACATCGCACATGTTCGTTTTTCGGGAATCTCGAAATGAAACTGAGTGAAAGTCTCAAGCGTAATCTATTAACGAGTATGTGCAGATGGTATATTGAAATCTGCTTAAAGCTGTGGCGTTAATATCTATATAGTAGGATTAAATTCGAGCTGAAAGACGTACCTACACAGCTAGGCACAGGCCTCTCCAAGGGGTGCGCTTCAATTAGTCTAAAAACATATTGCATATTTTCTTTTAACTACCTACGAAATAAATAAAAAACGTCCAGCATTAAAATAAGATTTATATTCTTTTGTAGCATAATAGTCACATAATATAACACTCATGTAGCACAACTACCTTTTGTATAACATTCAATATGGAATAATGCCATTTTAAATTAACTAATTATAAATTATAATATATTTAAATCAAGGTAATGTAGACCAATCTGTATGTATTAGGTCAATCTCGCCTTCACTTATTGGTAAAGTAAGGTAAGAGTTGTGTCAAAGGCGCGAAACGCCATAATTAAGGGGAATAGGATCCTTCGAGGATACATCCATCGACTTGTTCGTACACTTCTTTTTAAATTACAATTGTATGGTTATGTTTATAATTTTATAATTCATCGTTATTATCTGCGTTATTAATGTTATTATATTACAGATACGCGTAGTGTATTTGCATATTATACAAAATGTCTTTTAATGTACCTATTAGTACGTTATGCACCTAGTTATTATGCACGCTCATAATTATGATTGAAGGCATTATTCATTTTGTTTTTAAGCATTTTGTTATAAATATATACACTTTGATCGTTATACAAATTAAAATTATAGAATTTGTCTTATGCAAAATTAAAATACTTAACTCAGTATTTTTTTTAAATGCAAAACGTCACACGAGGGAGTGCCCGAAGGATAGCCGCAAGGACCGGTCCTGCGCCACGTGCATCCATCGGTTTCCCGCAACGTTAGCTACGTCGTCGTGGCGTCGGTCCCCCTTGTTGGAGTTCTGTCCACGCTGCATCTTTCGGTACGCGGACGCCACTCGAAAACTGTTCGACCCCATCGGCCACCTGTTCTACGAGCGATGTGTCCCACCCTATGTCGGTAATTTGAGAATTTGGCGCAATCTTACGTCACTAAACAAGAAAAATTAAAATATCTCGTTTTTGGCAGCACAGCTTTTGTAAGAGGCCTCTTAAATGAATATGGGATCGTTTATATTATAATTAGGTATACTTAATATCAACCAATAAAAGCAATTAATGATCAAATATATGTGAATAAATTATGTATTAAAAACGAAATCATGAAATAAACACTAACCCCTTACTAATAAACGTTGAGTAACCGTGGTGTAGTTAAACCATGCTTTGTCCTTATCTGTCATTGTGACATTTGAATTTGACAGATTAGGACAAAGCATGGTTTAGCTACACCACCGTTACTCAACGTTTATTAGTAAGGGGGTAAGTGTTAAAGTTTGACTCACGTAGTTTCTTCTTATATCGTCGCGTAGCATAATGTACAGTCGAGTTCATAAATATGTGTGCACTTTAGTACCTTGTCTATTTAATGTCATGTATAAACTGCCATATACGAATTGGCGCGGCGATTAAAGTAACAAGGTACTAATGTGTACACATATTTATGAACTCGACTGTACTTACATTTTATATTACTTAAACGTATAACCTACCTAGATAAATAATAAAAATAAAATAAATTTATTTATTTTTTCCCTTTTCACGTTTCAGGCTTTACCAAGGTACTCTAGCGATATTGGTTTTTGGCTACAAATGGGGTCAATGTTACATATTTGACACTTTATCTGGCACACATTATTGCACACGTCTAAACACAAGTGTTGCTTACGTTACGTTTATAAGTCCTTTTAACTCTCGGTCAGGTCCCTGGGTTGTCGTTTTCATAGTTGTCGTTTTTATAGTTGTCGTTTTTATAATTGCGGTTTTAACAGTTGTAGTTTTCAAAGTTGTAGTTTTCAAAGTTGTGGTTTCCATCGTGTTTTTCATATTATTTTCTTTTGTTTCTGCGTCTACCCCGTACCGAATGCCGTAAGGCTTCACATGGTAAATCAAGTAGTCATATAAGTACATACTGTGAGGATTCACGTAGTGAAAGGAAATTGCGAGATCTGAGCAGCTGTCGATACCCTGTAAACGAAGAAATATTGAAATTAATTACTAAAAATTATAAAATTTATGACTTTAAGCTGTAAACACTAATAAAATAAATAAATAACTGCTTGTTGATTTTGTGTTAATAATGGCTTGCTCTGAAGGAAGTGTGTTTTGTTTGTTGGATTGGAAGTGTAGTTTAAATGTTAATCATTGGGAATTAATTTTACAAGAGCATTTTATGAATAAGAGAGTTTTTATATTATAATAAATAATTGATTCGTTATACTTATAACATCAACAGTATTTTTAAGTCTATCTTCTTTCACTAGGCTTTTGGAAAAAGTAAAAGCATAAATAGCATTTTCTGAAATAGTATCATAATTTCACCGCTGTTGTGGATTAAGTTATCGTAACTTACAATTATCGTTACAATAACCTATCTAACATATAAGTAAATCATCATCCCAAAAACGTTACTTTTAAATACTAACTTCGTCCTGCCCAATATACCTACTTTAATAAGAACAAATAGATTTAGTAAGTACTTCACATTAATTCAAACTATCCATACAAAAATGTCCTTCATAGAGGATTTTGGGCAGGAATCGGAAATTGCTTAAAGATGCTTAGGCACGCCGAGGCTTAATAAATAAAATAATAATCAGTAAATTTCTATTAGTCCTTACTTCTTTCGATGGATAGTAGATGTAGGCCCAATACCAGGACTCCAGGAGTTGTGGGACCAAATGGTAAAGAGGAATGTTCGGGAAAAACCGGCGGCGCCCTGAGTCGTCCCGGCTGTCCATCGCCTTCACTCCAACATTGTATAGACAATTACCTGATGTACAATATTTTGAAGGTTACTTTTTTGTGCAAAATTCAAAATTTCAATCGGTTTTTCCACTACTGGCGTCATTCAAGATTCAATATTCAAGGATATTCATTAAAAAGGTTGTGCGTGTTTTGGTTTAACTCAGGGGAACACTTGCTGCAAGACTTAAACTGCTTGTTGAATGGAGTTCTTCAAGAGGTGAGTAAATAGGTTCTTAGAGGGTCGGCAACGCGCATGTGATACTTCTGGTATTGCAGGCGTCCATAGGAAACCTCTTACCATCAAGACATCATCAGGCTATCGTTTGCCACCATCGAGATACACACAGGCCCCTCTACACGTCGAAGGATCATGGGCGTGCGTAAGGGACGCATTTACACCTTAGAGTGAGCAACATATTCTTGCATATCACTCTTACGTATTGCTCCGTCCCTTACGCACCGCCGACGTGTAGAGGGGCCTTTAAACTTACCCATATTTACATCTTCCGCACCCGTGTCTTCACCGTTGCACAGCGCCGGGGATTTCAGACCTTGGTTCACGAAGCGATCTAACGCGGCCCTGCTCAGCACGTAGCCTGCTCCCCCGCTCATGTACCCCTGGACAAAAGAACCTGGGTTTCAGGTGCACTTACTCTGGATTTTATAGAGGAATAATTGCCCGTCAGCAGCCCGGGACTCATTGTATTACACAAAATTAGAGTAATCTTACTCAGACAGCTTTGTTACCGGCAAGTACAATAGGAAATTACACTATTCCTGGCTAATTTAGGCTGTATTTTATTTCGATGAACCGGAGCGAAGCGAGGGCAAGTTAGCTACAAATTGCAACCCTTTTCCGTCGTTTATAATCATACTATTTACTAACTAACTAAGCGACTAAGGGAATAAAGGTTTGTTAGACGATGGGCTTGCAACATGTCACTAATAAGTATACACTGGTAAACATCTTACTGCCGCACTCAGAGACGTCAATTTAATTTAATGCTTGATTAAAGGTGCTACTGTCACTTTCTTTGTTACAGCAGTAGAATAAGACAACACGTCATTAAACAAACATTAAATTTAATTGACGTCTATGAGTGCGGCAGTTAGCCTGTTTGTGCAAAATGTGGTTACAGAATTAACAACAAGTTCTTAGAGTTTCTGCCTACCCCACTTTGGGAATGAAGGCGTGAAGGTATGTATGTATTGTATGTATGTATGTATGTATGTATGTATGTATGTGTATGTATGTATTTATGTATGTGTATAATCAAACTATAGCAACAGCATTAGCCGACACAAAAAAGAGGGGTGTTCTGCGTTTGAGGCGTTTGTCTGTCCGTCTAATGGCAATAAGGTTTATGTGTACATATTTTTGTAAATTTGTGCGGATATTTATTTTTAACTTTGAATGTAGCCGGTTATTTAATTATTTATAGGTACTGTAAAGATTGAAGAGCTCCACGTCGCCTCTATGGCCCGATGAAAAACGAACACTCTTAAAAATAAGAGATAGCTGTCATGAACAGAAGTACGACGGAACCTTGAGAGTTTAGACATAACTACCCTTACAATCTGTGCCTTGAGAGATTTGAAAGAGAAATGTATAAACAAATACCCACGAGTATATTATAATAAATATGCATCAATCTACAGGGTGTCCCATAATTGACACGTAACCCTGACACCGGAGATAGCCCACCCCTAGACCTACCAACCCAGCCTAACATAACCTCAGTAAAAGTTGCACGGTTTTCGGGATATTGCCAATAATGATAATTAGTTTCGTATGAAAATTATTACCAAAACAAAATATAATTAGAAAAAATAAAAAATAAAAGAAATATTATTAAGCTGGTTTGGTAGGTCTAGGGGTGGGCTATCTCCGGTGTCAGGGTTACGTGTCAATTATGGGACACCCTGTTTATAAAGTTTAATTGAATAGCACCCCACCGCTCGCCCCTACAGTACGTAGACAATACTTACATAATTATTACATAATGACAGTAATAACTATTAATTATTCGTTTATATAGTGAAAACACGCTCGATGTACATTTAGGTTACCTATGTGTCAAACTGTACTAATTTGTAAACATCTTTGCCCATTTCAATTGACAGCAACCCTACG
Source organism: Acleris cristana (assembly GCA_948252455.1). Taxonomy (NCBI): domain Eukaryota; kingdom Metazoa; phylum Arthropoda; class Insecta; order Lepidoptera; family Tortricidae; genus Acleris; species Acleris cristana. Next base: position 5,903,094 of record OX411782.1, on the reverse strand, counting down.
TCGGGGTCTTTTTAATCAGTTCAATGCATTTCCTGCGTTAATATCGTGGGTGGGTTATTTCAAAACACAATAAGGAAAGCCTGTGTTTTTGAAAGCTGCGTATTTCTAAAGCTTAAAAGTTGAAAAGTCACTTATATCAACGTAAATATCCATCTTATGACTATTATACAAAACATGTGTTTTCCCATTTTTCTTATTACATATTTGAATTTACAGTTGTTTTTATGCGACTCTCGCCAAAATCAAAATCCAAAAACAACAAAAATTCATTGGAAAGTAAAAGGATAAACAATTGAATTGAAATATTTACCTCAGGAGACAACGGTTTAAACCGGCACCCAAAATAAATAGGATCCGAAGTGTTGTATTTTGACAACATGTAACGTAAATTTTCAACCAGCACGTAACTGAAAACAAGGGAAAACATTATTGCATACAATATAAAAAAGAGAGCTAACAACATTTGAATTTGATTAAGTTTTCCGAGGCTCACGTGTCATCATCCGCTTTCAGGAACCAATCGGCATCGTTTCTATGATGCTCGTACACGTATTTGAAGGCTGCCTTTGTCTTTCCCCAAAGGACGTCGTGTCCCTCACTTACAGGAAGTTTAACCGTGGGCAAAACTTTATCTGTAGGTTGGAAAATATTATAAAGGTGTATAAGGCAAATAAATACACAAATACATAAATATTAACTCGAGAATTATTTTCATCGGCATCATCACAATCCAACCGTTCACGACGTCATGATGCTTCATACTTGCTTCATACTGCAAAGCGCGCTAATCAGCATCGAACTATGACAATACAATACCCAATATGGCACCGTCGAGCTGTTCTGATGTTGGAGTCGGAAGGTGGCAGCAGGATCTGCGCTATACCTACCTAACGTAGACCCACGTGTTGGGACTCATTCAATTGATCTTAGATTGATAAGCAGATATTGACTTTGCAAAAAAAACTACAGTCGGCAACAAAAGCTTGTACCAAAAATGTTGTTGTGTGTGTGTTTGTGTAATCCTCCGTGGTCTCACTGGATGGTTCCAACGGAAGAGCAGCGCTGGTTTTAACGCCAGCATAACGCTGAGTTAGAACCATTTCGTGACAACAGATACTTTTGTCTAGATGTCAGTATTTTGTTGAGTTTTGTAGTTTAGTTGTCTGTTTGTCACGAATAAATGTTTTTTACTTTTTACTTTTTTTTGACAGAAACTTATTTAAACAAGGGATGACCCACCTTCCTGGGTACTCATGAACAGCAGTTTGTTGCACCGTTTCCCCCACGTGGCCTTGACATGCCTCGCCTTCTGTTCATGGTTGGCTGGACACGTCATCACCCAGCACAGCACCCTCACATTTTTCGCCAAATGGTCAGCGACCGCTCGGTCTTTGTTCATATGAGTAGGTCTGCTCACTGAACTTTTTTCTACATCGCGAAGGGTCTCTCTGAAAGAAGTTTAGTACAACTGTACTAAACTACGTAACAAACAAATTCCTTGTCGACTGTACATCGGCTTGGATCTCTGTGGCTTTTTTATGGGCTGAGTTGAATACGAATTATACGATATAAAGACACGCTTGACCTATCTTAACCTAACGCGTTCAGTCTAATAACTTAGGATGCTGTTGGGTCTTCCAAGATACCTACTGCAGTGCCTTCGGTATGTTTGCGGAAACGCGAATTGACTGTTTTCATGCCATTATGAGGAAAATAACCGCCTCGATAATGCATCGCGTAAGGAACAGCAACAACAGCATCTTACGTGTGATGGCAATAAGGCTGGATTGTCCCGTAATAAGGCATTGTGCCAGCCTGCACGTTTGGGCATCTAAGTTAAGTTTATTTTATTTGATTTCAATCTGTGATGCAATTTTATTTTATTTATTGGTGTGTTATTTTTATTTATGATGACCTTCATTTTGCATACCAAAATTGTAATACAGCTTAATTTTTAATTTTTAATTATATTTTAATTTTGATCCTTATTGACATTTTGATCAAAAATGTTTTTAATTTTTTTAGCTTTTCGACTTTGCCTAGCGTGTGTGTGAATGATAATTTTAATTATGATGTGATGATTGATAAGATAACACTAACACTAACATTAAGACATGTAACTAACATTCGTATGGATCTTGTTTTTCGAAATAAATGCGTATTATTATTATTATTATTATTATTATTAACGCTGTTTTGTAAGGATGAGCACGTTCTTCATTCTTTTATACCTTGTGGTGTGGCTCTGGGTTATGTGAAGAATCAAATGGAAGTGAGCACATACTAAAGTTGTGGCTCAGACGCTGCCTGCCCCCTTGTGCCTTTTAACTATTCTATCTTACCGCCGCTGCGCCCAGAGTATTTTTTTTCAATTTTCAATAATAAATAGGTAAGTACTGTATGTATTTATGTAAAAAAACTGCTCCAATTGGAATGCTGTACAGCACGAGTAAATGTGGCGGATGAAAATTGTACAAATATATACTTACAGGCACGTTGTCAGTAGTATAATCAATCCCAGGGAATCTGAAGGCTGCTGGTAGGACACATTTCCCTGACTGAGAGCATCAGAATCATAATATTTCACGTCTGCAGTATCAAACGACATGCCTTGATGTTTTTCTTCTGACCTTGTGTTAAATCAACAACTTGCTTGCTTTGTTTTCAAGTGATTTAATTTCCTATACTAAAAAAATAATCAATACTCAAAACAATAACTTGAAACTATTAAAATTACGGTTCGTATTAAAAATACCTTAGTTTAATTACTTTCATAATTTATTACATAATTGAAACTGCTTTACAAGAGCAAACGGATTCAATGAAGTTTTATTCCCGAATTAAAAATACATCATTCATCATTATTGCCTTTCAATAATTCAACAATAGTCTACGAGACAATAGACTGTTTATTGTTTGGTCTGCTGCACATGACCACTACTATTTGTAAACATTTTTCCTACAACCGGAATTCCTCTGCAGCGCACGGTCGGCACGCTCCACACGCACAAGCAACACACGTGAGCCGGTAACCCATATTATTGAATGGGTATCATTTAATTGTTCTGGCCCTTCGAGCCTGATATAAAAACGAACCTAACCTACCTTATATTTATGATACAAATTTTGGTTAATCTACTAGGGTGTGATTGTGATTTCTAAATTTGTGTGACAAAACTTAACTTGTAATTACTACTAGCCTCAAAAATACCAATGCTTAAGTGCTCGCGTCATGGTCTGATTGAGCTCCGCCCGCAATAACGAATACTGCTGATTTTTCAAACTAAACGCAATCCACTTATTTATATAGACAACCATTATTTTAATATGCACACCTCTCAATTAAACTGCTTACAGCCTCTCAATTTTAAAATCTTGCAGCCCAAGTAATTATTTTGCAGCTCGACTGTTTATTAGGCAGACAAATGATGAAAAAAGCGGATTGATATTGGTTAAAATGTTAACCGTTTGTAAATTGTTTGCTGAACAAGAGTAGTAGCCCGATTTTTTATTTATTGCCAGCCAAATCTTTGTATGCTGCCAAAATGAGTTAATTGCTTTTTTTGCGAATCAGTTTTAATAACGGCTGACCACTTAATTACTTCCCTTACTCAAAATACGAAGTGGGGGATTGTGTGATTTTAAAATTGGTGAGACATTGCTATTTCGTGTAACGTAGATTGTCATGACATCTGAGTGATGGCGCTTTTGTTGCTTGGCCAAACAAAAAATTTAATTTTTTTGTTCGCACGTCGACCCTACCTAGTTGTTTAAATCAATGACTAAGGCACCTTCACACCTCTGGTGCGCTACGGTGGACGAAGGAGTCCCCCGACTCTGGCTACCGGGCCTCACCCCTCTCGGATGCCGAGCATAAATATTTAGTATCAACTGGCCTCGGCAACGAGACGATGTTGGTAAGCAGAAATCTCTGAGGCCCCCATTCGGAGCATTCCTCCACTCGTGTCCTCTCCTCACCCCAATAACAACTTGACTGATGGCAGCCATGCTCAATGAGTTGAAGTTCATTGGCAACCTCGTACAACCTTTTCAAACCATTTTATAGAGCGATGATCGATATATGACGACATAGTCCGTGACATTGACTGTGTAGTCTATGATAATTCTTTGACTCACTTTGACTTGACTTTTACTGTCCTGTCATGCATTCTTAAGGAAATGTTTACCGGCTTTCTTCGTCTCCACGGCCTTATAACTTCATAGAAAAAAAACTCACCTTACGGGCTGTCAAACCGATGTCAAATTCCGGAATTATATTGCAGTTTAACCCACCTTTTGTCACGAGCTAGCCTCAGATCATAGACTACCACGGTCGCCATAAATAAATCGGCGCGATGTGGCTGTTGAGCTGTTAAGTCAGTTTTAAATTATTGTCTGTCATGTCATGTCACTTTTGTCATCATTTTGTTTCGAGAAAAAAAGATGAAAAACAGAACTGGTATTTTTATAATACATTTAATTAAGGCTGCATTTCTGATGCTGTAAAGAACCGATCACCTAAGCCTGAAACCCTGACCTTGGTAAAGATGGAAAACATGTATTGGTATATTTGGTATGTGTTTTGTATGTGACCTAACATTTTCAATACTAGGTACTTCAATGTAACCTACCTATGGGGTATGTACGGCAGTATTTACTACTCGCAATAGGACGGTTCACTGTATGTGAAAGGAAGCTATATTTATTGGTACCTATATTTAAGACTAAGAACGTACGTTGCGACGAAAAAGCTAAATTTGTGGGAGAGCCTGTGAAAACCCCCTTAGCTAATTATGTATACTTAAACTTAACTTAAAAATAACTTTTCATTCATGCATTGTTTACAGTTTTGTAGTGTATTTGTATGTGTATTGTTTAAATACAAGAAATTATCCTCTTTGTTTCATCATAGGTATGTGTTCCTATTTGTTTTAGACGTGATTAATTGATTATCAGCCATGTAAAAAAATTAAATAATGTAGCTGTTCTGGTCAATATATCCTTGTAGATCGTTATCAGGCTAATGTGTGTAATGCTCTCACCCGTTTAATATCCATTGGAGTTTAATGTGCCTCAAAACTGCATGTTTGCAAGCCAGACAAATTTAATTGCCATTATGGCCTGTTTATTCCAGGTGGGTAAACAATGTCTTATTTCATCTGCATGTGTTCTTGGGTATAATTTGACATGACAAGATGCTACATTTCGTAAATATCCTTGTAATGCCTTCGTGAAGAAAATGGTGATCAAACCGTGGTTGGACATGGGCTAAAAATATCCCGTTTGTGGAAAACATGTTAAAAAGAGATTTTATTCAGCTTGTGTGCAAAGCCCACCAAACTTTTTTAACACTGAAGAAGTTTCCAGTGACTGCAGTGACATACCAGAATTGGATATTAGTAAATCAAAGCATTCAGGTTTTTATATTTAGGGTTAAGCTGCTGCTGTAATCAAAGTGCATACTTACGAAACTATCGGTAGTAGGTATCATCGGGTTCGATCCCCGTTAAGGCCAAAAATTTGTACCTACTTATCAATTTATCTTTGTAGTTAAGTATGTTTATTTGTCTGGCCTCCATTGAACCTATAAGCTTAGGTAAAGCTTAGTTCGGAAAAAGTCAATTTGTGAAAGAGGGTCCTTTTTAGGGTTGGTTACCAAAATGGTAAAAAAGAACCCTTATGATGAGACTTCGGTGCTATCTGACTATATGTCACAGCAGCCATAGAAGCTATCAACTTTAAATTGGGTATACTTGTATAACTTGCTTGCTCCTGCCAGCCAAAACTAAAGCAACTACCAACAATAACTTTAAATGGAAAATTAACTCATTCTTGTTGTTTTGTGAGATTGTTTTATGTGTTTGTAGTAACAGCATCAGAACCGAACCCAACACTGAGACTCGTTCGACATGCTCATTCCCGGTTTTCTAAGGTTGTGTACGGAACTGCATAAAAAATCTGTCTGTCTGACAGTCTGTTTGTCTGTCTATCTGTCTGTCTGTCTGTCTATCTGTCTGTCTGCCAGTCTTTCGGTATGTCTGTCTGCCTGTCTGTCTGTCTGTCTATCTATCTGTCTTTCTCTATCTACTGTCCACTGGACCAATTAAGTTGAAACTTAGAACATATGTTAGTACAATAAAGTTTATACATACCTACCTACATAAAATAAAAATAAATGTTTTTCCAATCATAGGTACCATGTGACATCTAATGAAAGGGCTTGGTTGCGACTTTCTCTAATGTCCATTATCTCTTTCCATATTGTCTGTTTGTTTGCTGAACCGATTTCGATAAATACCACTAATATTATAAATGCGAAAGTTTGTGTGTGTGTGTGTGTGTGTGTGTGTTAGTTTGTTACTCCTTAACGCTTTGTAGTTCCAGAGGGAATATCCATAATCGAAATCTATGCGGACGAAGTCGCGGGGAGAAGCTAGTTTGATATTAAGATAACTTAAACTCTGAGGAAGGGAAGATATAAATATACCGTAAAATTTAACAGTTCGAAGAGCAATAGTCAACGTCTTATTATCGATTACAGGAAAACTATGAGGTCTGTATAAGGATAATAGCTGTCCAGTGCTTGAAAGGAAGGAAATAATCCTCGGTCTATCAGTAAAACGGTACATGTTTTTTTTATGACAAGCAGAAGGCAAACGAGCACACAGGCCACCTGATGGTAAGTGGGACATGAATCTCATACACTTGTTGTATTTTCAAGACTACAATCCTAAGATTGCAAACGCGTTTCCAACCCGAGTAAGGCTGAATGCCTATGACACCTCTATGCTAGGAATTTTACCGCCGCGGTAGTCTGTAGATATTAACCGACTTCAAGAAAGGAGGAGGTTATACATTCCACTGTATTTTTTTTATGTATGTTCACCAATTACTCCGTCAACTGTGGACCGATATTAAAAATTCTTTTTTGGTTTGATAGATCTGATGAGGGGATCAGTGAGGAATCGAGGGAACTCCTCAAATATTGTAGGCAAACATATAGCGATTTTAGTATTTTTAGTAACCAGTCTAGGATTTGCATACAGAAAGTATCACTTGGTGAAGTGGAACTGATGATGAAGAACACAGATGGCCACCGGAACTCCTTAACGGTACCTATTTCAAAAGCGACTAGGTACAACGAAGAATATTTACTTGTTGAAATATGACTATGATTTTCCCGCGGCGTTGCTTGCGGCGCGCTTGTGGCCAAGGTGGCACTGGTGGTAAAGTAGAAATATAAATAGAAATAGAAACATTTATTCGACGAGCACAAAAAAAAGAGAACTCAGTAGAACCCTTTAACGATTAACATCAATGCATACTGGAACGCAAAATATTGTAATGGTTGATGAGCAATTAGGTAGTAGGCTATTGTTATTTACTTAATGTATCTACTGAATGTGTACCGTACCGTACTGACTCGCACGACGCAATGTTATCTACCTAAATACTTAATCACTAAAATATATTGAAATTAATTATTAAAAACCACCCGCTTCAAAACCTACTGAAAGGCGTGAAACAATGGCTGGCCTTCTTGGAATATCTTATTTGGTACCTAGCTCTATATTATATTATGAGAAATGGATTGTTGATAAACCCCACCTAACTATATCGAAGTTGGTAGCAAGAATCAGTTAAATTTGTTTGGGCTTTACTTGATGGCGGTAATTTTCTGAACCTTGTGAACCAATTTCTATAATATTTTAACATTTTTGTTCCAGGCAACTACGTCGGTAGAAGGCCCGTAAGCCAGAGTTTAAAAAACACGAAATGCCCTTTTTTATGACTTATTTGACAGCATTAACGGCGCAGAAGAGGCCCTCCTTTGAAAATCAAAGTTACATTAACTCCATCCCTGTCACTCGTCATTCGAGACTAAATCGAGACAAAGAGATGGAGCTAAAGTAACTTCGAACTTCGATTTTCAAAGTAAGGCCTCTGGCTCCACTAAAACAAGCAGGGGTAACCTACTGCGAACCGCTGTTAGACAATCGCCAGGGCATCATGAATTCTTGCAGAAGGCGATTAAAAGGCTGGATTTCACCAAACTCTTGACACGGTTCTAACTTTAAAGAACTTCGTCATGAGTCATAAGAGTTATGTTAACAATGTCGCAAGTTTTGAAAAATATTAGTCTGAAAGTAACGCCATAATCATAATAATTCTATCACGCAAAAACTACCAAACCGAATATTATGAAATTTGGGATTGTGACACTGAATTAAGGTGTATCTAGTGTAGTCACATTTATAAAAAATCTACCCCTTTAGGGATAAATTGTGGGCTGAAGTTTGAATGGGACCTTGGTCATTTTTAAGGTTAGAATGAACATGAAAACCGGAATTTAGCTACTCTTCTAAAAGATGAAAGAACCCATTTTATAGGTACTTGTAGAATACCAACCCCGTAAGAGGGTGAAGTAGGGGCTGGAAACGTATACTGCTTAGAGTTTTAAAAAATTACCCCTTTAGACCGTAAATAGTTCCACAATAATTTCAGGTATACAGTAGTGTAGAGTAAAGGCTTTACTCTTAGAACTATCGGTGAAAGCCCTTGGTAAGTATATAAAGTTGGTTCCGTTATTATCTACTAGACTAGTAGTTTCTGCAAAACCCTCTAGTAACTAGAGGGTTTTGCAGACACCTCACTTGAGAGTTACTTTTTATTACGCATGACAAATAGCCAGATGAAAGTAAGAGTTGATAATATTGAAGGAAAATAATCTAGACTATTTCTTTATTGTATTTAATATAATATTATATTGAAGTAAAATATATACCTAGTTTGTTTTGCTATAATTTTTAGCGTTCCGTAGTCAAAATGGCAAAAACGGAACACTAGTTTCGTCATGTCCGTTCGTCTGTCCGTCCGTCCGTATGTCACAGGCATTTTACTCGAAAATTTAAAGATCAGGTGGGGCAAGTGCGTCAACGGGGCAAGTGTAACAATAACAAACCATATGTTTTTAGGAGATATTGTTGGTTTGACGCTCTTACCCCACCTTACGGCAAGTGCGTCAACGGGGTAAGTGTGACAAACCATACTTTTTTAGGACATATTATTGGTTTGACGCTCTTGCAGCCCACCTTACCTTATATTGATGAAATTGGCAGTTGGTATAGGTGTCTTGTAGAAGCCACTACCTACTTAGTTTGGTAGTTAAATAACAAAAATAAATATAACTAAGGGGGGCACTCAATACATGTAACAGAAGAGGAGAAAAAAAATCAGCTTGAATTATCGTGTGGCACGTATTTCGACCGGCTATTCCCAGTTGTCCGTACCCCTTGGCCCATCCTGCGGACAACTGGGTTTTTTTTCCCAATAGCCTAGGTATTTAGACAGTTCTTTTAAAAAAACTATGGGTCCTATGCAGTTTGTTTGATTAAGAGATTTTTTCGGTAATAATCGCTGCGAAAGTTGTATAAATTGTGTCCCCCCTTTATCTATATAAAAAATATTTTCGCCATTATTGGATATACTGTTTTTGAGTTATTGCTAAAAAACTGCGCTTCTCAATAAAAGAACGCAAGTGCCATGAAGATGCGCTCTTTTGCTGGTGCACTTTTTTGAGATAGTTTTTGTATATGACAGATGGTGCAAGCCGTGCAAGGTGCAAGGCGACGTATTCAAAATATAATAAGTCCTTACAAATGTAAAGCAGATCAAGCTAAAAACCTGGGTCAGCAGGTATGATTTATTATCAAAGTTTTATTATTTTACAGCAGCATATTATGCAATGATGTCACAATTAGCCTTATCAGTCCCTAAAAATAATCTAAATGGGCCTAAAAAGTGCTCAGGCTACATCTGCAGGATTTCATGGGTACTTATCCGTCCATGATAGTGTCACTTTCTTTAACACAATAAATGAAAGATACGCCATCACGTATACAGCCGAATCCTGCAGATGTGGCCCAGGTTTAACAAGACGACTAACAGTACTCAGTACCGAATGCTTCTTGGCAGGGTAATTTTTGCTAATTTTTAATATTTTATTATTAGTATGGCAAAAAAGATTTTGACGACATGGTGTCGCGAGGAATGCAATATTATTTTGCGGCGATCAGAACGTTCAGCACCGCTTTTTGGTTTAAAAATTGGATCCTGTTGCCGATTTTTTTGCAAACGAGCGCACAGACCCATTTCATGAATCTACAATTTACAAATGGAAGTCTCTTTCTAACTAGAAAGAGACTTCCGCTTGTAAGGCATTGTAGCTTCGTGAAACGGGCCACTGATGGTAAGTGGAAAGTATGACCCATAAACATTCACATTCACAAGACTGCAATCCTAAGACTGCAATCCTAAGACTGCAAATGCGTTGCCAACCCTGAGGACTAAGATGGAACATATGCCTCTATGCTAGTCATTACACCGGCTGTCTTATCCCCAAACCGGAACATAACAATGCGAACACTGCTGTTTGGCGATAGGTTAATGGATTAGATGGTGGTAGCGATCCGGATGGACACAAGGTCCTACCGCCCGCAAAACATTTCATTCCTAACAGTGGCCTCATTTGACCAAGACTTGAACTTGTTTGCCGAGCTATACAATGAGCAAGTATCTACGTAATCGTACTTATCGTACCTATAATATATTTGATATTATAATTTAGTTTTTCTATTGCATTTATTCAATTTGAGGGGATGATGATGATGATGATGATGATGATGAGTGGGGACGCGGCCGAGGCAGACGGGCGGTCGAGTGGCTCTCCATTCATTCCGCCCTGTTCCCCTTGATCGAGCCTCAGGTTACCGGCTCGGCGGCGCTCCCATCCAGCACTGATCCCATCTTCTTGTTTTCCTACAGAACACCAGTGCGTCCTGTAAATTAATGCTTTTAAGTGATTCTACTGATAGCGCAATTTGAGGGGATAGTTCCTCCCTATAGTTTTTTTTTCATTATTGCACAATCACTTTTGCCCGTCTTGATTTTTATAACTTCTTTAAGAATAAGAAAGGTAGGTATCTTTTTTTGCCGTTTCCTCGTGGTCCTACTATGTTTGTCCTAGTGACTTTCGACGGAGCCCCGCCCTTCGGGCATCTGGGGCTCTACTTTGAAATCAGTAATTCGAACTTCGGATCGCCCCCTCACTTTCTTGCGAATTAGTGACGCGTCGAGAGCAAAAGGGATAGCAATAGACGAAGTTCGAATAACGGATTTCAAAGTAGAGCCTCTGAAGATACCTAACGAACCTAACCTACCTACTTTTACAACCACAATTAGTATTTAGAGATAAGATCTAGGTTCACTTTTTGGTACTAGTTAGTCAAAAAGTGAACTGATCATTGACAAATTAGTATGACCACGAGGAAGTATGTCTTTTTTTTCACTGCCGCAATGACACACATTCTGTAATATTGTATATTAAGGACCATCTAGAACTGGCCTAATACAATAGTTTAAAATATTCATCGTCTTTATTAGGCACATGGTATACATGGCGCTGGCACCATCATCTATCTGGATAGCTAGATCTATCCTAGAAGAGGTAAACACCAGGCGTGGGATCCCGGAGGCGTGTATAACAACAGACTACTGTAATGGCAGCTAACCAGGTCAAGGCAGGTCCCAGAGTCTTCACTGCAAACTCCACAAAATCATAATTGTTTTAAACTTATATGTATTTTAATTGTGATTTTGTTAAAAAGTATACACGTTTACAAATGTGGATTGGTTTTATTTTCCCAGGCCGGGGCCACACTGCGGGATTCGGCGAATATTCGTGTTGGCGTCTATACGCCGAATCACGTATAGGCGGCGTTAACATAGTGTTCTAGCAGGGGCTCTATTCTACTCGGATAAACCGTATTACTTTTGACATTTACATACTTGACAGTAATGGCGGAAGAGGATAAAAAAATACATGTCAAAAGCAATATGGTTTTACCGAGTAGAATAGGTCAATAAATAAATTCAGGCACTATTGTCTATAGTTCTATAGTCGTAAGTATGGTTTAAAAAACCAATCACCATTTAAAAAAAAATATGTGGCTGTATTATTTAGAAGTTCCTTTGTCTAAATTCGCTGGAAAAATAATCACCCGATCACTATTTGTAAAAAAAATAGGATGTATTATTTACAAGCTCCAGTGGCTACATTTAGAATTAAAAAAAACAGCAATATGTCATACGAGGTAAGAATTATGTCAAAAACCTACGCTGAGCAGATTTTGTTCGCGAGATGGCAGTCTGATACGTTAGTATCTCTTAGTAGTCTGTGTTCGTCTCCTAGCCTTGACACTGGCAGAATTGTCCCAATGGATGGACAGAGGCCATTTAATAAAGAATTGAATTGAATTGAATTCTTCGTCTCCAATTCTTCAAATAATTCTTGTATAAAAGATTAGTTACTGAAAGAGGAAACATTCTACCTTAATGCAGATGCAGGTGCTCACTAAGCAATGTGGACTAACGTTTGTACTTGGCTTCACAGCAGGTTTTTTATGCATTTTATTAAGGTACCTATATAATTATATATATTTCTTCTATGGTTTGGAGAAAGCAACCGTGCTTGCAGGGGCCCTAATATGGCTGTGTTTATCGCGTGACAAAGTATGGATAATGCATCCGTCACCTTCTGAGACGTAATATAAGTACGAGAGTGACAAATGTTTTATCCATATTTGACTCGCGTTATAGATGCAGCCATCTAAACCCGCAGGGCACCTAATGGTAAATGCAATGGGCTCTTAAGCCTATGTCTATAGGCTTAAAAGCCAGGCATAAGGACCAAACATTGTATAGCTATACCACCGTTACTCAACGTTTATTAGTAAGGGGGTGAGACTGAAAATACATTGCCAACCCTGGGAACTACCATGGCATGCCTTATCGACAAACCACAAGACATTCATCATTCATGTAATTTAAAGTTTTATAGTATTCCGGTAGGCAAAAACACTCATTATGGTAAACCTGGAAATGTTAGAAAAAAATCTTCTCCATTGGATTGTTAATCGATCTCGCTAATCGCAGAAGCATTTGGACAGTTTTATTCTTAAAATCAGAGTTGAGCCAGAACCGGAGCGACCGATGCCTGAGCCGACTCATGAAGACGAGGATCGGTCCGTCGCTGACGAGCTGGCGCAGAGAGTGAGGGTGCTGTGCTGGGTGCTCACGCGAGACGCCCCCGAAGGGGAGAAGGTTCAGCACATCAGGGCCACTTGGGGAAAACGGTGTACTCATCTGCTGTTCCGGACCTACGGAGCAGGTGCGTGGAACGTGTAAAGCGACAGCGAGCGATAATTACAAAAGAAAGTCATCTCCGGCTCTTTAGGAGTTTCTGTTAGTGTTTAAGAACGTGAAATACCTAACACTAAATAAATTACGTGTAACGTAAATAAGATAAGATAAGACAATGTTTTATTGGCATAAAATAGGTACAAATTGAATAGGTTGGATAAACCTGTGTTACAGAAATTAGGGACTAGGCGATACTGCCGAACCATAGTAAATAAATATCAGGATTCAGGCGACAATCCCACCCACACAAACTGACCTATGCTTGTAGGTACTACGGGTACTAGACTATACTCGAAACTCGAATTCAAGACCAAAATCTGACAGTTCCCATCTTGATTATTTAGTTATTTTAACATTATTTCATAAAAACATGAATGAGAACTCGTGTAACCAGTAATATTAGGGTAAGTTTTATTGATAAAAATACCTACACTTAAACCAAAATGCAGTAATCACAGCGAATGTGCGCCCGTTGAGGTTAGGATTTTGGTCTTGAATTCGAGTATATAGACATAGTTATAAACCTAGAGAAATTCATAGGTCATATGTGGCACAGGTTTTCAGAAAATCTCCAAGACCCGGGGACAGAATACTGACGCTCATCACATCACTCATGAGAAGAAGGGATGTACGCCCGTTGCCGTAAATGAACGGATGGATGTGCACTAAGCTTCTAGTGGGCTAGGCCTGCGTATCTAGAATTAAATAAAAATACATGAGGGGACAATCTTACACAAATTCAACTAGTTCCAAAGCAATCTCTAGGCTTGTACTATAGGTAGGTACTAGACAACAATAAACCTACTTATACAGAGAAATACTCCAAGACTCAGGGACTGATACTCGCGCTCATCACACAAATATTTGCCCATTCCGGGAATCAAACCCGGGACCGCTAGCTTCGTAGGCAGGGTTACTGCCAACAAGCCTAAACGCGGCGTCAAAAAAATGCTCTACCTTACTACGAATTGGTGGAAAGCGTAATTAATTACACTGACAATGTTTAATATCAACGATTAGAATGGACAGCTAGTGATCTGGGCCTCTATTTCACTGGATAAACTTGGAAAAATCATAACGTTGGAAATTTGATTAACGTAATTTGTCAAAAGCAATATGGTTTTATCGAGTACAAGTATAGAGTTCTCAGCAAATCCTAAATTCCTAAGATAATATAAACGTTGCTATAAGATAAAATGCAGGCGTTTAGCCTTGCGAGTGCGAGTTGGAAATAAAAAAATCCGAAAAAACAAAACGTTTCTGTTAGTGATAATAGTCACTCGGCCGCTTGGGATGTCTAAATCTATGACCAGAGATCGGACAAGTTAGCGTCATTACTCATTAATCGCAATAATATGGACATGACGCCAAAGATAAATTAAATTAATTTGCATCGTACCTGAAATTTAATTTTGTAGGGGTTTCATAGTTTTGTTTAACCCACCTGGGTGCATCGCCGCGCGCGGTCCCTCAGGGGACTCTTTGTCAATTTATATCAGTATACCTACGACGAAAAGTACCTTTAAAAATACCATTTGGACATTATGTTCATGACGATGAATGTACGTACAGTCAACCAATTTGATTCCTAGGCCACTATTGACTTTGTCAATGTGACGTTGTAAACCAAATCATAAGAAGTCTGTAACGTTTGGTTGTCAACGTCACTTTAACATAGTCCAAAGTGGCCTAGAAATCAAATTGGTTGACTGTACATATTGAACCTTTTTATTTAACAGTAACATTATTCCCATCACTATTTCATATTCTATGTAAAGATAATTATAGTTAGGTACTATAATTATTATAATTAACAGTCCGAATAGGACCCGACGACTGTATGTTGAAATCGGGCCATCAGTTTAGCCTCTCCGAGGGAAAAAGGAACCATACATACATACACAGGTACTAACATACACACAGACGTTCATACTTATTAACATACAGATTAATAATATTACTCTCCTCGACAATAGGGTAGTATTAATATTTTTAATCTGTTTTGGAATTTTTCAAAGAATTCAAAGACCAAAATAGCACACAGGTCAGGCAATTTAATGGAAATAAGGATTTATTATTTCAACCAATTTAAAATTACAGATGGGCCTCTCTTAGAAAGGCGTAAATTACTATGGGACAAAACGCAAGAAACCTTCAAATACGTGTACGACCTTTATAGGAGAGAAGCGGATTGGTTTCTAAAGGTTGAGGATAATGCGTAAGTTCTCAATGGAATTAATCTGTTGCTGCAGCTTTTTTGCCATCGATACAATGTCAAATATGTTCAATCATAGATTATAGTGGATTAGATCATACAGTTAAGAATAGATTATAGATTGGATCTTACGACAGTTAAGATAGGTATGTACATAGATAAAATAATCGTGTTGCAAGTATTTGACGAATATTACCATGAAAATTCATTTAAATGTCACGCGGCACTCAATTCTTTTACAAAATTATATCGTTTGAGTAATTACACGATAAATAATTCATCAATAGAGGTAATTATCCTCTAGTTATTAAACCTTATTATGCAGTCGAACTCGGACGCAGCTGTACATTTAAGGGCCTGCTAGATGGTCGCTAACAAGCCCTTCCTAGCTAACAGCGCGACCTTGGTCGGGAACGACCGTGTAGACCGGCAGTCGGCAACCTTTTGGCAGGCAAGGGCCACAAGGTGGCAAAATAAACTAAAGGCGGGCCACACTTGTGATATTAACCCTAGAAGCCGAATATACCTATAATTATACAAATATTACCAGTATATACAAAGTACCCTGTGTATTTAACAAAACATTCACGGGCCGCGTGTTGCCGACCGCTGGTGTAGAAAGTTGTTTCCAGCAAAAACTCGAATTTGCCGATAGCCTTGGCGACAAGCATCCGACCAAGGAAGCCCCATCGGAGGCTTGTTGGCGACCGTCTAGCAGGCGCTATAATACCTTGTCGCGCAGCTATTGATATACTTACTTAATTCAAACTAATATTTTTAACGTACAGCTACTTCGACTGTTCCTAACTACTTAGTGAGTACCTACGTATATTATTTATTTAAAAAGATACTGGTAAGTTTCGGTGAACGCGCTTGTTGTCGACAGTGTTCTTATCTTAGCAATCTGCTAGTGAATCTCCTTGGCTGACATGATAAACACGGACAAGTAACTGTGATCTGTGATATAAATCCTCTATGGTCTGTCAATTTAAACTCCTTTATCTATGTCATCGGTACTTTTATAAATCTGAAACCACATTTTGCACAAAAAGGCTAAGATGTTTACCAATGTATTAGTGACAGGTTGCAAGCCCATAAGAAAAAAAGGGACTTAATCGCGTAAAAACATTATATACGCCTCGAACAACTAACAAACTCGTTTGTAATCGGTATTAAAACAAGGAAAGTGGCTAGCATGCTAATAACTAATGTCCATGTTCGAAAAATATCGGTGATATAAACCCTCAACGGCCTGTCAATTTAAACTTCTTGATCGTCGGCATCGTTGATAAAACAAGAAGTGTTTAACTAGCTAGCCTGACTAATCTCCATGTTCAAGGATGTGTAAAGACTCTCACTCATTGATCACCGAGCTTGCAATTTAGTTATAATTTAGTTCTACTATCTATTCCAGTTACGTGATTGTAGAGAATCTGCGCTATATGCTGTCGGAATATAACAGCTCGCATCCTTTGTACTTTGGGCATCGATTCCAACCTGACTCTAAAGAGGTAAATATTGTATTATCATATCAGTTCGGGAAAAGTGTCTTACCAGAACTAACGTCATTATGCCATTATGGTGAAACAGCATCAAAGTGTCATTTCACCTGGCAACGGGCTACCATTGAGTCATCGCCACTCATTTTATAGAATGTTTTACTGCACTGAATTTTCCACAGAACAGAAAAAACAGTAGAAGTGTCAAGTGGGCGTGTAACGTTTGGCATAGTTATGCGGAGTTCCGCATAACCTACCATACTTTTGCCGCGATCGCTTATTTAGATTTTTCGATATTTTGATATTTCTAAAATAGGAAATAAATCCAGAAACATGCCTTATTGTGCTATTTTGGAGTGTAAAAACGATAGCCGCACCAAAAACATTTTCCATGGTGGCGTGTTGTTTTTATGATAGTTTGAGTATTGGCGACAACAGGTCTGATACTAAGCGAAGCTCATGCCACTTCCACTGTTTTTTCTATTCCATGGAATTTTAATTTCATCGACAGGAGCAGGAGCAAGAGCACACACACACATGCAGGAGTTATAATTTGGCGGTCACAGCTATAACCTAACCTAACCCACGTAACCCATGCTTCAGATAAACAAAAAAAAAAAGGTTTCAGCAGAAATAAGCTTTCGATGAAATTAAGTTCGATGAAATGATACATCCTATCAAATGAGTGTCGGTGTTTCAAAGGGGTCCCGTTGGTAACATATTATTATGTTGACTTAACATTATTGACCGTAAATCTCCACATTGAGATGCATCAAAAATATTTAACAATTAACAGCCATTTGACGTACCGCCATCACAAGCCATATTAAGAACGTCTCAAACGTGTCTTTTACGCCGACCGGGTGTTGTGTACAAAAGAACAGTATGTAATTCTAATTACTGTTTGATTGGTCATTACATAACGATTGTAACGTTTAAATTTTGACTATTATTTTATCGAAACACTTAACAACTAACGTGTTATTACGCACAATTTCAATTTCATCGAAAGGCATTTCTCGTTGCCTCGAGTTATTTTTTTTGATATTCATATACCTATATAACCTAACCTAAAACATTATGGTTTCAATATAAAATAGCGTTCGACGAAATGAAGTGAAATTCAATGAAATGAAGGGTTACCTTTTGACTCATTATCAGCTCAAATCACGCACCTCCAGCTTTGATATGGTAGATCCTTTATTAAACTGTTAAAACCTGCCAAGTTGAAAAATACAACAACTTTCTCCCCCTTTCATAGTCTTCTTGCAACTTCGCATCAAGGCTGACTTACAATTATATACTAGCTGTAAACAATAACCTCAAAATTAATTAAAAGCCAACCAACTATAATCGTGTCATACCATCTCCAGATTATGCAGAAGGTAAGAGGAGGCGAGACGGGCTACGTGCTCAGCTATGCAGCATTGGATCGCTTCGTGAAAATAGGTCTGTCAACACAGAATCTATGTCAATTTAATATGTCTGAGGAAGACCGCGGCGAAATGGAGGCAATGGGTAGGTTTTATTTTGAACCAAAAATAAAAAAAAGTTGTGAGCTGCGTTCCTTCCGTTCTCTAAGAGGCTGTATACACTGCGACTTTATGTAGCGATGCAGTCGCGCGTTCGGTATCGTTGTCACTTTCACAGATTAGAGAGTAAAAGTGATAGCGATACGAAACGCGCGACTGCATCGCTACAAAAAGTAGCAGTGTATACAGCCTCTAAAACCATAGTTTAGACTGTGCACAAGATATAGTTATTTATATACATTTTTTTTTTATGAGAATCGTGTTTGCAGGATGCAGGCCGCACCGCCCGCTTCCCCGCAAGTTCCCATCCCTTGCTCTGCTTGAGTACATTAATTGTGCAAGTGTATGAATAGATAACCTTTGCCCTAATAGACCGGGAGATAGTAACACAAAATTTCCGATCATTTGTACCAAGTATGGTGACCCTTCAGGGGTGACGGAACCAGTAATGGATAAGGACCAATGATGGACACTTGATTCTTATTTTACAGAAGATAAGGGTTATTCATTTGTTTTGCGACCATCAATTTAGGACTGTATGAAATTTGAATTAAGAATGAAGTGTCCATTACTGGTGCCCGTCAGCTAAAAGTGTCCATCATTGGTGCCGTCACCCTAATTACGTAATGACAAAAAGGAAAATGATAATTAATTTATCCGACACGTTTGATCAACGCCCATACGATTGGGCCACCGCCGATACCAGCGCTATGACCATAATTTTCCTTTTCGTCATTACGTTATTAGACCCCTGAAGGGTCGCCATACTTGGTACAAATGACCGGAATTTTGTGTCATTATCTCCCAGTCTATAAGTATCAAGTCTATCCGTGGTTTTGCATATTGGGAATGGACATTAATGGACGGTAGATTGTCACACCATTTTTTTTAAAGATATTTGTATGGAGCAACTCAATGTGACAGCGGTGAACGGCCAAGACGAAATGGGTCGCAGTCGCTTCTTCCCGTTCCTACCGCAGGAGCACTTGTATCCAGCCACAGAACTTGATTTCTGGTTTTCAAAGTATATGTTCAATCACTCTGTGGGGAAGGTGAGATTTAAATATTTATTATTATATAAACCTCCTAAGGCCCAAGGTACCCATAGTACTTATCAACTTTCTCATTCAGACCCAGCTCCTTCGACAGTTGTGTAGTCATATCATACCACGGTCCTACCAGTACGACTTAATAGGAAACCCGCTATTTTGTGTTCTAAGTACTTGGGTCTGAATGACTACAAAACAATAGTACTACTGGTAGGACTACGGGCCGTAGTGACTACATGCTGAATTTTTCGTTGGGCCTTAGGAGGTTAAGACTGCACCGAGCAAACGTCGAGCGTCCAGTGGCGCCCTCATTACTATAATTGTGAATTTCCTTGGAATCGGAAGATGCTTTTTTGTAGCGCAAGTAAAAACACAAATTTATGGGATACGTAACAAACTTTAATAACAATTACCCTTAGTCAGCTTAGCGGGAATTGTGACCACTTTTTTCTGTTAAGTTGATAACCCGAAGGTCAATTGTTATTGAACTATGTGGTACAGTCGACTACAAAGAGATGTATCCACTTTTGGACCTTATTATAATTCCAATAAGGTCAAAAAGTGGATACATCTCTTACATCCTATAAGTTGTGTTTTCATTTGTAAAACAAAAAAACGGCATCCAATTTCAAGAAAATACTTTAGTTTATTAGAAAACACAATAATTGTAATGAGGGGCCCACTGTACATCCGGCGTACGCTCGGCGCAGTCTTAATGCCAACGACCTGGGCCGAAATTCTAGTCAAGGACAGTGGACAGTGGCAGAGGACAGTACAGTAGTGTAAACCGACCGAACAGTAGAGAATCGCTTTCTATTTTTTCACTCGCGGTATTGTTTTGACGTCTTAATGTCAAGTTAATAAGAGCCATCAAAACGTTGACAATACGATAAAAGGTCAAAACGATATGGTTTTTACCGCCTTGAATCTCGGCCCTGTTAAGGTCTTGTCAACGATTTGAAAGCTCTTATTTACTTGAGAGCGGTCGAGTTAAAACTTTACCATACACGTCAAAGACAATATGGTTTTAAGCACGATTTACATTGGTCAAGCACGTGGCAAGGACAGTGGCAAGGACAGTGGAGTGAAAAAATAGAAAGCGATTCTATTTGGATCCACTGGCAAGGCAACTTGAGTCGCTACTGTTCGATCGGTTTACACTACTGTACTGTCCTCTGTCGCTGTCCACTGTCCACTGTCCTTGACTAATGTTAAATAGAGGCGCTGCCAAGCGCAGTTCGTAGCACAATTGCTACGGCCTACGGCGTAGCGCTCTACGAGCGTGTTGAATTGGTTTTTGGTAGGAAGTGACAAAGCCTTTTGATGGAAATAAGAAACATTTTTTTTTTCCTTCGATCTTATTTTTTAATATACCGCGAAGTAGTTGTGTTCCGGTGCAGGGATAAGACAAACGGTAAAATTTCACGAAAAATTGGATTTAATGGGATTGGATTTGAATTGATTACATTTGATGGTATTTAGGCATGCCATGTTGCTCCTCAGGGTTGGTCACGCGGAAGCAGTCTTAAGATTCTAGTCTTGAAATTACAAACGTTTGTGAATTGGGTCTCCGATCACCATAGAACTGTGTCACAGTGATGTTATAATTCAAGTCGTAAGAGGTGTCAAAGAAATTGTTTATGATGTCACTGCGACTCCGTTCTATGGTGGGTCAGGATTCCATTGGACTGATCGTACTTATATATCGTATCCTCTATCTATTTCACCCTCTTTGTCATTTTCAGGACACCTATTGCTGCTCAGATTATGCGGTTTCATTTCACTACGTAGATATTAAAGATATGTACGTGTTCGAGTACCTTATCTACCATTTAAGGCCGTACGGAATACGATACGGAGAGAAGCCGAAAATAATAGGCAGCAATGAGACCAGTAGCGATATACTGTTAAACAACACATCTCTTAATTCATCGACGAATTTGTAACCAGTGAGTAAAGTTACTCCGCGCGCTCGTCGGCATTAAGGACCAGTACCGACGGACAGCATTTGAACTGCAAGCCAGCTGCAAAATGGCAGTTCGAGTGCAGTTCCAGTGCAGTTGACGTAACTGCATCAAAACTGCAAACCAACAACGCAACTGCAACATGCAGTCCTGTTGACCACACACCGACTGCAAGCTGGCTGCACGGTTGGTTTGTTAGTTTTGTTGCAGTTACGTTAACTGCATCAGAACTGCAATACAGTTCTATTGCCGTCGTATTGCAGTTGCTCCAACTGCAACAGGACTGCAACTGCAGATTCAGCCTTAGGTGCTAACATTTAAGGTACAATTTAATATATTTTATGTAGTTCACATGGATTCCTCGCCTGGTTAAGGGTTACTTTCTAACCACCTTATAATTTTATTGTAATGAACTTGATAGCAATAAATTATTCTATGATTCTTTCCATAATTTATAATGACTGTAAAGGTTAGAACATGAACATGAAAATTTTGTCTTAAATTTAACACGTCGATTGAAATGAGCTGGGTATTTGATGCCGTTATGTTCTATTATTGTACCTTTTAGTTCTTCTGTTAAAATGTTTGATTATGTTTTCTGTGTTGCAGAGTATTTGCAAATAAATATAGTAAGCTTGTGTATTGAGATTGTCTCATATTTCCGACGGACCAACTAAAGCTCGCCAGTGCCAACCTTAGACAATGCGCTAGCCTAGTTGGTAACGACCCTGCCTATGAAGCTAGCGGAACTGGGTTCGATTCCCGGTATGGGCAAATATTTGTGTGATAAGCACGAGTATTTATTTCAGAGTCTTGAATGTTTTCTATGTATTTAACTATTTCTTTCGCTACATATGTATTAGTTTGGAACTAGGTCGATATGTGTGACATTGTTCCCTGATATCTATACATATAATAAAGTTGTAGAAGGGAAAAAATCTGTACATTCGAGATATTTACTCAAAAATACTATAGGGGCCCTCAGAATGAGCAGCAGAACACGTTTCTACAATTTTTAGAGTTGGTGTCTGTTTGTCTGTTTGTCTGTTTGTCTGTTTGTCTGTTTGTCTGTTTGTCTGTTTGTCTGCTTAATTTTGTTTCTCCTCGCATCAATTGAAAACCACTGAACCAATTTTAATGCGGTTTTCACTAAAACATTTCAGTAAACGGTGACCAGGTTTATACATAATAAAAAATTAAGATATGACAATCAAAGTGGGGGAAAAGAGGGGTTAAAGTTAGTATGGAAAAAAGTTACCGGATTGAGCTGGTTACTTGAAACTTTGTATAATTACTCTTCGTAACAAATTAAACAATACCTGTTTCAGGATTTCTCGATTAAAGTTAAAACAACTAGGAAATTATCAAATTAGGCCAATTACATGTATTTCTTTAAAACCCTATTCGAGGGCCGTCGATCACTTTACGTGATTACAAATATCAACATTTTATTCTCCGTTTATTACATAGAAACTAAATTCAAGGATTTTTTATAATTCAATGTACAAAATATTATAAAAAGACAAAATAAATTATTCCAATACGTTGTTGTAACAAAAGAGACGCCATGATGACGTGCATCAAAGAAAAGGACAACCATATCCCTCCCATAACTGGAGAGATCAAGACAGAAAAGCACGCGATCATAGATAAACATTATAGAAGCGAAGTTGTGATTGAAATTTACATTGTCGCGTTGATACTTGAAAACATTGTTTTAATGTGTAATAACGAAAGATCAAGTTCGAATACATATTTAAGACAATATTTGGACAACCAAAATCCTATTTTTAACCGCCGCCGGAAAAAAAGGAGGAGATTATACGTTCCACTGTATGTAATTTTTTTTATGTATGTTCAACGATTTCTCCGTCAATTATGGTCCGATTTCAAAAATTCTTTTTTGTTTATAGAATATACTTCCGAAGTGGTCTCATTGTCACCAAATTGTAATCTGATGAGGGGATCCATGAGGAATTGAGGGAACTCCTCAAATATTATAGGTAGTATTTTTACTAACAAGTCCAGCATTTGCATTCAGATAATATCATTTGGTGAACTGAAACTGATGATGAAGACCACAGATGGTCAACGGAACTCCTCAATGGTACCTATTTCAAGGGTGGCGATAGTTAAGATACCTCGATTAAGATAGTTGAGCGACTATAACGTAGAACATTTAATTGTTGAAATATGACTATGACTTTCCCGTGGACTTGCGGTGAACTTGAAATGTCTTAAAGTTTCATATCAAATAAAAAGTGGGACTACATGACAGCTTACTATGATCACTAAAAAGTATAAAATAAAATAAACGTTTTAAAAAACACAAAACCACGTTCAAAAACGCATAAAACATATTTTTTAAAATGGTACGTAACTTATAGGTCAGTGACTTACAATATTTTTAACCAAAAGCCGACTTCAGTTTGACTGACCTATATGTACCTACCATTTTAAAAGAAGTTATTTTTTGCGTTTTTGAAGGTGGTTTTTTTATTAACTTAGCTTGGGTTTAACAATTTCGATCATTAATTATTCTCTTCTTTGGGTTCCGCAGCATTATAGCGAAAAGAGAAACCGTACAATTTCGTCATGTTCATGTTTATCTAAAACATACATATATGTCACATATACCTACATTTTTTTGGTTATAAACATTAGTAGTATTATTCAATATCAATCAGATTATGAAATAAAAAAATAATTTCGTTAGTAGTAAAAAACAGTACCTACTGAATAAACTAACTCTAATAGCGCAAACTTGCAATGCATTTATTTCAGGATCATAGAGTTCCATAGATTATTAGTAACATTAAATCTTATTCTCTATTAGTAATTATTTGTCAAAAATGTACAATTGATTAACTTATTTTCTCCTATGGCTTCTGCCACCCAGTGTGACAACCCATGTTGTACATTCTGTTTTGTTAGTCTATGTCAAAATGAGCGATTTCAGATTGACGTTGACATATCCGGATTTTATAATTTTCCGCCATTTTCAAGACTGTCTTCGTCTCCTGACATTGGTGGAATCATCGATAGTATCGATGGAGCTACAAACGAAAAATTTAATTGAAAATTGTCCGGACTTCGTCAAGGCTTCTCAATATTACCATTTTTACAGTACTCCTTCTTCTTAGTAGCTCTGGGCCGGTTATGGCTATCACACTTGCACTCGCATCTGACAATATGTTTGTCACTTTTTTTATAGAAAAACGAAGATTGCCGACTGCTATTAAGAAACTGGTCGTACTGTACAGTTGTTATTTAAATATTAGGGCGGTTAATATGATCATTTGATTTTTTTACGGGTAGTCACATAATTTTTGGCGGTTGATTAACTACTGTGCTACTATGAAAAATATGAGGGTAGTTTTGCGTGCGGAAATTAGCGTTAGTTTTAGTTATAGGTTTAAACGATTACACGTTGTAAAATCAAGTTTTATGGAAACGAGCCGGGGGGTGCGGGGGCAAAGTGATAAATAGGGGGCTCGGAGGCGCAGCCCCCGCCTTAAAGAAAGGACCTTACCGACATCCTTAATAAGATAGATAGGTAAGTTTTTTAGTTTTCATGTTTCCTCTAGAGCAGATAATAGGAGCTCTGATGATTTTTCGTTCATTTCGTTTTGCGTGCGGAAATCAGCGTTAATTTGAGTTAAGTATTCGAGTCTAAACGATTAGATATTACATTAGGCATTGTGAATATTAGGTAAAGTCAAGGCAAAGGTTTACACAGGAGGGGCTCGAGGCCGTAGCCCCCTCCTTTAGAAATACATAGTACCGACATATTTATATGTTACTAGAGGACGCCCGCGACTTCGTATGCGTAGAATTAGTTTCCCACTACTCCCCCCATTTCTTCCCGTTGGGGGTCGATTTTCGGGAAATCCTTTCTTAGCGCTCACTTACATCATGAAAGGAACCCCTGTACCAAATTTCAAGTTTCTAAGTACAGTAGTTTCGGCTGTGTGTTGATATATAAGTCAGTCAGGTTTGCCTTTTATATATATAGATAGATAGAAGATAGATAAGATAGGTAGATTTGAGCTTTCTTTTGTCTTTCAAAGTAGAAAATAGGAGTTCCGTTGAGTTGTCTTTAGAACACTTAATTGGGCCCGGTTTGACGGATCTTACCATAATATTATAAACTGGCCAGAACCACGACTTCGTCTGCGTTGATTTCGATTATCGTTATTCCCTCGGGAACTTTAAAATTTTCCGGGATAAAAAGTAGCCTATGTTTTAATCCATTGTATAAGCCATCTCCATTTCAAATTTCATCCAATTCGGTCTATCTGTTGCAAGAGTGCATAATGTACACATACTTACTATGAATTTTGCGCTTATAATTATTAGTAAGGATGAGAAAGTTTGGAAGTTTGTTAATTACGCTTCAACCACTGAACGTATCCAGATTAAACTTGGCACACATAAAGGTTAGGTTCTGGAATAGGACTTAGGATAGTTTTTATTCAATAAAACGACTCATTCCTACGATTCTATCTTTTAACGATTAATTTGATTTCCATTAATCGTTAAAAGATGTGAATTTGCTCACAAAGTTTACATGGACGAGTATAAAAATTAAAAAGGTGAAATCTCAGGTAGCCATGCGTGAGTAGTGTGTTTTTATTTCTGTTTACGTTTGTCATCCTGTAATGCTTTCAGTTGCATCCACTGATGTGTGCGTACACGGAAGTTACTAAAGAAACACACTTTTACTAAGTATATGGATACGAACTAGATGGCGCTAGCTGGGTATCGCATTTGTTGCTTTGGTGTGGTTAAAGTCGCTTCCCGGGGTGTTTGAGCGATTTTCCCTATACAGCGCAATTATAAGCTTTATGGTTAGGCTAAACTATATTATTCATCCTGGTAACATCAAATTCTGAAGTCCACGCAGACGAAGTCGCGGGCAGAAGCTAGTTTATTATATTATTATACCGATTCGATAACTTAATCCTTTAAACGCCAAGAACAGCTAAAGTTGTTGTGTGCTGTTGTGCCTACCACGCCACAGACGCTTATAGTCGTCACAGGTACAGTTTTAAAAGATAGGTTATGTTGAATTTTTCATAGTTTTTGAAACATGCTTGGCGCGTGAGTGACACAATTGGTGTTTGACGGAGGACGTTGAAAATGTTAATTAACTAATTGATTTGAATGGCAGACAATTTTCCTTTCTAATTCTATAAAATTAACCTGTATGTACACAGAAAAAAAACTAATTTTATTATTTATTTGCGATGAACCGTTGGTTCTAAACCAGTGACAATGAAAGGATAAGTGCAGTTTGTATTGAGCAATAAAGTTTATTTAAATAGAGTTAGTGTAACTCTTTTATTCATAAACGACCAATAGCGAAAGTATGCTGTAAATATAGTTTGTCCTTATCTTTCATAGTGGCAATGCACACTTTAACTAAAATAGGTTTGTTTTACGTTTATGACTAAATAGTTAATAATATTAATAATGTACTGTTCAATAAGGTTTATTATAAAAGTGATATAATTGTACAATTGTTTTATTTTTATTTAATAATTAGGAACGCTATGTCTAGCAATGTTCCACATTCCAACCTAATGCTGATGTAATCATCATTACCTCAGCCGATGTGTCCAATTGTTACCTACTGTCGGACGACAGTTCAATAAAATCACACACACTTATACCTACCTTAAAAAAAAAAATGTACCTATCCGGTATTTCTGGATATATTCTACAGTACGGCTAGCACTGTGGGCTAGCACAAAATGGTTTTTCTCGCTCGCTTGTCACTCAGTGCGTCTCTATCTGTTAAGCCCGATTCACATTGATCAAGGACAGTACAGTAGTGTAAACCGACCGGACAGTAGCGAGTCAAGTTGCCTTGCCAGTGGATCCAAATAGAATCGCTTTCTATTTTTTCACTCCACTGTCCTAGCCACTGTACAGTCACGGACTTTAACTGTTATGCCACTATGGAACCCTGTCATAATGACAGCGTCAAACCACATGCAAGAAATTACGCCAAAATAAATGATTAACGTTATGCGACAGGGTTCCATAGTGGCATAAAGTCCTTGACTTTACTTGCCACTGTCCTTGACCAATGTAAATCGGGCTTCAGTATCAGTAAGTATATACACTTGGGAGCAAAGAAATCGAGCCACTTAGTACTGAATTTACATAGAAAGTGGCTCGATTTCCTTGCTGAAAAAGTATATATGGAATTGACACAAGCGCTTGGCACGACCGTCCAGCTTGCGTCCAGCAGCTTACCTAATTGAACTAAACTTTGATTGTCATAGCCACTTCATCAATACACATGACAGAAAATACCGCAAACTTATTCAGTGCAAGGCAAAATGCACCAATTCCATGGGCTACAAAGCTTATATTTGATGAAAATTGAAAAAATACATTCGAAAATATCATGAAAATATCGTACTTTTTACAAAAAGGACGAATAAGTAAAACCAGAACTTAAGAATAACCTTCTTAAAAGTTCTGGTTTTGATTATTCGTCCTTCTTTGACGCCTTTTTGACAACTTCTATTTGTCAATTGAGAACGAGATTTGAAAATCTATGTTTACAAGTTTATCATATAGAATCACCAAATTAAGTGAATGTTTTGCCAGTTCTAGACATGTATCGGTGTTTAATAAGAGTAAATACAAAATACCGCTTCGTGAGCCGGTTGAAGTCGTTGCTTCGATCTCAGTTGGTGCTCACATTACTGATTGGAATCTACGCTGGACATTATTGTTCGTATATTTTATTTCCACCGCCTAAACCCGTGGCATACAGGTAACTAAATAGATTCAATCCTCTCGGGTTAGCAATCAAATTGCACTTGCTACAGCAGTTATGTCTGAGATACTTACCGCCATTTGTCTTACGGTGGGTTTAGACCAAACGAGCGAATGCGAATAGGTACTTGTTTTGTCTTTATTTTTACAAAGTAAACGTAAGAGACAAGGCCATAGAATTCTTGTTCGTTCGCTTGGTCTAAACCCACCCTTAGCAGCGGGCCTCGTATGATTGCGTTTATTGCGTGACAAAATGTGGATAAAGCATCACTCTCGTATTTATACACGTGCCAAAAAGTGACGGATGTTTTATCCACATTCTACGCGACGTCATCGCAAATCGCAAGTCATAAAGTGATTTTTTCTGAAACGGTTTTTATTTCAGGGTTTTTATAAAACAAACCTAACCTAACCTAACCTCATTTACCAGTTAGATATTTTAAAATCCTGAAAAAAAAACCGTTTCTGTAAAAAATAATTTATGACTTGCGATGATTATGAATAACAATACATTCCGACTACAAATTTTTATATGAAATAAAGCGCTCCCATTATGGATACCTACCTACTAGATGAAATTGTTGAAAAATAATAATTCGTGCATGCAACAGGAAGCGAGGGAAGTTTGTCTGGATCGTAGGAAGTGGAAGAACGTATAGAACCAAAGGCACTACATAATAAAAATTAAGAAGATTAAGAACTTCCACGAGTACTTTAAACGTAATGTAATAGTTAGGTACCTACATAAATATTTCACCGACGCCGCGATGCCGGGGCAAATATAAAAACCAGATAGGTACTTATGTTTGAAAATATTGACTCGCTTCACAATCCTCTTAAGTCGTTGTTCCTTAGTGACTAATTTTATACACAAGTTTAAATAAACCGTGAGTCGGACTCGCGCACGAAGGGTTCCGTACCATTATATCTTTAAAAAATCAGGTTTGTTGTACTTATTTTATTTTATTTTAAATATTTATTTTATTTTAATTTAATTATTTATTTTTAAAGTGAAGATACAACTAAATATTCTGTGAATATTTCAAGCGTCTACCTGTTGCCGTCATTAATATCGAATAAAAAAAGGCAAATAAATATTAATTTTATTCTATTTTTAGTATTTGCTGTTATAGCGGCAACAGATTCATCTTCTGTGAAAATTTCAACTGTTTAGCTATCACGCTTCATGAGATACAGTCTGGTGACGGACAGACGGACAGACAGATAGACGGACAGCGGAGTCTTAGTAATAGGGTCCCGTTTTTACCCTTTGGGTACGGAACCCTAAGAAGAAACGACTGAATTGTCTCTAAAATGTTTCTGGCGGTATGGTATTCAGGAGCAATTTATTTATTTATTTGTTAAAGGATTACCAACAGATCATAACAATACATGGGATCTTAGACCAGTGATATACAACGTGTTACAAAATACCCCGTAAAAAATCTAATAAATTATAAAAGCCAAAAATAATTTATTAGATTTATTAGAAATAGATTATTTAACAGACAGGTTAACCTACCAATTTAATAATTGTCAACTTAAATGGTTTTTCTGGTTTTCATCCACAAAGGTTCAATACTATGATGTCATTATGCTTAAGTACGGGCTTCAAAAAACGTCAAGACGTAAAAAAAATGTTGTCAATTTCAAATATTTAATACTCAATAGGTACATTTATTGCATTCCACATAAATCTTCCTTCTTATCGATACTCTACAAAAACCTTCTTATCGATACTCTACAATTGTTTCGTGTTTTTTCCAAAATGACGATGTTTTCTAACTCAGAATATTACGACTCCAAAACTCGACTTGTAATATCTATCTAATCGAATTCTGTACATTTTGTTAGTATGTCTCTTGATCGTTTCACGAATTAGGTAAAAATGTATATAAACATTCTGCGTAGTTTACTCTTTAATTTTACTGAAATAGGGTTGGCACATCAATGACAAAAAATAATTTTTTTTTTTGCCGGTAAGTCATACGGTGATAGTACGCTTCTCAAATATTGTAAATGCACTTGTTATAAGGCACCATTTAACCCCCTTTCGGCTTTACGGGTATTTTTGTAACACCTTGTATAGGTGCTTATTTAATTTTTGCTTCTAGGGACCCTCCTTATTACGATGCCGGGCATCCCGTCATTCTGGCGATCAAAGAACACGACATCGACGAGCCTGCGCACAGGGACGATAACAGGTCGATCGCTGACGAGTTGGCGAAGAAAGTGCGGGTGCTATGTTGGGTGATGACGCAACCAAAGGACCACGTGAACAAGGCGCAGCAAGTCAAGGCCACGTGGGGGAAACGGTGCACTAAGCTGCTCTTTATGAGCTCTGAGGAAGGTGTTTATAATGGCCGGACGACGGATGCAAATTACGTCAAAATAATGTCAAACGATATCCGTAATATGGATATGACTACAATTGATTTTAAAAAAAGACAACGTCACTGCAAAAAAATGTTATAGAATTTTATTATAATCATTTTATTTCTTTATTACGTATTTTCAGTACATTCCTTTTATAGTTCACTATCTGCTTATATAGGGAAAATGACCTCTCCACGTCTACAGACGTAAGGGTGATACTTCAGTACTTTCTTAATATACAAAATATATTTTCTGAACTGAAAACTGCATATATTTTCACACATAAATAGTACTCGAAATTTAATATAAGTCTTATCCATCTTGTGATTTCGTCACCATATTGCATCCGTTGTCCGCCCTTATTATTTATTGATGCTTACTAAGATCTTATGCAAAGGCGGTGTTCAACTTTTAACCTTTTCAACGCCATTGCCTGACCGCTGGTTCAACGCTAAGAACGGATATTTTTGTCATAATTGCCAGCGCAAATAGCCCTGAAGTCTGTTCCTCTTTATTCGGTCACTCTTATAATCAAATCAATTTACCATTATAACTCCATATTCGCGTAATTTTGAAGGTTGAGCATAGTCATATTATTTATTTGTACACTTAATCATTGTCTTCATGATTATTTTGAGGTAGTAATCTCTATTTAACCTTGTAGTTTTTGATGAATTTTTTTGGTAAATTACGATGACACAAGCAAAAGATATGCTGATATTTGTGCTGAAACTAGAATACCTAGATCCAGAG
This sequence comes from Acleris cristana, assembly GCA_948252455.1. Lineage (NCBI taxonomy): Eukaryota > Metazoa > Arthropoda > Insecta > Lepidoptera > Tortricidae > Acleris > Acleris cristana. The sequence goes on along the minus strand of OX411782.1, from coordinate 5,871,651 downwards.
ATATTATCCGGACTACTGTCAAAGTATCTTCACGAATGGCGTCTGTATATAAAATTGGTGGCTAGTAACTAAATGATATTTTCTCAAGTGGCCGCGGCAAGTGGTTATTGACGATTTACCCTACATGTTTAACGCATTCATTGCCAGGGGGCGTGGCCTAGGAACAAACTTGTATGACACTGAACGCATATATGCGTCGGTGGCAGTGAATGCGTTAACACGACTACCAAATTGTATGGTAATGTTTTATGTATGTATTTTTGGTTCTTAGTTCCCTAGTAAAGGCTGAACAGATGGCCTGGTCGCAGGTGTCACTGGGTTCTTTATTTTTTTTTATATCAAATTGGCGAAATAAAATATATAGACATTAAACTAACATCATTTTGATGACATTATTCAAACACCAGTTTGGTTTTTAAAGCTTGCTTTTTGTTACATTTGTTGGGCCGTAAACATCCCTTTCAACCGCTCAAACCGAAAGTCAAGTCAAGTTTAGTATTGTGATTTTTCTTCTTATTCTGAAAGACGCAGATCTGCCCTCAATCAAACTACCTCTTGAAACGGAAAGACGTAATCGACTTTGGGCTAAAACAAAAGAAGCCTTCAAATACGTGTACGAGCACCATTGGGAAGATGGGGATTGGTTTCTCAAGGCTGATGACGACACGTGAGTTTTGTGATGTCTAACTTTAATTGGAAACTTGTACCTAATAGTTGTCATGTGTTTAATATTTTTCCTTATTTTCAGATATGTTGTTTTAGAGAATTTGCGGTACCTCTTATCTGGACACAATACTTCCGAGCCAATGTATTTCGGGTGCCGGTTAAATTCTAAAACTAATCAGGTATTTGTGTCACTAAAGTCATTTAGGGCAGATGCGGTTACTGGGGTTTGTCGCATTTTCACCATAGATGCACTTGCCCTTACGGCGGTCTGCCAACACTTCGCTTTCTAGTACGGAGTCAACACTCTAAAACTTTTCCGCCACAACGGCTATCGGTTCTACAAGCAATGGGATCCATAGTGGAACCTAACCTAACCTTACTATTATTTTTGTTTAGTAGTAGAAAGACTAGGTCGCGAAATTTCAGAGAGAATCTCTAAAATGTCTGAGTTGCAAAATGATCGTCTTAGCAAAGTCGATGGAGCCCTGCACTGCGGGGTTCCTATTCTTGGGCATTTAGCCCTTCGGGCATTTGAAGTTACCTAAAACGAACCTAACCTACCTGGTAACGCAAATGAAGCGGTCATTTTGCAACTCAGACATTTTGAGATGTAGGCTAAAAGCGATCTATGGTCATTTTGCGAGTCGGTAATTTTGCGACCGAGTCATTCTTCTACTAGGTACCCCGTTATTTTTTACCCTATTGAATTAAATTGATCGATGCCACTATACACGAGTAATAAAATACTTGGGTCTCCAACTATTATACAAACTTAGACTCCTTACGTGGGTAGCTAAATTTACAAGGTGAACCGACGAGGAAGGTCAGAGGATTCCACTATGCGGGTAGCACGGGACTGATCCTTTAAGAAACTCTTTCTCCAGGAGTGGTAGTTTTTCGACAGATGATTTAGATGATAAGGTTGATAACGCTTGCTTGATTTCATCTAGAGCTTCATGAGTGGAGGAGCTGGCTATGTTCTGAGCAGAGAAGCGTTACATCGCCTGGCGAACATAGGTCTGCCGTCCCCACATCTCTGTGTGCTCAATGATACAGGAGCAGAAGACGCCATGATGGGTATGTTCAATCTTAACACAAGGACATGGTATTTTTTGGCGAATTCTCAGGCATGTTTAATATATTTAAATCTGTTGGATTTATCTGTTGATGACCGACATAGTCATCAGGAAGCATTGGGTCCCTTTTTCACCGGCGCGTTTTCTAACAGTATTCAATCTCAACCTCGATCCTGTATCTTGGTTTTACCAGCACGTGGAATGTGGACCACGTGGGAAAAAGCAGAAGCAGGTTGATAATAAACCGAATAGGTCACAAAGTTTAGGTTTTCAAGGTCACGTTAGGACAAGTTAGTCCAGTTGGTAGTGACCCTGCCTTCGAAGCTAGCGGTCCAGGGTTCAAATCCCAGGGCAGATATTTGTGTGATAAGGACTAATTTGTCCCTGAGTCTTGGACGTATTTAAGTGTATTTCTCTATATAAGTAAGGTTTATCGTTGTCTAACACCCATAGTACAAGCCTAGAGCTTAGTTTGAGACTAGCTCAATTGTCCCCTAATATTTATTATTTATTTAAGGTATTTGTCTGGAGAACCTCGGAGTGAGAGCGATGGACACTCGGGACGAGTTAGGGCGAGGTCGCTTCTTCCCAAATTTACCTCGGCATCATCTGTTCTTGGCGAAAGAGGATTCCTGGTTTGAAAGATTAGCTTACTACCCTAGTGACGAGGTAAGAGACATTTGAAAATGGGACCTATTAAGGTCAACCGGGGCAAATGCGTCTTTTAAAAGATTTAAAGGAATGCTACACTTTAAAACTATTGTGCCCTTGAATAAGTACTAGTTTTAGGACCTAATTACTACAAAAAGGTTTCAAAATACATAGTGGTAAAGCCGAAAAATTTAATCAAAAGACGCATTTACCCGATAGAGGCATTTGCCCCAGTTGACCTTATAGTGTTTTCAAATTAAGTACTTAGTGTGCTGTGGTGGGACTTTTTAGATAAGATTAGTTTAGATAAGATAAGATTTCTGTAATCTCGGCATAAGATAATATACCCGGTACTGCTAATAACACTTTCAGACCTTTTATTGTATTTTCAACGTTTTAAAAGCTCCTATTTACTTGACAGTAATGGTGGCCGAGTTAAAACAATACCATAAGAGGTCCAAGACGATACGGTTTTTACCGCCTAGAATATTATAGAGGCCCTGCAATACTAACGGGAGTTAACTATATCATTTTGAGTTAGCCGATATATAATATTATAGAACTGGTTTATTTGGCATCAGACAATTTGGCGCTCTAATTTTATTTATTGACAGTGTGTAAGTAAGACCCATTCTGCCCTCCTAAGAAAATAAGCAATATCCCAAATTCAAGAAACAAAGCAGTTTTAACTCTCCTATGTTAGTAATAAGGTTGATATTGGTACAGAAGTTTTATCTCAGATACTGCCTTTTGGCTTAGGAGGGCAGCATTCCTATATTTCATTGTGCGATGATGGACCTAGAAGGGTTAATATGATATCGTCCGGTTTATTCGTATCGTTTTCCTCAAAAATTTATCTGTTCATATACATTTTTAAAGATTTAACTCATGAATGTTAATATTTTCAGGGTCTCCATTGCTGTTCAGATTATGCGATTTCTTTTCACTACGTTTCGCCTCTACAAATGTATATCTTTGAGTACCTTATCTATCATCTAAAGGCATACAGGAATACGACGGTGTTACCAAAACAAGCGGATATTATCCTAACGACTACTGAACTACTGTAGTTATAAAATGTCCAATCTGACAGCTGTCAATGCTGAACAAAATAGGTATAAACTCAAACTAGACCTTCATAAATGTTCTGAAAAATATCGTTATATATTTATATTTTTTCATAACGCTATGCTACATCGCAATGAAATCAAAATCGTAACAAAAGCGGAAAAACGTTATAGGTAATAACGTTATGAATAGCAGGCTGACCGCCGGTTTATGTTTTTAAAGCCCTAAGTGAAACAATCGTGCAGTTGGTGATTTTTATGATGTACATTAGATGGGCGGCAATGAAGGCTATCGCGATATTTTAAAAACTGGTGAAGTTAAGTGCAGTATTAAGGCAGTAATACAGGTGACGTATAAAGATGCGAACCCACCGCTGCGTAAAATACGGTATCATTGCGTAAACAAAAGACGGGGTTATAGTAACAACATGGCGCCGTTTTTGACGCACCGTACTATACGCACCTTAACGTTATTATATCGTTATTATGTATCGATATGGAGTTCTTATCGGTAATGATGAATCAGAGTTTTAATAATAACGTTATAACGTGTGAATTATGATATAATTATAAAATGATCGTAAAATAGCGCTATTTGAAGATCTGTCACAAATATATAATTATCTTATACTGCGTTGATTGCTGTCAGCCCTTCTCTGAAAATCGAAGTTCGAAGTTACGTTAGCTCCATCTCTGTCACTTGTCATTCGAGACTAAATCGGGAGAGGGATGGAGCTAACGTTACTTCGAGATTCGATTTTCAAAGTAAGGCCTCATCCACGTGGGAGTATGTAGTCGTTAGTTTAATTGCCACTTATTTTATTGCTATTTAGTTAAGACCAAGGTTTTCACCTTTTGCCCTTTTGCCTTTTGAGGCGGTAGGTATCTTAGGTACTAAAGTGTATAAATATTTATGAACTCGACTGTACTTGGGCTAATTGCATTGGGAATTTGTTGCACACCAATAACGATTGCGGTAACGTGGGCAAAAGGTTAAAATGGTTTATCTGGTTAATAGTAGGAAATGTAACATGTCTGATGATGCGCACAGTGAGCACTGTTAAATAGTAAATGTTTTGCTTATAATTATAGCTATTAAGGTAATCCTAAAATAAATGTATTAGAATACAATATGACTGCATTATTCATTACAAAGATTTACTGTCATTAGGTACAAATGGAAAATCGTCCTCGTGAAATAACCATTTTGAAAATGGGTCAAAAGTAATAGTATCCAAAGTGAATTTAGTCAAAATGTAATTGTGCTGAAAAGTATTTATAACCAAATTTATTTTCGTTGTAAATTAATTAAGTCCCAATGGAATTTTGTCCATTATAAATTATGAACAAAATGAAATACGCACAAGTGAATGTAGTGTAATATGAATTAAGACCATATAAATATAATATAAATTGTACGAATTTCGGGTAGGACGTATTGACAATTGGTCATATTTCTGAGTGTACGTAAATACAAATACACATTTTTTTTCGACCAATAGCATAATGGACAATTTTATCATGGGACATGATTCCATTTTAGTCGTTATACAGGATGGACAATTTTCCTTTTTGTTGGATTTCAAATGGTCATTTTTCTGAACTGACGTATAATTTCAAATGGACGATTTTCCATTTGAACCTAATGACAGTAAATCATTACAAATTAGAAGTTTGCCCCACCATCTAACTATAGTACCCGGCCGATAAGAAGTCAATCCTGACATATTGCACAACCATGGAGTTTCTGAATATGGATAATATTGACAGCAGAAAAACAATGCTAAACTTATTTGTTGCATGTGAAGGAACAGTAATAACTGCATTGTTTTACTGCTGTCAACATAATCAACATTTTAGAGACCGTTTGTGCAATGTGTCAGAATCGACTTCTTTTCGGCCGGGCACTATAGTAGAATTTACAATAAAATTTATATGCGGACAGTAGTTAGGAAACAATTTTTAAATTAAAGGCAAAGTTCGTTGCACACGATTTATTTCAACTTTAAGTCAAATATACAAGTAGTTACAAATATATATATTAATCTGAAATAAGACAAAGATGTCAACAACTTAGTGAAACATGTCACAACTTAATAAGTAATACAATGATAATAAGAATAAATGTATATGCTAAATACAAAGTTGAAAATTACTATGTTCGTTGTAATATATTTACTTATACCGCAAATAGCAACTTGGTGTCCGTATTACGTCACTCTAATGACAACACTATTCAATTCCTTACAAATCTGGCAAAACTTCAACTGACAAACTAGCTTGTCAAGCTTGGTTTAGTTAAGTGAATTTAACCAATGGAGCGCATTTCAAATACAAGACACTAATGATAACGAACACACAAGTGCCAATTTCAATCTCAGAGGTACCTATATGGATGAAGTTCAAAAACGTTATCCATAACAACTCAAGTAATTACATTTTCTATGGCATTTTCCGTTGTGACAAAAATTGCCATACAAATTGTAAGAATATTTTCCGTAGGTACTTAGCACAACGGAATTTGGTCGTTTGTATGGATAACTACATGTATAGTATCCGCAGCGAGCTAAGGACAAATCGTAATGTAAAAATTCATTACGACTTGTCCTTAGCGCGGTGCGAATACTTATAAAATACACTATCGTTTGCCAATAACTCTCTCCAAGTAGAAGTCATTTATCGCTATTCGATCGAGAACTAAAGTACAGTCAAGTGTAAAAATCATTAAATCAGCACTTAGGTGCAAAAATATGTACACCCTTATTGTCATAGTAATAAGGTCTGTGTGCATATTTTTGAGACTTTGGTGTGTATACATATTTGTGGCCTTGACCTGTGTCCATTTCTGGGCTATAAGCTATCTCTTTACCTTATTTCACATTGATCGGTTAAGGCGGTGTACCTATACGGAAAGACATATAAATAAAGAAGACGACATCTTTACTTTCTCACTCCGCATATATGTGTTTTTCGCTCAGGTTCACTTTGTCCATATTCCCATCTCGTCCACATTCTCATCTCGTCCACATTCCCATCTCGTCCACATACCCATTTCATCCACATTCCCATCTCGTCCACATTCCCATCTCGTCTACAATCCCATTTCGTTCACATTCCCAAAAACTAGTGAACAACCAAGTGATAGAATTGATATTGTAGAACACTAAGTTAGGTTGCAGACGAGTTAGGAATGAGGACGAGTTGGGAATGTGGACTAATCGGGAATGCGGACGAATTGGGAATGAGGACGAGTTGGGAATATGAACGAGATAGGAAGTGGACAACTTTGGATTGGTAGGTGGACGAGTTGGGAATGTAACCGAGATGAAAATGTGGACGAAATGGGAATATGGACAAGGTGAATCTGAGCGGTTTTTTTAAGGCCGATATTGATGGCACCAGTTTTGGTGCCAAACAACATTGGCCTGGATGAAGTGGATTGTTTTTTTTAAATGTTTTATTGTGTATTGTTTGTATTTGTGTTTTCGTGGGTTCCGTAGACTTCTGTGATCTGAATTGATGTATTTTAGGCTTTCAAAGACACAGTGTATGAAAAGATGAAAACAACCTTTCACAGGTAATCATTTCTCATGATAAACCGCCTTATATAAGGTACGCACTCAATGACAGAAGCTTTGTTTGCTAAAGGTGATACGTAATTTGCTCGGGTTATACTTTATTGCTATCTCAAAGGGTATACGCGAGCAGCTTATCTAGGTAATAATAAATACTCTGTCTACGGTTGAGGCGTTCAACCGAAAGGCAAACACACTTTCATTTTTATAATATTATATTAATATTATAAGGATATAAATTATAACCGAAAGCTGATGACATTACACATGTTATAGTTTGCTGCTCAAAGGGAACTATAAATATGAGTTGTATATACAGAAGCATGTTATAGGCGGCGACCTGACGTACCGGATTGACCGTAATATATATCACTGGTACAACAAAATAAATGCTAAGACAATTATATTTATAGCTATAATACAGAAAATTACCTAAACAAAAAACAAGTACTTAGTGTTTTAACTGTAGTATAATATGAGTTTACTGTAACCCCCTTACTAATAAACGTTGAGTAACGGTGGTATAGCTATACAATGATTTGTCCTTATCTGTCAAATTCAAATGTCACAATGACAGATAAGGACAAAACATTGTATAGCTATACCACTGTTACTGAACGTTTATTAGTAAGGGGGTATAAATGTAGCTTGGCCAGAGTACTAGTCTAGATTAGTTACTACCTACCTCCTTAGGCTCCTTGTACTAAAAATAGTACAGACTACGACCATTGAAATAAAGATGAAGTGCGAATAGATTCATATTCCATTGACAAATTTCGTTGTATGGTGGAGGAGGTTAGCCGCAGATTTTTAAATTTGGAAGTGTTAATCTGGAATTGCGCTGCGGCGCAAACATCGCACGCACACGCTACATAACGTAAGCCACATGAATAGATCAATCGACAGCAGAAACATTTTCAAAAGGTGTTCTGAAAAAAGTTATGCTTGTCTCAAACACATACTATTTTTTTTTTGTTCATTATTTACTGAGAAAATAAATTTCTGCTAATGGCTAAAGAGCTTAAACGCCACATGGTATTTTCTGCGTCACAGCTAGTGCAACGTAACGCGGTTACAAACAAAATGACGTCATTCCGACCACTACTCCAAAGCGAGCGTAGCAAACACTGATACTATTCAATTATTTTTTCAGTATTTTTTTAAAAGTATGCTTTTGAGATTAAGTTATAAAAGCATGATCTTTACCAGAACCTTTAAAAAAAAACCACTATCAATTTATACACACGTGCATGTGTGCCGTTGTCGAAATTCGGCAATTATAATTATGCCGTTTGGCACCCTATGTCGTGGTTAGAAGTTTGTGCTTTATTGTTCTATACATTAAAATTCAAATCAAATTTTAATAATCAAACAATTCAGCCTTTAATGGGTTACCACCATGTGCAAACGCACCGGTAGTTACTTTATTTAGTCGCAACGTAATCGATTATTAAGTACGCTTTATTCTGCAATTAACAAAAACAACAATCTTTGTTAGTTAACCTATGTTACTATGAGTTGCAGTATGCCAAGACACAAATTAATTGCATAGTGGACAACTTATAGGCTTCTTTAATCAGTCATAATATCAAAATAAAAATATAAAAGCAATTTATTGATTTTTTAATGACTAACTTTTATGGAATCAAATGGAAGAATGTCAAAACTGGTGATAATGTTTATTGTGATGTTTGCGTAGGTGATGATGATGACTGATTGCCTACGGCCTTAGAAATTATAAATTTATGCTAAAACCCTAATCTGCTAAAAATAAACAATAAAGTTAGTTAATAAAACAATTTAAAACTGAATCTTAAGCAGTGTTAAATATATCGCAGCGCTATTTTATATAACCTTTTTCGATATACAGGGTGGAAAAATAAGTCGGGCCCTGGAGGGAAACTACCTTAAATCCTTAAGTTGGCTCATTTTGCTTAAGGGAGACATTCTTTTATTTTTGAAAAGAAACAAAACTGCATTCAAAGATTTTCTAAAATCGTTTGTCTCACCCAGGAATCGAACCAGCTAAAAATTCAAAAAATGAACACTCCCTATAATTACTGGTAGTTTTCACGATCTTTTTTATTTCTAAGAGCAAACGTTTATTAGAAAGATTTTACCCTGAACAATAACCCTATCGATTAGTAGAATAAAAAAGCCAGTTTTATTTTTTTTAATTTTTAGCTGGTTCGATTCCCGGGCGAGGCAAGCGAGTTTCAGAAAATCTTTGAATGCAGTTTTGTTTCTTTGTTAAAATAAAGGAATGTCTCTTTTAAGTAAAATGAGCCAACTTAAGGATTTAAGGTAGTTTCCCTTCAAGGCCCGACTTATTTTTCCACACTGTATAACCTTTATTAGCGTCTGCTTTCAAATATAATACTGCCAAGGATCCAGCTAAACTTAGAAACTAAAATTACACTATATTAACTTGTAAGGCAATACAAAACTAGAATGTACAAAAAAAATGGTTAACATAATTGTTCACTTACACGAACAAACTAAAATGGACTTACTCAGTACTTAATAAGAATCAGATCTGATTTGCTTTTGTCACTGGAAATAGCTTCTCTTCTTCCGTGATACTCTGAAATCATATTCTAAGTTAGACTTCATAAAATTAATAAGCAAAGCAAATAACACGATGAACAATGCAGGTAGCATCAAACTTGTACAGTCGCCTACAAAGAGACGTATAAATTTTAGAACCTGATAACAATATTAGGTCCTTACCTATGAAATTGGCGTTTTATATGAAGAATTTTATGAAAACGGTGGTTTTCATACATTTAATTTTCCGCATTATTTAGTAACGTCAAATGCAAACCAAACAAAATTCTGTCAGGAATATTGGACACTTCTAAGCTATATTATACATATCTTAATTACTTAAAAATAGTTAGCTTCATAAAACTCTGCGTTATTGAAACACTTGAACTCACAGCACATGAAAAGAGGAGAGTTCACACTTTAATTTTAAACACTAAGTAAGAAATTGAACCATATTATTTGTATCTAAAACCTTTGTAACATTACTGTATTAATGAAATTTAAAAATAATTTTGAAATTAAAATTGAAATGTATAAATTCCGTACGAAATAAAACACGTAAAAATAACGCCAATTTCATAGGTAAGGACCAAATATAATAAGGTGAAAAATAGATACATCATAACTTTGTAGTTTACTGTACATCTTAATTTAAGAACACGTGAATCCTATGGTTTCCTGTAGTTTAACTATTTATAAAATGAAAGTTTTGGGTATTTATAACAACTTATATAACTTTAACTTACCCGGTGTCTGCGGGAGAGAAGAAAAAGCCCCTAGGCCGGGGGGCGGCGAGGGGGGACGTCGCGTCGTTGGGGAATGCCCATTGCGCCCAGTAGTCCGAGGGCAGCTGGAGTAACAGCTGCATCACCTGGGCACAGACGCGTTTTATGTTAATTATTGTTTCATTTCGATGGTATGAATTTTCTAAATAGAAAAAACACGACGAACAGTCTTAAAAATCCAAGACGAATGACATGGCGCCGCACTGCTCCATGGAAAAACCGGTATGTAGGCTACAAAATGACTGGTTAGACCATTTTCTCAAAATCACTTATGTCGCAAAGCGTATTTTCCAATTTTACCGCACGCTAACGCGGAGCTCCTAATTCCGGGCGTTATAGCCCTTCGAGCCTGCTGTAAAATTAACATAACCTATAGTCTGTACTTTTAGGTATTTAAAAAAATGTAAACAAAAAATCCACGTGATATAGTTCGTCAGCCAATAGAAGTAGAGCACTGATACGTCAAAGTTCAATTAAACGGTTTTGATTGGCTGTTCAACAATGCCATGTGGTTAAGACTGTTTACATTTTTTTAAATACCTAAAAGTACAGACTATAAAACTTCCTACAAGTCTTTTTTTTAAATGGGCAAATATGTGACTCTGATAAGGCTGCAATGTTATTAATGCGTGTGTAGTTTATGAATGAGGAAAAATGCGACGATTAGAAATCGAATTCAAATCGGAATATAATACCTAACTCTCAGTGCGCGCGTGCGACTCGCGCTTGGCCGGTTTTTTGTATGACTTACATTAACCATCTGTGCGGTGGCCGTGTACATTTCGGCTGCTTGCGTCATCATGCCGTAGCCTACGACGGTGGGCCCGAAGATCTTCGCCAGGTTGTCTATGCCCATCTCGCAGTCAGGGCTCTCTGCTACTCTGGAAAATCATTACACTTTATTAAATAAAAATATTGTTGTGTCTTGGAAGCGCAATAGCAACTCTATTCGTATTGTAAATGATTTCTTAGAGATTCGAAGTTCGAAGGGGTTAGGTTCGTAAGGATTAGATTGCAAAACGACTACCTATGTAAGCAAAACGTTGTTGATGCATAACGACCAACTAAACAAAACGCCTTTTTTGTACAATGTCTAGGTTGTAAGTAATGCCTAATTGGGTATAACGTCATGGTTTTAAAATGACAAAGTAGCATTAGATCCAAATTTTACATGGCCTTAGTTGTATCATGTCATGTCTCATTGTGCAAAGTGACTGGATAGTATAAGGTCTTCGTTTTAAATCGTCTAGGTAGCAAAACGTCGTGATTGCATAACGACTTAGATGAATTTCATGTAGGAACGGGTATATAAAGAGTTTCTTCACAAGCTATAGTTTGCGATATCCTTGTCATTCAACCATCTAGTTGGTTTTGCCACTTAGACGTTATCAATTTTTGACGATGCCTACCTAGTCGTTTTACTATCAGTACGTTGCATACGTTGGCGTTTTACAACCGTGACATTTTGTTATTTGGGCGTTATACAAACAAAACGTTACAGGACTAAGTCAAATCTTCAACCAACGTATTCTACTATTAAGACGACATTTTGCAACCAAGATCTTATGAATCTAAGTCGTTTTGCATCCATAGTGGTTTTGCAATCTAGTCCTTACGAACCTAACCCGTTCGAAGCTATATCTATTTCTCTCGATTTAAGTAAGATTACAGAATAAGATGGTGGTAGCGATCCGGACGGACCGTGCACAAGGTCCTACCACGGCTAAAAACGTCCACACGGCGTCTCGATGTCATGACCAAAGCTTTAGTGCAATTAACAGCATATACGACGTAAACGCCAGCGGCCATCAGGTTAGACCAGTCCGTCCATAACTGTACTAACTTGTGCAGATGCAGCACTAAGAACGCCAGCGTGTCCCTGTTGGGCGGCGGCAGCTGGCTGACGGCCTGCACGACGGCCGCGGCGGCGTCGCCGGCGTCGCCCAGCCGCGCCGCCTCCATGAAGTCGGCCCACAGCGCCGTCGACACGAGCGGCTCGCGCAGGGAACGCAGGAAGTCCTTGATGCAGCCGCACAGCACGTGGATGTCTTCAGTCGACAGTTGGGGCGAGCCGCAGCCGCGGAGGAACCGCTCCTGTGAAGACAACGGATATTTAATGACCAGAGGCCGGAATTTTCGTAGCACTTTTGAGCTGTCATAGAGACTTCTCTCCTATCGACATCCGATATACATAATTTATATCGATAAAAACAGAATACAATATTTAAATTATGATTACGAGTAGAAGTAAACAACAGGCAGTCTTATCAGGAATGAGCGATCTCTTCGAGATAACCTTTGGGTACCAACTTTTTGGAAATTTTAAATAGGGATTAAAATTATAATATTTTATTGATTCTTAAAAATAATCTGTGGATTTCTTATGCCTTTTAAACATTTTTCGAAACAAATTGCAACAAGAATTGCTATCGATTGTTTTTATTGCAAATCTCCATTTTGTCATTGTAAACTACTCAAAAGTTATCCTGAAAGAGATCGCTCTTTAGCGATAAGACCGCCTGTTGTTTACCTCTACATTCAATCTTGATTAATATGTTGTGTTCTATAATGTATCGATAAAATATGTATATCGGAAGTCGATGAAAGAGAAGTCCCTATGACAACTCGAAAGTGCTACGAAAATTCCGAGCTCTGTTAATGACGCTAAACGCGACCATAGTGGTTCAGCTAAGCCACGAGATGCAGCCAGTAACTGGGGCTACTGGTAGCCGAGTGTGCGGGTGTGCGCACGAGGCGAGCGACAAAACGCCGCCACTAGTAGCGAGCGCGGACTTCAAACGCGCAGTATGCGCCGATGTTATACAATTGTATGAAAAACGCGTCCGCAACGTAACAACCGTAGATAACCCAGAATTTATTATATATAAAACTTCTGCATAATCGTTTTATTGATAAAAGCCGCATAAAAATCCGTTGTGTGGTTTGAAAGATCTAAGCGTGCATACAGAGGGAGAGACGGCCCGAAGAGACTTTGTTTTGTACTATTTACAAGATACTCAAATTTTATACTTCTAAATCCGCAGGTAAAACAGTAAAACTCGCGACGCTAAGGCAAATCGGGGCAAATCCGTTCCGCCCCTACCAGGGAACAAAGAACCATACATACATAAGTACATTCGTACATACAAATAGGTCAAAAAACCGGGCAAGAGCGTGTCGACTTGATGAATTTTTGTAATTTTCCCTTATGTCCATGTCACGAAACATCATTGGTATCTTACATAATTAGAATCATTACGAATCAGCGAAGTTTTTAAACATATTTGCCCGTTTTTTTTAGTATATTTTTCAAGTAATCACAAAAAAATTTTTTCTCCATACTATGAAATGAATGATTTTTCTTGACATGGACCTAAGGGAAAATTACAAAAATTCAGATTTAAATGATCAATATCTCCGAAACTAGCAAAAATCGCTGAATATACATAGGGATTAAATCGATTGCTTTTTAGCTGCTCTATCAGCCCTAGACAGGTTGACGTCGGTTTCTGGGACACCCTGTATATAAAAGGCAAACCTGACTTACTGACTTATATATCAACGCACAGCCGAAACTACTGTACCTAGAAACTTGAAATTTGGTACAGGGGTTCCTTTTGTGTTGTAAGTGAACACTAAGAAAGGATTTTCCGAAAATCTACCCCCAACGGGAAGAAATGGGGGGAGTAGCGGGAAACTTATTCTACGCGTACGAAGTCGCAGGCCTCCTCTAGTCAGTCTCATATTGATTAGCGAGTCAACTTTAATGGAATGTTATTGCTTTTTAAATATTTTCTGACTTATTGTTTGTACATACAAAATAAATTCAATCGGTTCTTTGGTTTGTGGAATCACCTTGCCCCCAGAATACCTAAAACACCAAACGAGCAAAGGCGCGAGAAACAGCTAGTGTTTACATAACCGAGGCAACCCTGGCGCACATTCCCACCCGCGACCAATAGGAGCGGTAGGCATCGATAGCGGTGGGAACGCCCTCCGTCCATACAACTGTATGTGTATCTGTTACGTAGTAACTTGTATATAATCTGTGGTACCATGTTAGAAGAGTTACACTATCCCAAAACCCATTTAGAAATAAAATAAGCCGATAGGGATAGTTTTTTTTTGTTCTGAGATTTAGCAATCAAATAAAAAAAAACAACTTTTTAACCGTCAAGAATCGAATCAGCACTTATCGGCTAAAATTATTGGAAATGACCGCCTCTTTGTCCCTGTCCGATTTGATCCACACTTACAAGACACCCTGTATATTCGTCGCGATGGCCGTATATTAGTGCTTTTGACTGTACATAAGACATTAATTAATGAAATGAGACATGGATCGATCTTCAAACTTAGAGGATTTAGAACTGGAGCACGCATTGATACAATTTCCTAAGCACAAAAGTCTGTCGCTTTTAGGGGGAGGTGAGGTAACACTACATACACAATACTCAACACAAATGCAAAATTCGCTGTCATTGCTACACACCTACACAACTAAGAAACAAAAACACTAGCTTAAAATTACGCACACATGCACATTTTTTTATTACCAACATGTGCTTACACAATTTTAAAATAAAGACGTGTGCGTTATCTTACCGATTATCACACTATTATTAGAAATGAGATGCATATCGACATTGTCGATATCGATTAATTTTTAAAGTTGTGATATAGATGGCAGCACATTACACGTTATTTAACTTGTCTATTGTGTATACGAGATTTAACAAATATGCGCCATCATAAGGTAAAAATACCACTTTGAGGAATAATACTAAATTCAGTTTTACCAGGATATAAGATAAAAAAAGATAAAACAAAAGACATTTATTAAGTAAGTGATCAGATCAGAGAGCCGAGTAGGTACTATAAATAGGTACTATAGTTTTATTCTACTACGATTACAAACAAATAGATTTGATTCTGAGATAAAAACGATGAAAAACTTACCTGGAAAAATCACGTACATTATCTCTACACTCTGCAGTAGCTTAGCAGTTTCACTTTTGCGCTACGAGCTTTAGGAAAAATATCCACTAAAAAGGCGGCGATACAATCTTATTATACTTTTTTCCAGTACCAAATCCTGTTTGGTCTGGCCATCTGGGGTAGTTGTGTGGATTTTGAGCGACTGATTATGTTGCAAAAGAAGTGTGTGCGTAAATTAAATGGGTAGCCGTGAGTCGTGCAGAGAATCCTCCAAAGAATTAGGTTTGCCTACTCTGTGCGCACTTTATATTTTAGAATTATGTAAACTCATTCGACCAAATCCGGATATATATCCCCTAAAAAACAATTTTAACAGTCAAATACTGTATACCCTATTTGCGCTTACGTTAGGGCCCCTTGTAGTAAAACTTCAGCGTTTCTGAGATGCCACAGGCATGTCGCTGTGAAGGTGTATAATGCGCTACTATTTGAAATTAAGTCCTTACCGAATACTACATTCCTGGTTTCCTTGAAAAGGTACCTTATTGAATTAAGGCCATATAGTTTAAGTGAATTTTATAATGCAGAATATTATAGTTGTAATTGAATACTTATTTCAATAAAAAAAAAAGTAAGTATAAGTTTAACATGCTACACCGAACTGGTAAAATTGTATTGAGTCTATTTTATATCAAAAAATTATACCATCTCATGTATATGTACATTTAAGGCATGTAAATAAATAAATAAATAAATAAAAGGTTCACCAAAACAAATCGGCCGTGAGTTCGACGAAGAGTTATGAACTGACGAGCTTTTGTTTGTTCTACGATCTCGTAGACATAAGGCTGAGTTACACTACCGGTCAAAAGTTAAAAAGTAAAGTTTTGCACAGGGTAAAAAGTGATCGCTGAACATACCTACATAAAGAAAAAACAGATTCAGACGATTTGAGAACCGCCTTCTTTTTTTGAAGTTGGTTAAAAAGTGTGTCAATAATATACATAATTTAATGAACATTTATTTCCTAATCTAAGCGAATAATAAGTTTCTATTGCAATTGTTAATTATATTTATTTAAATACTTTATTGTTATTATATTACACAAAAAAGTGTACGAAAGGTGGACTTAATGCTACAAGCATTTTTAACCTTTTTATAGGAGTATTTTATCGATATATACTAGTTTTAAATGTATCACGACTCTATAGTGCGAGTCTCGTGAGGAGTACGCATAGTTCAAGGCAACGCTGTAAATTTGCTCACCCCATCGAGTTATAGGAAAATACCACCTTCCACAAAAATAACCAGCGGACCATATATCTTTTCACTGCGAATTCCCCCCCCACCTCAGTTGAGCCCCGGAAGATCAAATTTTTTACCTAAAATTTGTAGGTGTTCTTTTCGTGGAAGGTGGTATTTTCCTATAACTCGATGGGGTAAGTAAATTTGCAGCGTTCTCCCGGACTATTAGACATGGTCAACAAACACAGACAAGACACTGTACGCAAACAGACATATTTAAATCAAGCGATTGATTATTGATTTTACGTTCACTCTTTTAAGGTTCAATATAGCATGAAGTTGTTGCGAGTCTCGCTAGGAGTACGCATTAATTCTAAAACGAATAGTATGCTGAACGTTTTAAAATCGATTAAAGAATCGAATAAAGAATAATGTTTGTTTCATGCGATGTAAATATACACAAAATGCTTAATTACAATCAAAATCAACAGTGAAAAGTACTTAAATGTGAAATATAATTCCATCTTTCTGCAAACTTGACGTATTTGATCGGTTTTTGCAATAAAACACGGCACAATAAGGCATTTTTCTGGAGGTCTTGACTCTTCCAAAACGACTTTGGTTATGTGAGTATCGAATAAAAACGGCCGGTTTTATTCACGCACAAGATCATTTGATCTCATACCTCGGCAGAGGGGAAAGTCTGCGTAAGGCGCCTCCTGTTCTAAATCCTCTAAGTCTTCAAAGACAAATGGAGTTCTTACCTGTAAATGATACTGGCAGACAAGTTTCTGTTCTTCTTTAAATTGAGATTATAAATATTCTGTGACTACACTGACTAACGTCATTCATCTGTGACTTCTGTCATTCACTGTCAACTCCAATAACACGCACGTAATAATACTAATTATTGAACAATTAGCTAAATTCTTTAACAGAGTCGACACCAGTCTATCATCCACACCAACATTATGAAAAATGAATCAAACTCAAAGCACGCAATGTATTCAAAACGAAAAAGCTACGAACAGAAAAAAATATTGCTTCGTAAATTACAAAAGGTTATGTGTTTTATGCTAACTGCGCTAATAATACCTGGGTTCTTTTTAATACAGATATTGACGGTTAATTTATGTTTATTAGAAATGGCCCTTTGGATTTACATGTTCGTCAACTTGTATGGGAATCAGATTTTAAGTATAATGACGGACACAAGAGTTGGATCGTATGAAGGAGAGGGCGAGTATTGTGCGAAATGTAAGCGACATAGACCTAATGGAAGTTGGCATTGCCGCACTTGCGATGCGTGCATCTTACGGCGCGACCACCACTGCACTTTCCTCTCCCACTGCGTCGGACTAAAAAACTACCGTTACTTCGTCTGTTTCCTAGGCCACAGCTCCCTTTTCATAAGCTACACCACAATATTCTACTGCTATAAACTGTTACATTGCAATTTCAGTGATTTTTATGCAGTGATAGATGCCGTGGTACCTTCTATCGCTTACGACAACGGTCTTCTTATCTTTAAAAAAGGGACAAATCCAGACTTTACACTGTACCTGTATGTTGTGTTTCTATTTTATGATATAGTTATTTTAGCAGCTACTGGTATTTTATTTTTCAAACATATACAGAACGTTTTTAATGGCGTGACTGCTTACGAGGCAGAGATAAACAAATATCCCCCTAAGAGGCATTGGAAAATTAACATAGCTCAGGCCTTTGGCACTAGATGGTATTGGGCATTGCTTTGGTGCATGGCGGATAGCCCCTTGCCCGCAGAAATGAATACTTGCTACAATTGATGTATCATATTTAATACTAAACGTATCTTTTGTTGTTATTTAAATTAAACGTATACACATTTAACAAATCTGTTTTCTTATTGCTTAGTAAGACTGTTAGCGGCTCTCAGATGTCGCAGGGCTCTGATCTCGGACCTTTTCTATGGCCACTGCCGCGCACTCCTCGCTTTCATTGGGCCTATAGCTGTCACAGGGCACTGACTTCGAGACTTGACGTTCTCTTTCGGCAGAGCCGTACTTGAAGCCCCAGCGGAGCACAGCTGGCACTAACCTGCTATATCAACGCTGCCGCGTAGGCTGGTGTCGGTCAGGAACTAAGAACTAAAAGGAGTGAATTCCCGTCACGGACCGAAAGGAACTAGTTCCTCATAAACGATCTTAATCGGTCTTCGGTCCTTTAGGTCAGCAGCAATTGTTGAACGTATGAGCGAAACAGAGCGAACGAGTAAAGAGCACACGGCATGGCACTCGATGTGAACGAGACAAATAGTACCTATTTCAAAGCGTGTCCTGCTCAGATCTCAATCTTTGCTCCTGAGCTAAAGGACCTAAAGGAACTAAAAGTCGAACTAGTTCCTTTGACCGATTGACCGAGATCGGAGCGCTCCCTTCACAGACCGAGCGGGCACAACTCTACTGCCGCGGCAGTTATCTACTGGCCTCAGCGCTTACAGCTGTTACACTGACCTCGAAACTTGACGTTCTTTTTCGGCACTTCTGCGACAGAGCCGCACTTTAGGACCCAGCAAAGCACAGCTGTTACAGTGGGGTCTATATCGGAATCCATAATGGTTTTTTCGCATAATGTATCATATGGCATAAAATCGTTTGACCTAAAATTGGTTTTTACAATAGAAATGGTTTTATTTTAATTATTTTGATAAACTAACCTAACCTAACCTAACCTAGTCTACACAATAAACTTTTATTAAATTCAGCAATGTTATAGTTATGCGAAAAAAAAAATGCGATTATCATTATGCCATACGAATGAGTCCCTTTACAAGGCACTGACCTTGACCGTTAACGTCTTCTATCGGCGATGCCGCGGCAGTCATACTCCACAAACACACCTACAGCTGTCCCAGGGCACTGACCTTAAGCCGCTTGACGTCCTTCTCAACGGCGCTGATGCGGTAGAGCCCGCGCTCGCCCAGGCCTCGCTTCTCGACCTCGTTGATACAGTGCACCAGCAAAGCTGGCACCATCGGCGGCGTGCTCGGCGCGAAGTCCGATATGCCGCCCTCCTGAAGACAAATATTTAATTGGTAAAATTGGGAACTATTAACTTCAGTTCGGCCGAACCTCTGATTACGAGTGGCATACAGAGGGCTTATTGTCTAACACACTCGCAATCACGATCGTTTTAATTTTGAAAATCGAAGGTTTGTCTGCATACAAAGTGAAAACAATTGCTCTACTTTGAAGCCGGTTGCGATTGCGAGTGCGCTAGACAATAGCCCCTCTGGACTGGAGAAAGAAAGGCAAAATGTCTAACTGTGGACATATTCGACTCGTGATCGTAAGGTCCCGAGTTCAAACCCCGGAGTCACCATGTACCGATGAGTTTTCTAACTCAAGTATATTTCTCGATGTTTTTAAGGTGAAGGAAAAACATCGTGAGAAAACCTGCACATACGAACAGCTGAGTGTGTAAGGGGGTAATTGCACAAAAGATCATGGTGTATGTGTATCCGAAAGGGCCCATCTCTAACTGCCGCACTCACAGACGTCAATTATATTTAATGCTTGATTAAAGTTGCTGCTGTCCCTTTCTTTACTACAGAAATAGAATAAGACAACGCGTCATTTAACAAGCATTAAATTTAATTGACGTCTCTGAGTGCGGCAGTAAGATAAGATAAGATAAGATAAAGGTAGTGGGTACCTGCGAGTTGACGCGGCGCGCGTTGGCCCCGGGCGGCACGCACGGCAGCGGCAGCAGCGCGCGGCACTCCGGGTGCGCCTGGGCGCGACACGTCTCGCACTTGATGCCCACCTTCGCGAATTTTATACTGCGACAATATAAAGAAAGGTAACATCAGAAGCTAAACTTTTGGTGACAAGAGGTCTTTAGCTAAAGGCGGAGATAAAAATCACAGATCACGGAAAATGTCACAGACTATACATTACTATGGTGAGTCAGACGCAGTAATCTGATTAGGTAGAGTGAATTTACCTAAACTGCGCCTCTATTCAACACGGTAAAAACAATATCGTGTTTGTCCTGTTATCGCATTGTCAACGTTTTGATAGCTCTTATTTTCTTGCCAGTAATGACGGCTGACGTCATAACAATACCTTAACAGGTAAACTACGATATCGTTTATAACGCTTAGAATAGAGGCGCTGTACGCACGTCGATTCACGCGTGATTGTGATAGGATTTCCTTTTTTACTATTTCTGCTTCGTTTACATGTGAATGTAATTGTTTTAGGTATTCAGACTTTGCCTATTCTGTGACATTATGATAACATGTCAAGGGCAATAATGGTTTTATCCAGCGGAATAGAGGCCCTAATCGGTGGCCATACGAATCGTTGTTCGGTTTAGATAGATGTTTATGATCAGGGCCCGTAATTTTCATGCCGATGACATCAATTTGACGTCACGCTCCATATAGGGTGATCCCAAATAGTTTTATTGTAAATTATTAATCATTAGTTGTCAATCATTTTAATCATGTACAAATCACTTCAAAAGTAAGTACTCTATTTACACGTGGAATAAATAATACCTACTTGATACGTGAAACGTATTGATTTGTTTTTATACATACATTTTATTAAATTGTATTGTTAATATCACATTACAATAATTACGTAGAAAACAGAATTCCTCTCTAACGTAAAGCACGCCGTCCTTCCATTAATTCCCGTGCAAAGAAAATCTAAGTCATCTTCGCGTTCATACGAAATGCAATATTCATAAAAATCCTTTTACTTTGTAATCGTATTTTTGTTTGTTGTGTCACACATTTGGTTAATTATTATTATCTGCAGAAGTTTTTAAATGATTAATTATGACGAATTTAATCAGAATCATACTCTATGCAGCGTGACGTCATTTTTGCGTCAACGGCATGAAAATTACGGGCCCTGTTAATGATTTATGATCGTTGTTGGTGGGTGTACACCGTGTAGTGACTCACGTCTTGCCGCAGGGCCCGCAGGTCTCGCGCTTGTAGAAGTTCTTGGCGACGAAGTTGTGCTGGCGCGGGCGCGCGCGCGGCGAGCCGCCGTACGCCGCCGACACGGCCGACGGCGTGCGCGCCACGGCCCGCGGCGCCTCCGAGCACGACTCCGTGTCTGCAACCAAACAATTACTACATACATATCTCTCTCTCTTCTTCAGCCTATTGCCACCAAATGCAAGTAACACAGAGAGCTATGGAACGAGCTATTTTAGGAGTCTCGCTGCGCGATCGAATAAACAGCATAGTTATCCGGAGCAGAACAAAACTATTGGACATCGCCAAGACTTATAGCCTATCGCCTATATTCAAGGAAGTGGAAGTGGGCGGGTCACATATGCCGTAGACAGGATGGGAGATGGGGCAAAAAAGTCCTTGAATGGAGACCCCGTTCTGGACGCCGGAATGTGGGTAGGCAGGCAATGAGATGGACCGACGATCTGGTCAAAATAGCCGGTAGAAATTGGATAAGGTAGACCCAAGATCGAAGAGAATGGAGTGCAATGGAAGAGGCCTACACTCTACATAGTCTGTGTCAAATAAAATAATAATGCCAAAGATGTAAAAAAAATAGCACTGTTTGACACATAACCTCAAATATTCATCAAGCGTGTTTTTTTTTAACAAAATAAAGTGTAATTGATAGTTATTTAATCTTGACCTTAATGTGAAAGTAGAGATCAAGTGGATAAATCATTGCCAAGACCTCACTTGATCTTTAAATGCACGTGATTATCGAGTAATAATGGTAAATCGGTTCGTTTGGTTGTTTACATTTTTGCGAATTTCAATTGGCACAGACTACATACATACGTTCAGGCCTTCATTCCCAGAGTGGGGTAGGCAGAGCTACAGAATTATCAACAACTCTAAAAACTTGTTCATTCTGTAACCACATTTTGCACAATCAGGCTAAGATGTTGTATATTTATTAGTGACAGGTTGCAAGCCCATTGTCTAACAACGGGCTTGCTTCCTTACGTACCTTGTAGTACAAGCCTTTATTCCCTTAGTCGCCTCTTACGACTTCCGCGGGAAGACATGGAGTGGCACTATTATAAGCTAGCAACCACACGGCTATACTTATATTATAAAGAGAGTGCGAATTTTGTGAGTTAAGATCAAATCCATCCAACAGGTAATCTCCGGAACTATGGAACTTCTAACAAAAAATATTTCACCATTTGAAAGGTGCATACATTATTCCAAATCGACTTAGGCTATTTTTATTTTTTATAAATGTTGTATAGATAATGGTACGGAACCCTTCGTACGCGAGTCCGACTCGCACGTGGCCGGTTTTTTTCCAAGGTGATGCAGGGTCCCTAGCCGATGCGGGGCCCCTAGGCGGTTGCCTACACTGCCTAATGGATAATCCGGCCTGTAAATCAGCCACTAACGCCAAGTTCTGGTGGTACCTGTTGAACCTCACTCACCGGAGCGCGGCGGCGCGGAGGGCGTGTGCTCCTCCTTGACGCGCTTGGCGGACGCGCGCACCGACGGCTTCGACGCCGGCGCCGGCGCCTCGTCGCTGCTCTCCGATATCGGTTGCTGTAAATACATCATTGGAACATTTAATATTAAACCCAGTAATAGGGAATATTTCATTACTTTTTTTACAGCTTCAATAAAGCTGTTTTATGTAACAAACAGTTGAGAAAAATCATTTTTTGAATAGCCAAAAATAACCAAGATATAAGCGAAGAAAAAACTTCTCTTTCTAGCAAAACAGAATTCAACACGGGAGTTTATATCGCCGACGTGTTACTTGACGTCACAGTGCATATCGGATCTCTATTCGCTGTCTAATTAGCAGTTTAAAATGCTTGTATCATCCGTATTTTTTGGCAGATTTTAATTTTTATTTCTCTTTTGGTGATCTATTTTAAGGTATTTTCATATTTTGTTGAGAAATGTGATTTAAAAATTAATTACAGCGAGTGTATATGTTTTGAATTTTTAGCTGGTTCAATTTCCGGGTGAGACAAGAAAATTTGCAGTTGCAGTTTTGTTTCTTTTTAAAAATATTATAATGTTTCCTTTAAGTAAAATTATCTAACTTGAGGATTTAAAACAGTTCCCTTCCAGGGCCCATATTTTTTTTCCACCCTGTAGGTATTACTTACAGAGTTCTTATGTGCGTTACTTACAAAGTTCTTGGGCGGTTTCATGTCTACGTTGGCGGTGGCGCGCTCCAGCGTGAGAGTCGTGGTGGCCGTGGCTAGCAGCTTCCCGCCCTGCAGCTCCACCGTCTGGAGACACTCGGATATAGCGCTATGTTCTCCATTTACTTGATGACAAGGACAAAAGATAGACAAGAGGCCGCAACTAACGATAATCTTCTTAGGACTCAGTCACAATGGTATTTGTAAATAGAAAATGAACACATTGGTCTGTTTCAAAAACCAAGTCACAGGTAAACGATAAACAATAAGTCGCAAGAAGGGAAGCAAACGCGTCTGCACCGTATCCATGTAAGAGCCGACTGATTACCCGGGGGCCTAATATGGCTGTGTTTATCGCATGTTAAAGTGTGGATAAGGCATCCGTCACCTTCTGACACGTTAATAAGTGTGAGAGTGACGGATGCTATATCCACATTTGATACGCGATATAGGCGCAGCCATGCTAGACCCGCAGGACCTCTATTCCCGGCGGTTATAACGATATCGTCTTTGACCTGCTATGGTATTGTTTTGACCTCAGCCGCCATTACTGTCAAGTAAATAAGAGATATCAAAACGTTGACAATACGATAACTGATTAAAGACGATATGGTTTTTACCGCCTAGAATACCGGGCCTGCTCCATTGTGAGTGCGGCTTTAGCGGATTCTCATTAGCCAATCACGTGCATCTTCAGTTTTCCAGTACTAGGTCGTTAAAGTAAATGGAGTATAGAGATAAGTTGGTAGAGTGATGTTACGTATGGGTCCGTTAGTATAGCTTTATGAATGAAATACTTATTACATAGATAAATGTTTACATTACGAATACATTTTATAGCCTAAAGAACCATATAGACTAACCTTATTCATAAACGCCCAATAATAGTATGCTTAAAATATGTTTTGTCCTTATCTGTCATTGTGATATTACCATTTGACAGAAAGAGACAACGCATATCCTAATTAAAATAGGTTTATAATGTGTTAATGAACTAGAGGGTAATAGTTTGCCAGCCGATATTGGTTTGACAGATTTGTTTTAGAAATTACAACAGAAGAATATCAGTACTCTTAAGGTTTGATACATTTCTTCAAAGATTTTGAATGGTTAGGCCTGCTTGGTTTTGCAGGTAAACTGTTAGTCTATACTGCCCTTAACAAGTGTTTGACAAACATTCCGTTCGCGTAAAACCCACACATATGGCAAAAACACAATGTAGTTTTTAGTGTCTTATGTCAAACTCAACTAGTTTTTGACGCTGGCTCCCGAGGTAATCATCAGTACCTAGTTATAACTTTAATTTTTTCACTTTAAAATAAACCTGTACACCAAAAAAAGGTACAAAAATATACGATAACTCGAAAAGTTACTAAGGTGACTACACATATTCTTTCTATATACCCAACGGAAGACCAATGCTGGATTTAATGCCAGCATAAGGCTGCCTGTCCACTGGAGTAGAGCGGTGAGCGAGATAAAAATCCACCAATAGGAATACTTCATTTTCCTAGCATCTCCAGGCGCAGCTCTTCTATAGAGAATGTCAACCAGTTTAGATTTTTGGCTTATCGTATTCCTCATTAAAAACAAAAAAAATGTGTAAAAAAATCATTTCGATACGTCAAATAGTTTCCGAGATATTGAATTTTAAACTTCGTATGCGGCGCTCGAAACCCGGCGGCTAGCGCTCACGGATGATGACGTCATCGTTCAACTGCGGTACGCGCCCTTATATGAATGAGTGAGTTTACAGGGCTTCTATCTTTTTAACCGTAATAAATAGACAGTTGAAATTTTCACAGAATACGTCTTATTATAAACTCAATCGTTTAAAATTTTAAAATGAACAATAAATCAAATCCCAAGAG
Organism: Acleris cristana; assembly: GCA_948252455.1. Taxonomy (NCBI): domain Eukaryota; kingdom Metazoa; phylum Arthropoda; class Insecta; order Lepidoptera; family Tortricidae; genus Acleris; species Acleris cristana. Next base: position 5,846,063 of record OX411782.1, on the reverse strand, counting down.
GGGTCCCCGTACAAGAAACATGAAAAAAATCCATTTTTTTTTGCTTTTTTATATGGATTGTATTCCAATAATGGCTTCTTATTTTGAAGCGATTTTAAGCTTAAATTGTAGTCTAATTTTCATACTTTACGACTAAATAGAAATCTTAAGTAAAAGTGCTACAAATAGGTGACAAAACTGATTTTATCAACACGATGTTTTAAGCGGTCACCCATCCTGTTTTAGACTACGCTCGTAGTTGCTTAACTTTGGAAGTCGTAATATTTTTACGAATTCGTTTTGATGTTTCTATGATAGTTATGGTTATCTATTGTTTGTTTTACATACAGTTTAACTAAAGTAACTGTCTGTTGCTACCCGGCTTTTCTGTTTGTAATGTTTGTCGAATAAGTTGGTTAAATAAAATTAGAATAATATAATCAAGCACTTTTAATTTTGGGTTCACCGTATTCTACACAAAAATACCAAAACATTACTTAATGCAAAAAGTATGTTGACAGCTGAAGTGAAACTTCCCAGAAATTAAAAACCAAGCGCGAGACGCGAGGCGCGGGACGCGGCGGGCGGCAGAGCGCGGTAGGTACTATTCAACAATATTACGATTCACATTCACGCAGTTCGCTACGCGGTCTCGTACAGTCAAGGTCACCAATATGTATACACCACAAAGTCTCAAAAATATGTACACAGACCTTATTACTATGGTAATAAGGTCTATGTGTACATATTTTTGCAACTTTGTGTGGATATTTATTTTTAACCTTGACTGTACAAGTCGTACAGCGTGCCCGTAACAGGACAGCTTAAATATCGTGTAAGATTTTGTTGTTTGTTGTTTTACTACAGATTACCGTTTGGTCGTAAACTATAGGTAATAAACTATAGGTAAGTATGGAGTTTAGATTATTGTGTGACACCGAAATAAATAGCTCATACAAATACAACCCGTACTTCGGCTTCCAAAGTTAAGCAACTACTTACAAGCGTATTCTAAAACAGGATGGGTGGCCGCTTAAAACATAGTGTTGATAAAATCAGTTTTGTCACATATTTTTAGCAGTTTTACTTGAGATTGTTATTTAGTCGTAAACTATGAAAGTTCGACTGCAATTTAAGCTTAAAACGGCATCAAAATAATAAGCCATTATAAAAATATAATCCGTATAAAAATGCTAAAAAAAATGGTTATTTGTCATGTTTCTTGTATGGGGACCCCTCTTGGGATTTGACTTATTGATCATTTTGTAATTTTAAACAATAGAGTTTATAATAACACGTAAACTGTGAAAATTTCAACTGGTTACTTATTACGGTTCAAAAAATATAGCCCTGTAAACTTACTCAATCATACAAGGGCGCGTACCGCAGCGGAACCATGACGTCACTCCAGTAAGATGGCGCCCGCTCCCTTTAATATTATTGACCCAAATTTCAAACGTTTGTAGAATCAAAACTACTGGGTCTATTTGAATAAAATAAAAAGTAGTATGTTTGTTTATTTATAAACATTACTGTTACAAAGTTTCAAGCGATTTGGCGTACCTACTGACATTCTTCATTGGCGTGTTTTTTCCTCGCACACCGCTCCGCTGCTCCAGTAGACAGGCAGCCTAACGCCAGTGTCTATGTCGGTATTGTATTGCGTTTTGTCTGTTTGTCACGAATAATTGTTTTCTCTTTCATTTCTTTCTTTCTTTCCTTCATGCACTTACTGCCTATTCGCTTTAGTCAGCAGAATATGGTTTACCTTAGTAGCAGAGCTGGTGGAGGACCGGCGTTTCTTGGCAGGCGCGGTTTCCCGTGCTGCCCAGTTGCCCCGCTGCACCCACGAGCGGCGCGTCGACGCGATGGAGATGTCCAGGTCTTCCTCAGACCGAGAGTAAGACATCTCCGAGAGAAGAGTGCCTGTGGACCAAGTTATGCAACCACTGTATTTCACAAGTTTGGAAAAAACCGCTGTTCGAGGTAAATTGCCACTCGAGAATATGAACTCGTGAAACTTTACTCGTGAAGTTTAAAGCATGATTTCCACCAAACGGCTCGCATCGCATCGGATCGGAAAGGATACGGACGGATGCGGCGACAGCCGATCGCGTCTATTAAAATTATTATTGTCTATTTATGACGAAGCCGATCGCGCGTCGCAGCATACTTTCGGCTACGATCGCGTGTCGCGGAAGACGCCCGCGGTCAAGTTGCTGTGCGCGGCTTGGTAATATAGACTTTAAATACTGTGAACATGATTAAATATCGTTTAAAGACCATCAAATTCTTTCCGTTCCGATCCGTTGCGGACCGTTTGGTGGAAATAGTGCTTTACTTTTGTATTTGTATGTTTCTGACATCGGATCGATGGATCGGTTTGGATGCGGTTTATTAATTAAGGAATTTAGAATAGTTTAGGTATAAATGACGATGTCCTACACCGTAAATGTACTACGCATTATTTAGTCCTGGCATTTAATACCTGTTAAGCTTTTGATTGTAGCGGAAATCGGTTCTAGTTGCAAACTGATTTTTGACGCGATAAACCGAAGTGACTATTTAAGCATAGAACTAAATTAACTAAGGGCAGCAAGTTAATGCAACATTGCATTCGTAAAATAGGTAGTCCAATAAAATTACAAAATCTTTTGCCGTTTCTAAGTTTGAAGCAAATAAATCGTAAACAATATTAGGTATAAGGACAAAAGAACACAAAAATAACGTAATTACGTACCAATTTCGAATATAGGAATTGACTTTCTAATAATATAACAGATTTAGAGCACTATTATTGAAACTTTAGCAATAAGCAAACCTTTCGTAAGAAATGTAAGAATAGGACTGACGTGTTTAAACAAGTCGTAGGCTAAGGCCACACGAGAAGAGGCAAGTTTAATTTTTGGCGGGAATATCGAGGCAACCAGTGGCCCTACTTTGAAAATCCAAGTTCGACGTTAGCTCCATCCCTTTCTCTCGATTTAAACTCGAATGACGAGTGACAAAGATGGGCCGGCGCCACACCCTGTGGTTCGTCTCCGTTTTGCCCACCAGCTTGGAGGGTAATGTGTTTAATTACCCAACTGCGAAAGGATGTCATTAAAGACATTAATGTATGGGGCATGAATTTAGGTAAGCTCCAAACGTCAATAAAATAAAAAAAATGTACTAGATATCTAACAACTTTTTAAGGCATCAATCAATAAATTGCATGCTATCTCTACAACTCAAATTCCTCGTTATGTTGGGAGAATTTGAAAAGTATATCCTTTTACAGAGTACGTTGCTCGACACGCACTTGGCCGTTTTTAGGGTTCCGTACCTCAAAAGGAAAAAACGGAACCCTTATAGGATCACTTTGTTGTCCGTCTGTCCGTCTGTCTGTCTCTCAAGACCCTTTATCTCGGGAACGCGTCAAGGTATCGACCTGAAATTTAAACCATATACTCAAGTCTACAGTCCCTTGACGCTGTGAAAAAAACAACCTCCTAAGTTAACGTAAAAAAAAGATACGGCCGTTTATGCAGCTAAAAACGTATATTGCATCACTCTCAAGGGAATCAAAATTTATAGGGTATTTTCCGTTGACCTAGAACTATCAAATTTAGCAAGTAATACTGTCTCATACTACAAATATAGGGAAAAATTTGAAAACCCAAATTTTTTATTTAAATCACAAAAAAAACAGAGTCTTTATGCATGGAACGGCAGTTAACCGTGTCATGTGTGGAACCCTCGGTGGGTGAGTCCGACTTGCCTTGTCCAGTTTTATTTTATGGTGCCAAATATTTAACTGTAAATAACCATACTTATATCAGTCTGATTCGACCTGATACTGTAGCGAGCATGTTAACAGGGTCTGAACTTACCAGTGGAATTCATTTCTGGGACTCCAGTCAGCCTAGCATTGTGGTCCTGATGTGCAGTTCCATTGAGGAAAGCCAGCTTTTGAAGTGTTTCATCGTTCAGCTTAGCTCGATTGTCGTTGAACAGGAGATCTCGAGCCATGTCTAGAAGCTTACTCTGTAATAAACAATATAACATAATATATAGATATTATACTATGGAATGGGAAATTCATTTGAATGGCTAGTCTACAATTTACTCTTACTTTTAATAAAACACCGTAAAACAAAACACGGAACAAAACAATTTAATAAGAGCAAAAACAACATTTATTTAATCTTTATGGTATTGGTAGTTAGAATTTGACTATGTAATGTTAACCAAACTCAAAACATTGTCCAAGCTGTATTTTATCAAGTAATATTAATTCAAGATATTTAAATGCACAAGCATGAATAGGTCATATGTGGATACTTAATCCACTTTCATTAAATCCAATGTATCAAACAGAAAAAGTCAGTTTTTTTTTTTATCATGAATATAAGCATTAGCTAGCTATTAGAGGATAAAATTTAAACCAAGTTAATTTTTAGAGCTCTGGTCTGTCTGTCTGTCACCAGGCTGTATTTCATGAAACCTGATGGCTAGACAGTTGAAATTTTCACAGATGATTTATTACTGTAGCAGCTATAACAACAAATACTAAAAACAGAATAAAATAAATATTTAAGTTTTAGTTTAGTAGTTTTAGTAATATTTAAAAATCACTTTTACTCAATATTAAAACGGCAACAGGTAAAGACTTGAAATATTTACAGCATATTTAGTTGTATATTCACTTTAAAAATAAATAATTAAATTAAAATAAAATAAAATATTTAAGGGAAGGGAAAAAGGGAAAATAGATAATGGTATGAAACCCTTCATGTGCAAGTCTGACTCGCACTTGGCTGGTTTTTGTAAGATTGTCACCTATAATAAGATTAAATACCTAATTATTGGCATTCAAAAAACAGATAATTATTTGCACCTAGTACTTGAAAAATTGCTTGTATTATAATAGAATACCAACAATGGGGGCAGGGCCTTTACCAATTTGAAGGCCCTTAACTTTAGGACAGTCAATTGTTTTATGACTATAACAGAGGACTTATAAAGAAGTTGTTATAGGTTGATTGTGGACCCTGAGCAGAGTGACCAATGGAAAAGAAGGTAGGGTGGCAACAATAGGGTAGTTTCCCCTATTACCTGAAGCTTAAAAATATAAGTAACATACCAATTCACTGTACTTCTTCATAACAATATTCCTCTCTCTCTTCTCTCCATCCAGCAGTTTCCTCACATGTGCGAACTTGGCCTCCCACTTTGAAAGAGTCTTGAGCGCCTCATCCAGCTCAGTCTGCAGGCGAACCGATTCTGCTTCCGCTGATGCCCACTGGCCACGTACCCATTCCATCTGCTTGACGAATGCTAGGAAACCTGTACAGAGGAATTACTTTTAAAATAGGTTCTCAAAAGATGTTTTATCTTACTAATTTACTAGAATGAATACATTGTAAGAGGTAAGATTATGCTTCTATTAGCCTGTGTGCAATAATTTACTACAGAACACATGAAAAACCATATTTTTTTCATAGTGTGCATGTACATAATCTGTATTTAACACAACAAACACTTCTCAATGTCTCTTTAAATGTCCAAGGCAAGTGTCCTTGCCACAAATTGGAGACTAAAATCAAAGACATCCCAAGGGACATTTAACACTAGTAAATTATGATCTGTGATCAGTTTGAAAATTAAAATGAGACAAAAACTTGTCAAATTAAATTCCCAGAGAAAAGGCAGAGATTATTTCCAGTTTACCTAGTCTAAAAATCAATTAGGCAATTCTTTTGTATCCTTACTTACCTATATTGCCGACCATTATAAGATAGCAAGCACTCTAAAGAGGGTAGACAGAAACTTTAACTAATGCTGTCATAATAAACAGTGCCTTTACAGAATTTGTATTAGTTTAACGTAGTTTACGTAACTACGGGTCCAAAACATTAATAATTTACTTACATTGTTCCGAATATTCGTCGTTGAGGACGTTGTTCAAACGATTTATATCATCGAACTGTGCCACCATCGACAGAGGAAGTCTTTGCTCAACATCGGAATTTCCTGAACTCATTTTGATTTAAAATATAACTATACCAAACATTAAACAACACAGACTAAGAAAACCTTAATAATAAAACACATTTCACGAATAACTAATTACCACTTCTTGAAAAACAACACCCAGACGATTAAACAACCAAACCAACGAAACGAAACCTTGAAAATTAACGGCTTCGTTCAATCGTGCGTGGAGTTGGAGAGGGAAGGGAAGTTCAAAGCGCGTTCAAAATCCATGACATTTTAAAATAATAAAAAAAAAACTAAAATATTACCGAGTAGATTTGGTTCAAAACTAATAACTTTTTAATTTATATTTATTTAAAATATATAATTAAGTCTATTTTACGAGTAACTTAAAATTAACTAACTGATATAAATATAACTAATATTCACGAATGTATCTCTTACAAATGAATCATATGGTTTGAACGAATTGTGTTGCCAAGTCTTAGTGGAACATGTTTAATTAAGGGTGAATGAATAGTGTCCACCAAGTAGTATACTAAGAAATAAGACTACTATTTACTTGTGACTGCAATAAAGATGCATTTTGTGATGGAAACTCTTTGCACAATGATTTTACCGTGATATTTTTCAAAGATTTCTGCAACTTCAACGGCTGCATTGATTTCGATGATTTAAATATGTCATTCGAAATAAACATACACAATTTAATATCAAAAAAAGTATAAAATAATGACTATATATGATAACTCCCAAAAACTTTGTGGTTTGTAAATTTCTTTTGGGTATATTTCGATTTTTTTAAACACATTGTAAAGATGAAAAAAAAGGTGTTTTTACTAACTTGCATTGTTACCTACGGAATTTAATAACACGTTTCATTAATTAAAACTGCTTTAATGTAATAAGTAACTTCAATATTGAGGAAAAATTTAAAATTAGCTAGGTATATGCACGCGGGTGGGGTTGTAATAAAGCTCATGATTTGAAGTATCAGATTTCTTATCAATTATTTCACGTGATTTTACTTCTTGACTCCAAAAAGCTTGGGACCTTAGTCGTATTAGTATTGATTTTGACCTGTTCCTTTGTTTCGTTCTTTGTCAGCAGAGGCTCTACTTTGAAATCCGTAATTCGAACTTCGTATCGCCCCGTCACTTTCTTGCGAATTAGTGACGCGTCGAGAGCAAAATTGATAGCAATAGACGAAGTTCGAATTACGGATTTCAAAGTAGAGCCTCTGGTCCAGCTGCAGGAATGTCACTGTCACAGTTAGTTTTCTTAGCAACAGTTGAAGTAAAATCTTCACTGCGGATGTTGTTGAATTGTGTTTTGTAAAATTCACATAAAGTCAAATAGCGACACTAAAATACGTCGTATATCAAGCGCAGTTGAATACAAAATAACTGTAAACGATCGTTTGGTTTTGAATAACTGCCACATTTTCCATGATTAATTTGTTTTACCTATATTCCTTTTTTTACCGCCTTTGATAGTGACAATAATGTTCCGTACCCGTGTACCTTTTATACGCTTGAGTATAAAATCCTTGATTCCGTGAGATAACGCTTTACTTTGTCTGAATCATTGTCAATCAAATGTAAATATTATTTCAGAAGAGCCATTGAAGTCTTAGGATATGCCACAAAATAGATCAATACAAGTTTTAGGGTAACGAATAAGAGGACATGGCAACATTCTTCACCATTTTGACACTGACAGTTGTGTGTGACAGCCGGAAATATTCATTGGCTCGTTCGTTTGACACAAAACGCGATGACGTTCGGCTGAGAGCGGCGGTCCGGTCCTTTGGTCGTGTAGTCTAGCGAATACAGTGGGATAATAATTTCCGATTCTACCGGCGTCCAGCTCGCCACCGCGCGTCGCTATGGCGGACGAGGAGAATAACTGTGATGACGGTGACCTGAAATTGGGGCAGGCGTTCAAGCAGCGGGGCCGTAAGGGCGCGCTGAAAAAAAAGAATGTTTATTTCGTGAAGGATCACAAGTTCATGCCCAGGTTCTTCAAGCAGCCGACGTTTTGTTCGCACTGCAAGGATTTTATATGGTAAGTTTAATTTATAGGCTGATTGACAATTTCTATAGTCAGACGGTAATCTGCACGCAAATTAAAAATACACTTTGTTTGTTTACAATGTGGAGGCGCTTGGCAGTGATTTTGGGGTTTCTATACATTGCAATAATAGACGGTGTGACCATTCTAATTGTTACATTTACTAACTTGAGTTATATTGGATTATTTTATTGCTTCCTGCTTATTATTATACCTAAACTACCTAATGAGATATAAAATGGTTTGCAATGGTAAAGTTTTCCTGTTGTTATTCAAATTTGGCTATCAAGGTTTTGTTTATCATTTTATCTTGTTAGACAAATGTATGACGGTAAAGAAAACCATTTAACTATTATTTATAAAAGTAAAATCTTGCATGATATATGTATATTGATCAAAATGTGAGATTGAGGTCTGGTATGTCTTCATTTTCCCCGTTATAGCATTGCAAAAGTATTTTACCTGTTTTGGCAATATTTCCTGTTGGGCTAAAATACTAATTAAACTGATGTCAGAGTTGAACAACTAGTAATTTATTACTTAATAAGATCTCGTAACCTTTTTTGTATGATATGGATGTAAGCAAAAAGTTCTTGCCGTTGGCAGAACTTCCTGGGTTTTTTGTTAATTGTGCTGTCTTATTTTTTGTTCATGAAATTAAATTCGGCAATTAATATATATTAAATCTAGTTCTAACCAACTACTAGATAGTTACTAGGTAGTAAATAATTTGTTTGTGTTTAGTATATGCTCCGGCACTGACTCTTTTGAGATGTTATTATTTTTATCAATTTAACGAGATCAAGGCAACAACTCATCATTTTTTCAGTAACTACACAATGGTGCCTATTCTTTTGTTAAGTAGGTATAATATTTCATTATAACATTGGCATGTTTTTTTTTAAATCAATGTCTACTCGCATCTAGATGTTTTCTATTCCAGACTGTAAAAAGACCGTTTCAGATCAAGAATTATTTCTGACTCCTGCAGTGAATAATAACTAGTGAATATAGAATACATTATATTATTTATTTCACTTCTGAATGTACAGAATTCAAGGATAGAGAGCAGTGAGAAGGAATATGATTCTTATTGTAAATTATGTAAGCTATGTTATTGGATGAGGTTTGTTTACTGAGCATTGTAGGTATTGAGGGAGTGAACAGATATTTATTTAAAAATGCAATTGTCACATGCAGCTTATTGTCTATGCCAATAGAAAAACATGACTATTGTCAATTACCTCACTAAAAGGAATACAAACAATCTGTGCATTCAAGCAAGTAGGAAATAAGTAAATTGTTTACACTAACTATGTTAAAGAAAATAGACGTTTGGACTTAACGCATGCTCCGCGCCCATTGTTTATCTGACTTTCGCCAACTGCCTCATCTTTTGTTTTATAAGAAACACGGATGCTGTAAGCACGCACATATGAGTTCAAGGCACTAGGTGTAGGCACGTGTGGAAAACTCTTATATGCGTTGCCGGCGGTAAATGCGTTAAAAATTACAATTATATGGTAAAACACCCAATTATTCAGTATTGAAATAAACTCTATCATGCTAATAATCAGTAGGGTCCCAGCAAATAGGTCTGAGTTCCTTGTTAACTAACTTTCACACGCGGCTCCGTCTTATAATAAAAGCTGAGGCGTTCTATTATGTTGGAGTTCCCTAAATTCAATTTCTAAGTTATTCTTTTGATAGGTTAATAAAAAAAACTAATTACTTATTCGTGATCAAACTTGGGCTTAACTTGACCCACGTTTCGGCAAAAACACTGTTTTTATCCAACGATTAAATTCACCTATGATTCTTCGGCGAAGACGTGCACTGCCGCTTATTTTGCGTTGCACGATTACGTTAACGTAATATAGTCGACCTTAGAAGCAGCTGAACACTAGTGCTTTGTCACTTAACCTACCATTACAACTGACGCGTGAGCGAGATGAAAATAAATAATTACCTATCGCAGCAATTAAGTCTTAAAAACAATGAATCGACTCGCATGAATGCTGATGAAATCTACACTAATTAGGTATTATAAAGACGTAAAGTTGTTTGTTGGTTTGTTTGTATGTTGGGGGTAATGTATAGAACTACTGAAAAATTCATACACTAATATAAAACTCTATTATCCCTAATATATTTGGACGACGAAGCGTTTAGCCTAGTTGGTAGTGACCCTGCCTACGAAGCTAGCGGTCCCGGGTTCGATTCCCGGTATAGGCAAATATTTGTGTGATGAGCGCAAGAATTTGATACTCGGGCTTGGACGTTTTCTATGTATTTATCTATGTATTTCTCTACACAAGTATGTTTATCGTTGTCTAGTACCCGTAGTAGAAGCCTAGGCATTAGTTTGCGACTAGGTTGATTTGAGTGAGATTCAAATCAGTCAGTGTCAGTTCATGACTGACTGCAAAACCTAGGATGACGGTTGATGGGCAGGTTATGCAATAGGTATGTCGATGAGTCAGATAGTCTCCTTTACAAACCGGCAAGATAAAGAGATCGACCGACGGATCGAAAATGCCTGGAGGAGCGTTTGGTACACGAAGGAGCTAATAAAGGGTACCCTAATCACATTAAAGCGCAAACTCATTGACATGTGCATTTTGCCTATCCTAAACTACGGTGCTTAAATGTGGTAATAAACAAAAAAAAACTTCCTAGTCCTCGGCCAGGGCCTCTCTATAATCGTATGTTATTAATCAACGTTACGATAGCTCTTAGGTATTTACTTGACAGTAATGCCGGCCGAGTTAAAAAAAATACGATAACGGAGGGCTTTTTGTCTAACGCACTCGCAAACGCAATCGTTTTCATTTTGAAAATCGAAGGCTTGTCTGCATACAAAATGAAAACAATTGCTCCACTTTGAAGCCGGTTGCGATTGCGAGTGCATTAGACAATAGCCCCTCAGGTCACAGGCAATATAGTTTTACCCAGTAGAATAGAGACCCTGGAAAAGAAGTCGGCGTTTAACATAAAAGCCTATATGTAGTTGGACTGATCTAGGATGATTTGAAAAGGCGTTTTTTACAATTATTTTTGACCCTCGATGCAAAAAGATGAGTGTTGTAAGTTCGACCGCTATGTGTGTGTTCGTCATCCGATATGAATGCGGTTTTAAAATTTGAACGCTGGTTTTTTAGCGGTGGTTTTTAGCTAGATTTCATGAAAATCGGTTGGACCGTTTAGGAGATATTAGCTTCGAAATAACGGGTCACCATTATGGGGTTTTTTTTATCTACCTAGTTAGTTATTGACACAATTAAGTGAGTCATAATGCCATACCATTGATGATTATGGGCGCTGAATATGTTACCCGTTTAAAAGGTTAGATGGTTCTCTTAATGACAACAGTGCGAAGGTTAGTAACGCTTATTGTTAATGTGTACCTGATGCACAATACAACTGCGGCACTCGTTAACCAGGTCGCGCAGTAAGCATAAAAAATGCACAGTTGACACCGTGCAAATAGAGTACTAAAATATTTAAAGAAACAATACTTCTAGCCTTAGAATAATAATAGAATTTTAGCTCATACAGCCGACGCGACAATCTTGAAGCCACAAATGGAGGCATGTAGGCGTAATTCTTCGTACGATACGCACACTAGTGCACGAATAATGTTCCACTGAGCGGACCAAGTTTGGTCTGGTTTGAGTGGCGCGACATTGGTGCGTGGACAAGGTCTCTATGTGTTTTTATTCTAAGCTACTGCCTAGCTGGTTCAAATATGAACAGGGCCGAGATTCTAGGTGGTAAAAACCATATCGTCTTTGACCTGTGACCGTCAAGTAAATAAGAGAGCTATCAAGACATTGACAATACCATCATAACGTCAAACACGATATGGTTTTTACCGCCGAGAATCCCGGCCCTGAAGCCTTTAGTTAACGTCTTTATTGGTTAAGTTTTTTTTTAACAGTCTTGCTCTAGATTAAATTATTATGAGGTTACACACTTTACAACGTCTATTTTGAATTTAGAGTCTCGTTGGTAATGACCGAGTTACAGTTACAAGCAAAACATTCGCTTTGTCGAATCCGTTAATTTTTCAGCACCATAAACTTAAAATATCTTTAATTTCACGAAACAGTTGAAGCTTGTGTCTGATGCACGGCAATAACGTCTGACATCACACAATTCAAACTGTCATAACATCCTTTTTTCAATTTCGAACACACGGCATGTTTTATAGTTAAAAAGTACTAAGTCCGTAAGCTATTTATTACATTTTGAATCTACGCATCGCGGAATGAAATTCAAATTTAAGTGTTTTTATTGACGCTTATTTCTTTTTAATATCTACATTACAGGCGCTTCGTAACTGTTTTTATACTATTTTTATTTGCACTCTAGTTCAGCTGTTCAGAATTGAATGAGTTGGCATATTGTACCATAGACAGACAAAAAAATGTGTTCATTATTGTGTAATAAAGGTTGGTTAGCGCGGCGTCTTTGTCATTTAAAACTATTCGAGACAACGATTCGTGAACTTGTTATTATTGTATGGGAACTAAGGAATTTCATGGCAGTTAAAATATTTTAGGAGTGCCATGTACACGTGTTTTACTACGAGTTACGTTCTGGTATTCGCGTACAATATCGACAGATGTTTCATAATAGTGTATCATTTCAGCGAAAGGAACGCTATTTTCCACTGAATTTAGGTTTTTAACGCATTCACATTAATTAAGATCTATAGGTACATACAATAGTATAGACTTCCGTCTTAACAGGCACAAGAATAATGTTTGAAAAGTAGAAATTGTCATACAAGCATTCTCCGAACTGAAGTGTTTGTTGATATTACTAATTATATTTCTGCTAGGTACCTATTAAACACAATATTGTATTTCCAACCCATGTGAAACCGTTTATTACTATCCACATGAAAACTGTAAAAATATTCCTGTTGAAAAGTTATCTATATTTATCCTCGGATATCAAGCCACGTCTTTCCTATTTTTTCATGAAATTGGTCTTGAAATGAAACAGTAAATGACACTAAAGACGAATAGTAGTCATCAATTTCTCAGGGGCTCTATTCCAATTTGTCTTCAACCATATGTCTATGATATTGTTAATGCGGTCGCCTTTAGTGTCAATGTATCAAGCTAATAAAAGTCACTATAACGATAACAATACGACAGCGGTTACTTTTAGGCGAACTGAAAGTGAAACCCAGGTCTTGTGACTTTTCCAGCTGCAAACGTAATGTCAGATTCCAGACGTCACGATCTCTTACGTAACTCACACCTCATTACGTCAAATATAATCTGTTGATTCGTCAAACGATGTGGATTGGAACTGGAAGAAGATGTAGTGACTAAAATCGAAAAGGGTATGCTAAGATAGTTTGGTCATTTAGAAAGGATGGACGAAAGAAGAGTTACGAAAGAAATATGGCGAGCGAGAGTGAGCGGAGATGTCTGTAGGGGACGTCCTAGACGGACGAACGGTGATCAGATTCGCGATGTACTGAATAAGGGCCATATCAAAGGCACCCGAAACCGACGTACGTGCATGAAGAGATTGATGAATGTAGAGGCAGCGAAAGTTGTATGTTTAGACCGGTGCACCTGGCGTTCCATAGTCTCTGCCTACCCCCTTGGGAGACAGGCGTGAAGGTATGTATGTATGTATGTATGTGAGTCAAACCATGAAAGTTAAATGTTTTAATGATTCCATTCTTCTCTTCAAATAGGTAGTTACGTACTTACCGCGTTATTTTGTGGTAGTGTGGTTTTCGCTAAAGCTTTGAAACTACTGCGTGGATTTTGTTGCGGTTTTCGCCCAAGTACCCGGAAGACCGAGTGTCGCTCGGGTTGACAACGAACTTTCCCGAAGATGACAACTTGACAGATCGATTTGTCGCCCCCGTAAGCCCCTATATTGAATATTTTATCGAAATCGTTGGAGCCGTTTTCGAGAACATGATTGCGAAAGTATATAGAAATATTGCTCGTTTAATAGAATAGATTTTTCGAGCAAAGGTTAAGAGGATTGTAAAGTGACTGTTGAATTGCGAGGTTTGTAACTATGTATCAATTTTTTTTCTTGAAAAGTAAAACGTACGGTCCTAGTTTTTCATACTAAAAATTGGCCTGGGTTTGAAGGGAGAGAAACGTAATCGCATTTTGTATGGAAAATTTCAGCTTCGCAATTCTCTTATGATCATTTAATTTTAAACATTTATACCTGAGCAAAGCGGAGACATGTCGCTAGTATATTAATAGAAATGATAAACTTACGGATAAGTTAAACTATATTATATCCGTACTTAAGTTGTTTGAAGATTAGAGGGCTTATTGTCTAACGCACTCGCAATCGCAACCGGCTTCAAAGTGGAGCAATTGTTTTCATTTTGTATGCAGACAAGCCTTCGATTTTCAAAATGAAAACGATCATGATTGCGAGTGTGTTAGACAATAAGCCCTTAGGTTGGATAGTGAGCACAGTTTACATGGACAAATTCACAGGTAAAAGCTAGTAATAGCCTACTATCTCGTTTGTTTGCAATATGACCAATTCTATTGTAATCGTTGTAATTGAATAGTTATCTTCAGTTAGTCAGTATTTAAACGCAAACTTCCCATGCAGGCAGCCGTCTCGTGTTTATTTATTACATTTTTCAGATCCACGTAGTTTACTCTACGGGTATAATTATCTCGGTCGTTAGTCACGCATTGTTTATATTGTTAAAAATATTTTCAGACGCGCCTTTATCTTTCAAGATGTTTGATTTACGATGTGGGACTTTAATCTGCCGTAAAAAATACTATATTTTATTTTGCCAACTGACGCTCGCTACTTTTTTCGCGTAGAGTTGCTTCGGTATTTATAAACTGTGAGGTGTTACTGCATTTTTGCACAACGTGCGATTTAAACCGAGACAAATTGAATTAAGAATTGTAAGACTAGCCAACATCACATTATTATGTAGATTTGTTCACTTTTGTACATTGCCGCTTGTTCGTTTTGCTGTGCATTCGTTAAACCTGGATTTATAG
Source organism: Acleris cristana (assembly GCA_948252455.1). Classification (NCBI taxonomy): domain Eukaryota; kingdom Metazoa; phylum Arthropoda; class Insecta; order Lepidoptera; family Tortricidae; genus Acleris; species Acleris cristana. Next base: position 5,831,004 of record OX411782.1, on the reverse strand, counting down.
TCACAAAGTACAGAGCAAATAGCTCTTAAAAAGTGTTTGGGGTTCACGTTACGTTGGTTAACCTAGCATAAAAGCATATTGAGAGGGAGTGGAAGAGAAATACAAACACGAAGGCTCTGAGCTATTAGCCTATTACACTGTACAAAAATAATCAATTGCTTCGTTATGAGTTATGACGCTGGCGTTATCTCGTTGTTTGCTAGAGCGCATGCACAAACGATCTAGTGGTGATTGTAAACAAAATTCTCTGATTATGATTGCCTATGGTGTGTACAATATTTTTTCCATGCATCCGTATACGTAGGCCCAAAAACCGTGGGTTTTCTTTAAAAAAAAATAAGAGTACTTTCAACTACTACTTTGTAAAGAAATGGTAGTTTAAAGCGACAGATTAATACTACTTTAAAAAATACAACATTTCCAACTAAGAGAGGTAAGAAAATAAAGAGAACTGGGGCCCGTTTCATAAAAGCTTCTAACTTGTAATACAAGTGGAAGTCTCTTTTTAATACATACTGTTGGAATGAGAGTTCCGCTTATAATATAAGCTATTATTTTTTATGCAATACGCCCCTGGTGAAACGACGAGAGTGTGGCTCTAAAGTAGGATAAGGATGACATAAAATGGCCATTATAATAGTTGTAGTACTGGAAGTTGATAGAGAGCAGCAACTTTACTTTTTTATAAATTACATCTTAGTTAGTTAATGTTTTTTTAGGCTCGCATGGAACTAAGACGTAACGTTTATTCACAACAATCACAACCTTGTAAAAAGTAACGTGCTGGCATCATAATTTAGAGAAACAGTTATAAACTCATTAATATTCTTTTCGTTGTTACATTCTCAATAAAGAAATTATGACATGAGTTTCCATCTTGGATATTCTTTGCGAAATGCATACTGGTAAATTGAGATCTGACTACCCGAGTAGTTAATAAATTGCATAGTAAAAGCGAAGCTAAGAAATCGCTTCGGAAAGATCTGTCGGGAAATCCTATCTTCGAGAAATAGTATTTTTTAGTGACGACATCTCTCCAGCAGCCCGCACGTCGTCCGAGCTTAGAAATAAAATATTTATGTCCGCTTCTCACTGCTATATCTAAGCCAACTTGTTGTTTTAAGTCTTAAGTAAAAGGGGTTTAAAAAATAAATATCACACCAAATAACCTAGACCCAAACTAAACTCTAGGCTAGTACAATTGTGTAACGTTGTATATCTTGCGTGAATCGGAACCTAAAGACTGGGGGAATATTAAAGGTGTTAATGGCATTACTGTTCATTACTTTTGATTGTCAAACGTCAACACCATAGATTTGTAGGTTAGTGTTGCCGCGTTATGGTAAAATACCTTGAATTAGGGGATTAATAAATATTTGTAATTAATCAATAAATGGAGTCAATAGTTAATTACATTTATTAAGTAAACAAAACAATACAAAGATTTCTTTTGGCAGTAATTGTACACACAAGAATTAAACAAACACATTTCAGTCAAAAGATAATTTAATGTAGTACTTTCATGTAGGTAATATATTAATTGGGTACCTAATTACCCAGACTACCTAAATTGTATAGCTACATTGTATGCATTTTGGTTGCATCTATGTTTTGACTAAGTATCTTTCATCAAGATGTCCAAGATGATAGCCCATTACAAAATCAGGCTTAAGCTGAATGAGAGCGGAGGAGCCATCCTCAATAAAGTAACCAAGCACCTGCTGTGGAGATATAGTACATACTTTCAGTCATATTTCGGTGAAAGGAACTTGTAAGTAATAATTAATAACATCTTTCTGATGGAGGCATTTGTTGCAATTTAATATGCAATTCTCTGACCAAATGGTGAATTTTCAGTTATTGTTTCTCACACGTGGAAGAGGAGGGAATGTCTTAGCGTCGAGATTACCAGGGGTTTTCCTTGAAGTTTTCCGGTAAGATTCATAATTTTGTTAACCTTAAATGTCAGCCCACATGTCTTATATATTTCTTAATCGTAGTGCTAATCAGAGCAATTTATCTCTGTCTTTACAGCTGGACTGGGTTTTCAGTATTTCTTAGGGTTTCCCTTAAGTTTTCTAGTTTTCTAGTATTTTCAGTATCTTTTAGTGTCTGGATATTTTCAGTATGTACTGATTTAAGTTTCCGTCTACATAGTTTCTGTTTCCTGTTATTCTGTTTAGATACTTTCAGAATAATTTAGCTTACTGATTTGCCTTTATGGTTGGATGATTTATTTTGCATTCCGTTATTCCGATTCAGGCTCCAACTATATTCAGGTTCAGTAAAGCTATGAGTAGCTTATAAAGACATTCAGTATTTGGCAGGAACTCTCTTTAGATCTGTAAGTAATAAATTCAGGTTTAGGTTCCTGATCATTCAGTAAACATATAAGTAATGAAGTAGGATATAAAGGTTTAAACCAACCTTTAGTAGGCGTGCCATAGGCACGAGGATTCAGTAGACCTTCACAAGCTGCTGTGAGCTGCCCGAGGATACTGTGGCTTGCGACACAGTGTACTGGGACCGCTCCACCAGTCTGCCGACCTGGGACTACATCGAGTCGATCGTCCAGGAAGGAAGGTTTTCTTCAGATTAAGGTCTGTGGAAATTATATTTATAATTAGGGAATTAGGATATCAATAATAGTTATTTGAACTTAAATTGGAATTGGTGGCAACTCTATAACTAGGGACTAACAAATTACTATCTAAGAATTGTGAATTATAACATAAGAACCTTTACTTGTGTAAAACGACCAGCCTTCCGCTGAGCTAAACATATTTTCTGGTAGAGTAAGAATTATGAGCAAAGTTAAGTTCACAATTAAATAACATCATGTATAGAGCTGCATAGGAATAAAGACTGTGATATTTACTAACCTGTTTCATTGAGCTCCTCATCATACGTCCTAGATCACTCCATATCTTCAACTTTCTGTTTACGTTATTCCGTCTATTTCGTTTTGTCACTTGGTAAAACCTAGCCGGGCATTTAGCAACGTGACAAATGGCGCCCATTTCCGTGTAATTTTGAAGACTTTGAGATTTTCGGCTTATTAGATTCGGGAGCTTCGGTTTCGATTTTAGGCAATAATGCACATCTGGATTTTGAGAAATTTGGATTTAGGGTACAATCATGTGAGCCGACGACATGTAATGTTGCAAATGGCGTCGAAGTCCAAACAATTGGGTGTATTTTTGTTCCGTTGACATTTAAGGACGTCACACACGTCATTAAATTTTATGTAATACCCAGCATTGTTTCGGACGTCATTTTAGGTATAGACTTTTGGACATCGTTTCGATTGGCGCCAGAGATATTTGACAACATAGATTACATGATAACGCCGGACTCATATTTTAAAAACATTAACGGTATTACTGAGCAAGTTAATATCATTCAGTCTTACGACCATTTAAGTACGCCGCAGAAGGAACTTGCCGATGCAGTGGTAGGGAAATTTAAGGATATTTCGTTCGAGGAGAAAGGGTTAGGTAGGACCGCCTTAATTGAACATACTATCGAGACCGGAGACGCTATGCCGATTAGGACCCGGCAGTATCCACTGTCGCCGGAAAAGCGTGCAGCGTTAAGTTCGGAGCTCGATAGGATGTTGCAATTAGACGTTGTCACTCCGTGTGAAAGCCCGTGGAATAACCCTGCTCTTTTAGTTCGCAAGGCAAACGGCGATTGGCGTTTCTGCCTAGATTGTAGGAAGTTAAATTCAGTCACGAAAGGGGATTCGTATTCCATTCCGTATATTCCGCAAATTCTGGACAGTTTAAAGGAAGCGAAATACCTGACGTCGATTGATTTAAGTTCCTCATTCTGGCAGATACCGTTAAATAAGGAGTCACAAGAGAAGACGAGTTTCACTGTCCCTGGTCGTGGTTTATTTAAGTTTAAGGTTATGCCATTCGGGTTGTGCGGAGCGCCTGCTAGACAGCAGCGCCTTATGGATAGGCTAATCGACCACAACCTGACCAGTGACATTGAAAATGGTCTTGCCTTCTGCTACATTGATGATATTGTGATATGTACTTCCGATTTTCAGACACATTTAGTTCTTCTGAATAGGGTTTTGGAGAAATTGAAGATGGCGAATTTGACCGTTAATTTTGCGAAGTCCAATTTTTTCAGGCAGTCGCTTAGATACCTCGGTTACGTCGTAGACGAGTTCGGGTTGCGGACTGATCCTGAAAAGGTTGCGGCCATCTTGAATTTCCCCATTCCGACTACTCCCAAGGAGGTAAAGATATTTTTAGGAACGTGCTCATGGTACCGGCGGTTTATTCGCAATTTTTCGACCATAGCCGCTCCTTTAAATAGACTTACCGCCAAGGGAAAGAACGTTCCGGCTTTTCAATGGTCTGAGGAGGCTGAAGTCGCTTTCAATTCGTTGAAGAACGCGTTGGTGTCAGCACCTATTTTGGCAGTGCCGGATTTTGATAAGCCTTTCGTTGTGCACTGCGACGCTTCTTCTTACGGATTGGGCGGAATGGTCTCACAGACCATGGATGACCACGAGCACCCGATCGCGTACGTAAGCCGTTCCTTAAATAAGGCGGAACGTAATTATAGCGCTACCGAAAGGGAGGCTCTGGCCGTTCTGTTCTCAGTGGAGAAATTTCAGGCCTATTTAGGATCTCGTCGATTTAAGGTGGTCACGGACCACGCGTCTCTGAAGTGGTTCATGAACCTAGAGAACCCATCAGGAAGATTGGCTCGTTGGGGGTGTCGACTGTCTCAATATAATTTTGATATTGAGCACAGGAAAGGCACCGACAACGTTGTCCCTGATGCGTTGTCTAGGCTCATGAAGGTAGACGCCCTAAATATTTTGGATGGTGATGCCGAGAAAGACGAGTGGTATGACAAGGTTTTGAGTGGATGTAGGACTTTTCCTGCTAACTTTCCGAATTTTTGTGTTAAGCAGGGAAAGCTTTTCCGTTTTTGTAAAAGTAAGTATAACTTACTTAGGGAGTTTGATTGGAAGGAGGTTGTGAAGAAGGGTGACCGAAGGAGGGTGATCGAGGAGAACCATTGCGAGTCCACAGCCGCGCATTTTGGCGTGTTTAAGACACACCGGCGGCTATCTCTGACATACTTTTGGCCTGGCATGCACAAGGATGTTGTCGATTTTGTTAAAGCTTGCGACGTGTGTTGTGCGTACAAACACTCGCAGCGACAAACTCCAGGGTTGATGGGTCAGCCAAAAGTATGTCACAGACCGTTTCAGGTGGTCTCTATAGATTTAGTGGGTCCTCTTCCTCGCTCTCGTTCAGGTTTCACATTTTTGTTTGTGGTGACATGTTGCTTTTCGAAGTTCACGTTACTTTTTCCGCTTCGTCGTGCAACTAGCGCTCTAGTTGCTAAACATTTCGAGAATAACGTAATTCTAGCACATGGTGTGCCTGAAACCGTGATTGCAGATAATGGAGTGCAATTCACGGGATCAGAATTTAAGCTTCTTTTGAAACGTTACAATATTCCGAAAATTCATTATGGGCCTCGCTATACACCCCAGGTAAATTTAGTAGAGCGGTATAACAAGACAGTTATGACTGCCGTAGCGTCGTACGTAGAGGAGAACCACCGTTCTTGGGACGAACAACTGCACCGAATACAGTTCGCTTTGAACAGTGCAGTGAACGAGTCCACTGGGTTCTCTCCTTTCTTCTTGGTACACGCACGGGAGCCAGTCATAAATGGCTTGTTTTACAAGGACTCTGAGGAGGAGTATAGCGCAGCCATTCCCCGTGAAGAATATGCCGGTGAATTTGGTACCTTGAAGGGTATTTTCGGACAAGTACGTGCTCAACTTCTAAAAGCACATGCAAATAATGCTAGGCATTATAATTTAAGACGTCGTTCTGCTAAATTTTCAGTAGGTGATACTGTTTGGAAACGTTGCTTTGTACAAAGCGATGCTTCGAAATTTAAAATGGCAAAGCTCGCGCCTAAGTACGAGAAATGTAGAGTTAAGACGGTATTATCGCCTTTAGTTTACGAGTTAGAGCGGATGGATGGACATCCGATAGGTTCTTGGCACATTAAGGACTTGAAAGTTTAACAGAGATTCTGTACGTATAAGATTGTAGTTAGCATTTAGTGTTGAATATTGTATAAAATATTCAATCACAAATTGTAAGGCGTGATGAACAGTTATTACTGTATCACTACCGATTAAGAGCGAGATGTATGAAAGTTAAAGTATGTTAGTATAATATTTAGGGCGGCTCAATCTTAACTCAATAACATCTTGAGTATTCAGTCTTTAATATGTGTTTAAGTTTACCGTGTTAGGAGGTATTACCTTATCATTATTAAGTTATGTTTTCTGTATTCGCATTCAACACTGACTGGTTGCAGTGCATGTGTGGATGCGATTTCGGTGTATTTCGGTACTTTTCGTTATTCCGGGACGTACGCTCGGGATATTATTTTGTCTCCTCAGTCGCGCGCTGAGATGTTTTGTATTTTCGAATTACTCAGATACAGCTTTGGTTAAGTCTGAGTAATATTGAGTTTTTTGATATTTTGGTAAGGGTACGGTTTTAGTATAGTTTTCGGTGTTTCGATTTTGTAGAGTTTCAGACAGTAGTCTTAGACTACTTATTAGGGTTTCGCCCGGACAAGAAGAGAATTATATTGATGAATGCTGAACATAGGTCCTGGCTGTTGGAAATTAGCCTCTACAACACAACATTGCCGTTGTGTTGGAGAAGCTAATAGGATAGTTACTGTTTGTTAGGTTTCAGTTAGTTTTATTGTAACATGGTTGTTACATAGTTTAGTTTCGTTAGGATTGTGTTGTCGTGTAGTTTCGTTTTGAAAATTTGGAACTTTAATGTTATTTAACAGTTTTCTTCAGTCTTTAGGGGATGTTTATGATAAGGTCGCTGAGGGCAGCGATCGGTTTACCTACGTTAAACCTTTCATTGGGAAGGGGGGTATTGTAACGTTGTATATCTTGCGTGAATCGGAACCTAAAGACTGGGGGAATATTAAAGGTGTTAATGGCATTACTGTTCATTACTTTTGATTGTCAAACGTCAACACCATAGATTTGTAGGTTAGTGTTGCCGCGTTATGGTAAAATACCTTGAATTAGGGGATTAATAAATATTTGTAATTAATCAATAAATGGAGTCAATAGTTAATTACATTTATTAAGTAAACAAAACAATACAAAGATTTCTTTTGGCAGTAATTGTACACACAAGAATTAAACAAACACATTTCAGTCAAAAGATAATTTAATGTAGTACTTTCATGTAGGTAATATATTAATTGGGTACCTAATTACCCAGACTACCTAAATTGTATAGCTACATTGTATGCATTTTGGTTGCATCTATGTTTTGACTAAGTATCTTTCATCAAGATGTCCAAGATGATAGCCCATTACAAAATCAGGCTTAAGCTGAATGAGAGCGGAGGAGCCATCCTCAATAAAGTAACCAAGCACCTGCTGTGGAGATATAGTACATACTTTCAGTCATATTTCGGTGAAAGGAACTTGTAAGTAATAATTAATAACATCTTTCTGATGGAGGCATTTGTTGCAATTTAATATGCAATTCTCTGACCAAATGGTGAATTTTCAGTTATTGTTTCTCACACGTGGAAGAGGAGGGAATGTCTTAGCGTCGAGATTACCAGGGGTTTTCCTTGAAGTTTTCCGGTAAGATTCATAATTTTGTTAACCTTAAATGTCAGCCCACATGTCTTATATATTTCTTAATCGTAGTGCTAATCAGAGCAATTTATCTCTGTCTTTACAGCTGGACTGGGTTTTCAGTATTTCTTAGGGTTTCCCTTAAGTTTTCTAGTTTTCTAGTATTTTCAGTATCTTTTAGTGTCTGTATATTTTCAGTATGTACTGATTTAAGTTTCCGTCTACATAGTTTCTGTTTCCTGTTATTCTGTTTAGATACTTTCAGAATAATTTAGCTTACTGATTTGCCTTTATGGTTGGATGATTTATTTTGCATTCCGTTATTCCGATTCAGGCTCCAACTATATTCAGGTTCAGTAAAGCTATGAGTAGCTTATAAAGACATTCAGTATTTGGCAGGAACTCTCTTTAGATCTGTAAGTAATAAATTCAGGTTTAGGTTCCTGATCATTCAGTAAACATATAAGTAATGAAGTAGGATATAAAGGTTTAAACCAACCTTTAGTAGGCGTGCCATAGGCACGAGGATTCAGTAGACCTTCACAAGCTGCTGTGAGCTGCCCGAGGATACTGTGGCTTGCGACACAGTGTACTGGGACCGCTCCACCAGTCTGCCGACCTGGGACTACATCGAGTCGATCGTCCAGGAAGGAAGGTTTTCTTCAGATTAAGGTCTGTGGAAATTATATTTATAATTAGGGAATTAGGATATCAATAATAGTTATTTGAACTTAAATTGGAATTGGTGGCAACTCTATAACTAGGGACTAACAAATTACTATCTAAGAATTGTGAATTATAACATAAGAACCTTTACTTGTGTAAAACGACCAGCCTTCCGCTGAGCTAAACATATTTTCTGGTAGAGTAAGAATTATGAGCAAAGTTAAGTTCACAATTAAATAACATCATGTATAGAGCTGCATAGGAATAAAGACTGTGATATTTACTAACCTGTTTCATTGAGCTCCTCATCATACGTCCTAGATCACTCCATATCTTCAACTTATTCTACAACTTTCTGTTTACGTTATTCCGTCTATTTCGTTTTGTCACTTGGTAAAACCTAGCCGGGCATTTAGCAACGTGACAATTGGTACAACGATATTTATTTGTTTAAAGGCTTTACATTATCAAAAGATATTGAATATTTTTCATTTTATCAATTAAACAAAAAAATATGAAGATTACGCCGTGACACACTATACCACGTGGTGACGTCACGAGCCCCACTCCTGAACTTTGATGCGCGTTATTGTTTGTCAATTTTGATTGATTTGATAAAACAAAGAATATGTGTTCAATATTTAATGATAATCTTACTGACGGACTAATAAGATTTTTTTTTACCCAGGACACACCCCTGTTGCATTACCTATACGTAGGTATGTCAAGTGCACAACGCAAATTAAATACCGTACATAAAGTATACTTGTAAGGCATCGCAACTTAGAGGATAGGTAGATAAATTCGTATACAATAAAATACATTAGGTAGATAATTATAATATTTCTAAGGGCTGATTTTTCAATCCCCAGATAAAACTATCCGTCAGTTAAATGTATTACTATCCTTTTCTGAAGTCATATGCAAGAAAAGGACGGAGCTAAAATTTACCTTTCGGATAGCTTGCAAATCAAATTTTAACGAGACGTAAGGAAAACGATTCGTTTCTTGAATATAGGAACCGGGCATTAGAGTATATGCAAAATATATCCATGGGTCTCAGAGCCGCCTAACTATCCCTTGCAAAGAAAATGGGCACTTTCGATGTTTCTAAGTAGTTTATACATACTGTAACTAAATGAATTTTGATGCTAGAGTATTAAACTAATATTATTGGTATAAAATCATTATCTTTCTTCGTTAACATAAAAATTTATTAAGCTATAGTAGGGTGACGGAACCAGTAATGTACAGTCGCGAACTTTAATTTGGTACCCACCTTAGGTTCAAAGTCAATCTGACATTCTACAACAATAAGGTTGAGTTTCCTAAAAGTTACAAATGACTTGACATCTCTAATGACTTTGACGACTTCAAGCATATTTTTCTTGAAATGGGTCACAAATTAACGTTCGTGATAGTACAAGGAGCAATGATGGACACTTGATTCTTATTTTACAGAAGATAAGGGTTATTCATTTGTTTTGCAACAATCAATTTAGGACTGTATGAATTTGAATTAAGAGTTAAGTTTCCATTACTGGTGCCTATCAGCTAAAAGTGTCTAATACTGGAGTCATCACCCTATATTTAAACTACTTGAAAAAATCGAAAGTGCCCGTTTTCTTTGCAAGGAACCCTAGCCCTATGGATATGTTTTGCAAATGCATTGAGAGCTAAAATGGAATGTCAAGTTTTTCTCCGGATATTTTATCATCTGATCCGAAACCACAAAGCGCAGATTGTTGCTTGGGAAGACACGTGAAGACCGTAATCTCGCATTGCATTTCCTCGCAAGGACGAGGAAATCGCATTTTCGGATTTACTAAATCCATTTCCGTGTCCACCTTTGCTTAAGAGTAGAATGGCAAGCGCGCTCGTACAAGAGAACAGACGTAGAATAGATATATTAAATACCAATATTCATCCGTGTACTATCTTTGAAATATACACGTTGAAAGTTTTTTACACAAACAAGAAAAAAATGTGAAAAATTACATCCAGTGACATCGTCTTGGCTCTTAAACAAAATTTATCAATTCATTTCGACTGCAAATATTCTTTATGACTATTCCGAGATTTTTTTATGACGTTCCACGTATGAAAGATATACCGCTAGAACACTTGTATTGGTGTTCTATAATAAGAACAGTTATATTCTATTTTTAAGTGGCTAGTTATATTGGTACCTACCTAACAGCAAATGCGGAACGATATAAGCTTACACCAGAGCAATTCTCTATTCGTTTATTGGAAACTTGTCCAATTATCAGATTCTATCTTTTGTTAAGTTGTTATAAAAAAAGCAGAAGTTTCAATATTGTCCGTTGTTTTGTACAATTTACAAGGACAATTAAAAAACAACTTTTGTATTCGTTTAAAATGAAGTCAACTGGTTTTCATTGTTTTAAAAGACAGTTTACCTGAATGTGAAATGCTACAACACTACGATAAAAGGCAATACTACGACAATAGCCTATTAGGTCGATAAAAATGATGTCACATCATCAACATAGAACAAACGATGAAGGAAACGGAATTTCGGATTACGTTATGGTTATGGCAGAAATTAGTTGCTGTTGTATTTTACATTCACGTAAATTGTCTTTTAAAACCAGTCAGTAACAAAAATAACAACATGCACAAAGTTACTTAGTATAGAAAGGCGCTTGGGTACCCCTTCGCCTTACATATATGTTTTAGGCAACTCCTAATATTAGATTATTGTTCTTTCCAGATTCCTTGAACCCTGCAAAATCCAGTCCCCGATTCCAAAATTTATCATCCTGAAAATGAACAGTCATTTGCTAACCCATTCGGCGCTCGAGACTCACCGTGAGCTGCTCTCGTCACGCCCGCGACGCACCTTTTGCGTCGAAACTTTTTATGCTAAAAATTCTTCAAAATTAATTGTTGCGGGATGAAATACGCTTCTGTTGGATGCCAACCGGAATTGTGTTCATGCGCAGGGCGGCAAACTGAATGGATTAATTCCAATTTTTTAAATAAATCATCAACGGGATAGTGATAACGCCTAGTAAACTGATACAATTAAAGCTCAATGCTTTTAATTTTACCCGTGGCTACAACACCAAACGGTTTTCATTCGGTTTCATAACTCACTCCGATCCCTAATTTTTTTTCTTCTGCCCGCGGCTTTGTCCGCGTTGATTTCGAATATCGTTATACCCTCGGGAACTTTTAAATTTTCGGGGTAAAAAGTAAACTTATGTGTTATCCAAGGTATAAGCTATCTCCATTCCAAATTTCATAAAAATCCGTCCAGCCGTTGCAGCGTGAAAAGTAACAAACGAACACGCACACAAACTTTCGCATTTATAATATTAGTAGGATGGACGACGGCACATGTGCCATAGACGGGCTAAATAGGTTTACCATAAACAAGTGACATGAACATAATAAATTAAATGTAGAACACATTAAGAAAAAGTTGAAGAGTCAATTGCAAAAAGCTAGCGGCTTTATTAAAAGGATTTCAAAATAGAACGCTTCCGACGTAATTTTTTTCTTATCACTCCTCTCTGCTTCCTTTCAAAAGATCTGGAAAGGGCTAGAAGATTTATTATACGAAGAGAGCGCCCATAATCTATTGAATAGGTTAATTAAATTTTGATTCGCAAACAAAGTTCTGCCTTATCCAACTTTTTGACATTATTAAATCGTTTGACTTTGATTTTGCTTTAGTCAATCAATATTATTCAATATCAGTAGCTGTGAAGGATGCCCACTCAAAAGGAGGTATATTTTTTATTAAATTAGGGAAAAGATTAGCATAGTATAAATAGACAAGTAGCTCGACTTTATACTATGATATTAGTGAGGATGTGTTTTTTATTTACGCATAGACTGCTGAACGGTTATTGATACAACAATTAGCTATATCGCTAAGATTTGTAATACCGGTAAAAACCGGGAATGAAGATTTGGTTAGTATAAATATTGAAATGTAACGATAACCGGTAATGTCGCATTATTAACATGATAACCTCTCGTAGATAATTAGTTCTGTATTTTTTCTGATGAGTCACAGGTACCCAAAATACGACAAACCGACCATGGCTGCCCAATAGTGACAATTAAATTATAAACATGCCATCTCAATAGTTCAGCAATATTCAAGATAAGCTGTTATTACACTCGCGGACAAATAAAATGAATCAACTTAAGTTCAACTTTCAAACAAATCGATGCAGTTTATGAGGCCCTCAGTGTATATGTGTATTTTTGGAAAATGTTTGAAGGATCCTTTGTGTCGGTAAGCTGATTAACTCCGAGAATTGTATATAACTCTCTGGAGAGACACAGGGGTTCAGTACAAAGGCTTCAACCCAAGGATTAGGTCCAAGGAGGCCGATTATAGTTTCAATAACGCAGGCATTGTCTGTGCCCTGGGCTATGGAAATTTATGGATCATAACATTTTGGAAACGTAATACGGAGGGTATTGTGATTTGTAAGGTACAGCAGCTGTTGTAGTTTAAGAGCAGACGCATCGAAAATGTTTATTAAATATTAAACAATGCAGTGGTTTTATATAATTGACAATGTGGGGTTCGAAGTTCGAATGCAAGAGTTTTGAGTTGAATATTTGTTAATTGTAATGGTACACTCAATACTTAATTTCCATACGGTAAATAATTATGGCTTAAAGTTTTTTAAGCCAAGTAAAACCCAGACATGTGACAGCAAGCGTGGTTGACACCTTACTTACTTACTTACTTACTTATTCACTTATTGCTTACTCGATAACTTACTAATATGAGTATCTCCATGTTAATTATTGTAGGTATACAAACAGTATTTTGTTATGAGATAGAAATCGTCTAGGCACACAAATGCAATAGAATAGAAAATAATAAACTTTATTTCCGGCAACAAGGCCGAAATTTACAAATACCTTACAGCTGCTAACGTACATACGTAACAATATATACTTACCCAACTTTAAAAACACTTTCGCGGTGGTAGCCGGTGGCCACAAAATTACGAAATAATAATAGTAATGGTTCTTTATTACAGAGCATAAATAGTAAAGCCATTTAAAGGTCCTGACTTCGCTCTCTTTCGTTATGCCTTTCTTTCCTGTACATTTTTTAACATTTCGTAGGCTACTAGCTCTCAGGCTATACGGCCGTTCCAGGCGTCTAGGGTATCGTTGATCTTGAACCCCAATTTAATTGAACGGTGCCTCAGCGAGAAACGTGTTAAGGTTATGTTGTTCTTGCATTTCAGATGAGCGCTGAGCGCAGAAGGTAGTGTTTAACTTGAAGTGTTTCGTGTAATAGAATCAAACTCGATAGGGCTGTTGTTGTTGCTTGATTCGATGAATGCCTGAAAGGTTTATTAACTCGTATGAGGAAGGTGAAAAGAATCAAGTGTTAGTGTCTTCGGATTATGATGTAGTCCAAAAAATACAAAAAAACTATGTAAATATTTTGAGCACAGCATCTGTGCCAAGACATACGAGGGGTCCAAAAGAAATATCATACAGGCTTTGACGCTTGATTAATGTAGTTAATTTAAACATGTTATTCGAAATCTCTTTTAATTAAGTATTGTTCGATGGTAATTAATGTTTTTTAAAAACTAAACATTTTATCGAACTGTTATTATGCACTAGAATAGAATCTAACAATGTTAGTACACATCTGCAAACACATCTGTTAAAGAGTAAGATTCATTTTAATAACCTAAGACCTAGGTAGCATAAACTGCGAATAAACTGTATACGTGTTAGTCTATGGTCCAACGACAACAATAGACCGTTCCGTGAGGTTCCGTGGTAATAAACTTCTAATAAAAGTGCATGCGCAAGGATACAGACGCATTTAATTATGTTTCGTATATTTATGTAATAGAACTGAGATACTCTTATAGAAAATCTTGCTGAGAAAATGTCTAAAACTTAGCCACTAATAATTGGCGAATTTGGGTGAGATTTGCCACGCACTTAGATCATCGTGATATGAGCCAGGCATGCTATTTATTCTGGAATATTGGTGAGTTCTCGACGAAGCGCGATGAAAGGGATTTGAAGTAAACCATATCGCGGTATGTTAATTTAAGATTACTAGTTATCTTTACTTCATCATCATCATCATCATCATCAGCCTATATTAGTCCACTGCTGGACATAGGCCTCTCCCATGGCACGCCAACGAGCACGATTCGTGGGCACTCTCATCCAGCTCTTGTCAGCTACCTTGCGAAGATCGTCGCTCCACCTAGTCTGAGGGCGTCCTACACTACGTTTGCCGATTCGCGGTCTCCACTCAAGAATACGATAACTCCAGCGATTATGTATGTCTTTACTTAACAAATATAAATTAAAAGCGTGTACGAATTAAACGCAGCCGCGGCAATTGGGCTAAAAATCACATAAAAATAACCTTTCTCTGTTAGGCAGGCCATTTGAAGTTGACGTTGCCGATGCCGATTATAAAGATTTATGTAACACCCGTAGCGTTAAATGTGTAACATTAATCCTGTTACAAACCGTACAAATCATCTCGAGATTTTGGGAGCATCTTATTCTACCAAAAGAAAATGCCGAAAATGTTCTCAGCCGCGTGCGATGTGAAAACCTGCTCTAATGATTACCAACTGACTCAGCTGAATTTAAGTAATATTCGCCACAACTATATCAATAAAATTGATGGATTAACTCTTTCGTCTGACGATCTATGTAGGTACCTGTAAAGGATCTGCTCCTCTATTCTAGGAGTTCAAATCCAAATCGTATTGGACCTGTTATGGTATTCTTTTTAAGGGCCGTTTTCAAGAACATTGTACATAGTTTAGGACAGTTAAAGCCTCAATTAAAATCCTTAACTTTTTTCCATTTCGTCATGAAAATTACTATACCTAAATCATTATGATGGTTAAAATGGCAATTGGCGTATAGGACAATTTTACAGTACAATTTAGTTGTCCCTTACGCCGATTGTCATTTTAGCTTCGATTATGGTTATGGTTTATTTTTTGTGAAAACGGCCCTTAACTCGGCCTCTATTTCTGACAAAAACGTTTAAAACGCTATATGGTTTTAAGCGTGTTGAAGTTACTCGTGCCGTAAGAAATCGAAACAAAACAAAGTGTTTGGGGATTTTTTAATTCTAACATCACAATTTTCAAATACAAGCCCGCTTAAATTAAAGGCAAAGTATTTAATTTGATTTATAAATTCAAAAAAGAAACTTGTAGAATTTAATTAACGAATGAAGGTTTTATATCTTTTGTAAGATTTTCTTTATTTTAGTCAGCTGATATTTCGGCAAATTAATTAAGGCGATTCGTGTTTTATTTAAATTAATTAAGGCGATTCGTGTAAAATTGTCAAAAGTGCCATTATTTTATTTTGACTTTGTTTACTATCATAACTGAAGAGCTTCGCTTTTCTTGGTGAAGTTTCGTTATAGGTTCATGATTTCTGATACGACATTACCTTAACTTTCTCTTTCACTTCTCAAAGTAACTTGGTCTGGCCCGCCCTCAGCCTTTATTGCCTTAATTTTTTTCCTTCTATTATGCAGTTTAAAAAGTTGTCGCGTCGTACAACTGTCCTGTCATCTTCCCTATTCTATTGTCTATGTTTTTACAGACGTCTCTTTTCTTTTCCAATTTTAAGAACTTCTTTATTTGTTTTCATCTCCTTCCCAACCAATATAATAAACACTAATATAATAAATAATTAACTTCTAACATACGTAAAACGCATTTCAGTCAGCGAGTACTGGTTAACACACTCACAGTTCTCGCTTTTAGCACTTACTGTTGCAATCTTGCAGCGTTGGCATACACAATTCGATCGGGTTATAAGCACTCTCTTGATGTCATTTAACAACGTGACAGATGATTGTCAATCTTACTTCAGACCCTCTATTCTAGGCGGTAAAAACATATCGTCTTTGAACTGTTATGGTATTGTTTTTATTCGGCAGCAATTATTGTTCAGCAAATAACACCTATCAAAACGTTGACCATACGATAACGGTTCAAAGACGATTATGTTTTTCCGTCTAGAATAGAGACCCTGATCAACGTAGAGATGGCTAGAAGTTGCTTAAGCATCAAATAGATCATTTGATAAACATCACGTTTTCGTTTAGATCATTTTTTTAACCTTGCAACTCTGTATTGTAGGTAGGTTTTTAACACGCTATTATTCAATTTAATTTTCTGTTAGTAATGATTTGGACGTTTGGGTCAAGTCTTACAGGTCAAATTGTAACCTATTTGTGTTATCGGTATGGGCTGAAATTTGAAATTTATAATCCCGATGATAATTCAAGATGGTTGTGTAAGAGTTCGGATCTGATCATGGAATCGGAAGTTGGCAACATGATCTCCGTTGAAGTGGCCCCACCAAGTTGGTGTCGTTAGTTCGGTCAAGACAATACACCGATGAGTGCAAAAAATACAATCGGCAACCAAAGCTGCGATCTTTTGACCATCGTTTTCAATTGCAATTTTCTAGGAATTACCCTAACTTCTTACATTAGCTGCTCCAGCAAGGTCTTGGTTATAAATTTAATTAACGTATTACGAATTCCAACGAAGGGAACATATGCGGAGTTGACAGTGCGAGATACTAAACAAACACAGAACAAGTCAAGTCCCAAGTCAAGTTGCCGTAACTGAGGTCCTTGATTAAATTCCCACAGACATATGGACATTGTCTACGTAAATACGGGTCTTATTGACGTAATGTGCTCGTATTTATGTTGTGTATTTGCGTTGCATGTGTGAAACCATTTATATAATAGGATTATCTATATAGTTTGTTCGTACACGCTTCCAACCAGTGCCAAGATACTTAGTTTCCCTTTTGTATGGTTATTATAATTAGGGATCTGGCCACGGAATGTTTTTTATCTATACTCATATCATAAGTCCTCTGTAATGCGTTCAGAATCCTTAGACAATGACCAGCATTACAAGATACAATTCTAATATGATATTTTTACCTTATCTGTAGCTGTATTGAAATGTTAAAATTACGATACAACTTTTGATAAAGTAATGTTGTTCAAATTTGGAACATCTTCCAAAACCAACACAATTCAAACAGGGGGCCTATTCTAGTATCAATTGAACGTCGACTCGGTATATTTGAAGTAAAGTGTCGTACGCCATTTTGTTTTCGAATGACATTAGAATAGGGACTTTGTTAGTTTGTCTATGATTTAAAAAAAACATTCATATTCGTGACACAGGTTAGCTTTGCCGCCATTTGTTTGCTCTGCCGCCTACTGAACGCATCTTAGAGTACTTATAATATGTGTGTAGATAAAGTAATGTATGCAACTGTACATAATTAAGCCTTAAAACACTCGTGTGATCTTAATATTATGAAACTCGCCTTCAGCTCGTTTCATAAAACCACACTCGTATTTTAAGGACCCTCTTTATGCATCAGTTACATAGAATACTATAAAATATTCACTGCCACCAACTATGAATTGTATATAATTTCAATACTCCAGGAGTGTCATTGGCTCTCGCTGGATAAGTCAAGGGTTCAATTGTCGCTTCGTCTAGGACGTGAACATTGGCGTGCACTCTGTTTTATTAAACTCGAGAGCGGTGGGTCATTTTCGTTTATTCCACAACGTGTCCTGCAAAAATCATGAAAGAAAGGACTCTTATTTTAAGCTAAAATTTTCTCGCGATGTCACATGCAGTAGCAGTTGTACCTATATTGCCGAACGGGATTGGTAAAATTTTTAGATCAAGAAGTCATTATGTACAAAATACGGAACCCTAAAAACAGAAATTCTAATACAATAAAAAAACCTAAATGACCTAAATGGCGTCAAACCATTCGTATTCTAATAGCGTGGGTCTACCACTACAAAAAAAGCTATGGTGAATAGGCACTTGACGGGTGAGTTCGCTTCACCGTCGACAAAATCTTCGTCCTCCAAGGGCAAGATTTAGTCAAGAGCAAACCCACTGTCAATAAAAAAAAACTAATATATTGTTCACGGAGTCAAGTATAAAATGAGATGCTTAGTGATGTAATAAATTTGTGTCATTTTCATTTAATTTTTTAATAATTAACTAAAAAAGGTACTCATCTTGGACACCTTACGCACACTTTAAACAAGGCACAGAATTCTACGTACTAATTACTTAATACTACGAAACCAAATATGTTAAACATTCAAGCCAAGCAAAAACACAAGTTTTAAAATCCCAACCGCATGTTTTAATTTTGTCATCTATCTAAATATACATCGGCTTTTTTTTTCTTTTCAAAAACCACTATTGTAGAAAGCGGGCCATTCTTTCAGCCTCTACAAGAGAACAAAGAAAAATAGTTATATAGTCAAAGACATGACCTTCCTTACGTAGTCGTGTAATTAATTAAAAATAATAATGTTCAAACTAACAGACAAATGCCCAGGAACAAAGCCACAGATTGCTCGGCTGATACACGTACATACGAGTATGTACAATAGAAACATTCCAATTTGCACACATGTGCAAAGGTTACGATAACAAAGCTTTGAGATTCTGCTAACCGCCACACACCTGCAAAAACAACTACACATGGGTGTTGTGATTATATCTTCTATTAGTTTAAGTTTAGACCGAGAGATGGCGTTAGCGTTTACGCTCGTAAAATTAGCGTGATAACGTTAATTTATCGCATCGGCCGTTTAACAATGCCTATGGGAATATTGATAGACAAAATAAAATTAGGCATTGTTAGCCCTGGGTTTTTAACGGTTTAAAAGTACATACAAGTAATAAACCAGTAAATAAACTGCGCGGAAAAAATACGTTTTCTGACGGGAAGCCTGAGATCTTATAAGTGTCTGATAGTTTCGAGACAGGCTACCGGGTTTTCAATCATTATATAGTCTAACAAGTCGTGTAAGTACTCTGAGAAAGTGTCGCTAAAAATGAAATGAAATGATGAAAAAAACATGGAAATAAAGTGTATGGTCAGCTCACTGAGTATTGGCTTCTTGATTTTATTTTTTATTTAATAATCGCATTTGCACCTATATTTGAAAAGTTGTATAAAAACATCTAAAAAACCACAAAAGCAACATCTCTACTCATCAAAATTCTAGATCAATATTCAATATAATAGGTACGGGTCGTTCCTCGGATGATTCTAGTCAAGATTTCGCCAGATAATTTATCGCTCTAGAATACTTACAATTAAAGGATTTACGTATAATGTCAATGGCCAACATGCCAACAAATTTAAACATTGTTTTTCGAAATGCTATTTAATCCTTCCTTATTATCCTGAAATAGGTAAGTATTGCATTGTATTATAAACACTGTTTCTTCCATTATTGTGAATTCTTTTTGGCATTATCAGGCTTAAATTCACACAAAATTGTTTAGATTTCTTGAGTAACGATAACTATATTGTGACTTTAGAATAACCTTTGCAATTATAAGAAAACAGTACCACTAACTGCCGCACTCAAAGACGTCAATTAAATTTAATGCTTGTATAGTGACGTTTTGTCTTATTCTATTGCTGTACCTAGCAAAGAAAGTGACAGCAGCAACATAACTTTAATCAAGCATTAATTGTTAGACACAGAATCATCAATTTGTCTCTCCTTTCTTTTTTTACTTCTGTGTAAATTCCCCGTTAATCTAGCCTAAAACAAAGCTCAACAGTTCTTTGGTTAAAGATACTACTTTAAGGAAATAAGTACAGTCAATAGTATAAATTATTTCGAAACGGGCCTCTAATCAGGTACGGCAAATCATAAAACAATTGCCAATCACGAACGCACCATTTAACTCCCTTTTGTTCAATTCGGGCATCTTATTTGAATTCCGAATCCGGGCTCCGCAAACAGAACGTAACGAAACACAAATAAGGGACGTTTTTCAGAGCTTTAACATAAGAATGTTGCTGGAAATTTCGAATATTAATATGTAATAAATATTTCCTTAGTGGGAGCTACCCTAGGCTAGACAATAACGACACGTACGAGCAAAGTTATTAGTCGTATCCAACTGGTTTCGAGCTAAATTTGACCTTTATTTTGCGTAATACAAGATTGTTCCGAGAAAATTATTAAGCAAAATGTGAGTTGAATATTAAATTGACTACCAAGAGTCGACCTTTGATCCGCTTTTGCGCTTGTCTTTGATCGCAGGTTTCCTTAATTGCTTGTTTTATTGTGGAGAATTGAAGATTCAATTAGACTAAGACAGTTGCAAAAGCAAAACAATAATTTTATACAGCGTGCAGATGGCAGATGCTAATGTCACGTTTGCCTCTTAACTATTTGTTTTTTTTTAATCATATGAAAGTACCTAACTACTAGAGAATATAAGAGAATATAACACTAAGTTGTTTAACATCTTGTACACACGCGAACTGACGAGTTGACACAGCATTTTTTTGGTCGCTGCTATCTATAATGTGTTTTAGAGCTCAAAATACTAAAGGAATAAGTTTTAGCTTTCAAATGTAGCAATATTGAATAACAAGGAATTTTTGGCTTTATTTAATCACAAAGCATCCGTGGAAACCTTACCGAAAACTTTTTCCCAAATTAGTATTCAGTTGCTGAAAAGAATCGCCGTTTCGGTCTTTACGAGCCCAATTGGATTGTGTTGGCCCTGTCTCTGTGCTCAATCGAAATTTGAAACTTTGTCATTGAAACCGAGCTGTGACGTCAACTGTACCTGTTGCGCAACATATTGACATTTTCAACGCTATGTTCAACACAATGGCGGTAAGATAAATAAACTTATTTCAAACTTCTTAGATACTCAGGTCTATTGTGCGCTGTGAACCGTGGCAGACTTAGCCACAGTTAGCGTTGAAACGGCGGTGCGAATATATCGGACATAGAAAATCTATATATATAAAAGGCAAAACTGACTGACTGACATATCAACGCACAGCCGAAACTACTGTACCTAGAAACTTGAAATTTGGTACATGGGTTCCTTTCATGATGTAAGTGAGCACTAAGAAAGGATTTTCCGAAAATCGACCCCCGACGGGAAGAAATGGGGGGGAGTAGCGGGAAACTAATTCTACGCGTACGAAGTCGCGGGCGTCCTCTAGTGTTAATATATAATTTTGGGTTCGCGTGAGGACTATGACGAACAACCCCTCATCTTAAGAGAAGGCTGATGGTGATGCCCCGCAGTGGCCGCAGTGGCAGAAGGATGTATACAACGATGTGTACGGGGCCAGTATTCTAGGCGCTAAAAACCATATCGTCTTTGATCTGTTATCGTATTGTCAACGTTTTGATAGCTCTTATTTACTTGACAGTAATGGCGGCTGACGTCAAAACAATACCGAAACAGGTCAAATACGATATGGTTTTTAACGCCAGGAATAGAGGCCCTGGCTGATGATATATCGATACTTAAATAGAAAAGTGGCACTATGTATTCAAAATGATTTTTCATTGCATTTAAATTCGGAACGCTATTAACTTAAAGTTTAAAATCGGACTGTATTTGTTTTTGAAAAGTGCCGCTTTTCTATTTAAGTATCGTATGTTGAGGTTATGTGCGACTTCTTACAAGAGTTAATAACTGGCGAAAAGACAACTGAAACGGAATAATTAACAAAGGAATAATGTCTACTATTTGTTTGAATTAATTGATAACCCAGTTCTGTTTAAATAGGATTTGTTGTTGAAATAGCGCAGAACCAACAAGTATGTTGACTTAATGGTTTACGGCTCAATCGACCCAACCTTAATCTTCGTGTAGTAAAAAGCTTGCGTTTATTGCCGCTTTTACAGCTAACACGACCAGATAAAAAATACAAATTTAATTCAAAGTAGATTGGTATTATTCTTGTGTTATTTTTAATTTATCAATCTAATTTTGGTAATAAATTTTATAATACGATCTACATTGTGGCTTGCGCGTTAAATTTAAATTAATTTGGTAGGTATTCGGTTTTATGAAAAATTTAATGTGACTGTAAAATAACTCATTTTAATTATCTATATATATAAAAGGCAATGTCCCGGGTGACATATCAACGCCCAGCCCAAACCGATAAAGATAAAACGTTGGAATTTTGAGGGGAAGTTGGTTTTGTAATGGAGGCGTCGTTTAAGAAGGGATTTTTCGAAATTCAACCCCTAAAGGTATGAAAGGGGGTTGCAAAGTTTGTATGGGAAAAAACATTTTTATGGTCCAATTGACTTGAAACTTGGTAGGAATGCTCTTCAATGCAAATAATGAGACACCTATTTCAGCGATTACTAAAATTCAACCCCTAGAGGGATGAAAGGGGGTTGCAAAGTGTGTATAGATAAAATATTTTTATGATCAAATTTACTTGAAACTTGGTAGGAATACTCTTAAATGCAAATAATGAGACACGTATTTCAGCGATTACTAAAATTCAACCCCTAGAGGGATGAAAGGGGGTTGCAAAGTTTGTATGGGAAAGTATACTTTTATGGTCAAATTTACTTGAAACTCGGTAGAAATGCTCTTTAATGCAAATAATGACACACGTATTTCAGCGATTACTAAAATTCAACCCCTAGAGGGATGAAAGGGGGTTGCAATGTTTGTTTAGGAAAAAATATTTGGTATGCTCAAATTTACTTTAAACTTGGTAGAAATGCTCTGAAATGAAAATAATGAGTCTAAAAACCCAAAGAGGGATGAAAGGGGATTGAAAAATTTGAATGGAAAAAATACTTTTGTGGTCAAATTTACTTGAAACTTGGTATAAATGCTCTTCAATGCAAATAATGAGACATATATTTGAGCGACTACTAAAATTCAATCCTTAGAGGGATGAAAAGGGGTTGCGAAGTGTGTAGGTATAGATAAAATATTTTTATGATCAAATTTACTTGAAACTTAGTAGAAATACTCTCCAATGCAAATAATGAAACACGTATTTCAACCCCTACAGGGATGAAAGGGGGTTGCAAAGATTGTTTAGGAAAAAATATTTGGTATGCTCAAATTTACTTGAAACTTGGCAGAAATGCTCTTCAATGCAAATAATGAGACACGTATTTCAGCGATTACTAATATTCAACCCCTAGGGATAAAAGGGGGTTACAAAGTTTGTTTAGGAAAAAATATTTGGTATGCTTAAATTTACTTTAAACTTGATAGAAATGCTTGCTCTGCAATGAAAACAATGAGTCACGTGATAACTAAAATTCAAACCCTTGGGGGATGAATGGGGGTTGCAAAGTTTCTATAGGAACGAATACTTTTATGTTCTGATTAACTTGAAACTTGGTAGAAATGCTCGATTCAGGAAAAATTACCTCTGAGTCCCGTACTCAGAGGTAATTTTTCCTAGGGTAGAAAATTGTATGGTATATTTTTGAAGTGAGAAACGTGGAAAATGTTGTAACTGTAGTTATAAATTAAAAATATTGCTTTCGGCGATTTTGGAAAAACTTACGGGTAAATTGGCGGTAGAACTTTGTAAGGGATTATGATAAGTTTTGAAGGAAAAAATGTGGAACTGTATATTTACGCTACTGTTTTTATAAACAAAAAAAGTTATTTTCGGCGATTTAGAAAAAACTATCCCAAAGGTGGTTAAATGGGGG
This sequence comes from Acleris cristana, assembly GCA_948252455.1. Lineage (NCBI taxonomy): Eukaryota > Metazoa > Arthropoda > Insecta > Lepidoptera > Tortricidae > Acleris > Acleris cristana. The sequence continues at coordinate 5,807,080 of OX411782.1, read as the reverse complement.
GTAGAAGTTTGGTAGAAATTTGGTCATTTTTGAAGTGAGAAATGTGGGGTATTAAGATAGCCTAATGTTTACCTAGCTATAAAAAACCTACCTACCTACAAATTAAAATTATGACTGAAGTTAGATACATGAAACTCGGTATCAACACCAATATAAATTAAATAATAACCATTTTTTAAAACAATCCCTTAACAGTGTGAAAAGCGGGTGAAAGTTTGAATAGGAGTTTGTTTTTTTTATCCAGGTACATGAATTATACTTAGCATCTAAAACAATAACTAAAGGGAAAAACTTGGGATCTAAGACTACTGACTGTAAAGTTTGTATCGAAATTATGTAATATTCAAAGTTACATACCTGCAAAATATGAAAATGGGTATTAGACTACCTACAGAAAATGTTCAGCTTCGGTGTTTTTCGAAAATCTTCTGCTAAGTGGGTTAATTGTTTGTAGGTATAGAATATATGGCAAATTTATCCAGAATCGTATAAAAAAACGTAATGGTGAAAGAGAGGCAGTGAATTTATTTTGTATATCAATTTTGTTGTTTAAAAGGTTACAGCCATAAAATTAAAGTTGTTTATGTGGACCGCTTACTTAAAATTCACGCTCTAGACTTTTTTTTTAAAGCCTTTGAAGGTGATGTAAACTTTAACCTGTACTTTTAACAGAAGTTCTGACCCTCCGCGGACGAAGTCGCGGGCGGAAAGCTAGTATATTATATTATGTTTGTTCGCGGGTAACTTCTTCGTTTATGAACCGATTTTGATGATTCTTTTTTTGTTGGAAAGGAGATATCCCAAGGGTGGTACCATGATCAGGAAACCAGGATCTGATGAGGGGATCAGTGAGGAATTGAGGGAACTCCTCAAATATTGTAGGCTAACGTATAGCGATTTTAGTATTTTTAGTGACAACTCCAGCATTTGCATTCAGAAAGTGTCATTTGTTGAAGAGGAACTAATTATGAAGACCACAGATGGCCACTGGAACTCCTCAACGGTACCGATTTCAAGGATGGCGATAAGATATCTCGTTTAAGATAGTTGAGCGACTACAACGAAGAACATTTAATTGTTTAAAAATGACTATGATTTTCCCGCTTGTGGCGAGCTTGAATTGCTTGAAATGTCTTAGGCCGCATTTCACCAAACTGGGATAAGGTCTTATACCTAGATTAAATGCCGAAATTGTATAGACTAATCTCGGAGTAAGTCTTATTCCAGTTTGGTGAAGTGCGGCCTAAATGTTTCATATATCATCTAAGAAATGGGACTACATAAGCTAATTATGATCACTAAAAAGTGTTAAATGAAATAAATGTTTTGAAAAACAAAAACCGCCTTCAAAACCGCGAAAAATAACTTCTATTATAATGATAGGTAGGCAGGTCGAACTGAAGTCGGCGACTCACAATATTTTCAACCAAAAGCCGACTTCTGTTGGACTTATTTGGTTTATTTTTAAAATAGGCTGATTAAACGAAGAGACCTAACCAGCCGACAATAATACCGGCAGACGGAAGACTCCTCTAGATTTCCCTAATCGGAATCATTAGGATGGCAAATGGTTTATGCCGTGTAATTCAGCAACAGCAGCGTTATAAAACGCACCCTTTGTGATGTTTCTCCGCACCAAAGAGAATGTAATTTACATTTTTATGAGAGAGCCAGGTGATTTTAAAAGCATTTGCGGAGTTGCGGCCGGGAAATTAATATAAAATTTCGTTGTTTACTGTTACCTAAAAATTTTACCGGACGAATGATGGTGGAGTAAAAATTGAGCTCGCTTATTCATAAAGTACTACCCTCGGGGCAGCGATTTTCTGTTTACGAAAACGTATTCCTTTTGAGACGATGTCGTCGTTAAACAAACAAAACGAAAGGAAAATACTCAGTAAAATTTCTCATTTAGTAAGTAGGACTGAACGAAGCTGATGCAACAAATACGCCGACCGGGAAACTTTATCTTTCAAGCGACATAACAGCAACTCTTCATTCAATTAAAAAATTCTAGCGTCCTGATTGGCAAAGCGACACGCGAACTTTAGAATTCAATCAAATTGCCAATTAGACACGGTAGGTTTTAGTCGCTTGCATTGTTACTTATAAGCATGCCTAATGTAAACATCTGTCTAAGGGCCTGTTTCACAATGGACAAGTAAATTTATGTGCCAGTTAAAGTTAGCTCTTTGTCTATGTTCATGTGTAATAAAGGGAAAGGGCTAAATTTATGTGTCAGATATGCTTTACTTGACGATGGTGAAACAGGCCCTAAAGTAAACCTTTTTTTATTATTATCACTAAATATTCTGTCACACCGTAGACAAAACAAAGCCTCATTGATTAAACTATAGTTTCACATAAAGTGCCAGACCCTTCGGCCCTTGTCGGTGATATAAAGGTCCATCTCATATGTCCAAATGGCAGTCAGATGTTCGAAACGTCATAAAATGGCGTAAAGAGGGGATCTTTAGGAATGGCGCGGTCCGTGAATGGACACTTCGCTTGAGCACTTTCAATCCTTCTTATTCTTTAGATGCTAGTGTTGCTATTTTAGCAGCCGTTTTTAGGAAAACTGCCAGTGGCATTATTTTGATTGGATACTTTATACAGGAAGTTTCTGTTTAAATGTTTTAGATTTTGTGTTTGATATTCACTTGAGTATTTTATTATACATAATCAGATGCATGCATGTCACCAAAGTAATCAGTGAATGTACCTACTATCAGCCCAATGAAACCCTGACCCACCATAGAACTGTGTCACAATGACTTTTTGATTCAAGGCGTAAGAAGTGTCAAACAAATTGTTTTACATATAAGGTGGGACAGAGTTCCATTGGGCTGATACCTACACACGAATACATTGGGTTACCTTTGTTTCGGCGAAATATGTTTGCCAAATGTATCGTTTCCGAAATGTATCGGCAAATGAAAAAGTTGGGAAACGATACATTACAACGGCAGGCTCCGGAATACATTACTTATTAAATGTTCAGATTATCCTTTGACATTTACATAAAGGGCCTCAAACAAAAGTGACTGACTAAAAGTAATTCAATATAAGAATTCCACAGCCAAATACAAAAACAACGCGGACCTTTGGCATTTGGGTAAATCAATATTTAATGAGCAGCGTACCTTCGTCTTTTATTTTATTTCGGTTTTGGGCACTTTCGCATTAGCCTAATAGGATTTTAAGTGGGGGCAGGTGTGACCCTGTGTTGCCATGACCTTGCACTTTGACCAAATCTAATTTCGTGACTAAGAAACTTTGTGTCGAGATTGCTAAATTCGATTAGGACGAAAATCTAGTTTCATAAATTCTGATAAAAATTCGCCGTTTTAAATGACATCTCAGAGATATTTACAAAGAATATTAAATAGTTTCTGAATGCCAAATTGAATTGTTTTGTGTTTTTTCTTTGTTTTCATTAGTTTTTATAGTCTGATTTTTTATAGTCCTAAAGAAAAATTGTGCGCACTCTCGTTTCGGTGTCTGAATGAGAATAAATGTCGAAGTAAATAATCATATTTTCTTTATTAGGTATTTACAGTACATTCCTTTTATAGTTCACTATCTACTTATATAGGGAAAATGACCTCTCCACATCTACAGACGTAAGAGGGGCGTATTCGTAAAGTGATACTTCAGTACTTTCTTAATAAGTATACAAAATATGTAGTCATTTATAACAAAAACTGCATATATTTTCACACATAAATAGTACTCGAAATTTAATAAAAGTCTTATCTATCTTATGCTTTCGTCACCATATTGCATTCGTCGTCCGCCCATTAGATGCCCCCCCCCCCCCTGGATGATTTAATATTGTAAGTTGTCATGGACTCAATTAAACACCATAACTTTTTCCTTTATGTAACGAAAATTAGTCATGCAATCATTTGGCAAATTTTCGTTACAAAAAGGAAATAATTATGCTGTTTTTAATTGAGTCCATAACTACGTACAATATTTTTGAAATTCACCCACTTCTCTTTAGTTCAGTTGGTTAACTACATGTTCAGTTGTTTTCCTCTTTCCTAGTTACTTCAGTCAGCCTTGTTTCAAAGTTCTCGTAAATTTAATTACGTTTTTTTTCTTTCCAGGTGAGCGATCTATCCCGCGGAACATTTCCCTGGTAACTTTGTCGGAAGTAATTATAGCTTGTTATGTTTTAATTATGTGATTAATTGCTTGTTTAAATTACGGATTAAATGTAAAGTTTTGCTAGGGCTCAATTGGTATGTGTATATATAAATGACTTAATAGTATGATTATTTATTAGTATCTCGTACCCAAGAAACAAATTTTAAACTACTTGTATATTGTAGATTTGTCTATAATAGAGTGATTTGATCAGATGTTGTATACAGGGTGGGAACAAGTAACCCGCAAAATTTTAACCATGGATTCTAGAGCCTATTTGGAGTATTTAATGTGGTATAACATGTAGTCCAATAAAGCATAATTTCCGAGATTTTCATTATTTAAAAAAACAATTTCATAATTAATTTAATTTGAACTCTGTCACCTTAACCTAAAGCATTATTTACTAAGAAAGATTCATCAACGTACATCATAAATCATTTGATAAATTTCGTAGGAAATATTTCTTTAGCTATAGGTGACAAAGTTCAAATTAAATTGACTATCGAAATTATGCGTTATTGGACTACATGTATACCACATTATATACTCCAAATAGGCTCTAGAATCAATGGTTAAAATTTGGCGGGTTACTCGTTCCCACCGTGTATAACCATGATGGCTTGTAGTACGCGACCGAATTAAAGACAACACCGGTGCCAACAAGTGTACATAAAAATTAAAATGGAATTTTTTTCTTGAAAATATTGGGTTACTTACATTAAAGTTTGCTTGTAAATCCAACACTCGGCGAGGTCTGTCTTCTGGAGCCTAAGGGCATGTTGACAATTCATTAGTGTATGTATAAATGACTTAAACAAACAATGATTACAATTAGCTTGTTTAATATTTCAACTGTTCAGTCACTATATTATCAAATTATTCATTATGAAATAGGTAATAAAACTGTTAAATTACCAAAAACACAAGCAATAGTAGTTTTTAAAGAACTTTTTACACAAATCACATAAAGATGAAGAAGATAATTATATTAGGACTTATTTGCGTTCTACATTTTAGATTATTAAAAGTACAAAATTATTCGTTTGTTGAAGTTAGGTCACAAAGATGTTACATCGTGATACTCTTATTATGAACCACAGTGTCTAAGGTAGGTTTTCAAAAAAAGTGTACATAGTTAAGGACTAATATTAAGAAACGGTAACTTTAGTTAGTTGAGTCCCGAAAATTAACTATCCGTTATAAAATAAAAGGTGGTATCTCAGACAAAACTCCTGTAGAAAGTGCGACCATATTACTAACGGGTGAGGATTGAATCTGCTTCGTTTAATGTATTTGAGATACCGGCTGTTGGCTTATGAGAGCAGTATATAAATGAATAATTAATTTTCGTGACTCACCTGACTAAAATTACGGTTTCTTAATTTGATTCCTTAACTATGTACAATTTTTTTTGAAAACCGCCTCTAAATGCCATTAAGTGTGGTATGTCTCAGTTCGATAGCAAATTATTCTCATTTTGAACTAGGGCGTATAATTAATTTGCTCGCTTTCAGTACTTGCATTATTTTCATTTCAACTTGATTAGTTATGTTCATCTGAAGAGCGCCTACAAGAGTCATTAGCAATAATATTTATGACGGTATTTTTATGACACCGTGTACTTTACCTACTTCTATTGTTAACACCCTAAAAGCTTGTATGTAACTTTATTTCTCGTAATAATAATTGTTTTAATCCATCACATTACTTTACCTTCTTGCTCATTAGCTGAAAAGTTTCGTGCAAATAACGGTAAGTACCACACATAATTAGTTTCCTCATAACAAGGGAAATGGCCTCAGGGAGATCGTGCATACTGATAGATATACTGCCAGGGATTATCCCGAAATTTGGAGCCTTTAGGCAAATTACTTAAATTGGCTCATTTACATACTCTGTAGTTACTTGTTATTGAATAGTAATCGTTTCAAGGATTTCCTCGTCGCAAATAAGTCCCCTATTTAATAGAACCACTTTCGGTAATGAATGTTGCGCATGTACCTTGTAACACTTGATTTTTGCCCGTGGCATGAGACTGGGGTCGTGTGGTCACTTGGCTCGAGGGCCAATCGCTAGAGGATTGGGCGCCGTAGAAAGAGCGACCGGCCACAAACAGGATCGATGGTGGAGTTAATTAATAAACCGTTAGTTCATTCGTTGTAATTTAATAAGTATAGGTTAGGTTCACATCCCCAATAAATCAACTATAATTAGGTTCAATCCAAACAAGAGTGATAAGAATAGAGGGCGTCCCCCCTGCTTGGTACTTAAATACTAATCAACCATGCCTTTAGGCCTGCACAGTTAGAGGTTACAAAAATAGAAAACAATGGGTAAGTAAAGAGAAGCCCGGGTCACCTACGAGATTAGCATCAGTAAACCCGTGCCACACTTATCCCCTATTAGAATAATTATCGAGGACAAAAGAGGCGCTTGTTACCTACGCAGTCTAAGGATGGCTCCGGTAGCATAATAGGTTAATGTGAAAAATAGAAAGTAAGGAAAATAAGGTTAACGTCACGCGGCATCCATGTACGCGGGCTTCAGGATCCCACGAGAGGTGTGCGCATCACCGCTCGGTTACTCCCTCATGCACAGCCACGTCGCAGCACTCACGGGCACGCAGCATGCAAGACGATAACCTCCGCCTTGAAGTTTCCAGAATAGCCTTGGAGCTTCCAGGGTAGCCTTGGAGCTTCCAGGGTAGCCTTGGAGCCCTTAAATGTACAATATAACATTTCAGAAAAGAAATAAACACAGACACCTCACCCGACAGACAACTCATCACTTTTAATGAATAAAGTTTACCTTTTCGGGCAGTAAATTAGAAGCAATTGGCTTTTATACTCAGAGACCGCAGAGTTGGGTTAGCAATAACACCGTATTGACCATCTGAAACAGACCGGGCGTACTTTAGAAACAGAACGTGGCGATTACGTGACGCTATTGCGACGTACACTTTCAACATGAAAATTTACCTTTAAGACGCGCGACAGCGCACGTTAAGACGTAAGACACGAGCACAGCAGTTATTCGTGATGAACAAGAGGCATCCTGACCTGAAAGGAATCGAAGTGAGTCTTTACTTAAAAGCCGGCATCGGCGCGGCACCGTGAATAATATACGCGAAAGTTACAGCATACTCACTGTGAAACCCGGCCTCAAGGGCAAAGTAAACGTCTAGACATGATTAGCAACGATATGATTTACTCGGCCACGGCATTTATCGGCTTTTATTCACACGGAATCACAGCAGAAGATCTGAATCATCTCTCAATGACCGGCCTGCAAACGTAAGTGACGCCGTAGTGATGTTCCTGCCGCATTCCAATGCATCTCCGGTCGCTGCCAACCTAGCCGATTCAAATCGAAGAGAAAAGCACTAACACTTCCGATCCTTCCCACTAAAGAAGGACTTTTGCTTAGCTGAAATTAAGTGAATAAAACATCTGGAACTAGTAAATAAGAATGTAAGATGGAAACCGGTAAATTAATCTGCTCACACGCCGACTAGACGATGCCTTAGTCTAATGTCAAACGTCAAAGTGACGTTTTATACTATGACAAAACAACTAACCAAACAATACCGCTGTCCGGGTTTTGCATTGAAAATAACAAGGAATTACTGTTGTAAAACGGGTTAAATATGAGTTCAGAATGTGGATAGAGGAACCTAGATCTAGGATAATAAACGCTCGGTGTCGAAATGCGTGAGATAAAGTGAGTTCCTAAGTGTAAATCAAGCCGGTTCAATGTCGACGGTTTGTTATTCAAGACGAGAGAGTAATTTACAAGTTATTAGAAGTACACCGGCTCCTTCAAGTATGGGCGTGAAGCTCGTCCGCTCGTTAAATAGCCGCCACGAGACTCGGCCAGGAACCAGCGAGGAAAGCCTCCAAACAAAAGAAAGGATGAACTAAATGATCAGGTATTGTACCGACAGTCCTTTTCGAATACTAGCTGTAAGTAGTCAATGGTAGGCGTCAAAACGGCGCTCTGAGCGAGCCAGGGCTGACGCCTCCCCCGTCTTCATGTAAACCAAGCAAGAAAAGGTGACATCACACTTTTGGGGTGTTACAGTAGGGTTCCAGTTGGGAAAAATAATTTTATTTCAGAATCGCTAAGATTCTGAAATAAAATTATTATACACACTCCCATGTGTAAAAACCACATACTGCAAAGGACTTTGCCATAATGGGAAAGTCAATTAAATCATAGGCCCGATCCTGGTCCACTAGCGTGAGACGTGGTTGCCAGTCTCGCGCCTACTACGCATAAACACATAACATTCTTTCACAAAGAACATAAGAAAATAAATCCTAACCCTACTACTTGCTCCTACAATAGATTTCGCCTTAATGGGGAAATCCGTTAAATCATAGGCCCGATCCTGGTCCACTAGCGTGAGACGTGGTTGCCATTCTCGCGCCTACTACGCATAAATACACAACGTTCTACCGAACAGAACCTAAAATAAGAAATCTAAGTCTACTACTTGCTAAAGTGTACTTATAACCTATTGTTTAAGTGTCGGTTGAATCTGTCTCCAACCAAACGCTCAAAAATCAAAGATGTACTAAACTTAGTGTCTGTTTAAGTACACAACTGTCTCAACTGAAAGAAACATCCGCGGAATTACAGCTCCGCAAAAGAAGCTGCAAATATAATGAGGGGTGTGACACACTACCCACCTCTTAAGCGGCTTAAGTGCCATGATTGAACAACCACTTATAAGGACTGTGGAAGTAACCCTATTAATTAAGTGAATACTTAAGTGATACTATTTAGAACCAAGTGTTGAAATTATAACCTACCAATTTCAACCTAAACTGGAGAGGGAAATCTCAACTGAAACCAGTATAGAGAAATTAAAAAAAAAGGAAATGGAAATAGGACGCACTCTGTACCCAGAATGTCCTTTTCACAAAAACTATACAAAGACAAGATAAAACCTTTAAAATAGTTTTATCTCGAACCGATTGCACCTATGGCATAAACGGAAGAAATCCTACAACTAAATGGCAAAACTGTTATTACTAATCTCTACACGTCTTACCCTACTACAGACTAAACCGACAGCACGACTAAAATTAAACGGATGCGCATCCTTGGTTACTTAAAATTAAAAAAACTTAGCCTACTCCACTCTACTTCAACATGCTTTCATTCCAGTAATACAATCCTTTATAATGAGCCAACGGTCAGGACCAATCTTCTACCAACGCCAAAAATCTCAGCAAGTCCGGACAAAGTCTGTAGTATTTTTGCTTAATCGGTCTCGCATCACCGGTGTTAATCACGTGTTGGATTAAAGACGTGCAACCTAGTCCTATCCTATCGGTGTTGATTTGGTCGAATAAATTTTGGATCGAGTCGAGTTCACGTTTTTGCGCAGGCGTGAGTTCCTCGTAGTTTCGCAAGCCATCCTCCTCCACGCTACCTACAATGGTTTCGACCGAAGAAATAGAAGTCGGCAGACACGCAAGGACGTCAGGCGCGAGATTGAAGGCCTTCCAAAAATTAATCCCGAAATGTATCGGCAGCTTAATCTCCGGCTGGACGTGAAACATAACTAGTTGAACTTCCTCCTTGTATTGGATCGGTAAGTTCATGTAAAACCGACAAACGTAGTCAACGCCGTCAGCGACACGTAAGACGCGCGGACGGTCGAATGGTAACATTTTTATATTTAAATTTAAGAACTTGACATGTGCATTCGCTCCAAGCACAGAGCACGCTGCGCCGCAATCAAGAAGGCCGCACACGTTCACGTTGAGAACCTGCACAGTCAAGTAGGGACGATAGTCGTCAGCAGAAGGTAGAAAAGAAACTTTGACAGGTCGCGCATTGCGGGTTTTATGCGAGACCTGGTTATTTAGTTTTTTGGAGAAGAGCCAATCTCCCTACACCTAGGACACTCCGGCGTACGCACGCCCGGGTGACCGCACACGAAGCACACCAAGTCGCGAGATCGCTGACAGCGACCAGTTTTGTGGCCCGCCTGCTTACACCTGAAACAATAGGGACCCGCGGGCTTGTCTACAGAGCCAACCTCCTGTCTACGAAACGCAGGGGCATTGCGTGTTCGCACTTGCACGTCCGGCGCTACCGTGTAACCGGATGAAGAAGGTTCGGTAAAATTACCTGAGCGCGAACCTGCAAGTTCGAGACGCATGCACAGGGCCTTCAGCTGCTGTATAGAGGTCACGTCAATCAAGGCCAGCTCACGGCTATATCCAGGCCTTATGTTGCGTAATAAAATGTCCAATTGTTCGGCTTCCGCCAGCGGTACGGTCAACCGAGAAAACAGCGCACCCATGATGGACAGGTACACGACGATAGACTCGTGTTTAGCTTGGGTGCGGGCCCTTATCTCGCCTAGTAATCTGAAGTCGTAATCCGGAATATCGAAGTCTGCTTTAAGAGCAGTTAAAAGGTCCGCGTAGCGGGAAAAGTCACCCTTACGGGAACGGAACCAAAAGAGAGCTGGTCCATCCAGAATATCCGGAAAACCGGTAAAAATAACCCGTTCGGGGATCTCGCGCGCCACCCGGAGTTCCTCCAGGCGCGTAAGAAAAGCACGCACGCACGTATCCCCTTTGTATTTAAGGTTTAAGCTAGCAAGGTTGTAGCGCGGCTCGGCTCGACACGTCACCGTAGACTGCGGCTTCATCGGAGAGCGGAAAACTTCCACATCCGAATCTGAAGAGTCCCCTGCGGGATTAAGAGAAGATAGGCAACTGACCAGAACACCTTTTAGGGTTTGAGTCTCATCTCCCTGATCCGAGACTCCCTCCAAACGACCTAAGTAATATTCGACTCGACCTGTTAACCGTTCTCTACGAGCCTCCGACAGTGTTGTTCCTTCAGTCACCTCCTTCTGCAGGCCTTTAATCGCAGAGCGACAAAGTGCTAGTTCGCCAGCAAGATCAACTGGAGCGCTGGTGCCCGGTTTGAGGCTGCCACGTCGGATGAGAGACCGCGTCTGACGGAACAACTTTCGTAGGATGTCGCATGTGTCAGAAGTTTTAAAAGGTATTTGCAATTTTGTCAGTTCGTGCGCAAGCTCCTCTTTTGTCAACCATTCTATTTTCATTGACAAATCCATTATAACAAAGTGTATAAGATTTTAGAAAGAAAGGCGTAAGTGCCAACAAGCAATACTGGGGCCAAGCAGCCTTTTTTTTTTTTACACAGAAGTTTATAGTACACCCTTAGTGTAGCAGTTAATACACCCTGTGGTAGTTAATAGTTAATGCTTATTTAAGTAAGCAGTTATAAGTTTAAAATAGCGATGAAAGTCATTTAACACATAAGAACATAAATTATTTTTTTTTTTAATGCGCTATTTAAGTTTTGAGAAACCACACATATATGCCAATCCTTAGACCTGCCTGACTATGGACCTAGTAACTAGAACCACACCAACGATCCTTCGAGCCACACGTTGGGTACGCCACTGTAACACTTGATTTTTGCCCGTGGCATGAGACTGGGGTCGTGTGGTCACTTGGCTCGAGGGCCAATCGCTAGAGGATTGGGCGCCGTAGAAAGAGCGACCGGCCACAAACAGGATCGATGGTGGAGTTAATTAATAAACCGTTAGTTCATTCGTTGTAATTTAATAAGTATAGGTTAGGTTCACATCCCCAATAAATCAACTATAATTAGGTTCAATCCAAACAAGAGTGATAAGAATAGAGGGCGTCCCCCCTGCTTGGTACTTAAATACTAATCAACCATGCCTTTAGGCCTGCACAGTTAGAGGTTACAAAAATAGAAAACAATGGGTAAGTAAAGAGAAGCCCGGGTCACCTACGAGATTAGCATCAGTAAACCCGTGCCACACTTATCCCCTATTAGAATAATTATCGAGGACAAAAGAGGCGCTTGTTACCTACGCAGTCTAAGGATGGCTCCGGTAGCATAATAGGTTAATGTGAAAAATAGAAAGTAAGGAAAATAAGGTTAACGTCACGCGGCATCCATGTACGCGGGCTTCAGGATCCCACGAGAGGTGTGCGCATCACCGCTCGGTTACTCCCTCATGCACAGCCACGTCGCAGCACTCACGGGCACGCAGCATGCAAGACGATAACCTCCGCCTTGAAGTTTCCAGAATAGCCTTGGAGCTTCCAGGGTAGCCTTGGAGCTTCCAGGGTAGCCTTGGAGCCCTTAAATGTACAATATAACATTTCAGAAAAGAAATAAACACAGACACCTCACCCGACAGACAACTCATCACTTTTAATGAATAAAGTTTACCTTTTCGGGCAGTAAATTAGAAGCAATTGGCTTTTATACTCAGAGACCGCAGAGTTGGGTTAGCAATAACACCGTATTGACCATCTGAAACAGACCGGGCGTACTTTAGAAACAGAACGTGGCGATTACGTGACGCTATTGCGACGTACACTTTCAACATGAAAATTTACCTTTAAGACGCGCGACAGCGCACGTTAAGACGTAAGACACGAGCACGGCATTTATCGGCTTTTATTCACACGGAATCACAGCAGAAGATCTGAATCATCTCTCAATGACCGGCCTGCAAACGTAAGTGACGCCGTAGTGATGTTCCTGCCGCATTCCAATGCATCTCCGGTCGCTGCCAACCTAGCCGATTCAAATCGAAGAGAAAAGCACTAACACTTCCGATCCTTCCCACTAAAGAAGGACTTTTGCTTAGCTGAAATTAAGTGAATAAAACATCTGGAACTAGTAAATAAGAATGTAAGATGGAAACCGGTAAATTAATCTGCTCACACGCCGACTAGACGATGCCTTAGTCTAATGTCAAACGTCAAAGTGACGTTTTATACTATGACAAAACAACTAACCAAACAATACCGCTGTCCGGGTTTTGCATTGAAAATAACAAGGAATTACTGTTGTAAAACGGGTTAAATATGAGTTCAGAATGTGGATAGAGGAACCTAGATCTAGGATAATAAACGCTCGGTGTCGAAATGCGTGAGATAAAGTGAGTTCCTAAGTGTAAATCAAGCCGGTTCAATGTCGACGGTTTGTTATTCAAGACGAGAGAGTAATTTACAAGTTATTAGAAGTACACCGGCTCCTTCAAGTATGGGCGTGAAGCTCGTCCGCTCGTTAAATAGCCGCCACGAGACTCGGCCAGGAACCAGCGAGGAAAGCCTCCAAACAAAAGAAAGGATGAACTAAATGATCAGGTATTGTACCGACAGTCCTTTTCGAATACTAGCTGTAAGTAGTCAATGGTAGGCGTCAAAACGGCGCTCTGAGCGAGCCAGGGCTGACGCCTCCCCCGTCTTCATGTAAACCAAGCAAGAAAAGGTGACATCACACTTTTGGGGTGTTACAACCTATAGGTTACGTGTATTTGCAAGTATTGGGCTCGAGGTGTAGTGGACTCCGCACGACCACGATCTTGGTCCGGCTCCGATATGACATTATTCATCAATTCCGGACCTGGTGCGGAACGGGGTTCTGATGCTTGGCATTTGATTCAGAGCTTTTTTGTTTTTGCGACGTTGTGTATAAAGAATGTGTTCATACCAATGAAAGATGGACTATTTAATTTTCCGGGATGACAAGTAGCCTCTGTGTTAATCCAGGGTACAAGCTATCTCCATTCCAAATTTCATCCAAATCTGTCCAGCATTTACAGCGCGAAGGAGTAACAATAAAACTTTCACATTTATAATATTAGTAGGATTAGTAGGATGAATTTTTCTAACTTATATGTACATTACGCGATGTTCTTATGGTGAAGCAAAAACATCGTGAGAAAACCTGCACATTCGAACAGCTAAGTGTGTAAGAGTGCAAAAGATCGTAAAGGGTCGACGTAACGTGTATCCGAAAGGGTTCATTCATAATGTAGGTAATACTACCGTGTAATCTTTTAATAGAATCGTAGTTATACGATCACGACTGTCGACGACGATGTGTCATTTATTTTTAAATGTAAATTAAATTTAGAACTGGCGTATTCTAGTTGACTACATGTGAACGAAACAGCGAAATTTCCCCGGGCAAATCAACGTAATAACATTTACAGGCGTGCATAATTCCGAGTTTCTGACCCAATCCCACCTTTATACCTAATATACCCACAAAGCCCTTGACACGTTCGCGGCCGAAACCCGATTCGATCCCAATTCCAGGCAACAGGTCATCAAGAGATGACCTTGATTAGTTCCCCCCGCCCCGCTTTGTTAACCCTTAATTGAAAACCTCAATTTTCTGCCCACGTGCACACGGTTCAATTTTCAGCACACCCATTTCAGCTTACCAAGCTGATATGTAAAGGTGTTTCAGCGAATACGTAAAACGGGTAACTCGGGGAATGATAATGAAAATGGCGACTGTTTACGAATACAGCTTTACAGAGTAAACTGGCGAGGTGGCCAAAACTGGAACTAATGTTGCCACGTATTAATTTCATTAGGTTTTGCGATGGCAGCGCCAATATGAACCGCTGTTGTATATTTTTGGTACTTAAGTATTACGGTTACGATAATTTGCCGTTGTCCCTCGGGTTGAGTCTAGATTGTGAAATACAATCAGTTAATGGCCGATGAATATTTAACTAAAATTGGCGACATTTAGCTCATGCAATTGCACAGAAGGACGCAGTTTTTGGGCCTAGTCAAGACGCATATATAGCGCTAAGGTAGCGATTTTCGAAAATCGATAAATAGTATAGGATTGACGTAAGCTGGTGACAGATCTCGTCAACGCTTATGACAACTCTACTCTTCGAGTCGATTTTAGTCGATTATTTTCAGTTTTCTGTACGGCTTCGTATTATGAGACGATGTCGAATAGTGACCTTAATCGTAAACGGACAGATAAAACGGTAAGTTGGTATTAAAAACTCCTTCCTAATTAAAATTGGAATGTAACGGCTGCCAAAAATAATATAAGACTGAGGCCGCACACCTCGTTAGATCGATTGTGTGATTTTATAATTTGTATTCAAGGTTAAATCTTCTTTAACAGCGTGACGAACGAATACTTAGGACTAGGATTTGTCTGTTTCTATAACTAACTCTAAAAATTTACATTGTACAGTCGAGTTCATAAATATGTACACTTTCATACCTTGTCACTTTAATCGCTGTGACAATTCATACAAGGCAGTTTAAACATGACATTAAATAGACAAGGTGCTTTAAGTGTACACGTATTTATGAACTCGACTGTACAAAAAGCGTTAAAAAAAAGCACCACAACAATTTGGTCAAACATTTTGCTTTCATACCTACCTATAAACTATTTAGATTTAACGTAATTAAAAAAAAAAAAGCCACATTATGTTACAGTGGTAGAGGCTATAAATGAATTGACACAAAGCTTTTAATCACACGTGTTCACTTTGAAAAGCTTTCACAATGAAAAAGCTCGGGTCGTCGAATTAACAGCAATAAATTGCGTAACGAAAATAGCGTAAGAAAATAGAATCAATTTATCTCCAAGCATTATGATAAGACTTTTGTGTAAATATTAGGGACACAACATTTTCAATACAAAAGCAGACTTGGAAAGAGGTTGACTTAATCATGAAAAATCGTATCATATTTGCGCAAGATCTGAATTCAACATTATCTTGGAAATATTGTAAACAGAGTTTTCTGGAACGCTAGGTTACTTTTTCTGTAGGGAAAAAGGTGGAAAAAAATGGAGTGATATAAAAGAGCAATTCCAAACAGCTTCATTAAGCATAGCAAAGTGATTTGAGTGCGTCAGTTGTATGTTGAATATTGGCTTTACCACTACACCTGGGCCTCTATTCAACACGGTTAAAACGATCGCTTTTGACCTGTTATCGTATTTTCAATGTTTTGATAGCTCTTATTTACTTGCCAGTAATGCCGGCCGAGTTAAAAACTATACCATAACACGTCAAATACGATTCGTATTTTACCGCCTAGAATAGAGGCTCAGAATTTACGTTAATTAATTTGGGTATTTATTTATTTATTATTAGGTACGATAACAAGACGTCGAAACCTAATAATAAATAGTAGATCTTGTAGGTGTATTTAAAAAAAAAATGTAGGCTTGCGGCTTGTTAAGTACATTAATTAAGCAAGGTACCTATAGTAAAAAAAAACATTTGTTTGTCTTTTTTTTAATGAACAGTTTAATGGATTTGTATAAAATATATATACATTTATTCAGGTATTTTAGTAACTTTTATAAAAATATGGACTGTAGGTAACGTTTTTTTCTTTCTTCAAAGAATTACTTGACTAAAAAAAACAAAAATCGGACTAAAGACATTTTTACCTTGTCCCTAATAACCTTTGTTAGTTTTTTATATACCTACTGAAGCAATAATTAACAAACAACGCCACTACAAGTTAGCGCTTACTCTTCTATTTCTTAGTAATACGTCATCGTTTTATTCCATAAAACTTTTGATTAAGTTACACACTGTAACAGGCGGTTGAACCCGTTTCATTAGTGCTTCAGAAATTACCTGCGAGTGCACAAACTTCATGCAACAACTGCACAATGCACGAAGAAACTCAATACGGTTCCATTAAGTATACCTTTCAGCTCTAGTTTCGTGTCATTTAACTTGATGTTGTGCTAAGTTTGTTAGCAAGTTGTGTTCGCGGGTATACGGACTGGGATTAGTCAATTATGAACTGTACGGAATTTAATAAACGAAGATCGCATTAAAGAGGACGCTGACAATTATTCGAAAAGTATCTTTAGGTATATTTATCGTTTTTAATCGACGATGGCGCGCCCCGCCAGTCAAATTGAAGATGAAACATATGAAAAAAGTAAATAGTGGGGCGCGTCGTCACTTTGCTTGTGTGATAGATAATGCATTTCACTTGAGATTCTCATCGAATTTAAGTCTTATGTTTTTAGTTAGGTCGAATCCACTTAAGGAAAACAATAAATTCAATTATAACAAAATCTTTGTGTTGCAGCACGCGACACATAAGATGAGTGTAAATCGTAAAAAAAGACTCCATGTTTTATTTTGTTCACGGATTACCAAATCTATTATCTTAGCATTACAAACGTTTTAAAAAAAAGTCATTACAACTAGCAGTATGATGTCGAAAGCGTTTTGAACGCCATAATTTTTTTAGTGCATTTGAAATCTATCGTCTATAGTGGTAGAGTTGATAATAATTATATTGATCGTTCTAAGTGGTTGTAACCCCTTTATTCTGCGTGGTCTTAGTCTTGTTCCTCTTCCAGCTAACCATTGAGAGATTGAGAAAAGTGAAAAGTTGAAATATTAAATGTTACGATATTTTTTATCCCTGGAAATTTTTCGTACTATACGTACGTGTATTTCGTACTATTATGCAATAATGGTGTGTTAGGTATCTGAAGTTTCAATATCTTTCCCAACACAATTTGATCATGTAACCAGAGGGCTTATTGTCTAACGAACTCGCAATCACGATCGTTTTCATTTTGAAAAATCGAAGGCTTGTCGGCATACAAAATGAAAACAATTGCTCCACTTTGAAGCCGGTTGCGATTGCGAGTGCGTTAGACAATAAGCCCTCAGCTCGAAATAACTATATTTTCAATAATAATATATGACACATCTCGTATGCTTTCAGCCATCGATGCTGTCGCTCTCATTCCTTTGTTCTGGTTATAAAGGCTGTCCTATTTCAATGCAACATAGAAACTACATACTTGCGATATTGCAAAATATCAGATTTTTCTAAAGACCAAGAAGGAGTGACTTGACCACAGGATTGCCATATAAAATAAATATTTTTCTTAATCTTTACAAATAATTGATAATAATTTAGGTTAGGTTCCTACAAGTATATATAAAAAAAAATAAGTTTTTGAGAATTTGTTGATCCTTTATGGGCAGAATAATTGATAGTTCCCAAAGGAATACTTATCGATTAGCTAGTTCTACGCAAACGGAGCCCCTGGCACATTCATTCATTTGGTCTAAATTGTTGCAGAGGATAGAAAGTACGCGATTTTTGGACGAGTCAAATAGATAGGGCCTCTAGTTTACGAATCCATAAATTGCACTTTCTACCGACATAGTGATTTTCACAACTACTGGGAGGAAATAAAATAAAAATTCATATTCAAAACTCAATAGTGTTAGTCAATTGGCGTCGGTTTTTCAAAGGTAGTATAGAAGCTGTATCACCGCCAATTTTACCATAGATAACTTTTTTTTAGCACTTTTTTTTTGAGATTAATAAACTAACATTAGAGATGAAGATGTCAACTCCATATAAAATTGTATTTGTTTCGCCATATCTCCCATGTAATTTCATCTCTAGTGGTTCGAAATTAGGGGCCAAGTTTGAATTACATTTAAAAAAAAGCAGTGACATAGTTTTTAGTCTGTGTATCCTTTAGCAAAAATACACCTAATATTTTACGACTCAAAATGGTGTGTTCTGATTGGTCGATTTAAATTTTTCATTTTAAGGAGCTATGACACAAAAATTGATTGATTGATTTTCATTGGTTCTTAAAGTTGGACAACAATGTTCTCGACCAATCAGCAAACGTGCCGACAAAAACATTCTTGGTCTGTCATTATAAGTGACGTTTTGTGACCCCAAACAAGACCATCTATGGCCATATTTATATAAAATATATAAATATAAATATGAATAAAACACTTTAGATAAAATAAAAACATCTATTTTTCACATTAAAGTAGAACAACCGGTTAAAAGGAGACAATGCTAATTGCAACTCCCAATTTGTTAACAGCTACAATACCGTCGCGACACTCAAGTTCACACAAGATAACAGTCTCGAACGTTTGTTAAATCGGAATTAGCATGGAAATGTAAACAGCACCCCTAGCGGCGGCAACGGAACATTTACACCAAACAAATTGACAATGCAAACGTGTTCTAGATCTTTGTTAAGACAAAAAAGTTTAATTGTTTCTTGTTTGTTGACAATAAACAAAGATGTGCGTTTACGAGTTTTACGAGTACTTTGAACTTGCGATTGCACCCTAGACATTTTTGATAAGTATTATCTTAGGACACAAGTGAATATCGGTTATTACAAGCTTTTATTTAACTTGCAATGTATGTATGTACAGTCAACCAATTTGATTTCTAGGCCACTTTGGACTATGTTAATGTGACGTTGTCAACCAAAACGTAAGAGACTTCCTATGATTTGGTTTACAACGTCACGTTGACAAAGTCCTTAGTGGCCTAGGAATCAAATTGGTTGACTGTACGGCTTAAATCTTGCAAGTTAAATTTAACCCACTTCTCGGTTTCCGATGAAGCTGAAAATATACATGTGAAAATTGGATGACAAAGGAATACATGGAGCTGAGCTGATGATAGAGTCAGAAGGTGGCGACAGAATCTCCACTATAGTTACTAAACGTAGACCCACCGTGTTGGAATTCACTTGTTTGGTCTTGATAAGCAGATATTAACTCTGCAAAAAAAGTACAGTCGGCAACAAAAGCTTGTCCCAAAAATGAATTTATTATATTAACCTTTAAAATGAAACAAAAGCAAATTGTGCAGTGGGGTAGTTCCTCAAACACTTGCAACTTTGCAAGATAATAAAGTGCATCTAAAACGTATACACACGGGAATTTAAAATAAAAGCCTATAAAGCCAACACTCGCTTTTCGAAATTCAAATGAAAGGCATTTTCCAAAGTGCATCTGAATGGATCCAATTGGATAGAGTCCCGTAATCCGATAGTCATACAGCGTTCGAACGACGACCCAGTGGAATTACCGGGTACCGGATTAATATACCGGTTCACCGGTTGGTACCGGTATAAACCCGCTGTCCGGCTGCAGTGTTTGAGGTATAAGTGGTACGGTTAATTGGATAGTTTCAACCGGTTTTGCAGATAAAGTCAGATCTGTTTGCGGAGTACAGTGGGCTTTGACGCCGTAGACAAGTTGCATTTTGCGATAGTTAACGGTTGTTGAAATCAAAGAAAATACGGTAGACTAACGTAAGCTTTCGTACTAGCTTATGGAAATTACGATTTCTCAATGGAGACACAACAGTACCTATACGTATTAGTAATTTTAACGAACTTGTCCGGTCACACTGCCGTGTGTCTGGATGTGTCTGTGTTTATAATTATACTCCTAAATAATCCATCTACATTTATGGCCGCGACAGTAAAAATTTCGCCTGATATCGAATTATTTCCAAAAGTTTAGTGGCCTGGCGCACTTTAACAGAATTAATGAGTCGATAGCGTTCGCAGAATGCAACTCGTCGAGTCACACGGTAAAGCCAGAGACATTTATAATACCCTCCGAGTATGAAAAGCAAGCGATTACTAATTTCGTGGATCTTACGTAGGGTCTTGTTGGCATAATCTTCCTTGCATCTGCTTCCTTTTTCGTATCACCTTTTTAACACGTTTCATAAGATCTTGTAATTCAGTTATCACCTACTTCTAGTTTTAAATTGACTTAAAATTGGGCTTCTAAGGGTGAATTGCAAAAATATTGTACATAGTTAAGGGTTCAATTAAAAAAGGGTTGTTAAGCCCTTAACTTTTTCCTTTGGGTAACGAAGATTAGTCATATAATGATATAGATAATTTTCGTTACTCAAAGGAAAAACAATTGAAGAAAGTTAACGTTATCTCAATTAACTCCTTAACTATGTACAATATTTTTGCAATTCACCCTAATGACACATTAGAATAATAATAAAAGGCCTCTATTCTACTGGTTAAACCATATTGCCTTAGACATATTATCGTATTGTCAACGTTACGGTAGCTCTTATTTACCTGACAGTAATGGCGGCCGAGTTAAAAACAATACTAAAACATGTCACAGACAAATGGTTTTATCCGGTACAATAGAGGCCCAGGAAAACTTTTCCGAGGCAATTTTAAACGTTTGTGCCCTTTGACATTGCCAATAAAATTTACTGACAGAGATACTCGCTGTAACGGAACAAATTTCGTACCGCCATAACAGTAAACAAAAACACTTATTGTTTTCCGATGTTTATAGCGTACCCCATGTTATATGACAAAAGTTAGTCTGCACGTTATTTCCTAAAAGATAAACTCTCTTTTATCCACAGGTGAGGTCAATGCTTGTTTGGAAATAGTCTTTTTCGTTCGTTTTTGTAAGCGAGAACAACTCAGAGGTGAGATGGAACACTTACTTCCTCACGTTTGTCAACTATTTTAGTATTTGCCTCGTAGGTTTCATGCGCGTAGATCGTTAAAGCCTGCGAAGTAAAACAGTATTGCTTTTGATAGTTTTCGTATTGTCAACATTTTGATAGCTCTTAAATACTTGACAGTAATCGCGGCCGAGTTAAAACCATATCATAACAGGGTCTATATTATTCTAGGTGGTGAAAACCATAGCCTATTTAGAATAGAGGCTCAGGGCCTCTATTCAACACAGTTTAAACCAGTGATCCCCAAAGTGGTCTATATTGACCCCCAGGAGTCGACGACGACCTGCAACGGGGCATGCAAGCGGAAAAAATACACGATAGTGGATTCCGTTTAAACAGGTCGTGACTTTAATTTTGGCTTTCCATTAATGGATTAATCTATATTCATACACAGATAGTAGGTTCCTACTTACTTGCGTAATATTTCCTTATAAATCTATAAATAAACAAATATTATTCACGTTAATTATGTTTCAATTTTCTCTGTGTGTACTTACTTTGTAAAACATATTTTTCCGCGCTAAATTTTCATTGTAGTCTGTGTCCATTTTTAGCCGGTTGGAACACACACGGGCAACGTTATCCGTGCAAAATCCCGAAGATTTTTTGCTTAGTTTTCACGTGATAACGTAAATATTAGGTAAGCAACCCAACCCAAAACCGAAACAAATGCCAAGTGGTCTATGAGACAAAAAAGTTTGGGGACCTCTGGTTTAAACCATATCGTTTTGACCTGTAATCGTATGTCATTGTCATGTATGTCGTGTCAACGTTTTAATAGCTCTTATTTACTTAGTAACTTAGAAATGGCGGCTGACGTCAATTCAATGCCATTTTCGTCGCTATCACGAATTCGTCCCCTTGATTTAGCTTGAATACTAGATATCCATCTCTTTTGAACTTAAATCCTAACAATCTCATTTATTATTAACAAATTTCGTGCCAAGATCTCAAATTCAGGTCTTTTTTCAATGGATATCAGAAACCCCGACTCTAAATGAGTTAAATCAGGGTTGCAATCGCCAACGCTTCTATAGAAGTAATTAGTCAAAAAGTTCTCCCGAGCATTCAGCCTCCTTTCGAGGATCGTTAATTCTTTTCAAGCTGTCAGTTCGAGAAAGTTCGTGAGCGTTCGAGAAATTTGCAGATTTCACTTATAGATAGCGCTCAAGTTGCGTCGAAGACAATGAAGTACGATTGTTAGGACGATGAGAACGACGTTTACAATTGTTCTGGCTCTGAGGCGAAATTTGAAATTTGTCGCCATCCCCCTTGGTTTTTTGTTTTAAAATAGTTGCGCGAAAGAGACTAACTGATAGTTATCGTGGACTTTTTATTAAATTGCTTTTTTTGCACGTGTAGTTTTAGTGTTATCATCACAGAAGTTTTTGATTAAAAACTTTCGGGTTTCTCTAATGAATTCAAGATAGCGACTCCTCAAGGGGTTGAGTAAAGTTTTCTTGACAAGTTGTTCTCTCACGTGCTTAACGAACCTGTGTTTTAAAGGTATATATTTTTTCACTTCTCATGCTCTTAAAATGTTACTTTAGTCTCTGCTCATCGGGACTAAAACTCCTTATAAATCTCTAGGGAATAAAGTTTTTTTTTTAATTTACTTTGAAAACCCCTAAACAACCAATTACGGTGTTTGAGAATGGAGGATTATCACCATGTGTATGGACCATTTTTAGGCTGTGGAAATAACCTCAAAAAATATTTAAAAAATAACGATATAATTTCGTGAAACACGATTAATGATTACGAATATGAATCTATTTAAATATATTAAGGATAATTTTATTTTATTAGGCATGGTCCAAATAGTTTTAAAGTTTATATCTGTTGGCTAAATATGCAAGCATTTGTGTCACTTTGTAAAGTGTCACTTACCGCAATGAAAGAAACAACCGCGAAACAAATTTGTCAGAAACTATGTTACATATTTGCTAAATATTGTAACGTCGTTTTTTTCCTCGCATTCAAAGTGAAAAGTAGAGTGTTTAACGCGAGACTAAACAACCATAATGACACTCGAACTATAGCCACTCTCGCTCGCTGGCTCGCTCACGTGGCTAAACATCTCGCGTCATTATGGCTTGTTTTAGTCTCTTGTTGAACAATCTACTATTTGCTCGCCCTTCAACGAATACGAAAAAAAAACTGTTGAAAGCGCTCAACTTTTAATCCTCAATTTTGAAGTCCTTTAACTTTGAGTCACATAAAATGGACGCGAATGAAAATTGGTGAGGGTGTTAGGTTATTTAATTTACGAGTTGACGTATTATATGTACAGTCAACCAATTTGATTTCTAGGCCACTTTGGACTATGTTAAAGTGACGTTGACAACCAAACGTTACAGACTTATGATTTGGTTTACAACGTCACATTGACAAAGTCAATAGTGGACTAGGAATCAAATTGGTTGACTGTACATACATACCTTCACGCCTGTAATCCCAGAAGCAGAACTACAAAATTACCTACAATTATAAAAGCTTGTTGATAATTGCAACCTGTCACTAATACGCTGGTAACCATATTAGATTAGCCTATTTGTGCAATATGTGTTTACTGTTTAGTGTAGTATATGATATGTGTCATTATGTGTTAATGGTATATTCTTAGTTCTGCCTTTTACCTTCTATATAAGCGGTTTGTAGCGGTTTTTTGAGACGCTATTTGCACGTAAGGTTCTGGGGCCCGTTTCACGAAGCTACAAGTTACAAATTACAAGCGGAACTCTCTTTCTAGCAAAAGGAGTTAGAAAGAGACTTCCGCTTGTAATTTGTAACTTGTAGCTTAGTGAAACGGGCCTCTGGAATGAGCTGCCTACGAAGATTCGATACAAATATAGGGTGTCTTTTTTGTGGTGGTAATACCTTGTGCAGGTTCTGTCTGGATTGTTACATCTTATCCTTTAAGAAGCGGTGTTTGCATTGTAGTGTTGCTGTGTGGGGTATAAGACAACCGGTGAAATTGCTGAAATTTGTGGTCTTAGGGCCTGTTTACAATCGACAAGTAAATTTATGTGCCAGTTAAAGTTAGCCCTGTCCTTGTCTATGTTCTAGTGTAAGAAAAGGAAAGGGCTAAATTTATGTGTCAGATATGGTTTACTTGACGATTGTGAGACAGGCCCTTAGGATTGCAGTATTGAGATTGTAGTCTTGAGAATGCAAATGTTCATGGGTGTCAGATCCCAATCACCTCAGGGCCTCTATTCAACACGGTAAAACAATATCTTTTTTGATCTGTTATCGTATTGTCACGTTTTGATAGCTCTTATTTACTTGACAGTAATGGCGTCTGACGTCATAACAATACCATAACAGGTCAACTACGATATCGTTTTTACCGTCGGGAATAGAGGCGCTGAATTGGCGAGAGAAGAATTGATAAGTCGTCGGTAGTATTTAACTGGTATTACTGATATGCTGGATAGCACAGAATAGAAAAAACAGTGGAAGTGGCATGAGCTTCGCTTAGTATCAGACCTATTGTCGCCAATACTCAAACTATCATAAAAACAACACGCCACCATGGAAAATGTTTTTGGTGCGGCTATAGTTTTTACATTTCAACATAGCACAATAAGGCATGCTCCTAGATTTATTTCCTATTTTAGAAATATCAAAATATCGAAATAAGCGGTCGCGGTAAAAGTATGGTAGGTTATGCGGAACTCCGCATAACTATGCCATACGTTACACGCTCACTTGACACTTCTACTGTTTTTTCTGTTCTGTGTTGCTGAACTTTGCAACGAAAACACAATTCGCGATGTCTAGCTTGTCATTTCTATTGGTATTAACACATTCAGCGCCTACGACCCGATAGTCGGGTTCACTGTTCGT
Source organism: Acleris cristana (assembly GCA_948252455.1). Taxonomy (NCBI): domain Eukaryota; kingdom Metazoa; phylum Arthropoda; class Insecta; order Lepidoptera; family Tortricidae; genus Acleris; species Acleris cristana. Next base: position 5,781,911 of record OX411782.1, on the reverse strand, counting down.
AGCAAATTTTCGCTACATCGTGGGAGAATGCTGCTACGGGCTACAGCGTAGCACTCGTAGCAGTGGCTGACGGTGAATGTGTTAATAGTTTTTAGTGGTAATGGGTCGATGACACTTCTTTTCTCGCCTTGCCTCGTCTCGTCTCGTCTCGTCCCGTCTCGTCTCGTCTCGCGTATACACGAGCATGCCGCATTCGGCCCTCTTATACCGCGCGCTCGTATATTTTATCCTTGTGTTACAAATTATCTGAGAAAATTATAACCGTAATGACGACCGCACGTACGCCTCGTGTTAAGAACCACGTTTTAATTTATAATTGTGCCTTTCGTCTAGACGGTTATTGCCTTGTTTGTCTTAGACTGAATTGCTTATAAACACGTGGAATCGTGTTTGCGTTTCACAAAGGTTTCGTTATAATTTATATTATCTTTCGTTTCGTTAAGAATACAACTGTGTCGCTGTGATTCTTTCGTAATTGAGATTTTATGAAAGTAATATTATTGTGATGTAGAAATGTAAAAATAATTCTAACAGCTTTTACTTAGTAGTGAGAAAAAGTTGCAAAAGCTCTACGCTACGTGTCTTTATGTGCTTCTTCACTAACTCTTTACTTGTTCTACTAACTTTTTTTTTATATACGTCTAGATTTTTATCTCGCTGCATTAAATCTTGGAGAAATTGTAGTTTCATCTTTCCGCCATTTATTGTTCTTTTCAAGCTTTCCTATTGAGTTTAAAACAAATTTATCGTGACATTTAATTCTTAGTTACATAGACAAAGAATGCAGCATAAAAAAATCGAATTAAATTAATCAACGCTTGATGAACTATTTTGGTTACAGAAAATATTTTCTCTTCTTTTTCCAAATAAAAAATGCCACGTAAGTGTAACGCAAAGTCAGAGCTTAATAAAACTTTACCATAATCGAACTATATTACTAAAGCGAAACACATTTATTTCTCATAATCACATGTCAAAGTCAACGAAACAAATTAGTGAAACGGTTAACACTTGGTTCGCAAATTAAGTTCAATCGTGCTACGACACGCTACGCTTGCTACGACCCCGGTTGTCGCTACGCCGCGCCGTAGCGGGCGTAGCGAGTTGTTACTTAATAATATGCTGGGGCTCTATTCAACATGGTAAAAACCATATGGTTTTTGGCCTGTTATCTTCTTGTTTTTAGTTTGCTATTCAAACAGTCCTACGGCATCTCGTTTTCGTATCGTATATCGTTTCTAAAATGCTTTTAAAGTGTCAAAATGACAGAATTGGTTCATAGAATTGGTTCTATCGTGTTGGTATCGTAACGCTAGCCTTCAAAATGTACCGAGGAAGCTCTATGGTATTGCATTTTTTAGCGATAGCGTTAAATAAACAATATGTTTTATTCTACATGTCATCGTTTTTAAATCGTATCGTTTCTAAAAGGTTTTTATCTGTCAAAATGCTGGAATTTAACGATAAAAAAGCTAGAAGAAAATTTGACGTGTTGCATCATGGTTACATCATATCGCTAGAAAATTTCAAATTAGAGCGCCGGTTGCTTATAATTATAACATCATAAAAAAAAACAAATTTCAACGAAAGGTGAGTTGATTATTTAATTTAATAACTTTGTGTTTTTAAAAAGTTATTTTTATATTGTTCATAATAATTAATTTAATATGATACCCTAAAAGTATTAGAGATCAAAGTAAAAAGTTGAGTTTTGTTGCAGATGGCTTTTCTGGCACTCAAACTAGATCTTCTCGACTTGGAGTATGCGGAGGTGAAACGACGGAGGAAAGAGGGACAGAGGTTGCTACGGCGGCATATCTGTGCAACTCAGCTCCTGGATACAGAGTTCGTAGCTACTTATCGGCTGACGAAGATAATGGCTGCGGACCTTATACAGGAGCTGAGTCCTTTCCTCCCGAGTTCTCGCGGGGACCTTAACTTCGAGCGCAAAGTAAGTGCCCAATAAACATTTCGCAGAGTAAGTTCTAAGGGCCCGTATTAATAAACTCGTCTCAGCTGAGATGCCCGTCACAAGATGCGTCACAAGACTGAGCTTTAATTAATAAACGTATCTCAACACGTGAAACGTAATCCTCGCATCAGATGAGACGGTCATTTGTATGAGGAACTAATCCGGGTGCTTTTTTATCAGATAAATCGGTTTAAAAATAGGTACAATAGTGTTATTTTTAAATTATTACCTAAAACGTTTTCAATAATAATAATACCTAAATAGCTGTTAGGTTTGAGTTTGCCGCTAAATAGGTACAATTGTATTCAAAAATCCTTTTGTCTGGGTCTGCCTAAAACGCAGTTTGACAAATTCGCGTTACGACAAAACTTCATTTGAAATTCGCTATTCGTCTAAATCGCTATTGACCTATTACTCATATCACCTACTTATTTCGTAATATGTCCAAAACGTAGTAAGCCTAAGTAGCTGTTTGTCCATTTCGCGATACGCCTAATTAGCAGTTAAGATACTACGTTATTTTCACAAGTCAGTACACCAATTATTTCTATTAAAACCGAATTTAACGAAGTCGACGGAGCTCTGCTAACGCAGAGCTCCTATTTCTGGGTAGTTTGGCCCTCCGGGCCTGCTGAAGAACTAACATAACCTAAACCTACCTCATTTATTACTATTAAATTCGCTTTAGGACAAAATCGTAATACGTCCGAGTCTCACTGTGCCAAGTTCGCTTTAGGACAAAAGCTCATTCGGACTAAGTCTTAGTACGACTAATTCTCGGTTGGTCTAGGCATAACGCGATTTAGTCAAACTGCGTTTTAGGCAGACCCAGACATAAACCCCCTACTACCTATCTAACCCAAATTCAAGAATTTTAACCCGATTTGCATCGCAACCACAATGTGCCTAATATTTTACTTTACTTTAGAAAATAAATAAAGCTTATTAAATATTTTGTTAGTTATTGAAATGAAAGTAACGAAACACTTCGTGAAACGGGTTGCTAAAGTGGAGGCGGTGAGAGGGGAGTGTTATTGTTGACAATTGACAGTGACAGACAACCAACACAAGGCCGAGGCGGCACAGTTTTATTATTGTTTGATACCTACCTAAATGATAACTAAGTGATTTGTTTAAAAACGTATACACACAATCAACTAGTAATAACAGTGAGTGAGTGATATACAATTTCGGGTCCTAACATAAATGTGGTGCAAAAAGTATAGGTACCTACTTAACCAATCGTGAACCATCCATAGAATCTGTTTCAATCATTTTGAAGTGATTAGATAGTGTTTATAATTTTGTAGGTGGTCGTCAGTCCAATAATGTGAAACTTGGATAACATGCCATGGTTCGCCGGAAAAAATCAAGGCGCCATAACGGTGAAATTTGAATACTTTGAGAAGTCAGTGTTCACGAATCTCAACAGCCGGCCCCACGCAGTTAACTTATGCCCATCGTATCGTATATTTGCTATTTTCATGCTACTGTGCATTCATATTATGTACTCAAACTTACTACTTATACATATAAAGGTTGGTTTGCATTATGATGAGCCTGCTCAGGATGTCTTGTCTTGCTCTACATAAAAGTGGTACCTACTATAAGTAAAGTTAAGTGTGTTGATTAGTTCCATGATGGAAATCATTAATATGAAAAATATTAGTCATGTCATTTTTATTGCCTAGTTTTCTCAAAGCGCTGCAGTAAATTTTGTAATTCAGAAGTTCAATATTTCATTTCAAAATTGCTTGTTTTGTATAATGTCAAGTAAAATACCTCTTGGTCTACTTTTGCTTAGGGAATAGCGCTTCATGATAATTATAAAAGAGGATAAACACAGTGTATAACTTGGGAATATTAAGATAACATTAAAAATACTGGTTGTAGAAAATTGATAGGTATATTTAGTTCAAGTTACGTAAATTGAAAATTTCATAAATGATTTTATTTAATTCATTAATAATTATTTATAATTGCCTGGAATATATATAAACACATATAGTAATAATAATATAATAATGGAATGAAACTAAAAATTGTTATTTGCTAGTCATTAAATGAATAAAAATAAAGGCGATTTGAATTAATCAGATCAAGATCAGGTTCATTGAAAAGGCTATTTTATTCAATGAATAATTTCAAGATAATCATTAATTAAAACATATCCTTCAAAGTCATGACCCTCCTTTTTGCTATGCCTTAGTCGGGTAATAAAAAAGCTTCAATCTAATAATAAAAAGTAAGTGAGTCAGTTGTGTGCTATTAGAGGCTATGTGCAATATTTTCATTGTAAATTTACCTACCTACGTTCTTTCAACTTAGCACCATAAAAACATTTTTTTTTTACATATTGCAGCTATGAATCAGAATGGTTAATAGTTGGATTGCTATTTAATAGTAAAACCGCCTGTTGTATATCTATAATTTAAATGTACTGTTCTATTTTAGTTTTCTTGGTGTACAATAAAGAGTGTTTGTATGTTACAACAGTGAATCAGATACTTACAAATAATATTAGATATTGAATTGATTTTGAAACCTGTAAATATGTACTTACCTATAATATATCTGAGAGACTCTTTATAAAATAAACTTACTACACGCTAATAGTAGTTTTATTTATTGATGAAAAGACATTCAGGGTCCCTTTATGCTTGAAAGTTAATACATAATTATAGTAGATTTGGATGCTAAGATTCAGAGGCATAACATAATGTATAACAACAAACCAAGCTCTCTGAACTCTGTAACTCTTCTAGTAAGCTCCTATTGGCTATGGAATTCAGAAAGCCAGCGCTGAATGTTATGAAACAATGTTATTTAGTACTCACATTTATAAATTACTGTTATAAACACCAAGTCAACAAGGAGCTGTGGTAATGGTATTGGATTTTGGTGTGTTTTGGTGTTTATATTGTATTTATGAATGTTAATATTTTTAATGAATACTTCGGCAAACTTTGAGCAGTTTTCTCTGATTTTAAATATCTGTAGACCTTAATTTGTAACATCAAACTTGATTCTGATTTAAGATATTTATTAACTTAAATTTATAAATATCAATCTCTGTCCTTGTTAGACTAAAATTGAGTTGGATATTATAAATTTAGGTTTACGGATATTTTTAGTCTTCGAAACTTCTCTTATTTATTTATTTATTTATTTATAGCTTTTTCCATATTTTTATATACTATTACATTTATTTTATTTATTTATAATTCATAAGTTAATTTATATGGCCCCTATGTGGGTATAAGCCTCCTCCATCTTTCCCCATTTCTTTCTGTCCTGGGCAACACGCATCCAGTCTCCAGAAACTTCTCTTAAGCAATTTGCAATAAGACTTACTCCAAGATTAGTCTATATAATTTCGGTGTTTAACCTTATTCCAGTTTAGTGAAATGCGGCCTAAATTAGATAACTCTGATCTGAATAAACCCAACTGACATAATAACTTCCACTAACTTTTAAGAAAAGAGAGGTGGAAGTCGAGTGGCACAAACATTCATTAAATTAAATGTCACCTTAAGTTGCTTGTAATTGGAAAGTGACACAAGTGTCCCAACGAGATAAAGTGTATGTATGTAAAGACAAAAATATTGCAGGGATTCCTTCCCGTGCTGACATAGAGGAATTATTATTGTGAATGGTGCTAACAAATGTTTGTTTTGTGCAATTGGGTGTCAGTTAAGTTTTTTTGTCAACCTATGTACCTATGTGTAAAGGTGCAATGACAGAAATAAAGTTTTTGTTGAACAGTTAGCACATGGTTGTTTCTTGGTAACTCTTTTACTTAAGTCTTTAAACAAACCAAAGCAATAAGTGACAACTGAGAAAACAAAACTTGTGCTACCGACTGTTACCTATAAACCATGAAAAAATAAAACATTAAAGTAAAATGCATCTGAATTTTAATTGATAAATAATCATTAAATAATAAAGGAATTATTTATTTTTTAACAGCCTATAATGTCCCACTGGTGGACAAAGGCCTTTCTTCTACTTGGCCCTATCTTGAGCAGTCTCCGATAGGATAGGACTGGTGAGTCTAAATTGAAGGCATCAAGCTCATCTCGCCAACGTTGCCTCGGTCTGCTGTGACATCAATGACGCAGAACTATATCACATGGGACCCATTTGGTACTGTCAACAGCATAAATAATTGATCATTTCTGTACCGTGTCGCTTTCAATTGTTTCACAATTTTGTATAATGCTTCAAACACAATGTTAAAGTGACGAGGTACATAAATGATCACTTATTTATGCGGTTGACTGTACACACATTAGCCCACATTAATAAAGGAATCAAAAACAAATTAAACACCAGTTTTCCAGGGGCAGGGGTTGGCAGTAAATTGTTTGAATCATCTGAAAATAACCAAAACCATAAGTATAATGTACCTACCTATTCCCACCTGTTTTAAACGCTTTAACAGTTCCATAATTATTTTCGTTTAATCTTTTAATTTACGTTCACTAAAAGCTTGACAGTTAAATGTATGTAAGTAACTATAATGTTGCTAATTTAATTGTCTGCCAAAGTCAAAACTATCTTTCATATTTATAAACAACATTCAAATAAGAATTTGTCCATTACGTCTTGGTGATTGATTGGTGATCACTGATCACAATACCTAGGTACCTTCATGCCGATACACTAAGGCAGTCTGAGGACTCTGATTTATAATAGATTCCTACCTTGGTAGTGATACCCCAAGGCATACAAGGTATCTAATAACTCAACTTAAGGTTAATCGTAGGTAAATTAGACAGCTTTTGGAAACGGTGCAAATTAAGCATTTGGCTTCGCCTGATTTGCCTTTCATTTTCATCCTATCTATACAAAAGGAACTCTTCCAGGCTCCAGTCCCCGATGCTTGGTGTAGGGGTCGGCCTTCGACAGATTTATTTTTTAAATAGATCCTCAGCCACGTTGGTGCCAAGTTGGATTAGAGAAGCTGCACTTTTTCACCTTTATTTAATACTTAAAGACACTAAAGTTTACTTTAAAAACACCTACGTAATAACATTAAGATACGGAATACGAGTGCAATGGGTTTCATTATTTAAGAACTTTGTTTGATCTTCGGTTCTTTCTTTTCTACCATGCCTGTACCTATTTATCTAATATTTCTATTTTTCTAACAAGTTTTTCAATTATATTTTAGTGTGGCGTGTGCGTTGTATGATGAGTGGAAGGGGAGCGGGAACTAATAAATAAAAAAATACTCGAAAATTTAAAAACGACTGGCTTGAAGAAGAGCAATTTAAAAACTGGTTGTCTAAAAGTAAAAAGGATGGTGGTTTTGGTTTTTGTAGGGCATGCTGTTCCGACATCAATGTAAATTCGGGGGGGAAATCAGATCTAACACGTAATATTTCAAGCCTAAAACACCACACTAAAATTAAAACTATAATGGGTCAAAGGACTATTACAGAAACAATGCCTGCAACGTCGTCAACTTCTTTAGTCTCCACAACAAAACAGAATTAAGGCTTGTTTCATTCCAAGTTGAACACAACATAGCTATTCGTACTATCGATCATTTAAGTAAGGTAGTAAAAGCCTGCTGCCCGGATTCAAAAATAGCGGACAACATTAATTTAGGCAGAACAAAAGCAACAGCGATGATTAAAAATGTATTGGGGCAAACAGAAAAAGAAAAATTATGTAATGCTATGCGTGACCACAAATTTACTCTCATTGCAGATGAATCTACAGATAATTGTGAAGGATAATAGAGTATCAGCCTGGTTTTTTGATTTAATACCTATTGAAAAAGGTGCAAAAGCTGCGGAATTATACAAATTGATCGTTGCCAGTTTTGTGAGCTGTGGCATACCGTGAAAAGACAATTTAATTGGGTTTGCCGCCGATAGAGCAAACGTAATGATGGGTAGTATAACTCATTGAGAATTTTATTACAGAAAGATGCCACACATATTTTTTATTAAGTGCATACGCCACTCATTCACTCTCTGTGCATCTTAAGCCAGTAAGAAACTACCAACAAATGTAGAGGATTTAGTATGGGATGTTTATAGCTAAATTCAGGGCAGCCCAAAACGCATTGGAACATTCAAGGAGTTTCAAACATTTCTGGAGATCACACCCCACAAGCTTTTATTTGGATTTTTATATAGAAGCAATTGCCCAAATAAAACAGAGATTTTCATTTTCGGATGGTGTGTTTACACAATTAGAGATTTTAGATCCATCAATAGTGAAATCGCTTAAATATGGCACAATAGCTCCAATTGCATTTAGATTCCCCAATCTTGTGGATGATGCTCATCTACAAGATTTAGATAATGAGTGGAGACTTCTACAAAACAAGAAACTGGAGTATGAACTGGCGGTAGAGTTGTTTTGGCTCCAGGTTGAGAAGCAACGCTTTGGAAGTGAAGCCCCAGCATTTCCAAACCTCATTTATAAGTTTTGTTAAAAACCTTTTGATTCTCCTGCACTCCAGTGCATGTATGGAACGGATGTTCTCCACAGTAAATTTAAACAAAACCAAATTACGAAATAGACTTGGCACTAAAACATTATGTGGGGTTCTACATACCAAGAGAGCATATAGGGAAAAGTCATGCTAAAATCATATTAACATTACTAAATACATTTCAAAATTTAACAGCAGCATGTACAAAGATGCACCATTTGCAACATTTGTAGTAAATACATGCAATCTCAATTATCTCATTATTAACGAAATAAACTCGAATTTAGAAACCACCTTTTGGTTTAGGAAGCCACTGAACGTTTTGAAACCCATCTTGCTTCGATGTCGTGAGTATAATATTATCGACGTTGTGATACCTCTTATCCACTTTACAATAAAGTTTGACATAATAAGATCAATGAAATTTCGACAGCGATGCATGGTGGGCTAAACCTAAGCATAATAAAAACCCTTGTCCGCTATTATGACGGATTCGCTTTATGGCAGATTAGCTTTAGGGCAGATTAAAGACAGATTCTCAAAAGGACATAGTACAGTTAAGCTGAAAAAGAAATTAATTTAACTGCTTTCTTATTTTAAAAGCTATAATATAATACGTACTTACGTAGGTAGGCTTAGGTTATGTTTAGGCTTAGGTTATGTGTAGTGGAGCTCCGTCAACACTCCGTCGTCTAATTTCAAAACAATAAGCGACGACGGAGTTCCGCTACCGCGGAGCTCCTAATTCTGGGTGGTACATATCATCCTTTCTAATAAATAATCTCATTCATCTGAATGTGCTCGTTTGTAAGTAAGTGCAACGTTCTTATTAAGGGCTTAAAGAATGGTGTCAGGAACTACAACTTCTGCCTTAGAGCGAATCTGTTCTAAAGCTAGTCTGCCCTAAAGCTAATCTGCCATAAAGCGAATCTGTCATATAGCGAACGAGGGCCATATGGGAAGATTACTTCGCCGCGCTCAATTTTCACAATCGTGACGATTAGCGGGCCGGTGATGCTGTGTCAACGTCAACCTTCTTCAGCTCATAGGTTCAAAGGTTTTGTTAATATTGTATTGTCTACGGAACCCTCGGCACGCTAGTCCTACTCAAAGCTGAACTTACTTATGTTAAAGGGATCCAAACTTTCACCCAATAGAGTCCATAGGGAACATACACACATACACATATTGTATAGTTATTTTATATAGATAAATAGAAGATACATCATTGAGAATGACGCAAAGACCGCTAAAACAAAAATACTGGATTAATGGGTGCAATGCGGCCTCTCCAGCAACTAACTAAATTATTAAGATTTATCAATCTTCATAGCTAAATAATTGGTTAGCAAACCTTACCCATTATATTACAATATTGTATTATAGGGTATTGCCCGTAGTCCACCTATGTGGATTACGGAGAGTAGAATGGCTAAAATTAACAAGTAGGTTTAGGTTATGTAAGCTCTTCAGAGGGCCCGAAGGGCCAAAATAATCCAGAAGTAGGAGCACCGCGAAAGCGGAGCTCCGTCGACTTCGTTATGGTCTGCTAGAATGCCATGTGGTCTCAAGAGGTGGACGGTGGGTAAGAATCGCATATTATTTATTATATCAAATCAAATATATCCTCCTGATCCATCTTACTCTGATGGTGCCATAATATTGCATTGTCATCGGGTTTACATAATGTACTTACTCCAAATTTCAGCCTATTCCATTAACGGGAACCGGTTCAAAATTGAATTGCACCATTTGACCTAAGAAACAATATATAGACTGACAAACACACATACATTGTAAGTTAAATAAAATCTTGTAGAAACACAACTGTGACGTTACATAAAATTCATGATTCAGTTTGAGAATGAGATACGAGTTTAATTATTTTTGCTAAAGGGCTACCAACAAGTTTATGTTCTACCAATCACTCATCTATTTTTCCGTCGTCCAGAATATTGAAAAAAGAAAAATTGAGATGGCAGCTTGTATTTATAAACCAACAGTTTTAATGCAATTAGATATTAACAGCCTAGGAAAGTGATGAGCTATAGATCGGAGGTGATTGGCATGGTATAGCTCCGTAAAATATATGTCCGCATGTAACTTTTCACCCGGAAAACATACAAAAAGAAATGTAAGTATGCGAAAACTGTAAAAAAATATGTTATATTTTTATTATATGTGAATTGGACAGAAGGGGACAATGATAATTACTTTAACTAAGGTCTATTGTGCGTTTATGCATGAGGGGTAAATCTAGGCACTAAGGTTGAAATTGTAAACTAAACTAATGTTGTTAGAAAACCTCTGCCTAAAATTGGTTAACAAGGTCAAAACTTGGCTATTCTCTACCTTTTGCAAAGCAAAGGCTTGCAGATGTCCCTACAGACTGTACTATTAAAATGCCGAATTATTTTTAACGACATCACAAAGTAATAAATAGATTCTGATTGCTCCACTCGCTATTTATTTGCACACTTTAAGGGCCGGCCACTCACCTATAAGAAAAAGTTAATTCGAATTTTATTCTCAAATCTGGACCTTTATACATTTTGAAATCTAAACTAACTAATAATAATAATAATAAAATTTTGCTACAAGTGGTCCTAATACGATACGGTACGGTACGATAAATTAATACAAGATGTTGTTTACTTTTAGCAACATACCAACATGCAATAGCAATGAAAAATATTTTATTTGAACAGACATTAAAATATAATAAACATTTCACTACAGTTTGGTTTACACAACAATTACACCAAAAACATTAAGAATTATGCACAGTGATTTTTTTAAGCGTTTAACCCTTTTCCGGTTAAAGGCAATATATTTGCCATCAAAAGATAATTAAACTAAAACTTATGAAGTGGGTCAATCAACTTTTTCTGGTAAAATGTGATTTTGAAGGATATAAAGAGTTTTGGTGGCAATTACAAGCCCATTGTTTAATGGATTTTCTCCTAAGTATGTTAGTAGAATATAATATTATAACTATTTCTTAACTTACGGGACAGAAAAAACAACAAGAAAAAGTTGATCGGCCCAATTTATATTATTGTATTACATCTTTACAAAACTATTACCGATTTAAAATAAACAATAACCGAGCCGGTGCCGAGCAGGTAAACACATGTAAAGATGTAGTAAATACAGGCATACACATACTCCGTCCGCGTTGAAGTCGTTTATTGCTGTTCCCTCAGCTGTGGATGCCTATTGTTTTTTTTAGAGTTCCGTCTATTTTTCGTCCCATCATCGAACCGCGCATTTTTTTATGGGACTTTATTTGAAGTACATATAACGTTTCCAACAAATAAATAATCTTGAAATCGGTTACAGAGAGGCGGCGCGTAAAACTTATAGCAATATGCGATATAGTACGTTGCGTGGTGCGGGACGTAGAGATATAGAGTGGCAGGTACAGATGTAGTGAATAATCCTTTTTTTCTTATATTGCTTCATGACCCATCAATAACGTGGCAATGCCATCGGCGGGCTTCGCCGCAAGTAACGCAGTATTTGAAGCAAACGCGTGTAAAATCGCTTCTCCGTAAACGCTTTCATACAACGCCATGTTTGAATTTAGTGCAGACCGCGCCGCCCAACGCTGCGCGCGATGCCCCGGGTTTCCGTAAACAAGCCCTAAGTTTTAACTAAATAGCGGGACTCCCCGACCTTTTGCAATAAAACGTTAAAATGAAAATTTACTCGAAAAATTTAGTCTGTTGAACTTAATAATTTTAAATATTCATCAATTGCCTCCTCTCCTACATTTTCCTTTTTTTCAACGCTGTTAGCTCCTCTCGCTGTTTTTGTTTTGATTTGTAGTAGTCGGTCAAAGCTTTGTTTCATTCTATTTTAGAGGCTTTTACTTCTTCCGATATAACTTTCCGCTTCAGTTTTCCTAAAATAAATATAATTAAGTTCTATGCATACAATCTCACAATATAAGGAGTTTGTTTCATTTCCATTTGTTTTCTTAAATGCCTTAAGCAAATTCTATATTTAATAAATCTATTTAGTAATTATCGTAGCCATGTGAGCGTAAACTCAAACTAATGAATAGACAGCCAAACTCCTTTGGTTAGACATTTATATATGCAGAAGTCCTTTATCGCTATTGCTTCGGAAATTGTAAAATGTTCCCGGATACAACTACGTCGTTCCCCAGGATATAATTTATCGCCTTTTTTAATTTTGATTATGATCGGTTATATTATGATTTGCATACATACATACATACCTACATACATTATACTGTGGATATAGCACGGCTCTGGATATTTATTAAATAGGGTAGTGTTACTAACTAGCTCTCCAACAGGAAGAGAATGCGTTTAGCCTAGTTGGTAGTGCTCCTGCTTACGCAGCGAGATGTCCAGGCCAGTCCAGTGTTCAATCCCGATCTCCCATACGAGTTAAATAATAATATTGAGGAGGTACATAGTACATATTAGCAGAATTGCGATTACCGTTTTCCTTTAAATCAAGATAAGATATTAAAAAAAAAGATGTGCCGAGTATCAAAAAAGTAGTTAAAACGCACTTTTGCCTGCCACAGAAGAAAAATATAATTTGGAGTTATTACGCGGGGACAATGCCGGAGCGTGGGGAGTGGATTAAAATTTCAAATTAGCTTTCACCAACTCCTCCACCGTCTCTAATTCCTCCACCGTCTGTATCTCCTCCACCACCTCGACCACAGAATCGCCTCCAAACTGGACACTATAGCCATTGCAAGTCGCCCTAAAATATTGGCAACCTTGTCCAGTGCATGGTCTGGTGGGATGAAGTCAGGCTTACCACCACCGGTCTGAAAATTAGTATCACAAATAAATAACTTCCATATACTAGTTAAGTACCTAATTAAAAGGCCTTCAAACAATCGTCTACGCTATTCTGCACAGAACATGCGAGAAAGCATGGTTAAAAAAGCCTTTTGGTTACCTAGTTTTTTAATATGCGGGTAAAGTCACAAATGCCGTTTTCAGTATAAAGTGGTTTAAATATGATATTACTGTATTAGGTACTGTAATATTATAAATCCGAAAGTTTGTGTATTAGTATATTTGTTATTCTCTCAAACTGAAACGGCTGGACGGATTTGGATGAAATTGGGAATGATTTTTATCCTGAATTCATACGAATACTTCCTTTTATCCACTTTTCCCGGGGGTTGGCCAAGTCGTGGACAGAAGCTGTACGTGATATGCAGCAAATTTCTAAGAAGTCTATAAAAAATTTTAAATTAATTTCTAATAAAACAGTTTGTATAAACTGTCCAAATTTGAGATCTGTATATTATTTAATTATACGGAAACACGGATTGACGGACGGACGGACGAAGGCGCGGACGGACTATGGTCGATGCGACGGACGGACGGACGGACGGACGGACGGATAAGCGGACAGATGGAGAGTGTGAACAATAGGGCTCCATTTTGTCATCTGGGCACCGGAATTCTAAAAACACCGGTCTTGACCGAGGGTTCCGCTCAGTAGGTCACACTTGACCATTTTTCGTATTTGTTGTTTTTCTTCTAGGTTTGTACTATAATAATACCAACGACGCTGACGCTTACACACACAAAAATAAAAGTAATTTTCATTGAAAGTGTTTATGCCTTAACTTTGTGATATTTCCCATATTTTGGACATACGATTTCAAATATATATGGGGGGAGACAATTTATGCAACTTTCGTAGCGATTATTTCCGAAAACATTCACCTAATTAAAAAAAACCGCTTAGGAAGCTTATTTTTTTTAAAAGAGCTTTTGAAATATGTGCCACACGACGAATTGTGCTGAAAAAAATTGTTACAAGTATGGAGTGCCCACCTAAAAATAGTTATTTATGTTATTTAAGAACCAAACTAAGTAACGGCTTCTACAAGACACCTATACTACAAATTTCATTAAGGTACCTCTTCTAGTTTACGAGTAAAATGCTTGTGACATACGGACGGACAGACGGACATGACGAAAATACCAAAAGAGGGTTCCGTTTTTTGCTATTTTGGCTACGGAATTACGGTTTAAGATATATAGCTCTTGAAAATTAGGACGGACGGACGAACGAACAGCGTAGGCATATTAACAGGGTCCGGTAGGGCTCCTTTTGGGTACGGAAACATAAAATAATATTTCGAATCAGTGCACGACACGGCGCAGTTAGCCTAGTTGGTAGTGACCCTGCAAACGAAGCCAGCCGTTCCGGGTTCGATTCCCGGCAACGGCAACATTAATGCAAAGTAATGAGCGCAAGAACGAGTTTTGGATGTTTTCTATGTAGGTTAGGTATATAAATATTTATTTCTCTACAGAAGTATGTTTATCGTTGTCTAGTGCCCATAACATAAGCTGCTACATTAAGCAATATTTACATATTTGTTCGTTTATCCATTTCGATGAAAATTTCGAAATAAGGGTTTTTGGGTCAAGAAGGTCGCCCAGGAACTTGTATTTAGGGCGTCCTACCATATGAGTATGGGCTGAGACATCATGATCGGAAAGTGGCCCAGTGCTATAGATATTACGATGCTCGGATAAAAATGGGATCCAAAATCACGTGATCAGACAGAGGACGGAGTGTAGAAACGTGTCTACTCGTAGACTGTTTCTCTTTTTTTGTCATTATCACTTTGTGGACATACATAATTATTGCTAGTCGCTGGAACCGCAAATTATTCAAAATTTCCTCAATATCTTTCGCGTAGATAAGGCCAGGTTAGGTTAGTTTTACATACATACATAGGTACATACATACATACATACACTCACGCCTTCATTCCCAGAGTGGGGTAGACAGTGCTACAGAATTGCCAACAACTCTAATAACCAAGGTTACCTAGGTTTGATTTATAAAAATACTCCAAAAGTAACAGTACCTATCTTAAAACAATATGTGACTTATGACTTCAAACAGATTGTGACTAAAAATATTATGGCGGACTCTGTGTAAACTAATAATACGGAAAATTATAGTCAATACATTTTATGCCAATTAAATAATTACATTACATACCTTTAGGTTATTCATCATAATTTTCGTCCTTCTTTTTCGGGCAGCCTTTTTCAAATTCTCCGATTTAAGTCTTAATTGTTCCGCTTTCCTAGGGCTACTGGCTATCACGGCGTTAAATTGCTCCGTGATAATAGCCCAAGTAACTTCTTTCAGCAGATTGTTGATAGCATTTTGTAGCTTTGCTAAACACAGATGGGTGTGCCTCTACCAGGCTGACAAGTTCAGTTGGTCAGAGGGACGCCCTTGGACTGCAATGCCTACAAAAATAACAATAAGACAAAAAAAGCTTTCAGCTCGTCATCACCTATCATTACGAATATTATGTATGAATGTCAAAGCGTGTGTGTTTGTTTATTTCACTTCACGGTCAACACCTCAACCGATTGACGTTAAATTTGGTACAGAGATATTTTTTGACTGAAGAAGGACATACCACGGGTTACTTTTTATTTCGGGTAATTGGACAACACCTGAAGGAACAGCGATAAACTTCAATGCCGACAGAGTCGCGGGCAAAAGTTATAAATAAGATTTCTCCAACGTAATGGCTGAATGTATATCTGGGCTAATGCCAGAACCGACTATTCTCTTCTCAGCTGTGGTCTTCTCTTGGGAACCGATGGTAGATTTTCGAGGTGTAAAAGTGCCCGTGCGGCCTACTTACTGAATAAACTGTCTTTTACTAGATAGCTTTCGACGTGGTTTCAGATCATTTAGATTTTTTCTTGATTAAGGTTTAGAACACTTATATTTCACATGTGGGAAAAAATATGCAAATTAACGGAGTGGGTACTTCGTTAGAGCAAATTTTGAATTTCATTAGAAATACACAACTTGTAATACTTACCAAACTCATTTCAATAAACATTTTAGGGCAAATAGTTATTTATTTTCGCTTCTTGGACATTTTATTCACAACTTCTTCTGTTTCTTTAGTGACGGACGGAAGGCAAAACAGTTCTTCTGACAGTGTCAATATCATTTGTAAAGAGGTACATTATAACTTTAAAAACATATCACAGATAATAAAAATACGTCTTTCCAAATAGCTCCCCCGTTTTTCGCAGTAAGTAGGTAAGGTTAATTAATATATTTCATAAATAACATTACCGTAAAACCATACAACTTTGCCCGCTTTTTGTAATTAAGTATTGCTATTTTTTTCACGTTTATCAAAACTTTTTGAATTAAAAGTCCTTACTACTAACACCTTTGGACTCTGGGGCTCTACTTTGAAATCAATAATTCGAACCTCGGATCGCCCCGTCACTTTCTTGCGAATTAGTGACGCGTCGAGAGCAAAAGGGATAGCAATAGACGAAGTTCGAATTACGGATTTCAAAGTGGAGCCTCTGTTCTTGGTGTCTGTTATGAAACTAATACAAAAATACGCTTTTTTATTGGTGAAAATGCCTCTCAAAACGACGGGCCAAAAAAAAACTTTTTTCCAACATTGCCCACTTTTGTATAAATGCTAATAACTTTGGCATCGATGACTTTATCATCAGGTCCTTTATAACCTATAATATACAATAACTATGACCTCATTGTATACAATTATAAGTCCTTTTTGACGTCGGATTCTCCACCTAACTTCAGTGGGCAAAGTTGTGAATCGATTTTTTGACACCTTCATACAAAAATGAAAGTGAATCAGGGTTGTCAATTTTTGATTTTACGCGTCTAAGTCGAAACCTAAAGGAGGGTAATGTGTTTAAGTCTGTATAAATGAAGAAAGTCTACGCTTAGCTGTAAGCATCTTTTAATATATAAATAGCAATGCTACGCCGGTGCGAGCGAGATATCCGCTAACCTCCCAAGAGCGAGAAAAGTGTGCGAAAAAGGGATTTTACGTAACACCTGGCCATAATGTGAGTTTTATCGCACGCTGCGCGCACGGTAAAACTCGCATTGTGGCCAGGTGAAGACGTAAAATTGTGTACTCATCACGGGCAGTAAAAAAAGAAAGCCCTCTATCGCATATTTACAAATCTCGCCTACGGCTCGGGTCTCAAATACCTGCGATTTCGGGCTTTCTTTCTTTTACAGCCCTTGTTAAGTAATGTACTATTATGGCCCCATAGCTCAGATGATAACGTCCGAGGTATAAAGGCAATAGAGAATGTCAACCAGTTTAGATTTTTGGCTTATCGTATTCTTCATTAAAAACAAAAAAATGCTGTAAAAAAATCATTTCGATACGTCTAATAGTTTCCGAGATATTGAATTTTAAACTTCGTATGCGGCGCTCGAAACCCGGCGGCTAGCGCTCACGGATGATGACGTCATCGTTTGGCTGCGGTACGCGCCCTTATATGAATGAGTGAGTTTACAGGGCTTCTATCTTTTTAACCGTAATAAATAGACAGTTGAAATTTTCACAGAATACGTGTTATTATAGATTCTATCGATTAAATTTTTAAAATAAACAATAAATCAAATCCCAAGAGGGGTCCCCGTACGAAAAACATGAAAAAAACCATTTTTTTTTGCTTTTTTATATGGATTGTATTTCAATAATGGCTTCTTATTTTGATGCGATTTTAAGCTTAAGTTCTAGTCTAATTTTCATACTTTACGACTAAATAGAAATCTCAAGTAAAACTGCTACAAATAGGTGACAAAGCTGATTTTATCAACACGATGTTTTAAGCGGTCACCGATCCTGTTTTAGACTACGCTCGTAGTTGCTTAACTTTGGAAGTCGTAATTTTTTACGAATTCGTTTTGATGTGACTATGATACAGTTTAACCTGTTTAACTAAACTAACTGTCCGTTGCTGACCGGCTTTTCTGTTTGTAATGTTTGTCGAATAAGTTGGTTAAATAAAAATAGAATAATAATCAAGCACTTTTAATTTAGGGTTCACCGTATTCTACATAAAAATACCAAAACATTAATGCAAAAAACCGGGCAACAGCCTGTCGAACCATGCTCAGTGTAGGGTTCCGAAGCCGTTACTACAAACAAATTAGACCTCGCGACAAACTTAACTTTGCCGTTGGAAAACTGTTATCCCCATACATCGATATAGGTCGCGGTCAGTTTACCAACACCGCAAATAAGTTTTCGGCAGGTATAAACATTCAAACCGTTTAACTCAAGAGCCAATGAAGTCTACTTAGTCGTGATAGTTTTCCTTTGAAGATATTTTTCAAATTTTTTATTTGTAGTTTTGGCTGTAGTGGGGAGGGGACGACGACACTTGACTCTAACAAAAATTTGCGCTTTAAAGCTTTTCATAAACGGATACCTTAATTGAAATATTGTTTTCACAAACCCGCAATATTTTGGAAAGACCTATACAACGACACCCCACACTATGGGGTAGATTAGAAAAAAAACTTCCCCACGTTACGTAAAAAAATTTTTTTTTTCATGATTTTAATTTTATTTAACTATGTTGGCGTGACTAATATGTATATTCATGCCAAATTACACGTTTCTAGTACTAAGAGTCTCTGAGCTAGGCTGCGGATAGACGGACACACGTCACACCCTCACACACACACACACACACACACGCACGCACGCACGCACGCACGCACGCACCCACGCACGCACGCACGCACGCACACACACACACACACACACACACACACACACACACACGCACGCTATCTAAGCTATCTTGCATACACGAAATAACAGTAATAAATAATGCTCAAAAACAGTTCAAAAACTACCTACTTGCTACAGCGGCCGCTAATACCAACAACTAGCGAGAGAGAGAGAGAGAGAGAGAGAGAGAGAGAGAGAGGCGGTCTAGGTACCTAACGTATGGCGAGTGAGCCACTTGGCAGCGCCCGCCCGCGAAATTTGAAATCGATGAAATGAATAAGTACACAAAATATCAGAACTACTACCTAGGTCAATCATAAACTCATGTTTTATAGTTCACTAGAGGACGCCCGCGACTTCGTACGCGTAGAATTAGTTTCCCGCTGCTCCCCCCCATTTCTTCCCGTTGGGGGTCGATTGTCGGAAAATCCTTTCTTAGTGCTCACTTACATCATGAAAGGAACCCCTATACTAAATTTCAAGTTTCTAGGTACAGTAGTTTCGGCTGTGCGTTGATATGTCAGTCAGTCAGTTTAGCCTTTTATATATATAGATTATTTTATACGGTACCTAGCAATATGAATTCTACATTAGACACGACATTTGTAAAGAATATCACCAAAGTTAAGTAAACACCGCTTAAACTTCGTGTAAGATTTTGTTGTTTGTTGTTTCACTACAGATTACTGTTTGGTCGTAAGTATGGAGTTTAGATTATTGTGTGACACCGAAATAAAAAGCTAATACAAATACAACCCGTACTTCGGCTTCCAAAGTTAAGCAACTACCTACTTACAAGCGTATTCTAAAACAGGATGAGTGACCGCTTAAAACATCGTGTTGATAAAATCAGTTTGGTCAAATATTTTTAGCAGTTTTACTTGAGATTGTTATTTAGTCGTAAAGTATGAAAGTTCGACTGCAATTTAAGCTTAAAATAGCACCAAAATAATAAGCCATTATAAAAATATAATCCGTATAAAAATGTTAAAAAAACTGGTTATTTGTCATGTTTCTTGTATGGGGACCCCTCTTGGGATTTGATTTATTGTTCATTTTGTAATTTTAAACAATAGAGTTTATAATAACACGTAATCTGTGAAAATTTCAACTGGTTACTTATAACGGTTAAAAAAATATAGCCCTGTAAACTTACTCAATCATATAAGGGGCCGTACCGCAACGAAACCATGACGTCACTCCAGTAAGATGGCGCCCGCACCCTTTAATATTTTTGACCGTAATTTCATACGTTCGTAGAATCAAAACTACTGGGTCTATTTGAATGAAACAAAAAGTAGTATGTTTGTTTATTTATAAGCTTTACTCTTACAAAGTTTCAAGCGATTTGGCGTACCTACTGACATTCTTCATTGTTAACAGTTTCAGAACGTGTCAAATTATATCGCCACTTTGCCGAGTGACAACCTGTGGCCCGTTTCACGAAGCTACAAGTTACAAATTACAAGCGGAACTCTTTTTCTAGCAAAAGGAGTTAGATAGAGACTTCCGCTTGTAATTTGTAACTTGTAGCTTCGTGAAACGGGCTTCTGATGTAAAAATGGTTGTTCCTTTAAACAGATAATTGTTACTAATTTGAAATAAAAAAATATACCTGCTTATATTGGACAAGATTTAACTTGTTGATCCAAGCTCTCGGTTTGTTAATCCCGCACAAGAGACGTCATATTTAGTGCATAAAAAGTAACTTAGTCTAAGTAAAAAGTCAAAATTCAGATATGCGTATAGTTGTCCTGTTAATTCCGTTATCACGTCTTGAGTGACAACCCTAACGGTAAAATTGTACTGGGCAATTTTGCGAGCAGCACTCCCGGAATTTGCATATAACATTGCCCACCGCCATAACTCAGAAATTATTAGAGATACAGTGTTGAGTTTTTGTCTGTAGCGATTACTAACTATAAAGTTATAACATTAAAAGTACACTCCTGTCGGGACGTTGCAGGTGAATTTACCACAGAAGTTTTTTCGAACTTTTTGGCCTATCAAAATACACTACTGTGTTCATAGCCGTCTGACGAGTGACTAAAGCATGGTAGGGGGTCAGCCGTTACTCGGGTCTTGCCAGCGATATGTTTAACTTTCTACCACATATGGAAAATAAGGAGTGCGTTTGATATTTTTTGATTTATTTCGGTTATATTCAAAAGTGACGGCTAGGGCAAAGTAAAGTTATGTTCAAAGGGCAAAGTTGTAAGGTTTTACGGTAACAATTGGTTTAGCCGACTTTTGATATGTTTGGTGTGTTTGTTGCGTTTGTTTGATTTGGTTTGGTATACATTTGGTGAAGTGGAACTGATGATGAAGGCCTCAGATGGCCACCGGAACTCTCCAACGGTACCTACCTATTTCAACTGTGGCGATAAGATATCTCGATTAAGATAGTTAAGCGACTATAACGAAGAACAATAAATTGTTTAAATATGACTTACCTTTCACGCGGCGTTGCTTGCGGCGAGCTTGAAATGCCTTAATGTTTCATAATCAACTCAGAAGTGGGACTACAGTAATAACAGCTTTTTATGATCACTTAAGTAATTATTTTTCTTATTATATCCTATACTTACTATTAAACGAGCAATAAGGGTTTACAGGGGCGAAAAATCGATCTGTCATGTTGTTGTCTTCGGGAAAATTCGTTTTCAACACGAGCGACGCGGCGACGCTCGGTCTTCCAGTTACCTACTGTACAGTCGCCCACACACTTAACTGACCATTAAAGACGGAGCTGAGAATAAGTGCCAATGCTTGAAAGGGATGTAAATATATTTAATATGAAAAAAATATCTACATCCCTGTCAAGCATTGATATTTTCCCTCTGCTCTGCCTCCAATGGTTAGTTAGGTGTGTTGCTGTGTGTACTTACAATCATTTTAATATTGATATTATTACATACTTACCTACCTATAGAAACATGATTTTTTTCCTCACCTCTTAACCTCTCAACCTCTTTTTGGCAAACTGTAAATACTGTATGCTCGTTTACCTTCTTAATCGTAAGTACTTTAAAAAAATGTGGTACCTTTTACATTATCATAACGAGAGGATGCAATATGAATGCGATATGCAAGTTGAATAAGGAGAAACCATACGCATCGCTTAGTATCGCAAATTGAGCGATATAGTGCAAAATCATACGTCATCGTATTTTGTCGGTTAAGCTCGTATTTGTCTTGCTTTCTCAAGTAGCTAATCGATGGGTAGGTACTCTGACAGAGAAAGTAAGATAATTACGAACTTTTCCGACCAAAAACGACGTCGTATGGTTATTAACGATCAATCGTTTGACTTTTACTTACAGTCATTTGGCATGTGTGTTGGCATTTACAATTAATTTTCTTTCGGTTTAAAAGGAAAATTTAAAGATAAAAAAGAAAAATAATGTAAACAACAATTACCAATGTGTTTATTAACAGCCATTTAAAAGCATCAAACCCAACCATCTGCAACGTCCTAAATTAACCAAGAGCAAAGGAAGTTTATCAATAATAAAAAGAGCTAGGTACTACATGGTACTACCTAGGTACCTAGTCCTATGGAATGGAGCATTTAGAACATGTTTATAGTAGAGTGAGACTAGAGGACATGAGCGGCCAACTAAATTCAAGGATGCTACACAATCACCATATAGAAATCAACATTGAGAACAGTTCACAAGTTTAAGAACCATTGGAGCCTTAGAAGAATTGTATCAGAAGACATAAGCAAATAATGTAAGAGAATGCTTTAAGTAAAGTCGCCGATCTACATATAAGTACTAGAAAAGCCAAGGCTAGAAAGTGGAATTAAGTATAGGTAGTGGAGACCATACTAATGTAAAAACATGAAAAGGATGATGTAGCTCTATAGATTCTATAAGCAGGCATTGGTTCCGCCTATAAATATTGCAAAAACAAGCAGTATTCGATTGTAGCTTACATTTATAATGAGATGAAACATCTTTTCTTATTGTTAAGATAAAATAGTTTTTAAACAACGTAATACGGGTTCATCGAGGATGTTATGATTAGTAGGTACCTGAGGTAGAAGGTAAATTTTTGATATAGGTACTGGAATCTCAAAATACATTGAAATATAGGTACTTATTATTCATTATTTTATCGGTTCTGGAGTCTGAAATTTGAAGTAGATAATAATAACAAAAGATGTAATCTAGTAGGTAGGTACTTACTTATGTTTTTTTAGTACCTACTTAAAATACTTAGTTTTGATACTTCCATGAAACCCTATATAAAAATGAATTGTTATTTCTTTTTTACATTTGCACATTAAAATACTGAATAAACATAAACTGTATTTTCAATAAACTTTAATTTTTAGGATTCCGTAGTCAAACCTAGTTTCGCCATGTCTATCTGTTTGTCACATTCCTTTTTCTTCAGAGACTATCGAATTGTCACGACTGAGTTGACTTCATTGGCTCTTGAGTTATAGGCGGTTGTTTACCATATAAGACAAGTAGGTCTGAACAGGGTTTACTATATATTGTTGGAATTGCAGGTCGCTTGCCGTGGCTCCTGTTATCTGTTAAGTATCAAATCTCTTATTACAGTTTTCTATGAAGTGGCTTGGTTAGTTCTGTAGTTTTAGGTTAAAAGAACCAATGTCTATGCGACTTGATAAAATAATTCATTTTAAAAAACTATAATCACGTTTAGAAACACTCTTTCTTATACTAAATTCATACCACTTTTAGTTTAATACTACTTGTGAGTTCGATTGTACTATTCTTGTAACATGATGATTGCAACATGAAGCTTTATGTCCGGTATAAATAATTATAACAACATTGTCATGTTTTTTCACTAACTTCATAGCAAATATAGTGACTTCCCTGCTGGTCAACTAAAATGCTCAACTGATTAAAATTTGTGGCCAACACTCTAAAATAGGAGCTAAATTTGATTTGACATAGATATGCATCCGGTCAGTTGTGCATGCCAGTCGGTTGGTGGGGAAGTAACGAAGATGAAAGATTAAAAAACAGGCAAGACTTGTTGGTTTTCTTTTAATCTCACAGTACCTATGTCTCGCAGTAGCGCAGCCATGATTATATTATTGCCTTACTGACACACTTAGTAATAAGTTAAAAAAGAATACCATTTTGTAATTATATATATTTAGACATTTATTAGATAATAATGCACGCACAATCTTCAATACTGATATTGCGAACTCCAAACGCTATGTGCAGTCTGCAAACAAAGAAAACACAAGAACATTAGAATTATTTTTATTAATTATCAAGTCAAACAAAGTCCCCTTATCGACTAAGTACAGAATTGGGGTTTTCCTAGCTCTTAAAATAACTTCACAGTAACGGCGGCCTTAAAAAATATGACCGATACAGTGATAGACAAAGTAGAATAAAG